>BSBN01001410.1:0-1383766 GCA_027924645.1 Cunninghamia lanceolata | reverse complement strand
CTTTATTTGGATTTAATCTATTTTGCACAAGAATGATGTTTGACAACTCTTCAACAAGTATTAATACACTTTATCCATCTTGGAATGATCAACACGGTCGGCCAAACTTAACGCGGATCTTTACACTATTGGCCAATCATAGCTGAGACTTGAATCTTCCTCCATTAAGATGCCATGCTTCATAAAATGATTTTTAGATCATTTACAACATGCTAGGAACATCTGGTTGGCCAAGACTAGGAAGAACAACAACAACCAAGAGGAAAACTTAATCATGAGCTCCTTTGTCAATGCGGACCACCAATACAACAACCACACGATCTAGAGACCACCACAAGCACAATTAAGTCAACAGGAATAACCACACCACTTCACATCACCAGAATCACTCGCATCTTCATACTAAACCTCATGAACAAACACTACCATGACTATCAAACTAGAAAGATTGCTTCCAGATCTCCAAACCATGAACCACTCGAGTTGAGGGAACACACCAACATCCCTAACATGCCTCTAGATCCGTAGATCACAATATTCTCATACCGGACCAATCCAGACCAACTTCTTGCCACTCTGTCACAACAGAACAGCTACAGAAATGTATTCTACTCAAAGGGCCATAACTTCACCAAATCTTCATGTGGACCTTTCAAATCTTAACTAGAGAAACATTAGGCAACCCTATACAAACCTTTAATCTGTGAACTTTGATCTTCACCTTACTGGAAATATTGATCACTCCTCTACACTGTCTTCACTGTTTCTGACATAAGGATATGTTGACATCAATGACAACACATCAGGCACATATTTGCAATAGAATTTAGAAACCACCCAAGTCTTTTTAGAGGGATATTCTGGAACTATTTTTGGATCCCCAAACCTTGATTCCTTGTTGCCCCAAAAATTTAAACCTAATTTTTGTTTTAAACTTTTCATGCTTAAGGATTGATACAATCATCACTTTACCCCAGTCTACTCATTTTTCATTCCAAAGATTTTGAAGTCTTGAAAACTTCTCTATAAGTCTCTATCATTGGGCGGTTTTCAAATTCATGAATCTTTTGTTTACCTGACTTATGTTCTTAAGTTCTTGAAATGGCTGACTTCCAGACTTCTCCTTTGTGTCAGGGAAGTTTAAAGCTTTTGAATGTTGCTCTAATAGTTTGAAGGACTTAATTCATTGTCGGGAACTTTCAAGTCTTGTGAACTCCTTCTCTAAGTTCAAAGTTCTGAATTTGCTCCGACCACCGACTAGTCAGCATCTTCACAGTGCCTATTTTTCAAGGTATTGCCAACTCATCAGATTGTAAGTTTGTGTGGTATGCAATGAGAATGTCTTTTCAGGAATTGTGAAATGTGAGCTCAAATCTTGAGACCCATTTTCCAAAATACAAATTTAATGATGCATTAATGACAAGTGTAATGAAGCTCAATAAGATGGTGGTCCAGCGTTAATAAGATTAAAAGACATCATTACCCATTGACCTAATTAAGTAAAGGTGGCAATGCTCTCTATGTTAATTTTTCTTGCTAGCCAAGCTATTTTCAGAATGGGACTTCCAACAAACAATGAAATCTGGGATGATGAACCCATGCATGTTCTGCACCCTAATTTACAATGGCTTGAGGAGGAGTAGATTGATATCATCTCTCAACTGTGCATAGTCTCTTGGAAGGAGAAAACTAGTTATGCTAAATACCGTAGGACAATTGACATTTTGGAAGAAGAAGAAGAAGAGCGTGCTGAACTGCACCAACTTTTTATTGAAATACACCTAGAATTGGGGGCAGATTAATGCCACTTGTCTTGCATATTTAAAGTCTTTTTGTAATTAGCGATGATTATTACAATTTTGATACAATATAACTATTTCCATCTTGAGAAGTCACTTTCTTGATTACAGTTACTCAAAAAGGACCATTTTTGAACAGTTATAATTTTTGGGAAGTTATATAAGGGGAAGGGATTTCAAAGAAAAGGATCTTTTGTTTTTGGGGGGGTTGTCTATGAATAGGGGAAGAAGAACAAGTTGTTTTATTTTTCAGTTATATTTTCTTTCTAAGCACAGCTTATGTATCTAGAAGTTCTATAAAAACTTTGAGTTTTGTTATGTTGAAGAAATGAAGAATTATTTACAGAACTTTGTGTCTCCAAGTATCTTCTATGATTGCAATTGTTCTTATGTCGATCAGTAATCTATCTTCAATATTTCTTCTTTTATGTTGGTTTGTGTTAAGAAGGAATATAGTTGTATCTTTAATCAATTTACCTTGGTTTGTGAATGTGGGGTAAATGAGCTGTGTATTATTTATCTGGATTCATTTCTTTCTTAAGTTGGTTATGTACATCTATTTCATGGTGATGGGTAGATGTTAATACACTTTTTTTGCTTTCTAGTTAAAAGCATACCCTATATCTTTAATTCATTGTATATTTTAAGAGGGAGTTGTACCTCTAAAATTTAGAGGAAAGTTATCAACCCATGATAGCTTCTCCAACTGTTAGTGTTGTTTGTCCTTCTTCTCAGGTGTCTTGAGTCATTTTCTATATTTATTTCTGAAGGACAAATCAGTTCACCAATAGATTTTTGGTGACTCTACTGGGGACTAGAAATTAAAGAATGGTGCTCTTATGTTCCTAGAAATTTGAAGTTACCTCCCCGAAGACGGAGGTTGGTGACTCTGTGAGATGAATGTACCCAGAAACATTCTATTTTGATGAAGACTAATGCTGATTTAACTTTGAGATTTTCATTATGGCTTTGGTTTCTTCCTAGCCATGGGGAAATAATTTTGGGCCTCTTTACTTGCCTAAGTATTCACCATTGCCTGAAGGGTCAAGAAAGTATTTCCCAAAGTTTAGTGGAGAAGGTTCTCAAGATGCTGAAAAATACATTCTTGCATTCACAGTTGCATGTAGAGTTCTGGGAGTAAGTAAAGAAGATATTTGTATTTGGTTGTTTATTGAATCTCTTGTTGGACCTACAATAGAGTGGCTTCATTATCTAGAGAGTAAATGTATTACTAATTGGAATTCATTGAAGACCAAGTTATTAGAAATATTTAAAGGTCCTGTTGATGAGGCTACTCTTTTACGTCACTTCTTCCAAATTCAAAGACAAGAAGAAGAATCCATCTGAGACTTTGTGGACAGATTCAAATGACTACTCAAAAAGATCCCAACTTCTCTTTAGCCATGTAAGCAACTTCAGCTGTGTACTTTTATCTCTGCATTGCATCCAGATGTTTAATATGAGTTGAAGCGGAGTTGAATAAATGATGTTGAGATTGCACAACATGAGGCTGTAAAAGTAGAAGATGATCTGATATTGAGTGGCTTATGGAAAGTAAATCAAATTGTAGATAGTCTAATTTATGAACCTATGAGGATGCCTATTATAAATAAACAAAATTTTAAGTCTATAGGTTTCCAATCTTCTTTTATTGAATGCTCTAATCTCTTAGTTTTTTATTCCAAACATTTTGATAGAAGTAAAGTAAGTGCCGCGGAAATTAAATCTCATATGGATAAGAGAGTTGAAGCTTATTGTTTGCATTATAAGGAAGAAAATGATAAATCCATAGTTTTCCCATGTAAAATGGAAGATGAGCAACCTAAAGCTATACAAGATGAAGAAAGAGTGTTGAATATCTTTTCTCTGATATGAATGCAAGTTGAACGTGAAAGCTTCATGGAGATTTCACTGCAAGAAGGCAGTTACATAACTAAAGAAGACAAAGAAGAACTAGAAGTGCCATGGAATTCTAATCAGTAGTAGGTGAAAATTTTAAAACAGGCTAAAAGCAAAAGACCAAAATCTCCCTTGAGGTGTGAGCAAACAAGTAAACAAGCTCTCACTTCTCCTGAGGAAGAGGTATTATCATTAGGTCCTAGTATTGCTTTATTCCCAACTGATGCATGCAAAGCTTAGGTGATGACTTTTTGTGTAGAATCATGGATGAAAACGGTGATATTAATGAAGTAAAAATAGATGCATGTGAAGATAAAACTAAGGAATTTGATAGTCCCATGGCCAAGCCTAGTGAAGCTGTGGACAAATTGCATTCTCAATCTATTTATACTCTTAGTGATGATTTGATTTGTATGACTGGTGAGGAAGTTACAATGTCCAATCTGCATGAAAATGATAAAGTATGTCATGAAGTTATCGAGCCAAATCTTGTAGAGGAAGATGAGGTGTTTTCAGTCATGGGTGATTTTTAGTCCTATGAAAATATTGTTTGTAATTCAGATTTTCAAGATACATGCATGGTTGATGGTTGTTTTCAAGAATGGGATATTGATTTACCTACTAAAGGAAATGATCACATAAACATTGGGGTAACCAAAAGAAATCTATCATCTTATGATTTATATGTGGGTTGTCCAATCCAGGGGCTAATTTCGCCATGCTTTCTAAATCAAATACCTTTTGATATTACACATGAGGTCATACAGGCAATTGTTGGTAGTTATGTGCTGGGCAATTTTGGTGTGAGTCGTCTAATTGATGAAGAGTGGCTTTTTGAGCATCAAGATACATCCAAATAATTCTTATGTGGAATCATCTTTATCAGTCTAATCATGGTGATCACCAATTGGCAATTGGTTGCTTGTGGTCTGCCCATTCATCTAACATTTTTCTGCATAGGCTACTATTTCTCCCAGCCAGTTAATGGATTTACATGATCATTCTAGGGCCATCTGAGGTAGGGTCTTCATGACCATGTACATATTAGGAGTTTTTGTTGTGCTGGTAGTTAGTTTCTTTTCCTATTTTGTCCTTTGTACTCTCTTGACTCTATTGCCCAATGGATGAGACAATGGTCTATACTTGTGATTCTGGGTTCCTTGCTTCGTCCTTTGCAGTCCTCATCCCCAATTAGAGCCTGTTGTTTCCCCAAAAATTTAAACCCAATTTTTTTAAAAAAATTTTGTACTTAAGGATTGATACAATCATCACTTTGCCCTAGTCTACTCATTTTTCATTCCATAGATTTTGAAGTCTTGAAAACTTCTCTATAAGTCTCTATCGTCAGGCGGTTTTCAAATTCATGAATCTTTTGTTTACCCGACTTATGTTCTTAAGTTCTTGAAATGGATGACTTCCTAACTTCTCCTTTGTGTCAGGGAAGTTCAAAGCTTTTGAAGGTTTCTCTAATAGTTTGAAGGACTTTATTCATTGTTGGGAACTGTCAAGTCTTGTGAACTCCTTCTCTAAGTTCAAAGTTTTGAATCTACTCTGACCGCTGACTAGTCATCATCTTCACGGGGCCCGTTTTCTGAGGTATCGCCAACTCATTAGATTGCTCGTGTGGTATGCGATGAGAATGTCTTTTCAATAATTGTGAAATGCGAGCTCAAATCTTGAGACCTGTTTCCCAAAATATAAAATTAATGATGCATTAATGACAAGTGTAATGAAGCTCATTAACATGGTGGTGTGGCGTTAATAAAATTAAAAGACATCATTACCCACTGACATAATTAAGTAAAGGTGGTAGTGCTCTCTGTGTTCAGTTTTCTTGCTAGCCAAGCTATTTTCAGAATGGGACTTCTAGAAAATAATGAAATCTGGGATGATAAACCCATGCCTGTTCTGCAACCTAATTTACAATGGCCTGAGGAGGAGCAAATTGATATCATATCTTAGCTGCACACAGTTGCTTAGAAGGAGAAAACTAGTTATGCTGAATACCGCAGAACAATTGATGTTATGGAAGAAGAAGAAGAGTGTTGAACTGCACCATCTTTTTATGGAAATACGCCTAGAATTGGGTGCAGATTAATGCCACTTGTCTTGCATATTTAAAGTCTTTTTGTAATTAGAGATGATTATTACAATTTTGATACAATGTAACCATTTCCATTTTGAGAAGCCACTTTCTTGATTACGGTTACTCGAAAAGGACCATTTTTGAATAGTTATAATTTTTGGGAAGTTATATAAGGGGAAGGGATTTCAAAGAAAAGGATCTTTTTTTTGGGGGGGGGGCTATTTGTGAATAGGGGAAGAAGAACAAGTTGTTTTATTCTATAATTATATTTTCTTTCTAAGCACAACTTATGTATCTAGAAGTTCTGCAAAAACTTTGAGTTTTGTTATGTTGAAGAAATGAAGAATTATTTACAAAACTTTATGTCTCCAAGTATCTTCTATGATTGCAATTGTTCTTATGTTGATTAGTAATCTATCTTCAATATTGTTTCTTTTATGTTGGTTTGTGTTAAGAAGGAATATAACTATATCTTTAATCAATTTACCTTGGTTTGTGAATGGGGGATAAATGGGTTGTGTATCATTTATTTGCATTCATTTCTTTCTTAAGTTAGTCATGTACATCTATTTCATGGTGATGGGTAGATGTTAATACACCTTTTCTACTTTCTGGTTAAAAGTGTACCCTATATCTTTTATTCATTATATATTTTAAGAGGGAGCTGTACCTCTAAAATTTAGAGGAAAGTTATCAACCTAATGATAGTTTCTCCAACTATTAGTGTTTTTTGTCCTTCTTCCTAGGCATCTTGAGTCATTTTTCGTATTTATTTCTGAAGGACAAATCTATTCACCAACATTCCTGCACTGCTTCCCTATAGCTCCACTTTTCTTGAAACATGTACCTATAACCTACACACAAGATGACAAGAGAGGGGTTTGGGAGTTGTGGTGTTTAGGTATTTGCCTCAATCAAATCCTAGGGTAGCATTGAAGGTTTCTCAACATCGTTGCTAATGAGAGAGCGTGCCCTTGCAAGGTAGAAGCTAAAGTTAATCCAAATGATGAAATGATTCAAATGATTCAAATAGTAATGATGTCACCTTGGAGGTGAAGCCCTTGGGAGGATGAAATCTCTTCAACTCACAAGGAGATGGGTGATGATGCCATATCTACAACAAACACATAAATACAAACATAAATTTGCAACAATAACACAATGAATGCCTTGAATGCTCTTTGCTCCAATATCATAAGTTTGCATTATCCATCTAGTTGTAAAATGAAGTCATAAACTCACTTATATATGCTTTCCCACTAAAATTTATGAATTTAAATCACAAAAGCCAACAAGGAGAAACATTTTGGAAGGGCCCAAGCTGACATACCAAAAGTTACTCCTAACTAATTAAGAGAGACTTGGGTGGTTGGCGCCCTAGTCCAGGGGCCTAAAGTGGGTTAGGGTTAACCTAAAGGAGGTCCTAAGGGTCTCAACATGTCTTGGGTGTTAGGAAGTTTCCTTCAGGATGATCAATTATAATGTATAATAAAGCAAAGAGGACCTAGGAGCCAAACTAGGAGGTAAAAAGGCATGTGGCCACTTTTTACTCCATAGCATTTAGCCCTCACTTTAATGTATGTATGACCTTAAGATCCATACATGCATTAAAGTATGGTCAAATCACATCAAACAAACTAAACACACCCTATGTTTGAAGACTATCACTAGCCCCCAAACTTAGGCAAGTTCATAAGAAAACACTTAGCAGTCACATAAGACACAATCAATACCGTAAGGAAGCACACAATACACAGAGAATATAGTGAATCACGCAATACATGGGGAAGACATGAACGTAGTCATGCAAGACATGAAGAAGACATGAGGAGAGGACATGATTAAGCAATCACATATCTATATATAAAATTCTAACTAAAGTAAACAAAACACATATGTGAAGACAAGAAAAATATAGAGTGTAGGGAGTAGCTCATTGCCACACAACTTTAGACTACGCCACAAACACACAATACATGTAGAAAAGACACAAAACACATGGAAGACAAATGGAATACACAAACGTCACATAGCATGCCATAGACACACTATACATCTTATACATGATAAACATGAGCAATAGAGAGGAGCTCATTGTAGACACCAAAAAATGACCTTCACTTTACATCACTTGCATAAATCTATTCCTCCTAAATCACTTGCATTTAACATTAATTGAATCAATTCTTTTTATTTAATTAATTTAATTAATTTCCTCTTTTAATCTTCAAATCCATATTAATTAAATAAATCTAATTATTTAATTAATTCATCATCCAATTCTTCTTATCCCTAACTATTAAATAATTTTTAATTATTTAATTAATCAATTATTCCTCTAAATTTAAATAAATTATTCAAATTTATTTAAGTTGACTTTATCTCCTAAAAATAAATAAAATTAATATTTTATTTATATTTCTCTATCATGCAAAATAAATTAAATGAATTTATTTGTAAATAATTTATTTAAATCTTCACATCTTATCTTTTCTTCCATCATGCATAATAAATTAAATAAATTTATTTATTTAATTTGTTTTATCTTCCAAATTTTTCTAAAAATATCATTTTCTTCTATGTGCACAATTAGTCTTATTTTTAGAACTTCAAAAAGCAAATCTGAAGTTGAGTTAATTGGCTTTAATTATTATTGTTTTCATCATCAACTCATAAATTAGAAAAAGCATTCTAATTTTATGAAATCAAATCCTATCTTTATCTTAGCAAGTAACTAACTCAATAAAATAGTTTTTTCTTCATGACACATGTTGTGTGCGCATTTATCATGAGCTTTGGAATTATCTTAACCATTGATTTCATTGATTTATCTCAACCGTTGATTGATCTTTATTGAAACATATATATACCCCCTTCATTGCATCAAAAAATCATCTTTGATCATTTAAGCTTTGGGCATTCGTAATAGCGCTTTGAGCATTCATTGTATCGTTGAGCATAAATCGTGTCTTTGAGCTTATTATCACACATCTACTTGTTGCAACCATGGGTACAGAATCAATTGAGTAATCCACAAAGAACCAAGAGATCAATATAGTCTAGGTGATAGCTTCATTGTTCTTAGTTTGCATATTCATTGATTTGGTTATCATTTAGATCGATCTTTTGAAGGTTATAGGATTGAGTTGTTATCATTGTTTTGATCTTTATCAATCTTGATTTTACCTATACACATTCTGGCACACCTAGTCCCAGGACCCACTAACTTGATCTAACTTCACTTTTTGGAGAAAATTGATTTTTTGAAGCATGGGTATGGAAAAGGGCAATCGACATATAGAAAATTGCAATCGAGCCATAGTAAAGCACTGTTGGTCTACATAAAAGCACCTTTGGGCTGCAATTCTACACCTTTGGTGTGCAAAAAGGTGCCTTTGTGCCACAGTAAAGCGCCTTTGGTTTGATTTAACATGCCTTTGGTTTCTAGGGTTTCTGAGTTGTTTCTGTGATTTTAACTTGATTTCTGACATCTATCTAATCTAATTTTGTGTTGACAAGCTAGTGTTGTCAGTTGAAATTGCACCCTGCTTGGAAGGGTTCCAAGCATTCCAATGACACAATGGGAATGATCTCAAGGTGTGGGACCTTGCTCAAAGAGATCAAACCTCTAGAGAAGGCTAGCTTCCTTGCCTGATTATCACCTAAACTACTGAACTTTGAGGGGAAAAGGGAGAAGGAAAGCTTTAAAATGAAGATGAAACAGAAAGCTTGAAAACAAAGGGTGATGCACTAGACAGATTAAAAGAGACTTCCACCACATTGAGAAAATGCACAATATGATCAGATACAACAAGTAAACATACATAGATCAAATGATTTTTTAGCAGAGGTAAGATGCAATAGGGTTGAGAGGAACAAACTATTCATAGACAGCCTTATGTAGATTCACACAGAACTAGAAAATCAGCAAAGGAGGTAAAATAACTTGCATATATCCAATGAAAAGGCAAGGTTACAGTATATGAAAAATCTATTTGGAAACAGAAGAACTTCTATGCCAAAAAATTTCCAACCCTATTTACATCATTCAAATGCATATATATAGCATTCCAAAACTAACCTAAGTCGGTTACATAAACTCACTCTATGAGCTGTAGTAGAAAAATATCTCCCCTGAATGATTGTCCACCTACAACAGTTATGGCAACAAATATCTGGAGCTAGGTAGATAGAAGATATTTTTAGTCATTAATGCAGCTGCTGCATCATCAATTTAAAACAAGTCGGTGGAGAGATATCTTCATCATCAATGTGAGCTGCTTCATCCTTGTGCAGCAATGAATGCAAGAAATATCTACATCCGCCCCCAAAATGGTCGCTGAAATGTCCCTTCGGCCATCCGAATCATGCACCTCTACTTTTGGCGTAGGTCCTCATCTTTTTGAATCAGTCTTTATATACTCCTCCTTATGAGGGATATGATGGTGACGTCACCATCATGGGTGGGCCTTATTGAATTGTGATAGGATGGCATCATCATCATATCAGAAGATAGGGTGATATGTCAGAGATCGGGTGATATTATGGAGACGGGGTGATATGAAAGGGTTCCAAGCATTCCAACGACACAATGGGAATGATCTCAAGGTGTGGGACCTTGCTCAAAGAGATCAGACCTCCAGAGAAGGCCGGCTTCCTTGCTTGATTATCACCTAAACTACTAAACTTTGAGGGGAAAAGGGAGAAGGAAAGCTTTAAAATGAAGATGAAATAGAAAGCTTGAAAACAGAGGGTGATGCACTAGACAGATTAAAAGAGACTTCCACCACACTGAGAAAATGCACAATATGATAAGATACAACAAGTAAACATACACAGATCAGATGATTTTTTAGCAGAGGTAAAATGCAATAGGGTTGAGAGGAACAGACTGTTCATAGACAGCCTCATGGAAATTCACACAGAACTAGAAAATTAGCAAAGGAGGTAAAATAACTTGCATATATCCAATGAAAAGGCAAGGTTACAGTATATGAAAACTCTGTTTGGAAATAGAAGAGCTTCTATGCAAAAAAAATTTCCCATCCTATTTACATCATTCGAATGCATATATATAGCATTCCAAAACTAACCTAAGTTAGTTACATAAACTCGCTCTATGAGCTATAGTAGAAAAATATCTCCCCTAAATGACTATCCACCTGCAACAGTTATGGCGACAAATATCTGGAGCTAGGCAAATAGAAGATATTTTTAGTCATTAATGCAGTTGTTGCATCATCAATTTAAAACAAGGCAGTGGAGAGATATCTTCATCATCAATGCGAGCTGCTTCATCCTTGTGCAACAATGAATGCAAGAAATATCTACATCCGCCCCCAAAATGGTCACTAAAATGTCTCTTTAGCCATTTAGATCATGCACCTCTTCTTTTGGCGTAAGTTCTCATCTTTTTGAATTGGTCTTTATATACTCCTCCTTATGAGGGATATGATGTTGACGTCACCATCATGGGCGGGCGTTATTGAATCGTGACAAGATGGTGTCATCATCATATCGGAAGATAGGGTGATATGTCAGAGATCGGGGTGATATTATGGAGACGGGGTGATATTCAGAAGATGGGGTGATATTATGAAGATAGGGTGATATGTCGAAGATTGGGGTGATATTTCAAAGAGGGTGATATTGAAAAGATCGGGGTGATATTACGGAGATAGGGTGATATTACAAAGATCACCCAATATTCGAAATATCACCTGATGTTTTGAAATATCATGATGATGCCATCCTGTAAGATCAAGTTTGAACAGATCATGAACATACATAACTTCTTTATTTTAGTGAATTTCAAGGTGATGTAAAAAGCAAACTTGCCTATTTTTTCAAGCTCTTTCACATGGTAAGCTTCTTCAGGCAAGCTTTAGACCCTGATATTTGGGTTCAAACCTCCAAAATCAGAAATATAGCTTACATTGGGGAATATGCACACTGAATGATGCTACTTGAACTATTTGACTTTGGCTAGAGGAAAAAAGGGTCAACAGCTAGTTTATTTGTCTTACACCCATTCTAACATACTCCTTAAGATAATTTATTTAATGGTATTTTTGTTTTTTGCTAATCCACTATCTTATGGTTTATTGTTCACTCTTGTTGCAAATGCATAGATCACCATCATCCTACAACATCTTGGATCATCATGGAATCACTCAACAATCAGTTGATCAATCATTGAACTAGTTTTTCTTATTTTTTCTAGGTCTGAGATAGAAAAAGTGCTTCTGCACAACAGTGAGGTGCCTTTGCACCATCGTCAAGTGTATCTATACCACAGTTTCATGCCTCTGGTAAACAAAAATGCACACTTGCACAACAGTAAAGTGCCTCTGGTAATTTATGACACGCACTTGCACAATAGTTCTATGCTTTTGGTTTAGTACTTGTTTTTGCTAACTACTTTCTTTCTATGGAACTGATATCACTTCTTGCAACATCTTATCATCAATCATAGATCAAAGAAAAGTTTCTAACATATTTTTGTAGGATGGCTGTCAAAGATATCAAATCTTTTTCATACTAAGTATTATAAACACTTCAATTTCTTATAGGAATTTACAACTATCTAATGTGTTTGTGATACCTAGTACGTATGCTCTTTCCTCCCACTAAAAAGTGATCTTGGAAATAAAAAGTACTTAGGATATTCATTTATTTCTTTCTATGCTTAAATTCCTAGGGACTCAAGATCACACATCTCCTCTTTTCTCATGTCGTAAGACAATCTTGAAAATCAAAAGTGCTTGACATCCTCTCTAGGGGGCCTTCTTGGGGATTTTTTTAAGCATAGGTATAGAAAAGTGTAATCGACATGTAGAAAATCGCAATTGAGCCATAGTAAAGCATTGCTGGTCTACATAAAAGCATCTTTGGGCTACAGTTCTGGGCCTTTGTGGTGCAGGAGCACCTACCTGACAGCTGGCCTTCATGAGGCAGTTAGTTGTTTTAGGTCTTGTTTATGTTTCCAAGAAGGTCTGTTAAGACCAATGCATGTAATAAGGTCATGCTGATCATGATAAGATCATGCTGACCATGCTTTTGCTATTTTTAGGAAGTTTGTTAGAACAGCTGTCATGATGTATGTTCGGTTGGATCTCCCAGCCGCCTGGAGAGTTCCCAGCCGCTTGGAGTCGGGTCAGTAGTACTCGAAGGCAAATCTATTTAAGCATGAGGATCGGATGGTATTGCATATCATCGACCAGACTTTGCGAGAGTGAGGCAGAGAGAGAGAAACTGATCACTGTATTTGCATTTTTTGAAATCAAATAAAGTGTTCCTGTTTGTGTTCATCTTCTGTTGCATTCCATTGCTTGATCGATTTGCTGGTTTGGTGGCTGTATGGATTCACTGATCCATTCCACCGGTTGATTCATCTGATCGGTGGAATGGTCATGTACAGTAGGTTAGGTTGTAGTTTGTTTTCTGTTTGCATGCAGGTGTGCAGGATCGCCGTCGAGAGATGTCAAAGACCCTAGCATGGGTATGTGCTAGGTCGAGCTGATAAAGTGTGGAAGATCACCCTGAGAGTGGATCGGGTCGTCCCTGGAGGATCGGCGAAGTGAAATTTCGCTAAGGCTGAAAGTTCGTCAAAACGGCATCATCAGGATATCTTGGTGAATATCCTACAGTCAGTTTGGGTATCGTCATCCGGATAAGTGAAGATGAGCATGATGCTTTCGAGTGCATGAAGTGCAAGTGCGTCGGGGTGATCATCATCAGGAGGGCTGAGGAGGAGCGTATCGGCATCAGGTTGAAGATCGGGTTGATCAAGTTGATCGCGGGCCGAAAAAAAACTAAGTTTGGCCAACAGCAGGATATGACGTCATCATCATCATGATATACGTCATCAGGACATTTCGGAGCGGCAGGATATTAAGCAGCTGCGGGTGACGTCATCGTCATCAGGATCTACGTCATCAAGATATCGGGTGACGCAAGCATCGAGGAAAGGTGCGAGGAGTTAAGGTTTTGTCATCATCAGGATAAATGGAAGGAACCGGATGTTCTTTATCCTGTTGAATATCATGATGTTGAATATCATGATGCAGAAGGAAGAGAAGACGGAAGTTGTCGCGGAAGTGAACAGTGGACGTCAGGAGGATGTTCGCGCTGGTCGAACATGATGATGCTGCCGAATATGATGATGCTGTCGATAATCGAGTAAGGTGATGCTGTTGACAGGCGAAAGTGCGAAGGCTTGTCTGCAGGAGGATATTGGTCGGCAGGTGAAATATGATGATGATGCTGACAGTGAAGTCAAATATGATGATGATGAGGATAAATATGATGATGATGATGGGCTGCAGACATCCATGCTGTATTGTAAGGTTATAGTGTGGATGCCTCTGCATCACTTTGGTGTGCAAAAAGGTGCCTTTGTGCCACAGTAAAATGCCTTTGGTCTGTTTTAATGTGCCTTTGGTTTCTAGGGTTTTTTACTTGTTTTTGTGATTTTAACTTGATTTTCAACTTCTATCTAATCTAATTTTGTGTTGACAAGATGGTTTATTTGTCTTACACCCATTCTAACATACTCCTAAAGCTGATTTATTCAAGGGTATTTTTTTTGCTAATCCACTATCTTACAGTTTATTATTCACTCTTGCTGCAGATGTATAGATCACCATCATCCTGCAACATCCTAGATCATCATGGAATCACTGAACAATCATTTGATCAATCATTGAACTAGTTTTTCTTGTTTTTTGTAGGTCTGAGATAGAAAAAGTGCTTCTACACAATAGTGAGGCACCTTTGCACCATAGTCAAGTGTATCTGCACCATAGTTTCATGCCTCTAGTAAACAAAATACACACTTGCACAATAGTAAAGTGCCTCTGGTAATTTCTGACACACACTTGCACAACAATTCTACGCTTTTGGTTTAGTACTTTATTTTTACTAACTACTTTCTTTCTGTGGAACTAATATCACTTGTTACAACATCTTATCATCAATCATAGATCAAAGAAAAGTTTCTAACATATTTTTGTAGGATGACTATCGAAGATATCAAATCTTTTTCATAGTAAATCTTATAAACACTTCAATTTCTTATAGGAATTTACGACTATCTAATGTGTTTGGGATACCTAGTACGTATGCTCTTTCCTTGCACTGAAAAGTGATCTTAGAAATAAAAAGTACTTAGGATATTCATTTATTGCTTTCTATGCTTAAATTCCTAGGGACTCAAGATCACACATATGCTCTTTTCTCGCATCGCAAGACAATCTTGAAAATCAAAAGTGCTTGGCATCCTATCTAGGGGACCTTCTTAGGGATTTCATCACCTCAAGGAACGACCCCAACCACATGTTCTAGTGTGGTCTATAAATGATGAGAGTATCAAAAGACTTAGCATCAAAGGAAGGACCCTTTTAATTCCAAGCAATACACTCTTGAGATACTTGGTCTGCCAAGACTTGGATAGTTGAGCGTCACTAAATTGGGACACCCCCACTTATAGATTTGGGCCTCTCATACCTTGTGTATATCGAGGACACCCTAGAAGCTATTGTAAACCTAGATAAGACCTTCAGTTGTTTCATAGTGTGATGAAAGGGATGCGAACAGTACCCTGAAGTTATTCACCATCCATGCTACCTTAAGTACTATATAGAAAATCTTTGCGCAAGGTGTCAAAACCTCCAAGGAGAGAGATACTAGGTGTATGTCCTTTATCTCTAGCTATATACTTAGGGGGAAGTGTGCTTAGTTAGGTAAGCACATGGACATGTATTCAATCATGTGGGATTACACTACGGATCACTCCTACTTGAATAATTTCTAGGTTGTTGCATTAAAATATTGTTTGGTGTGTCTTCAAATATGTGTTGTTATCTACCCATAATACCATTTGTTATCTGTGAAGGTTAATAGCCTCGTGCAACCAACACCATTGAGTCAGTCCTCATCCATCTTATTTACTATGTTTTTGTTCTCCTGCCACGAAATCAAACCAAAATCCTATCAAAATCTTGCCTTGAAAACATTATTGTTCTAAAGACTTGCCTTTGCACAGAATTAACCCATCTTCGCACTGATCCAAAGCACCTTTGAACCATAATTTTATGCCTATGTTCTTTTGAAAAGTTCCTCTGGAAAACAATAAATTACCTTTGAACAATAGTTCTATGCCTTTGGCTCGTAGTTCTACACCTTTAACTCTGTCTAAATTTTATCAGTCTGCTAAAAACTCGCATCTGAGTTATTCTAAAGCACCTTTGGGCTATTGTGATATGCCTCTAGATTATCCTAACATGCCTTTGTTTATATAGAAAAGTGCCTCAAGAAATAATTCCACACCTTTGAGCAACAGTTCCACGCATTTGGTTCACAGAAGAGTGCCTTTGGTCTCCATTTGTCATCTATCATCCATTTAGCCTAGAACATAGTGAACTTCAGTTTTTGCCAATTCTAACATCTTAGCTAGCATCATACAACCCTTTTAGACCCATTCATCAGCTATCAAACCATAATCATCTATCATCATAGCTTAAACTCAGACTTTTCAATCTCTTTATCATATTGAGATTACTATCAATCAACCATCTTCACCAAACAAGCCTAAATCTTTACTCAGCTAGTAGAGCTCTATAATTTGGCTTCCACCATAGATTCATCCCCTAGTTTATCTTTGATTTTAGAAAGCTTTGTCTTTCTTTAATCCTTTGGAGGTAAATTAGTATCTGTTATTGGTTTTTCATTAGCTTAGAGAATGAACTTCTCTTGAGTTAGTTTTATGCCATTAAACATGTCTACCTTCATTGGGGTCAATAGTCTACCTCTGTGTAAGGTCATCATTTATCCAATCAACAATTGATCTAGTCTTTATAATCTTCCACAATCAACCCATATCAATCCATCAACATAGTAATCTCAACTCAATCAAAACAATTCGAGAATCAGTCAATCTTCCAATCTTTGTCCTAGTGCATTTGAGTCATCTTATGGTCACCACTAGATAGCAATATCATCAAGCCATGGAGGCTAACCAAAAAAACTCATAGAAAAATCTTCAACACACTCCTCAACAAGATCATCAAAACATCCTATATCACAATCCTCAACTTGAGGCACAAAGCAATATCCAAAATAATCCTCAAGAGGGTAATACCTCTTTGATAGATTCTCCCCACATAGCCATGGGAATGTACTCTCATGATTTCCTTGTAAAAGGATACACCATTGGTCAAATCCCATCTCATGAAGAGAGACAATTTCAAGAGGGTCATTGCTCTTAAGAAGAATCTCAAGACCTAGATGAAACATTGCAAGATCCTAAAATCATGACAGCTCTAGATAAACTCTTAAGTGCCAATCAAGATCACTACTTTCATTTGCTTGCTCAAAAGGGAGCCAAATTACCTCAAAATTTTGATACATCTACTATTAATGCTATGGGTAGACCACAAGTAAACCCCATCCAAACAATGTATACCAATCTACACCATTTTCCAAATCATCTTCACAAGAGGGAATATCCAATCCTTTCACTGCTAAATATGTCAATCCTCTTTCTCAAAATCAAAATCCTATGGGAGAGGAATCACTTGGACCTCTCTTAACTCTCATGGATATTTATAAATCTCAACAAGACACCCTCCATCATCAAGATAATCTAATGAGACCAAGCCAATCTAGCTAAACAAGCCAAACAATCAAACCCCTTCTTCACTACATCCATACCTACAAATCCTCAAAATCCTCCAAATCATCCACGTATGTCACAAGTTAACACAACTATATCTAATCTTCCATATGATACCCCACCATGGACATCTTTGCCTCCAAATTACACACCTATTGATGCTTATGTCCCTCTACCACAAGTGTCACAAGCTCAACCACCCCAACACTCTTCAAATCTAAATGCTAAGTATGTCAATCCAGCCCAAACATCATCCACTCCAAACATAAACAATACCTACATCAATCCACCCCAACAATCTTCAAATCTAAATGCCACCTATCTTCCTCCACCTCAACATTCTCAAACCCCAAACACCTACATCACTCCACCCTGACACTCTTCAAACATAACCACTACCTACAACAATCCACCTCAACAACCACAAAATCCAAACACTTACATCATTCCTCCATAACAATATCAACATCAAACTTCTTTCACCAATGCACCTCAATATTCATAAAACTAGCACTCATATCTAGCACCTCAACAACAATTACCTCAAATCGAAACTTTTTTCAACAATCAGCCCTCATCATTCATATGACCCATACAATATTAATGCATACGGATTAAATTCCAATATCTCTTATGGGAAGCAACAACCACCTCAAATCCAACAAAATTTGGCTTTACCAACACCTCTATCTAATCTTGAGCTTAAATTTTCTGATTTACAAAAACAAATATCCGATATTTCTTTTGGTCACACCAAGAAAACTTTCTCTTTGGAGGAGGTTTGTCCATACCCATTTGATCGATCATTTCCAATGATGCCTTTTCCTCCTAACTTTGACATGCCAAAATTTGACAAATATAAAGGAAAAGGAGATCTAAAGGAACATCTTCGAGAGTTCTACATTGCTTGTTTAGAGGTTGCACACAATGATACCTACCTCTTACGTCTCTTTCCTAGTAGTCTTGGAGGACAAGCAATAGAATGGTTTTCACACCTACCCATGGGTATTAAAACATTCAACAAACTAGCTGAAAATTTTGCTACCCATTTCTCTTATAATGTAGAAAATGAGATTTCCATGACAGACTTGTGTAACAATAAATAGAGAAATGGGGAAACATTCATCCCCTTCCTACAAAGATGGATAATTATGGATAGTAAATTCCCATGGCCCATACCTGAAAAACAATTGGTTAGCATCTTTGACCAAAACCTTAACCCTAATCTTGGCTTTCATCTAGAAATCTAAAGTGCTACCATATTTGATGAGATCATTTACAAAGGGACCAATATCAAAAAATCTCTCATTACAAAAGGGGTAGTCAAAATATTTAAGGAGACCAAAGATAACTCTCCTCAACAATCCAATGACAAACCCAAAATGGTCTAAAAATAAGAACATTGTCAATGATGGTGTTGTGGATTCTAAACACATCCAAACCTTCCAAACACCACTCAATCAAAACTGACTCAATCTACTCCTAGGGAGAAACAAAGACAAGGCTACCCTCCAAGGCATAGGTTCACTCCTTTAGGAGAACCTATTGAATCAGTCCTTAAAAAGCTTGTTCAAAATGGCCTTATTACATTGCCTGGAACATGTCAATATGATGAACCCACTTTTAAACCTACATGGTACAAAGATAACAAATGTTGTGAGTACCATAGAGTAAAAGGACATAAAACCTCATCTTGCATGAAATTAAAACACATGATCAAAAACCTCATAGAAAATGAAGAGGTTACTTTTGACAATCCTCCACATCATACCACAAACACAGATCTCAACGTATACAAGGATCCATTCCCTCAACATGGTAAAGGTCAAAATCTCAATAAGAGAAAGACCGTTAACAAAGCCTCATCTTTTTATGACTCCATTGTTGGCTATTTTGAAGATAGTCAAATATCCTCCCTTACTATTAGAGGTAAAGCTTTGAATATAGCTATCACAACTCGTCATGGTTGTGTTACCCTTCATGGGCCTACACAAAGTACCCCTGTCACTTATGATTATAATCTTGTTGAACATCTAGGGAAGACTCCTACATAGATCTCAATATTACACCTCCTAAGGTCGTCACCTACTTATAAAGTAGTGCTTGAACAAGCCCTACAAGAGTCTCTGGTTTCCAACAATATAGCTGTCACGTAATATTGCATCACCTTATAATGTGGTCTTTTCTAAAAAGACCTCCCATCTCATGATCCATGTCAAAGTGATGCACTCCACATCAAAGTTTTCATCCACCAATGTAAAATCAAACGTATACTTATAGATGGCGGTGCTGGTCTCAACATTTGTTCACTCAAAATGTTAAAATAGTTAGGATACTTTGAGGATCACATAAATACTGAGCAATCTATTACTATCAAAGCATATGATAATGCCAAATGTTGAACAGATGGTGTGATACATTTGCCTATTCAAGTAGGCCCCATTGTGCTGGAAACAAGATGCCAAGCCTTAGACATTGAGCTACCCTACAATATCATTCTAGGATGCCCCTGGATTCATGCCATGAAAGTTGTGCCTTCAACATACCATCAATCCCTCAAGTTTCCATTCAATGGTACTGAAATCACTATCTTTAGAGATCCTCATCCTTTAAAGTTTTGCTGCACTATGCAAGAGCATTACAATAATAGCAACCAAATTCCCAATAATGAGGAACCCCAATCATCTCCACTATACATTGATCTAGATACCTTGCAAAAACCTCTACAACTCCATTCAATCCCTTTCCAAAAATCAAAGTCCATATTAGGGACATAGGATTTGGTAAGTATGATATCTCAAAATCTTGTTGTGTGGAGAGGATGCCTCTTTCACTAAAATCTTATGGAAAACCTTCCATAGCAAAAGTTACCATGAAAGAAAAGATACCAGCTTCCCTTACATAGTTTTCTCATGGACACTTGCTAGAAGAAGAATCCATTAAAGATATATCCTCTTGGCTCTATAAAGAGAAGGACCCAATCATATTACCTATCAAACAAT
This sequence comes from Cunninghamia lanceolata, assembly GCA_027924645.1. NCBI lineage: Eukaryota > Viridiplantae > Streptophyta > Pinopsida > Cupressales > Cupressaceae > Cunninghamia > Cunninghamia lanceolata. The sequence continues at coordinate 1,363,306 of BSBN01001410.1, read as the reverse complement.
ATGGTAACGGTCTGAGAATTGTCAAAAACATGGGCTATAAAGGCAAAGGTGGCCTAAGTAAGCATGGTCAAGAAAGCATGGAACCTATTATTGTGACCAAGAAACTCAACAAATATGGGTTAGGATATAGTAAGGAGGTACCACATGCCTCAGACATCGAGTTTATTCTTGATGAGGTGACGAAAGCTTATCCCACAGATTTGATCTCTAGAGAGGAGGATACTATCGAGGACTCTTCCTTATACATTACAGACTTATTCCAAGAAACCTCGATATTTATGATATCGTCCATATCCCTCACTTCAATCATGAACACCTAGAATATATTTGTCATCTACCCTGAACTCATTGATTGGGACCAACAAGGGGCCCCCGTTCTAGATATCTTTCAGAATGATGAGGCTATAGTAGAATTTATGGGACTCCGAGATGGTATTCCACTTGAAGATCACAAAGCTAGTTTCATCATGGAGTTAGGTTAAGCTACTTATTTTGGTGAGAATGCCAAAACCTCCATTCGTAAAAGAGAAAAAGAAATAGATCTCTAGGTGAAAACCACATTATGGCACCTCTTGATCACCAAATAGTAAAAATAAAAGTTGTATCTAAAGGTGAAAACCTCTTTGAGGTGCCTAAGGATGGAGGATTTGACCTTCCCCTACCATCTAAGTATCAAGAAAAATCATCTCTCTTAGTAGAAGACTCCACAGAGACGAATTTAGGTACAGTTCATAATCCAAAAACTTTATTCCTAACAGTTGCATTATCAGAACAAGAACAAATTGACTTCCTCAGATTCTTCTTACATAGGACTATCAATTTTTCTTGGACATATGCTAATATGCCTAGATTGGGCCCTTCACTAGTAATTCATCACCTCGCAGTATCTCCTAATGCTAAACCTATCAAATAGAAGCTTAGAAAGATGCATCCACAGATAACACTATTGGTCAAAGAAGAGTTATAGAAATTGCTCGATGCCAAATTCATCAAACCTATTGATTATCCAAAGTGGGTCTCTTACATTGTACTTGTTTCTAAACTAAATGGGGAATCCACATGTGCATAAACTTTAAATATCTTAATAAAGCATGTCCAAAAGATGACTTTCCACTTCCCAACGTTGATATCATAGTGCACTTGATAGTAGGTCATGAAATGCTTTTCCTTATGGATAGATTCTATGGTTATAATTAGATCATGATAGCAGAAGAAGATCAACACAAAACAACCTTTACATGTCTTTGGGGTACCTATTGTTAGGAAGTCATGCCTTTTGGTCTCAAGAATGCAAGAGCTACTTATCAACGAGATATGACAGTAATCTTTCATGATCTCTTTCATATACTTATGGAAGACTATGTTGATGACATATTAGCAAAATCTTCTAGGGTTGATCATCTTCAAGTTTTTGGACATATATTTGATAGACTAGAGAAGTATCAAGTGAGGCTAAATCTAAAGAAATGTGTCTTCAGTGTCACTTCAAGGAAACTGTTGGGGTACATTGTATCTACCAGAGGAATTGAAGTAGATCCAACAAAAGTGAAAGCTATAGTAGAGATGTCTCCACCCAAGAATCTCAAAGCACTAAGGAGCCTTCAAGGGAGGTTACAATCTATTAGATGATTTATTTCACAACTAGCAGATAAGTGTCAACCATTTCTACACTTTCTCTGCAAGGATGTCTCATTTTGATGGGATAGTAAGTGTCAATTGGAATTTGATCAACTTAAGGAATATCTAGCTATACCTATAGTTTTGGTGGCACCAGTCCTTGAAGACCTTTTCTCTTATACATCTATACTACATCTATATAACTTGGTTCTCTCCTAGCACAACATGATGAGTTAGGTAAAGAGCATGTCATCTACTATATCAGTCACACATTGGTTGGTTATGAACTCAACTACACTCCTATGGAAGGAGCATTTTTAGCAGTAGTGTTTGCCTCCCAAAAGTTGTGACATTACATGCTAAACCAACACACCAACCTTATCTCTAAAATTGATCCATTGAAGTATCTTCTATCAAAAGCAGTCCTCACAGGCAAACTAGCTAAATGGGTCATGATCTTGAGCGAGTTTGACATAGAGTACACTAATCAAAAAGATATCAAGGGACAAGTTCTTTTAGATCAACTAGATGAAGCTCCATTAACAAATTTAAATCCAATGGTATCCAACTTTTTAGATGAAGGTTTATTCACTCTAGCTACCTTATTAGAGTGAAAGTTATACTTTGATGGTTCCTACACACAGCATGGTTCAGGGGCCTATTTATCACACCTCATAATGACTATATTCTAAAGTCATATCAGCTAGCATTTCCTTGCACCAAAAATATAGCCGAGTATGAAGTATTACTCACATGTCTCTGTATGCAGTCCAATGGAATATCAAATAACTTTAGGTATATGGAGACTCACAACTAGTCATTCGAGAAGTCACTGATGAGTACCAAACTAAGGATGATAATTTGATACCCTACAAGCAATTGGTTGATACGCCACATTTCTCTATCATCACTTTTGAGCAAATTCCAAGAGTACTGTTATGTCAAAAAATATCTCCTTGGACTTTTCCCTCATAGGTTTAGCTCCCGGGTCCTTAGTTTTACATCTTGCATGTTAATTTTGACTCCTGGAAAGAAATGGCCTAAAACCCATGTCAAATGGGGCTTGAGGGACATTTATGGGCTTAAACCTTCCCTAAAATAGGGAAGGGGGACTTAGGCATTCGCGCCCTAGTCCTGCCCTATTTTAGGCAGGGCCTAAATTTGAATGTTGGTTTTATGACCGTTAATTAGGTCCTATGTTGACATCTTAAGTTTGAATTATGAAATTATTAGCAGGAAGTTGTTTAGTTGCATATATAAGCATGTTTAGGATTTCATTTTTACACTAGAGAAGAAGATGATTGTGAACTTTATGCATACTTTTGATTTGAAAACATTCAAGATATTCATATTTGTAGCGTAGAGCATTGCTATTATGTTTGTGATTGTAGATTTGGCTTCATTTTTTGATGTGATGGAATGTGAGACCTAAACATTATTTGTGTTTGAATCATTTATCATTTGGATTTTTCCTCTATCCCATAGGGATACGTACTCTTATCTAGCAATAGTGTTTGAAAGACTTGAATCTCTCTCTGGGGCTTGACTGAGGCAAGTCTCTAAACACAACAATCCCCAACCGCACTCCTTTGTGATTGCAAGTTATAGGTACTAAGTTTCACATAGTGGAGTTGTAGAGGAAGGTTGCAGGAGATAAGAATTCAGGATATGAAAGAAAGAAGAAAAATGGAGCATTTTAAAGACATGGGCACCTAGGGAAATGTCCTCTAAAGGTACAAGGATAGGAATCAGAGTTACAGTGGCATTCTACATCTAAAGGAGCTTTGACATCCCAAGAATCAACCTGCCTTGGACTAAGGCACTCGGGGCAGTGTCCTCTGCATTTTGAGTGACAAAAAATAGATGGAACAATGATCATTAGTGTCGAAAAGAGTTCTGCATTCCGCGAAGAAAAAAGTGCCTTGGACTTGGATGCCCAAGGCATTATCCTTGAATATTTTGAATTTTGAACTTCAAAAAATGGTCAGTTATTAATCTCTGTACTCTTCCCTAATCTGTAAGCATTTGCCTGAATTTACCAGTTTTTTCATTTTTTTGTATAATTAGGGTTTCTTGCATATTTAAGGATTAAAGTAAGACATTAATTAACAATTTCTAAGTTTCCACATCATTCCAAGTGACAGCCCAACCTGTTAGGTGAATGCTTTCACCTAGTAGAGATTCAACTTGGTTCATATGTCCTTGAATGTTTGTTGTGAAAGGAGGATCTAATTCATTTCAAAACCCCTCTTTTTACCACTAAAAATTTAGGCGAACCCATGTTATATAAAATTTGCACCTTGATAAGTGTTGTATTTTGAATTTGCATTCATTCATTTAGTTTTCATCTTATTGCATTGGAAAAACTACAAAAAAATTGAAAATTTTGAAAATTTTGAAAGAATTGGCATTCTAGGCTTGCATTTTGAATTAAATTGCATTTTGAATTAAATTGCATTTAATTTCATTTAATTTATGACATTTTCATTAGATATGATTTAAATTATAGAAATTCATCATTAATTAATCTCTTGCATTGCATTTCATCATACAATTGCTAGGGTTTGCTTGAAATTTCAAATTTTTCATATAACCTAGTAATTCCAAAAGCTAGGGTTTGTAGGTAAAATCTTATTTCAAATTTTGTCTAGTCATCTTAGGCACTCATTCAAATCTGATTTTGCATGTAGTGTTACATTTTAGTGTGTTTCTGCATTTACATTTCAAAGATTTGTATTTACACATTCAATTTCAACAAAAACTAGCAATTTTCTCTAGATTTTGGCTTATTTTGCATATAGAATTGCATTAAAGGCATGTTGTGAAGGATACTGTTACATTATTAGATTTATATTAGGCTTATTATTCATTTCCCCTCATCAATTTCCTTACAGCACCTCTTCTCTTAGGCATTGGCATTGAAAAAATATGAAAAATCAAGCATTCTAGGTCATAATCATACATACTTTTGCACTTGCTCCTTGCATTTGTGTTGAAAACCTATAAAATCTGATTTAGCATTCACTTGAAAACATATACATGGCTTCTCAATACAACAATAATTCTAGGTTTGTTCCTAGGCCTTATTTGAAAAGAAGAGCCCTTGAACTTGAAATAACATTTACACCTCATGATAAGGAAATGGTAGATATTGAAGGGCCTCTTTACATTATAGTGAACATAATGGAAAGACCTATACATGGAACACTTATAGATCCTAATTTCATGACTAATGTGATTATGAAAGTGTTTCTCCTTAAACATGATTTGGTACAAGAATCTTATGAACCGTTGGATTTGAGGATTAAAACACATAATGGAGCTTTGATGAACACATTTGGGAAGATAACCTTATTGGTCTTGATATATGATAAAGTTGTGGATCAATTATTTGATGTTATCCCTTTATCTAACCTCTTCTATGTAAAACTAGGACATCCATGGCTTAAGGCTATTAATGTCATCCCTTCAACCATTCACAAATGCATAAAATTCCCTCTGCATGGAGAAATCAGTACTATCTGTCGTAATTCATATCAACCTTCGGCTAAGGACAAGAACTTCACTCTTGATTACTTTTGGCTGCAACCTGATAGAGACCCTGAGCCATGACAAGACCAATCTTTCTTAGATGATAGATGATACAAAGCAAAATAACTACCTAAAGTGACCAGGCCTCCTTTACAAACAATAAGAGAAAAACAACCCTCATTCGAAGAACTTCTTAAAACAAAAGGAAAAGGAAAAATTGAAATAAGAATAAAACAAGATTTTTACAACTATGAACAATAGATGTGGGTAAGGAAAAGTTTCATAACCCACCTTGTCCATGAAGAAATGGCATTTATGTTGAGGTTCCTCCTCCACCATCCTTACAAGGATCGGGAGGTCTTTGCCAAGAACAAAACATTTCATCAAGACAAATGAGATTTGAACATGATGCTTCCTCCTCTAGCATGCAACAACCTATAGGGAAACATGATGATATTTTTGAAGATATAAGCAATAAGACAAAAAGAAATAGACAAGATTTTGCCCAAAGAAACACATCTCAAAAAGAAAACATTCAACATAACATTGAAAAAAATAATGAGGAGCTTAATGAAGATGAACTTAAAGATAATAACAAAAGTTAGACCATGATACCTTATGTACCTCTCTCCGCTAACATTTGAGATTGCGAAGATGATGATCTACTTGTAGTCAACTTCTAGTGAGGTTGTCCTAACAAGTAAGTATTTCTAACCCTTTACCTCCATGTTGTGATCCCCCCATGATGTGCTCTATGTTGTTTAGGCCTCCTAGGATGACACTTGATACTCTTGTAAGGTCAAGGATACTAGGAGACCACCCGTATTATGACCCTTCTATTTGTATCATTCTTCTATATTGCTTCTCCTCTATTTTCATTGTTGTGTGTTGTGTCTTGGGGGCATAGTGTTGCAGTTGGTGACCTGGGGGCACCTTCCTATGTGACGACCCTAAGGCACTTGTTCTCCCATCTTGATTTATTGTTTACCTTCTTCTATTGGTTCTATCTAGCTGATGGATGACGAAAAACAAATAATACTAATACAAACCAAGTGTCCCTTCGGTGAGAAATCAAAAAATGGATCTAGTCCATACATGACGATGGGGTTGATATGTATTATCCAACACTTGGCTAGTAGAATCACTTCGTGTGATATTTTGATGATGTCTAATATTTGCTAACGAACCTTAAAAATACTTCTGCTTTGTGCATTTTCTCTCTCTTGATGTGATTATTCTTATGCATTTCTTTTATCATGTGATGTGGTTGTTTTTATGGAAAGATTTCTAACCTCTTTTCTTGCAAGAAATTATGTGTTTGTGGGAACATTTGGCAATCATAAAGTGCATGTCACCTCTGGGGGCATGGGCTTTGTGAAATCTCTTGTTCCCTTATGTGTTTTCTCTCTATACCTTAACGTGCTTGATATTGGTATGCAATATCAACCACCTTAAGGTGGGGCATATAAGGTAAGTTGTCTGATGATTTAGATGCTAATGAAGTTTGTTTGCAAGACTTGGATCTATTGCATGTACTTCCTTTTCATTGTAAGGCATCTCCATGATGCAGGTGGGGTTGTACACTTTTGAGCACATGCTTCCTTTTCATTATAAGGCATCTCTGTGATGCAGGTGCGATTGCATTTTAAGCCCTTCTGTGGAAGGTAGGATGGTGTATTTCTCAAGGAGAGTACACATCCTTTTATTTTAAAAGTCCTCTGAGTAGGCAGGGTTGGTGTATCCTCCCTTTAGCGTGTCTTTGGAGGTTGTTGTGGCATAAGCCCAACCATCAGGTGTGCCTGTAATGTTCCTGAGATAGTGGTGAACCTAGCAATAGGCTCCTTCCATCACTTGTTTTCCATGTTTTCTTTGTGACTTCCATGTGTGTAATTCTTATATGGCATGTGTGTTCCCAAGCATATTCTAAAGACTGGTGGTGATGAGTCCCTCCTATGCTTTGGGATTTGTATGGCATGTTTGTTCTTAAGTGTAGTCTAAAGATTGGTGGCAATGAGTCCCTCCTACACTCTGAGATTTTTATTACATGTCTATTCCCCCATATGTAGTCTAAAGAATGGTGATGATGAGTCCCTCCTACATTTTGGGTTGTGTGTTTACTTTTTATGTACTTGCATTTGCATTCATATGGGAAAATGAAAATGAAAAAGAAATAATCACTACATTCACTATATTCACTATGTTTTGTGTGTCTTCAATGTTGTCTTCTTTGTGTCTTGTGTGCCTGTTACTATCTTCTCTGTGTTTTGTGTGCCTATTATTGTCTTCAATGTATTTGGCATGTCTACACCATGTTTTCTCTAATGTCTACCTGAGACTGGGGGCTAGAAATAGTTTCTCAATCTTTGTGTATGCATTAGCTCTAAGTGTCTAGTGTGTTTGCTATGTTTTTTAGCCGTACTTTAATGCATGTATGGGCCTTGTGTTCATACATGATACATTAAAGTGGGGGCTAAATGTTATGTCAAAAAATGTCTCCCTAGACTTTTCCCTTATCAGTTTAGCTCCTGGGTCCTTAGTTTTGCATCTTACATGTTAATTTTGACTCTCAGAAATAAATGGCCTAAAACCCATATCAAATGGGGCTTGAGGGACATTAGTGGGATTAACCCTACCCTAAAATAGGGAAGGTAGACTTGGGCACTCATGCCCTAGTCCTACCCTATTTTAGGCAAGGCCTAAATTTGATTGTTGGTTTTATGACCATTAATTAGGTCCTATGCCAACATCTTAAGTTTGAATTATGAAATTATTAGTGGGAAGTTGTTTAGTTGCATATATAAGCATGTTTAGGATTTCATTTTTAAACTCAAGAAGAAGATGATTGTGAACTTTATGCATACTTGTGATTTGAAAGCATTCAAGATATTCATATTTGCAAGGCAGAGCATTGTTATTGTGTTTGTGATTGTAGATCATTTTCCATATACCTTTCCTCTTATACATCTCTACTACATCTGCAGCACTTGGTTCTCTCCTAGCACAACATGATGAGTCAGGTAAAGAGCATGTCATCTACTATATCAGTTACACATTGGTTGGTTATGAACACAACTACACTCCTATGGAAAGAGCATGTTTAGCAGTAGTGTTTGATTCCCAAAAGTTGCAACATTACATGTTGAACTAACACACCGACCATATCTCTAAGATTGATTCATTGAAGTATCTTCTATCAAAAGAAGCCCTCACATGCAGACTAGCTAAATGGGTTATGATCTTGAGTGAGTTTGACATAGAGTACACTGATCAAAAAATTGTCAAGGGACAAGTTCTTATAGGTCAACTAGATGAAGCTCCATTAACAGATGTAAATCCAATGGTATCCGACTATCCAGATGAAGGTTTATTCACTCTAGCTACCTCATTAGAGTGGAAGTTATACTTTGATGGTTCCTACATAGAATGTTTGAGGGGCCAAAATCTTATTTATCACACCTCATAATGACTATATTCCAAAGTCATATCGGCTAGCATTTCCTTCCACCAACAATATAGTTGAGTATGAAACATTACTCATAGGTCTCCATATAACAGTCTAATGGAATATCAAAGAACTTTAGGTATATGGAGACTCACAACTAGTCATTTGACAAGTCATTGATGAGTACCAAACTATGGATGATAAGTTGATACCCTACAAGCAATTAGTTGATACATACAAGCCACATTTCTCTCTCATCACTTTTGAGCAAATTCCAAGAGTGTTGTTATGTCAAAAAATGTCTCCCTAGACTTTTCCCTCATAGGTTTAGCTCCTAGGTCCTTAGTTTTGCATCTTGCATGTTAATTTTGACTCCCAAAAAGAAATGGCATGAATCCCATGTCAAATAGGGCTTGAGGGACATTTGTGGACTTAACCCTATCCTAAAATAGGGAAGGGGGACTTGGGTGCCCATGCCCTAGTCCTGCCCTATTTTAGGTAGGGCCTAAATTTGAATGTCAATTTTATGACCATTAATTAGGTCCCATGCCAACATCTTAAGTTTGAATTACAAAATTCTTAGCAGGAAGTTGTTTAGTTGCATATATAAGCATGTTTAGAATTTCATTTTTAAACTAGAGAAGAAGATGATTGTGAACTTTATGCATACTTGTGATTTGAAAGCATTCAAGATATTCATATTTGTAGGGAAGATCATTATTATTGTGTTTGTGATTGCATATTTGGCTTCATCTTCTCATTTGATGGAAGGATCTTCATCTATGTAAGACCTAAACATTTATTTTTGTTTGAATCATTTATCATTTAGATTTTACCTCTATCCCACAGGGATACGCACTCTTATCTAATGATGTTTGAAAGAATTGAATGTCTCTCCAGAGCTTGATTGAGGCAAGCCTATAAACACTACAACCCCCAACCACACTCCTTTTTTATTGTAGGTTATAGGTACCAAGTTTTGTGGAGTGGAGTTGCAGAGGAAGATTGCAGGAGATAAAATTTTAGGATCTAAAAGAAAGAAGCAAAATGGAGCATTTTTAGGACATGGGCACCTAGGGAAATGTCCTTCAAAGGTACAAAGATAGGAATCAAAGTTATAGTGGAATTCTGCATCTGAAGGAGCTCTGACATCTTGAGAATTAGCTTGCCTTGGACTAGGGCACCCGGGGTAGTGTCCTCCGCATTTAGAGTGATGAAAATAGATAGAACAATGATCATCAGTGTCGAAAGGAGTTCTACATTCTGTGAAGAAAACAATGTCTTGGACTTGGGCGCCCAGGGCATTGTCCTTAAATATTCTAAATTTTGAACTTCAAAAAATGGTTAGTTATCAATCTCTGTACTCTTCCCTAATCTGTAAGAATTTGCCTAGATTTACCAGTTTATTCACTATTTTGCATAATTAGGGTTTCTTGCATATTTAATGATTAAAGTAAGACATTAATTAACAATTTTTGAGTTTCCACATTATTCCAAGTGACAGACCAAACTGTTAGGTGAATGTTCTTGCTTAGTAGAGATTCAACTCAGTTGATATGTCCTTGAATGTTTGGTGTGAAAGGAGGATCTAATTCATTTCAAAACCCCCCTTTTTACCACAAAACAAGTACATAATAAAGTTGTAGATTCTATGGATACTATTGGGCCACTTGTGGATATGCCTACAAATGCTTAGCAATGTGAATTCTTGATTGAGGAACTGTTGATACCTATCGCTGATGTTCTTGCAACTAAATTAATTTGTGAACTTGTTGGTCCCAATTTCCCTTGGTACGAAGATATCTATCATTAGCTCCGACATGGTACCTTTCCCTTTGAACTATCCAAAACCCAACATAAAACCTTCATCCATCGAGCCTCTCAATATCGTCAGAGTCTCGATGGTATCTTCCTTAGATGTCTTAACTTGAAAGAAGTTGATGCTACCTTAAGAGATATACATGAAGGTATTTATGGAGCATATTCCACCAGTCTAAACCTAGCTAAGAAGATACTCTATATAGGTTATTATTGGCCTACCATAGAACAAGATGCCTTGCATTTTGCTAAGAGGTGTCTTCAATGCCAACAACATGGAGATTTGATACATGCACCAGCACATGAGCTACAACGTGTTACAACTCCATAGCCTTTTTCACATTGGGGACTTGACCTTGTGGGTAAAATCCATCCATCCTCATCCAATTGCCATAAGTTTATCATTACCGCCATTAAGTATTTTACAAAGTGGATAGAAGCTATTCTAATGACCTACATCACCAGTAAACAAATAGCCAAGTTTATCCTAAATTACCTCATTTGTCAGTATGGTATTCCCCAATCCATTGTCACTGATAATGATAGACCATTCAAGAATCAATATGTCCATGCCTTATGCACATAATATAATATCCAACATCACTTTTCCACTCCATACTATCCTCAGAGTAATGGCCAAGCCAAGGCTTCCAACAAAACCATTCTCAAAATCCTAAAGAAAATGGTTAATGAAGTTCATCATGATTGGCATGTACAACTCAATCTTGCCTTATGGCCTTATCACACAATTATCAGAACACCAATTGGTGCAACCCCATATGCTGTAGTCTATGGCTCTAAATCCATTTTATCCATCAAAGTTGAGATCCCATCTCTCAGAGTATCTATGCAACACCTGATTGATGGAGATGAGTATCAAATTTCTAGATTGGCTAAACTAGAGTTACTTGATGAGAGGCGTCTCACAGCACTAAACCATCTTCATGTCTATCAAAATTGCCTCCATCATAACTACAATAAGAAGATCAAGGAGAGATAGTTCTAGATAGGTGATCATGTCGTTAAAGAAAATCAAAGAAACTAATTAGATAGAGACAAGAAGGGCAAGTTTGAACCTAATTGGTTGGGACCATATGTTATCACTACAGTCTATGGATCAAGAGCTTATGCTTTATCAACACCTAAAGGCATCCCTCTAGATGAGCCACTCAATAGTGTTCATCTTAAGAAGTTCTTTACTTGCTCCTTAGAGTATCCTCAAAAAATCCAAAAAAATCCAAAAAATAGAAAAAAAAAATCCAAAAATAATCCATCCTCTAGTGAGAACTTGGTAAACATGTGCCTTGGATAAGTACCATAGTGAAAACCTAGCAAATACATGATATGTGTAGAGTTAGCACCTACCATCTATTAAGTTGTACATCCATCTCAATCCATAATAAGACATCCATCCATCCATAATAAAATCATTGACCTTTTGCATTTCCATATCCCTATCTATCATGGCTTGGAAATTGTTAGTGTAAGTTATCCATTAGAATCATCCATATGTCAGTTCATCTAATGTCAGTTCATCCAATGTCAATTCATCCATAAATTAGTTCATCCATAGTCAATTCATCCATCGTCATCCATAATAAAACCTCTACTTGAATGGGGGCAACTTTTTCCTTAACCTAGGTCTAGGATTAGATCCTTGTTCAAGGTATGACCACATCATCCATCACACTTCATCTTTTCCTACATCATCAAATCTCCTAGAACTACATAAAATCATCATCATCTCAATCTTAAAGTACCTTGATCTCATGGACACATGTATGTAGGTAGTTTGGAATACAGAGGAAGTATCCAGTACTTAGGTACATAAGATGTCATTATTTCACCTAGCCATCATATTCCTCCTTCAACACTTCACCACATCTCATCACACTACCTAGAACTACATATCATCATCATCATCTCAATCTTAAAGTACCTCAATCTCATGGACATGACTATGTAGGTAGTCTGGAATACGAAGGAAGTATCAAGTACTCAAGTACATAAGATGTCATCTTTTCACCTACCCACCTTATTCCTCCTTCAACACTTCACCCCATCTCATCACACTACCTAGAACTACATATCATCATCATCATCAACATCTTAATATTAAAGTACCTTGATCCTGTGGATATGGTATGTAGGCAATCTAGAATACAAAGGAAGTATCCAGTACTCAGGTATATAAGATGTCATCATTTCACCTACCCATCCTATTCCTCCTTCAATGCTTCACCTCATCCCATCACACTACCTAGAACTACATATGATCATCATCTCAATCTTAAAGTACCTTGATCTCATGGACATGGGTATGTAGGCAGACTGGAATATGAAGGAGGTATCCAGTACTTAGGTACATAAGATGTCATCATTTCACCTACCCATCCTATTCACCCTCAAAACACTTCACCCCATCTCATCACACTACCCAGAACTACATATTATCATAATCATCTTCATCGTAATGTGTATTGATCTTGTAGATACATGGTATGCAGGTAGTCTAGAATATGAAGGAAGTATCAAGTACTCAGGCACATATGATTCATCATTCTTCATTCCAGTCCATTCACACTTTCATCTCTCATCTTCCATTTATCATTTTCCATCCTACCATCTAGACTTGACTAACTCAAGCAGAAAATGAACTATGCATCCTTTGAAAGCTCAAGTACCTTACCAAACCTAAAGTAAAAAAACTACTCCTAAAGCCATATGTTGTCTCTCACACCCCTTGCCATATCTGTTACATCAATCCATCTATCCTAGATTAGACCAACAACCTTTAACAAATATATCTTTCCTACAATAAGGCTTCATCTACCTATCTACCCTGAGAAACCTCTTTGGCAAGAGAATATGTTGGCTATGTGTTTACTTTATTAGTGAGTCAATTTTCTTTTTGGCTTATCTTTTGTTCCTTTCTAAACTACCTATTCAAGACTATCATGATTTATATATATCTTGGTATGTTGCGATGCATTATGGATTGGGGCATAGTCATTGCTTTCGTATGTTGTGTTTGTAGGATGTCTTTATCATCTTACTTCGGCTAATATTTATCTTGTGTGTGTGTGTTACAACCTAGCATCTTACATATTGATATTCTTTTTCATTTAAGGTTTTGTAAAGGCCTCATATGTATTAAGTTTATTATATGTTAAAGACTATGGCTCATTCACATATCCAATAAGGTTATATTATGTCTAGTAGATATAAGTTCAAATCATGTGTTTGTAGAGTCAACGTCTTCGCACCAGATATCTCAACACCTTGGTCTTTTATACCTTGGTGTATACTATCCATGTCCTATATCAAAATCCAAGATTGTTCTTTATAAATATTTGTGAAACCATTACAACAAGCTATCCATACACCCATCCATACATCCAAAATCACAATATAGTTTTCATACAAAGATTGATCAATTATCTATCATTTTCTATTCTATCTCATTTCTTCTATCCATCATCAAAGTCTTCTACATATCTGCAAAATCACATATGTTAGGTATCATGATTATACACATCATACATATATCATCACATAAATCCATGATTCTATTATAATGTCATCTCATCCATACATTTATAAGCATAAAAACATGTCATCATATAAATCCATAATCATAATATAGTATCATCCCATGCATACATCCATAAGCATAAACATCATCACATGAGTCCATAATCAAAAGTACAATGTCATCACATCCATAGCATATAGAAATCAAACATCATCATAAGCATGAACATCCATAAACATCTCATGAATCATAGATCATCACATATATCATATATATATATATATATATATATATCATCATCATCAAAGGTCATCAAAAAATACATAATGTCTAGTATATACATCATGTACATAAAAAATGAATCATGTAGTACATCATGGCTATCATGAGCCATAAAAATATACATCAGATGCTTGTAGGCATCATAATCAAAATATATACATCTCTAATACAAAATACATATATCCAATCATGCTCTAGCCTCTACTATGTGTAGAGCTCTCTACAGGCTGTTGTGGTCCCTGCACCCCACCAAATGGTCCCCCTCCATGGGAATGTCTGGGTGGACCCATAACTGATGAGCCCAATCACCTTGATCTCTACAAGGATGTAGTCCTAGATCTAATCCTCTCTCTAAAGCTAGGCTATCTCTAATCTACAAGAACAACTCTATGGTACAATCCTCAGTAATACTCCGCCTAGCGACTTGTCATTGCCAACTCTCCCTATACACAAGTCAACTTACCCTACATGTGAGTCAAATCTCCCACCAAAATCACTATGGCCTAGTCTATCCCCAGGGTCACTCCCGTTGTGTCTCACTCATGTACTGTTAATCTCTGTATAGTAGCCTCAACTGCTAATCATGCTTGAATTGTGGCATCCCTCTCAGCTATGAGCCTAGCTACAATCCCATCATCTACTAGAGCTGGTGGTGGTGGTATTCCTACTGTTGTTGCTACCTGTGCCTGCAATTGAGCCTTGTCCTATCTAGCATCTCCTTGGGCTCTATCTCTCTCCCTCCTCATCTAGATATATCTCAACTCTAGGTGAGTCTACCTCGTCGTCTCCTCCTGTAATAGCCTCCTAACCTACTCTAGCTCAATCTCTACATGCTACACCACTTGTCGTGGTGCCCCTACATCCACCATCTCAGCATTGGGCTATTGTCCTTGTCTTCTTCCCTGTCTCCCCCTCTTCCTAGTAGCTCTGTGTGCTGTCGCCTCCTAATGAGGGCCCACCATCTCTCTAGCTGCACCAAATGCTCTAGGACCTATAAACCTGACTGGCCAATGTTGTAGCCAGTATCATACTCAGGAGTGGTACTAGGGTCAACCTCTCCAAGAATCTAGTCCCACATAACTGGGGCAAGTCCCTATAGCTCTGTCAGTGTTGTGGCTCCAATAATCTTAGGTCCCCAATCTCCTACCTCTCTCTGTGACCACGCATGCATGGCATCACCAATCGGCTCCGGCTGGGGTAGTGCAAACTACCATAGTACCCTCTCTAGTAGATAGTGCTCAATAGTGTAAATGCTACACCCAAACAAGTATCTGGCCTACCTGCAGTAGACCAGCTACTCTGCATTATCATCCTAGGACTCACGGTCCCACCATGGATGCCATACAAACATGTCCATCTCATTGATCTGTCTCCTCTAGTAGGTGATAGCACCAACTCATCTCTATGTCAAGGTACCCTCATATAAGAACACATATGGCTCACCTCCCTCTCGACAGTAAGGGGAGATTGGTCATGTAATTAGGATGTGCTCCCAATCCCACACATGTAATAGAGTCACCCCTATTGATAGGCTTCTCCCAGATCTATAAGTACAATCATGTAAATCGTGGTACAACTGACCCAAAACATAAGGTCCCCATGCATATCTGATGCCATGGGTGAACATCCCTGATAACACCATGCCCCATCCAATTGATAGTCCTCTAGAGCATCTGTTAGGCACTAAGAAACCTTCAATCAAAGCCACCATAATCCATCAGATCCTCTTACAAAGTCTCGATATGCAACTCCACCCGATCTCATGATCCTAGACACCAAGGTCATCAATCGCAAACACCTCTCTCAGTCCATCCTCTCCCCTCTCAGTATCATAATCTACTTGAGTACCGTAATGGGAATCTTGAGGATGTGCCATACATCCTCTAGTGTAATAGTGGCCTCACCTATGGGGAAGTGAAAGGAATATGTCTTACTGTGCCACCTCTCAACCAAAGTAGTCATCAATGAGAGGTTATCCCTAATCAGTGTAAGATGGGTTATATGCCATAATCCCATAACCTCAAGAAAGATGTCCTCCTCCCACTCTAACTGAACCACCTCGGTTGCATCTACGAAATGCCTCTCTCTAGATGCTAGTGGAGGTAGGACAACTTGCATCCACAAAATCACCTTGTTATTCTTGGAACATACCTAGATCAAGACCATTTTACAAAACCTTAGTAAAATCCTAGTCAACCTAAGTCAAACATAGTCAAACACTAGGTTGGACCAAGCAATGAGAAACCCTCAGATAACCCTAGTTAGCCAAGCTAACTCTAGTTAACCTAAGTCAAAATGGGTCAAAACCTTGGAAAAGCCAAAGGTGGATTTTTATACCATACACACCTAACTGTCTGCCATCTACACCTTACTGCCCTGCAAATGCACCTCCTTTCAAAGTCAAATGCACCTCACTGCGCGTCGTAGGTGCTTATCCATTAACCAAAGGTGCTTTACTATAATCCATAGGCGCTTCATAATCTAACCTACTTTTTAGCAACCAAAGGCACTTTATTGCTGCCAAAGGCATAGTTGTGTAGCTCATATGTGCTTTATTTTGCCAAAGGCTCTTCAAAATGCACCAAAGGCACCTAAACCCTAAAAGCTTGCCTTTGGCAAAAAATATAGAAAACCTTAATAAATGACCTAATAAATACATCAAAAGGCATGTTTTAGGGTACTTACCACTGCTCCTACTCCCGCCAGTCTCTTGTAGGTCCCCTTCTGTACTGGAAACGATATTTCTACAAGTCGAAAGCTCCTGTAAGCACTAAGCTCTCACACTAAGCACTAGAAAACTACAAGATCTAAAATCTCTAAACTCTGAGCACACAAATGAGTTGAAAGTGACCCCTTGTGCCTGACATATAGCATCCCAACCCTATGTCTTCCCTCCCCTTATCTAGGTTTTCTTCACATCAGCTTATTTTCTCCATTGTATCAGCCTCCAAACATCCAAACTAGTCTTTCTTGCTAGCCTATTTTTTGTCTCATCGCTATCCTTTCTTCTAGTTGCGAGTCACCTAGTCGTTCTATTGCTTCCCTATTTTTTCTCTTGAGGGGGCATCCTATGCTAGTTACACTAGGGCATGATTGTATCATATTTTCATCACTATTTTCTTTGAAACAATGCTATAAACTGCATTGTATCAAAGAGGGGCAAAATGTAGACACCTAAAAATGACCTTCACTTTACATCACTTGCATGCATCAATTCCTCCTAAATCACTTGCATTTAACATTAATTGAATAATCTAATTATTTAATTAATTTCATCAAATTCCTCTATTTCCTCTATTTTTCCTAAATTCAACATTAATTGAACAAATTCTATTTATTTAATTAATTTAATTAATTTCCTCTTTTAATCTTCAAATCCATATTAATTAAATAAATCTAATTATTTAATTAATTCATCATCAAATTCTTCTTATCTGCAACTATTAAATAATTTTTAATTATTCAATTAATCAATTATTCCTCTAAATTTAAATAAATTATTCAAATTTATTTAAGTTGATTTTATCTTCTAAAAATAAATAAAATTAATATTTTATTTATATTTCTCTATCATGCAAAATAAATTAAATGAATTTATTTGTAAATAATTTATTTAAATCTTCACATCTTATCTTTTCTTCCATCATGCATAATAAATTAAATAAATTTATTTATTTAATTTGTTTTATCTTCCAAATTTTTCTAAAAATATCATTTTCTTCTATGTGCACAATTAGTCTTATTTTTAGAACTTCAAAAAGCAAATCTGAAGTTGAGTTAATTGGCTTTAATTATTATTGTTTTCATCATCAACTCATAAATTAGAAAAAGCATTCTAATTTTATGAAATCAAATCCTATCTTTATCTTAGCAAGCAGTTAACTCAATAAAATAACTTTTCTTCATGACACATGCCATGTGCACATTCATCATGAGCTTTGGAATTATCTTGACCATTGATTTCATTGATTTATCTCAACCGTTGATTGATCTTTGTTGAAACCTATATATACCCCCTTCATTGCATCATAAAAACCTCTTCGATCATTTAAGCTTTGGGCATTCGTAATAGCACTTTGAGCATTCATCATGTTGTTGAGCATATACCACATCTTTGAGCATATTATCATACATCCACTTATTGCAGCCATGGGTACGCAATCAATTGAACAATCCACAAAGAACCAAGAGATCAATATGGTCTAGGTGATAGTTTCTTTCTTCTTAGTTCACATATTCATTGATTTGGTTATTATTTAGATTGATCTTTCAAAGGTTATAGGATTTAGTTGTTATCATTGTTTTGATCTTTATCAATCTCAATGTTACCTATACACACTCATCACTACTCCACTATCTAAAACATGTCAAACACACCTGATAGTTGAACTATGCTACATCAACTGCCAAAGACATGCTTAAGGGTGAATGACTCAAGATCCAAACCCACCTCGCAATGAGGACTTTGTATAAAAGGATGTGCACTAGCTCAAGAGATACACCATCCTGCCTCACAATGAGGGATTTGTATAAAAGGATATAGACTAGCTCAAGAGATACATGATCCTTCCTCACAATGAGGGATTTCTTGCTTTAAAAGGATGTGTACTATCTCAAGAGATACACCATCCTGCCTTGTGGTGAGGACTTTCAAACACATTTTGTCATTGTCAAAATAATCAAGCAGATACCATTATATATGCCCCCACCTTAAGGTGGTTGATTCTGCTTGTCAATATCAAGCACATTAAGGTAGAGTGAAAACATGTAAGGGAACAAGAGCATTCACAAATCCCATGCCCCCAAAGGTGAAATGTGCCACAATCATCAAATGTTCCCACAAACAAATTGATATGATTAACAATAGCTAAGCTTTGGTTAGAAAATCTTTCTCTAAGATAATAACCAAATCAATTTATAGAAGCTATGTGTAAAATTATTTAGCAAGGACCAAGGCTACACTCACGGGTTTGAAACTGAGTATAGTCGTTAGGCTATACTACAAATATCTCAGAACTGTGTGTAGTGACACGGTGAGATACAAAACCATCTAAAGTGCATTGAAGCAGATTGAGAGTATTATAAAAATTTTGTTACAAGAGATTTCACAACACGATACATCACACAGAGTGATTCTACTAGTCAAGCATTAGATATATATCAACCCCATCTTCATATATGGACTAGGTCCATTTTTTCTTTTTTACTGAAGGGATGCACAATCCTTATTAGTATTTGTTCATTTTTGTCATCCGTTGACTAGGTAGAGTCACTATAGAATGTAAACAATAAAAATGAGAGAGGAGACAAAGTGCATTAGGAAAACCATGTAGGAGGATGCCCCCAAAATACCCTCTGCAACACTATGCCTCCAAGGCACAACACACAATAATAAAATAGAGGAGAGGAAATGTAGAAGAATGATGAAACAAATAGAAGAATATCACAACAGAGGTGGTCTCCTTGTATTCTTGACCTTACAAGAGTATCAAGGGTCATCCAAGAGACCTAAACAACATTTAACACTACATGGGGGAACACAACACAATGCTAACAACATATATATCTAGGAGGAGGCCACCCTTGAGAGAAAATGGAAAAGGTGATATATCAACTGTGGCTAAGGGAGGGAGAAATACTTACCTAATTCAATGGGATATTTCTTGGCAGACAATCCATGTCTATCATCACAAAATATATCATATTTAGTCATGAATTAATTGATATTGTCTTAACATTAGTACACTTATTCACTATTGCCTTAGTAGTTGGAATAAGTGAATTTTTTTTAGTGATCTTGACATCCATCCATAAGGGATTTAATGTGAGACCTTTCCTCATCCACTAGTGATTCATCTTTTGAAGAGAGAGCTTGGGAACGAAGGGAAGGTAAAGTGTTGTGAGGAGAATTGTTGGAGATTATATCTTTAGTGATGTCCAAAGGGTTTGAACATGTAATCAAAGGAAAACTATCCATTGTGTTTGCATTCTTAGAGATATCCAAGGTACTTGAACATTCAACTAAAGGAGGAAGATCAAGGGTCTTCACTTCCTTAGTAGTATCCAAGGTACTTGAATATTTAACTAAAGGAGGAAGATTGATAGGATGATCCATAGAGACTTCATGCACTATGGTATGGATACAATTCTTAATATTGTTAGATGAATGCTCGTTATCTATCCATGGAGTGTTCTTCAGTAGAGTGGGTTCTTCACTCACTAATGCTTCATCCTTCAAAGGGAGATCATTGGAATGAAGAGAGGGTAGGGTGATGTTAAGAGTTGTGTAAATGATTTCATCCTCTTGCACCAAAATGTTGTCATAAGTGGGAACAACTTTGGGAGAGAGATCATAAGGTGAATTAGACAAAACTAGGTTACCATCATGTGTATTAGAGCCTACATCCACACCATGGTCCTAACCTTTAGTAATAGGAGTTGTAGTGGAATGTCCAATAGAGATAAAGTCATCTAGGGATTCATCTAAAATATTGAAGTCATCACTACTAAATGATGCATCATATTTATTATTATCTATGAATTTGGAGAGATCTTCTAATATCAAGGGATATATTCCCATGAGAGTTATGAAGCTATCAAAATCAGATATATAAAAAAAAATTTCATATGTTGAACACATAGAGATGTCAATGTCATATACACATGCTATTTGATTTAAGACTTGAGGATGCCTATTAGTAAATTTGGAAAAAATATCAATGTCTATGATGTATGCAAACAAAGCTTCCAAAGATGAATAAAAAGAAGCACCCATGATAAAAGTTTGATAGAAATTTGCTAAAAACAAAGTGGGTGTGATGTAAAGAGTGCCACACAACAAGGCAATGTGAATGAGTTAAAAGTTTTCTCAAAGAAGGGAAAAGATTGTGGTAAAGCCTTTAATGTTGAAATACACAATGTGTAATTGCAAAAGTATGATAATTATGCACTTTTTTTTTCACAATTATGTAAAAATTTTGAATGAATATTGATAAATATGCAAAGAATTCAATGGAAGATCTAGTTTGAAATGTTTATCACAGTAGTAAAATCTGAAATAGGATTTTGACTATAACCCTAGCTTTGCAAATGACTAGGTTATCGGAAAGATGCAATTTTTCAACAAAACCCTAGCAAATGAGATCTTCAAATGCTGAAATATGACTCATATATGATATAAAAATTAGAGATTTAAATATTTGTAGGATGATTTATAACATATGCAATGAAACTATACAAAACTATGCCTTTTTGCTAGCCTAAAATGCTTGATTTTTTTCACGTTTTCAATGCAAATATGCAAAAGATGTCATGAAATAGAGAGGATGATAAGGTAAATCAGCCTAAAATCCTTTAATAACTCCAATAATGCAGCAATATTTACCACAACATGCCAATCTTGAAACACTAGGTGGAAGATTAGCTAGATTTACTAAAAATGCAAGGATTTTTGAAACCCTAAAAATGAATTGAGCTATGAAACTATGCAAATATGAATGAATGGAATTCTAATTAGATATAAGGTGTAAAATAGTACTACACAACAAGGAAATATGAATTTTTTAAAGGTTTACCTAGAGAGGTGTGAAGAAAGTGTATAAACCTTTAATGTTGAAATACACACTATGCAATTAAAAACATGCAACTTTTCAAACTAAAGTATTAAATGATGCAAAATTTTCAAATGAGAAATGAAAATATTCCTTAAATTAATGCCAGATCTGAATTAAAATATGGTTATTACAGCAGAAAAATCTAAAATGAGATTTTGACTACAAACCCTAGCTTTTGGAATTACTAGGTTATATGAAAAATGCCACTTTTTAAGCAAAACCCTAGAAAATGGGATATGAAAATGTAAGTTATGAGATCATGAAATGATTAAATAATTTAATTTATCTGATATCTGATGTAAAAATCAGAAAATTAAATGTTTCCAATGATATGCAAGGAAAATAATGCAAAACTCTGCTTTTATGCAAGCCTAGAATGCTTTTTTAAATTTTTTTTTTTAAATGTATGCAATATTGTTCAATGCAAGATCTGATTACAACACTCAGAAAGATGCAATTTCAGTAAAAACATGGGTTCACCAAAATGTTAAGTGGTAAAAGAGAGATGAATGCATGCATGTATAACAAGATCAAAACCCTCTTGAGATAAATCACAACAAAGGAGAAGGTGAACTTAGCTAAAGATCTTGTGCTCCTAATTTGCTATGGAAAGATGAGATTTAAACAAGCCTTTTATCAAACCCTAGGTTAAGTATGAAGAAAACCCTAGATTTGAAAAGATTTGATTATAATAGAAGATATACAATAGATATCCAACAACCAATTACACAAGGATGATCAGAGGGATGATAAAACCTATTTCCCAAAAGCAAAGATGTCAAAGGACAAATTCAACAACTGAAATAGTCTAATAAAACTATTGGTGTCTAGATGAAGGAATCAACTAAAGGTACAAACTGAAAAGTTGCTCTAGAGGATGTCCTAATGCCAGATCTGAAGCCTGTAAGCCCAAATGACAAATTCAGCAATCACCCAAGTCTTTTCAAAGGGATATTCTAGAACTATTTTTAGATCTTGAAACCTTGATTCCTGCACTGCTTCCCTGTAGCTCCACTTTTCCCAAAACTTGTACCTGTAACCTACACACAAGATGACAATAGAGGGGTTTGGGGCTTGTGGTGTTTAGGTATTTGCCTTAGTCAAATCTCAAGTTAGTGTTCAAGCTTTCCTAACATCATTGTTAATGAGAGAGCATGCCCTTGCAGGGTAGAGGCTAAAGATAATCCAAATGATGAAATGATTCAAATAGCAATGATGCCACCTCAGAGGTGAAGCCCTTGGGAGGATGAAAGATCTTCAACTCACAAGGAGATGGATGATGATGCCATATCTACAACAAACACACAAATATAAACACAAATCTACAACAATAGCACAATAAATGCCTTGAATGCTCTTTGCTCCACTATCATAAGTTCATGTTATCCATCTAGGTGTAAAATGAAGTCATAAACTCACTTATATATGCTTTCCCACTAACATTTACAAATTTAAATCACAAAAGGTGACAAGGAGAAACATTTTGGAAGGGCCCAAGTTGACATACCAAAAGTTAGCCTAGACCAATTAGGAGAGACTTGGGTGGTTGGCGCCCAAGTCTAAGAGCCTAAATTGGGTCAAGGTTAATCTAAAGGAGGTCCCAAGGGTCCCAAAATGTCCTAGGTGTCAAGAAGTTTCATTTGGGATGATTAATTATAATGTATAATGAAGCAAATAGGACCTAGGAGTTAACTTAGGAGGTAAAAAGGCATGTGGCCACTTTTTACTCCATAACAGGTTGATAGAGCTAAGTCAAAGGATGAACCACATCTAGCGATCACAATTGTTAAAATGGGGACCCCTTTACCAATTTAGCCAAAGGACATAGTAGGAAACAAACAAGTAAGTGCACCTTATCATCCTACTTCTTCTTCTGTATCTAGACCGAGTGCACCAAATCCAAAGCCCCAAAGTGAAAATCCCTTGTCTTCTTTAGTAAATCCTTACCAATATTTTGATATTATAGATCAAACTAAGAAGACTAAAATCCAAATGTCTGAGGTTGAGTATCTCCAAGCTAACCCTGAAAATTTTTAGAGACTGGCCAAGATTGTCAAAAATAAAGGAGCCCATTCTGGTCAAGACTTCCAAAAATACACCTGTCACTCCTAAACCAAGGCCTACACAAAGTAATCTCATTGCAACTCCATCATATGCTCCTAGGAAAATAGAACCTTTCTATATTTCCTTACTTGTCAATGCCCATAAACTTAGTAACTGCGTCATTAATTTGGGTGCCTTTGATATTGTGATGCCATCTAAAGTAGCTAAAGCTTTGGGATTAACTTTGACAAAGACTTTTGGGAATTTCTTCTCTATGGAAACCAAGCAAGTGCCAGTCATAGGGAAAATCAAAGATGCTTAGTTTGCATCTGCTTCTTTTCTTGAGAAGAGGATAAAGATGATGGTTCTTGTAGTTGATGTCCCAGCTTCATATGGAATATTATTCGGATGAAACTTTTGCGAGGATGTTGGTGGTGAGATCAACATGGATTGGTCTAAGGCCAAAATACTTGTCAAAGGTGTTATGCAGAAACTTCTCCCAAAGAGGGAAGCTAAGTACATCATGACAAAATTTGAGGATCTAAAATCTTAGATTCTTTTTGAGTCCTCTAGAATGGGTACCTATTTCTTAACCATTGGTGAAGTTTTAGAGTCATCGGATGATGATTCATATCAAGCTTAGGTAAATGATGAATCATCCTCTTCAAGTGAAGAAATTCTATATTTTGAAACTATCAAAGTAGTAAGTTCAAATGATGTTTGGACTTTGGAGTTCGATGGCAATTGTTATTCCACTAAATCTAGAGCATGGATAGTTCTTGTATCCATAGAAGGAAAGGTCTTCACCTTTTATTTCAAGTTGCATTTTGATAACACTAACAAGACTACTGAGTATGAGGCCCTGCTATTAGGAATGGATGTTGCACAGAAGAAAGGAATAAAAAATCTTCATGCATAATGTGATGCTGAGCTGATTGTTTGTTAGGTGAGAAATCTGTACTAGACAAAAAATGATAGGTTGAGGCATTACCGCAATCATGTTTGGGATTGCATTGAGGATTTTTATACCTTTGATATATCTATAGTCCCTTGAGAATACAATGATAAGGATGATTCATTGGTTGTATCAGCTACTCTCCTTGTTCCTCACAAGGACTTTCTAGTGAAAGTATACCATTGAATTAGTTTTCTGACCCAGTGTTCTTGATAATGCTGATCATTGGTAAATCTTCAACAACGATGATCAAATCATCGCCTTTCCGGAAAAGTCAAAAAAATTAGTGACTTGTACTTTGAAGGGAGTAACTCTACTCCTCGAGAGTCAATCTCTAAGGTGAATGAGGAAACTAGCAAGGAGATATTACAGCTGAAAGGGAATAAGATTCCAAAAGGTTTGGCTTCCTTGGAGAAACTTTTTGATAAGCATGATCACTCTATCAAATGGAAATAACATACAAGACCAAGTTCATCAGTGGAAGTTGAGCAAGTCAATCTTGGTAAACAAGATGATCCCAAGATGTTTAATATTTGGAAATGTTGCTCAGTAGAGGAAAAGAAGAATTTGGTGGCACTTTTGCGACAATACATTGAGGTGTTGGAATATTCTTATGCTGATTTGAATTTTTTCCGTCCCAAGGAAGTCTAGAACAACATTCCTCTCAAGTATAGGTCTCTGCCTCACAAGCAGAAGCAATGACAGCACAACCCAAAAATCTAAGGTACCATTCTTGTTGGGATTCAGAAAATGTTAGATGTAGAGAGTATTTTCCCTATTCATAATTCAATATGGATAGCTAGCATTGTTCTAATAAGATAGAAGAATGGGGAAATCCACATCTATGTAGATTTTCATAACCTAAACCAATCGTCACTAAAGGATAATTACCCCTTGTTGGTAATCGATCAAGTTTTACAAATGGTGACTGGTTTAGAAATGTTTTCTATGTTAGATGGATTTTTAGGATACAACCAAGTGGAGGTGCATGAAGAAGATCAACATAAAACTACCTTCACTACTCCATGGGGTACCTTTTCTTATCGTAGAATGCCTTTTGGGTTAATCAATGCCAATGCCACTTTTTAGAGGGTAATGTTTCTAGCCTTCACAGATGAGATGGGTAAGATTATTGTAGTCCACCTCAATGATTTGACTGTCTTTTCAGGAATATGTCAGAATTGTTGTGACCATTTGCAATGAGTGCTTAAAAGGTGTTGCCAACACAGTATTTCTCTCAATTCCAAGAAATCCATTTTTGGGGTTACCGAAGGTAAACTTCTTGGACATATTGTGCCTAAAGAAGGAACCAAGATTGATTAAGAGTGGTTCAAATCCATTCAGAGTCTTACCATACCCTCTAGTAAGATAGCAGTACATTCCTTCTTTGGTAAGGTATAATTCCTATGAAGATTTGTTCTAGATTTTGCTAAGAAAACAGGTCATACCATCGATATGATGGAAGGAAAATCAACCTTTCATTGGAGTGTGGAAGGGAAAGCTGCTTTCCATGATATAAAAGAGGCAATTGCTCATGTTCTATTTTTAATATATCCAAACTATACTAAAGACTTAATCATGTACAACTATGCTTCAGAGCATACTCTATATGCCATCTTGATGCAATAGAATAAAGAAGGGATTGAATCTCCAATAGATTTCATGAGTTGTCCTATGAAGACTCATGAGCTCAAGTACTCACCAATGGAGAAACATGCTTATGCTATGGTAAAAGTAGTTAAGCACTTCAGGTATTACATTCTCAATTCCCATACTATAGCATTGGTGCTTGATTCAACAGTCAAGTCTATCTTGACTGAACAGGAATTTGGGAGTAAGAGATGTAATTAGATTGCCAAGATCCAAGAGTATGACATGGAGATTAAGCTAACCAAGCTAGTACATGGGAAGGGTTTATGTCAGCTAATTTTTGAAAACAAACTAGAAGAGATATTTGATCTTACTAAAGTACTTCCCATAGTCTTGTGCATAAGCACAATGGACAAGTGGTATTCCAACATTGTACACACTGACATATGGAGAGTGCCCTAGATATTTGTTATATAAAGAGAAAAGGAAAATCAAGCTTAAGGTCATAAAATTTGTTCTTTGGGACAATGGTTTGTACAAAAGAAGCATTGATGGAATTTTTCTATGATGTGTGGACAAAGGACAACAAAGCAATTTGTTTGAGTCTTTTCACAACTTAGCATGTAGAGGACATTTCTTAGCCCCAGTTATAGCTCATAAAATTTTACAAGAAAGATACTATTGGCCCACACTTTTTCAGGATGCATACAATTGGGTGCATAAGTGTGAATTATGCTAGCAGATTGTGGGGAAACCCAAGTTACCAACTCTACCCATCAATATAGTAGTGATTGAAGAGCCTTTATAGCAATGGGGTATTGATTTCATTGGTGTAGTGAATCCACCATCAAGTGTAGGACATAGTTATGTTCTGATAGCTATTGATTATTTCACCAAGTGGGTGGAGGCCATTCATATAAAGCATGCTACTTCAGAGGTGGTTTGTATCTTCCTCAAAGAAAATATTATCTCAAGGTTTGGAGTGCCTAACAAGATAGTAGAAAACAATGCTACTTGTTTCTCATCTCATGAGATAACTAAGTTTTGTTTTGAGTACAGAATCACTCTTGCTCATTCTTCTAACTATTACCCCCAAGGGAATGGTCAAGCTAAATCAAGCAACAAGAACTTGGTTACTATAATCAAGAAGTTGGTCGATGAAAATTAGAGATCCTGGCATAAGGCATTGTATGCTACACTATGGGTAGATTGAATCACTCCCAAGTAGGCAATTGGCATGTCTCCTTTTTAGCTCATGTATGGTTTGAATGTTGAGATACCTATCACATTGGAGTTGCATGTACTAAGGTTGGACAAGGCAATTGAGGATGAGACTTTTGATAGTTCAACAAACAAGCATGTCATGTTCCATGTTGAACTTGAGGAACAATGCATAAAAGTGGTGGATCACATTGCAAAGCATCAAAGTCAAGTCAAGAAGCTCTTTGACAAGAAAGCAAAGCCCTAAGATTTCCAAATTGGAGATCTAGTTTTGTTATGGGACAAGAGAAGAGAACCGAAGGGGATGCATGGAAAATTTGACTCTTTGTGGAGAGGCCCTTTCATGATTCACCAACTCTGTGGTGAAAATAGTTTTCTTTTGGCATATCAAAATGGAACACCTTTTTTGTTGCCCCATAATGGACAACATCTAAAGCTTTTCACTTAGTGAAGTGCTAGATAAGTTTGTACAATTTGTATATTTATGTATTGGTCTTTTTTTTTGGTCATCTTGTGTTGAGTTTGTCACTTGACTCTATAGTCCAATGGTTAGATGAAGGAAATTAGAGTTTTGGGATACTTCTCTCTTTGATCATTTCAAAGGATGATTGAAGGTACCTCCCCAATTAGAGCCAGCTATTATCCTTAAATTTCTCTAGCTCAATTCGTGGGATAACCCATACAAAACTTGTTTGTTTCATAGCCCACATCCTCTAAGCATGCAAATCAAGCCAAATTTGAATGGCTTTGTGCATAGTCTAACCCCTTGAAAATTCATTTTGAGTTGGGTTACTTTCACCTTTTGAAAAACACAAAAAGTTAAGTTTTTCAAGACAGTCTTTTTTCTCTTCTGTATGTAGTGTTGTTTTTTTTAGTGTACTTGCATATTTGTTGAAGTTTCAACATGTGTAATTGCAGAGAAATTTTTCACAACTAAATATGTAGTTTCAAAAAATTTCTTTGCAACTACACTCCTACGCCTGCATGATTGGAAATTGAACTTGTGAAAAGAAAGCTTGATAATGGCCCATAAAATCTATAACTTTCTCTTTTATTCTTTGTTTTCAATGAACCAAGTCAGTTAGATAGATTTGAGGTTCAATGTTTCTTGAAAATGTTTGAGGAATTTATTGATGAGTTGTGAAAAAGAAGTGATTGAATTAGGAGGCAACGAGCAAAACCAACCCAAGGCCAAATCTTTGAGTTACCTAGGAAATATTTTTACCAAAATTGCATCTTAAAGAAGAAATCACTACACATAGTTGTAAAGGCTACCACATGGTTGTTAGCATCTCCCTTCCCATTATATTTCTCAAAGTGAGGGGTTTCAAACTTCTCTTGCATTTGAGCTCTTAGAATAGGATAGGATAAAGGGCTAAAGATATAATAAGATGTCATAGATGGTTTGTGTTATGGAGTAAAAAGTAGCCACATGTCTTTTTACCTTCTTGTTTAGATCCTAGGTCCCTATGATTACATTATACATTCTAAATGATCATCCTGATGCAAAATTGCCAAAATTGCCCGACACCAATGTAAATTGGGATCAAGGGTCCCATGCTTAACCTTATCCCAAACCTAAAAGGGGCTGAAAGACTTGACACCACTACCCAAGTCCTCCTTGATTGGTTAGGGAAAAATTAAGTATAGGTTGGTCTAGGACCTTTAAAAAGGTTTCTTCTTATTAGCTCTTTTGATTTAATTTCAAGATTATGAGTGGGAAAGCATATATAAGTGTATTTGTGAGTTTATGAACCTAGAAGGAAAATAGCTAACTTGAGACATTGAAGTAAAGCAAGAAAGAGCATTCATTATGATTCTAGAGAAAAATTGTATGTGTTGTTATTGTGTTGTTGTAGGTTTGAAGCTATCATCTATCTCTCCTTAGGAGTTGAAGGATCTTCAACCTCATAAGGGTTTCATCATATAGGTGGTATCATTATGTGTTTATCATCATTTGAATCATCATATCATTAGTGTTTTCATCCTTTTCCCTAAAAGGGCACACTCTTTATCAATCAACGGTGTTGGGAAGCTTGAATGCTATCATGTGATTTGACTAAGGCAAGTCTCTAAACATCATAACCCCCCAAACCCTCTCTTGTCATCTTGTGTGCAGGTTACAAGAGTGAGATCTAGAAAATGTGAAGATACAAGAAGATTGAGATAGGATCAGGGTTTTGAGATCCAGAAATAGTTTTAGAGAATTAATTCACCAAGGACTTGGGCATCACCACCCATGCCCTCCTTCCTTTTTTGAGTGCAGATATGGCTTTAGAACAACCTTTGCAACATTTTTCTAGTTTAGACCTTGGGAAAATTCTTCCAATTAGGAATTGGGTGGTCCCAAAATTATCCTCTGACACCTCTTCTTTTAGGAGATAGGTTATATCATCTTTCTAATCATCTTTGTGCAATTGGTTTATGAGTTTATGTCGTATTTTGTCTATTATAAGCAAATCATTGTGAAACTAGGGTTTAATGCATTGATGACCTAGGGTTTTAACAAAATACCTAATCAAACCTAATATTTCTATAGAAAAAAAGAGAACAAGGTCTGTAGCTGAGTCCATCTTCATTTGGTAGTGATTTGGCTTGGTCTTGTCCTTGAATGTTATTATGGAAGAGGGTTTGATCTAGTGTGCATGCTAGTTGTTATCATTATCCTTTTTCATACTTAATATTTTGGTGAACCCATAGTATCTTACACTTTGACATCCTTCTTGCATCAGATCTAAGCTATTTTCCACCCTATATCTGATTATATTCCATTCATTCATCATTTTGCATAGTTACATAGCTTTATTTCATTGTTAGGGTTTCAAAAATCCTTGCATTTTTAGGAAATCTAGCTAATCTCCAACCTAGGGTTTTAAGATTGGTGTGTTGTGGTAAATCTTGTTACATTATTGGATTGAATAAATTATTTTAGGTTGTTTTACCTTCTCATACTTTCTGTTGTAATACATTCTTTTGCATATTTGCATTGGAAAAAGTGAAACAATCAAGCATTTTAGGCTTGCAAAAAGGCATAGTTTTGCATTGTTTCATTGCATATGTTATAGATAATCATCAAAATATTTAAATCTATAAGTTTTTCATCAGAAATTATTCATATTACAGAAGACAATCATCTCATGGTATTTCATCTCACATTTGAATCTCTCATTTGCTAGGGTTTTGTTGGAAAAGTTGCATTTTTGAAAGCCTAGACAAATTCAAAATCTAGGGTTTGTAGTCAAAATCTTCTTTCGGATTTTGCTATCATAATAAACATTTCAAATCTGATCTTTCATTGCTATATCATTTCATAAATTTTATTTAAATTAAAAAATAAGGTTTGCATCGAAAAATTTTGATCTAGAAGTGAGCATTCAAGATCTAGGGTTTGATGGTAAAGCACTAGCTAGTCTTGCATTTTAGTGCATACTTTATAAAAGAAAAGTGTTGTAAATCATTATAGAAATCAAGTGGATATATTATTTAGGCACTTATTTTTCACATATTTCACATCCTCCATTTACAAGACTAAGTTGTTGTGGTTACCAAGAATATCACAATTTTTAGAAGCCCCACTTCTCTTGTACTTGTAAGCCTTTGATTATCCATTTTATTTTTATATTGGTGGTACTTGATAAATGAATAGATCCGATTGTACATTTTTGTTCCAAGACATTTAATTATGGCATTTTCATGTTATTTCTATTCGGTATCTTTGCATGCATATACCAAGGATCTTAAACATTTTTACAAATTCATTAATATGCATCCTTATGTTTTAGATATTGATATCTTTAAAGGCTATTTATATGAAATATTTGGTTGCATATATGATTTTGATACCTTCATAACTCTCATGGGTGAACACCCTTCAATATTAAAAGATCTATCCCAATTCATCTCCATGAATTATCATGAGAAAGGTGATGGTGATGATTCTTCTTTTACTTCCACTACATTTCATGATGATATTATGGACATCATCTATAGGACATATGAGGGTGACATAGTTGTATCTACCTCATCCCATGCTTTGAATCCCTCTCCCAAAATGGTCCCCACCTTTGAGGATATTTTGGCACAAGAGGATAAAATCATTGATACATTCCTTAACATCACCCTACCCTCTCTTCATTCAAATGCTCTCCCTTTGAAAGATGAAGCATTAGTGGATGAAGAACCTCCTCTCAAAAATGAACCTCCATTGGTAGATATTGGGCATTCATATAATAAACTAAAATCTTCTACTAAAAACATATTGTTGGAAATATGTGTTGATGTCAACACTAATGAGTATTACACTGATGTGGTTGTGTGGTTGTCTTTGATGTTAACATTATGCTTGGATGCTTATGATTATGATATACTATGTTGACATTGGTTGCTAAAGTTTATGGTTGGTTTTTGATGTTAATGGTTGGATGTCATGCCTTGATTAATATCAAGTAATGTTGTATTGATCATGTTTGTGGTCAGTAGAGATGATTTCATGATAATATATTAAGATGAGAATTACAAGAATTAAGATGAATGATGACATATTAAGATGGGAATTAGAAGCTATGCTAAGAATGAGAAGATGTTGTTTGTGGCCTGTAGCATGTTGTATGATCCTTCCTATTGTTCCTACGGAAATATGTGTTGATATAAGAAGATTTTGGCCTCCAGAAGTTAGTGAAGGTCTCTGCTACAGGGAGCTACCTAGAAGACTGCTCAGTAAAATTCTTTGCATTCCTTTGCATTTGAAGATATGGTCATGTGGTTTAGAAGTTAAATCCAAAGTTTCAGATCATTTTCTCCTCCACAATGAAAGTTATGAGAGATAGAATTTTGGTCTATACTTTGGCAATATAATGTGATGACGAAGGCTAATTGGAATGCTCTACATTCCTTTACAGTGATAGATATGGCTATTTGGTTTTGAGGATATGTTTAGAGTAGTGTATGAGTGCATCCATATGAATTTTAGATGTTTTAGAGGTCCGCAAGTTAAGTTTTCAAATGATAGAAGTGATACAGATGCTTCCAGATGCTTAATTGTCTTGAGGATATATGTTTGGGCACTTGCACTAGTTGGAGAATGTACAAATCAGTTATATGAGTTTATGTGGACATTCCACATGTCTCTATGCTTCTCAAGTTTGATGCACATGCAAATATTTCATGCTTCTAGTACTGCACAAAGTTTTCAAGTTAGTTGGTGAAGAATTGTTGTTGTTGAAGTCATCTTGGGTATGTTGGTGATGTTTGCCACAAAGTTGTTTCTTTGTAAAGTTCGAAGAGTATTTTGAGATGTTGTGTAGGTCCTATTGACTCATCTAGAAGAAGAAAAAATAATGTTTATGTCCCATGCGGTCACAACATGCAACACATGTGTCATGTCCACATTAGTCATGTGGTCATGACATGGATTATCAAAAAAATTTCCACGTGTCCCTAGAAACCCCCCTCACACGCGTTAGTGTGCTTAGTGGCAATACGCATAAGGTGTAAACATGTCAATCGATATTCGGGGAAGAGAGTCTACTTGGGCAATCCTCTATGTGATGATAGCCGACTAGGGGTTTGTGATGCGATGAGTGTCACTTCTAGGGTTAGAATTGATTTAATTCAAAACCCTAAGTTTCCTAGGTGAGTGAAATGATTTTGACTGAATTGAAATCAAACCCTAATTCTAATTCATAAATGAAATCAAATAAAATAACACTTCAATGGTATAATGGTCACACAATGGAATGGAGTGATAAAATAATGTCACAAAAAGGCCATTTAAAATGAAACCCTAAGTTTCGAGAAAATTTGGTAGCATAACACGTTTTCAACATTTGACATAAATATTTTAAAAAGGAATTCCCCATGAAATAATTAGGGCAAAAATTAAAATTTAATAAAGTATACAAATAAATTAAATAGATCCAAGGGTGATGAAGGGGGTGAATCACAAAACACACAATGACAGATATTGAACATAGCAAATAGAACTTTCTTTTATTGAACTGGGTAACTCATTACATTATAGAAGCTCAATTACAATTAGAGGATGATTCCTCTACTAGCTACAACACATTACAACTTTCCCAACCTCAAGACTCTAGAATCTTCAGCCTTTTGTAACCCCAAATCAGCTAGGGTTTATGTTTTCCCACCTATTCTTGACTCTACACTGGCCCCCCTTAACTCTACTACCGCTCAGGGTTCCTAAAATAGTCATAAATAGCACTTTTTGGCGGCCTCCAGCTAAATTTCAAAATTTGCAACTCCCTCGAAAAGTAGGTCAACTTCTGGGAAGCATAACTTTTGATCCGGGTGTTTGATTGACGAACTGTTTTAAGTGTCAGAAAGTTCGCGATGTGAACTATCACGTCAGAAATTTGTAAACAGATTTTTGTCAACTTTTCAAGATGTTATGGGAAGTTTTAGTGCCTCATATCTCATTCCAGAAATTTTCAAGGGCTTTTCAGAAAACAAAAACTCTAATATCTTTCAGCTCACAAATGATTTTTACCTGATTCCTTTTCCAAAGGTCTTATATTTCCATTATGTAACTTTCTGGAAGTTTTTGCTTCGTTACGTGCCCAAATGCGAACTTTCTAAAAATAGCAGGTACACTTTCCTAAATGGGCAGGTCGCTATTTTTAGCAGTTTTGGAAAAACTAAAAGTCCTACATTATTATTCTAGATATTATGGAACCAAAAACACTAATTATGGGAAGAAATGAGAACAACTACAATGGTTTTGAATTAACTTCTTTTTGGGTGATGCAAGATTGCCCTTACACCTCTGGATTCTCCTGCATCAGACACACAGGGTAATTTGAGAAGTGACCCTATCACGTCTCAGATGTTTGTGTGAGGAAAACCCAAACAGTCAACCTCTACCTTAGACAACCAAGAAGAATCTTCAATAGGCCTTCCTTTCCATTTTACCAGATATTCTTCATATTGCTTGTTCCGAGTACTTCTTCCCACACGGCTATCCAAGATCTCTTCTATCTCCTCCATTGAAGTAGATGCCGGAATACTCCACTGTACTTCTATTGGTCCATCCTCTATTCCACCTTCATGATATTCTAATAAATCAGCAATGTTGAAAATAGGAGAAATATTGATCCCACTCGGCAGCTCTACCTCATATGCATTTCCTGAATCATGTTTCTTCAAAATTATGCATGGTCCAAATTTCTTCATTTTTAACTTATTGTATGTTCCAATTAGGAACCTCTCTTTTCTTAAGTGAACCATGACTTCATCTCCTACCTGGAATTTGTTATATCTCCTCTTCTGATCTGCCTTAGCCTTGTACTGAATATTCATTTTATTAATGTGCTTTCTCACCTCTTCATGCAAATTCTTCACATGTTCTACAAAGTCTTAAGCTTTAGCACTTGTCTTTTCTCCGTTGTCTAGCTTCCTTAACTCAGAAGCATTTCTTGGGCTATTGCTATATACAATTTGGAATGGTGATTTACCAGTACTCCTATTGACAGAATTGTTGTAAGCAAATTCTGCCTGTGGTAAAATCAAATCCTATCCCTTGGGCTTATCTCCTACTAAGCATCATAGCAGGTTACCCAAACTCCTATTCACCACTTCAGTTTGTCCATCAGTCTGTGGATGGTGTGCAGAACTAAACTTCAAATCTATCTTCAACTTCTTCCACAATGTCCTCCAGAAATAACCAACAAACTTGGTATCTCGATCTGAAACTATGCTCTTTGGTAGACCATGTAGTCTCACCACTTCCCTGAAAAATAACTCTGCAATATGAATAGCATCATTAGTCTTCTTACAAGGAATAAAATGTACCATCTTTGAGAATCTGTCCACTACCACAAAAATAGAATCATGCCCTCTTTGTGTCCTTGGCAAACCAAGAACAAAATCCATACTAATGTCATCCCATGGCTTCTCTGGTATAGGTAATGGTTGATACAACCCTATATTTTGACTTGTTCCTTTTGCCATCTGACATACTCTGCAACTCTGCACAAACTTCCTCACATCCTGCTGCAACTATGGCCAATAATAATTTTCACCAACAATAGAAATGGTCTTATCTCAACCAAAGTGTCCAGCTAGTCCTCCACTATGCTTCTCTTTAATCAGGTTCTCTCTCATGGAACTCCTTGGAATGCACAACTGGCTTCCTCTAAACAACATGCCGTCTTGGATTATGAAATCCAATCATTTTGTCCTATCCAAAGTAATAGGCTCCAAACAAGTTTTCCAAGCCTCTGCAAAATTTGGATCTTCAGGGTACAAACTTTTGAGCTCATCGAACCCAACAACCTCTATCTTCATTTCTGTCAACAAATTTTGCCTTCTACTCAAGGCATCTGCAACTCTATTGGACTTCCCACTCCTGTGCTTCAAAACAAAGGTATAACTCTGCAAAAACTCAACCCATTTTAAGTGCCTTTGGTTCAACTTCCCTTGACTATTAATATACTGCAAAGCCTGGTGATCAATATATAAAACAAACTCTTTTGGCAACAAATAATGTCTCCATTTCTTCAAAGCCTGAACTATTGCATAAAATTCCTAATAATAAATAGAATACTTTTTCTTCGCATCATTAAGCTTCTCACTAAAATAGGCAATGGGCTTACCTTCTTGGCTCAAAACAGCTCCTATACCACTACCACTAGCATCACAATCTACCTGAAATACCTTATTAAAATCTGGAAGTGCCAAAACAGGTTGTTCTACAACTTTCTACTTCAATGTATCAAAACTCTTGTCTGCTCCTTTAGTCCATCTAAACTCTTTTCTATCCCCTCTCATTGTCTCAGTTAGGGGTGCACAAATGCTACTAAAATTCCTGATAAACTTTCTGTAAAAACTTGCCAAACCATGAAAAGATCTTGGCTCTGTTGCACTCCTTGGTGTAGGCCACTCAATGATAGCCCTTACTTTTTTTGGGTCCATCTTAAGACCTTCTTCTGAGACAACAAATCCTAGGTATACCAACTCCTTTGCAAAACTACATTTCTTTAGATTAATCAGCAACTTCTCCTCCCTCAGCTTCTCTAGAACTCTTCTGCTATGCATCAAATGCTCATCCCAAGTCTTACTGAAAATCAAAATATCATCCAAATAAACAATAACAAAACTTCCCAAAAATTCTTTTAGTACCTCGTTCATGAGCCACATGAATGTGCTCAGTGCATTGGTTAGCCCAAATGGCATGACTAACCACTCATACAAACCTTCTTTGGTTTTGAAGGTTGTCTTCTATTCATCCCCTTCTCTGATACAGATTTGGTGATACCCACTCTTCAGGTCAATTTTCGTGAAGTACTTTGCTCCACTCAAACAGTCCATGATGTCATCCATTCTTGGCAATGGAAATCTATACTTGATCATTGTCTTATTGATGGCTTGAGAGTCTATACACATCCTCCATTCTCCATCTTTCTTTGGTGCTAGTACTACAGGTACTGCACATGGACTTAGGCTCTCCCTTATCAGTCCCTTCCTCAACAACTCCTGAACTTGTCTGTTCAGCTCTTCATTCTCTACAGGGGTCATCCTGTGGGCTGCCTTGTTTGGTAAACTAGCTCCTGGTATCAAATCCATTTGATGACTTATCTTCCTTACTGGTGGTAAACCTTCTAGTACATTATTAGAGATAATGTCCTGGAACTCTTCCAACATATCTGAAACTTCTGCTGGTACATCTTCACATTTCTCTTGACTAATCTTAGGAATCAATGCAAAGCAATGATGCTCATGCTTCATACCCTCCAAAAATTTCTAACCATCTACCAAACAAATTCTGGCAGTACTACATACCTTTTCTTCCAACTCCTTCAAGGGCTTCAAATTATGATGAACTCCATCCTTTGTTAGGGAATATGTGTTTTCATGGCCATCATGGACAGCGCTCCTATCATACTTCCATGACCTCCCCAACAGCATATGACATGCATCCATCGGTATGATATCACATAGCACCTCATCATGGTAGTCACCAATCTTGAACTTCACTAAACACTATTCATTGACCAAAGCTTTATGGTCCTTTTGTAACCATGTAATCCGATATGGATGCGGATGCTTTCTTCTTGTCAACTTCAACTTGTCAACCATCTCCTCTGAAACAAGATTATCAGTGCTTCCACTGTCAATAATAATATCACAACACTTACCCTCACATTTGCACCTTGTGCGGAATAAACTCTTCCTCTGATTGGGTTCTTTCTCCTCATTCAGCAAGGTTCTTTTGACAACTAGGGTTTCTCCCCTTTCAGCATCTTCAGAATGCTCAGAATGTGCATCTTCATCTACATGTGCAACTCGTGCATTACCTTCAGGTCTTCTATTTGTCCTTCCTTGATGTTGCGGACACTCATATGCTCGATGCCCTTCTTCTCCACATTGGAAATAGGTTCCTCTGAAACCTCCTCTTCCAGGGCCTTGCCCAGGTTTGCCTCTTCCTCTTCCTTTTTGCTCACCATTGTTCTGGTCACGAGGGTGGTAGGTATTATCCCCTCTTCGATTTTGACTGGTGCCTACTTCTTCACTTTTCTTTTGATCTTCATTACGGCCTCCATAGGGTCTTCCACTAGTCCTTCCACCTTGACCTCTTCCCCTTTGCTTGCTATCAAATCTTTTGTTCAGCTTCTCTTCCACCTTCAGGGAAAACTGGTACGCATCTTCTATGTGGTCATTTTGACCAGGCTCAACTCCTCTTGAATACTCAGCCTCAACCCATTAATGTAATGGGCTACCTTCTCCTTGTTGAGCTCTGCATGGCCTGTCCTGATAGTAATTTTATAAAACTCTTCTGTATACTCCTTAACAGACTTGTTACCTTGCTTCAGTCCTTGCAGCTTCTTCAGCAACTCCATCTCATAGTCCACAGGAATGAACTACTTCTTCAATTTCTCCACCATCCAATCCCATCTGATAATCTTTTCTTTTCCTCTTTTGTTCCTCTCTAATTAGACCTCCTTCCACCAAATATTGGCATGGCCTTTCAACTTTATTTTTGCAAACTTAACTCGATCTGGGTCCTCCACATCTTCATACTCAAAATACTCCTCCATGTCATTGATCCAATCAATAAGCTGTTCTGGATTCAAATCTCTAGAATATGTAGAAACTTCGATCCTGGGCCTCTTTCTGATCTTTGAAATGACCCTCAACAACCTTACTTTTGCAGCATCTTCGGCAGTTTCTTGTTCTTCCTCAGATAGCTCTTCTTCAACTTGATCTTCACTTTCTTCTCTTGTCCTCGGCTCAAACTCTCTTCATAGCTCCTCTTGCAATGCATCGATTTGCCTTTGTAGGGCTCTAAAACCCTCTTCCGTCAAAGCATTCCTCCTAACATGATTTCTTCATGGAGGCATCTTGGTCTCCGCAACAAACCCACAACCTCAGGTCCTGGTGCAAACTACCTCATAGTCGGCGATCTGTCTACACACTCAGGAACCCTCGCTCTGATACCACTTGATGAAGGGGGTGAATCACAAAACACACAATAACAGATATTGAACATAGCAAATAGAACTTTCTTTTATTGAACTAGGTAACTCATTACATTACAAAAGCTCAATTACAATTAGAGGATGAATCCTCTACTAGCTACAACACATTACAGCTTTCCCAACCTCAAGACTCTAGAATCTTCAGCCTTCTATAACCCCAAATCAGCTAAGGTTTCTATTTTCCCACCTATTCTTGACTCTACACTGGCCCCCCTTAACTCTACTACTGCTCAGGGTTCCTAAAATAGTCATAAATAGCATTTTTTGGCGGCCTCCAGCTAAATTTCAAAATTTGCAACTCCCTCCAAAAGTAGGTCAACTTCCAGGAAGCATAACTTTTGATCCGAGTGTCCAATTGATGAACTGTTTTAAGCGCCAGAAAGCTTACGATGTGAACTATCACACCGAAAATTTGTAAATAGATTTCCATCAAATTTTTGAGATGTTATGGGAAGTTTTAGTGCCTCATATCTCATTTTGAAAATTTTTAGGGGCTTTTCAGAAAACAAAAACTTTATATCTTTCAGCTCACAAATGATCTTTGCCTAATTCCTTCGCCAAAGGTCTTATATTTCCATTATGTAACTTTTTGGAAGTTTTTGATTCGTTACGTGCCCAAATGTAAACTTTCTAAAAATAGCAGGTACACTTTCCTAAATAGGCAGGTCGTTATTTTTAGCAATTTTGGAAAAACTGAAAGTCCTACATTATTATTCTAGCTATTATGGAACCAAAAACACTAACTATGGGAAGAAATGAGAACAACTACAATGGTTTTGAATTAACTTCTTTTTGGGTGATGCAAGATTGCCCTTACACCTCTGGATGCTCCTGCATCAAAGGGACAAAATAATATTTATCCCTCATCCAAATATAAAATTCAAAATTAAATAAACGACCAAAATAAAATTCAATAACTACGTCTTTTAATAAATATAATTGCAACAATTATATTTATTAAATAAATCAAGTTAAAAATAGTAAAAGAGGAAAAATTAAAACATCCCTTCCCGTAATAAAATTGATTAAATTAAAAAATAATTCAATTAAAAGTTTTCCTCAATAAAATTAAATTAAAGCCCCACTAGAAAACTACTTAAGGTGTCCAAATTAAATAATAGGCAAAGGGATAAGAAATCCCAATAATTCAAAAATCCCATTCCCATTAAAATAAATCCCACATGGAAATAAATATTCCAATCCCCAAAATAACTAAATCAATTAAAACACTAAGGAAGGCAAAAGATTCCCAAAAGTCAAAAGCAAAAGAGGGGGAAGTTTAAATTCCCATGCACATGGGAAAAATAATTGAAATAGAATAAATTAGCATTATTATTTTCCCACTCATCCTCCAACTCAGCCTTATCAAATATTTTATTAGTTTTCTAAAAGAATGCCCTAACCCTAATATCTTCTCCACTCCATTGTTTTGTTTGTCTTCCCTTTTGTTTTGTTCTATCATTTTACTTTCTATTCTCTCTTCTATTTCTCTATGTTTCTCCTTCTTTGTTTTACTTGTAGGTTGGATTTTCTCTTTCAATGGCTTGGTAGCCATGATATTACATCACACAGAGGTATAATTATTTATTTATATATATATATATATACATTTTTTTTGTGTATATATACATATACTGTTAGTTCTAGGGAGGTATCACAGGTCAGGACAAAAACATTAAAGGAAAATTCGAAGAGGGGACAACCGTTTTCCAGAATAGGGCCGACGGCCCATCTAAACTTTCATTTCCTATGTTTCTCTTTGTATAGCAGCGAACAATAGTAAAAAGGGGTTTTGGGGGGGTGGTCCTCCCACCCACCCCCCACCGTAAGGTGGGAGGTGGGTGGGGGGTTCATCCCCCCAACTACCATCTCAACAAAATAGATTTGGGGGAGGGCGGTGGCATGACCGCCATCCTTCCCCTTTGCACTTTTTTTTATAACACAAAAAAAAGCATGAACCCTTCAGCAGTGGGTTCGGCCCCAAAACAAATTCTTTTATTAAACTCATTTCTTCTTTCTTTTAAATTGTACTCTATGATCAGTTAAAAAAACATAAATATGATTTAGTTAATATTTTCTATTTAAAATAGTGTATTCATTATATGAGGTATACACATATATGTGTGTGTGTATATACACACACACACAAATGTATATACACTAGATTTACACAATGAAAGCAGTAGGTTTCAAATAAACATGAAATCAAAAATATATATATGTTATATATATATATGATATCTCATAAATATATATACACAGTCCATTAATAGAATAATACAATCAGATTTGCAATCTTATAGAAACTACTTGTATGCACAGATTCAGGAAAATATAAATAAAATAGAATGCTATATTTTTTTTGAACAAAACTAAAATGGAGCCACATATATATATATATTAAACAACTA
The DNA here is from genome assembly GCA_027924645.1 of Cunninghamia lanceolata. Classification (NCBI taxonomy): domain Eukaryota; kingdom Viridiplantae; phylum Streptophyta; class Pinopsida; order Cupressales; family Cupressaceae; genus Cunninghamia; species Cunninghamia lanceolata. Next base: position 1,321,756 of record BSBN01001410.1, on the reverse strand, counting down.
ATCTATGAATAACCAGTCATATGATTTCTTTTCTTCAAAATAGCAAGATGGAAATGACAATCATAAAAAAAAAAATTTAAAAACATACAATCAAATTGGAGCAGCATTATCTCCTCCCTTTTTTTCTTTTAAACGTAACTTAATACTAAAACAGAAAAAACATTTAGTCTAAAACATTAAGAACATTTTCTATTGTCAACATTCCATAGCCATATAAACACAAGCAACACCATAATGAACATTTTTTTTTAAAACATAATAAGGAATATTACACTTTGAAATTCTTTTCCACACTCAAGTACAATGGAGATAACAATAAATTTACAACCCAACAATAAGGCCTCCAAGGCCATGGCTCAAAAAATTAGCCAACTCAAATAATGCAACAACACTAAAATGGACTTCTCCAAAGCTACATAACTTCAACAAAACTTGCAATGCATAAAAACACAAAAGGGGAAACCAAGGCCATGCAAATTGCCCTCCTCCCTACCATAGACCCACCAGTGGGTCACCCTCGAGCTAGGGAGGTAACTCTCACATGGAATTCATTTCACACCACAACAATGAAATCACAAACAACACCAAAATTTCACCCAAGGATTTGCACAAAACTAAACTCATTAAAATGAGTTTGGAGGGGTAGGGGAGTGGACCCTCAACTCAAGAGGTCACTCCAAAACTCAATAATCACAATACTACAAGGCCTCAAGCCAAAATAATATCTCCATAAACTCAAAATCACCATGGCACTCTTGCCATCCAAAATACTCCCAAACACCATAGAATACCCTCAAGGCTATAAATAGAACAACACCAGGAGGTGACCTCAAGGAGGTTCACTCTCCCCCACCCCATACAAGTTGAGCCTTTTCTCCAAATGGAGATGCTCTTACCAACACCCAAACCCACATAAAAAATGAAAATAACACCCAACATAAATTCTTAAGCACACAAACAAGAATAAACAAGCATAAGGAAATGGCTAATGCCATGGGGCTTACCTTTAGAGCCCAACAATGGATGCACTTTGAAGAAGAGCCCACAAGCCTTCTCCAAGTCTCCAAGATTTCTCCAACTCTTCTCAAAACTTCCAAAGATAGAAAAATTTCAAAAAAAACAAGAACCCTTAACTCCTCTCCAAGAGGAGATAAAATAGGCCTCCAAAATTGGCCTTGAGGAATGAGAAGGTGACACTTGTCACCTTCTCCTTCCTCATCCCATGCCACTTGCAAGGGAGAAGGAGTGTGAGGGTGACAAGTGTCACCCTCTAATCCATTCAAACCCTCACCTTATCCACTTGTGCTCTCACACATGTGTGAGAGACCAAGTGGAGAGGTGGCAACTCTCCTCAAGGATCCATGAGGATAAGGGATGACACATGTCATCCTCTTATCCTCCAAGAGAGCCATCTCCCTCCAAGATACTCTAACATGTGTGTGAGTGTCTTGGAGGAAGATCCCACACACTTGGGGGTCTTGAAGACCCCCCAAGTCTTCTTGGTGGAGGAACCCCCAAGCTTTGGGAAGGGAGATGGGTCTTTTCCAAGGTATGACTCATCTCCCACCCTTAGCCATTTTTAAATTTCTTCACATTTACTAAACCCATGTTTAGAGTGACTGGAAGTGAGTTACCCTAGGATTTAGTAAGTCCAAATGGACCCTAGACCCTAGGGTTACCACCTAGGGTAAGTTTGGGACTCTAATAAACACTTAGGGAGGTGTAAAATCACTTTAAATGGCCCATAAATAAAATAACACCAAGTGGTGTAAACCAAAACATAAATTTTACAACACAATTTAAATCAATTTAAAAAGGGTTAACTAGGCCAATTAATAAATCAAGCATGTATGAAAAAATCATTCAATCAAACGTGATCCTCATCCCTCTTGGGAATGGATCGGCTTAATAAGGAGTTATATAAGTGTGAGAACTACCTCCAATTTTCTATGGCCTGGAAAATCACCTGCGCAACTTGATCAAACGGTCAATCCAACATAGATAAATCATAGCTGAAGAAACATAAATTAATAATCATGTCATCACATAATTCATATACAACATTAATCAACTCATATCATAATTAAGATTCACAATTGCATTTTCTATCTAATATCTCAGAATCAGAATAAATAATAATTCCATAAAATGATCTCATAATCCACATCAATAATAATCATCAAATGTATCTCATATGTCTAGAATCATAAGAGCATAAAAAAGGAATCTACTCAAATCACCACATCACTAATCAAACTAATCCAAATTAGGAGATATAGTCTAAGTCTGCATAATGGAAATCAATAGTCTCTAAATGTCTGATAATGTCACCAACTATAATGTAAAACGATCAAAATAGGGAAGTGAAATAAATTAGCCTCACAGTTTAATCATTCATGAGTACCGCCAAGATTGTGAAGACCGATGTACTACAAGCTTCATGTTTTCTTGCTTAAGAGTGACCTAATTCAAATTTATGAAGCATGTGGATTTTATTCCTTGAAGGATGATGTTGTGAAGGATGTTTAGGACTAGACTAAGAATGTGTTGGGATCTTCAAGGTGGGTTTTTCTTCTTGGAGTAGCATGTAGTTCATGTGAGGGCTTACCCTCTACATGTTTCATGTTCTGTGATATCTGACAGACTTGTAAAATGTAATATTCTTGTTGTATTGACTGATTTGTAATGAAATCAATGTAATGTCATGTATATATTGTAAACCTAGTTGGTTTAGGATAAGTGTGATTGCAAAGATGAATATATGAGTATGTGAAGAGCAGAATATGAATATTATATGCATTATGATGTGTGACTGAAGGAGAAATAGAAAAAGCAATAAGGGTTGTACTGATTCAACTTGAAGGCATTTTTGTGATAGGAGGGAAGTGAAGAGTGTGCCTAATTGATCAAATCATTAAAAGAGGAGTGAAGAGGTAGAATTGCAATCATCAAAGGTGTGAGCTTCATTGTTAGTTTTAGATAGATGAAGGATTGTCATATTGTAATTATCTTTTTTGAGGTTGTTCTCAATTCAGGGAGTAGTTGCTTCCTTGGGTTGAATCCCTAAAACAAAGTTAGCAGGGAGTTGTATCTTCCTTGGGAGTGACCCTAAAACAAAGTCTTTAGGGAGTAGTAGCTTCCTTGGGTTGTAGCCCTAAAACAAAGTCAGCAGGGAGTAGTATCTTCCCTGGGTTGTAGCCCTAAAACAAAGTTGTAAATTTTGAGCTTCATATATTGCGATTTAATCCTCACCATGGTTTATCCCCTTTTGAGGTTTTCCATGTATATCTAGTGTTATTTGTTGATGTGCATTGTGTTGATCTTTCATGTTCATCTTAATACTATAATGTTTAAGCTTTAACTTGCTTTGGAAGATTTGATGTTAGTTTGGATACTAATTCACCCCCCCTCTCAGTATCTTGCTGTGTTCAACACATACTACATGAAGCTTCTATGAATCATCCTATGCCTGCTTTAGTTGAATGTTCAAGCTCCTTGGATATCACTAAGGAAGTGAATACCCTTGATCTTCCTCCTTTGGCCAAATATTCAAGTACTTTGGACATCACTGAGGATGTGAAAACCATGAATAGTCCTTCTTTGGTTGCATATTCAAACCCCTTGGACATCACTAAAGATACAATCATCAACAATTCTCTTAACAACACTTTACCTTCCCTTCGTTCTAATGCTCTCCCTTCAAAAGACAAAGCATTGATGAATAAAGAAAGGTATCTCACATTAAATCCTTTGGGGATAGATTCATGCCATGGGGGCAATTCTGTCTACCCTTCATCAATCAGTAAAGTTTATTTATGTAAATAAACTTCACACCATTAAAGATGACCCAAATCCAAAAAGTTGTTTACAAGTTGAGGCAGAAAAATAAGTTATCAATCACAAACTTCTCAATAAATTAAAAGTTGATTCATCAATACCTCTTATCATAGATAATATTGTGTAAGATTATAAATCACCATTGAATGCACTTGTTGGTGGCGATTGGGGTTCATTAGATTTTACACCTTCCTTTATGGGGGAATATAAACTTAATAACTCTAATCTTGAAACATCAAAAGTTGCCTCGATCTCATCCAAGAAAAGTTTGGAAATACCTAAGAAACCTATAGTTTCTTTAGTAGCAAACAAATACAATACTTTCACTTACACTACAGAATATCAGACTTATGAGGCCCCACCTTCTTCTAAAAATATGGAGTCTCTCTATGGTCATGGATTTCAAATCCTTTACAAAAATTATAACCATGTAGGTAATGGTTGTGGCATAAAAAAATAAGGAATCAAAGTGCCTTTAGAAGTTGTTACACAGCTCTTTGGCTAGTATTAGATACCATCCTTTGAAGACCACCAAAGCTTATAATCATCCTACTATTAATGTTTCTTGAGATGATAGACATAAATTGTCTACTAGGAAACATCACGTTAGGTACTCTTTCAATAGATGAAACATTAGAAGAATCAAGCACCATGTCACTGCAAGTATGTATTTCTCCCTCATTTAGCCACACTCAATGTAGTACTTCTTCAAATTGCTCTCAAGGGTGGCCTCCTTCTAGATATATATGTATGTATTGTGTTGAGTTCCCCTGTATTGTGTTAAATGTTTGTTTAGGTCTCCTTAGATGACCCTTCATACTCTTGTTAGGTCAAGGATACAAGGAGACCACCTCCATCATGACTTTCCTTCTATTTGTTTCTCTGTTCTTCTACACTTCTCTTGTTGCAATTTGTGTGTGTGGTTCCTTGGGGAAATAACATTATGGAGAGTGTTTTGGGGCCATCCTTCCATGTTGTGGCCCTAAGTCACTTTTTTCTCCTCTCTAATTTTTTGTGATTTCATTCTTTCATTATACTTGTGGCTCTACTAGAGTCAGTGTATGACGATAACAAATAAACATTGATAAGGATCATGCATCTCTACAACAAGAATAAAAAAGGACCCAATCCATTTATGAAGATGGAGGTAATTTGTTATTGACGCTTGACTAGTATAATCACTCTTGTGTTGTGATGTGATTATGTGTAGTGTTGTGAAATTCTTGTAACAAACCTTTGCAATACTCTAAATCTACTTCTAGGAACTTTGGAATGCTTTTGTATCTCACCTTGTAGCTACACTTGATTCTAAGATACCTAAAGTATAACCTCATGGATATACTCAGTTCCAAACCCATAAGTATAGACTTAGTTTATTTAAGTGGTATATTGCCTTATTTCTATATCATTGTTCACAAGATTATTTAGTTGTTATCTTAGCTAAGATTTTCTAACCAAATTTTTTTAATTGTTAGTATATAATACTAATGTGTTTCTATTGTGATTGTTGGAAAAAATCAAAGATCGTAAGCACATGTCACTTTGGGACATGGGCTTTGTGAAAGCTCTTGTTCCCTCATGTGTTTTCAACCTTACCTTAAACATGTTTGCTACCAGCAAGCGGGATCAACCACTTTAATGTGGGGGCATATATTGTTTTAAATGCTTGGATATCTTAGAAATTGTGATAAAATGTGTGAATTATGCTTCATTTTCACCATAAGACATCTCCATGATTCATGTGGGATTGTATACTTTGTCTTTGTGTGTTATGTATGCTTCCTTTTCACTATAAGGCATCTCTGTGATATAGGTGAATATTGTATACTTTGTGCACATGCTTCCTTTTCATCGTAAGGTGTCTCCACGATGCAAGTGGGGTTGTATGTTTTTGAAATCCCTTAGGCGAAAGGCAGGATTTTGTATTCCCTTGAGTGGTTGTACATCCTTTTAAAAATCCTCTACGGAGGTGGGGTTGGATCTTGACTTAGTCACCCTTAAGTGTGTCTTTAGCGGTTGTGCTAGCATAGCTCAACTATCAAGTGTGTTTGGCATGTATTAGATGGTGGTGCATAGCAATGAGCTCCCCCCATCACCCATATTTTGTCTTTAAGACTTATAGTGTGTTGACGACATACTTTATGATGCTTGTGTATACTATGTTTTTCGTGTGTCTTCCTTGTATGTCTTGCATGTTTTAGTGGTTGTGTGTAGCGATGAGCTCCCCCCATGCCATGTGTTTTGCATGTTTTGTGGTGGTGTGTAGTGATGAGCTCCCCCCATGCTGTATTTTGTGTGCTTTTGATGGTAGCACATAGAGATGAGCTCCCCCCATAGCCTAGTTAGGGTAGTATAATTGTTTAATCATGTCTTCTCTATGTGTATACCTTGTGTATTGTGTGACTGTGTTTCTATCTTCTCTATGTATTACATGCTTCTTTACTGTCTTTGTGTTTTGTGTGACTATCAAGTGTTTTCTTATGTTTTCCTAAGATTGGGGGCTATAGATGGTCTTCCAAACTTAGGGTGTGTCTTTGCTCTAGTGTATGATGTGTTTGATGTGCTTTGATTATACTTTAATGCATGTATTAATCATAAGATCATACACACATCAAAGTTGTGGCTAAATGTTATGGAGTAAAAAGTAGTCACATGTCTTTTTACCTCCTTGTTTAGCTCCTAGGTCCCCATGATTACATTATACATTCTAATGATCATCCTGATGCAAAATTACTCAACACAAATGTAATTTGGGAATAAGGAGCCCATGCTTAACCTTATCCCCTGAACCTAAAAGGCACTGAAAGACTTGGGTGCTACCGCCCAAGTCCTCCCTGATTGGTTGGGGAAAAATTAAGTATAGGTTGGCCTAGGACCTTTAAAAAGGTTTCTTCTTGTCAGCTCTTTTGATTTAATTTCACGATTATGAGCGAGAAAGCATATATAAGTGTATTTGTGAGTTCATTATGAACCTAGATGGAAAACAACTAACTTGAGACATTGAAGTAAAGTAAGAGCATTCATTATGACTCTAGAGAAGATTTGTATGTGTTGTTGTAGGTTTGAATCTATCATCTATCTCTCCTTAGGAGTTGAAGGATTTTCATCCTCTTAAAAGTTTCATCATATATGTGGTATCATTGTATGTTTATCATCATTCGAATCATCATATCATTAGTGTTTTCAGCATCTACCGTATAAGGGCATGCTCTCTTTATCAATCAATGGTGTTGGGAAGTTTGAATTCTATCCCACAATTTGACTAAGGCAAGTCCCTAAACACCATAACCTCCCAAACCCTCTCTTTTCCTCTTGTGTGCAAGTTACAGGAGAAAGATCTAGAAAATGTGAAGATACAGGAAGATTGAGCTAGGATTAGGGTTTTGAGATCTAAAAATAGTTTCAAAAACTTCACTCACCAAGGACTTGGGTGCCACCACCCATGCCCTCCTACCTTTTTTGAGTGCAGATCAGTTCAAACCTTGGGCAAATTCTTCCAGTTAGGACTTGGCCAATCCCAAAATCATCCTCTAACACCTCTACTTTTGGGAGATAGGTTCTATCATCTTCCTGATCATCCCTGTGAAATTGGTTTCTATTTTTTTATTATATTTTGTCTGTTATAAGAAAATCATTGTGAAACTAGGGTTTAATGCATTGATGACCTAGGGTTTTAACCAAAGACCTGATTAAATCTAATCTTTCTGTAGAAAACAAGACAACAAGATCTATAGTTAAGTCCACCTTCATTTGGTACTGATTTGGCTTGGTCTTGTTCTTGAATGTTATTATGGAAGAGAGTTTGATCTAGTGTGTATGCTAGTTGTTATCATTATCTTTTTCCATACTTAACAATTTGGTAGGACTTTGGTATATTCTTAGTAATTGTTGTTGGATGGAGTTCATATTTTGCAAAAGTTGATTAATGACGAGGTCAAAAGGTGAACTAGGTTGAGATTGGTATGAATGGATAGGGCTAACCACAGGTTGTGAAATTATATGATTAGCCTTTTGGAAAGTGATATTAGGCTTAATGTGATTTGATGTAGGCGGGGTGACACTAGGTGTAGTATTTGTATAATTAAATGGAACAAAACTATAATGACCAGTGGGATTCCCACTAGATAACCCAACACATGTGGTAGCACTATTAGTTGGCTGTGTAGTTCTGGTGATAATAGTAGAAGTGTATGTAGGAATAGGGGATGTCGATATGGGTGTCGACACTTGAGTCCCTATTTGATTTAAAGAAGGGACATTAGTGACAATTTTAGTGCAACTAGATGTAGATAGAATGTTGTTATGTACTATATGAGCAAGGTCATGCAAGACTTCCAATCCTTCTTGACCTTTGAGAAATAGACTTCTTAGACTCTCAACTACAGGGACAACCTCTTCAGCTATATGTTCCAAGCTTACAAATTACTATAAATTAGCCAACTCAGTGTCTAATCTTTGAATTTAAACTTGAGGAACATGAGCCACAAGGTCATCTATGTTGATGGATTCATGAAAAGTTGATGCTTCCAGCATATGTGAAGAAGAGATATTAGGAAGAAGTGATTGGCCTTCTTGTGTGATAAGACTAGGGAATTGGAGTTTTGATGTATTGTTATCATCATTATTCAAAATATTAAAACCCATAATTTGAAAAATTCTTCGTACAAGAGTGTTTGAATAAGGGCACCACATCACAAAACTCATAAATTGCTTACAAGCCTTAGTGACACACAAGATACACATAAAGAAAAGATGAATGAGGTGATGAAAGAAGAGTTTGACTTGTTTAAATGAAATAATGTTTTGCACTTTTGATCAATGAAAACACATATAATGAGATAATAAATGCTTAATCAAGTTCAACTCTACTTAAAGAAAATTAAATATCGTTCATACTCAAAATCAAACCCTAAAATTAATGCTTTTCTCAAAATTTATCAATCCAAAAATTATTCTTCTTTTCAAATTTCAAAACCAAATGACAGGTGTATGCATGGAGTTGTGGGACCAAAAAATCTCCATATGACTTTTTGGTCCCATGCAGACTATAACATGAGCTTGTTATAATGCACTCACATTATTACTTGATAAAAGAAAAAAAACATAAAACACAAGGTCCATGACCATTTCTGCAGTCATAGGAGGAAAAAAACAGTGCAAAACTGTGAGCACATTACAAGGAGCAATCAACCAAGTGCTAAGGGTAATCAATGTTGCCACCATGCCACCTTGCCAATCTCGCTCCCAAAGATGTCGTGAAGGCAATGTAGAGGGTACAACAGCTGAAGAAGGTAGGGTTTGCTTAATTTTTGTGATTTTTGTTGATGAGTGTTTTAGTACAAAATAACACAGGTGTGATTACTAGTTTTAAACCTCTCTTGAAAAGTATCCTACCCTAGGTAAGACTACTCCAAGGTTTCTACAGCTAGGTCTTAGCTTGCTTAGAATCTCTTAGTTAGAATGTACTAGCTATGTCTACAAGGGGTCTTACATGCAATTTATAGATTTGAATAGTTTTAATAGTAATTCATGCAAACCTTTGATGATTTCAGCTGATAAGACAATGTAAAATGTTGCTGAAATTCCTAAACTAACAATTGTTTTAAAGAAAATGCAAAAGGCGATAGGGTTTAAGAGAAATCCTAAGTGACATTCACAATGCAAAGCTTATTGATGGTAGACAAATGCTCTAAAATTTAAACCACTTCTTGTGTTACCAAGCTTAATAGATTACCATAGTACTTGCAAAAAATAATGTTATCTTCTATGGAATCTTAAGATTTTCATATTACATTCACTCATTAAACACCCAGGTAATGGTGCAATTTAACTTATGAAATGCAATTGAACTTAGCACAAAATGATCAGCCCAGGCTAACTTTACATAGTCACTTACAATCAGCAAGCAACTAAAAGAATGGACTTAGAACATTCATCAGATACCTTCAATAAATCATCAACATTGCAAAGTGCATTAAACTAAATAGCAAAACAAGAAGTGAACCATGAAACTAAATTGCTAATACAAATAAACCAATTCCCAGAAGAAACTGCAGCAACATGCTTTTGTATTAATTAGAATTTTGGCAGAGTATCAATAAGTCAACATCAAGACCCCCTAACAATGGAAATGGAAACCCTTTATATAGGAGAGCCGCCATACTGAGTTTTTGAAATGGAAACCCTTTATATGGAGATCAACTCAACACCAACGGTCTAGATTTGGCATCATTTAATACATTCACAACAGCTCATTGTAATCTCAGATTACATTTTATCTCTTATGAAAAAGATGAAAAACGACCCCTAAATACATCGAACCTGGACAATTTGACTACCCATTTGAATATATATATATATAAAAGATCATTTACAAGGTATAATGAGGACAAAATAGTGTCACATGACTTTCCAAATATAGCAATTTACATTAGTGACAGGATTACACCAAAATATTTAGAAAAAAACAACTAATGCTCATCATCCAAATCTATTCTGTCTTCATCAAATGTCATCTTATTGTAGTAGCTGACCCAAGCTAATAATCCTGAATTGATATCTGTGGGGTCTGGGTTCTTAAGGTGATTGACTCTATGTCTAAACATTTCCAATTCTTGACTCTACCAACTGGTGGTGCCCACATGGAGTTCAGGGTTTCAAGCAAAAAATTAGTGGACATTTTTCATTTCAGACCCTAAGGTTTTCTAGGTCCATCAGCAGGGGTGGGCCTTTGTCTCGCCAATCACGTTGTTCAAAGGTGGTTTGATCTTTGGGTCAGTGTGATAGCTATTATCGGTAGCCAAGGTTGAAGTTGTTCTGATGGGCCGATGGAGTATATGCATGTTTGGTCTTCATCGACGTAATTGTCTTCATTGGCATGTTGTGGAGGTCTCCCTCTAATGTGTAGGGTCACCCTAATGGTGGTTTGATCTTGTGGTGGCGTCAGAGTGACACTGTGTTTTAGGAGAGCTAGCGGAGTGTTCACCGATGGAGTATGGTTTGAAGCTTTCATCGGAGTGATCGGCATATCAGTGGAGTAGTTATTAGGCCCACTGATGGTATGTGGTCTCGCCAAAGACTAAGCATTAGGTTCAATGGTCAGTGAGAGTTGTGATATCGGCAGAAGGATTTTTGGATGCACCGATGAGAGGGGTTTGGCCGACAAGGTGAACTATGAAGGGGATCATCGCTAAGACTTGGTATATAGGTGACCGATTTGTGAGTTTCTTCGATGGCTGATGGGATGTGTGAAGTGGGTCTTCGGTGTAACTAATTCTTGTCGATGGAGTGTTGTGTGGTCTTAGCGATGGTTGGTGTCTTCCTGACTGCATGGTGTTCAGTGTAACTTAGGATATCAGCTGGGCTTTAAGACGTCTTGCTGACTGCGATGGTCTATCTGATGGCAATTTGTTGTCAGCATGAGGGACTTTATCAGCTAAGAGGGAGGTTATCTCACTATGGTTTGGGTCACGCCATGGGGTCTTGGCATCAGCAAGGGATGGAATGATAAACCGCTAGCGGTTGGTTCACTAGTCGTGGTGGGGAAAAATGCGCGATAGTATGTATGCTCTCGGCCTAGTTTAAAAGGTGTTAAGGATGTCATTGTAGGGTGAATGAGGGATTTTTAATCTCACAATTTTGAAAAAGTCAGTGATAAATAGGAAATGACAGCATGGCATGATCTCATTGGCCAGCAGCTCACCTGTTCAGTTGTGGCCGCGGATCTCGGTGGGAGAGAAGGAAGATCGACGGCTCTATTCAAAAGGAGGGTTCTCCATGTGTTTGTAGTGGCATTCAGGTGGGAAAACCACAAAACATGTAGTCCACTACATCCCATGGGTAGGTTGGCATTAATGACAACATTTGCAGAGGTTTGGTCAATTGATGGATAGACCAACTACCTGATTGAAGATGAATATTCCCAGGCGGCAACGCAGGTCTCGAGTCCAACCACTCCCTACCTTCTCTTCTGCCTGCTACATTGAATGTTTTGAGCACCATTTCCATTGTTCATTGTATCGAGTGAATTTTGAATTACCATGTGATTAATGGCTGAGTATAGGTTCTTGCTTTATAGGCAGACCTTGTCACTCATTTGTGGTTGTTGAAAATTGGACAAATTTTGGTGGAGTAATAAGATACAGCTTGTTGGTGGCTCTGTTTTGGGTCTTGTGAGTTTATGAATTACTTGTTGAATGATTTATGCATAAATTTACTGGTTTAATGTTACTTTATATGAGAAATGCATTTTGCACATATTCAGCTATTTGTCTCCTAGTTGTGAGCATCTTTTCTTTTGAGTCTTAGCAGCTAAGGGTTACTTAGGATTCTGGAGCATAGAGTTTCTGTGTTGAATGTTTAATCTCTTACCTTTGTTCAAGGAACAAATTAAATGTTTTAGGTTGAGCATTGAAAAAATTATATTGCAGCAAGGATATCATCAAGTATGGATAACTGAATACTTAGTTTTGGGAAGTATGTGTAAGGCAGACACTACAAAATCCCCTTGAAACCTAGTTATAAATTTGAGTTTATGGTAACCATTCACATGTGTATGTTTATTGACTCTGAGCCCTGAGATAGGCACCAGTCCAGTCTTGTATTGAGGTTACAACCAAGGTCCCAGTTTTGCATCCAAAATACACAAAAGTACAAACTCAAACTTAAAATACATACCTTTAGAACATATAGAAGTAGTTTTACGATCAAAATCCTCTATCTCACAACTGATCATAGGCCCAAAGCTAGCCCCTTTGCACTTATTTCATAGTTTTGGTCTGTATAAGAGAGGATTTATCTGCTTTGTATCAACATCCCACCAAATTCATAGACATATCTCATGGATGTTGAATAGGGAATACCCCCCTAGGTTTTGCAGAGCCTAAAGAAGAAGAGGAGATATTTAAATAGTCTATCTCCTGTACTGTTGGCCCCTGGCCTGGGAATCTTGTTGATCAATGATGGCTACCTTGTAGGGATAACTGGGAAAAAGCATCTAGTTGGGAAAAATCCAATAGATTTGACAACTCTATTGGGGAATGCTTTGTGTAAGAACCCTGGTGGAAACTAATTCCTAGTTGTAGGTGGTGACTTCAAACATTAATCTCCCAACTGGTAAAGTGAAATTTGTATGTAAGGGAGAAGATCCCTGTAGAATCCTTTGTTTGAAGAATTACCCATAAAAATGATGTATAGGAAAAAAGGGGTTGTTCAAGCTAGTCAAGAAGGTTCTCCCAGCCCTAGAAGAAATGATAATATTCAAGATAATCCCAGATCTTCAGAGCAGCAAACACCTTATTTTTCAAATATAGAAGCTGAGATCCAAGATATGTATGAAAGACAATAAGGTGTTAATTTGAGAATGAGATCAGAGGTGTTTCAAGAATGCCATTTCTTAATCCCCTTGATAGATTTGAAGAAACTGAATCCCCTAGGGATGATGGTGATGACCAAAATGGAAAGGGACCATCCTCTTCTATGCCTAGAGATGAAGAATTAGCTGAAGAAATCAAAAGCCTAAGAGCTGAATTAGAATATTTGCAGGCTGTAAAGATTAGAGATGATATGAGACAAAAGGTGCAAGCTCTGAGAATTTCTCAACATGATTCAGTCCCCACTCTTGATCCTTTGAAGAAAGCTGTTAATATTGTTGATGATACTCCATGGTGTATAATATGTCAAATACCACACTCACGATCACAATGTAAGATTGCTCAATCTTTGTATAATAATGATGTTGCCTACGATGAATGTAATATGCCACATTATATGCAGGATGATAATGTCAATATGCTGTCCACAAATAGGGAGCATGTTTCTTATGAAGCTGATGAAAGCACAAATTATGGAACTCAGGTCTGCCAGCAGGTTTCTTGTGATGAGGACGATGAAGATAATTATGCATATGCTTAGGATTCATGCATCTTTCTGAATAACTTGAGGAGGCCTTCTGATGAAGAGATTAGAGCTCTCACAGCTGTAACAGTGGCTCAGGTCAAAAGCAACTATAGCCTTAGAGGTATGGCTCAGGTAAATAATCCACGTCAACTAGGGGACACCTTTGTGAATCAACCAATGCATAATCATGAAGGGGTTGAACTGCATAAAACAAAATAGAGTGATAATAAGCAAAATTTTATGCAAAAACCAAGTCATGATTCTCAAAGACCAGAAAATGAAGTTCCTCAAAATGAGGATCAGAATAAGAGTTCTCAGGTTTTGGATAACAGTCAAAAGACCATTAAGACAAAAGTTGGATCAGCTCAGGATAAAAATAAAACCATAGCTCAGGCTACAACTGTTATACAAAATTATGCTTCCTTTGATATAGCTCAAGTTCTATCCCAAGTAGAGGTCTCTATTCCATTGATGGAGATGATGAAAGTGGACGAATTCAGAAATAAAGCATTGCCCCTAATTTTGGGAGTGGCTTGTCAGGCCAAGTAGAATGTTGAGACTTAGGGTAAGAGACAGGCCTTATGTGTTGATGAAGATGAAGTTCCTAAAGTTTATCTAGGAGTAACAATGAAAAAATGCTCTTTACAGGTTGAACCATTTTATGTCTCCCTTATTATTAATGGAAAAATAATCAAGAATTGTATGCTTGATCCTAGAGCATCAACAAATATTATGCCTCTGGCTATCATGCAACAAGTTGGATTGAAAATAGACAAGGCATGTGGAAAATGCTATGCAATGGATGCTAGGGAGGTACCAGTTATTGGAATCATGAAGGATGTGGATTTTAGGTTAGCAACATATCTAAAAAAAACATACAGAGTGAACATAACAGTGGTTGACATAAAGCCACAATATGGTATGCTGTTGTCAAGAAGATGGGCAGCATTGATTGGAGGAAGTATGCAGTTAGATTTATCATATGCCATGATCCCAATGAATGGTAGAGATGCTAAACTAGTCAAAGAAGAAAGGTCACCTGAAATGGTTGAAGATCAAGATTCAGAAGAGCATATCTATTTTGTAGATACTGACTGTGAGAATTTCAAAGTTGTCTCAGATGATCAAGGAAGTAAGGAGAAAATATTTTGTATTCATGAACTTGACCAAGAGGGTCTCTGGACTATGTATTTTGATGGAGCTTGTTTAAAGGAGGGTTCCAATGCTAGGATTGTGTTTTTGTCTCCGACTGGTAAGCTTCTAAAGTTCTCTTTCTTGCTAAAGTTTGCCTACACAAATAATATTGCAGAATATGAAGCTCTGTTATTAGGATTGAATGTGGCTTTGAAGCATGGAATTAAGATGATAAAAGTGTTTGGAGATTCAGAGTTAATTATGTCTTAGGTTAGAGATAAATATGCTTTAAAAAATAAAAGGTTAAAATAGTATAAGCATGCTGTGTGGGATACAATTGAATTGTTTGATGCATTTTCAATAAATTGGGTGGAAAGATCAAAGAATGTCATGGCAGATTTTTTAGCTAATGTGGCTATAAGGCCAGATGATATTACTCTGTCTAATGTTACAAATGTTGAGATCAAAATTAGACCTGCAATACCAGAAAATGTAATTAGACCTGCAATACCAGAAAATGTATGCAGTTGGCAAGTATTTGATGATGATAAAGATTTGTTGAAATTCCTACACTGCATAGATGAATATGAGAACCAAGAGATTGATTTCCAGAATTTTGTAGAAATTGTGGATGGAAAAGAAACTCTTTTGGGGAAAGAAGTAATTCATCTCAAAACAAATAAAATCCCTAGAGGGCTAGCTGCTCTAGAAAGCACATTTGACAATAGAGACCAATTCATTTCAAAGGCATCTCCTAGAAATAAGAATGACTTGGAGGAGATCAACTTGGGGACATCTCAGGCCCCCAAAAAGGTATATATTGGCAAGCAGCTCAAGCCACACATCAGGAACATGCTGATTGCATTGTTGAAAAGATATAAGCATGTCTTTGCATGTTCATATAAGGACCTAAAAGCTTATAGAGAAGACTTATTCCAGCATGAGATCCCTTTCAAGCCTGAAGCTAATCCATTCAGACAAAAACAAAGACCTATTAATCCAACCTTAGCTCCAAAAATGTAGCAAGAACTCATGAAGCTTAGGCCTCCCTAAGCTTCATGAGTTCTTGCTACATTTTTGGAGCTAAGGTTGGATTAATAGGTCTTTGTTTTTGTCTGAATGGATTAGCTTCAGGCTTGAAAGGGATCTCATGCTGGAATAAGTCTTCTCTATAAGCTTTTAGGTCCTTATATGAACATGCAAAGACATGCTTATATCTTTTCAACAATGCAATCAGCATGTTCCTGATGTGTGGCTTGAGCTGCTTGCCAATATATACCTTTTTGGGGGCCTGAGATGTCCCCAAGTTGATCTCCTCCAAGTCATTCTTATTTCTAGGAGATGCCTTTGAAATGAATTGGTCTCTATTGTCAAATGTGCTTTCTAGAGCAGCTAGCCCTCTAGGGATTTTATTTGTTTTGAGATGAATTACTTCTTTCCCCAAAAGAGTTTCTTTTCCATCCACAATTTCTACAAAATTCTGGAAATCAATCTCTTGGTTCTCATATTCATCTATGCAGTGTAGGAATTTCAACAAATCTTTATCATCATCAAATACTTACCAACTACATACATTTTTTGGTACTGCAGGTCTAATTTTGATCTCAACATTTGTAACATTAGACTGAGTAATATCATCTGGCCTTATGGCCACATTAGGTAAAAAATCTGCCATGACATTCTTTGATCTTTCCACCCAATTTATTGAAAATGCATAAAACAATTCAATTGTATCCCACATAACATGCTTATACTGTTTTAACCTTTTTATTTTTTGAAGGATATTTATCTCTAACCTAAGAAACAATTAACTCTAAATCTCCAAACACTTTTATCATCTTAATTCCATGCTTCAGAGCCACATTCAATCCTAATAACAGAGCTTCATGTTCTGCAATATTATTTGTGTAGCCAAACTTTAGCAAGAAAGAGAACTTTAGAAGCTTACCAGTTGGAGACAAAAACACAATTCCAGCACCAAAACCCTCCTTTGAACAAGCTCCATCAAAATACATAGTCCAGAGACCCTGTTGGTCAAGTTCATGAATGCAAAATTTTTCTCCTTACTTCCTTGATCATCTCAGACAACTTTGAAATTCTCACAGTCAGTATCTACAAAATAGATATGCTCTTCTAAATCTTGATCTTCAACAGTTTCAGGTGACCTTTCTTCTCTGACTAGTTTAACATCTTTACCATCCATTGGGATCATGGCATATGATAAATCTAACTGCATACTTCCTCCAATCAATGTTGCCCATCTTCTTGACAACAACATACCATATTGTGGCTTTATGTCAACCACTGTTATGTTCATTCTGTATGTTTTTTCTGGATATGCTACTAACCTAAAATCCACATCCTTCATGATTCCAATAACTGGTACCTCCCTAGCATCTATTGCATAGCATTTTCCACATGCCTTGTCTATTTTCAATCTAGCTTGTTGCATCATAGCTAGAGGCATAATATTTGTTGATGCCCAAGAATCAAGCATACAATTCCTGATTGTTTTTCCATTAATAACAAGGGAGACTTAAAATGGTTCAACCTATGAAGGGCATTTTGTTATTGTTACTCACAGATAAACTTTAGGAACTTCATCTTCATCAACACATAAGGCCCGTCTCTTACCCTAAGTCTCAACATTCTACTTGGCCCGACAAGCCACTCCTAAAATTAGGGACAATGCTTTATTTCTAAATTCGTCCACTTTCATCATCTCCATCAATGGAACAAAGACCTTTACTTGGGATAGAACTTGAGCTATGTCAAAGGGAGCATAATTTTGTATAACAGTTGTAGCCTGAGTTGTGGTTTTATTTTTATCCTGAGCTGATCCAACTTTTGTCTTAACAGTCTTCTGACTATTATCCAAAACCTAAGAACTCTTATTCTGATCCTCATTTTGAGGAACTTCATTTTCTGGTCTTTGAGAATCATGACTTGGTTTTTGCTTAAAATTTTTCTTATTATCACTCCATTTTGTTTTATGCAGTTTAGCCCCTTCATGATTATGCATTGGCTGATTCACAAAGGTGTCCCCTAGTTGACGTGGATTATTTACTTGAGCCTTACCTCTAAGGTTATAGTTGCTTTTGACCTGAGCCACTGCTGTAGCTGTAAGAGCTCTAATCTCTTCATCAGAAGGGCTCCTCAAGTTATTTAGAAAGATGTTTTAATTCTGAGCATATGCATAATTATCTTCATCATCCTCATCACAGGAAACCTGCTGGCAGACCTGAGTTCCATAATTTGTGCTTTCATCAGCTTCATAAGAAACATGCTCCCCATTTGTGGACAGCATATTGACATTATCATCCTGCATATAATGTGGCTCATTGCATTCATCGCAAATAGCATCATTATTATACAAAGATTGAGCAATCATACATTATGATCATGAGTGCGGTATTTGACATATTATACACCATGGAGTATCATCAACAATATTAACAACTTTCTTCAAAGGATTAGGAGTCTCCTTTTCATGTTGAGCTCTTTGATTAATATTACTATTTGGGAGAATAGGTTTGCCATTATCCCAATTAGTGTTATATAGCATATCATGCAATGATCATCTCTTTTCCTGTCTTTGGTAAACCTGCCTTTCAGGACCTATCCCTTTTTCATTCTTAGCAAGTCTGTAACTTAGGTCCTTAACAATATATGTTAATTTATCTAATTTGTCCTCAGAAGTAGATGAATTACCTTGAGTATTCTGAGGCCTATTTAGATTTTGCAGAATCTTTACGTCATCCCATCTATTTGTCTTACCAGATGCTTTTCTATTATTCTCAATATTTGTTGCAATTCTAAAAGCATCCCTGAGGCTAGTAGGACGCTTATCTCTTAACCCATAAGCTATTTTTGCATCAAAAGCATTTATGTATAACACAATGCACATTGATTCATTAGGCCTCATATGAAGTGGCAGTTTGTTCAACACTCTAGTGAACCTAGCATTAAAATCTACAACCTACTCATTTGACGCCTCAGTAATAATTGTGAATTCATTTATAAAAAATCTTGGATCAATCTTATCACCATACTGTTCTTTAAAAATTCTTCTGAAATCATCCCATGATGAGATACTCTGGTCAGGCAGATTTTTATACCATTCTCTAGCTTCATCAAGCAAAGACTACATAAACAATTTCATAAAAAGATCATCATGTTCAACCTCAAAGTTGTCCATAACATTCTGAAAGGCTTTCAAATGATCTTCACCTAACACAGTATTATTTCCTAAAAACTTTGGTATATGAAGCCTTACATGTTTATCAATGGGATTAGGGTAACTAGGAATACCATTAAAAACTAACTGCCTAAATCTATCCAACTGCATAGGCTGCCTACCAAACTGATTGACATTTGAATTTCTATTTACATTCTAATTTCTTACATTGTTCAATGGTTCCCTAACATTATTTGTATTTTGTCTTTGATCATTCTGCTGATTTTGGACTTCATTTCTTTGTTGGTTTCTTTGCACATCTGCATTATCATGGGTGGTGACTGAATCATGTTGAGCAATTCTCATATCTTGCACCTTTTGTCTCATATCATCTCTAATCTTTATAGCCTACAAATATTCTAATTCAACTCTTAGACTTTTGATTTCTTCAGCTAATTCTTCATCTCTAGGCATAGAAGAGGATGGTCCCTTTCCATTTTGGTCATCACCATCATCCCTAGGGGATTTAGTTTCTTCAAATCTATTAAGGGGATCTAAGAAAGGGCATTCCTAAAACACCTCTGATCTCATTCTCAAATTAACACCTTGTTGTCTTTCATACATATCTTGGATCTCAGCTTCTGTATTTAAAAAATAAGGTGCTTGCTACTCTAAAGATCTAGGATTATCTTGAATATTATCATTTCTTCTAGGGTTGGGAGAACCTTCTTGACTAGCTTGAACAATCGCTTTTTTCCTATGCATCATTTTTATGGGTAATTCTTCAAACAAAGGATTCTACAGGGATATTCTCCCTTGCATACAAATTTCACTTTACCAATTGGGAAATTAATGTTCGGAGTCACCACCTACAACTAGGAATTAGTTTTCACCAGGGTTCTTACACAAAGCATTCCCTAGTAGAGTCACAAATCTATTGGATTTTCCCCATCTGGATGCTTTTTCCTAGTTATTCCTACAAGGTAGCCATCATTGATCAACATGATTCCCAGGCCAGGGGCCAACACCAACTATGTATTTTCTCTATCTCTACCTTGCATTTATGAAATGCATTAAAATCAGTTCTAAGGTCACTGACTCTATCCAGCTCGGCCTCCACATCCAATTCAACATCTTCAAACACCATCTTATGCAATTTATCCTTACAACCTTTTACATCATATGGTGCCAAGTCATCACAGGCCATCACTGGGTAATCTTTCAAAGTGTCATTTTTTTCATAAATGAGAGCCAATATGTTTTCATATGTTGTTTTATAAGCTTCTCTGATGCTATCAAAAATCTCCTTTCTCAACTTAATTTTCTAATACCAGTTAATAGCCTTGTGTAATCTATCTCCTGTCAAAATATTTTTAGACAACAAAGTCTGAGAAGGTAAGTCTATGATTGCTTGCATGCGAGGGAACATATGGGAATGATATTCATCAAAAGAATCACATTCCTTGTGTAATTCCTTCCAACGCTCCCAGAGTTGAACCAAATTCTTGTGGAACCTAGCCGCAGCATCAATTGCTACACATCCCTTCTCACATACTTTGATCATCCATTTTTGAGTTCCCATTGATAGAGTCTGGACTTCACCAAGCTTGGACACTTCATCTGTTGACAACAAAGTCAGCACTATCCTTATCTCACCATCTGAGTCTATTAGTTTTATCAAAAATTGCAAGCATGCTCAGAGCTCTTCATTCTACTGCTTCAGCTCTTTCTTCAAAAGTTCATCTTTATCTAGCTGTTCTAAAATTGAAGTAACAGAGCCTTTGAATTCATCAACCTTCTGAGCTCTTGTAGCTACTCCCAAATTTACAGTTGTGATAATATAATCTTCTGCTCTAACCTATTCTCTATTTGTATTGGCAGGTGGGATAGCTATTTCAGCTATCTTGGATCCAATTTCATCCTTGTAAATCCTTGATTGTACTTTTGCTTTCTTTTGTTTCTTTGGCTTTTGTGCTTGTGAAAAAATGGCACTCAGATATAACTTCATGATTTCCACCTAAGGCTCTAGCTATGCTATTCTGATTTGCAGCCAGTTAGGTGTTGAGGAAGAAGGCTCTTTAGAATTGTTAAGGTTCTCACTGTAAGAATTAGATCACCCTTCAACTAGCCATTGTTCCTATTCTGACTCCTTATTCAAATCTTCTTCCTCATTTGAAAGATTCCTCCAGTTTATCACTACTTCTTTCTGAGCTGATTCCAATATTGCTTCTATCTGACTCTTTTCTAGAGGACTATTTGAAATTTCAATTATTTTTGCATTTGTCATTTCAACAGAAGGCTCATCAAATACTTCTTTCTCTATCACCTCAAGTTCATTCTTCTTTGGCTCCTACTCTAGAAGGCCTAGTTTAGCACATACTTTCTCAATACCTGGTAGTAGTGGCACAACCAAGGGAGTTGAATCTTGGTCCATAGGTACTTGGGAGATAGGGGCAATGGATGATAAAGGCATTGTAGTTGAGGACAAGTTAACTTGTGTTAAATTAACAAACATAGCAGACCCCAAAGCTAGTGGACTAGAAGAAGTTGGCAAGATAGAGGAAATAACAATGGGTGAAGTGATTAACAAAGAAGGCAAAGGGAAAGAAGGTGAAAGAATGGTAGAAATGGGATGCAATACAAGGGAAGTGGAAAGTGGAAAAGAAGATATAGAAGGTAGGGATGTGGAAGTGGTGGAGGAATATGAAAGGGAAGCAATGGATGAAATGGGACTGCTAGGAGTACTAGAAGCTACTACCAATGTAGAAGAGATAGTTGAAACAACTACCGTAGATGAAGAGACAGTAGAGGTACTTTCCTAAATGATAGTTGCCAAGGAAGTAGGAGGAACAGTTGAAACGGTAGGAGAAGATGCAGTAGTAGAAGCAAATACAGTAGAACTTACACTTGGGGCAACAAGAGGTGGAGAAGCTAGCAGACTAGTGTCATCAGGAATTATAGTAGTAGCAGTTTCCATGGCCTGACTAACAATCTTCACTTTAGTTTTCTTTTCTTTAGACCCCTCTCCTAAGACACTAGGCATGTCTCTTTTCTTTGAAGCTCTTGTCCTGGTAGGAGGCAAATCCTTATTCTGTGTCTTTATAGCAGCCTTCTTACTTTTCTGTGCTTTGGCTTTTTCTACCAAGGGTATATGACCTTCACTATCTGATCTCATGGTAGGTCCTTGGGTTGGTTCTACTTCATCGGTAATTTCTATGGGTTCATCTTCTTCTCCTCTAGACTCTTTCTCTGATTCAAGCTCGGTGTATGTGAGTTGTACCCCTTGCATCTCCAAGGATGCAATTCGGCCTCTTACTCTGATTGGTTCCTTCATCACAACATCAAGGGAGCTTTCTTTAGCATTAGCCTAATTAGGCAAGGGAATTGGTTGGGGGTATTGTGCCTCCCTAACTCCTCTATGCATCACATTTTCATCATCTTCTAGTTGATCAGGGACTACAATAATATGGAACTTTTTTATGAATGCCAAAGATAATCTCGAGTGGGCTTTCTTCATAACTTCATAGTCATCCAAACAATTTGCCCAAAAGTCCTCTATATGCATCTTATGAAATAACTTCTTACTGACAAACTTCTCTATCACCTTATTTGGACCGAAATGAGTCCTTTTGTTGTAGTAATGAGGATTGAGAAGTTGAAGTTCTGTGTCAAAGTGCTTAGCTACTCCCAATGAGGCACATGCATAGTTTCATCTGCCTAACAGGATAGGGAATTGGACATTTGTCCTATGTAGATGCTTCAGTTTTTCAGCAAAAGTTATCAATTGTCTAGACAACTCTAAAAGAACTACCTTATCCATGGGATATTTAGGCAGTCTATAAGTCATTCCAATGAAGCCTTGTATTCTCAAATATGTAAGCTTCTCAAATTGAATATACCACCTCCCATATTTAGTGATTTCATTCATGGCTTCTATGGATATCCTTAGAGCAGTGTTTCCTTGTAGTAATCTAGTTATATACATAGTGAAGGCATTATTTACCCTCTTAAAATGCATGAGGGATTGTGACAATGTCAGCTGTGTATAACACTCATAGACCTTAATCTGAGTTTGTTCATCATTTCCCACTTCTCCTTCCTTGGACAATCCATCATATTGATTCTTCCTTGCCAATGCATAGACTACATAAGATGTCCATATGAAAAACTGCTTCTCTTTGAAGTTACTAAATGCCTCATGAATATTATCACTCAGTATCTATGACCAATGGAATTTGGTTCCTTTTAATATTTCCTCAATGATAAGGAACATCCATCCTTCAAAGGTTGATGCTGTGGGCAATCCATATATCCTACTCAATAGAGTCACTAAATCTCCTATTTCATCATGGAAATCACTCCTATATAGCACCTAAGGAAATTTGACCACAATAGACCTTTTGCTCTTTGCCCATTGTTCATTCATATGTTTCCTACATCCATCTATATCTTTCTTATATGTGGCTTCTGCTTCAATTTTATTTGTCATAGTCATCACAGTATGCCATGGGATGTCAAAGATTTCAGCCAAAGAAGGCAGACTTAGATCTGCCAACACATCTCCAGTGGTAGTTTGTATTGTTCTAGTCATGACATCATATCTATTTGCACAAGCAGCAATCAACTCTGCACATTGAGCTGATGTGGGGAAGGCAGCAGCTTCAACAATCCCACTATCTCTGACCTTTTTGGCTCTTGGGGTTGGATTTGGGCCAAATATTCTAAATCTAAAATCATCTAGGTCAATATGACCTAGGTCTGTGTCTCCAATATCTTTCCATCTAGTGCAGATCTTTGTCTTAGGAGGAAGGCCTTCGAACTCATACCTCATGGCTTAGCTCTTGTAGACATTTAACCTGAAGGACTAGACCTTATGAGTCTTGATAGCTCTGAGATGGTTTTGCCTAAATCCCAGGCTTTAAGAATCTACACTTATCCAATTAGCTACTACACTATCAAGCCATGTTATGCTAAATAGGTTTAAGATGCATCTACTAAATCACCACTATATTCTTAATGAAAACACCTAAGTCTGAAATTTCATTTATCACATGATTAAAAGATAAAGCAATCTCATACTAATACATGCAATAAATATTCTAATGCTGCAAAATCCTAATTAAAACATACAAAACATCATAATTTACTAAATGTAGTCATTATTCCCCTTTAACAGACATTTCTCCTTTTGAAATTTCCCTTGAAACTACTATTTTACCTAGTTTGCACTAATTTCAGGGTCAATGAACCTAGCGGGGAAATTGGGGTAGTCCTACCAATTGATTTGTTTGTGTTCATGTCATCACAAAATCTTGCAGGGATTTCATGGTCAATTGACTTGCACAAGTTTTGGATGAGACCGACTTAAGTTAGTTGTTGAGGTCAGTCAGTTGAGCATTCGGTGCAAGTCGATGTAATACAACTTCACTACCTTTGTGCATGTTTTTGACGTCACCTGACCTTGCGAGGATTTCACAGTCAACTGACTTCTGACCTGAGTTGGAGAACTGACCTTTTAGTGCTTAGTCAAAGCATTCATCATTATGCGCAAAAAAAACTTCACAATTCTATGGGACTTTATGGACCTTCTGACCAAGTCGGTTGGAGCGATGAACAATGCAAAGTTAGAGTGCTAAGTTTTTAGCGCAAAGATGGATTTGAAGTCTCGGTGGGGGTTTTCAAGGTTACTAACCAACCTGGTTGATCACAATGTGTTAAAGAGTCAGTCTGATGTGTTTTAACACAACTTCTAAAGTGTGGATTTTTAGAACTTAATCCATTTTTTTTCTTGCTTCATTGATCCATTCACTATATTAGTGCAAGATTTGGTTATAGCTTCAAAAGATCTAGTTTTCCACTTTGCACATAAGGAGGGTTTTAGAAAACATTCTTAGAAACTTCATCCTCCACCCATTTGAAACTAGGGTTTTATGCTAACAGAGAATTCAAAAAAAAGGATGTGCCCTAAAACTCTACCTTCCGAGTAAAAGTATGTATTTGCAGTGCGTTTTGAAAGAAAATGCATTTGATTGATAACAAAAACCCTAATTAATGAACAAAACCCCAAGCAAGGTGAGAAGGGTTCCTACCTGGTTCGTAGAGGATGAAGTGAGTTGACCGTGCAAGCGAGGAGGAGGTCACAGGGTCGAATCCTCAGGTGGTTTGCAAAATGATTGATAGACACGCTACTACGGAGCTCCCAAATGTTTGTGCAATGTAAAATGAGCTTGAAAATGATACATAATCCCTTTTATTTTTTTGAATCAATCACCATTAATACAAAGGGTATGAGCGTCAATCGTAGCATTCGGCAAAATATTAGAGTTTGTGAGTGATTAGGTTGTTGTCGACTTGGCAGGGCTTTAGGGTGTCACAGACTTGGTCAGTAGATAGTGTTCTTAGCACAGAGTTGATCCACATAGTATAAGCACTTTGTGGAGCTTTTCGGCTCTTCAGACCTGCGGGAGATTTGCCTATCTCCAACTTGGTCAGTGGGTGAACATTGTAGAGCAAAGTCTGTGGTGATAAGTTCTAGTGCTTAGGTTGATGAATGCAAAAAGTAGTGCTAAGGTCAGAGGTAATGAATTCTAGTACAAAGGTTAGTTGGAGGGCTTTTTAGCGCAGGGGTCGGATGGAAGGAATTTTAGCGCAAAAGGCAATCAGACCTAGTTCTATGAAATGCAAAGACTTAGACCTAGTAGATCTTGGGATAACCTATTAACATCAATTCCCTAGCGTGGCTAAAAGTACATTTTTACCACTTTTTGACAACCTAGGAGATGGAGGACCGAATTGATACTCTAGGCCAAATTTGCAAGAGAGAGTCCCTATTTTTTGAAATGGGGCATGTGCGCAAGGCACAACAAATGGTGACTCTACTAGGAAATGCTCTAGAGCATTTCAATGATAAACTTTTAGTTCAAACCTAGAATCTCTATGTTTTCCACACATTAAATGAGAGAACATGATATCTCATCAAAGGATCAAAGACCACTAACTAGTGCAACCATCCACATCCTAAAAACCTGAGTGTGTGCAACTGTATTCATTCCCATCCCTTAGCAACTAAGCTCACCTTAGATCTTTTGCATTAAGCTATGTGGTTAGTACACACCTTCTAAACTACCTGGACATTGCCCCGCTACTAGTGAGCATCTATAGCCATGACGGGTTTGTCTTAAAATTCCACTCAAGTAGAGCCCCACTGCCAGTTACGTATCCATAGCCCTAGTAGAGTTTACTTGATTGTCCACCTACCCAAGTTATGGTATATGATTATGATTTTTCTTTTATTTCTTTTCTTTGATTGATTGATTCAATAAGCTTAAGTAAGCAGAGTACAATGCAATAATGCTACCTAAATAACTCAGCCAGTTGGGTGTGGACTCCCGATGGCAAAAAATGTGGACCTTAGATTTTTCACTTAATGTAATATCACCAAGACTCACTTAGCTACCTTAGGATTATTTAGAGTGTGAGAGATATATGGTTTGAAAATATTTCAGGCGCACCAACTAATGACTCATTTCCCATGAACAGACATCATCCTCCCTGGCATAACAGCGGAACCCACAATAAGACCTAAGCAAAACTTTGGCTTCTCAAAGAAAGACTACAAATTATATACCCAATGAGGAAGTCTTTGCAGGTTTGCATAGCTGTCACCACATTCTAGAAACAAAGACCCCGCACAAAAGCAAGTGCAGAGAGAAAAAACAAAGTAAAAAGGATAGCTAATCTAAGCAAAAGCAAGAACACCTAACAACTACAGCAAGCAGAAATAGGAAAGCAAATTATTCTAACAACATCCTACTCTAACCAAAGAAAATAAGCAATCCTAGCTATGTACACTAAAAGGAGGCAAGACTGCCTCTCAAGTCTAGAAATAGTGCTTTAGGAACTGTCCATTGATAGGCAATGAAAGCTCCTCACCAGTAAGGCTCTTGAGTTGTGTTGTCACCAAGGATCTCATAAATCTGATATGGGCCTAACCAAAGTTTATAAAACTTACCATGCTCACCTTTCTTCTCATGAGCTTTATCCCAATATAGAACTAAATCAGAAATGTGAAAGGCCTTTACCTTGGCTCTCTTGTCAAACCATCATTTCACTACACCTTGGTGTTTTGCAAATTTTTCTATGGCAGCATCACATTTCTCTTCAAGGTGCAGTAATTGGGCTAACCAGGAGGATAGCTGGTCATCAGTCTTAAAATAGTCTTACATGAATTGTAGGACAGGGATTCTCAAGTGAATGGGAAAGACTAGCTCAGTTCCATAAACTAAATGATAGGGCAATGTTCCCAAAGTGGCCTTGTGTTTGATTTTATTAGCCCATAAAGAAAATTTGAGTTGAGTGTGCCAATCCGTAGAGTTTTTTGTTAGAAACAATGCAGATAACTGAGAGGGGGGGTGAATCAGATATCTTATATTTTTTCTATTTTCTTTCTTTTTCTTAACTTATCATTTAATGTTATACCAAAACAAGGCAATCATAAAACCTGAAAAAGAAATTAACACATGACACAAGGAATTTTACGTGGAAACCCTGTTAAGGGAAAAAACCACAAGGTGACTAACCCAAGATTGTATTCTCTGTTAAAAGAATAAAGAGTACAAATTTGGCACTTGCTAATTAGGGCTCACTGCTTGAGCACACTTCTCACAAGAGGCCCACTACCTACATGAGAATTATAGTCTACAAATGCTTACAGATGATACCAAGGTGTTTGAACTGATGAACAACATCTATGCATGCAGGATTTCAGTTTTGGTTAGGTACAATATATTGATCTGGTACATTTCATTCTTCCTCTACTCAATATAACTTTTCTGTCATATTTAAGGCTTGAATTACTGCCTTCATACTTGTCTCTACTTTTCTTCATACCTAACTATACATATTATCACTATCACACACTTACAGGCTTGAATCCATCGAGTATATATATATATCTGCATCAAGGATTTCTAACAACTTCTTAGTTGGCAACAAGAACACCTAAGATATTTGCAGCTTATTAATCTGTCAGTTGAATCCATGCTTGATTAGTGATACACATCAAAAATATAGGCATAGAAGTCATAATCATGTTGGCTTACAATGTATAATATCACAGATTGCTTGATCAAGACCTTTTACACATTTAGATTGAAGTCTTATACTCTGTCGATTAGTTCTTCCTCTGTCTGCTCTGCCTGATTAGAACCCAACACTCAGATGCTCATATCTTTTTCTTGCTTTATCACCAGAGGCTAAATCTTTGGAATATAGTAGTCATGATACCCCTCTTGACTTTTCCAAGTCTGTAACTTATTGAGTTACACCATCTAAGAGATCCAGACCTGATTGTCAAACCTTGTTACATACTTTGTTCTTGTTCACCAGACTAAAATAATCTTCAATCTGACTTCCGGTATAGGCATACTATTTACTACGGATGTGTGGGATAGACTTTGTTGCCATCAATGATAACACTTATGAATCCACACAATGTCTCTTGCCAACAATCTCCCCCTTTGGCATTAATGGTAACACTTAGTGAAAAATGGCTAAGTGTCACAGTAATTCCCCCTTGGCTGATGCTCTATCTTTTGCACTATTTTATCAGAGCTCCCCCTTAGCTGGACTCCACATTTTTCACTACTCTTCACTCCCCCTTTGACATCAATGGCAAAGGGCAAAATCCGCATACCAAAATTTTGCAAAAATTATTCTATACATGGCCGCATAAGTATATATAAATCATATGTTATACTTACATATACTTAAGTATATCCGTAAAGGTTGTCTTCAACTAGATGATTTCTATGGCCCAACTCCTCTTCATTCTATCCAAAATGGAGATGTGTCCACTTAACAAAAATGCATATGCTTCTGCCCTCTTTAAGTCTGTTGGATCACTAGTTCGGATTGTATTTTGTGCCTTTGTCAAGGCATCATGCATAGTCTCTAACTTAGGGATGATTATCCCTTTGAGCTCACCCATTCTATCCATTATGTTCTTTTTCTCCTTAACCAGTTCTTTAATTTCATTTACTATAGCAATAGCTTGACATTGATGATTCACCAGAGAGGTAGTAAGGGGATCAAAATTCTGAGATAAACTTGACATTTTTCCTTCTTGTTCTTTCACTTTCTTCTCAATGTCCTCTGACACTTTGGGCCAAGATAAATAGAATTTGTATGTGTCCCCACCATCTTTAAGAGCATTTTCAAGGCTCTTTATGCCAATGCCTAAGGTTCTTCTATCATTAGTAATTAGCCCTTGTACTTCAATGAACCTTTTTTCCAAGAACTCCTTCTGGACCTTAGTTTCTGCCGATTTCTCTAAGGATTCAAAATGAGTGTTAACAAAATTGAATAAGTTTTTTAGATTACCGGATGGAGAGGCAGAAGGATCCTTTTGATAGGTTGGCATAATCTTCTCCAACATCCTAGATGCAATCTCCAACAACTCACAATCTTCCATATGAGATTTTAGAAGTTTCTCTTTTGCTTTGGCCTGAGCAAAAGATGCTACCTTCATTGTCTGGACCGGAGATAGAGAGTCAAAGTTTAGTGGCCCTTGAATTAGCTCAGGTTCATCTAGCTCCATTATTTATTTGTCTAAGAAATTTTGTACTATTTCTGTAGTGTCTCTTGTAGACTCTGCTTCCTTCCTTTTTGGGACATCTTGACTAACTTGCTTATTGATCTTTGTTTTTGCCTCTTGTCCTTCCTTTTCCGGAGCAGAGGAGTCTAGTGCCTCAAATGACCCTTCATTATTTTTCTTTAATCCTTCGATATCCTTGTCAGAAAATGTTTCTTCTTTCTATCCTTCCTCTTCCAGAACAGAGGAATCTAATGCCTGAGATGACTCATCATTTTTCTTTAATCCTTCAACATCCATGTTAGAGGGCTTTTCATCTGTTTCCTCTATAATGGTAAGATTGAATCTCTTCAAGGAATTCTAGAGGATTTCTTTTGTTTCATTGGCTATTTGTTCAGTCTCACCAAGCATGAGTTTATTCATTTTGGATTTGCTCCAAAAATCATCTTTATACTCCTTGAAAATCATGTCCATTTGTTTTGGAGTGATGGAAGGATAAAGCTGAATTGATATCTGCTCTTGAATCTCTAAGTCTTTTGCCATTGCATTCTCTTTTCTCAACTCAAGTACCTTTTCTAGGCTCTTAGGAATCAATGATATAATTTTAA
The DNA here is from genome assembly GCA_027924645.1 of Cunninghamia lanceolata. NCBI lineage: Eukaryota > Viridiplantae > Streptophyta > Pinopsida > Cupressales > Cupressaceae > Cunninghamia > Cunninghamia lanceolata. The sequence continues at coordinate 1,291,512 of BSBN01001410.1, read as the reverse complement.
TGAAAACTTAATTGTAAATGTTCAAGTACCTGATAGTAGCCTCTTCTAGAATTCTCTTATCAGCATCACTATATGCATCATAGAACTCAGTCACCAGCTATAGGTTCCCATCCACAGTAACTGACTTGATGATGTTATCAATGGAAAGAGTAGGCTTTTCAACAAATTCATCTACCTTCTCTTCCTCATTTCTACTAGCAAAGAACTTCTCGGATGTTTTCTTCTTCTTCATTTTCTTGATTTCCTCATCAAATTCTGTTTCTTCATCATCTTTATGGCTTGTATATGTCCTTGTGGCTTTGGTCTTCATCCTCTTTTCTCCTTTTTCAGATGTCTTGACTTCCAGTTTGGTAGACTTTGAGCTTTTGGGAGTGATAGGAGCAGATCTTTTTGAGAATCTAGTCTGAGAGGAGGCTTGTACAGGAGCACTTTCTTTCTTTACTTCTTGTCTTTCTTTCTCTGCCCTCTCTATTTTCTCTCTATTAGCATCTACAGCCTCCTTTGATATGCCAAATATTTTGGCAATTTCTTCAACTTCCTTTCTTACTTTCCTCTTCATCTCTGGCTATCTTAACTCAACATGTATTTTTATGCTTAGCTCTTCAAACGTGCCAAACCTTTCTGCTTCAATGTCCTTAGGCTAGCTCAGCAAGTGTTGAATATGTAGCTCCAAGATTTTTTCATTGACCTCATATCCCATAGGCATTATCCATATAGTTATTGGCTCAACTGCCTCCATTAGGCATTAATCAGTGTCAACCATGAAGCAGAATGTATCTTTGTATTTGTCAACTATTGTTTGTGGTATTCTTTCTCTGGCTTGCATTATGCTTTGGAAATTCTTAAAGTAACCCCAGAGGGCTGTGTTTTGGGCTTGAGCATCACCAATTCCATACATGTAATCTTTGATCTGAATTGCAACAGGTTTATCATTTTGCCAGACCCAACCATTTGATCTAGGTAGCTCATTCATATAATAGAAGAATAGACACAGTATTAGACTACCATATTTAAAGGAATTTTTTTATCCTTTTTGATCTTCTACAAGTTCTCCAATAGCTGATTTAGAAGAAGCTCACACAGATCATAATTTGCATCTTCCCTCAACATCTGATATGCAGCATAGATTGTTCTACCAGACACAAAATTCTCCTTGCTCAAATGGTAGATTTTGTAGATGATTATCATTGAAGTAAACTTGACATTCGAATCTGTGATGTCATCTATAGTCATTGCTCTTTTGTCAAATTTTGATCCAGTGGCTTCAGTTACCATTTGGTTCTTCATAGATTTGAGTGTGGGTAACCCACCTAATGAATGTAGTCTATTCATTACCTTGATGGCATCTTTAGTTATCTTGAATGGCCTCATTAGTCACATAAAATTATCATGCATCCTACTTAGAACATACCAGACCCAATTGTCTTCTGCAAAACATGAAGAATGTATGCAATGTCTGAAGTGTTTATCCCGGATGGACTTGAATTTAGGTTTGAGTTCAAAATTCTCATCTATTAGCTATTGTGATAAATATCCATCAATTTTGAGTCTCCAAATTCTTCAATGTTTGCATGGATATAAACCCTAACATCTTCTACATGAAAGACTCCGTGCAGAATGATTTTCATGCTTTAGGGTTTGAAGTAGAAACTGGAACAATTCTCTCGTTGAATTCGATCTTCAGTTGAACTTGAGTGAATTGTAGGATCTTCTTCACAGAGCTCTTCTTTTCTGCTTCGTGAGTACAAGTGTGTAAATAATGAGTGAAATAACCCTTTTATCCTTGCATAAACCCTAATTTCCTTTTGTAATAAATGCACAAGTTTTTAAGTCATCCAGTTACCCTACTTCTCAAATGAGGTTTTCTTGGATTGTCTTGTGGATCTTCAAATCATTTGTTTATGAGGATTGACAACATATTTTCATGTTTTTCAAACATGCCATGAGTCCATATATTGAAATATTTCAATTTTGGATCATACCAAATCTATCTGTGAAATTCTACTTTACCGGATAGCTGCCGATACAGGATTTCCTCATAACTAGCTCAAATCTGCATGTAGATTTGTCAAATTTAGACTAGATGATCTTCAAGTGAGTCTCCTCAAACCTTTTAAACTGCAACCTCTTATTTTGACTTAAAGTGCCGAATTCAGGCACTCACTAACTGGCTGGGGGAAAGGGATCTTCTCTGTAGCTCCTGCTGAACTAGAGCTAGTCTTTTAGTTTCCAGATGGAATATCAGCACCAGATTCTGGTGCAGATCCATCCCCAATATTCATTGTACTCCTTTTTACCCAAATCTTGCTCATTTCTTTTTGAACTTCATCTGCATTTACTTTACCTTTGCCTTTATCTTGTTTCTGATCATGTTCCACCGGACCTTTCCTATCCCGATTTCTGCTTCTACAGAATTTGGCAATATGACCGGATCTATTGCAATTGTAACACAATGTTTATTTTCTTATTTGAATGATATCCTCTTGATTTGTACTCATTAGCCATATGTCCAATTCTATTGCATACAAAGCATTTTCCATTGAAAGAATTGTTCATTTGCATATTTCTGCATTCATGAGATTTGTGACCATACCTTTTGCAACTGAAACATTGACTAGAGAAGGATGGATTAAATTGATTCATTCTGTTTCTACACTGGATTGCTTTGTGACTGAACTTGTTGCAATTGAAGTAGTATCCATTGAAGGATAGATATCTTTGAGCATTTGGTTGCCTTACCAGAGGTCTTTTAGGCCTGTTTCTTTGATTTCCTAATCCAAAGTTCTTCTGACCAGATCCAGAGCTTTCACCTTTCTCATATCCCAAGCCATGCTTATCATCTACCCTCTTTTGGCTTTCAAGAACTTCAAGTTAGGCTAAGCTTATCTTGAATTTTTATTTGTATTCATTTGTAGTTTGAAGATCTTGTTTAAGAGTATCTATCTGATTCTCAAGTTGTTCTTCATTGTCTCTAGCTTCTTCAAGATTAGATTCAAGATGCCTGATTATTCTATCCATTTTGTGGTAGTCCTCTGTTTTCTCCTTGAGGGATTGTTTTAGATTATCTTCAATCTTTCTTTTTTCTTCAATTTCTTGGGTGAATCTCATAACCCCTGATTCCATTTCATGCCTGACCATAATGACTTATTTTGATAGCTTCTCACATAGCTTATTTTTCTCATTCAGATCTTCATTAGTATCATTGACTTCACTCTGATTGGCTAATTTTTGAAGTAGTCCCTTTCTCTTTTTCACAAAGATACTAAGTTTTTATTTTAGCTCATTTATGAAATCATTAGCTTGTTTGATTCTTTCTCTCAAATTATTGACTTCAGAGTGGGATTGTTCAAGATCATCTAGGGTAGACTGAAGTTATTCCATCATACCATATGTATCCATTGAGATTCCTAGATCTTCCTCAAGCTGTTAGGCTTTGTTCAAAGGAACCTTGCTCTGATACCAATTGTTGGAAACAATGCAGATAACTAAGAGGGGGGGTGGATTAGTTATCTTATAATTTTTCTATTTTCTTTCTTTTTCTTACCTTATCATTTAATGTTATGCCAAAACAAGACAATCATAAGAGCTGAAAAGAAATTAACACATGACACAAGGATTTTTACATGGAAAAACTATTAAGGGAAAAAACCACGGGGTGACTCATCCAAGATTGTATTCTCTATTAAAATAATAAAGAGTGAAAATTTGGCACTTGCCAATTAGGGCTCACTGCCTGAGCACACTGCTCATAAGAGGCCCACTGCCTATAGGAGACTTATAGTCTACAAATGCTTACAGATGATACCAAGGTGTTTGAACTAATGAACAATATCTATGCATGTAGGATTTTAGTTCTAGTTAGGTACAGTATACTGATCTGGCACATTTCATTCTTCCTCTACTCAATATAACTTTTCTGTCATATTTCAGGCTTGAATTACTGCCTTCATACTTGTCTCTTCTTTTCTTTGTACTTAACCATACATATCATCACTATCACACACTTGTAGGCTTGAATCCATTGGGTATATATATCCACATCAAGGATTTCCAACAACTTTTTAGTTGGTAACAAGAACACCTAAGATATTTGCAAGTTATTAATCTGTCGACTGAATCCATTCTTGATTAGTGATGCACATCAAAAACATAGGCATAGAAGTCATAAATCATGCCAGCTAACAATGTATAATATCACAAATTGCTTGATCAGGACCTTTTACACATCTAGATTGAAGTCTGATACTCTATCTATCAGTTCTTCCTCTGTCTGCTCTGCCTGATTGGAACCCAACACTCAGATGCTCATATCTTTTTCTTGCTTTATCATTGGAGGCTAAATATTTGGAATACAGTAGTCATGATACCCCTCTTGACTTGTCCAAGTCCACAACTTACTAAGTTACACCATCTGAGAGATCCAGACCTAATTGTTGGACCTCGTTACATACTCTGTTCTTGTTCACCAGACCAAAATAATCTTCAATCTGACTATCAGTATAGGCATACTATGTACTATGGATGTGTGGAATAGACTTTGTTACCATCAATGACAACACTTATGAAGCCACATAGTGTCTCTTGCCAACATTTTTATCTAACAATTTCTTAATCACTTCGAGCAAATTTTTGTTTATGGATTAAGCTACCCCATTCCCTTGTGGATAGTAATTGGAAGAGAATTTCAATATGATCCCATAATCAAATGCCCAGTTTGAAAAATGTAGTGATGAAAAAGCGAGACCATTATCACAAACTAAAGAAAACAAACATCCAAACCTGGTAATAATATACTTCTCAACAAATTCAATGACTACCTCTGTGGTGCATTGTTTACAAGCTATTGCCTTAGACCAATGGGTGCAGTAATCAGTAGCGGTCAGAATATACCTATGGCCCACAAAAGAGGGTGGATTGACCATACTGACAAAGTTGAGCCCCCACTGTACAAATGGTTGTACCTCCATAATTGGTTGCAGTCGCAGGGTAGCATTTCAATCTCTTGTGGCAGCCATCTAACATGTATGGTAGGTTCTCACATGTGAATAAGCATCTCTAAACAATGTTGGCTAGTAATACCCTACCCAGAGAATCTGATTAGCAATCAGGTGAGATGATCCATGACTTGTTCAAAAGTTCTCATGAAAGCTAGTCAGCACCTGATTTACCTCAGCCTTGTCCAAGCATCTCATATAAATTCCCTTATGATTCTTCTTATATAACACAGATCCTTTAATCATATAGTTGTTGCTTTTTAGCCTGAGCACCCTTCTTTGAACTGAATTCAACTAAGGTGGACAATGCTGATTGAGTAGATAAAATATGATATTGCCATACCACTCATCCTTTGAGACATCTTCTAACATGTATTGATGGGAGACTAGACCTGGTCCCACCTCTGCCATTGATTTAGTTAGTGTATGCTGGTGCAGGAGCACATTCTCTGTAGTGCAGGGTCATCTTTTCTTTTGTTTTCTCATAAGGCTCTTAAGCCATTTCATTTTGTAATAAGGGTCAATTTGGTCCCATGAATGTAATTGTGCAAGGCACACATGTAGTTTTGCTTGTATGAAGGGTAAACCAACGGCTAACTGATTTGAAAATCAGTTTGCACGGTTGGAGGGGATAACTGCTGTCTCTACATCTTCTTTAAGAGGCAGGTTGTATGTCACACGGAGCAGAGAGAGAAGTGTGTATTACAACAAGTTTTTTGATAAATGAATAAGGAGAGTTCTGGCTATGATCTGCGTTGATTTTCTTGGTTGTTCTTAGTGATTTGATATCTTTATCATGATTTTGTAAATGGAACCCTAACCGGATGCTATCTGTCAATCCATAGTGACTCTGTAGTGTGCAGACGGTGTAAAACCCACGGTTCCACAGTGGCTGGTTCGTAACCTAGGAGTAGGGTTTTGATTCATACATGGAGACCCTTTCCTCTGTCCGCTGAGGCCTCATGTAGTATCAGTGTGATGGGGGAAAGACTTTTCACGTTTGTTGTTGTTGAATTCTTACCCAGGAAGCCAGCAAACTCAGTCAAGTTCGACTAGACATTGTCATGTGGCTAGTCAGGAAATCGGAGTGAAAGTGGATAGTTTTGATGTGGGATCAGATTGCTACAAGTGATCGAGGGTTTGATATATGAAACGGCCAAATTCCATTGTTCGGTCGAAAGGAATTCTAGTTCGGCGCCTCAGAACAGTTGGAGATCCATCGGCGTGAAAGGCTCTCCGTCTTGTCGAAGATTGGTATAGTGTCGGAGACACATACCATTGTTATTCGCATCGGTGAGAGAAATGATATCGGGCTAAGGAAAATACACTTAGCCAATGGTATACAGTTTCACCGATCAGTGAGACATCCTCGGAGTATCGCCGATAAAGAGTATCGGCGTGAGGAACCTTGTCGGGGGAAGCTGAAGAAGTCACAGCAACCGTTAGAGTCCCGCCGATAGAAACTCATCGGAATGAGATGAACCATCAGGGCCGCGAACTAGAGTCTCACCGAAGTGGAGGATCTGGCCAATGTGCTTGACGATATCGGCGAGAGACAAGGTGTCAGTGTAGGTGACAGAAGCTTCGCCGAAGGAGGAAGTCTGGCCGACGAAGATTGGTCATCGGAGTAACGGAGTCTATCAGCCTGAGGTATTTCTCGTCGCCCGATAGTCTGGGTGTTGCCGAAGGCAACCTATGTCGAACTTTTCATCGGCGTGAGGGAAGCTTCAGGGAGACTTCTGGTGGACCGGCCGATGTATGAGGTGTTGCCGATAGACAACTAACCGCTACGGGGATATCGGTGAGAACTTGGGAGACCTCTTGCCGATAGTGAAGATATAGTCAAATCTTCATTCGCTTCTGCTGGCTCTTTGCATCAAATTGGTATCAGAGCCAATATTCAGAATCACAGCCGTGTATGTCAGACGAAGAATTGGAGATAGAAACAGAGGCTAGCACAATGCCTCCCAAGACGATGAGTAAAGCAGCCATCCAGAAGATGGTGGAAGAAATGCTCGAAGAGAGACTGAAGGAAGAAAGATCCAAAGAGAAGGATGGAAGCACTTCTGAGTCAGAGGAGGATGAAGAAGGAGAAACTGGGGAGAATCCTCAAGGAGAAGGTATGACTGCTGATCAAAAGGCATTTCTGAATGCACTCAAGGCTCATGGAGATAGTGGTGATCCGAAAATGGATGTTCCCACGTTCAATGGGAAACTGGATGGAGATACTCTTGTGGACTGGATTGAAGCCATAAGTAATTACTTTGACTTCAAAGAGTATAGTGACAGTAAGAAAGTAAAGTTTGCAAAGACCAGACTGAGAGGTTCTGCATTGGTTTGGTGGAACTACACTCAATGTGAAAGGGAGAAGGTTGGAAAGAGTCCAATCACCAAGTGGAGTAGAATGGTGGCCATGCTGAGAGCCAAATTTCTACCATGTGATTATGACCTGCAGACCATCAGAAAGTTTAATCATCTTAGGCAGAAAGATATGGACGTGGCTACATACACTGAAGAATTCCAGAGATTGAGCATGAGAGCCAATCACAGACAAGAAGAGAAAGAGATGGTGGCCAGATACCTGAATGGACTGAGGTACAATATACAGGATGAGTTCAGTATGGTGGTTCCCAAGACTATGGATGAATGTTTTCAGTTAGCCTCTAGGGCAGAGGATAAACTGAAAAGGAGAGGTGATCAAAATAACAGAGGAAGAGGTGGCAGGAACAATAGAGGAAGAGGTAATTTTGGCAGAGGACAGCCAAACAAAGGTGAAAGTTCAAGTCAACAAGAATTACGTTCTGATACAGAACAGAAAGGTGGTGGTTTCGGAGGTTGGAGAAGACCTAATGGTAGAGGAAGAGGTGGTGGTGCAGGCAGAGGACGTGGAGTCTTCACTGGAAGATGTTACAATTGCAATCAAGTAGGCCACACTGCAAGTAAGTGCTCTGAGAAGGCATCTAGCTCTCATGATGGTGGGAGAAGGAACCAACTATTATAGGAGGATGATTGTCAAATTGTAAACTCACCAATTGGTAGTGCTGCACCAGTGCTTGAAGGAGAGAATATGATGATTAAGAGGACCCTCGTGAAGATGCCATTGAAGCAGGAGCCCCCACAAAGGAAGAATCTCTTCAGAACCCAAGGAATAGCATATGGTAAGCTCTGTAAAATCATTGTTGATTCAGGTTCTACTGAAAATGTAGTGTCTACTGAAATGGTAGAAAAGTGTAAACTGAAAAGATTACCCCATCTTAATCCTCACAAAATATCTTGGTTGAATAAGAATCAGAACTATTTGGTGGAAGAACAAACTTGGGTAGAGTTTGAACTAGGTGATTATAGGGATAAGGTGCTATGTGAAATTATTCCTATGGATGCTTGTCACCTTCTTCTTGGACAACCTTGGCAGTATGATGTGAAGGCACAGCATGATGGTGAAAAGAATACATATATGATCACCAAGAATGGTAAGAAGTTTCAAATGGATCCCTTACCAGAGCAGGTTGGAGAGAAGAGCAATGACAACAGTGTCATGTTAGTGAGTGGCAAAGAGTTCCTACAACTCATGAAGGAGAAGGATACCCAAGGGTATGCACTGATGATGAAGCCTGTATCCAATCAGCAAAGCAAACAGCAGAAGGAGATTCCATTGGAAGTGCAACAATTACTGGATAAGTACCAAGATCTTGTGGTAGAGGATACTCCTAACTCCTTACCACCTATGAGGGACATAAGTCATCAGATTGACTTGATTCCTGGAGCCACATTACCCAATAAAGCTGCCTACAAGTTGACACCACAGTAGAATGAAGAAGTAGGTAGACAGATTCAAGAACTTTTGGAGAAAGGTTTGATTAGGAAAAGTCTTAGTCCATGTGCAGTCCCTAGTGTACTTGCCCCTAAGAAAGATGGCAAATGGAGATTATGCACAGATTCAAGGGCTATCAATAAGATCACCATAAGGTATAGATTTCCTATGCCAAGAATTGAGGATCTGTTGGACTATCTTGGTGGTTCATGTTACTATTCCAAGATTGATTTGAAATCTAGTTATCACCAGATCAGAATAAGGCAGGGAGATGAATGGAAGACTGCCTTCAAAACAAATGAAGGTCTCTATGAGTGGCTTGTCATGCCATTTGGACTCAGTAATGCTCCAAGCACATTCATGCAGTTGATGAATGAGGTACTTGTAGAATTTATTAGAAAATTTGTTATTGTTTATCTTGATGACATATTGATTTTCAGCAGGACCAAAGAAGAGCATGTGAAGCATCTTGGACAGGTGTTAAAGAAATTGCATGAGAGTAAGTTGATGATCAACTTGGATAAATGTGATTTTATGAAAACTGAACTAGTGTATCTTGGATTTGTGATTTCCAATGGCTGTTTGAAAATGGATCCTACAAAAGTTGAGGCTATTCTCAATTGGCCTACTCCTAAGACAGTGGGAGATGTAAGAAGTTTTCATGGTTTGGCAACTTTTTATAGGAAGTTCATTAAAGGGTTCAGTCACATAAGTGCTCCTATTCTCAATACCATCAAGGGTGGAGTGAAGTGTAAATTTCAATGGACAAAACAAGCAGATGATAGTTTTGAACTGTTGAAACAGAAAGTGGCCGAGTTACCTACGTTGGTACTCCCTGATTTTGACAAAGTATTTGTTGTGGAATGTGATGCAAGCCAACAGGCTATAGGTGCTGTTCTCAGTCAGGAAGGACACCCAGTAGCATTCTTTTCAGAGAAGCTAAATGAGGCCAAACAGAGGTATTCTACCTATGACCTAGAGTTGTATGCAATGGTGCAAGCTCTGAAAAAATGGAGACATTATTTACTGCCAAAAGAGTTCATTGTTTTTACTGACAACCATGCTCTTAGTTTCCTAAATAGTCAAGAAAAGTTGAATCATAGGCACGTCAAGTGGATGGAACAATTGCAGGCCTATACCTTCACTATTAAGCATAAGAAAGGTATTGCCAACAAAGTGGCAGATGCTTTGAGTAGAAGGATACTGGTCATACAGGAAGTACAAATGGAACATATGGGTCTAGAATGTCTGAAGGAGTTGTACAAGGATGATGCAGATTTCAAGGCTGCCTATGAAGTGTGTGCAAGTTTGGCTAACACTTTTCATGGTGAGTATTCTAATTTTGTGCTGCAAGAAGGGCTCCTATTTAAAGGTAGTTTGTTGTGTGTTCCAAAATGTTCAATGAGGGACAATATCATCAAGGAGAAGCACAATGGAGCCTTAGGAGGACATTTTGGGTTGGACAAGACTTTGGAACAAGTCACCAGGTTCTATTATTGGCCCAAGGTACAGACAGATGTGAGGAGATATGTTGCAAGCTGTACCATATGTCAAAAGGCCAAGGGTATGTCTTCTAATGCTGGTTTGTACCAACCACTGCCCATTCCCACCAGACCTTGGGAAAGCATTAGTATGGACTTTGTGCTTGGTCTTCCTAGGACAGCAAGGGGTGTAGACTGTGTTTTTGTCATTGTGGATAGATTCAGTAATATGGCTCATTTTGTGCCATGCAAATGCACAAATGATGCATCTCATATTGCTGGTCTCTTTTTCAGAGAGGTGGCCAGAATTCATGGTTTACCCCTATCAATTGTTACTGATAGAGACTCCAAATTTGTTGGTCATTTTTGGAGGACCCTATGGAGAAAATTGGGCACACAGTTGTCTTTCTCATCAGCCTACCATCCCCAGACTGATGGTCAAACTGAGGTTGTTAATAGGTCCTTGGGAAACCTTTTGAGATGCCTTACCAAACAGCATGGATTGGCATGGGATTTAGTGATCAGTCAAGCTGAATATGCTTATAATGATTCAAGAAATAGAAGTACTGGGAAAAGCCCTTTTGAAATAGTTTATGGTTTCCACCCAAGAGGACCACTTGAACTCAAAGACCTCCAAGGATGGGATAAAAGGAGTCCTCTAGGAGAAGACTTTGCTGCTACCATGAAAACAGTACATGATCAGGTCAAGCTTCAGTTGGAGAAAATTGTCTCCAAGTACAAGGATAGGGCAGATCTGAAGCGAAGGGAGGTACACTTCAAGGTAGGAGATTTGGTGATGGCCTACCTCAGAAAGGAAAGATTGCCTAAGGGGCAACCAACCAAATTGTTGATGAAGAAGATAGGACTGTGTAGGGTAGTGCATAAATTTGGTCCAAATGCATATGAGATAGAATTACCATCTGGCCTTGGTATCTCTCCCATTTTTAATGTTGCAGACCTGTTCCCTTTTAGACCTCCATTACATGCTGAAGATGGCTCAGATGCTATGATTGAAGATGAAGACTGGATCAGAGATTTACCTCCAAGTAAGCCTTTACAATTGGAATGCATTTTGGATTCCAAAATTGTCAAGAAGACAAGAAAGGGTGTATACAAAGACTACTTGGTCAAGTGGCAGGATCTTCCTGATTCAGAGGCAACCTGGATGAGTGCAGCAGATATTCTAAAGCATGGGAAGACACTTCAGCAGTTAGCAACTCAAGGGACTTAAGTTTTTCCTGCAGGGGGAGTATGGTGCAGGAGCACATTCTCTGTAGTGCAGGGTCATCTTTTCTTTTGTTTTCTCATAAGGCTCTTAAGCCATTTCATTTTGTAATAAGGGTCAATTTGGTCCCATGAATGTAATTGTGCAAGGCACACATGTAGTTTTTCTTGTATGAAGGGTAAACCAACGGCTAACTGATTTGAAAATCAGTTTGCACGGTTGGAGGGGATAACTGCTGTCTCTACATCTTCTTTAAGAGGCAGGTTGTATGTCACACGGAGCAGAGAGAGAAGTGTGTATTACAACAAGTTTTTTGATAAATGAATAAGGAGAGTTCTGGGTATGATCTGTGTTGATTTTCTTGGTTTTTCTTAGTGATTTGATATCTTTATCATGATTTTGTAAATGGAACCCTAACCGGATGCTATCTGTCAATCCATAGTGACTCTGTAGTGTGCAGATGGTGTAAAACCCACGGTTCCACAGTGGCTGGTTCGTAACCTAGGAGTAGGGTTTTGATTCATACATGGAGACCCTTTCCTCTATCCGCTGAGGCCTCATGTAGTATCAGTGTGATGGGGGAAAGACTTTTCACATTTGTTGTTGTTGAATTCTTACCCAGGAAGCCAGCGAACTCAGTCAAGTTTGACTAGACATCATCATGTGGCTAGTCGGGAAATCGGAGTGAAAGTGGATAGTTTTGATGTGGGATCAGATTGCTACAAGTGATCGAGGGTTTGATATATGAAACAGCCAAATTCCATTGTTCGGTCGAAAGGAATTCTAGTTCGGCGCCTCAGAACAATTGGAGATCCATCGGTGTGAAAGGCTCTCCGTCTTGTCGAAGATTGGTATAGTGTCGGAGACACATACCATTGTTATTCGCATCGGTGAGAGAAACGATATCGGGCTAAGGAAAATACACTTAGCCGACGGTATACAGTTTCACCAATCGGTGAGACATCTTCGGAGTATCGCCGATAAAGAGTATCGGCGTGAGGAACCTTGTCGGGGGAAGCCGAAGAAGTCACGGCAACCGTTAGAGTCCCGCCGATAGAAACTCATCGGAATGAGATGAACCATCGGGGCCGCGAACTAGAGTCTCACCGAAGTGGAGGATCTGGCCGATGTTCTTGATGATATCGGCGAGAGACAAGGTGTCGGTGTAGGTGACAGAAGCTTCGCCGAAGGAGGAAGTCTGGCCGACGAAGATTGGTCATCGGAGTAACGGAGTCTATCGGCCTGAGGTATTTCTCATCGCCCGATATTCTGGGTGTTGCCGAAGGAAACCTATGTCAAACTTTTCATCGGCGTGAGGGAAGCTTCGGGGAGACTTTTGGTGGACCGGCCAATGTATGAGGTGTTGCCGATAGACAACTAACTGCTACGGGGATATCGGTGAGAACTTGGGAGACCTCTTGCCGATAGTGAAGTTATAGTCAAATCTTCATTCACTTCTGCTGGCTCTCTGCATCATATGCCCCCTAACCAACTTCATGGGCTAAATGTCTATATCAAATTCTTGTAGGATGGTAACCCACTTTCCTCTCCTTTCGTTAAGTTCACTTTGCATCAACAACACTTTAACTGTTGCATCTGGTATTATAGCAATTACTTGACTTCTTAGAATGTAATGATGAAACTTCTTAACTACCTTTACCAGGGTGTATTCTTGTTTCTCCACATTTGGATATCTCAATTCTGCATCTTTCAATGGCATACTCATAAAAGCAATGGGTCTTTAATCATCAATTGCTCTCTTCTATGTCAGCATTGCTACACAGGTGTGTTCTGAAGCAAATGAATAGATATGAAATGGCAATGTATAATCTAGACTCACTAATACATGTTGGCTATGGTTTGTTTAATTTCTGTAAAGGTAGCTTTGGCTTCTGGAGTCCACTCCATTTTAGCATCTTTTTTTAACATAGCATTTAGTGGCCACACAATTTCAACAAAACCTATGATAAACTTATGCACGAAATTGATCTTACCAAAATAGGACTTAAGTTCCTATTTACTGGATAGAGGTAATATCTTAGGAATTGCCTATACCCTATCTGGATCAATTGATATGCCTTGTTCAAAGATTACATGCCCCAACAACTTTCTTTTGGTCACACCAAAAATGCATTTCTTAGGATTAAGTGAAATTCCATAATCTTTACACCATTGTAGCACCTTTCTCAAGTCAGGTACATGATCCTCGTGCCTCTTAAAAAACACCGTGAGGTCATCCATATAGATTATGATGCATTTTCCAACTAATCCTTTGAAGGCCACATCCATTGCACGTTGAAATGTAGCACTGGTGTTAATCAATTTGAAAGGCATGCTACAATATGTATAAATTCCCCATTTGCAAGTAAAAGATGTCTTCAACCTGTCCTCATAATCAACCATCACTTGATTGTAACTAGAATACCCATCTAGAAAAGAAATTTGAGATCCATTAACAATCTATAACACTTCATCTAGGGATGGCAGCGGATAGTTGTCCTTCTTAGATGCTCGATTTAGATCTAGAAGTAGACGCAAAGTTTGATTTCTCCATTTTTCTTCTGGACTGGTACTAAATTCACCACCCAGGCTGAATGTCTAATAGGGAATATTATTCTGGCGGATAGCAATTTCTACACTTCTTTGAAAATCAAAGGTTCCAACAAGGCATTTACTAGTCACTATCTTTGTCAGAATGGCTTCACACCCGGCTTCAGTGGTATGGTATGAGTAATGATCAAAGTATCATAAATCTTGAGATCTTCATAGATCCAAGCTATTACCTCATGATAATCCCTTAGTACATGGATGATACCTACTCTTTCTTCTTTGGTACTGGCCTTTCCAATGAACACGTTCTTAACTTCTTCCACTGTCCCTAGATTGAAAGGATTACATTGTCCTTTGGGAGACTCACCTTCTTTCTTCTGAGTTCCAAGTTTGTCTGAATCAAACAATCATTCCAATTCAACCATTCCTCATGGAATTATATTCGTCTTCAAATTAAGAACACCTTCCAAGTCCATTTCAGCAGGTTCCATCTCCTCCTTGTCTTTTATTTGGGTGGTAAAGACATCCGAGGAAGTGAGGAAATTGATTATATGTTGATTGTCTTCAAAGACCTAAAGTTTGTAATGTTATCTAGTGCCGATGGGGTGGCAACAAACTCAATGGTAAACTTCTTTAAACCTGCCATGGCTATCAGTTCCAGCATGCTTATCGTTTGTGCAAGAGCATCAACAACATGATTCTACCTTTGAGGAATTAGCTGAATGTTAAAACCATCAAAGCATTCAATCAAATCCTAGACTCAGTTCTTGTACCTATTCAACCTCTTATCATTATAGGAGTATTACTTTCTGACTTGCTTTACAACTAGCTTAGAGTCTCCAAACACTTGAATAATTCTGACTTTCTTTTGAAGAGCCATCATTAATCCCTGCACTAAATCTTCATACTCTTTCATATTATTTGTGCAAGGGAACTATAGTCTATGCAATGCCAAATATGAACTCCCCATGGGACTAATCAATTCAAATCCTACCCCAGACCCTTGTCTACATCTTGAGCCATCAAATCTTAGAGTCCAGAGATGAAAATCCTTACCACAGTCATCGTGCTTCACTTGTTTCTTCTTGTCTAATTGAGATTTTGATTCCATTTATGTGGTAGTGCTTGGGGTCTCTTTGGGAGTTATTAGAACATTTAAATACTTCAGTACTTGATCAACTACTTCTTGGCAGAGTAAACAAGTGAACTTAGAGTGAGAAGCATCATGTATACGACACCAATTTGGCAGCAAGAACTCCTCCATTTGAGTTCTTCTTCCCACAGCTACTTGATCACTTATAAATTTTGCCACAAAATTGTAAAATCCTTCAAATATAATTGTCTCATCATCATCATCATCATTATCGGAAGAGGATTCAGGCACTGATTGAATGCATGCCTTAGTGGTCTCTCGATATTTAATTTTAATTTGGCTGCAGTTCAACATAAATACCTCATCAACTTGATCGACATGAGGAAGGTAAACTTCCAAATCTACTTTAGAGAACAAAATTTCATTCGATTGATTGTATTCCATAATCATATGCTTCATTTTCAGTTCCCTTTCAATGTGGATCTGGTTTGCTAACCCCTTGCCATGTATCCGTTCAGTGTTCTAGACCAGTCTTGACTTAGGAGCATACCATACTAGTCTGGAATATCCACCACTTGAATATCTATGTATTGTTGCACTCTAGGATTGGAAGCCAACTCCATATGAATCCTATTCAGTTCACCCATCACATTCACTTTGGTTTTATCCAACTACATAACTTTCCTAGAAGACTTAGCTGGTGTGAGACCAAGTGCCTTGCAAATTGACAGAGGCATCACATTTGTGGAAGCTCTGGAATCTACTAAATAGTTGTGAAGGATCTTTCCAAACATCCTAAGTGTTATGATGCAGTGGCATCCCACAAAAGTACTAAAATAGTACAACTAAGAGTGGACACAATTGGCAAATTAGATCCACTAATATAGAAACAACACTAAATCTTCTTAATGGTTGATATTGCTTTCTGCAAATCGATTTGTGCATGCCATACTTGGCATCATGGGATATTTATTTCTTTGGCAGCGATGGTTTTAAATTCTTCAATGATAGATATCAATGTGTGAAGTCGTGGGCATTTTACTGGATGCTTTTATCCTTCTTCTTCGTGGAGGTTTCTCCTAACAGCAACTGTTATGCAGAACTAGTATGGAAGTCGTGGTCATTATGCATGGAGGAAACATTTATTTCTAATTGTGAATTCTTGAGGATTAGCTAAATTTGGCAACAACTATAAATCTGCTTTAAATCCTTGCAATCATGGCCAGAGTGAAGACTTGTATAAAATAAATGATCTGATCATTTTGGAAGACCAGAAAATGGGAAGTTGAGATGCTGAGTGGGCAAGAATAGAGACTAAAAGCCAAATGGCAGCGCCCAATTGACAAAGGATAGAGTAGATAGAAAATTTTGTTTGCATTAGAGAAGGCCACTTATTGTAGGGCACGTAAAATTTATTTCATACTTAGATCATTGACTATGAGGATGTGGAAAGTTGTGGTTTTACATTCTGTCTTGTGAATTCGCTAATATAAAATCTGCATATTATATTCCTTCCGTCATTTGATATTTGTCTGGTAAACTATGTAATGAAGGTCTTGTTATCTTGGGTCATTTATCTGCATATTTCTTTGACTTTAGTTTATGTAACAGGTTTTTAATCTGCATCTCAAAATCTATGCCATCAAATGGTATTAGAGCCAGGTTGTTCTGAGTGCATGGGTAGAGTGTCGAGAGTGAGGCAATTAGAGCCAGGTTGTTCTGAGTGCATGGGTAGAGTGTCGAGAGTGAGGCAACCTTTGTTAGGACCGGTGGGTATGGAAAAGTGTTAGGTGGTTATGTCTCAAGTAAACCCTAGAATAAATTGTTGAAGGAGAGTATATGAGATTTTTTTATTAACACAGTAACAGAAAGGAGAAGCACCGAAACATTAGGTAGAGAAGAAAGAGAGAATCCCTACATGAGGTGTAGAGGTGTGTTGTTGTGTGTGAACAGATCACCAAAGGAGAGGCAGTTTGCACTTGGAGATTGAATAGAGACCATGGATTGCAACAGTAAGAGAAATGAGTTTTTGTGTAAGAAGACCTATGATAAGTCCATATTGGGATAGATATTGGGATGAAGTAGAAAATAGAAAGTACCAAGAGGGATTGGAAGAGATCTCCAGAAGAATGGAAATTTTGGAAAAGATTTAATTTCCTGATAAGGTTATGACTACAAGAAGTAGACAAGGAGAGAAGAAGAAAGTTCTCATTATGGAGGACTTGAATAAAAGTAAGAAAAAGATAAAAGAGGAGGTACAATAAGGACCACTAGAAAAAGAAAAGAAGGTGTCCCTAACAAAGGCACTAGAGGAGACATCTTGGTCTCATGATTTATGTTTTGATGAATTGTTTGAAGTTGTGAATACAAGTGTGAAGAAGACTAAGGACAAGCCTTTGGAGGCAAAGAAAGAAAGGGAAAGAAGAAAGCCTATTGATGGAGCTAGAGATAAGAGCAAAAGAAGCCAATTTGTAGTAATAGATAATAAAAGACAGTTTATAGCAGCAGTACCTAAAGGTAGAAAGAGGGCTGATCAAGAAAAGAAGAAATCCTATGAAGAAAGGGAGTTGGCAAGACATTCAACCAAGAATATTTGCAAATTGGAGCAGCAGACCAATGACAAGGTAAAAGTTTGTTTTGATTGTGCAAGTGGTAATGGGAAGGTAGATGTGCACGTTCAAAAGGAGAAGGGTAAATTAGTAGATCATGGGTATATAATCCCATCTTGGCAAAAGAAATCAATTGTTGATGTGCAACAAAGAGGAGTGGTTTGTGTTAACTTCTGTGACAAAAAAATGGCATCAAGAGTAGAAGTTGACAGCAAGAAAGGAAAGGATGTTGATGAGGACTGTGAACAATTTGGTAAGGAAGAAGATTATCTAGTGATAGAAACTAGTGCAAATATTAATTTTTTGAATCTAGTAAGTTCATATTTTGATTTTTTTGATAATCTAGGAAAAGATGGTGCTCAATCTGATGATGGAAAAGATTTTGTTCTTGTTTTTGTTTCTAACGATGGCAAATGTAGTGAGGATAAGGAGAAACTTGTGGTTGCAAAGGAGAATTTGGGAGTAGAAGAAATGTTCATTTTGGAAGAGTATTTGGAGGAAGAGAGTACAAACATAGTGAAGGTGGATGCAGTAGAGAGAGGAAGTACAAAAGGTTCAATAAAAGAACCAAAGGTAGAAGACTTACTATTACTAGATAACATTATAGAAATAAAGATTCTAGAGGTCATCTCTTTTACACAAAGTAAGGATAAGGTTTTGTTTTCATTTAAGATGATGCCAATAGATGATTGTGATGATGAGTCAAAATGGTGGAAATTTGGAGTTGATAAGGAGAATCGAAGGTGGAAGTATGCACAGAGAGCAAGAAGCTGACAAAGGCAGACATCAAAACTTTGAAGGCAACAATGCAAGTGTGGAAGTTTAGAATTAAGAAATTGGAAGATGAGGAAAAATAAAGTAGAAATGAAGTTTGCATCATAGGCCTCATAGTAAGATCTTATGAATTTTTCTACCTGGGGAGTCTGATGCAGTGGCATCCCACAAAAGGCCTAAAATTGTCAACTAAGAGTGGACACAACTGGCAGATTGGATCCACTAATATAGAAACAACACTAAATCTTCTTAATGGTCGATATTGCTTTCTACAAATTGATTTGTGCATGGCATACTTGGCATCATGGGATATTTATTTCTCTGGTAGGAATGGTTTTAAATTCTTCACTGGTAGATATCAATGTGTGAAGTCGTGGGCATTTTACTGGATGCTTTTATCCTTCTTCTTCATGGATGTTTCTCCTGACAGCAACCATTATGCAAAACTAGTATGGAAGTCATGGTCATTATGCATGGAGGAAACATTTATTTCTAACCATGAATTCTTGAGGATTAGCTAAATTTGGCAACAACTATAAATCTACTTTAAATCCTTACAATCGTGGGCAGAGTGAAGACTTGCATAAAAGAAATGATCTGATCATTTTGGAGGACCAAATAATGGGAAGTTGAGAGGTTGAGTGGGTATGAATGGAGACTAAAAGCCAAATGGATGCACCCAATTGACAGAGGATAGAGTATTTAGAAAATTTTGTTTGCATTAGAGAAGGCCACTTATTGTAGACCGCATAAAATGTATTTCATGCTTAGATCATTGACTATGAGGATGTGGAAAGTTGTAGTTTTACATTCTGTCTTGTGAATTTGCTAATATAGAATCTGCATATTATATTCCTTCTGTCATTTGATATTTGTCTCGTAAACTATGTAATGAAGGTCTTGTTATCTCCGGTCATTTATCTGCATATTGCTTTGACTTTAGTTTGTGTAACAAGTTTTTGATCTGTATCTCAAAATCAATGCCATCATGTTAAGAGGAAAGGAGGACTTTCTTTCTTGTCTTTATACAAAGTCATTTTCCATTCAGCATCAGTAACATGAACCCTTTCTTTTCCCTTGTCAGTATTATCTTTCATGGGAATCTCTTTTTGAGGAAGATCCATTTTAGCACTTGTGTTGATATCTTGGAAAACCGTTGTCCTAACTTTTGGTACTTTAAGCAATTCATAGATAGACAAACTAACCTTCATCTTCTTGAGTTCATCAGCAACATATTGCCCCATCTTGTCTATATCAAACCTCTTGGAACTTTTAGCAACAATCCCTTGATGCATTGACTATGGTATAGCTTTTGGAGGTTTGGGATTGTTTGAGGCTTTTGGATCGAGTGGGATTTGATAGTTATTTGGAGGAATGGAAGTGGTGAATGGACCCTTTGTCTTACTACTTCTCAAATTGTATGGCATTTTGTTGTACTGCTAATAAACATTTACCTCATCTGATTCTTCTTCCTCAGGTTGGTTATCATCTTGAAATGGAAATGTATAACTATCAAGAACTAAAGCATTATCATACCTTTGAGAGGGCACAAGTTTGTACCATGTTGGTGGATTCTCCTAATCCTCAACATTTTGGATCTTCATCTGAAAGATGTTGGACGCTATCTAAAATTCAGGGTAGTCTAACTCTAAATGAGCATTCATATTATGCAACATGTGCCAAGTGGACAATGCTACCTCAGCCAACATCATGCAACCAACAAGTCAGGTATCATTATTCTGATTATCCAATGGCAATGATACTCCTCCATTATTAGGCCTTGTGTTCCAAGATCGGTTTGATCTTTGCTGAAAATTCTGATTTTGATATTGATTCTAGTTTTGATTTTGAAATTGGTTCTAACTTTGGAACTAATGCTGATTTTGATTTCTTTTCTACAAATATGCATTTTGATTCCTTAGGTGGGTGACCTCTATAGTGAGCTTCTTCATTTGCTTAGCTAGCTTTCTAATGTCATCTCTATCATCTTTTGCTTTCACTACTTTAGAAGATTGGAGAAAGGGCATTTGGGCCAGAGGCATTTCAACTACTAGATTTCCTAGGTGAACTACCAAAGCTTGTGTTATAGCTGGGTTAGGAATTGGGTTCATTATAGGGGTATGATTGGCCAAGGCTTGGTTAATCATGGGTATTTGATTTGGCATGGATATGGGACCCATGTGATTTAATGGACCAGTGGTTGTTTGTCCCAACTAAGTATTCATAGTAATAGCTTCGGTGTAGGCTTCATCAAGACTAGATAAAGGCAGGTTATCCCTTCTTATGAACATAGATATAACTATGTCCAGTGCTGCATAATAAATTGGCAGGGCTGCATCCTATCCTATGGCATATGGAGCTTGTAAATGACTAAAAGCCTTCTAGAACCTATTATTAAAAGAACTTATCAACTCACCTTCACCTCGACGAATTTCCACAAAAGATTGGTAGAGGTCTGCTAGAGTAGTAGGCATTCAGAACTAGTTCATAAATGCATTTTTTAGATTTCACCATTGTAACGTCAGAAAATGTCCCCTTGGGGGCTTTTCCCTCATAAGGTTTAGCTCTTGGGTCTTTAGAGTACATTTAGGACATTTTAGTTCATATTTTAGCATCTTGATGGAATGAGACCTAAGTCACATGGCAAATAGGACCTAGGAGGACCCCTTAAGCTATACCCTACCTAAAATAGGGGGGAGGACTTGGGTGCCCATGCCCTAGTCCTACCCTATTTTAGGGCAGCCCCAATTTTAGGGTGTCGGTTAGTGACTGTTATTAGGTCCCTTTGTCAACACGGTAAGTTTGAATTTCAAATATCTTGGCAGGACTGCTTGTAGGTGCATAATAAGCATGTGTAGGCATTCATTTGTAAACTAGATTTCAACTAGATGATTACTAGTAAGCTATTGTGTTCTCAAGGTGATTCAAGGCTTTCTATTATGTTGCAAGAGTAGACTTGTATGTTTTATGTGTTAATATTTGCAAATTTGAGTATCAATCTCCTCATGGCATAAGAACATCTTCCTCCATGAGAGCTTCACTATAAGGTGACATAATATTGTGTTTTTATTATTGTTTCCTTTAGTTTTTGGCCTCTACCTCACAAGGGCATGCCTTCTTTATCTAACAGTGATGTTCAAAGACTTAAGTGTCCTCCAGGGTTTAACTAAGGCAAACCTCTAAACACCACAACCCCCAAACCAAGTCTTGTGATTGCAGGTTATAGGTGTCACATCTAAGAAAAGTGGAGTTGCAGGAAGGTTGGGAAGACATCAAGGATTCATGATCTAAAGGAAAGATAGACAAAAGAGCACTTTCGAGACTAGGGCACTCGCTCCAGTGTCCTCTACAAATAGATTCCAGAAAATAGAAGTTACAGGGCTGATCAGTGTCTGAAGGAGGTCCAGATTCCCTAAAAAATTAGGTACCTTGGACTTGGGTGCCCACTCCAATGTCCCTAACTATTCTACTTCGCAACCCCAAAAGTAGGTATTCTGTAATTTGGTATTTTACTCCCATCTACAATACCTTTTTCCATAATTCATTAATTTGTAGTCATATTTGCTTAATTAGGGTTTTAATTGTCAATTTAGCATAAGAGAAGTAAAAATTGATAATTAATTCCCTGATCCAAGTTTCCCTACATCTGAAAGTGACTTTAGGGTATGATAGTGCTTTCCATTCAACCCTAGATCCTTCAATGTATAGTGGAGAGGCAGATTTAAATACCTAAACATTAAAATATTTACAAATTTAATTTTCCACTAAACATTTTGGTGAACCCATGTTTTTGGACTTAAATTGCAACTTGTTGAGTGTTTGTCTACAGATTTGGTTTGGTTTCATTTATTCATTTGGTCATTTAATTTATTGTATTGAGAAAAATTCAAAAATTTTGAAAAATTGGAAAAGTACAAAAAAATTGCATTATTGGGCTTACTAAATTGTGTCAATTCTTCCTAAATTTTCCTAATTCATGAATTTTGCATCATATCTGATATAAAATACAGAAAAATACAAAAATTCAAAATCTTTCTTTGCATTTTCATCATTTAAATTGCTAGGGTTTTATGGAAATTTTGTCAATTTTATAACCTAGTAATTCCAAAATCTAGGGTTTGTAGGCAAAATCTTTTATCAGATTTTTCTACTAATTTTAGAGGCTCATTAAAATTTTTATTTGGATTTAGTCTTGCATTTTAGTGTGAATTTGCATTTAAATTTAAATTTTTTGCATTTTTGCATTGAAAATTTCAACAAAAACTAGTAATTTTGGTACAATTTCATTAAATTTGCATGGGAATTTTGCGTGATTAAGCTTGAAAATCATTTTTAGATCTAAGAGTATGTAATTTCCATAAAAAATCAGACTTCAAACCATTCAAATAGCTTTTTGTCCCAAGATTTCAAACCTAGGGCTTCAAAAATGACAATTTTCACTAAAATTGGCCTTATCGACTATCCAAACTTGCACCACAAGTGTGTTGTGAAAAATGTTTTTGCATTACTATGATTTTAGGGTAATCATTTTCTATTCCTCATAAAAATCTTCACAACACCCTTTTAACGGGTTCTTGTAGTGAAAATTGTGCAAAAAACTACACATTTTGGCTATTTTAGCCCTAAGGTTTGACCTAGTTTGCACTCCAAGCATGTTGTGATCAATTTTATGGATTGAGGTGAATGATATTATTGATATTATTTGCTTTCCCTCCTAAAATTTCTTACAACACCTCTTTTTCTAGGTCTTGCAGTTGAAAAACCGTGAAAAATAACATATTTTTACTATATTTTCACTAGGGTTTGACCTTAAATTGCACTAAAATCATGTTGTGTTGGATATTTTAGCACCAAGAGGCTGATATTACTGATATTATTTTCTATCCATAACCATTTTCCTCACAACACCCTTTGTTATGATCTCTTGCATTGAATTTTAGTCGAAAAAGTGTCTATTTTGACTTTAATCAATTTGGCATTATCTTAAATTTGCATCAAGAGTGTGTTGAGAGTGAGCATATTGCTACATGAGTTTAATAACTCTCTACCCTAAGAGAAATATTCCATTAGGAAGAAGCATAAGACACATGGGATCTAGTTCTCTTGAAGAAGTTGGTACTTTGAACACCTTCTTTACAAAAGGAGAAACCCAAACATTACAAGATATTCCACCTATTACAAATACAATAGAGGAACAAAATTTTCATGATGTTGATGATACTATTGAGGAAACAAGATATGTATTAGATGAGCAAATAGAAAAATTGGATAAAGAGTTAGCTAAATTTCAATCATTTATGGAAACTGAGAGAATAACTAAAGAAGTCATTCCTACAATTCATAATATAAGAGAATTGATAAAAGAAGGACAAGATGGTGTTAATGCACTTTGTAATCTAACACATATTGTACAAACTAACATTATGCCAATGACCAAATGTGTGCAAGTGATAAAGAACACTCTATCACCATCTCATACACAAGTTTCAATACCTATACTGACCACGGGAATGCCCACTTTTACCTCAATGATCTTAACAACTAATGTGAACACTTGTAGTAATGCTACCACTGGTATTGGAGTATCTAATGACACAAATTACAAAGACGTGAGATTTAACTATCAAAATTTGATTTCTAAAGGGACATCTTTTATGAATAATTGTTCTCAACCTCCTATCTATTCCACTCATTTCCAGCTACCTAACTCCACAAATCAATATAGCCAACTACCCTTAACATATCCTCAACCTCCACATATTGTGTCTCAAGCTCATTCACCTCCTCACTTTGCTTCCAATTCCTCACAACAAACTGCATCTCCAAATGATGCCATCCTAAACCAACTTTTATAGGGCATGACTACTTTGCAATAAAAGGTGACACACTTGACAAATTCTTCGCAACCTAGTCTATCGACATATCATACCCGTAATCTATTGTCATATGTAATCTTGAGAACCCCTATGCCTGAGAGGTTTGAGACTCCTCACTTTAAAAAATATGGTGGAAAAGGAGATCCTAATATCCATGTGGTAGCATTCACAGCTATGTGTAGTGATTTCTATTTTGAAGAGGATTTGTTAGTAAAACTTTTCTCGTGATCTCTCAAAGATACTACTTTAGAATGGTTTTTCTCATTACCTCTAAATTTAATTCACTCATTTTTGTAGTTGATTGATCAATTTTTACAACATTTTCAAGCAAATATCAGACCCCAAGTCACTCTTATTGACTTGGTTCAATGCAAACAAGGTCCGAAGGAAAAGTTGACTGAATTCATTAGTCGGTATCAAGGCCTTTATGCTTAGATTCAATATCAGATGAAAGATGGGGATGTTCAAAAGATATTCATTACAAATCTACAACCTAATATTCGTGATAAGATTCTCTTGATGAAGTAGAACTCCTTTCAATATTTATGCACCACCCTTCATGATTATCAACTTTTGTCTAGTAAGTATGAAAACCAAAACTCATCGGCTCAAGTTGGACAATCCATGGGTGGATCATCACAAAACAACTTTAAAAAGAACAATAATAGGGGTTTCATCAAGATCAATGGACCAAATACAAATGTGTCTGCTATAAACAATCCAAAGAAACAATCGTATCAACCAAGGAAATTTACTCTGATATCTAAGTCCTATCATTCTATCATGAATCAAGCTATGAGTAATAACATTTTGAAGCTTCCCCTGATTAAGCCTATTGATCCTAGTAAACAAGGACCTTACTTTGATGCTAATGCCTTTTGTCATTATCATCAAACACAAGGACATGACACTAAACGATGTATGCGTCTTAAACATGAGATACAAGACCTTATTGATTTGAATGTCATCTAGGTATCGAGTGTGAATGATAATGGAAATAAGTCGGTTGCTTCGCCGAATTAGAATTTACAAATCTTCACTAATCCTTTTCCTAAACATACCAAAAATAATATGGTGGAACAAGATTTAGTGGAAGTGGATGAGGATGATTACTTGGACTATGATAGTATCATGGGTATGACTGAAATCGACAAGAAACAAATGGATAACCCACTTCATCCACGAAGAAATGGAATTTATGTTGAGTTTCCTCCTCTATTATCCTTATATGGATTAGGAGATAACCAAAATACCTTTGAAAAGAAAGAACAACAACCGATACAGATGAGCAAGATGGTACAGGATGAATCCTGCTACTATTCTAAAAAGATTCACCAACGAAAACTTGCTAAAAATTAGAAAAGAGCAAGATGACAATCAACAAATGGAAATAATAGTGGTTCTTGCCCTCACAAGAAACAAAAAGTCTCATTTAAACAAGGATTTAATGAACAAGCATCATATGATAACAAATAATACTTTCATAAGAACCACTCAAATTTTGCATTAAACATGATCGAGTACCTCTCCAAGAGGTTCGAGAGCTCCAGCATATAATATGAAGATCCTACAGGTAAGTATCTCTAACCCTTTAATCCCTCTCATGTGTGCTTCCCCTATGATGTGTTATGTGTTGTTTAGGCCTCCTAGGCTGACCTCGGATTCTCCCGTAAGGTTCAAGATACCAGGAGACCACCTCTGTTATGACCTTCTTCTATTTGTATCATCATTCTTCTACATTGCCTCTCTCTCTAATTTCATTGTTGTGTGTTGTGTCTGACAGACATAGCGTCATGGTTGGTGACTTGGGGACACCCTCCTATGTGACTATCCCTAAGACACTTGTTTTCTCCTCTCTTATTTATTGTTTCCCTTCCTCTAGTGTTTCCATCTAGTGAGCGGATGACGACAAACATTTATACTGATGCGGACCTAGTGTCCCTTTCGAGAGCAATCAAAAAATGGACTATAGTTCCTAATATGATGATGGGGTTGTATATTTTATCCGATTCTTGGCTAGTGGAAGAACTCATGCTTTCCAAATAGTGAATTTCATGATGTTTTTATCACATTTACAAACCTTAACAATACTACTACAATATGCACCTTTGTTTGCCTTTGAATCTAGCCTTGGCAGTACTCGATTCAGAGAGCTTCATGATATAGCCCCTAGTTATCCTCAAACTCTAAATTCATTGTATAACCTTGGCTCTTTGTGTGGTTAATCATATGCATTGATGTTGTTGTTTATCATGATATTGTAGACACTCACATATTTCTTACAGGGATGTGTTTGTGGGAACATTTGGCGATCTTAAAGTACATGTCACCTTTGGGAGGCATGGACTTTGTGAAAGTCAGTGTTCACTTATGTGTTTTCTTCCTACCTTAATGTGCTTGATATTGATAACTAATATCAACCACCTTAAGGTAGGGGCATATAAGGTAATCTATCTATTATAGATGTTAGCAATGTGTTTGACCTCAGATGCAGAGTCTTGCACCCCAGAGTAGTGCATCGTGCATCTTGATTTTGTTTGCAATCAATCATGTAAGCCCTCTATGGAGGTAGGATATCGAGCATATCCTTTTTCTTAAGCCCTCTATAGAGGCAGTAATGGTGTATTTCTCAGAGTAGTTTACATCATCCTATCATTTTCAAAAGTCCTTTGTGAAGGCGGGGAGCAATTCTGTGGCTAACTCAACCCTTAGCCGTGTCTTGAGTGATTGTTGTGGCAAAGCCCAATCATCAATGTGTGCCCGTAATGTGCCTAAGATGGTGTTGGACCTAGAAATAGGTACACTCCATCACTTGTCTGCCATGTTTTCTCTGTGTCTTCAAGTGTATGTGTTTTGGCATGCTTATTTTGTATGGTGTGTTTATTGCCCCATATGCACTGACTAGCACTCTTGGGGAGTGCTTTGTGCATTTTGGGAGGTTTTGTGTGTCTTGCATGTGTGTTACCCCATATACAGAGACTTGCGCCCTTAAGTGGTGCATTGTGTATTATGGGAGGTTTGTTTACTTTCCAGTACTTGCATTTGCATTTCATATATATGAGAAAAAGAAAAGAAAAGATATCATTTCTATTCCATGCATTAATGTGTCTTCTATGCATTAACTATCTGCTCTATGTTATGCATGATTGTAACTATCTTCTCTATGTTTTACTTCCATGTGATCGGCGTGTCTTCTCCATGCTTGGTGTGTCTGCTGTGTTTGTGACCTTACTTTAATGCATGTATGGGCCTCATGTTCATACATACATTAAAGTGGGGGCTAAGTGTAACATCAGAAAATGTCCCCTTGGGGGCTTTTCCCTTATAAGGTTTAGCTCCCAGGTCTTTAGAGTATATTTAGGACATTTTAGTTCATATTTTAGCATCCCGATGGAATGAGACCTAAGTCCCATGGAAAATAGGACCTAGGAGGACCCCTTGAGTTGTACCCTACCTAAAATAGGGGGGAGGACTTGGGTGCCCATGCCCTAGTCCTACCCTATTTTAGGGCAGCCCTAATTTCTGGGTGTCGGTTAGTGACCGTTATTAGGTCCCTTTGCCGACACGGTAAGTTTCAATTTCAAATATCTTGGTGGGAGTGCTTGTAGGTGCTTATATAAGAATGTGTAGGCATTCATTTGTAAACTAGATTTCAACTAGATGATTACTAGCAAGCTATTGTGTTCTCAAGGTGATTCAAGGCTTTCTATTGTGTTGCAAGAGTAGACTTGTATGTTTTATGTGTTGAATTTGCAGATTTAAGCATCAATCTCCTCATGGCGTGAAGAGCATATTCCTTCATGAGATCTTCACTACAAGGTGACATAATACTATGTTTTTATTATTGTTTCCTTTGGTTTTTGGCCTCTACCTCACAAGGGCATGCCCTCTTTATCTGACAATAGTGTTCAGATACTTAAGTGTCCTCCAGGGTTTGACTAAGGCAAACCTCTAAACACCACAACCCCCAAACCAAGTCTTGTGATTGCAGGTTACAAGTGTCGCATCTGGGAAAAGTGGAGTTGTAGGAAGGCTAGGAAGACATCAGGGATTTAGGATCTGAAGGAGAGGCGAATGAAGGAGCACTTCTAGGACTAGGGTGCTCGCTCCAGTGTCCTCCGTAGATAGATTCTAGAAAATAGAAGTTACAGGGCTAATCAGTGTCTGAAGGAGGTCCAGATTCCCCAAAAAAGTAGGTACCTTGGACTTGGGCACCCACTCTAGTGTCCCTAACTATTCCTCTTTAGAACCTCAAAAATAGGTATTCTGTAATTTGGTATTTTACCCTTGTCTATAATAGATTTTTTCATAATTCATTAATTTGTTGTCGTATTTACTTAATTAGGGTTTTAATGGTCAATTGAGCATAAGAGAAGGAAAAATTGATAATTAATTCCCTAATCCAAGCTTCCCTACATCTGAAAGTGACCCTAGGGTATGATAGTGCTTGCCATTTGACCCTAGATCCTTCAATGTATAGTGGAGAGGCAGATTTAAACACCTAAACATTAAAACATTGACAAATCCAATTTTCCACTAAACAACAATGAGTTTATAGATGCTATAGGAAGGTTGGTAAACCAATAATAAGCCTCATCTTACAAAGAATAAGGAAACAATTAGCAAACCACATCTTCATGCTATACTTGCAGCATAAACATGTTACTTTCAAAGATTTTAATATGTTCATCTACAGTTCTGTCTAGATCATTCACCTAAAACTTGGAACAAAACTTGTCAGGGTCTTTTGGCATATCATGATAATCATTAAACTGAAATGGGGACTAGTTATTTTCTATGAAGAAAGCCATGGTTGGAGGATTTAGAGGGGCTATGGCTATGTTTATTGGGAGTGATTGAGCTCTAGGTGCCCTATGTATCCCTTGATCTCTCCTTGTTCGTCTAAACTCTGTCAAGGATAACAACTCCTCCCCAGCTAAGATGGATCTAGCATGTCTCTGTTTAGTCCCTAGACTTTCTAATTTGAGGTGATTTAGCTTGGTTCAAGCCCTCCTAGCGCCAATTCGATTAATGAGTGTTTTAGCACACAACAACGCAGTTGTGATTATTGGTTTCACACCTCTCTTGAAAAGTATCCTACCCTAGGTAAGACTACTCCAAGGTTTCTATAGCTAGGTCTTAGCTTGCTTAGAATCTCTCAGTTGGAATGTACTAGCTATGCCTACAAAGGGTCTTACATGCAATTTATAGATTTGAGCAGTTTTAACAGTAATTCATGCAAACCCTTGATGATTTCAGCTGATAAGACAATGTAAAATGCTACTAAAATTCCTAAACTAACAATTGTTTTAAAGAAAATACAAAAGGGGATAGGGTTTAAGAGAAATCCTAAGTGACATTCACAATGCAAAGCTTATTGATGGTAGACAAATGCTCTGAAATTTAAACCACTTCTTGTCTTACCAAGCTTAACTGATTGCCACAGTACTTACAAAAAATGATGCTATCTTCTATGGAATCTTAAGATTTTCATATTACATTCACTCATTAAACACCCAGGCAATGGCAAAGTTTAACTTATGAAATGCAATTGAACTTAGCACAAAATGATCAGCCTAGGTGAACTTTACACAGTCACTTACAATCAGTAAGAAACTAAAAGTATGGACTCATAACATTCATCAGATACGTTCAATAAATCATCAACATTGCAAAGAACGTTAAACTAAACAACAGATCAAGAAGTGAACCATGAAACTAAATTGCTAATACAAAGAAACAAATTCCCAAAAGAAACTGCAACAACTTGCTTTTGTATTAATCAAAAATTTGGCAGAGTATCAATAATTCACCATCAAGACTCCCTAACAATGGAAATGGCAACCCTTTATATAGGAGAGGCATCATACTAAGGTTTTGAAAGGATGGTGGAGATCAACTCAACACCAACAGTCCAGATTTGGCATCATTTAATACATTCACAACAACTCATTGCAATCTTGGATTACATTTTGTCTCTTATGAAAAAGATGAAAAATGACCCCCAAATACAATGAACCTGGACAATTTGACTACCCATTTGAATATATATATATATAGAAAAGACTATTTACAAGGTATAATGAGAACAAAATAGTGTCACATGACTTTCCAAATATAGCAATTTATGTTAATGACGGGATTACACAAAATATTTAGAAAAAACAACTAATGCTCATCATCCAAATCTATTATGTCTTCATCAGATGCCATCTTATTGCGATAGCTCACCCAAGATGACAATAATGGATTGATATATGCAGGGTCTGGGTTCTTAAGGTGATTGACTCTGTATCTAAACATTTCTTATTCTTGACTATACCAACTATATAGTTTCTCTATCTCTGCCTTGCCTTTATGAAATGCATTAAAATCAGTTTTGAGGTCACTAACTTTGTCCAGCTTAGCCTCCACATCCAATTTAGCATCTTCAAACACCATCTTATGCAATTTATCCTTACAAACTTTTACATTATATGGTGCCAAGTCATTGCAAGCCATCACTAGGCAATCTTTTAGAGTGTCATTTATTTCATAAATGAGAGCCAATATCTTTTCATTTGTTGTTTTATAAGCTTCTCTGATGCTGTCAAAAATCTCCTTTCTCAACTTAATTTTTTGATACCAGTCAATAGCCTTGTGCAATCTATCTCCTGTCAAAATATTTTCAGACAAAAAGTCTGATCAAGCAAGTCTCTAATTGCTTGCATGTGAGGGAACATATGAGAATGATATTCATCAAAAGAATCACATTCCTCATGTAAGTCCTTCCAATGCTCCCGAAGTTGAACTAAATTCTTGTGGAACTCAATCATGGCATCAATTACTACACATCCCTTCTCACATACTTTGATCATCCCTTTTTGAGTTCCCATTGACAGAGTCTAGACTTCACCAAGTTTGGACACTTCATCTCTTGACAACAAAGTTGGTACTGTCCTTATCTCACCATTCGAGTCTATCAGTTTTATCAAAAATTGCAAGCATGCTTAGATCTCTTCATTCTACTACTTCATCTCTTTCTTTGAATGTTCATCTTTATCTAGCTGTTCTAAAATTGAAGTAATAGAGCCTTTGAATTCATCAACCTTCTGAGCTCTTGTAGTTGGTCCCAAATTTACAGTTATGATAGTATAATCTTCTGCTCTAACCTATTCTCTATTTTTATCGGCAGGTGGGACAACTATTTCAGTTATCCTGGATCCAGTTTCATCCTTGTAAATCCTTGATTGTACTTTTGTTTTCTTTTGTTTCTTTGGCTTTTGTGCTTGTGACAAAATGGCATTTAGATCTAACTTCATGATTTCCACCCGAGTCTCTGGCTATGCTATACCGATTTGCAGCCAGTCAAGTGCTAAGGAAGAAGGCTCTTTAGAATTGTTAAGGTTCTCACTATCAGCATTAGATGGCCCTTCAAGCATCCTTTGTTTCTATTCTGATTCCTTATTCAAATCTTCTTCCTCATTTTCAAGATTCCTCGAGTTTGTCACTACTTCTTTCTGAGATGATTCCAAGATTGCTTCTGTCTAACTCTTTTCTGGAGGACTATCTAAAATTTCAATTATTTCTACATATGTCATTTCAGCAGAAGGCTCATTAAATACTTCTTTCTCTATCTTCTCAAGTTCATTTTTCTTTGGCTCCTGCTCTAGAAGGTCTAGTTCAGCACATACTTTCTCAATACCTAGTAGTAGTGGCACAACCAAGGGAGTTGAATCTTCATTCATGGGTACTTGGGAGATAGGGGCAACATATGATAAAGGCATTGTAGTTGAGGACAAGTTAACTTGTGTTAAATTAGCAAACATAGCAGACCCCAAAGTTAGTGGAATGGAAGAAGATGGCAAGATAGAGGAAATAACCATGGGTAAAGTGATTGAAAAAGAAGGCAAAGGGAAAGAAGGTGAAAGGATGGTAGAAATGGGAGGAAATACAAGGGAAGTGGAAAGTGGAAAAGAAGATATAGAAGGCAAGGATGTGAAAGTTGTGGAGGAATATGAAAGGGTAGTAATGGATGAAATGGGACTGCTAGGAGTACTAGAAGCTACTGCCAAAGGAGAAGAGATAGTTGAAACAACTACCATAGATGAAGAGACATCAGAGGTACTTTCCTGAATGATAGTTTCTAGGTAAGTAGGAGGAACAATTGAAATGGTAGGGGAAGATGCAGCAGTAGAAGCAAATACAACAAAACTTACACTTGGGGCAGCAGGAGGTGGAGAAGCTGGTAGACTAGTGTCATCAAGAATTACAGTAGCAGCAGTCTTTATGGCCTAACTAACAATCTTCACTTTAGTTTTCTTTTCTTTAGACTCCTCTCCTGGGCCACTAGGCATGTCTCTTTTCTTTGAAGCTCTTGTCTTAGTAGAAGGAGGCAAATCCTTCTTCTGTGTCTTTATAACAGCCTTCTTACTTTTCTGTGCTTTGGCCTTTTCTGCCAAGGGTATATGATCTTCACTATCTAATCTCATGGTAGGTCCCTAGGCTGGTTCTACTTCATCAGTAATTTCTATGGGTTCATCTTCTTCTCCTCCAGATTCTTTCTCTAATTCAAGCTCAGTGTATGTGAGTTGTGCCCCTTGCATCTCCAAGGCTGCAATCTAACCTCTAACCCATGCTTTACTTAGTCTGATTGGTTCCTTCATCACAACATCAAGGGAGCTTTCTTCAGCATTAGCCCAGTTAGGCAAGGGAATTGGTTAGCGGTATTGTGCCTCCCAAGCTCCTCTATGCATCACATTTTCATCACCTTCTAGTTGATCAGGGACTGCAATAATATGGAACTTTCTTATGAATGCCAAAAATAATCTAGAGTGGGCTTTCTTCATAACTTTATAGTC
This sequence comes from Cunninghamia lanceolata, assembly GCA_027924645.1. Classification (NCBI taxonomy): domain Eukaryota; kingdom Viridiplantae; phylum Streptophyta; class Pinopsida; order Cupressales; family Cupressaceae; genus Cunninghamia; species Cunninghamia lanceolata. The sequence continues at coordinate 1,258,259 of BSBN01001410.1, read as the reverse complement.
ATCCACATAATTTTCCCAAAATTCCTCTATATGCATCTTATGAAATAACTTCTTACTGACAAACTTCTCCATCACCTTATTTGGATTGAAATGACTCCTTTTGTTGTAGTAATGAAGATTGAGAAGTTGAAGTTCTATGTTAGAGTGCTTAGCTGCTCCCAATGAGGCACATGCATAGTTTCCTCTGCCTAATAGGATAGGGAATTGGACATTTGTCCTATGCTAATGCTTGAATTTTTAAGCACAAGTTATCAATTGTCTAGACAACTCTAAAAGAACTACCTTATCCGTGGGATATCTAGGTAGTTTATAATCCATTCCAGTGAAGCCTTGTATTCTCAAATATGTAAACTTCTCAAATTGAATATACCACCTCCCATATTTAGTGATTTCATTCATGACTTCTATGGATATCCTTAGAGCAGTGTTTCCTTGCAGTAATCTGGTTATATACATAGTGAAGGCATCATTTACAATCTTAAAATGCATGAGGGATTGTGACAATGTCAGCTATGTATAACACTCATAGAAATTAATCTGAGTTTGTTTGTCATTTCCCACTTCTCCTTCCTTACACAATCCATCATATTGATTCTTCCTTGCCAATGCATAGACTACATAAGATGTCCATCTAAAAAATTGCTTCTCTTTGAAGTTACTAAATGCCTCATGAATATTATCACTCAGTATCTATGACCAATGGAATTTGGTTCCTTTTAATATTTCCTCAATGATAAGGAACATCCATCCTTCAAAGGTTGATGCTGCGGCCAATCCATATATCCTACTCAAAAGAGTCAATAAATCTCCTATTTCATCATGGAAATCACTCCTATACAACACTTGAGGAAATTTGACCATAGCAGAGCTTCTGCTCTTTGCCCATTGTTCATTCATATGTTTCCTGCATCCATCTATATCTTTCTTAAATGTGGCTTCTGCTTTAGTTTATTTGGCATAGTCATCACAGCATGCCATGGGATGCCAAAGATTTTAGCCAAAGAAGGCAGACTTAGATCTGCTGACACATCTCTAGTGGTAGTTTGTATTGTTCTAGTCATGACATCATATCTATCTGTACAAGCAACAATCAACTCTACACATTGACCTGATGTGGGGAAGGCAGCAACTTCATCAATCCCACTATCTCTAACCTTTCTAGCTCTTGGGGTTGGATTTGGACAAAATATTCTAAGTCCAAAATCATCTAGGTCAATATGACCTAGGTCTACATCTCCAATATCTTTCCATCTGGTGGAGAACTTTGTCTTGGGAGGAAGGCCTTTGAACTCTTACCTCATGGCTTGAGCTCTTGCAGACATTTAACCCACAGGACTAGACCTTATGAGTCTTGATATCTCTGAGATGGTCTTGCCTAAATCCTAGGCTTTAAGAATCTACACTTATCCAATTAGCTACTACACTATCAAGCCATGTTATGCTAAATAGGTTTAAGATGCATCTAATGAATCACCATTATATGCTTAATTAAAACACCTAAGTCTAAAATTTCATTTATCACACGATTAAAAGATAAAGTAATCTCATACTAATACATGCAATAAATATTCTAATGCTACAAAATCCTAATTAAAACATGTAAAACATCATAATTTACTAAATGTAGTCATTATTCCCCTTTAACAGACATTTCTCCTTTTGACATTTCCCTTTAAACTGCTATGTTACCTAATTTACGCTAATTTTATGGTCAACTGACCTGGCGGGGAAATCAGGGTAGTCCAACCAATTGATTTGTTTGTGTTCATGTCATCACAACATCTTGTGGGGATTTCATAGTCAACTAACTTGCGTGAGTTTTGGATGAGACCAACTTAAGTTAGTTGTTGAGGTCGGTCAGTTGAGCATTTGGTGCAAGTCGATGCAATACAACTTCACTACTTTTGCGTGCATTTTGACGTCACGCATCCTTGCGAGGATTTCATAGTTAACTGACTTGCATGAAATTTTAGTGCATCTAACCTGAGTCAAAGAAGTGACCTTTTAGTGCTTAGTTGGAGCATTTACCATTATGCGCAAAAAAAACTTTACAGTTCTGTGGCACTTTAAGGACCTTCCGACCAAGTCAGTTGGAGCGATGAACAACGTGAAGTCAGAGTGCTAAGTTTTTACAAAAGATGGATTTGAAGTCCTAACGAGGGTTTTCAAGGTTACCGACTGACCTGGCTGATTGCAATGTGCTAAAGAGTTGGTCAGATGTGTTTTAACGCAACTTCTAAAGTGTGGATTTTTAGACCTTAACCCATTTTTTTTCTTGCTTCATTGATCCATTCGTTATATTAGTGCAAGATTTGGTTAGAGTTTTGACAGATCTAGTTTTCCATTTTGCACATGAGGAGGGTTTTAGAAAATGTTCTTAGAAACTTCATCCTCCACCTATTTGAAACTAGGGTTTTATGCTAACAAAGAATTCAAAAAAAGGGAAACCCTAGCTTATGTGCCCTAGAACTCTACCTTCTAAGTAAAACCATGTATTTGCAGTGCATTTTGAAAGAAAATGCATTTGATTGATAACAAAAACCCTAGTTAATGAACAAAACCCTAAGCAAGTTGAGAAGGGATCCTACCTAGTTTGCAGAGGATGAAGTGAGTTGACCGTGCAGGCGAGGAGGAGGTCACGATGTCAAATCCTTGGGTGGTTTTCAAAATGATTGATAGACACACTACTATGGAGCTCCCAAATGTTCATGCAATGTAAAATGAGCTTGAAAATGATACATAATCCCTTTTATTTTTTTGAATCAATCGCCATTAATGTAGAGGGTACGGGTGTTAGTCATAGCATTTGGTAGAATATTAGAGTTTGCGTGGGATTAGGTTGTCCTCGACTTGGTGGGGTTTTAGGGTGTCATAGACTTGGTTGGTAGATAGTGTTCTTAGTGCAGAGTTGATCCACGTACTATAAGCATTTTGTGGAGCTTTTGGGCTCTTTAGACCTACAAGAGATTTTCCTATCTCCAACTTGGTCAGTGAGTGAACATTGTAGCCTAAAGTCTGTGGTGGTAAGTTCTAGCACTTAGGTTGATGAATGCGAAAAGCAGTACTAAGTTCAGAGGCAATGAATTATGTTGCAAAGGTTAGTTGGAGGGTTTTTAAGCGTAGGGGTTGAATAGAAGCAATTTTAGTGCAAAAGGTAATCAAACCTAGTTCTATGAAATACAAAGACTTGGACCTACCAGATCTTGGGATAACCTATTGTTGTGATGTTCACAACATGCCACTTTTTACTCCTTAGCAAAATGAGGACCCCTTCTGTGGCTGGCTTCTTTGCTTGTGTGTGTGGGTCTGCTTGGTGGTAAAGGGAAAAGGAAGTGAAAGTTACAAACCTTGTTGAAAATAAAGAAAAAATAGCATTAAGTACCAGGGCAGAGTATGGGTGAATTCCTTATTGAAAATGAATAGGGGTTGTTTTTAAACCATCTTAAAATTCCCTATATTTTGCAAGTTATGTGTAGTTTTTTGGTAAAATGCATTGTGGTATGGGTTTGTATGTTTGTATATACAAAGTCTCTCATATGCAAAGTCTTTTGTATACTGGGTCTTGCATGTGCAAAGTCTTTTGTATAAGGGAGTCGTTGGTTTTGTCACATCCATAATTGTATCCATTTTGGTTAACATTTTATCTATACATACAAGTCGGGTTTCGCAGGTTCAAAAGTTTAATGCATAGTCAGTTAAGTCCATGGGTGCATTTTTTGATTTGTATGTTTGAAAATCGCGAAACATACAAAGGGTGACATACAATGCTTTATACAATGGACAGAACTAAGGTAATTATGAAATGAAATCAAGTCCTTGTATGTTTCACATTGTATGTATGTTTTAGTACATGCATAGCAATATATACAAGGCAGAATGCAAAGCCAGAGCTGAAATGTTTATGAAATAGGGTTTGGTCATTATATGTTCCACACATTGTATGTTTTGATACATGCATTGTGAACATACAGTGCAGAATTCAGGGGAAAATAAAATCCAATATAAGGGATGTATCACACCCGATGTATATTGAAAGAAGCATTACACTATACACATTGTAGAACCAAAAGTGAATAAGTTATGGTTTGTAAAAGTTGAAGTTTGAAAAGGTGATACTTAAATGTTCTATGTATCTATGCTTGTATCCAAGGGTTCGATAAAAATGTTATATGCATCGGGCTGATATGTGTATCAGAGTGAGTTTTTATGATAGCCCTGACCAAGTGACTCTCACCAATAAAACCGTCATCAAGTAGATATGGGCTATCAGAGGGGGATTGTTTATTCTTTCTGACTAAGTCAGTTACTCCGATGGGACCGATATGAAATAGAAATATACAAGCCAGATTTGAAATGAAAGTTCAATATTGAAAATTCTTTGTATATTTGACTACTTGTATGTTTTTGACAATGGTTAGATTCAAGTTTGAAAATGACTTTAGTGCATTTTATGACTTATGTCTATTGGCAGGTACGTAGGTGTTGGTGTGGGAGCCATTGTGGTTAGGAAGATAAAGTGAAATAGTCATTAGCCATTGATAGAAAGGAAAAAGATTAGGGTGACGAGGAGGGTCACGCCGAAGATAAAGTAAACAAAGCAGTCATCGGGCATCGATAGAAAGATAAAAGACTCGCCCGATGATCGTTGTCTTGCCGAAAGTAAGGTGGAGATGGGCTATCAGGATGAGTTTGGCCGCGGAGAGACTTGAGAGAGCTGTGCCAATGATGGTTGTCTTTCAGACTGTGGAGAAAGAAGAAGAAGATGAAGACAGGAGCCTGAGGAATGAATAAAGAGGCAGCACGAAGAAGACATATGCATCCAACACTCAGAACATAATGAATCACCCAAATGGTTGCCAGCTAGCAACCTGTGCCATGAAGGAAACTATTGACTGAGTCAAAGGAGGAATATACACTGTTGAGCTAAATAGATAAATCTTGACCATAGGTCATCTGTAGCAGTTCTCTCACCTTATTCTATAAAAGGTGCAGGGATGCCATATTTTGAAGAGGGAGAAGCTTAATTGAAATTTGATTGCTGAAACATCAAGACTTATTTCAAAGTTATTGTAAACATACATGTTTTTGCATACTAAATGAAAGAGAAGACCATTTGATTACAAATCATCATAAATCTTGAGTAATCTGTGTTTGAAATCTTGATACATGCTTTGATCAGTTGCGTCCCTTGGAGTGCTTATCAGTCTACATGTGTTGTTTTCATTCCTTATCCTTTGAAGTTAGCATCATCTGTATCTAGCTGTGGAACATCCTAGTGAAAATATGGTTTGATTTCTTCTCCTAATGAATGTGTCTGGTATGTATGTGTTTCAATAACTAAAGATTCACCAAAATTTGTAGTGTGTTGGATCTAGGGCATACAACTGAGAGGGGGGGGGTGAATCAGTTGTATAAAACTTCTTCTCCTTTCAAACACTTGATTCTTGTTGTTAGTTAGCAGCATATCAATTAATCATCCATGAAAGCATGATACATAAACACAAGAGCAGATAAGCATCAACACATTGAACACCAAGATTTTGACGTGGAAAACTCGGTTAAGGGAAAAACCACGGGGTGATTAACCCAAGAATTATTCTCTGTTAGAAGAATAAAGAAAAATGAATGGCACATGCCAATTAGGGCTCACTGCCCGAGCACACTGCTCACAAAGAGGCCCACTGCCTACAAGGAGACACACTGTCTACAAAGTGATAAAAATCACAGTCTTGAACTAGAGAATGACATCTCTACCATGTCCGGATCAGTTCCAATTAAGCCCAAAAACTTCTGCTCTGCCTTTCGCACTTCCCTTCACTATGCCACACTCATCCACAAAAACCACACTTTGAAATGAACTCACAAACCGTTATTTATACAAGACATCGACTTAGGAACAAACATCTAAGTCAGCAAACAACCATAAGAGTATCCGCAAGATGAATAACACATCCGGTCGGCCACCACAAGAACATTCGCAGGATGAACAACTCATCCGGTCGGCTAAACAGAGCAAGAACTTCATCCGGAAGAATAACTTCAATTCTGGGCTCTACCATCAATGCGAACCAACAACACAACCTAAACATGATCCAAGAACCTTCACAAGCCTGTCTGAATGACCGGATACATCCGCACTTCCTCTACTTACTGGAATCTCTTGTCTTCCTCATCCAGAACTTCAAGAACACAGTCTGTCGCCACTGTCATAATGCAAGAGGTACTTCTGGACCTCCAAATCATACACAAATCAGAATGACACATCACAAGGACATCCCAAACACTCCTTCCAATCCGCAGATTAGGATAATACAATTCTGGACCTCACCGGACCTTTTTGTGATCCTCTGTCGCCTCTGGATACTTGCCGAAACCGATTCTATACCGACAGCCACAACTCCTTCAGATCTTCATGCGGACCTCTGAAATCTTAACTGAAGCATCTCAAGACTCATATCTACTAACCCTTTAATCCGCATCCTCCGGTTCTCATCCTATACAGTACATTTGCCTTCTTCTCATCACTGTTCTTCACTGTTCCTGACTGAGGCTAATTTTCTCAATATCCTTAGCACACAACTCATCAAATCCTTCTTGTCAATGCAATATGAGTATGTTGACATCAATGACAACACTGGCTCACCTCATACTTGCAACAATCTCCCCCTTTGTCATTGATGGCAACATATGATGTGAAAAACCATTAAGACAAGAACTTCAACTTTTCACATGTCTTCTCTTCCTTTACTGCTCCCCCTTTGATCATCAACCACTTGTTTTTCACATGTCTTCTCTCCCCCTTTGACATCAATGGCAAAGGGCTCATACTTGCAATTCTCATACATCAGAATCATACCAATTGCTCCCCCTTAGTTGCAGCTCCCCATCAGTCCGGATCACAAGATATGACTGTGATAGCCACCGGACTGATGCACATCAGTGCATCTTAGTTCATCACGGGAGGGGCCATGACCCCTAACTTCTCCCAGAGATATTCAAAAGAGTCCTTGGGAAGAGGTTTTGTAAAGATATCTGCAATCTGATCCTTGGAGGGAACATACTCCAATCTGACTTCTTCCTTGTTTACTTGTTCTCTCAAAAAGTGAAATTTGATAGATATGTGCTTAGTCTTAGAATGCAATACTGGATTCTTGGAAATATTAATTGCACTTGAATTATCACAGAAAATTGTGATAGGCTCCTCATATTCAACTTTGATGTCTCTTAGCATCTACTTCATCCATAAGATTTGAGTGCAACTACCTGCTGCTGCAATGTATTCTGCTTCAGTTGTAGACAGAGATATTGCATCTTGTTTCTTTCTTAGCCAAGAAACTAATCTCTTCCCCAAAAAGAATGCTCCACCACTAATGCTTTTCCGGTCATCCACATCTCCTGCCCAATCTGCATCTGTGTAAGCATGAAGAGAGAAATCCAGATCTCTAGGGTACCATAGACCATACTCAACTGTTCCTTTCAAGTACCTAAAAATTCTTTTGATTGCCATAACATGAGATTCTCTAGGATCAGCCTGGAATCTTGCCACAAGACCAACAGCCTGCATTATATCTGGTCTAGTTTGAGTGAGATACAACAATCCACCAATCATTGATCTATACTTTGTCTGATCTGCCTTTGGAGAATCATCATCTTTGCTTAACTTACATCCGGTTGCCATAGGAGTGTTCATTGGCTTTGAGTCTTCCATACCAAATTTCCTTAACAATTCTTTCACATATTTGGTCTGAGAAATGAAGATCCCTTCTTTTGTTTGAGTAATTTGCAGACCCAAGAAGAAATTCATTTCACCAAGCATAGACATTTCAAACTCACTTTTCATCTGATTTGCAAAAGTTTTGCACATACTATCTCTTCCTCCAAAAATGATATCATCCACAAACACTTCAACAATCAAAATGTTTTCATGATCAATTTTGAAATATAAGTTACTGTCAGCAGTACCTTTGTTGAATCCAATCTGCACAAGATGCTTATCCAACCTTTCATACCATGCTCTTGGGGCTTGCTTCAATCCATACAAAGCTTTCTTCAACTTGCAGACCATATCATCATTATCAGACAATTGAAATCCATCTGGTTGTTCAATGTAGACTTCTTCTTCCAGATCACCATTTAGGAAGGCAGACTTGACATCCATCTGATATACCTTGAAGTCTTTGAAGGCAGCAAATGCAAGAAGTAATCTGACTGCTTCAATTCTTGCCACCGGAGCAAAAGTCTCTTCAAAGTCAATTCCTTCTATTTGAGAGTAGCCTTTGCAGACCAATCTAGCTTTGTTTCTGATTACTTCACCAGCTTCATTTAGTTTGTTCCGAAAGACCCACTTGGTTCCAATTACATTCCTGTCTCTAGGTCTGGGAACAAGATCCCAAGTATGATTTTTCTCAATTTGCATCAATTCATCTTCCATTGCTTTGGTCCAGTTTTCATCATTGCAGGCTTCATTTATTGTTTTAGGTTCAATCTTTGAAATCAGATAGCATTCATCCTGATTTTGAGCAATATTCCTTCTAGTTTGTACACCTTTGCTTCTATCACCTATGATCTGATCTTCAGAGTGGTTCAGTCTTACATACCTTGGAATTTTGGGAGTATCTAGCACTGCTGTTTCTTGATCAAGCTCATTCAAACCTATCTCTTCTTCCTGATTTACCGGATTAGGCTGACTCTGTCTCATCGGAGAGGATTGAGTTCCTTGAACACTGTCTTGGTCATCTTCATCAAGCTCATAAAATCTTGAAGGTTTCTCAATTCCTTCATCAACTTTCACATTGGTGCTTTCTATCATCTTCCTCAATCTCTTATTGTAACACCGGTATGCTTTGCTTTGAGTGGAGTAGCCCAGGAAAATTCCCTCATCACTTCTAGCATCAAACTTTCCTAGATCTTCATCTCTTTTAATATAACACTTGCTACCAAATACTCTGAAATATTTCACAATAGGAGTGATGCCAAACCAAAGTTCATAGGGGGTCTTACTGGTGTTGTTTCTGATTTGAACTCGATTTAGAGTGTAGACTACGGTGCTGATAGCTTCTTTCCAAAACATTTGAGGAACATTTGCTTCCAACATCATTGTCCTAGCAGCTTCCTGGATGGTCCGGTTCTTTCTCTCAACTACTCCATTCTGCTGTGGAGTCTTAGGAGCAGACAACTGTCTCCTTATACCCTGTTTCTCACAAAAGTCAATGAATTCACCAGATGTAAATTCACCACCTCTATCAGACCTTAGACACTTTAGTTTCAATCCGGTTTGATTCTCCACCATAGCTTTGAAGATTTTGAACTTCTCAAAAGCTTCTGATTTTTCTTTTAGAAAGGTAACCCACATCATCCGGGAATGATCATCAATTAACAACATGAAATATCTATCACCTTGCAGACTCTTGATTCTTGTCGGACCACATAGATCAGTATGTACTAATTCCAACAATCCAGTAGAAGACTGATCTTTGCTTTTGAAAGAGACTCTGCTTTGTTTACCTAACTGACATTCTTTACACACACTATTTGTAGGTTTCATCAATTTTGGAAGATCTCTCACAGCCTGAGTATTGCTTATCTTGATGATGTTATCAAAATTTACATGACACATTCTTCTATGCCATAACCAACTCTGATCAATTTGAACAAACAAACAACTTTTATTTGAACCAACCAGATGAAAGATATTACCTTTTGTCTGAGTACCGGATGCAATTTCAGTTCCGGAGCTTGTAAAGATTCTGCATTTTCCATTCTTGAACTGGAGATCATAGCCTTTGTCCACTAACTGACCAACACAGAAGATTGTGCTTCAATCCTTCAACATACAGTACATTACTTATTTTGCTCTTACCATCAAAGGAAATAGTTCCCCTACCTCTGATTCTGCCAGCAGAATTGTCACCAAACTTTACCATTCCTCCTTCATATCTTTCCAAATCTAAGAACTTATTCTTGTCACCAGTCATATGGTGAGAACATCCACTGTCAATAACCCAATCATCCTTTTCTTCCACTTGAGCAGCCAAAGCTTTTTCAACAACTTTGTGATTGACAGATTCAGAGAGTATTGAATCTTCTTCCTTGATGGCAATAAACACCCACTCATTTCCGGATTTGCTTCCTAGTTCTGATTCATCATCTGTTACTCCTTCATTGTCATCTTCTTCATGAACATAATAGCAATTCTTTTGAAACCTTTGTCTGTTATTATTAGACCTTGCAGATCTTTCCAGACATCTTGAAGCAAAATGACCAATCTTATTGCAGTTGAAACACTTAAAGGGTAGTTTTCCTTCATACTTACCGGATCCTCTTGGCAATCTCTTTGCAATGAGGGCTTCAAGTTGAGCTGTTTCTACTTCTTCTTCTTCCATGTCTCTTCTTGCTTGATCATACCATGACATCTTCCTTGATGAGTTTTCTCCCGGATCAAATCTCTGCTTGCCTTTCACATAGGCACTGGCTTTGAAAGCAGATTCAGTCTTGGGAGGATCATCTCCAAACTTGGTCATTTCAAATGCAGCTAGTTTGCCAGCCAGTTGTTCTCTTGTGATAGTTGTGTGGGCTCTGAATTCATCAATGGCAGCAACCTTGATTTTGTAGGCAGCAGGAAGGGACCTTAGGATTTTGTAGACAATCTCATTTTCATCTAAAGTTCCACCAGCATTTCTGATTCCACATACCAGCTCATTCACTCTTGGCATAAAGGTAGTGATGTTTTCATCATCTCTCATTTTCAATCTTTCAAATTTCCCTTTCAGACTTTGCAACCTTGCACTTTTGACAAACTCATCTCCTTCATACAGAAGTTCCAGTTTAGTCAGGATCTCATATGCAGTTGGTAGGTCAATAACATTCGAGAGATCTGAGTCATTCAATGCGCTTAGAAGAGCTTCCTTGGTCCGCAGATTGTTTTCAGCTTCTGTGATTTCATTCAGAGTTGTCAGACCACCTTGTGGAGGTATATATGGTTTTGAAACCATAGCCAAGTATGCTTTTCCCATACATTCCAAGTGACACTTCATGCGACCTTTCCAGAGAGTGAAGTTGGTTCCATCAAACTTCGGACTATCCTTCTTGTATGACGACATCCTGGATCTCCTCAAGTGGTTAAGCTCCTATCAGAGGAACTTAGCTCTGATACCAATTGTTGGATCTAGGGCATACAACTGAGAGGGGGGGTGAATCAGTTGTATAAAACTTCTTCTCCTTTCAAACACTTGATTCTTGTTGTTAGTTAGCAGCATATCAATTAATCATCCATGAAAGCATGATACATAAACACAAGAGCAGATAAGCATCAACACATTGAACACCAAGATTTTGACGTGGAAAACCCGGTTAAGGGAAAAACCACGGGGTGATTAACCCAAGAATTATTCTCTGTTAGAAGAATAAAGAAAAATGAATGGCACATGCCAATTAGGGCTCACTGCCTGAGCACACTGCTCACAAAGAGGCCCACTGCCTACAAGGAGACACACTGTCTACAAAGTGATAAAAATCATAGTCTTGAACTGGAGAATGACATCTCTACCATGTCCGGATCAGTTCCAATTAAGCCCAAAAACTTCTGCTCTGCCTTTCGCACTTCCCTTCACTATGCCACACTCATCCACAAAAACCACACTTTGAAATGAACTCACAAACCGTTATTTATACAAGACATTGACTTAGGAACAAACATCTAAGTCGGCAAACAACCATAAGAGTATCCGCAAGATGAATAACACATCCGGTCGGCCACCACAAGAACATTCGCAGGATGAACAACTCATCCGGTCGGCTAAACAGAGCAAGAACTTCATCCGGAAGAATAACTTCAATTTCAGGCTCTACCATCAATGCGGACCAACAACACAACCTAAACATGATCCAAGAACCTTCACAAGCCTGTCTGAATGACTGGATACATCCGCACTTCCTCTACTTACTGGAATCTCTTGTCTTCCTCATCTGGAACTTCAAGAACACAGTCTGTCGCCACTGTCATAATGCAAGAGGTACTTTCGGACCTCCAAATCATACACAAATCAGAATGACACATCACAAGGACATCCCAAACACTCCTTCCAATCCGCAGATTAGGATAATACAATTCCGGACCTCACCGGACCTTTTTGTGATCCTCTGTCACCTCTGGATACTTGCCAGAACCGGTTCTATACCGACAGCCACAACTCCTTCAGATCTTCATGTGGACCTCTGAAATCTTAACTGAAACATCTCAAGACTCATATCTACTAACCCTTTAATCCGCATCCTCCGGTTCTCATCCTATACAGTACATTTGCCTTCTTCTCATCACTGTTCTTCACTGTTCCTGACTGAGGCTAATTTTCTCAATATCCTCAGCACACAGCTCATCAAATCCTTCTTGTCAATGCAATATGAGTATGTTGACATCAATGACAACACTGGCTCACCTCATACTTGCAACATAGTGTTCTTTTTAAATTTCTTTCAATTTCATAACAATTCATCATAATTGCAAATAATAGAAAATTAGAAGCAAATAAACATGAAATATGTTGACATCTCATAGACAATTGGAAATACATAGCATATTTAGAGTTAAAGCATGTTAAATCGATAAACATCATGCAAAGATCTAAGTACAGACACATTATTTGAAGAAATATATTGTGTAGAATAACCTCTCTATGTAGCATATTTGCAAGAAACAGAATCTATTGATCAATGTAAGGCCCCTATATAATTAACAACAACACACATCAACCACTGAGTAACATTAGTAGATTATGAACTAATCAACAGAGACTTGGGATCATGAATTCTTTGAATTTATCATATCTTTCAAGATAAATAAAGGTTGTTGTGTAACTTTTATTTCATGTTTGCTTATGAGTAACATCATCATCAACATAAATTGGTGCTAGAAGGAGGGCCTGTCAATTCATAAGTAGGTTTTTGTCTAATTTGATTATGTAGGTAGTAAGGTATCACTCAAACACCTCTGCATTTCAATTCATATGCAAAGATTTGCTATTTTGAGTTTGTGCAAGCTAATCCTTTGAGAAGTTTTCAAAATTGAGCATAAATATTGCAAGCTTTGTGGTCGATCATCGTGAATTTGCAAAAATAAGCTCTATTTTAGGTAAATTTGCTAATGCTTTGAGGTAACTTCCTTAAGAATCCTGATATCCAGTTGAATTTGGCACTGAGCTTCAATATCACCTCATATTTGCATTGTTTCTACAAATATTCAGTAAATATCTAGTCAGTTTCCATTTCTGACCATAAATACAGCCTTTGCTAGAAAGTTTCAACTGATCTTTACAATAATTCAACCAATTCTCCTTAAATTTAAGAAATCTTGGTTCTTAGGCCAAATACCAGGTCGAGATCTAGTGGACTCTTTGAAGAATTACCTGTCAGGGGATTTAGACCTAGAATTGTAGACATTCATCACTCTCCTGATTTTGGTGCATCCGGAGCTTCACTAAAATGTGCTCCTATAACTCTTATTGGCTTACAAACACCTATAGGATCACCTGTCACACCTTAGGTCCAGCCTCCATTTGTCACAGCTCAGGTTCAACCTCCACCAGTTGCTATGTCATTCTTTGCAGCAGAGTCACCTTTGACTTTCAATGCATATCATGCTTTGACTAAGAATCCTAATAAAATTTTTCCTAAGTATCATCCATATCAGGATGCTGATGATCACATTAGAACTTTCAAGGAAGCCTATTGTAGGGCTAGAATTGAGCATGAAGATGTAGTATGCAGGTTATTTATGTTTTCCTTAGGGGAAGAGGCTTATAACTGGTATATCAGTCTTGGTCAGGGTTCAGTCAGTTCATGGGCTGCCTTGGAAAAAGAATTCAAGGATAGATTGAAAATACCTATAGATCCTTCAATGAATTATCATTTGTTTGCCACAATCAAGAGATTTGAAGGAGAACCTATTGCTAACTTCAATGCAAGGTTCCAGAAGATGCTATCTAAGTTAGTTGCCCCCTATGTTGTAGTAGATGAAGCTACTAGGAGCATATATTACTCAGCCCTGGATCCCTTGACTTCCATGTTTATCAGGAGAGCACATCCTGGTGTCACAACTTTGACAGGAGCTTTCCAAGAAGTTATCAAACTAAGTCAATAGCTAGTTCCTGCTCCAACACCAAACATTGCATTTCCTACACTTCCTGGTTATCCTACATATCCTACCCAACAACAAACCAATGGAGCAATGATACCTCTAGCTGTGATTCCAAATCCTTTATAGATACCTCCACTCAGTATCATGCCTCCTCTAAATAGAAATGGCCAAATGTTACAATATCTAGGACAAACACAAATACCTCAGGGTATAGATCAGTCCAACAACAATAACAATGGATCTTCCTTTTTTAATCCCCAAACAGAGAATGTAGTGGCCAAGGTTTAGGAAGAGAAAGAAGAAATCAAAGAAATATTAGCATAGTTAAGAAAACTTACCACAGAGATCACTCACTTGAGGAGTCAGAACTTCTATTCTCAACCAAATTAGAATAGAGGCTATGCTAATGGCAGACCTAATTATCTTGATAGGGGATACAATAATAACTACAACAACAACAATGACAACAATAATCCTCCCAGATAGCCTAGAGTGTGGAACACTAGGCCAAACAATGGTTCTTTACCATCACCCCTAGGTAATCAGCCTCCTAGTGAACCTAGACAGACCACTAGAGTAACTAACCTTGTAGAGGCAGCCCTTACTAACTGGTGTAGGATACATAACACCAATGCTCATGTAGAGCTAGATTGTCCTCAATTCAGGATTATTGCTAGCATTTTCCAAGCTGAAGTGTCCAATACTTTAGGTAATCCACCTCATATAGAAGGAAATGAAATTGTGCCTTGTGGATATGATTCTGCCTTAGTGCTAGAAAGTTTCATGCATCATCCTCATCAGCAGACAGTGTCTTCTCACCAAGATTACAGCCTGGCATGTGAAGAGTTAGCCATGGATTTTGCGTATAACTATGTTTTTCCTTTTGAGGATGAAAATGAGCCCTCAAATGAACATGAGGAGGTGCATGCTTATCAATAGCAATATCAGGGTAAGCATAATTACAAATTGAGGAATAACTCAAACATACCTACTAGTCCTTTGACCACATCCTTGCCTCCAAACAATTTCAACACTCCACCTAATCCCAAGGCAAGTAATAATCCTAGATTTCCCAAGGTTAATGCTCAGTACTTAGCACCACAGAATACAACATCAAAAGCCGCTAATCTACCTCCTGAATCTGATTAGTTAGTCACTTATTTGGCAGATGAGATGAAAAAGATTAAAATCATCCTATCATTGTTAGAGTTGCTTAAAACCCCTACCATCAAGAAAGCTTTCATGAAATCATTAGAGGATCCTGCTCAAAAAGAGCATAATCACCCCTCAGGTCAGTTTGGAAATAAAGATCATGCTACTAGAGATGTTAATGTTAAACACAAAGTGCCAGCTATTCTTCAAGCTATAGAGACCTCCCACATGACTCTTTATAGAGACAAGAGTGAGTCACCTCCTTTCCTCCTTACCATAAGGATGTTTGGTAAAAATTTGCACTACTTAGTAGATTCAAGAGCATCTACCAATGTAATGCCCCTATCCATATGCAATGCCTTAGGGTTGCATCCTGCTAAGTCACTAAAGAAAGTAACACAATTGGACAAAATAGAGGTGAATGTGGTAGGAGAACTAACCCACATTCACATGTAGCTAGCTTCAGATCCCAGGATCCAATACTATATTGATATTTAGGTAGTTGATATACCTGATACATATGGGATGCTACTTAGCAAATACTAGTCAAAAACCCTTAATGGATATATGTCAACTAATTTCAGTCATATGTGGTTGCCCTAGAAAGGGATACCAAATCAAATAAGGATAGATGATGAGCCTCGCATGAGGTACATGATCACTAAATATAACAAAACCAATGAAATCATGTATGTGGATGTAGAACCCGAAGTTTACTCCATCAGGCCCCAGACCGTCAACATAGAGGAAATCCTGATGTATGATGTTCATAATCATGATGATAACCCTCAGGATGATAAAATAATTATAGAGTCTGATTGTAACCCTAAAAATGAAAATGAGGTAGATCATTTCAAGAATTTTGAGATGCATTTGGTTAAAGAAGTGCAACGATGTCAATTGTTAAAAATGCCTATTCATGATATTCTAATTGATGGTTGGTGTAGGTTGCATAATGAATCACATTTTGAAAAGACTTGTGATGCTTGCTTAGACATGATGGAGCTGGAACAAGCATGCAATGAAGCATCTTCATCGTCATCCATGGTAAGTTATGTAGATAGTGATAGTGACACTGATTTGTGTTTGTCTTATGCATGAATCGGAGAATGCACACAGCAGGATGAAGGTCATTTTTAGATGACAGAAGAGATACTGGTATGTAACAACAATAACGTTAAAAGAAACAAGAGAATCACCCCAGGGAGTGATTGTTTGGTAGAATCAGATTATGAGTTATCTGATGAAGATAGGGGTAGTAATCTGTCCAAGTTTGAAGAGTTTTTATCAAAAGAGATTCAAAATATGACACAACAACAAAGATCCCCATAGGATGCCTTGATCAAAGGTTGGTACAGGTTGCATTAAGCACCTCATTCAGAAACCGCTTGTTCATTGTGTCTACATATTCTGAAAAGGTAGACGTTGCCTAGTCCAGAAGATTATCCTTCTGATGATAAGAAGAAAGAAAGAATATCAGCTTCACATAAGACAGAAAAGGTGAAGTTTGAGAAAGCTGAGATACTAAAGTTGAAATGGATATCAAATGGTGCAGCTGCCAGAATGAAAAAGAAAAAGGAAGGCTCAGATAAGCCGTTAGCTGAAGATAAGTCATGAATCCTCAGGTTTGATGGATCCAAGTCAAAACAAGGGGCTGGAAAAAGGATAGATCTTATTGATCCATCTAAAAAATCCTACTTGGTAGCATACAGACTACAATTCCCATGTACAAACAATGTGACAGAGTATGAAGCTTTAATTCAAGGGATATTGTTCGCACTTCGAAAGAAGGTGAAAATTCTACATGTCTATGGAGACTAGGAATTGGTTGTGAGACAGGTAAGAGGTATATACTCTTGCAATTACAAGAAATTATCCAATTACAGACATAGGGTGTGGGACTCGATAGAGGATTTTGATGCCTTCAACATCACCCATGTAACCAAAGAACAAAATCACAGGGTAGATGCCTTAGCCTAGGCTGCCAGCACTTTGGAACCACTATCCATATCTAGTCTGAAAAGATTTTTAGTAGAATTAGTATCAATGCCTTCTATGCCTGATAATGTAACTAACCTCCAAGTATTTGATGATGATCAACATATTCTAAACTTCATTTCCAATAGGGATGTCTTTGATGTGCATATCATAGATGAAAGGAATGTGGAAGACCATATCTGGGAAGAAGAAGAAATCTTGGAGTTGCCTAGTAATAAAATTCCTAAGGGAATGATAGAGTTGGAAAAAGCGTTTAATCTAGACAACATGCTAAAATAGAAAGATCTTCTAAACACTAATGGAGGACAATACTCATAGGTTAACATTGGATAGGATGATGAAAAAAGAAATGTCTTGATCGGAAAGGTCTGTGCAAAAGAAGAGTTGGAAGGAATAACCCAAGCTCTCAAAGATTATATCCATGTCATTGCCTAGACATATGAAAAGCTAAAAACTTATGACACATCCATTATCACCCATGCAATACCTTTGAAGCTAGACGTCAAGCCTTTTAAGCAGAAATAGAGACATGTCAATGCTTTACTGGAGCCTATCATTTTTGAGGAAGTTAAAAAGTTACTGAATGCTAGGATCATATTTCTTGTGAGACATTCCACATGGGTGGCAAACTTGGTTCCAGTAAGGAAAAATAATGGTGACATCAGATTGTGTGTAGACTTCAGGAACTTAAATAGAGCATCTAAAAAGGATAATTATCCTTTGCCCTCTCTAGATGAGGTCCTGCAAATTTTGAACGGTGCCAAAATGATGTCATTTCTAGACTGTTTCTTTGGTTATAACCAGGTGATGGTGGACAAAATAGACAGATTGAAAACTATATTCACCACAAAGTGGGTGATATTCACCTACAGGCGCATGTCATTTGGGTTAGCAAATGTTGGAGCCGCGTTTCAACGAGTAATGGACATAGCCTTCAGAGGCTTGATTGGTAAATGTATAGTCATATATATGGATGACTTGACAGTGTTCTCTAAAGAAAGAGGAAATCATGTAGAGGACCTGAGAAAGGTGCTAAAAAAATGTGAACAATATGGAATATCCCTGAACCCCAAGAAATGCATATTGTTGATAACTGAGAGGGGGGGTGAATCAGTTATCTAAATTAATTTCACTTTCTGAGCATCAAATTAAATAATCAAGAACAACCATAAAATAGAAATAACTTCAGTACACATGACACAATATTTTTGATGTAGAAACCCTATTAAGGGAGAAAACCACGGGGTGATTAACCCAAGAAAGTATTCTCTGTTAAAAGAATAGGATGATACAAAATGGCACTTCCAATTAGGGCTCACTACCCGAGCACACTACTTACAAGAGGCTCACTACCTACAATAGTTTATACAAGAAAAATAGATACTTGAACTGATAAGAAGCATCCACAAATGCTGAGGTTCAGTTTTGGTTAGGCTTAATACACTGATCTACTACACTTCATTCTTTCTTTTCTTTGGTGCTGCTATCCTGTCATACCGGACCTGTATTACTGCTCTTACTCTACTCTTCTCCTTTTCTTCACACACCACAATACACTTCCTTCCTTTTACATCCAAATACATCTGGTATTTATATTCGCACAAGTGATTTCAACACCTTTCTAGTCAACATCCGGAATAGTCAATATTTTCCCAAACTTTGATCTATTGGTTGAATCCTTGCATAATAGGAGATGTGGATCAAGGAGATGCTTAGAGAAGTCATCAATCATGTTGGCCAATCATGAATGATACCTCAAGAAACTTAATCACCATCAATATCTCATCCAGATTTAAGTCTGATGTTCTGTCGGTCAGTTCTTTCTCTGTCTACTCTGTCAAATAGGAACCCAACACTCAAGTTCTCATATCATTTCACTCTTATATCACCGGAGGCTAAATCCTTGGAATCTATTGGTCAAGGTACTCCTCTTGATTTCCCCAAAACCACACTTTACTGAGATGCCTCTTCTGAGAGATCCGGACTTGACTGTCTGACCTTGCTGCCTGCTCTATTCTTTCTTACCAGACCACAACATCTCTTCAATCTAACTTCCAGTATAGACACACCATGTCCTGCGGATGTGTGGAATGATCTTTGTTGCCATCAATGACAACAATCATGAAGCCACATAGTGTCTCTTGCCAACAATCTCCCCCTTTGGCATTGATGGCAACACTTAGTGAAAAATGACTAAGTGTTATACTACACTCCCCCTTGGTTGATGCTTTGTTCTATTGTACATTTTACCAGAGCTCCCCCTTAGCTGAAGTCCACATTTTTCACTACTTCTCACTCCCCCTTTGACATCAATGGAAAAGGGTGGGGTCCGCACACCAAAATTCTCAAAATTTCAACTATACTTAGTCACATAAGTATATTTTCCGGTTATACTTTACATAAACTTTAGTATATCTGTAAAAGTATTTTTCAATTGTACAACTTCTATCACCCAACTCACCTTCATCCTATCCAAAATTGAGATGTGACCACTCAACAGGAACGCAAAAGATTCTGCCCTCTTAAGATCTATTAGATCATTGGTTCAGGTGGTAGTCTGAGCATCACTTATGGCCTCATGCATGGCCTCTAACTTAGGGATAATGATCCCTCTAAGTTCACCCATCTAGCTAATTATGTTCTTCCTTTCCTTCTCAAATTTCTTTATTGCATTTGTGATTTTAATAGTCTAACACTCTTGATTTACTATGGAGGATGAGAGAGGATCAAAACTTTGAGACAAACTTAGTAGTTTATCCTCTTTCTCTTTTACTTTCTTCTCAATATCTTTGGTCACTGTGCGCTAGGATAAGCAAAATTTATACATATTTTGGCCATCTTTAAGAGAATTTTCCAAGCTCTTTATCCCAATGTCCATAACTCTCCTATCATTTGTTATCAGACCCTATACTTCGGAGAATCTCTTATCCAAAAACTCCTTCCAGAACTTTTCTTCAGCTGACTTTTCTAGGGAATCAAAATTTGTATGAACATAATTTACAAGAGACTTTAGATTACCAGATGTAGAGGCTGAAGGATCCTTTTGGAAGGATGGCATGATTTTCTCCAATACACCAGATGCAGCTTCTATAAGCTCACAGTCTTCCATGTGAGATTTTAGCATTTTTTCTTTTGCCTTTGCATTAGCAAATGAAGCTATCTTCATTGTTTGTACTGGGAAAGAGAATCAAAATCAAATGGGCCTTGTAGAAGTTCTAATTCATCTATCTCCATTGTCTCTTTGTTTAAGAATTCTTTGATACTTTCTGCAGTGTCTCTTGTCGGAGACAGATTCTTCTTTTCTTCTACAGCTTTAATGCTGTCATCTTCTTTTTCTTTCACTTCTTTTTCTTTCTTCTCTATTCTTTCTTCTCCTTTGGATTTGGAGTCAGTAGGAGAAACCGAAGGAGTGATGTCTGTTTGTTCATGGGCCACCTCTTCTAGAGCAGAGGATTCTAAGTCCTTGTCTTTATCTTCACCAGTGTCCATTACATCTTCTGTCATTGCCTCAGTAGATTCTTCTTCAACACTTGTAGCCGAGGGATCATCACCTAAGTCCTTTATAATAGGAATGTTGAATCTTTTGTATGCATTCTGGAGGATCTCTTCTGTTTCTTTTGCTACTTTGTCAGTTTCTCTGAGCATAAGCTGATTCATTCTATCTTTGCTCTGGAACTCATCCTTGCAATCTTTAAAGATCATATTCATTTGCTTCGGAGTGATTAAAGGAAAGAGCTGAATGTCTATCTATTCACGGATCTCAAGATCCTTTGCCCTAGCATTATTCTTTCTTATCTCTAATTCATTTTCTAAGCTTTTGGGAATGAGAGATATGATTTCAATAAAAACCTTATTGTATATGTTCAAGTACTTAACTGTGGCTTCCTCCAGAATCTTTCTATCTGCATCATTATATGCATCATAGAATTCTATTATTAGTTGCAGGTTTCCATCCATAGTAACTGCTTTAACTACATCATCTAATGATAGAGTGAGCCTTTCAACAAATTCTTCTGCCATCTTTTCCTTGTCTTGACTTGTAGATGATTCACCAGATCTTTTCTTCTTCTTCTTCTTCAATTTCTTTACCTCCTCATCAGATTCAATCTCTTCATCATCCTTTTGACTGGCATAAGACCTTGAGGCCTTGGTCTTTGTTCTTTTCTCACCTTTACCAAATGACTTTGCTTCCGGTTTTGAGCTTTTAGTAGTTTTAGGTGCAGATCTCTTAGAGGATCTGGTCCAGGAGGGGACTTCTACCAGAGTATCTTCTTTCTCTACTTTTTCTTTCTCTTTCTCTACCCTTTCTATCTTTTCTCTGTTTGCATCAAGTTCCTCTTTTGAGATGCCAAAGCTTTTGGCAATGTTCTCAACTTATTTTCTCACTTTTCTCTTCATCTCTGGTTGCCTTAACTCCACATGAGTTTTCACACTTAGTTCCTCAAAAGTTCCAAACCTTTCTGCTTTGGGATCCTTTGGCTGACTTACCATGTGCTAAACATGCAGCTCTATAATTTTTTCATCCACTTCATACCCCATAGGCATGATCCATAGTATTCTTGGTTCCACTACCTCCATCAGACATTGATCAGTGTCTACCATGAAGCACACTGTATCTTTATATTTTTTGACTAAATATTGGGGGATTCTTTCTCTTGCTTGCATCATGCTCTAGAAATTCTTGAAATAGCCCTAGAGTGCTGTATTCTGTGCCTTGGCATCACCAAGCCCATGTATATAATCTTTGATTTGGATGGCCACTGGTCTATCATTCTGCCATACCCAACCACTAGATCCAGGAAGATCATTCATGAAGTAGAAGAACAAACACAGTATCAGCCCACCATACTTGAAGGAATTCTTTTTATCCTTTTTAATCTTTTGTAGGTTTTCCATCAGTTGGCTCAGAAGAAGTTCACAAAGATCATAATCTGTATTTTTCCTCAACATTTCATAGGCAGTGTAAACAACAGTTCTAGATACTAAATTTTCCCTGATGGAGTGATAAAATCTTATAGCCAATTATCATTGATGCAAACTTTATATCCGGATCTGTTATGTCCTCAATTGTCATGGATCTTTTATCAAATTTTGATCTGGTAGCCTCACTCACGATTTGGTTTTTGACTGATTTGAGAGTAGGCATTCCTCTGGTTGAGTGTAATCTGATTACTACCCTAATGGCATCCTTGGTGATCTTAAATGGCTTGTTCAACCACATGAAGTTGTCATGCATTCTACTCAAGACATACCGGACACATTCGTCTTCAACAAAATGCTTGTCCCAGATGGCCTGGTACTGTGGTTTGAGTTCAAAAGAATCATCTAACAACTGTTTGTGGTAAATATCCATCATCTTTGATTCCCCAAATTCTTCAATGTTCGCATGAATATATGCCCTAACATCTTCTATGTGTAAAACCCCATGCAGAATACTAGAGAATGCTCCTAAGGGATCAACTTCTAAGGATTTGTAGGGATGCTTTTTAAAATTTGGATGTGGCCTATCAGAAATCTTTACAACATTTGAAGTGTCCATTTTATAGAGGATTTAGAAATAGATTTCAAGGACGGAAAATACCTCTTACGCCTTTAGGGTTTATGGAGTGAGCTAAAAAGATCACCAATTGACTTGAATTTTGTTGTTGATCCTTGCGATGGATGAAGCAAACTTGTTTGCAGAGCTCTTTTCTTCTTCTTCTTGAGTGTAAGTGTGCAAATGTCGAGTAAATGAACCCTTTTATCTCTAGGGAAAAACCCGAATTCCCCATTGCAATAAATGCGCAACTTAAGTTATTCCGGTTGCTATGTTCTCCTTGTTCTGAAAAAGTCTTTTCTGGATCACTGAGATGTACTTAGAGTTATTCTTGGTAGTTTATGACAATCTATCTTCCTTTCCACAAACATTTGATCTATCCACAGATCAAGGTAACTCAAATTTTGAATCATACCAGATCTAATTGTGAGAATCCTATTCATACCGGATGACTGTTAAACTAGATCAATCTTGGTAGATAGACTCTTCAAATCTTCTTGCGGATCTTCTAAATTTTAACCAAGCCTTCTCTTGATGTTTCTCTGATAACCCTTTAATCCACAACCTTTCAAGTGCTAGTTTCAGGCACCAATTGATTGGCTGGGGGAAAATGTTTTCCTTGTGTCTCCCCCTGAGCCAGAGCTCACTTTTTAATTTCTAGAAGGAATATCAGCACCAGATTCTGGTATGAATCCATCCCCTACATTCTCTGTACTTCTCTTGACCCAAATCTTGTTCATCTCTCATTGAATCTCATTTGCACTCACTTTTGATTTTCCTTTCTCTTGATTCTAATTATGATGTTCTGGACCCCTTTTGTCTTGATTCCTACTTCTATAGAATTTGGCAATATGACTGGATCTATTGCAATTGTGGCAGATAACATTTCTTTACATATTGACTGGTATCCTCTTGATCTACACTGATTAGCCATATGACCCATTCTATTGCATGCAAAGCATCTACCATTGAATGAATTGTTCATTTGCATATTTCTACATTCATGAGATTTATGACCATACCTTTTGCAGTTGAAGCACTATCTAGAGAAGGGTGAATTAGTCTGATTCATTCTCTTTTTGCACTGATTTGCTCTATGACCAAAGATATTGCAATTATGGCAGTATCCATTGAAGGAAAGATATCTTTGAGCATTTGGTTGCCTTACCGAAGGTCTTCTAGGCCTGTTTCTTGGATTTTCTGATATTAAATTCTTCTAACCAGATCCAGAGCTTTCACCTTTTTCATATCCCAAGCCTTGTTTATCATCTACCCTCTTTTGGCTTTGAAGAAGAACTTCAAGTTGAGCAGAGCTTATCTTGAATTTTTCTCTGTATTCATTTGTTGTTTGAAGATCCCTTTTGAGAGTGTCAATTTGATCCTCAAGTTTTTCTTCATTATCTCTAGCATCTTCAAGATCAGATTCAAGATGTTTGATTATTCTATCCATCTTGTGGCAGTCTTCTGACTTTTCTTTGAGAGATTGTCTTAGATCATCTTCAGTTTTTCTTTTCTCTTCAATTTCTTGGGTGAATTTCATAACTCCTGATTCCATTTTATGTCTTACCATAATGACCTCTTTTCATAACTTTTCACATAACTTGGTTTTCTCCTTCAGATCTTCATTTGTATCATTTGTTTCACCTTGACTTGCTAATTGCTGAAGTAGTTCCTTTCTCTTTTTCATAGAGATACTCAATTTCTCTTTTAGCTCATTTATGAAATCATTAGCCTATTTGAGTCTTTCCTTCAAGTCATTGACTTCAGAATGAGATTTCTCAAGATCATTTAAGGCAAACTTAAGTTGTTCTCTCATACCATACATATCCATTGGAATTCGTAGATCTTCCTCAAGCTGTTAGGCTTTGTTTGGAGGAGCTTGGCTCTGATACCAATTGTTGATAACTAAGAGGGGGGGTGAATCAGTTATCTAAATTAATTTAACTTTCTAAGCATCAAATCAAATAATAAAGAACAACCATGAAATAGAAATAACTTCAGTACACATGACACAATATTTTTGACATGGAAACCATATTAAGGGAGAAAACACAGGGTGATTAACCTAAGAAAGCATTCTCTATTAAAAGAATAGGATGATACAAAAATGGCACTTGCCAATTAGGGCTCACTGCCTGAGCACACTACTCACAAGAGGCTCACTACCTACAATAGTTTATACAAGAAAACTAGATACTTGAACTGATAAGAAGCATCCACAAATGCTGAGGTTCAGTTCCGGTTAGGCTCAATACACTGATCTACTACACTTCATTCTTTCTTTTCTTTGGTGCTGCTATCCTATCACATACCGGACCTGTATTACTGCTCTTTCTCTACTCTTCTCCTTTTCTTCGCACACCACAATGCACTTCCTTCCTTTTACATCCAAATACATTTGGTATTTATATTCGCACAAGTGATTTCAACACCTTTCTAGTCGGCATCTGGAATAGTCAATATTTTCCCAAACTTTGATCTGTCAGCTGAATCCTTGCATACCAGGAGATGTGGATCAAGGAGATGCTTAGAGAAGTCATCAATCATGTTGGCCAATCATGAATGATACCTCAAGAAACTTAATCACCATCAATATCTCATCCGGATTTAAGTCTGATGTTCTGCTGGTCAGTTCTTTCTCTGTCTACTCTGTCAAACAGGAACCCAACACTCAAGTGCTCATATCATTTCACTCTTCTATCACCAGAGGCTAAATCCTTGGAATCTATTGGTCAAGGTACTCCTCTTGATTTCCCCAAAATTGCACTTTACTGAGATACCTCCTCTGAGAGATCCGAACCTAACTGTCTGACCTTGCTGCCTGCTCTATTCTTTCTTACTAGACCACAACATCTCTTCAATCTAACTTCCGATATAGACACACCATGTCCTGCGGATGTGTGGAATGATCTTTGTTTCCATCAATGACAACAATTATGAAGCCACACAGTGTCTCTTGCCAACACATATTTGGGGTAACCACTGAGAAATTATTAGGCCACCTGATAACATAAAATGGGATCATCATTGATCCTGACAGGGTGGAATCCATCATCAAGATACAACTTTTGGGAAGCAAAAAGGAGCTCAAATTTACTTTGGTAAGATTAATTTTGTGAGAAAATTTATCACTAGCTTTGTAGAGATTGTTAGACCCTTGAATGCCATGCTCAAGAAGGATGCAAAAATTGAGTGGACACCTGAAGCTAGAGTAGCTTTTGAAGATATTAAAAAAGCCATATCAAATGCTCCAGTTCTTATCAATCCAGATTATACTAAGGACTTTTACATTTACTCATTTGCTTCAGAGCATACGTCTGCAGCAGTGTTGACATAGAGAAATGAAGAAAAAGAGGAAAAGCCTATAGCCTTCATGAGCTATCCTTTCAGAGATGTAGAACTTAGATACATGGATGTTGAAAGATAGGCACTTGCTCTGGTTCAAGTGGTTAAGAAGTTCAGGCATTACATTCTGAGAAGTAAAGTGATTGCTATAGTGCTTGATGCAGTAGTGAAGATGCTTTTAATGCAAAGTGAACTAGGTGAGAAGAGAGCTAAATGGATCACTGTCCTCCAGGAGTATGATATGGACATTACACCCATGATGTTAGTGAGAGGACAGGCATTGAGCTAGATGATATCAGAGATTGATCCTAATATCATGAGCTAGCAGTATGTTATTAATGCAAAGGATGATGTAGAATGGTATTTAGACATTAGGCACATCCTGATTACTGGAAGATATCCTTCAAGATTGCAGGCCACAAAGGAGAGCCTTAAAGATAAGGTCACAGAAATACATGATAAAAGGAGTCTTTTTTCAAGAAAAACTATGAGGGGATATACCTTAGATGCCTGGAAAGATAGGAAGTAGACAAGGTGTTAGCAGAGTTACATGACAAGTTTGGAACTGCACATGGATCATCTTTAGCTACCACTCATGGTATCCTCAAAGCAGGGTATTATTGGCCCATGATTTTTAAAGATATTGTTGAACACACCAAATGTTGTCATGTGTCAGGTTGCTGCAAATAGAGAAAGATATGCTGCTCAACCTTTGCAGCTAGTGATGGAGATGCGCCCATTTGCTCAATGAGGAATGGACTTCATAGGACCAATTAATCCTCCATCATCTTCAGGCCATAGGTATGTTTTAACTATTACTAATTACTGTACTAGGTGGACTGAGGTTGTCAACAGTAAGACATGTAATGTTAAGGATGTCGTCAGGTTTTTGGAAAGCAATATAATAACGAGGTATGGAGTTCCCTACGCTTTGGAATATGATAATGGGTTTGATTTTGCTTCAATTAAACTATCAAGTTGGGCTTTTGACTATGGGATCATCTTGAAATTCTCCTCAAATTACTATCCCCAAGGGAATGGATTAGCAGAATCCATAAATAAGAATTTATTGAACATCATAAAAAAGTTGATAGAAAAGAACCTAAGGGAATGGAGTAACAAATTGAAATATGCCTTGTGGGTAGATAGAACTAGGAATAAGGCTGCATTAAGAAATTCACCTTTTCACTTAGTATATGGGGTGGATCCTATCCTCCCTATTAACTTGAAGATTCCTACATTGCAGTTTGCACAAGAATACCTGGGCATAGATAATAAACAGGAAGATAGGTTGCTTCAATTGATGCACCTAGAAGAAAAAAGAAATAAAGCAATAGACCAATTTGCTAAACATCAGACTATTGTCAAGTGCTAGTTTGACAAAAGAACCAGAATTAAGGCTTTTAGAATCTTAGATTTGGTCCTAATGTGGGACAAGGCACATGAAAGGAAAGGAGATCATGGTAAGTTTGATAAACTCTGGATACGTCCCTTTCAAATTTATAAAATTTTAGGAGACAACACCTATAGGCTTAAGACCTTAACCGGTGAGGATGTTTCATTACTAGTTAATGGGTAGTTTCTCAAACATTATTTTCAAGCCTGAGACAGCTTCATGTGAGTCATGTGTATCATAGTGTACATTTTTGTGTAGTTGTTTGTATAGTCTATTTGTTTTGTTTGTTTTGTTGTGTTTCCTCAACAGGGATGTTTGTTTTGATTTAGAGTATGAAGGAACATACTAACAACCCCTGAAAACAATAGGAAATTCAAAACATTTAGGTTAATTATTTGAAATTTATGCATAACTTGTTGTGACTGTCATGAATGTAGAAAGTTAGTTGACTTGTGAAATTTGTATTCAATAACTGTGGGTTGAGTATTCAAGGAAGTTTCTCACAATGACACACCTAAAATTCTTGGGTTTGTTGAACCTACCAGTGTAGATATTAGGTGAAAAATCAGAGGTCACCCTTGCTACCATTGCAATTCTTGGCATAATTTCAGCAAGTGACCATTCCTTGCATCATGAAGTTACAACTGCAATATCTTATGAAATCTCTATCTCATACAAAATATAAAATAAATAAAATAATAAATAGATTTTTCTAAAAATCTAGGTTAAGCCATCTAAGTAACTCTACCGGGGCTATAGATGCTTGTTGGTAGTGGGGCTCTACTTAGGAGAATTGTAACGATAACCTTGTCGGGGCTATGGACGCCTGCTGGTAGCAAGGCTCTATCCGGTTGGCTATGAGGGAATGACATCAACTAGGTAGTCTAATATTAGTCACTGGTTTGTTCAACTAATTTTCAAGATGAGGATAATTAATCATGTGCACCCACTTAAACTGAAGTGAAAATTCATGCACCCTATTGAATACATTGAGTCTCAAGTTAAATAGTGATTTGTAGAAAAGATAGTTGGAAGTTATGAATTTATTTCATTTAGTTTTCCATAATGGTTTTAATTTAATTGTTTTGTTTGGTTGCAAGTTGTTGTGATGTTCACAACACGCCCCTTTTTACTCCTTAGCAAAATGAGGACCTCTGTTGTGGCTGGCTTCTTTGCTTGTGTGTGTGGGTCTGCTTGGTGGTAAAGGGAAAAAAAAGTGAAAGTTACAAACCTTGTTGAAAATAAAGAAAAAATAGCATTAAGTACCAGGGCAGAGTATGGGTGAATTCCTTGTTGAAAATGAATAGGGGTTGCTTTTTGAACCGTCTTAAAATTCCCTATATTTTGCAAGTTATGTGCATTTTTTGGTAAAATGCATTGTGGTATGGGTTTGTATGTTTGTATATACAAGGTCGTTTGTATATACAAATTTTCTCATATGCAAAGTCTTTTGTATATTGCGTCTTGCATGTGCAAAGTCTTTTGTATAAGGGAGTCATCAGTTTTGTCGCATCCGTACTTGTATGTATTTTGGTTAACATTTTATCTATACATACAAGTCGGGTTCCACAAGTTCAAAAGTTTAATGCATAGTTGATTAAGTCCATTAGGTGCATTTTTTTGGTTTGTATGTTTGAAAATCACCAAACATACAAAGGGTGACATACAACGCTTTATACAATGGACGGAACCGAGGTAATTATGAAATGAAGTTAAGTCCTTGTATGTATGTTTCGGTATATGCATAGCAATATATACAAGGTAGAATGCAAAGCTGGAGCCGAAATGTTTATGAAATAGGGGTTGGTCATTGTATGTTCTACACATTGTATGTTTTGATACATGCATTGTGAACATACAGCGCGGAATTCAGAAGAAATTAAAATCCAATATAAGGGATGTATCACACCCGATGTATATCAAAAGAAGCATTACACTATACACATCGCAGAACCGAAAGTGAATAAGTTGTGGTTTGTAAAAGTTGAAGTCTAAAAAGGTGATACTTAAATGTTTTATGTATCTATACTCGTATCCAAGGGTTTGATACAAATGTTATATGCATCAGGCTGATATGTGTATCGGAGTGAGTTTTAATGATACCCTCGACCAAGTGACTCTCACCGATAAAACCATCATCAGGCAGATATTGGCTATCAGAAGGGGATTGTTTAGTCTTACCGACTAAGTCAATTACTTGGATGGGGTCGATATGCAATAGAACTATACAAGCTGGATTCGAAATGAAAGTTCAATATTGAAAATTCTTTGTATATTTGATTGCTTGTATGTTTTTGACAATGGTTAGATTCAAGTTTGAAAATGACTTTAGTGCATTTTATGACTTATGTCTGTTGGTAGGTACACAGGTGTTGGTGTGGGAGCTATCACGGTTAGGAAGATAAAGTGAAACAATCATCGGCCATCGATAGAAAGGAAAAAGATTGGGCCGATGAGGAGGGTCATGCTAAAGATAAAGTGAACAAAGCAGTCATCAGGCATCAGCAAAATGATAAAAGACTCGCCCGACGATCATTGTCTTGTTGAAAGTAAGGTGGAGATGAGCTATCGGGATGATTTTGGCTATAGAGAGACCTGAGAGAGCTACGCCAACAATGGTTGTTTTGCCGACTATGGAGAAAGAAGAAGATGAAGATAGGAGCCCGAGGAATGAATAAAGAGGTAGCATGAAGAAGACATATGTGTCTAACACTCAGAACATAATGAATCACCCAGATGGTTGCCAGCTGGCAACCTGTGCCACAAAGGAAACTGTTGACTGAGTCAAAGGAGGAATATACACTGTTGATCTAAATAGATAAATCTTGACCGTAGGTCATCTGTAGTAGTTCTCTCACCTTATTCTATAAAAGGTGCAGGGATGCCATATTTTGAAGAGGGAGAAGCTTAATTGAAATTCGATTGCTGAAACATCAGGACTTATTTCAAGGTTGTTGTAAACATACATGTTTTTACATACTGAATGAAAGAGAAGACCATTTGATTACAAATCATCATAAATCCTAAGTAATCTATGTTTGAAATCTTGATACATGCTTTGATCAGTTGCGTCCCTTGGAGTTCTTATCAGTCTGGATGTGTTGTTTTTATTCCTTATCCTTTGAAGTTAGCATCATCTGTATCTAGCTGTGGAACATCCTGGTGAAAATATGGTTTGATTTCTTCTCCTAATGAATGTATCTGGTATGTATGTGTTTCAATAACTAAACATTCACCAAAATTTGTAGTGTTCTTTTTAAATTTCTTTCAATTTCATAACAATTCATCATAATTGCAAATAATAGAAAATTAGAAGCAAATAAACATGAAATATGCTGACATCTCGTAGACAATTAGAAATACATAGCATATTTAGAGTTAAAGCATGTTAAATCGATAAACATCATGCAAAGATCTAAGTATAGACACATTGTTTGAAGAAATATATTGTGTAGAATAACCTCTCTGTGTAGCATATTTGCAAGAAATAGAATCTATTGATCAACGTAAGGCCCCTAAATGATTAACAACAACACACATCAACCACTAAGTAACATCAGTAGATTATGAACTAATCAACAAAGACTTGGGATCTTGAATTCTTTGAATTCATCGTATCTTTCAAGATAAATAAAGGTTGTTGTGTAAGTTTTATTTCATATTTGCTTATGAGTAACATCATCATCAACACCTATTAGTATCAATTCTCTAGCATGGATGAAAGTACATTTTTACCACTTTTTGACAACCTAGGAGATGGAAGACTGAATTGATACTCTAGGTCAAATTTATAAGAGGGGGTCCCTATTTTTTGAAATGGGGCATGTGTACAAGGCACAACAAGTTTGAATTTTTTTTTTTTACATTTTAAATGTTTGATTGATTTTTAATATTGTATTTATAGTCAATGAGGAAGCACAAAACACAAATCCAATAAATGAGGGTCAAAACAACCTCAAAAATGTTAGGGTTAGACGACAAAAGATATCAATTAAATGCAAATAAGGATTAAACAGAGGAATGAAAATACACTGAAATAATAACAGCAAGAGACAAGTTCTAACGTGGTTCACCCAAACTTGGGCTACATCCAACAATAAAGAGTCCAATATTATTATCCAGTAAATCAAACTGATTACAACTAGCAATCCCTTCAACTCAATACCATTTCAAATGCTACAATACAATATAAACCAAAACCCTAACCCTTAGCCACTTTTATCAAGCCTTATGTTAGTTACAAAAATAGGGTTTTTTTATGTAGGCTCATGGAAATTTTTTTTCAGGGGCTATGCCACTGAACCTCCACTTGGGGCTCGGCCCGGCCTGAAACCCCGACGAGGATACATAACTAGTGTATAGTCCTTGCATGATCAATTACCACCTACCAACAATCTCCCACTTGGAGACTAATCTTGGATGACACCGCTACGTATGTAGCTTTTATTGGAAATAAGCACCCTAGACTCTACTATTTTGATTTTATTGTTTTCAGTCTTGAAGACCAACCAAAGATGAAGAGAAGCTCAGCTTATCCCTTGTCACTACCTTTGTAAACATATCCACTGTATTTTCATCTATATGTATCTTTTCCAACCTTAACTGTCCATCATTCAACACTGACTGAATGAAGTGATACCTCAACTGTATGTGTTTAGTCTTTGAATGCAAGGAAAAATTCTTTGCAAGATGTATGACACTCTGGCTATCTATAAACAAATAATTGTTAACCTGTTGTTTACCCAATTCTTCCATGAAAGATTGCAACCATATCATCTCCTTGCTTGGCTTTGTTGTAGCTACATACTCTACCTCTGTGGTGGATAAAGCAACCACCTTTTGTAACCGTGAGATCCAACTTACCACTATCCCACCTACAATAAAGACATAACCTATAGTACTCCACCTAGTATCAATATCCCCTGCTAATTCTGAGTCTACATAACTTGCTAAATCAGTATTAGAGCCCCCAAAACATAAGTGTTTATTGGATGTACCTCTCAAATATTTGAGAATCTATTTTACTGCATTCCAATGCTTCAATCTGGAATGACTCATATACCTTCTTACGACTCCTATAACATGTGCAATATCTGGTCTTATGCATACCATGGCATACATTAAACTTGCTCTAGATGAAGCATATGGTACCATGGACATTTTTTCTTCCTCCTCTAGTGTCTTAGAACACATCTCCTTAGTCAATTTCAAATGACTAGCCAAAGGTGTATTGACAGCTTTTGCATTCTCCATATGGAATCTCTGCAACACCTTTTCAACATAATCAGCCTAAGATAGAGTCAATTTTTTGTTCTTCCTATCTCTACAAATTTTCATACCAAGGATTTATTTTGCTGCCCCCAAATCCTTCATAGCAAATGACTGTACTAACGGTTGTTTTAACTCTCTTATTTGAACCATGTTAGACCCAACTACAAGCATGTCATCAACATATAAACATAAAATAATGTAGCTATCATTATCCAACCTCTCAAAAAGAACACAATGGTCAAAATTAAACCAACTGTAGCCTTGATCGGCCATAAAACTATTAAATTTCAAATACCATTATCGAGGTGCTTGTTTCAAGCCATATAAACTCTTCTTCAATCTACACACCAATTTATCCTTACCTTTGACCTCAAATCCTTGTGGTTGTTCCATATATATCTCCTCCACCAAATCACCATGGAGAAAGGTAGTTTTTACATCTAGTTGTTCCAAATGCAAATCTTCAGTAGCCACAATACTTAAGATAGTACAAATAGAAGTTATCTTAACAACCAGAGAAAAAATCTCATCAAAATCAATGCCCTTTTTTCTATGCAAATCCTTTTACTACTAACCTAGCTTTAAATCTTTTCTTACCTCCATCTTCCTCTTTTAGCCTATAAACCCATTTGTTTGGTAAATCCTTTTTACTTGCAAGAAACTTACATAATTCTCAAGTTTGACTTTTCAGTAAGGAGTCCATTTCTTCTTTCATTGCAAGCTCCCACTAAACCTTTGTATCCACCTGCATAGCTTCATCATACCCTTTCAGTTCACCAGCATCTATTAACAAAATAGAATACAAAGAGGGAGA
Source organism: Cunninghamia lanceolata (assembly GCA_027924645.1). Lineage (NCBI taxonomy): Eukaryota > Viridiplantae > Streptophyta > Pinopsida > Cupressales > Cupressaceae > Cunninghamia > Cunninghamia lanceolata. Next base: position 1,224,616 of record BSBN01001410.1, on the reverse strand, counting down.
AAACCTTTCAGGAGGTCTACTTAGCCTTGTTGACCATCTAACATTCATTGGAGTTTGTGGTATTTCTTGTTGTTGTTGCAGAGCATGAGGAACCACTAGAACATCACTATTTGGAGTATCATCCAACACCACATAATCCTTTTCTTTCTTCTCATGCTGCTGCAACTGATCTTTGTACAACACCTTCTCATTGAATATAACATCCCTACTTGTCACAATTTTTTGATTTTCAAAATCCCAAAGCCTATAATGAAATTCATCAATGCCATATCCAATGAAGGTACATTTTTTTAATTTTGCATCCAGCTTGGTTCTATTTTCAGAATCTACATGTGCAAATGCTTCACATTGGAAGGTTTTGAGAAAAGAATAACTCACCTTCATACTTGTCCATGCTTCCTCTGGAATGCCATAGCCCAAAGGAATTGAAGGACCTCTGTTAATTAAATATATAGTAGTGTTGACAACCTCTACTCACATGTTTAAAGGCATCTCAGCATGCAATCTCATGGTCCTTGCACACTCCATTATTGTCCTATTCATGCGCTCAGCCACTCCATTCTCTTGTGGAGTCCCTAGAACTATTTTCTACCTACAGATTCCATTAAAGGAATAATAATCCTCAAATTCTTTGATGCAGTACTCACCACCAATATCAGATCTGAGACATTTTAATCTTTTACCTATCTCATTCTCAACCAAGCTTCTCCATTTCTTAAATGTTTCAAATACATCAGATTTTTGTCGAATGAAATAAATCCAAACCTTCCTAGTTGCATCATCTATGAATGTAACATAATACTGAGAGCCACCAAGAGAAGATACTTGAGCCAGTCCCCATACATCTGTATGCACAAGATCTAACTTTTCATCTTTGTCTTACTTCCCATCCTTGAGAAAATTGACTCTCTTTTGTTTGTCATACACACAACTTTCACAGAAATCCATATTAATACATTTCAGATCTGATAAAATTTATTTAGAATGAAGTACCTTCATACCTTTTTCACTCATATGCCTAAGTCTATTATGCCACAGTGTTGTCTTAGAACCTGCAGCAACTGTTTCAATCTCTTCCTATAAACCTGCAGCAACTGTTCCTGAACCTGCTTGTTTTTTCTCTACAATAGCTAAAGTAGAAGGAACAATATGACCTGTACAAAGATATAAAGTGCCTACTTTCACACCTTTTTCTACTACTACGGTACCTCTTGAAACCTTCCAATTTTTATCAGTAAATGTAACAATGCAACCTTCATCAGCTAGCTACTCTACTAAAATTAAATTCCTACTCTGCTTTGGAACGTGCCTTACCTCTTGTAGTAGCCAATGATTCCTATTCTGCAACTTAATCTTGATTCTTCCCTTTCCAACAATCTGACAGGGTTTGTTATCTCCCAAATAAACAAGCCCAAAATCCCCTTGGACATAATCAAGAAAATAACTTCTATGGGGCGTAGCATGGAATGAGGCCCCTGAACCTAAAACCCATGAATCATCAGCATTATCTAGGGAAAGAATAAAAGCATCATCTTCAAATTTATTACTTACCACATTTGCCTCCTTATTGCCTTCTTGTTTGTCTCCTTTATTTTTCTGAGAACAACAATCTTTCTTCAGATGACCTAGTTTCCCACAATACTAGCAATCCTTCTATCCTCTAGTTTGGGATCTCTTATCCTTTGATTTTTTTCATGACTTCCCATGACCTCTAGAACCTTTTCCTCTCTCCTTTGATCTACCCCTGCTTTATGCATTCAAAACACTACCTAATGTGGACCCTCCTAAGCTTTTCCTTCACATTTCCTCACTAAGGATAACACCAATGACATCATCAAATTTTAAAGTGTTTGAACCAGAGACAAAGTTACTTACAGCCATTACCAAGCTATTCCAATTTTCTAGCAAAGAACATAAAACCAAAAGAGCCCTCACCTCTTCATCAAATTTCACTTTTACAGAAGTTAATTGATTGACAATTGTATTAAACTCATTTAAATGATCTGTCACAGATCCACCTTCAATCATTTTTAGATTAAACAAATGCTTCATGAGAAATACCTTATTTTAGGCTAAGGGTTTTTCATACAATTTAGCCAAATCTTTCATCAGTTCACTTGTTGTCTTCACTTCTATTATATTGAATGCCACAGATGGTGCCAGGCACAACCGAATGGTTCCAAGTGCCTTTCTGTCCAAAAGTTCCCAATCCTCATCCGTCATTCCTACCAGTTTCTTGGATACTCTTTCCAATGGCCTCCATAAATCCTTCTGATAGAGATAATCTTCCATCTACATCTTCCATAACTAATAGTTCTGCACATTAAATTTATCGACCTTCAATTTACCCTCTTCCACCATTGTTCCCACTCAACCGTGAGACCTTGTAGATGATAATTGAACACAACCTGCTCTGATACCACTTGTTAGGGTTAGACGACAGAAGATATCAATTAAATGCAAATAAGGATTAAATAGAGGAATGAAAATACACATAAATAATAACAACGAGAGATAAGTTTTAACGTGGTTCATGCAAACATGGGCTAGATCCACCAACAGAGAGTCCAATATTATTATCCAGTAAATCAAACCATTACAACTAGCAATCCCTACAACTCAATACCACTGTAAATGCTACAATACAATATCAACCAAAACCCTAACCCTTAGCCGCTTTTATCAAGCCTTATGTTGGTTACAAAAATAGGGTTTTTTTATGTCGGTGAGGATACATAACTAGTGTATATTACTTGCATGATCAGTCGCCACCTACCAACAGAAAACCCTCAAAACCCTCAAAAACCCACACCTTCACATCATCACCATGAAATAGAAACACAGCAAAACTATTTAGGACAAATAGAAGAAAATAAAAAATATCTTCAAACCCTAATTGAAATGTTAAACAATCCAAGTGCAAGCACCGATCATAGGAGAGTGCTTGCAAAGTCATTAGAGATGATTGTTTCTCACACTAAATCAATGACAAACCAAATCACCAATTTTCATGACTAATTATCTTACAAACAAGTGAAGGACCTAAAAATTACAAAATCTACATTATGTTCACACTTTATCTTATCAATCCTAAAATTGGCCAAAGATTAGAAGAGACTTGCAAATACTTCCTTATTCATTGGCATAGGAACGAAGATATATCCCAAAAATTTTGGGATAGATGGTACATGGTGTTGTTGAGCATCTATGCAATAGTAATGAGGTGCCACAACATTTCTTGAAGAAAATACATTGTGAGTTCATCCTCAAGAAGATTCCTAATTATTTTGATATTTGAGAGTTCCAGGGCAGAGGTGGTGGCTCTGTCCAAGATAGAGAGGGGGCACAGTGAAACTAAAACTATGTACCTAGACCCCTATTGAGGCCAGAACATGTGTCACTCCCTTTGACTTTGAAGGAGAGTGTTGAGGTGGAGACACTACATTCATTGAGTGCTCCGAGGTATTCTCTAGCATAGCACAATGATGATCGCACCCAAGATGATAAGGGTGAGAGTAGTAGGCATCATTTGTCCCCATATATGTGTAGTTCACGTGGGAACTTGTGTGATTATCAGATGCAGGACTCGTAGCAAGACTCTTGGTAGGATGCTGTGACATAGGGGCAACATCTAGTGATGGATATATCCATATTGGATGATCTTGTTCTCACAGATGATGTCTTCTAGCATACATTTGGTATTTACTCCCAAGTAATTTTTTACAAGTTTCATCTTGATTTAATATATTCTTATTTGAAATTTGTAATTAATTTTATATGATTAGATCTATATTATAAGTCAAAATTAATGTATGTAATTGTCTATGCAATGAAATTCTAGGGTCAAAGTCTTCATCTTGCCTCTATTATCTGTCCATTGGTGGGTTATGAGAGGAGGTCGAGTTAGCAGGTATGTAATTTATCACATGATCATAAATATAGTACATATATCAATGGCAATAGTATTTAGTGACAATTTGATGATTTCAACAAGGAGCTTCACTAGCACCTCCACAGTTTATTTGGTCCCCTGCATGCAAAACCACTTATACGGAGGTAAATTTAACCATTTGTAATCATTATGCACTTAAACAATGTTATGTATCTATTTTGGTCAATAACCTTGAACTCTATTTTTAGATGTTGAATATGGAGACTCATCCTCATCTTCGTGAATTAGCACAGATAGGCATTGTTGCAGTCGTTTTGTCTTTAAATCCTTTGACCGAGGTATGAACCATTAACATGTAAATGTCATTTTGTATTTCTTGTTTTATCTCATGTCATTTGATGTACATAAATGATATTTATGTTTAGTCAATTTTTCTTCTTGATGCTTCTCACAAGAGGTCACAACTCCAACCTGTCCAACTTTGAGAGGGATCATCAGGTAGCGGTAAGTGATCAATTACATATGTGATGTTATATATTTCATATTTTCTATTTTAATGTGCATATTGTTTGATTGTATTAACAGGTGGATCTACAAAAAGATCTATTAAGGAGGACTACTCATTGGGAGAGAGAGGATGGGTCATTGATTGGCTCTACATCTTCATGTCCAAGCAAGGCCTACCGATTATTTGATAGAAGTTCATAGGAAACTAGATTTTGGGACATTTTTTGTATGCCTAGATGGCTTTGTATACATACTTTTGTATGTTACCGATCTATATTTTTGTATATGCTTGTATGGCTTTGTTTGGACATGCCTATATGGCTTTATATATAGACTAGATGTTATGTTCATGACATTATGTATATGATAGTTTATATTAAATATTTAATATGATGATCAATTATCATTACAAGAATTTGGTTTTACACGTGCCAATTGCATTTTCTTGAAAGTTTATAAATCATTTTCAAATATCCATTTTGTGCATCTCTTACAATCATTGCATTCCATGAGACTGTGCATTTCTTTGAGGCATCATGTCAAATAGTTCACACACCTTGTCTATGCTTCCACACTTTCCATACATGTCTACAAGGGTAGCTGCAAATACAATATGTGACAAAATTCCTGTATCCTTTATGCTTTGATGGTTGTCCACACCATGTTCCCTAGATCTTATTTTGGCATAGGCAGGGAGGATGTTGGATAAGGTTGTGCAATTTGGTTTTAGACATGCCAATTGCATTTGGTTGAAAGTTTCTTTTGTGCATTTTCTTGAAATTTTATAAACCCTTATGAAAAATCTATTTCATGCATATCTTGCAATCATTGCATTCCATGAGACAACATTTCTTTGAGGCATCATGTCAAACAGTTCATGTTCCTTGTATATGCTTCCACACTTTTCATACATGTCTTGCAGGGTAGTTACAACTACAACATTTGACAAAATTCCTATATCCTCTATACTTTGATTGATGTCTGTACTGTGTTTCAAAGATACCATTTCTAAGGTTTTGGAATTTGGCCTTACACCTTCCAATTGCATTTTCTTGAAATTTTCTAAAACCTTATCAAAAAATCCATTTTTGTCATATCTTGCAATAATTTCATTCCATGAGGTGACATTTCTTTGAGGCATCATGCCAAATAGTTCATGTGTCTTGTCTATGCTTCCACACTTTCCATACATGTCTCTAAGGGCAGTTGCAACTACAACATCTAACAAAATGCCCATATCTTTTATGCTTTGATGGATGTCCATACCGTGTTCCAAAGATGCCATTTTGGGATAGGCAAGGAGGATACTGGCTAAGGTTATGGAATTTGGCTTCATATCTTCCAAATGTATTTTGTTGAAAGTTTATAAAACCTTATAAAAAAATCCATTTTTTACATATCTTACAATCATTGCATTCCATGAAATGGAATTTCATTGAGGCATCATGTCAAATAGTTCACGTACCTTGTCTATGCTTCCACACTTTGCATACATGTCTACTAGGGTAGTTACAACTACAAGATCTGACAAAATTCCCATATACTTTATGCTTTGATGGATGTCCATACCATGTTCCAAATATCCCATTTTGGAATATGAAGGGAGGATGTTGGCTAAGGTTGTAGAATTTGTCTTTGCACCCACCAAGTGCATTTGCTTGAAAATTTCTAAAGCCATATCAAAAAATCCATTTTTTTCATATCTTGCAATCATTGCATTGCATGTGATGACATTTCTTTGAGGCATCATGCCAAACAGTTCATGTGTGTTGTCTATGCTTCCACACTTTGCATACATGTCTCTGAGGGCAGTTGCAACTACAACATCTAACAAAATTTCCATATCTTTTATGCCTTGATGGATGTCCATACTGTGTTCCAAAGATCCCATTTTGGCATAGGCAAGGAGGATACTAGCCAAGGTTGTGGAATTTGTCTTTACAACTGCCAATTGTATTTTCTTGAAAGTTTATAAAGACTTATCAAAAAAATCAAATTTTTGCATATCTTGTAATCATTGCATTCCATGAGATGGCATTTCATTGAGGCATCATGTCAAAAAGTTCACGTATCTTGTCTATGCTTCCACACTTTGCATACATGTCTATTAGGGTAGTTGCAACTACAATATGTGACAAAATTCCCATATCCTTTATGCTTTGATGGATGTCCATACCATGTTCCAAAGATTGCATTTTGGCTTTACACCTCTCAATTGCATTTTCTTGATAGTTTTTAAAGCCTTATTAACAAATCCATTTTGTGCATATCTTGGAATTATTGCATTCCATGAGATGGCACTCTTTGAGGTGTTTTGTCAAACAATTCACATGCCTTGTCTATGCTTCCACACTTTGCATACATGTCTACTAAGGTAGTTGCAACTACAATAGATTTGAAAAAATTCCCATATCCTTTATGCTTTTATAGATGTCCATACCGTATTCCAAAGATCCCATTTTGGCATAAGTAGGGAGGATGTTGGTTAAGGTTGTGGAATTTGGATTTACACCTACCAATCGCATTTGCTTGAGAGTTTCTAAATCCTTATCAATAAATCCATTTTGTGCATATCTTACAATTATTGCAACATATATACTTTGAGCTTAATTATTGCAAAAACATACATAATAACAATTCCATAAATAAGGGTTTCCTTAAAAATCATTTTAGAGTTACAATAAAGTCATAAGCCTCTCCTATATCGCTTGCAAATATTTCAAATTCTTTTAAGGTAACATTTTTTCTCATATGCACATACATAATTGATATCCACATATTCAATCAAAGTAAAGCATTTTCAATTTATTCTTAAGGGATAATAACAATACATCTTATCAATGAGACTATACACATGGAGCTAACAACCACAACAATATTCAAGAGAAAACTAGCCACTTTAGAAGGCACTCTACTTTTGTCTCTACCATCATCTACAAATTCATTCCAAACACATTAATAAAGGGTGTAGGTACAATTTGATCCCACCACGAGGTTTTTAACCCAAGATTGGTATTTTATATTTCTATTCCAACTTTATACTCCACATGAGAGAGATAAGTTGAGTATAGGTATATTACACTGCACAGGCCTCTAGGGTTTTCCACTATGACTAACACAATACCATTGACCTTCACCATAATGCTCATAATATAAAGTCCAAAGGTATAATACTTCTCAAGACACCAAACCCTTGTCCACTATTCAAAATAAAACCTACATAATAATCATCACAGTCAACTTCACAAAAACCTACATAATATCCTTTATGTTTTTATGGTTGTCCATACCATGTTCCAAAGATCCTAATTTGGTAGAGATAGGGAGGATGCTAGCAAAGGTTGTGGAATTTAGCTTTACACTTGCCAATTGCATTTTCTTGAAATTTTCTAAAGTCTTTCAACAAATCCATTTTCTGCATATCTTGCAATCATTGCATTCCATGAGAGGACCTCTATTTGTTGTGTTCTATCAAATAGTCCACATGCCTTGTCTATGCTTCAACACTTTGCATACATATCTACAAGGGCAGCTGCAATTACAACATCTAACAAAATTCATATATTCTTTATTATCACTGAGATTGAACAATTATCATGTGAAACTGTTACAAAACATGATAGCCAAAGAAACAATCCTCAAGTCATGATTATGAGACAAGGAGTGTATGTGAAAAGAAGGTAGTCTGAGATAAACTAGCAAATGACATCTGACAAAATTCCCATATCCTTTATGCTTAGATGGTTGTCCATACCTTGTCCAAGACTAGTGATGAAGTCCTTTTGCAAACTTGAGTTCATGCTGGGAGTTGTGATCAATAGTTTAAGTCTTATGATGTATGACATCAAAACTATCTCTTACAGCACGGTCACATTTTTAGCACTACAACATGTCCTTGTTTTAGGTATGCATAACTAAAGATATCCTATATCTACATATAATACCATCTTGATGAGGGTTTCAAACAAGAAATGACTACATAACTGCCCCTAAAATTATGGCAGTCCTTGACTATCCTCCTATAACTATCATAATAAGAATAATAAGCCTCTCCATGACAAATCCTCAAAAATATAATAAAAGACAACATCAAACTTGCATAATAAGCCTCTCCAAGATATTATTTGTGGATTTAAGGTTTAATATTTTTAAAAGTTTAACACTACTAGTTGTGACTTTAAGGTTGTTAGTATTGATTATAAGTACTTACAATTGAATGAAATGTGTTGTTTAGATCTAAAAAGCAACCAATCATGTAATGCCACATCATTGCAATAACAAAACATGACTTAATGCACAACTGTTAGAGGTGTGAAGTTAGGAGTGACATTTTAAAGACAATCTCTCAAATGCTTCAGTTTCATGTAGTGGAAAGGTCCTAGGAATGACATTTTGCATTCCATAGCTTGTGGGGTTGAATTGACTATTCTAACATGTTAGGGTAGGTGGGTAAATGCTAGGTAAGTTCTTGTTATATGTGCCAAGAATCCCAGTTGTTCATGGCAGCAGGCTATTGAAAAAGTCCCTTAAGATCCCTAAGCACAAAAAATTTCCAAACTATGACAGAGCAGTTCTTAGAATTCATGGTAACTGGAAACATTCTATTTGGACATAAAAGTGCATGTGGAGTCCATCTACCATAACCTCTCTCAGTATTGGTCAAGTCTAGTTTGTTTGACCATGCTAGAATCAAATACATTTTTTAAAATTGCTTAAATTTCATGTAGTGGAAAGGTGCTAGGAGTGACATTTTGCATTCCATAGCTCGTGGGGCCCAACCGACTATACCAATGCATAGAGGTGGGTGAGCAAATGCTAGAGAGTTCTTGTTTCATGTACCAGACGTCCCAATTGTTTAGAGCAGTACGTTACCAACAAAGTCATTTAAGATCTTAAGAGCAAAAACTGCCAAACTTTGATGGAGCAATACTTGGAATTCATGGAAGATGGGAAAATTTATTTGGACCTAAAAGTGCATGTGGGGTATCTCCATAATAACCTCTCTTAGTTTTGGTCAACTCAAATACATTTGATTGTGTTGAAATTAAATGCATTCTTAGCACAACCTTGCGATGTGCCATATTTTTTTTCTTCTCCTCATGGGGCTGAATCGACTACATCAACACATCAAGGTGGGTAGGTAAATGCTAGGGGAGGTCTTGTTTCATGTGCTAAAGCATCCTAGTTGTTCGGAGCAACAGGCTACCGACAAAATTGAAAGGTGCTAGGACTAAAATTTTGCATTCCATAGGCCATGGGGTCTAACTGACTATGCCAACACATCCGGTTGGGTAGGTGAATGTTAGGGAAGGTCTCATTTCATGTACCAAGTGTCCTAGTTATTCGGGGCAGCAGGCTACCTACAAAGTCCCTTAAGATACCTAAGAGTGAAAAACTACCAAACTATGATGGAGTAATTCTCAGAATTCATGGCAGTTGGGAACATTTTGTTTGCATATTTAGGTACATGTGGGGTCAGTCACAATAACCTCTCTTAGTTTTGGTCAACTTTAGTCCATTTGACTGTGCTGAAATCAAATGCATTCTTGTAAAATGTTCTAGTTTCATGTAGTGGAAAAGGTGCTAGGAGTGAAATTTTACATTCCATAGCTCATGGGGTCAAACTGACTATGCCAACACATCAAGGTGGGTGGGTAAATGTTAGGGGAGGTCTCGTTTCATTTGCCAAGTATTCCAGTCATTCAGGGCAACACGCTACTGGCAAAGTCCCTTAAGATCCCTAAGAGCAAAAAATTGCCAAACTATGATGCAGTAGTTCTCAAAATTTGTGGTAGCTGGGAATGTTCCATTTGGACCTACAAGTGCATATGGGGTCCATCCACAATAACTACTCTCAGATTTGGTCAACTCAAATATGTTTGACCATGCCGAAATCAAATGCATTCTTGCAAAATGTTCCAATTTCATGTAGCTCAACCTTTCCAGGTGCCATATTTTTTGTTCTACTCATTGTGGAGCCAAACCAACTATGCCAATGCATTGGGGTGGGTGGTTAAATGAAAAGGGAGGTCTTGTTTCATGCACCAAGTGTCCCAGTCATTTGGGCTAGCAAGATACCGGTAAAGTCCCTTAAGATCCCTAAGAGCAAAAAATTGCCAAACTATGATGGAGCAATTCTCAAAATTCGTGGCAGCTGGGAATGTTTTGTTTGGATCTACAGGTGCATGTTTGGTCCATCCACAATAACCTCTCTCAGATTTGGTCAACTCAAATCTATTTAACCATTGCCAAAATCAAATGCATTCTTACAAAATGCTTTAGTTTCACGTAGCACAACCTTGCTAGGTGCCATATTTTTTGTTCTGCTTGTCGTGGGTCCAAACTTGTTGCAAGTATGTTCTAACTAGAGTTGTCATTGATGTCAAAATAAATGTGTTGTCATTGGTGTCTATGTGTTATGTCTTTATGGTTGTTGTTCTTAAGTTTATTCTTCTTTCATGTTATTGAATTTGGTAAATGGACCAAAGAACATGTGTAGGAAAGGTTTTATAGAATACTGATTCACCCCCTTCTCAGTATTCCTTGTGTTTAACAATTGGTATCAGAGTAAGGGTTCCTTGGAAGCAAGCTTAACAGCTTGAGGTTGATCTAGGATGTCGCACAAGAAGGAAGCTCCGCAGTTTGATGGAATAGATTATGCTCTCTAGAAGGTACAGATGAAAAGTCATCTCATTTGTCTTAGTTATAGTGTTTGGAAGATGGAAGATACAAAGTACATTGTTCCTGCAAATGGTCCATCATCAGATGATGAAGTCAAATAGTATGAATTAAATGGAAAAGCTAGATATGCTCTATTGAGTGCTTTGTCCAACACTGAGTTAGTAAAAGTTCTAGATCTAGAAACTCCTTATGAAATCTGGGACAAGTTAAAAATTTTGTATGATGGAGATGAATCTGTAAAGAGTGCCAAATTACAAAACTTGAAGGCAAAGTATGAATGTCTAAAGATGAGCGAGGATGAGAACATAATAGTCTACATGCAAAAGGTTGATAAAATTGTCAATGGAATCAAAGGTTTTGGAGGAACTATTGATGAGAATGAGGTTTTGTTGAAGATTCTTAGGTCACAGCCTAAATCCTATAGTCATAAGGTGTTTGCAATTGAAGAAGTTATGAGTGTGAAAATGATTTCAAAGGATCAGTTGCTTGGAAAGCTTACTACTTTTGAGATGAGAGAGTTTGGTGATGCCCTATTGAAAACTGAGACTACTTTCAAAGCCAGCACTTCAGAGAAGATTTCAAGAGTTGAGTAGTATGTTGTGGAACCTGATGATGAACTTAATGAGATTGAATCCAACTTTGTGGATAGAATGTAAAGAGGTACCGGTAAGTTCAAAGGAAAATTACCATTCAAATGCTTTACATGTGGTAAGATTGGTCACTATGCTTCTAGGTGTCCGGAGAGAATTGAAAGGAATAATAACAAATTTGAAAGTAGACCTAGGGTCATGAAGAAATGCTACTATGTTAGAGATATTGATGATGATGGTGTAACAGATGATGAGTCTAATGATACTAGCACTAGTGCAAATGAATTCTTGTTTATTGTTATTAAAGAAGAACCCGTGTCTACTAATCTTGCTAGCTGTATGAAAGAAGAAAAACCAGTGGAAGAGAGTGCTCTGTCTGTTTAGGTTGAGAAAGATAAAGATAAATGGATTATTGATAGTGGATGTTCACATCACATGACTAGTGACAAAAGTAAGTTTGTAAGTTTGGAAAAGTATGATGGAGGACTAGTTAGGTTTGGAGATGATGCAGCTGGTAAGATCTATGGAAGAGGATCTATTTCTTTTGATGGAAAACATAATACAGATGATGTTCTATATGTGAAGGGTTTAAAGAATAATATTTTGAGTGTTGGTCAAATGTGTGACAAAGGTTATGATCTGAGATTCAAGGACAATGGATGCAAGATCATGGAAAGCTCTGGAACAATGATTGCTACTGGTAAGAAGAATAGGGGTAATGTTTATCACTTGAAAGGTACTGATGATTGTTATTTGTTGGATCATACAGATGAGAGTCAGCTATGGAATAGAAGGATGTGTCATATCAGTTTTGACAACTTGGTGAAGATAAGTTCAGTACAGGCGGTGAGAGATTTACCTAAGCTTGCAAAACTTGCTAATACTATTTGCAAGGAATGTCAATTGGGGAAACAGACAAGGACAAATTTCAAGAGTAAAGAATAATTTTCTGCTGGATTGCTTGAGCTAGTGCATACAGATTTGTGTGGTCCTACAAGAACAAGAAGTCTGCAAGGAGACAGGTACTTTATGTTGCTTATTAATGACTATTCTAGAATGACTTAGCTCACTTTTCTAAAAGATAAATTAGAAGCCCAAGACAAGTTCAAAGCTTTCAAAACAATGGTCGAGAATGAGATAGAACTAAGAATCAAATGCTTAAGGTTTGATAGAGGAGGTAAGTTTATATAAAATGAATTCAATATTTTCTATGAAGAACAAGGGATAAAGAGATAGTTGTTTGCTCCTAGAACTCCTCAGTAGAATGGAATTGTTGAAAGAAAGAACAAGATAGTTCAAGAGGCTGCTAGGTCAATGATGAAGGAAGCTGACCTACCAAAAGTGTACTGGAAAGAAGATATACATAATGTTGCCTACATTCAAATTAGAGTTCAAGTCAAAGGTAATGGTACTAAAACTCCTTACAAACTATGGTATGGAAGAGTTCACATAGTGAAATATTGCAAAGTTTTTGGAAGCAAATGTTATATTAGAAGAGATGAAGAGCTAGGCAAGTTTGATGCTAGGTGTGATGAAGGAATTTTCCTTGGATACTCTACAAAGAGTAAGGCCTATCGGTGCTACAATAAGAGATTGAGAATGATCATTGAGAGTGCTAATGTGAAGGTTAATGAAGGAAAAGAAAGAATATCAAATCTGAGTGGCTATGAATCAGATGGACCTGTTGTTACAGTTGAACAAGAAGACAATCAAGTTGAAGAGGAAAAGGCTCTAGAAAGTGCTATTAAGACTCCCAAGTATGTAAGGATTAATCACTCTGAAGATTAGATTATTGGTGACAAAAGAAAAGGGGTATTGGCAAGGAAAAGAGTTATAGAAGAATAGGTGAACTACTATTTACTTTCAAAAATTAAACCTAAAACTATGAGTGAAGCTTGCAAAGATGAAAGTTGGGTAAAAGTCATGGAAGAAGAGCTGATGCAGATAGAAAAGAATCAAACTTGGTAATTGGTTCCTAGACCTGTTGATTAGAATGTGATTGGAACTAAATGGGTTTTCAGAAACAAGATGAATGAAAATGGAGAAGTAGTAAGAAACAAAGCAAGACTGGCATGCAAAGGATATTCTCAGGTTGAAGGGATAGATTTTGAGGAGACTTATGCTTTGGTGGAAAGGAAAGAAGCAATAAGAATGTTTTTGGCATTTGCAACACAAAAAGATTTAGAAGTATACCAGATGGATGTGAAGTCTACATTCTTGAATGAAGAATTAGAAGAAGTTTACATTGAACAACTAGAAGGATTTTAGTCATCAGACTAAGGTGACATGGTGTGCAGATTGGAGAAAACTTTGTATGGACTAAAGTAAGCCCCTAGAGCCTGGTATGCAAGGTTGGATAAGTATTTGTTGCATTTAGGGTTTAGTAAAGGTACTGCTGATAGCAATCTCTATTTTAAAACTAATGATGATCTAATTATGATTGTTGAGTCTTTGTTGATGATATTATCTTTGGAGGCAATGAAGGTATGTGCAAGAAATTTGTAGAGGAAATGCAAAAGGAGTTTGAGATGTCTATATTTGGTGAAATGAAATTCTTTTTAGGACTACAGATTACTCAATCAGATAAAGGAATTTTCATATCTCAATCTAAGTATGTGAAAAAGTTGTTGAAGAAGTTTGGAATGGAGAACTCTAAGCTAGTATGTACCCCTATGATAACCGGTTGCAAGCTAAGCAAGAATGATGAATCACCTAAGGCTGACCAAAAAAATTATAGGTCTATGATTGGAGGACTAGTGTATCTAACCTATACTAGACCAGATGTAATGCATGTAGTTTGTCTTGTTGCAAGATTTCAAGAAGATCCTAGAGAGTCACATGTGATGGCAGTTAAGAGAATCATGAAGTATTTAAAAGGTACTTCATATCATGGCTTATGGTATCCAAAGGATAATGATTTCACTTAGTGCTTATATAGATGCAGATTGGGCTGGAGATGTTGATGACAAAAAAGTACAAGTGGAGGTGCTTTCTTCTTAGGTAACAGATTGGTTTCATGGCTAAGCAAGAAGCAAGATTCAATTTCTTTGTCTACTACAGAAGTAGAATATATGGCAAAAACATGTTGTTGCACTCAAATGCTATGGATGAAGAAAACATTGAAGGATATAAGAGTTGTGTATGGAGAACCAATTTCAATCTTTTGTGACAATACAAGTGCCATAAACATTTCAAATAATCTAGTGATGCACTCAAGAACAATGCATATATCAATAAGGTATCACTTTCTCAAAGAGAAGGTAACAGAGAATGAAGTAAAGATGGAATATGTGTCTACAAAGGATTAGATTGCAGATATTTTGACAAAGCCTCTACCTAAGGATACTTTTGAGTATCTTAGGGAGAAGTTAGGGGTTATTACCCCTCCTACTCTAAACTAAGATGCATAGGAAGTTCATCAGTCCAGTGGTGCCCAAAGTCTTATTCCTTTATCTAGATTGATGTTTTGAAGGCTACCTCTCAGGGGGAGTAGGTAGATGTTGCTGATATGAGTTCCTGATAAAGAGCAATAAGTGTTGTAGTGTTGCTGACAAGGGGAGTGAAAGAGTAATTTTAGTTTAATTAGAGCAGTAGTATGCAAGTATGTGCATAGGAGTGATATCCTTTTCCATTGATGTCAAAGGAGGAGAGAAATTGTGTGAAAAACTTGGGGGGAGAAAGAATTCAGATGTATAAAGAGAAAGGGAGAGAAGTTGATTAATGTAGAATCTTGTCTTGATGGTGTTATTGTTTTTCACATCAATGTTGCCATCAATGACAAAGGGGGAAATTGTTTCAAGTATCTGCTATCTGGTGTTGTCATTGATGTCAACATATCTGTGTTGTCATTTGTGTCTATGTGTTATGTCTTTATGGTTGTTGTTCTTATGTTTATTCTGCTTTCATGTTATTGAATTTGGTAAATGGATCAAAGAACATGTGAAGGAAAGGTTTTATAGAATATTGATTCACTCGCCCTCTTAGCATTCCTTGTGTTTAACAAAAGTAACTACACCAATGTGTTAGGGTGGGTAGCTAAATGCTAAAGGAGGTCTCTTTTCATGTACCAAGTGTCCTAGTTGTTCAGGGTAGCAGGCTATCAGCAAAGTCCTTTAATATCCCTAAGAGAAAAAACTACCAAACTATGACGAAGCAGTTCTAAGAATTTGTGGCATTTGGGAACATTTTGTTTGGGCCTAGAGGTGCACATGGGGTCCATTCACAATAAAATCACTTGGATTTGGTGAACAATAGTCTATTTGACAGTGTTGAAATCAAATCCATTCTTTTAAAATACTTCAGTTGCATGCAGTGGAAAGGAACTACATGTGACACTTTGCATTCCATAGCTCATGGGGCTGAATCGACTATGCCAATGTGTTGGGGTGGGTGAGTAAATACTAGGGTAAGTCTCATTTTGTGTGCCAAGCATCCCAATCATCTAGGGAAAAAGGCTACCAGCAAAGTCCCTTAAGATTCCTAAGAGCAAAAAACTACTAAACTATGACGAAGCAGTTCTCAGAATTCATAATAGCTAGAAACTTTATGTTTGTACCTACAAGTGCACATGGGGTCTGTCCACAATAACCTATCTTAGATTTGGTCAACTCTAGCCTATTTGACCTTTCCAAAATCAAATGTATTCTTGCAAAATGCTTCAATTTCATGTAGCACAGCCTTGCCAGGTGCCATATTTTTTGTTTTGCTCATTATGGGGCTGAACTAACTATGCCAATGCATCAGGGTGGGTAGATAAATGTTAGGGGAGGTCTCATTTCATGTACCAAGCATCCCATTCATTCAAGGCAGTGAGCTACCAACAAAGTCCCTTAAGATCCCTAAGAGCCAAAAACTACCAAACTATAATGAAGTAGTTCTCAAAATTTGTGGTAGCTAGAAATTTTTTGTTTAGACCTATAGGTGCACATGGAGTCCATCCATAATAACCTCTCTTAGTTTTTTCAACTCCATTCCATTTGACCATGTCCAAATTAGATGTATTCTTGTAAAACATTTCAGTTTCATGCAATGGAAAGGTGCTAGGAGTGACGTTTTACATTCCATAGCTTGTGGGGCTAAATTGACTATGCCAATACATTGGGGTGGGTGGGTAAATACTAGGGGAGGTCTTGTTTTGTGTGCAAATTGTCCGAGTCATTCAAGGTAGTAGGCTACCAGCAAACTCCTTTAAGATCCCTAAGAGCAAGAAATTGTCAAACTATGATGGAACAGTTCTCAGAATTCATTGTAGCTGAGAACATTCTGTTTAGACCTAGAAGTGCATGTGAGGTTTATCCATAATAACCTCTCCCATATTTGGTAAACTCAAATCTATTTGATCATGCCAAAATCAAATGCATTCTTGCAAAATGTTTCAGTTTCATGCAGCACAACCTTGCTAGGTGCCATATTTTTTGTTCTGCTCATCATGGGGCTGAATCGACTACACTAATGCATTGGGTGGGTGGGTAAATGCAAGGAGAGGTCTCATTTTGTGTGCCAAGCATCCCAATCATTTGGAGAAGTAGGCTACCAACAAAGTCACTTAAGATCTTAAGAGAAGAAACTACCAAACTATGATGGAGCATTTCTTAGAATTCATGGTAGCTGGGAATGTTCTATTTGGCCCTATAGGTGTATGTGGTGTCCATCCACAATAACCTCTCTCAATTTGGGTTAACTCAAATCCGTTTGACCATGCTAAAATCAAATGCATTCATGCAAAATGCTTCAGTTTCATGCAACACAACCTTGACAGGTGCCATATTTTTTGTTCTACTCCTTATGGGGTTGAACTAACTATGCAAATGCATCAGGGTGGGTGGTTAAATGCTAGGGGAGGTCTCGTTTCATGTGCCTAGCATCCCATTCGTTCGGTGCAGTAAGCTACTAGCAAAGTCGAAAGGTGCTAGGACTAAAATTTTACATTCCACAGGTCATGGGGTTGAATCAACTCTGCCAACATGTCTGGGTAGGTAGGTGAATGGTAGGAGAGGTCTCATTTTGAGTGCCAAGTGTCTCAGTCATTTTAGGCTACAAGCTACTAGCAAAGTCAAAAGGTGCTAAGAGTGAGATTTTGTATTCCACAACTCATGAGGCTGAGCTGACTATGCCAACGCATTGGGGTGGTAGGTAAATGCTAGGGGAGGTCTCATGTCATGTACCAAGCATCCCAGTCATTCTGAGTTGCAAGATACTAGCAAAGTCAAAAGCTTCTAGGACTAAAATTTTGCATTCCATAGGTCATGGGGTCTAACCAACTATGCCAACATGTCTGAGTGGGTGGGTAAATGCTAGGGGAGGTCTCATTTCATGTGCAAAGTGTCTCAATTGTTCTAGGTTGCAAGCTACTGGCAAAGTGACTTTGTTGATAACTTATAGCCTGGAATGACTGGGATGCTTTGCACAAGAAACAAGACCTTCCCTAGCATTTACCCACCCACCTTGATGCCTTGGTGTAGTAAGCTTAGCCCCACAAGCTATGGAATGCAAAATCTCACTCCTAGCACCTTTCAACTTTGTTGGTAGCTTGCAACCTAGAATGACTAAGACACTTGGTGCATGAAGCGAGACCTCTCCTAGCATTTACCTACCCAACCAAACATGTTGGTACAGTTGATTTGACCCCATGACTTATAGAATGTAAAATTTTAGTCCAAGCACCTTTCAACTTTAACATCAATAACCTACGACACCAAATGACTAGGACACTTGGCACATGAAATGAGACCTCCCATAGCATTTACCTGTCCACCTTGACACATTGGCACAATCAATTTGGCCCCACAAGTAGGACAAAAAATATGGCACCTGGCAAGGTTGTGCTACATGAAACTGAAGCATTTTGCAAGAATGCATTTAATTTCGGCATGCTCAAATGGATTTGAGTTGACCCAAACCGAGAGACATTATTGTGGATGAACTCAATGTGCACTTGTAGGTCCAAATAGAATGATCCCAACTGCAATAAATTCTAAGAACTGCTCTGTCATAGTTTGGTAGTTTCTGCTCATAAAATCTTAAGTGACTTTGTTGATAGCCTATTGCTACAAATGACTAGGATGCTTGTTGCACAAAATGAGACCTCCCCTATCATTGAGTAGGCCACCCCTATGTGTTGGCACCATCAGTTTGGCCCCATGACAAGAAGAACAAAAAATATGGCACCTGGCAAGGTTGTGCTACGTGGAACTGAAGCATTTTGCAAGAATGCATTTAATTTCAGCATGGCCAAATAGATTTGAGTTGATCAAATCTAATAGAGGTTATTATGGATAGACCTCATGTGCACCTGTAGGTCCAAACAGAATGTTCCCAACTACCACAATTTTTGAGAAATGCTCTGTCATAGTTTAGCAATTTTTTGCTCTTAGGGATCTTAAGGGAGTTTACCAGTAGCCTGTTTCCTTGAACGACTGGGATGCTTGGTGCATGAAACAAGACCTCCCCTAGCATTTACCTACCCACCCTAACACATTGGTGTAGTCAGTTCAACCCACAAGCTATGGAATGCAAAATGTCACTCCCAACACCTTTCCACTACATGAAACTGAAGCATTTGGCAAGAGTGCATTTGATTTTGACACGGTCAAACAGACTAGAGTTGACCAAAACTGCAAGAGGTTATTGTGGATGAACTTCACATGTACCTATAAGTCCAAAATAAATGTTTCCTTCTTCCATGAATTCCAAGAACTGCTCCATCATATTTTAGCATTTTTTTTGCTATTAGGGATCTTAAGGGACTTTGTAGGTAGCCTACTACCTCGAACGACTGGGACTCTTGGTGCATGAAACAAGACCTCCCCTAGTATTTACCTACCCACCCCAATGCAGTGGTGGAGTCAGTTCAGTCCCACAATGAACAGATAAAAAATATGGCACTTGGCAAGGATGTGCTGCATGAAACTGAAGCATTTTGCAAGAATGCATTTGATTTAGGCACGGTCAAATGGACTAGATTTGACCAAATTTGAGAGACATTATTGTGGATGGACCCCACACGCACCTGTAGGTCCAAACATAATGTTTCCAGCTGCCATGAATTTTGAAAACTGCTCCATCATAGTTTGGTAGTTTTTTGCTCTTAGGGATCTTAAGGGACTTTGCCGGTAGCCTATTGCCCTAAACAAATGGGATGCTTGACACAAAAAATGAGACCTCTCCTAGCATTTACCTACCCACCTCGATGCGTTGGCATAGTTAGTTCGGGCCCACAAGCTATGGAAAGAAAAATATCACTCCTAGCAATTTTCCACTACATGAAACTAAAGGATTTTGCAAGAATGCATTTGATTTTGGCATGGTCAAACAGACTAGAGTTGACCAAAATTGAGATAGGTTACTGTGGATGAAGTGCACATGCACCTGTAGGTCTAAACAAAACATTTCCAGCTACCACAAGTTCTAAGAACTGCTTCGTTATTGTTTGGAATTTTTTTTCTCTTAGGGATCTTAAGAGACTTTGTTGGTAGCCTACTGCCCCAAACTACTGGGATGCTTGGTGCAGAAAATAAGACCTCCCCTATCATTTACCTATCCACCCTGATGCATTAGCATAGTCAGTTCAGCCCCACGAGATATGAAATGCAAAATGTCACTCCTAGCTCCTTTTCACTGCATGAAACTAAAGCATTTTGCAAGAATGCATTTGATTTCGGCATGGTCAAACAAACTGGAGTTGACCAAAACTAAGAGAGGTTATTGTGGATGAACCCCACATGCACTTGTAGGTCCAAATAGAACATTATCAACTACCACGAATTCTAAGCATTGCTTTGTCATAGTTTAGCAATTTTTTGCTCTTAGGGATCTTAAGGGACTTTGTTGGTAGCCTACTGACCCAAATGACTGGAATGCTTGGTGCATGAAACAAGATCTCCCCTAGCATTTACCTACCCACCCTAATGCGTTGATGCAATTGGTTTGACCCCATGACCTATGGAATGCAAAATTTCACTCCTAGCACCTTTCCATTGCATGAAACTAAAGCATTTTGGAACAATGTGTTCTTTTTCACCATAGGCAAATGAAATTCATTAAAAAAATATAGGTAGGTGTTTATAGATTGAC
Source organism: Cunninghamia lanceolata (assembly GCA_027924645.1). Lineage (NCBI taxonomy): Eukaryota > Viridiplantae > Streptophyta > Pinopsida > Cupressales > Cupressaceae > Cunninghamia > Cunninghamia lanceolata. The sequence continues at coordinate 1,203,874 of BSBN01001410.1, read as the reverse complement.
CTAACATCCACCTATACATGCAAAGAAGATGTTCCTAGGTGTCACAGTTTGATGGAACATTTGGTCCAAAGTTTGTCACCTTTTTTGTCTTAGGGCTCTTGAGAGATTGTTTGTGTTTGATATAGCCGAGAACGACCCTGAGGCTTTGCCAGCAAAAAGACATCTTCCCTAGCATTTACCCACCCACTTAGATGTGTTGGCACCATTCATTTGGCCCTAGGAGATGCCAAATGTAAAAATTCAATCATAATACCTTTCTGGTAGATGAAAATTTAGTACAATAAAGTTGTTCTCACTTGATCCAATGTCTTGTAGGGCATCAATTGAGGATGCCCTTACTAGTGCTATCAATTGTTAGCACCAAATGTGAAGAAACAAATGAGGGTTTTTCATTAAAACTCATTAAGATTCATTATGAAATAGTAACATCATTAAAACGAGTTAAAACACATAGTAACATCATTAAAACTCATTATGAAATAGTAAGTAAAGGATATATCATCATGAAATAATCATGAAACCCTAGCTTACATTCATTCCAAAGGAAACTTCATAAGGATTATACCTACCTCCATCATACTAAAATCTTGCATGCAAATGAAATTGCACTATTTAGCTAAAATATAGAAGGTGAAATGAGGATAGCAAAGAAAAATAACATACCTTTCTGTCACTCCACTAATTCAATCCAATAAACCATCCAGGTCTACTCTACTCTTTATTGTGTTGAGTATTGCCTCATGGTCAAACTCATGAACCTTCCACAAGGTCATGTTCAATGGTCTACCCCCATATTTGATCAAATAAATGTTTGATGCCACAACAAGGTTAGAATAATGAAGAATCTTCTTATGTGTGTCAAAATCCTCGAACAACCACACATCAAACTTCTTCACTAGGTACCTTCTAAGCCATGTTCCAATAACAACCACTGATCCTATAGGGTACTCAATGTTTTCTCCATTTATAACAGGGGAATCTAGTTTATTTTTTGCCTCAATACAATGACACAAAGAATAATCCATTCCTTCTTTATTGTCTTTAGCTGCAATAACTACATAAACATGCCCTACATTGATATGTGCATTTAGTTCAATGAATATAGTCAACAATACAAGAAAAACTACAAAATAAGTATAAGTGTTTTTAGTGTTTTAAGTGTTTAGAGAGACCAGAGGGAGAGAGATCAAGATAGAGAGACTGCTTTTGACATGTGACCCTAAACCTTAAACCCAAGAAACCCTAAACCCCTATCTCCCTATCTCTACCTAATCTCCATATATGTATCATCCCTCTACCTCTCTATCTCTCTATCTCCCTCTCTCTCTAAACCCCTAAACCCTAAATAATGCCCCTAAACCCTAAACCTTGATCTCCCTATCTCTCCCTCTCTAAAGTACAAACCCCTAAACCCTAAACTCGATCAACCCTAAACCCCTATCTCCATGTCTCTATCATCCCTCTACCTCTCAATCTCTCTGCCTATGTCTCTAGTCATGTCCCTCGCCCTCTATCTCCCTATCTCCCCTTAGTCTCCTCTATATCTCCCTATCATTCCTCTCTCTATAAACCCTAACATAAACCTCTAAACCTTAACCCCTAACCCCTAAACCTTAAACCCTAAATCCTAAATAATGCCCCTAAACCCTAAAATTGAGCAACCCTAAATCCTAAACCCTAGAAGAAACCCTAAACATTTATCTCCCAATTTCTCCCAATCTCTATCGGTCCCCTCTATCTATCTCTCTCTAAACCCTAAACCCCTAAATGCTAAAATCAAGCAACCCTAAACCCCTAAACCCTAAACCCTAAACCTGAGCAACCATAAACCCATAAACCCTAAATAATTCCTCTAAACCCTAAACCCTAAACTTGAGCAACCCTCAACTCATAAACCTCAAATAATGCCCCTGACCCCTAAACCCTAAACTCAAGCAACTAGGCTAAACCCCTAAACCATAAATAATTCCCCTTTAACCCTAACCCCTAAAACTGAAACTTTGAGCAACCCTAAACTCATAAACCTCTCTCTCTCCAAAACCCCTAAACCCTAACCCCTAACCCCTAAACCTGAGCAACCCTAAACCTCTACCTCCTTATCTCTCCCTTATAGCCCTATATCTCTATCATCCCTTTACCTCTCAATCTCTCTCCCTATCACTCTAGACATCTCCCTCACTCTCTATCTCCCAATCTCTCCCTTTTCTCTCCTCTATCTCTCCCTATCTATCTCCTCTAGATCTATCTACCTAACTATCTCTCTCTATCTCCCTATCTCTTCCCTCACTCTCCCCTATCATTCCTCTATCTCCCTATCTCTCCCCTCTATCTCTCCCTCACCCTTATCGATGAAGGATATGAAAACAAGAAAACTAGGACTCTCTATCTCGCTTCTCTCTCCCCTCCATCTCCACCCTCTCTCCCTCTTCCTCTATCTCCCTCTCCCTTATTGCCAAAGAACATGGAAACAAGAAAACTAGGACATGCAAAGAGTGATGAGGATATAAATTGGGATGATGAAAGGGAAAGAAGATAAAATAAAAGTTCATTGGATGAGAAGAATGATGAGGAAAGGTGGAAAATAGTAAAATAGGGAACATTTGGTGGGATCTAAAGGGAAATTGGAAAGGAAAAGGAAATCTAGGAGGTAGATAGGTTAGAGAGAGAGGAGGGAAGTAGAGAGTGAGAGAGAGGATAGGAGGTAGAGTAGGGAGGGAAGAAGAGAGTGAGAAAGAGGGTAGGAGGTAGATAGGTCAGGGAAGTGTTGGTAGGTGGCGACTGATCAGGAAAGTACTGTACACTAGCCATGTATCCTCGCCGGGGTTCGGGGCATTAAAAAAACCCTATTTTTGTAACCGACAAAAAACCTATTTTCTATAACCGACATAAGGCTTGATAAAAGCAGCCAAGGGTTAGGGTTTTTTGGGGGATATTGTATTGTAGCATTTGCAATGGTATTGAGTTGCAGGGATTGTTGCTTGTAATTAGTTTGATTTACTGGATAATAATATTGGACTCTCTATTTGGTGGGTGTAGCCTGATTTTGGATGAACCACGTTAAAACTTGACTCTCACTGTTATTATTTCTGTGTATTTTTTATTCCTCTATTTAATCTTTATTTGCATTTAATTGTTATCTTCTATCGGCTAACCCTAACAAGTGGTATCAGACCGGGTTGTGTTCAATTATCATCTGCAGGAAGGTCTCACGGTTGAATGGGAGCAATGGTAGACGAGGGTAAATTGAAGGTCAATAAATTCAATGGGAAGAACTATCAGTTATGGAAGATGCAGATGGAGGATTACCTCTATCAAAAGGATTTATGGATGCTGTTGGAAGGAGTAGCCAAAAATCAGAAATAATGAGTGATGAGGATTGGAATCTTCTTGACAGAAAGGCACTGGAAACCATTCGGTTGTGCTTGGCACCATCGGTGGCATTCAATATAACGAAAGCGAAGATAATAGATGGTCTAATGAAAGCTTTGGCTAAATTGTATGAAAAACCCTCAGCCTCAAATAAGGTATTTCTTATGAAGTGCTTATTTAATCTGAAAATGGTTGAAGGTGGATCTGTGACAGATCATTTAAATGAATTTAATATGATTGTCAATCAATTGATTTTTGTAAATGTAAAATTTGATGAAGTTAGAGCTCTCTTGATATTATGTTCATTGCCTGAAAGTTGGGATAGTTTGGTAATTGCAGTTAGTAACTCTGTTTCTAGTTCAAATACCCTAAAATTTGATGATGTTGTTGGTGTTATTCTGAGTGAGGAAATCTGTAGGAAAAACTCAGGTGGATCCACATCAGGTAGTGTTTTGAATGCAGAAAGCAATGGTAGATCAAAGGAGAGAGGAAAAGGTTCTGGAGGTCATGGGAAGTCATGAGGAAAATCAAAGGACAACAAATCCCAATCTAGAGGACATAAAGATTGTTGGTACTGTGGGAAACCAGTTCATCTAAAGAAAGATTGTTGGTCTCAGAAAAATAAAGGAGACAAATAAGAAGGCAATAAGGAGGCAAATGTGGTAAGTAATAAATCTGAAGATGATGCTTTGATTCTTTCCCTAGATAATGCTGATGATTCATGGGTTTTAGATTCAAGGGCCTCATTTCATGCTACGCCCCATAGAAGTTATTTTCTTGATTTTGTCCAAGGGGATTTTGGGCTGGTTTATTTGGGAGATAACAAACCCTATTAGATTGTTGGAAAGGGAAGAATCAAGATTAAGTTGCAGAATGGGAATCATTGGCTACTACAAGAGGTAAGGCATGTTCCAAGGCTCGGTAGGAATTTGATTTCATCAGGGTAGCTAGCTGAACAAGGTTGCATTGTTACATTTACTAATAAAAATTGGAAGGTTTCAAAAGGCACCTTAATAGTAGCAAAAGGTGTGAAAGTAGGCACCTTATATCTTTATACAGGTCATATTGTTCCTTCTACTTTAGCTGTTGTAGAGAAAAAATAAACAGGTTCAGGAACAGTTGCTACAGGTTCTAAGACAACACCATGGCATAACAGACTTGGGCATATGAGTGAAAAATGTATGAAGGTACTTCATTCTAAGAAAGTTTTACCAGGTCTAAAATGTATTAATATGGATTTCTGTGAAAGTTGTGTGTATGGCAAACAAAAGAGAGTCAGTTTTCTCAAGGATTGGAAGCAAAAGAAAAATGAAAAGTTGGAGCTTGTGCATACAGATGTATGTGGACCAACTTAGGTATCTTCTCTCGGTGGCTCTTAGTATTATGTTACATCATAGATGATGCAACTAGGAAGGTATGGATTTATTTCCTTAGGTAGAAATCTGATGTATTTGAAACATTTAAGAAATGGAGAAGCTTGGTTGAGAATGAGACAGGTAAAAGATTAAAATGTCTCATATTTGATAATGGTGGTGAGTATTGTAGCAAAGAATTTGAGGATTATTGTTCCTTGAATGGAATTCGTAGGTAGAAAATGGTTCCAGGGAGTCCATAGAAAAATAGAGTGGCTGAATGCATGAATAGGACAATAATGGAGCATGCAAGGACCATGAGATTGCATGCTAGGCTGCCTTTAAACATGTGGGCAGAGGCTATCAACACTACTATATATTTAATTAATAGAGGTCCTTCAGTTCCTTTGGGCTGTGGTATTCTAGAGGAAGCATGGACAGGCAAGAAGCTAAGTTATTCTTTTCTGAAAACCTTTGGCTGTGAAGCATTTGCACATATAGATTTTGAAAATAGAACCAAGCTAGATGTAAAATCAAAAAAGTGTACCTTTGTTGGATATGGCATTGATGAATTTGGTTATAGGCTTTGGAATTTTAAAAATTAGAAAATTGTGAGTAGGGATGTTATATTCAATGAGAAGGTGTTGTACAAAGCTCAATTGCAGCAGCATGAGAAGAAAGAAAAGGATTATGTGGTGCTGGATGGTACTCCAAATAGTGATGTTCCAGTGGTTCCTCATGCTCTACAACAACAACCAAAAATACCACAAACTCCAGTGAATGTTAGACGGTCAACAAGGCTAAGTAGACCTCCTGAAAGGTTCTCTCCCTCTTTGTATTCTATTTTGTTAATAGATGCTGGTGAACCAGAAGGGTATGATGAAGCTATACAGGTGGATACACAGGTTCAGTGGGAGCTTGCAATGAAAGAAGAAATGGACTCCTTACTGAAAAATTAGACTTGGGAATTATGTGAGTTGCCTACAGGTAAAAGGGCTTTACCAAACAAATGGGTTTATAGGCTGAAAGAGGAAGATGGAGGTAAGAAAAGATTTAAAGTCAGGTTAGTAGTAAAAGGATTTGCACAGAAAAAGGGCATTGATTTTGATGAGATATTTTCTCCGATTGTCAAGATGACTTCTATTCGTATTGTTTTAAGTATTATGGCTACTGATGATTTGCATTTGGAACAACTAGATGTGAAAACTGCCTTTCTCCATGGTGATTTAGAGGAGGAGATATACATGGAACAACCCCAAGGATTTGAGGTCAAAAGTCAGGAGAAACTAGTGTACAAATTGAAGAAGAGTTTGTATGGCCTGAAACAATCACCTCAGCAATGGTATCTGAAATTTGATAGTTTTATGGCTGAGCAAGGCTACAATCGGTGTCATTCTAACCATTGTGTTTATTTTAAGAGGTTGGATAATGATAGCTACATTGTTTTATGTTTATATGTTGATGATATGCTTGTAGCTGGGTCTAACATGGATCACATAAGAGAGTTAAAATGGTAATTAGCACAGTCATGTGATATGAAGGATTTGGGGGCAGCAAAACAAATCCTTGGTATGAAAATTTGCAGAGATAGGAAGAACAGAAAATTGATTCTATCTCAGGTTGCTTATGTTGAAAAGGTGTTGCAGAGATTCCATATGGAGAATGTAAAAGCTGTCAGCACATCTTTGCCTAGTCATTTGAAATTGACTAAGGAGATGTGTCCAAAGACACAAGAGGAGGAAGAAAAAATGTCCAAGGTACCATATGCTTTAGCTATAGGAAGTTTAATGTATGCCATGGTATGCACAAGACCGGATATTGCACATGCTGTAGGAGTCGTCAGTAGGTATATGGGTCATCCCGGATTGGAGCATTGGAATGCAATAAAATGGATTCTCAGATATTTGAGAGGTACATCCAATAAAGACTTATGTTTTGGGAGCTCTAATACCGATTTAGCAGGTTATGTAGACTCAAATTTGGTAGGGGATATTGATACCAAGCAGAGTACTACAGGTTATGTCTTTACTGTAGGTGGGACAGCAGTGAGCTGGATCTCACGGTTGCAAAAGGTGGTTGCTTTATCCACCATGGAGGTAGAGTATGTAGCTGCAATAGAGGCAAGCAAGGAGATGATATGGCTGCAATCTTTCATGGAAGAATTAGGCAAAGATTAGGCTAATATTTCTTTGTATATAGATAGTCAGAGTGCCATACATCTTACAAAGAATTCTGTCTTGCATTCAAAGACCAAACACATACAATTGAGGTATCACTTTATTTGGTCAGTGTTGGATGATGGACAGTTAAGGCTGGAAAAGATACATATAGATGAAAATCCAACGGATATGTTTACAAAGGTAGTGACAAGGGAGAAGCTAAGCTCCTCTTCAGCTTCAGTTGGTCTTCAAGACTGAAAACAACAAAAATTAGAACAGGAGAGTCCAAGGTGCTTATTTCCAGTGGGAGCCACAGGGGCAGAGGTGTTGTCTAGGGTTAGTCTCCAAGTGGGAGATTGTTTATGTGTGGAGCCTGAACAGTCTCCAAGTGGGAGATTGTTGGTAGGTGGTGACTGATCAAGAAAGTACTATACACTAGCCATGTATCCTCACCAAGGTTTGAGGCCGGGTTGGGCTCTGAGCAAGGGTTCAAGGGCGGCAGCCCCCAAAATTTTTTTTAGAGCCGACATAAAAAAACCCTATTTGTGTAACCAACATAAAAAACCTATTTTTTGTAACCGACATAAGGCTTGATAAAAGTGGCTAAGGGTTAGGGTTTTTTGGGGGATATTGTATTGTAGCATTTGCAATGGTATTGAGTTGTAGGGATTGCTGGTTGTAATCAGTTTGATTTACTAGATAATAATATTGGACTCTCTATTTGGTGGATGTAGCCCAAGTTTGGGTGAACCACATTAAAAATTGTCTCTCATTGTTATTATTTCTATGTATTTTTCATTCCTCTATTTAATCTTTATTTGCATTTAATTGATATCTTCTGCCGGCTAACCCTAACAGGAAGTAGAAAGTGAGAGAGAGGGTAGGAGGTAGAGAGGGGAGGGAAGTAGAGACTGGGAAAGAGGGTAGGAGGTAGAGAGTGGAAGGAAGTAGAGATTGAGAGAGAGGGTAGGAGGTAGAGGGGAGGTAAGTAGATATTGGGAGAGAGGGTAGGAGGTAGAGAGGGGAGGGAACTAGAGATTGAGAGAGAGGGTAGGAGGTAGAGAGGGGAGGGAAGAAGAGAGTGAGAGAGAGGGTAGGAGGTAGAGAGAGGGGGGAGAAGAGATTGAGAGAGAGGGTAGGAGGTAGAGAGGGGAGGGAATAAGAGAGGGTAGGAGGTAGAGATGGAGGAAGTAGAGAGTGAGAGAGAGGGTAGGAGATAGAGAGGGGAGGGAAGTAGAGAGTGAGAGAGAAGGTAGGAGGTAGAAAGGGGAGGGAAGAAGAGAGTGAGAGAGAGGGTAGGAGGTAGAAAGGGGAGGGAAGTAGAGAGTGAGAGAGAGGGTAGGAGGTAGAGAGGGGAGAGAAGTAGAGACTAAGAGAGAGGGTAGGAGGTAGAGAGGGGAGGGAAGTAGAGAGTGAGAGATGTTCATTGCATAACACAACTGAGAGGGGGGCTAAGTTGTAACTTAAAACTTCAAAACCCTCACACAACTTCAGATCCACATTAATTCAATTAATCACTTAAATTGTTATGATGATTAAGCATGAAAGTAAATAATAGAAACTAAATCAAATCAACATCAAACATAAGAGAATACCAGATTTACGTAGAAAACCTAAGAAGGGAAAAACCACGGTGAGGATTAGCTCGCAATATAAAGTAGTAGCAACACTGAAATATAATAGGCTCAATACCAAAAGGCTCACTCCTAGAGGGATCACTACCCAAATGAAAGAAAGGGTCATTGCCAAAAAGAAGATAGAGAAGATTTTTACAAGGAGAAAACTATCTCAATGCAACAGAGAAGTCCACCACAACATCACCAACAACTTCGCAGTCATATTGAAGAATTGTAGACACTTTCTGCTCACTACATCCAGTAATCGAACACATGAAGGCTTGTATTGCACTACACATTTTACCACACTATCATTCACATCTCATCCATCATGTGTGCACTCTTTCATGATCCCTTGAAACTCATTTATACCATCTTCAACCTTGAAAACATTCTCCAAGGTTGGCAAAGCACCTCAACCATGTAAATTCAAATTAGGTCATAACCAAAACATTCCTATAGTGGAAAGGAATGAAGGTAGAAAATACCACAGCTTAGATTGGACCTAAATCCATTCATATATATTACACCACGCTTCTACAATCATCGAAGCAACTCCGTAATTAGTGTAAACACCCAAGGTCAGCCAAACCTATGTTAACACCATAATCAATTATGTACACGCTTCCTCAAAACCAAAGATGACTCATAGACTACACACCAAGCTTGAACATGATCTAAAGTATTCCAAAAAGATCCTAAAATCTAATAAATTCCTCTGCAACAACTTTCACCTACTGAACAAACTTATCATGTTTACCCAGTATGTTCAAATATCTCTGTCATGCACTATAACTTGATAAATCAACCTCCGGAGAACCAAACCATGAACAACTTCAACTGGAGAAAGATATGAACCTTATAAGCACATTTCCATAATTACAAGACCAAAAACCACATTTGCGGAGAAATGTAGAGAAAAGACATTTCTCCCAGACACCTCTGCAAACCTCTGTAAATCATAGTTCACACACTGATGAACACACCTTGCTCTACACAACAATCTAGCATGTCAAATCCTAAATGTAGCATCTATAAACACCTCTAAACAACATATCCAAATCAAATAAATAGATATTCAATATGAAAGAAATACAGAGAAAAACTAGAACACTACTCTGTAACACAAAATACCACTGCCACATACTGTTTTCTTATTTTATTCAAATTTTCTCGAAAGCACTTGGAAACCAAGCACTAGAAATGTATTATCACCATCTTCAACACTTTCTCATCATCAAAGATATCATCCTTTCAACACCAACTTGCTCACACTCTTGCAATATTCTCTTGCTCATACAATTGACACCAATGACAACACAAGCTTGTTCACATCAATGACAACACTAACTGCATATACTTGCAACAATCTCCCCCTTTGTCATTGATGAAAAAACATGATGTGAAAAACCATCAACATAATCAACTCTTTTTCTTTCTCTTTCTCTCCCCCTCAGCATACTATTCTCTTCTTGACAACTCTTTCCTTTTTCACATCTCTCTCTCTCTCTCTCTCTCTCTCTCTCTCTCTCTCTCTCTCTCTCTCTCTCTCTCTCTCTCTCTCTCTCTCTCTCTCTCCCTCCCTCCCTCCCTTTGACATCAATGGCAAAGGGCTACACATCTCTCTCTCACTTTCCTCTTTTGACACTACTCAAACTTGTACCTTCTCGCCATTGCTTTGTAACATCTTTTCTTTTACTACTCTTCATACTCGCCTTGACTACAACAACCAACATGACCACTACCTACTCCCCCAAGGAGAGGTATCCTCCACCATCAATCTAGAATAAAGAGTAAATATTGAAATCCACTAGACTGATGCATCTCCTTATGCATCTAGTTCAAAGAAGGAGGGGCAATAACCCCTAACTTCTCTTAGAGATACTCAAAAGTATCCTTAGGAAGAGCCTTAGTAAATATATTAGCAACCTGATCCTTTGTAGGCACATACTCAAGCTTCACTTCATTCTCTGCAACCTTCTCTCTCATAAAGTGATAACGGATTGAGATATGTTTTGTCCTTGAGTGCATCACTAGATTAATTGAAATGTTAATAGCACTTGTAATATCATAGAAGATAGGAATAGGTTCATCATATACAACTCTGATATCCTTCAAGGTTTGCCTCATCCACACCACTTGTGTATAGTAAGATGTTGTTGTTATGTATTCTACCTCTATAGTAGATAAAGACATTGAATCTTGCTTCTTGCTTAACCAAGACACCAATCTACATCTAAGAAAGAATGCATGACTACTTGTACTTTTCCTATCATCTATACAACCAGCCCAATCTACATTTGTATAAGCACTTAGAGTAAAGCTAGTATCCTTTGGATACCACAAGCCATGATTCAAAGTGCCCTTTAAATATTTGAATATTTTCTTCATTACTGAAACATGTGACTCTCTAGGATCTTCTTGAAATCTAGCCACAAGACAAACTGCATGCATAATATTTGGTCTAGTAGAAGTTAAATATAGCAATCCTCCAATCATTGATCTATACCTACTCTAATTAGCCTTAGGAGATTCATCATTCTTGCTTAGCTTGCAACCAATAACCATAGGGGTACATACTAGTTTAGAATCTTCCATTCCAAACTTCTTTAAGATCTCCTTGACATACTTTGATTGTGAAATGAAAATACCTTTATCTGTCTAATTGATTTGTAGCCCAAGGAAAAAGTTTATTTCACCACACATTGACATTTCAAACTCTTTCTACATTTCATCTACAAAACTCTTACACGTGCCTTCATTTCCTCCAAATATTATATCATCTACATACACTTCCACAATCAGAATTTGATCTTTCGCTACTTTGATGTATAGATTGCTATCTGTAAAACCTTTATTGAAACCTTGTTGTAATAGGTACCTATTGAAGCTTGCATACCAAGCTCTGGGGCTTGTTTCAATCCATATAGTGCCTTCTTCAATCTGTAAACCATATCTAGTTTACCTGATAATTAAAATCCATCTGGTTGTTCTATGTATACTTCTTCTTCCAAATCACCATTCAAGAAAGTAGACTTCACATCCATTTGATATACTTTGAAATCCTTATGTGCTGTAAAATACAAAAACATCCTAATGGCCTCCATTCTTTCCACTAGAGCATATGTTTCCTCATAGTCTATTCCTTCTACTTGTGAGTAGCCTTTACACACAAGCCTTGCCTTGTTTCTTACGACTTCTCCATTCTCATCCAATTTGTTCTAGAATACCCACTTAGTTCTAATCACATTTTTTTTTGTTGGTCTTGGGACAAGTTCCCAAGTCTGATTCTTTTCAATCTGCATTAGTTCTTCTTCCATAGTCTTAATCCAATACTCATCCTTGCATGCTTCAATCACTATTTTAGGTTCAACTTTAGAAAGTAAACATAGATTTCCCTGTTCTTCAACAACTTTCCTTCTTGTCAGCACACCTTTGTTCTTATCACCAATGATTTAGTCTTTAGAATGATGCTTCTACACATACTTGGGAGTTTTAGGAGTCTTTTCTGGAGTTTCTTCCTCTTCAATCTGCACTTCCTTTTCCTTAGCATTTTCTTCTTCTCTGCAAGAAGACTCATCTTATTCATATCCATTTACCTCTAAATTCTTTTGTAGATCTTCATTAACTTTGACATTTGCACTCTCAACAATCCTTCTTAGCCTCTTGTTTGAGCACCAGTAAACTTTGCTTTTAGTAGAATATCCAAGGAAGATACCTTCATCAGACATTGCATCAAATTTTCCTAGGTTTTCTTCATCCCTTCTAATATAGCATTTGCTTCCAAACACTCTGAAGTATTTAGATGTAGGAATCCTTCCATACCATAGCTCATAAGGAGTCTTTGCACTATTTGCTCTTGCTTGCACTCTATTTAGTATATAGACAATAGTATGAATTGCTTCTCTCCAGTAGACCTCTGTTAGATTTACTTCTTTTATAATTATCCTTGTAGCTTCCTAGATAGTCCTATTCTTTCTTTCAACCACTCCATTCTGCTGAGGAGTTCTAGGGGCAAACATATGCCTCTTTATTTCCATGATTCTCACAAAACATTTTAAACTCATTGGAGGTGAACTATCCACCTCTGTCAGACCTCAAACATGTGATCCTCATATCCATTTCATTCTCAACCATTGCTTTGAATGCTTTGAACTTATCTAGGGTTTCTAATTTTTCTTTGAGAAAAGTAACCCATGTCCTTCTAGAATAATCATCAATTAGTAACCTGAAATACCTCACCTTGAAAACTTCTTACTTTGGTAAGACCACAAAGATTTGTATGCACTAATTCCAATAGTCCGGTAGAAGATTCATCCTAGACTTTGAAACTTCTTCTTTCTTTCTTTCCAACTTGACATTCCTTAAATATAGCATTGTTAGGCTTTGTAATCTTTGGCAAATCTCTCACAACTTGAACTAAACTTATTCTTACTAGGCTATCAAAATTGATGTGACACAATCTTCTATTCCATAGCCAACTCTCACTGATTTGAGTCATGAAATAATAACTATCACCACCTTTGAGATGATAAACATTTCCATTTGTCCTCTTTCCAACAACTATCACAATTCTGGAATCTTTTATAATCTCACAACCACCATCCTAAAACACAATATTGTATCTATAGACACCCAAAATTGACCTAATTGTCATTAGCATCAAAATATTGCATTAGCTATCATCTACATTTGTCTAACACACTTGAGCAATTTCCCTAACACATTTATTTCTTCTATTAATTAAATAAATTTATATTTATTTAATTAATTCATTAGCTATTTCTTCTATTTTCCCTAAACTATAATTAAATAATGTTTAATTATTTAATTATCTTCTTTCTATCTATTTTGATTGAATAAATCTTATTTATTTAATTAAAAATCCCTTCACAGACCCACTTTCCAATTAATTAAATAAATTTTATTTGTTTAATTAATTTCTTTTATCATTTATCTTCATGAGCCGACATGTGTGTTTCTTTCATTTAAAAAAGATAAGTGGTACTACATCTTTTATTTAATATCTTTCACATTTACTTTTTTATGTACACGGTAACACCTAAGCCTTATCTTCCCTCCAGTTGTCATCTACACATTCATCTATTAGCATCTTTTAATCTTAGCCATTCACATAGCCACCAAATCTCCATGATTGATTGATTTTGGTTGACGTCTATATAAGCACCCTCTCATTCCATACTACATCTATCCAGGATTCATATAGCATCTACATTATCACCTTGAGCATATTGAGCATTTTAGCATCCATCTAGCTTATTATCATTATCATCTATCCATCATGGAAGCTTTTATCTTCATAATTGTTTATTGTTGAAGAAGCAATCCACATCATATACAAGGAATCATATAATCTAGGTGATATTGTTCTTGAATTGTATGCTTTTGATTTCATTTGGATTAGATTCTTTGATGATGGTAGGGTTAGGTTTTCATGGCTATGCTTGATCTTATCAATCTGATTTTTACGTATCACATTTTGGCATGCCCAGTGGGACTCACGTCCTTGATTAACTTTTCTATTTGAAGTTATTTTTGTGAAGATCAGATTTTTTGAGCACTTACGGCAAGTTTCAGTCGCTTCCAAGTGAAAACCAGGCGTTGTTTGATTATATGCATCATTTTTCAACCAAAACCTACTGCGTTTAGCCTTTCCAAGATCGCTTCTGAGTGAACAATAGTCACTTATTATCTTTTTTACATTGCTTACAAGCTAACAGTGGTTTCTTTTAGCCGTTTGGATTGCTTTCTGTAAAAACTAGAGGTTTTTTGTTATATCTTGTCTTTTGCAAATCTGAGTCGCTTATGACCTACAATCAGCCACTTGTTGCTTTTTTGCATCACTTCTGAGCTTTATCATTTTGCATTGGGGTTTACTGGTATTGCTCCTAAACAACAACATTTCACTTGAGGCAGAATACAAATTGCTTCTGATCAGTAGTTGATCACCTCTAGTAACTATGTTGCTTCTAGTCTTTATCATTTGCAGTTCAGTTTTCTTGGCTACTAATTAGGTATTTGTCCAACATCTTATCGATTGTCCAAGAAAAAGAGGTTATCAAACTACTAACATATCTATTGGAGCTCCAATTGGTCCAAGACTTGTGATTTATCACTAATTTAGGAACATTTGGGCTTGGTGCTTAAAAAGAATCATTGCTTGCTCCGTGCTTGTTTTATCTTTCTTGATTGCTTGATTGTGCATATTTGTAACCTAAATTTAATAGAAAAAGTATCCTCTCCCCTTACCTATCAAATGGATCTTGGGTGTATGAGAACTTGTTATTATCTTTAGAGGGCCTGCCTTCCCAGTGTGAGAAGGGGTACAACCCAAGTGGTAATGGGCTAAAGCCAAGTCCTTCCGAACTACTATATAAGAAAAGTGTTTGTGTCAAAAGCCACGAACAATGGGTGTTGTTGTGTTGTAACGATAGCCAACCTCCCCCAAAACTCTCCAAGGCATAACCCTTAAAGGCTAGGAGACTCCACAATGGAGAGTTGTGCTACTACACGTATAGCCACAAAAACGGATGCCCTTACTAGCAACCTTGTGTAGTAGCCAAAAACCTTCTATTTGTTGACACAAAAGGTGGGACCTTTGAATCTGCCATGATTCATGTGGTTTTTAGTAGAGATAGCAGGGACAATCCGAAGGTTTGGTGAGGGACAAGCCTTGGGAAACTTAGATCTTGGTATGCGTGAGAAGTGTGTGCCGTGGAGAGGAGCTAGTGCTACTAAGATCCTAAAGCTATCTGCTTTGAATAAGCACAGCCAGGGGACTCAACAAATACAGTCGTTTCCTAGCCTAGGTTGTACAAGTTTGTGATTGTTGTGAGTGTGAGTGACTGAAATCACTATTTCCTTGTCAAAAACACAATTCAAACATATTTCTTGATAGACACAGATAACTTTTGAACTTTAACTGCCTCCATACAGACATCTAGATCACCTTTAAACATAAGTTAGTCACCTTTTGCTTAAATTGAATCACCTTTGAACAACATTTGCTCACCTTTAGTCCAAACTCAGTCGCTTTTAACTAGTAGTAAATCACCTTTGAATCAAAACTGCTCACCTATAGCAAATTGGTTCGCCTCTAGTTAATACTATAGACTATCACCTGAGCTGAAAATAGATCACTTTTAAGCTATTGTCAGTCACTTTTGGCCTTTTCTGTCTCACATTTGAGCTTTTACCTATTGCATCTGGCTAAATATCAATAAATCTTAGCAACTCAACCAAATCAGTTACATTTCTAGCTTACTTACCTTCAACATTAGCTTTCAGACCTGCCTCTGATCATTTGTAGACCTAGACTTTGTATCTTGCTTTGAGCATACCAAACAATTGGACTTTGTGAACTTTCCATCTTCTTGAGACCCCAAATCAGCAAACCAAACATCAAACAATCAACCCAACAGCAGCAAAACATCATCTTGTGGCCTTAGCATTAGCAACATCAGCAAAACAACAACATTAACAATCAACTTTTCCCTTTGAGTGTGTGATCTATCCTCTAGGGAAGTCAAACAACAACATCAACTAAGCAACTAGCGACCAACAACAAAGCAATCCAACAACAACAAAGAAAACATCAAACCTAGCAAAGCAATCCAACAACAACAAAGCAAATAGCAAACCTAGCAAAGCAATCAACACCAAACAATCAGCAAACCATCATATTTTGGGTCTCAAAACCTTGACAAGATAAAGTCCAATTTTCAATATCAACCATCATGCCTCAAACAAGGAGCCAATATAGAGCTAAAATGGAAGCAAAACTGTGAGCTGAGATGGAACCCAAAATGCAACAATCACTATCAACACCCCTTAGATGTAACTCAATTTACAACTAACATGCCTTCTCACATGTTTGTGCCCCATGGGTACACCATTGGAGAGTCATCACAACAAGTGCAATCTCACACATTTTCAAAGACTTATGAAGAGCAATCCCAAGAGGACTTATCAGAATTTAGAGACACACATGTATGGGATCAATTCAAAAGGCTTGGTTTATCTAATCCTAATTGCTACTTCTTGCAATTAGCACATATGGGAGCCAAATTACCAAGATACTTTGACATATCCACTATTCGAGAGCATGATCCAAGAACTCCCACTATTGTTACAAAGGGACCATCCACTATAGGCACACCATCTCATACCATGATCATATTAAAAAATCCATCTTCCAACACATCTCTTTCATTACCTATTGTTACTTCATTCGACCCACCACGCTTGGAGTACACTTTAAAACCTTTGATAACTCTGACTAAAGTACTTACTTTGCTTTTGCAAAATCTAAACATTCCACCTTTCCATGTTCAACAACATACACCTTCTCCTACCATGACTGTATTTTGCTCTCAAGCAACACAAGCTGTCCATGTTACCCAAGTACAAACTCCTCAAACATCACAAGCTATCCCCATATCCCATACTCTGCAAGTTTCCCAAGCTATCCAAACAACACAAACTGTCTAAGCTTCACAACCATTGCAATCCACTACTCCCATTGCATCACATGTGGAAACCACATCCCATATTCCTATCACCGCTAATATTGTCTCCACGATTTCTGTAGATCCGTCCAACACATCATACAACCCCAATGTTAGTCTCATTGAAATGACTGACCCGCCTATTGTTTCACAAGCTAATCCTAGTGCTACAATCTCTTATGTTTATCAACTTACATCACTTCCACCATATTCCTATAAACCTTCACAAACCATCACTCTGTCTTATACTACTCGAGGATTGCCCATCGTCACCCAACATATGACATATCCCAATCCTCATGTTGTTCAAAACACAAACCCAAATGTCCATCCTTCTTCCGCATCTACCAATCCTTCCATCACTTACCATATCACCAATGCAACTCTTAATTCATGACCATTGACCAACGTTAGCCCATCTTCTACGTCCCATGTGATGCAAACCCTTGGTGCTAATTCATCGCAATATACCCAACCACCACTTGTGTCTCAAGGATAACCATCCTCAAACACATATGTGTCACATACTAATCCTTTGACACATAATGTGAGCACACAACCACAACAAATGGTCATGGCTTCATATATCCTACAACAACAACCACAATATACATCATATTACACTTCACCTCTGAACCAACCACCCCCTTTGCAACAACAGAAATTATCTTCAGTGGATGTTCAACAAATGATTAAAAAAGTGGTAGGACAAAGCAAGAAGATGTTTTCCTTAGAAGACATATGCGCTTATCCATTTGACAAGTCGCTTGATATGACACCTTTTTTGCCACACTTTGAAATTCAACAATTTGACAAGTACAAAGACAAAGGAAATACAGAAGACCATCTTAAAGCATTCTTTGTTGCATTTCCCCAAAGCTTAGTGGGACAAGCTCTTGACTCATTTACCTCTAGGCATTAAATCTTTTATAGAACTAGCAAATAAATTTTGATCACATTTTACTTTTAACATTGAATATGAAGTGAACATGAATGACCTTGTCAACAACAAATAATGTAATGGTGAAGCTTTCTCTTCATTCACTCAATGATGGCGTAATATGGCTAGCAAACTATCATGGGAAATACCTGAGAAACAACAACTCAATATCTTTGTCCAAAATCTTCATCCCAAGTTTTCATTCCAACTACAATTGCAAAGTGCTAGCACCTTTGTTGAACTTGTTTCCAAAGGAACCATAATTGAACGTACTTGAATTGCTAAGGGCACTATCAAGATTTTTAGAGATAACAAAGACAATCTCAAAGATCCAATGATAAATCTCACTTTTGGAACAAGAACAAGAATGCTGTTAATGATGGTGTTGTAGATGCAAAGAACATACAAACAATGGAAGCTCCTATTAACATTCAAGCCACATCTATAGCAACTCAACCTTTTCAATGAACTCGACAATGACAAACTTCAAATCCTCGATGATAATTCACACCATTAGCAAAACCTATGGAAGTTGTCTTTTGAAAGCTTCTCCAAGCGGGAGATATCATATTGCCTGATGCACCACCCAACAACGAACCACTCTTCAAAGCTCCTTGGTACAAAGAGAATGCATATTATGACTACCATAGAGTCAAAGGACACAAAACAAATGGTTGTATGTGCTTAGAGCATGTTATTCAAGATTGCATCGATCAAGGATTAATTAAAATCACACCTCCAACATCGCAACCTACACAATAACCACATCAAATTATGATCTAGATGCTTTCAAGAATCCACTTCCATCTCATGACAAACCAAGTAATCCTCATACCAGTAATGCCATTTAGTACAATTATGAATCATCCACTATTGGTCGTATTGACAAGCACTCGACTATATTGTGACTACTCGAAGAGGTCATTTTACTATTCAAGGGGCACCTATCCATCCTCCTCGACCGTCTTCTAGCTATAATATCCTTGATCACCTTGGTAAAACACCTGCACATATTTCCATTCTTGAGTTGCTTCACATATCCCTTGTCCACAAAGCTATCCTCGACAAAGCCTTACAAGAATCTTTGGTGCCCAACGATATTGATACTACACAATTCCAATCTATGGTAGCTAGCATTGTAGCCCATTGCCACCTAATCTTTTCTGACAAAGATCTTAAGCCCTCCATCAACCCATCACATAACAAAGCCCTCCACATAGAAGTGTTTGTCAACCAATGCTGTATCAAATGAATCTTAGTGGATGGGGGAGCTGGTCTTAATATATGTTACTTAAAATTAATAAAACAATTGGGATATTCTAAGCAAGATGTTGACACTTCTAAGGTCATTACTATCAAAGCATATGATGATGCTGAGAGAGATACTCAAGGGATTATTCATCTACCTATTCAAGTTGGGCCAGTCACTACTGATACCCATTGTCAAGTCCTTGATATTGAGCTTCCTTCTAACATCATCCTTGGTTGTCCATGGATCCATGCCCTCAAAGTAGTTCCTTCCACATACCATCAATGTCTTAAATTTCCACATAATGGTGTTGAGATTACTATCCATGTTGATCCTAATCTGTTGGAATTTTTCCTTGCTTTTCAAGATAAATATCATAGCCCTAACCACATTCCTATCAACACTAAAGCATATCCATCTTCATCTTATGTAGATCCATCTACCCTACTTGAACCATCATATAGCAAAGCCACTTCCAATCTTCGTATCAAGTACACTAAACATGGCCCAGGTGAGTACACATTGCAAGAATCTTGTTGTGTTGGAACTCTTCCCTTGTCCCCTAAATCTCATGGCAAACCTTCTACATCTAAAGCATCTTCATCCGTAGTTGTCATAAAAGCCCCACCCACAGTATTAATTAAAGGTGGATTCCTAGATGATGAAGATATTGATGACATCAACTCTTGGATATTCTGTGATGAGAAGGACCAAGTCCAACTTGAAATGGAAAGATATAACAATGGGTTCTACATCATTAAGAACATGGGCTACAAAGGACATGGTGGATTGGGATCATAGGAACAAGGACCTATTGAACCCATTGTTTTGTCTAAGAAGTTTAATAAGCAAGGCCTTGGCTATCAGCTGGAGGTACCACTTTCCAAAGACATTAAGTGTATTTCTGATATGAAAGTTGGACCTTCCTCGATAGGAGAGACTTCTAATGTGGATACCATCGATGACTCCTCCCTTCATCTTACCAACCTTTTTCAAGAAACCTCCATCTTCATGATTTACACAACCTCATCTAGCTAAAGCCCTTCATCTGTTACCCTTTCACTCGTATATCCTGACCTCGTTGATTGGGACCAACAAGGGTTACCGATATTGGACACATTTGAAAATGATGAATCAATTATTGAATTCATGGGTTTATAACAAGGCATTCCATTGGGTGATCATAAAGTAGGTTTCATGATGGACCTACCTAAACTAGAATATTTTGGCAGAAGTATCAAATCCTTCAGTCACTAAAGTGAAATAAATAAAATAAAAAAGGATAGGTCAATAGGTGAAAACTAAAAGGCACCTCTTGACCATGAAAAAGTAAAAATAAAGGATGTATCCAAGGGTGAAAACCTCTCTGAGGCACCGAGGGTGGGGGATTTGATCTTCTTGTTGCCACTGACTATCATGAGAAATCAACAGTGCTAGTTGAAAAATCACAAGACATGAACTTGGGCACAGAGCAGAATCCAAAGATCACTTTTTTGGCAGCATCACTATCAGAGTAGGAAAGAAGAGACTTCACAACATTTTTCATAAAAAGAGCTATCAATTTTGCATGGAATTATGTTGGCATGCCAAGTCTAGATCCAGTACTTATGGTACATCATCTAGCAGTATCTCCTAATGTAAAACCTGTCAAGCAAAAATTGCACAAAATGCATCTGCAAGTAGCTCTATTGGTTAAGGCAAAGATTTAGAAGTTATTAGAAGCAAAGTTCATAAGGTCTATTGATTATCTAGAATGGGTTTCAAACTTGGTACCTATAGCAAAACCTGATGGACGAGTTTACTTCTGTACAGACTTCAAAGATTTTAATAAAGCATGCCCTAAAGATTACTTTCCACTACTAATCATAGACAACATTGTAGATCTCACAGCTAGACACAAAATGCTATCTTTGATGGATGAATTTTTAGGATATAACCAAATCAAAATAGCAGAGGAAGATCAAGACAACATATCATTCATTTGTCCATGGGGTACATACTGTTGGGTTGTAATGCCTTTTGGTCTCAAGAACGCTAGAGCCACTTATCAATGATCCATGATAGTTATCTTCCATGACCTTTTTCACAATATCATGGAAGACTATGTTGATGATATTCTAGGGAAGTCCAAGACAAAAGAAGGACATCTATAGGTACTAGCACAAATCTTTGATCGACTAGAGAAATATCAAGTCAGACTAAACCCAAAGAAATGTGTATTCGGTGTAACATCAGGAAAATTGTTGGGATACATTGTGTCTCGACAAGGGATAGAAGTGGACCTTGCCAAAGTAAAAGCTATCATGGAAATGCCTCCACCAACAAATCTCAAGTAGCTCCATAGTCTACAAGGAAGATTACAATCCATTCACAGATTTATCTCACAACTAGTAGATAAGTGTCATCCTTTGCAACATCTTCTTCGTAAGGGTGAATCTTTTAAGTGGAATGAAAAATATCAACATGCCTTTGACAAAAAAAAGGAATATCTAGCAACACCTCATGTGTTAGTACCTCTTGTACTTGATCGACCACTATTTCTCTACATATCTTCAATAGTAGCATCCTTGGGTGCTCTTCTAGCTCAGCATGATGATTCGGGAAAAGAACAAGCCATTTACTATATCAGCAAAACTCTTGTGGGATATGAACTTAATTATTCATCAATGGAAAAAGCATGTTTAGCATCGGTGTTTGCTTCCCAAAAGTTGCAACATTATATGTTAAACCAAACAACAAAGCTCATATCTAACATTGAACCACTCAAATATCTTCTCTCCAAAGCAATCCTTACGGGGAGATTAGAAAAATGGGTTATGATCTTAAGTGAATTTGACATACAATATGTGGATCGAAAGGCCATAAAAGGATAAGTTATTGCCGATCAATTAGCTGCAGCACTTGTCACAAATATTTATCCAATACATCCAAAGTTTCTTGATGAAGAATTGTTCAATCTAACTTCACCAATATTGTGGCAACTATATTTTGATGGATCTTACACACAACATGGATCAGGAGCAAGGATATTGTTTATTACCCCTCAAGGAGATTGTATCTTGAAATCATACAAAATTGCATTTCCATGTACTAATAACATAGCAGAATATGAAGCTTTAATCACAGAATTATGCATGGTAGTACAATGGGCTATCAAATAGCTACAGGTCTTTGGTGATTCTCAATTGGTTATCAAAGAAGTCTTAGATGAATATCAAACAAAAGATGAGAAGCTCCTTCCATATAAGCTAATGGTTGATAATTTCAAGAAGTACTTTGATAGTATTACCTTTGAACAAATCTCAAGGTTACAAAACAAAGCAACATATGCCATGGCTATGATTGGATCTCTTCTAGATATGTCATCCAATAGACATAAGTGTGAGTTTCTAGTTCAATAGCTTCTAATCCCAGCATTTGAAGTACCGCGGTCTAAGCTTATATGTGAGATTCTTGGTCCCAATTCACCGTGGTATGAGGACATATATGAGTATCACCACAATCAAACCTTTTGATTCCAACTATCTAATAACCAAAAGAAAATCCTTATCCATCAAGCCTCTCGCTACATTATCCTAGGAGATACCCTTTATTGTTGGAGTCTTGATGGTATCCTTCTTACATGTCTTGATTATGAGGAAGCAAAAATTTCCTTACGTGAAATACATGAAGGTGTCTTTGGATCACATTCTGCTAGCCTTGGTCTTATTAAGAAACTTCTATGAGCTGGATACTATTGGCCAACTATGGAGAAAGATGCACAGTAATTTGCAAAGAGATGTCTACAATGTCAGAAACATGAAGATTTAATACATGCACCAGCACATGAACTTTAATCTATCACTACTCCATGGCCCTTCTTGCACTGGGCACTTGATCGCATAGGCAAAATCCATCCTACTTTGTCAAATGGTCATAAGTTTATTATCACCACCACTGAGTACTTCACAAAGTGTGTGGAAGCCATACCAATGACTTATATTACCGACAAGCAAATATCCAAGTTCATCCTACACTATATCATTTGCTGTTATAGAGTTCCTCAAGCTATTGTTACTGATAATGGTCATCCTTTCAAGAACCACGAGGTTAGAGATCTTTGCAACAAGTTTCATATCCAACATAGATTCTCTACACCTTACTATCCTCAAAGTAATGGCCAAGTTGAGGCATCTAACAAAACAATTATCAACATCCTCAAAAAGATAGTCAATGAAGTTGGTCATGATTGGCATTTGCAACTTAATCCTACATTATGGGCTTATAGAACAAGTTTCAGAACTCCCACTAGTGCTACACCTTATGCTCTTGTGTATGGCACTAAAGCTATTTTTCCTATTGAGGTTGAGATCCCCTCACTGCGAGTATCCCTACAGCATACTATATCAGATGAAGAATATAGAGTATCCAGACTCCATGATCTTGAGCTACTAGATGAACAACACCTTACAACACTCAACCATCTTCAAGTCTATTAAAATTGGCTACACCGCAGCTACAACAAAAAGATCAAAGAATGCAAATTTCAAGTTGGAGACCTTGTCCTTAAAGCAAATCAAAGAAATCAGCAACATCATGAGAAACAGGGCAAGTTTGAACCTAATTGGCTTGGTCCTTTTGTCATCACATCAGTCTATGGATCAGGATACTCTCTCAACACCTGAAGGCATTCCCTTGGATGAAGCAATCAACAACCTTCATGTCAAGAAGTTTTATCCATGAATCTCAGCTAAATCCAAAAAAAATCCATCCAATAGTGAAAACCACTTTGTGGCAATTTGGATAACAAAAAAATATATAGTAAAAGATAAATAATTTGTCCTCTAGGGAAAACCCGGTAAACAGGTGCCTTGGATAAGTACCATAGTGAAAACCTGGCAAACAGGCGCTATGTGTAGTGACCAGCTCCCATCATCTGTTTAGTTTGTTCTGATCACAACTTTTCATAGCATACTCCACCATTCTATCCTACATAATCCATAGCATAGTCCACATTTCACCTTGCATAAGCATTGTTATCTCTTATCCATCTGTAATAAAAGTGTTTTTCATCCTTGCCTCTACCATGCTAGCCTTCATAGTTTGGATTTTGTTGGGGTAGTTATATCATCTGGCACTTTAGTATCTTGTTCACACAAATGCATCCATCACAATTTCTCCATAATAAACCTTATCCCACATTGGGGGCACTTGTTGAGCCTTATTTGGAAGTGGATACTTATATCTCTAGCTCATAACACAACAAACACCTAAGCTCATAACACAACAAACATTCAACTTCAAACACTTCACACCATCCAACTTCAAACATGGAAAACATTTTCAACTAGGTCTAACATCCTAGCAATCAATCCAAACTCAAACATCATCAAAAACATCAAAAAAATCAAAACATCACAAAAATCCAAGCAAAAAAGTTAATCCTTTAACATCAACCATTAACACAATAAACAAGAACTATGTCACCAGCTCTATCGTTAAAGCCTTGATCTCGTGGATATAGGGTATGTAGGCAATCTAAGATGCGAAGGAAGCACTCTGATTCAAGCAAATACAATAGCCCCTTCTCCCATCATCCATCTTTCATCTTTCTTTCAATCTTTCATCTCCCTTTCTTCTATCTTTCATCACTTACATCATCAATAAGCCCAAAACTACATATTCATCATGTCTCATCACCATCATAAATGTGCTTTGATCCCATGGATATGGGGTATGTAGGCAATCTAGAATATTGTTGTGATGTTCACAACATGCCCCATTTTACTCCTTGGCAAAATGAGGACCCATGCTGTGGCTTTTGCTTTTGTCTTATGTGTGTTGTTTCTACTTGGTGGTAAAGGGAAAAAGGGGAGTGGATAATACAAACCTTGTTGAAAATAGAGAAAATTTTGCATTAAGTGCCAGGGTAGAGTATAGGGCAATTCCTTGTCAAAAATGAACAGGGGTTGCTTTTTAAACCATCTTAAAATTTGCTATATTTTGCAAGTTATGAGTGTTTTGGTAAAATGTACATTCGAGTTTGTATGTTGCATGTACAAGGCCCTTTGTATATCAGGTCACTTGTATGCAAAGTCTTTTACAAATCAGGTTGTATATACAATGGTCTTTGTATGTTAGGTCATTGTATGTTGCACATGCAAGGGATTTTGTATGTCAGGTTTATATACAAAGTTGTTTGTATGCTTTTATACTTGTATGCATTTGCTAATGTTCTATTTGTACATGCAGGTTGGACCCAAAGCAGTTATGAGTTGGAATGAATATTTTTGTTGGGTCCGTTGAATGAATCTTTTGGTTTGTATGTTTAAAAGTGCTAAATATGCAAAGTGGATATAAAACAGGTTATACATCAGACGGACCTGAAAAGATCATGAAGCAGAGTTAAATTGTTGTATATTAGGTGATTGTATATTTAAAAC
This sequence comes from Cunninghamia lanceolata, assembly GCA_027924645.1. Taxonomy (NCBI): domain Eukaryota; kingdom Viridiplantae; phylum Streptophyta; class Pinopsida; order Cupressales; family Cupressaceae; genus Cunninghamia; species Cunninghamia lanceolata. Next base: position 1,178,239 of record BSBN01001410.1, on the reverse strand, counting down.
ATACAAGCAGAACATACATTGCTTTATACATTAGACAGACCTAAAATGTTTATGGAATGAGGTAAAATTGTTGTATGTTTCTGGCTTGTATGTATCTTACATACATTGCTGATATACATTACGCCACATGCAAGTGCTGGAACCCAAATATTACGAAATGAAGTTAAATGATTGTATATTCTGCACTTTGTATGTATGTTATGAAATATACATTACTTTCGATCCAAACAAAGTCAGAATTTAAAAAAGTTTAGAATCCAAGTAATACAATGTATTACACCTGAATGTATATCAAGAGATACATTGTGTTGTATACATAGGGGATCCGAAAGTAAGTTGAACGCGATTTTTTTTAAAGGGTTGAAGTTCAAAGGAGAGATACAAAGGATGTTGTATGCATCCTCACTTGTATCTAAAGGTGAGATACAAAGGTTATATGCATCGCAGAGATGCAAAGTTAAAGGGTAAGGTGGACCCCACTAGTTGTATATTAGCTTGTATGTTTACAATGTATATCTGATATACAAGCTAATATACAAAGGCCAGACACCAAGTGAAAGTTAAAAACGACAATATTAGCTTGTATGTTTACAATATATATCCGATATACAAGCTAATATACAAAGACCAGACGCCAAGTGAAAGTTAAAAATGACAAAGCTATTGTATAATTAGAATGGTTTGCATGTTCATAATATACAACCAAGCAAAAGGGAAATATACAAGCACCGGACGTGAAGTGAAGATTAAATATTGAAAAGGCTTTGTATATTCACTATGATTGTATATTTGAAACATACATTCACGATATGCAAGGATTTAAGCAGGTGAAAAGGCGAGAAAGCGAAGTGAAAAGATTTTCAAGTTATTTTGAAGCCTGATAGCATGTTTTTGGTCAATGATGGTTGACTTAGCCATTTTTTGATGATGTATATGCATTCAAACATGTGTTTGCTCCCAGAAGCTAAATATTCATAGCCCGATATCTATGTTTACACATTCTGGGCCTGATTTAATAAATGTTTATTTTCCTACTATGTTTTAAATATGATGATGCTTAATTTATGTCTGTTTGTAGGCTGTAGGATGTGAAACTTAAAGGTGGATCAGATTACTAGGTGAAACTTAAAGGAGGATCAGATCACCAAGCAAGCGAAAAGAGATAAGGATGGCGATGAGAAGTGATTACCATGCAAAACTTAATGGCGATGACATCAAGAAAGGCGGATCAAATCACCAAAGAAGTAATAGAAGATATTTTAGTGGTTATTAGGGTTTCCAAAGAAAGATCTTTACACCGCAATAAAGATATGCTGCTCAGAGTTTTTTGGGTGGGGGATTTATTTTCCACCGCCAATTGATTAGGGGTTTTTTTGGAATCATATTGGGGAGACTCAGATCTATATATTGAGCCCCTTTACTCTGTAATAGGTTAGATACACACATAGGGGATAGAGATAGAGAACCAGAGGAAAATCATTATCTATCTGACCCAAAAGATTGTATACCCAATAAGAGATCGGATTACTGAGACTAATGGGGACTAAACTGTTGAAATGTTAAGGTTCTTTCTTCAGATCATTGTAAATATACTTGTTTTAAAGCATACTGAATGGAGATGAAGCTTTAGATTACATCCTAATTGTAAACTTTACGTAATCTTCAAGTTGATTTCTGAATATGTACTGGTGAATGTTGTGTTCAATAAAAGCACTTTCATTTTATTACATGTTGTCAAATTTTACTTTAAAGATTTGCATTGGATCATGCAGATTTGTGGACTGTCCTAGTGAAGTATGATTCTAGTTTTCTTCTCTTCATTCCTGTATCAGAATATGTATGTGGATCAAGTGATCTCAGTCAAGTAATTTTGGGAATCTCATCTCTTTAAACCCTACCTTTGTCTTTTCTTTTTTTTAATTTCATTGAATCACTTCCATAACTACAAATCATGATAAATAATGAGTAGAATAGAGAAATATGCTGATACCTCATAGGCAACTAAATATCATTAGCATATTTGAGCTAAATGCATGTAGTGTTGAAAATATCATGCAAAGAATTACAAATAATGGTAGAAATCATGCAAGTATCAACCTGTAGACACATTATTTGAAGAAACATACTATGTAGACAAACCTTTCTGTTTAGCATAGTTGCAGAAAATAGATTCTACTGATCAACATAAAGCCCCAAAATGGAAAACAACAACACACATCAACCACTGAGTAATCTCAGTAGATTATGAACTAATCAATGGAGAGTTGGGATCATGAATTCTTTGAATTTGTCGTATCTTTCAAGATAAATAATGGTTGTTGAGTAACTTTTATTTTGCATGTTGTTATGACTAACAATCATGAACAACAGAATTGGCGCTAGAAGGAGGGCTGACAAGGAAACTGTTGGTTCCCATGAACATTGCTTAAATATCCCATCAGTTTCAAATTCTGACCATAATCCACCTTGGCTAGGGAGTTTGAACTGATCTTTATAGTAAACTAGCCAATTTTCCTTAAATTTAAGAAATCTTGGCTTTTAGGCCAAATACTAGGTCTAGATATGGTGGACTGTTTGAAGAATTACCTATCGGGGGATTTAGACCTAGAACTAGAGACATTAATCACACTCCTGATTCTAGTGCATCAGGAGCTTCACCAGAACCTGCTTGTGTAACTCCTCTCAGGTTACAAACACCTATAGGGTCACCTGTCACACCTTAGGCCCAACCTCATCTTGTCATACCTCAGGTCCAACTTCCACCAGTTACAATTTTGTACTTTACAATGGAGTCACCTTTGACCTTCAATGCATATCATGCTTTGCCTAAGAATCCTGATAAAATTCATCCTAAGTATCATCCATATCAGGATGCTGATGATCACATCAGAACTTTCAAGGAAGCTTGTTGTAGGGCTAGAATTGAGCATTAAGATGTAGTATGCAGGTTATTTCCATTTTCCTTAGGGGAAGAGGCATATAACTAGTATATCAGTCTTGGTCAAGGTTCAGTCGGTTCATGGGCTGCCTTGGAAAAGACTTTTAAAGATAGGTTCAAATTTCCTATAGACCCTTCAATGAATTATAATTTATTTGCCACAATCAAGAGATTTGAGGGAGAACCTATTGCCAACTTCAATGCTAGGTTCCAAAAGATGTTATCTAAGCTAGTTGCTCCCTATGTTGTAATAGATGAGGTTGCTAGGAGTATATATTATTCAGCTTTGGATCCTTTGACTTCCATGTTTATTAGGAGAACACATCCTAGTGTAACAACTTTGGCAGAAGCTTTTGAAGAAGCTATCAAAGTTAGTCAACAATTGGCTCCTACTCCCACACCGAATATTTATTTCCCTACACTTCCCGGTTATCCTACATATCCTATTCACCAACAAACCAATGGAGCCATGATACCTTCAGTTGTGATGCTAGCCCCTTTGTAGATACCTCCACTCAGTATCATGCCACCACCAAATGGAAATGGCCAGATGTTATAGTATCTAGGACAAACACAAGTACCTCAGGTTGTGGATCAATCCAACAATAACAATGGATCTTCCTTTTTCAAGCCTCAGACAGAGAGTGTAGTGGCTAAGGTTTAGGAAGAGAAAGAAGAAATCAAAGAAATATCAGCACAGTTCAGGAAACTTACTACTAAGATTACTCATATGAGGAGTCAGAACTTCTACTCTCAACCAAATCAGAATAGAGGCTATGCTAATGACATACCTAATTATCCTGATCGGGGGTACAACAATAATTACAATAACAATAATGGCAACAATAATCCTCCTAGACAGCCTAGATTATGGAACACTAGGCCAAACAATGGTTCCTTGTCATCACCCCTAGACAATCAGCCTCCTAATGAACCTAAATAGACCACCAGAGTAAACCTTGCAGAGGCAGCACTTACAAACTGGTGCAGGATACATAACACCAATGCTCATGCAGAGCTAGACTGTCCTCAATTCAGGATTGCTGCCAGTATTTTCTAAGCTGAAGTGTCCAGTACCTCAGGAAATCCACCTTATGTAGAGGGAAATGAAATTGTTCCCTGTGAATATGATTCTACCTTAGTGCTAGAAAGATTCATACATCATCCTTATCAGCAGACAATTTCATCTCATCAGGATTACACCTCAACATGTGAGGAATCAGCCATGGCTTTTGAATCTAACTATTTTTTTCCATTTGAGGACGAGAATGAGCCATCTATTGAGCATGAGGAAGTCAATGCTTATCAATAGTAACCTCAGGGTAGGCATAATTACAACTTAAGGAATAACTCAAACAGATCTGCTAATGCTTTGACCACATCCTTTCCTTCAAACAATTTTAACACTCCACCTGATCCTAATGCAAGTAATAACCCTGGATTCCACAAGGTTAATGCTCAATATTTGGCACCACAGAATACAGCACCAAAAGCTGCAAATCTACCTCCTGAGTCTGACAAGTTGGTCACTTATCTAACTGATGAAATGAAAAAGATCAAAATCAGCCTGCCATTGTCAGAGTTGCTTTAAACCCGTGCTATCAGGAAAGCTTTTATGAAATCATTAGATGATCCTTCTCAAAAGGAAGATGGTCATACCTCAGGCCAATTTAGAAATAAAGATCATGCTACTAGGGATGTTAATGTTAAACTCAAAGCTCCAGCTACCATTCAAGCTACAGAGACTTCCCACATGACCCTGTACAAAGACAAGAGTGAATTACCTCCTTTCCTCCTTACCATAAGGATGTTTGGTAAAAATTTGCACAACTACTTAGTAGACTCAGGAGCATCTACCAATGTAATGCCCCTATCCATATGCAATTCTTTAGGGTTACATCTTGCTAAATCATTAAAGAAAGTTACACAATTGGACAAAACAGAGGTGAGTGTGGTAGGAGAGCTGACTCACATTCACATGCAGTTAGCATCAGATCCCAGAAATTAGTACTATATTGATATTCAGGTAGTTGATATACCTAATACATATGGGATGTTACCCACTAGAGACTAGTCAAAAACCCTTAATGGATACATGTCAACTGATTTCAGTCATATATGGTTGCCTAGAGAGGGATACCAAATCAAATAAGGATAGATGTTGAACCCTGCATGAAGCACATGATCATTGAATATAACAAAACCAGTCAAATCATGTATGTGGATGTGGAACCTAGAGTTTACTCCATCAGACCCCAAACTGCCAGCATAGAGGAGATCCTGATGTTTGACATTCGTAATCATGAAGATGAACCTCAAGATGATAAAATAACTTTAGAATCTGATTGTAACCCTCACAATGAAATAGAGATAGATCACTTCCAGAGTTTCGAGATGCATTTGTTTAAAGAGGTGCAATGATGTCAGTTGTTAAAAATGCCTATTCATGATATTCTAATTGATGGATGGTGCAGGTTGCATGATGAGGCACATTCTGAAAAGACTTGTGATGCCTGTTTAGACATGTTGGGACTAGAACAGGCATATAGTGAGGCATCTGTAGTGAATTCTACAGATAGTGGCAACGGAACTAATTTTTGTTTGTCTTCTGCAGGAACAAGAGAATGTACACAATAGGATGAAGGTCCTATTCAGATGACAAAAGAGATTCTAGTATGCAATAGGAGTAATGCTAAAAACAAGAAGAAAATCACCCTAGGGAGTGATTGTTTAGTGGAATCAGATTATGAGTTATCTGATGAAGATAGGGGCAGCAATCTATCCAAGTTTGAAGAGTTTCTGTCAAAAGAGATTCAAAAGATGATACAGCAGTAGAGATCCCCACAAGATGTCTTGATTGAGGGATGGTGTAGGTTACATGAAGCACCACATTCAAAAACTGCCTGTTCATTGTGTCTGCATATTCTGAAGAGGCAAACATTGCCTAGTCCAGAAGATTTTTCTTCAGAGGATAAAAAGAAAGAAGAAATATCAGCTTCCCATAAGGCTGATAAGGTGAGGTCTGAGAAAGCTACGATACCAAAATTAAAGTGGATATCAAGTGGTGCAGCTGCCAGAGCTAAGAGGAAGAAAGAAGGCCTAGACAAGCCTTTAGTTGAGGATAAGCTATGGATCCTTAGATTTGATGGATCCAAATCCAAACAAGGGGCTAGAGTAGGGATAGATCTCATTGATCCATCTGGAAAATCCTACTTGGTAGCATACAGATTGCAGTTCCCATGTACAAACAATGTGATGGACTATGAAGCTCTAATTCATGGGATAGTGTTTGCACTTAGAAAGAAGGTGAAAATTCTGCATGTCTATGAAGACTCAGAGTTAGTTGTGAGATAGGTAGTTGTGAGATAGGTAAGAGGTATATACTCTTGTAATTACAAAAGGCTGTCCAATTACAGACATAGGGTATGGGACTTGATAGAAGATTTTGATGCATTTAATATCACCCATGTACCTAGAGAACAAAATCACAGGCAGATGCTTTGGCCCAGGCTACCAGTACTTTAGAACCTCTATCCATATCCAGTTTAAAAAGATTCTCAGTTGAATTAGTATCAGTACCTTCTGTACCAAAATAATGTAACTAATCTTCAAGTATTTGATGATGATCAGCATATATTGGATTTTGTTTCCAACAGAGATGTTTTTGAAGCACAGATCATAGATGAAATGAATATAGAAGATCATGTCTGGGAAGAAGAAGAAATCCTAGAGCTGCCTAGTAACAAGATTCTTAAGGGAATGATAGAGCTAGAAAGAGCATTTGATCTCGACAATATGCTAAAATAGAAGGATCTCCCAAAAGTGGATGGAGGATAGTCCTCTTAGGTCAACATTGGAAAGGACAATGAGAAAAGGAACATTCTAATTGGGAAAGTCTATATAGAGGAGGAGTTGGAAGGAATAACCCAAGCTCTCAAGGATTATATCCACATCATTGCCTGGACATATGATGAACTGAAAACTTACAACACATCAGTCATCACTCATACAATACCTTTGAAGCCAGACATCAAGCCTTTTCAGTAGAAGCAAAGACCTATCAATGCTTTACTGGAGCCAATCATTTTCAAAGAGGTTAAAAGGCTGCTTGATGCCAGGATCATATTTCCTATGAGACATTCCACATGGGTGGCAAACCTGGTCCCAGTAAGGAAGAAGAATGGTGACATCAGATTGTGCATGGACTTCAGGAACTTAAACAGAGCTTCTGAAAAGGACAATTATCCTTTGCCCTCTTTGGATGAAGTTTTGCAGATTGTGAATGGTGCTAAGATGATGTCATTCTTGGATGGTTTCTCTGGTTATAACCAAGTAATGGTAGACAAAATTGATAGACTGAAGACCGCATTCACCACAAAGTGGGGAATCTTTGCCTACAGTTGCATGCCATTTGGGTTAATAAACGCTGGAGCCACATTTTAGTGAGCGATGGACATAGCTTTTAGCGGCTTGATTGGTAAATGCATAGTTATATACATGGATGACTTAACATTTTTTTCTAAAGATAGAGGAAACCATGTGGAAGACCTGAGAAAGGTGCTGAAGAAGTGTGAGCAATACGGAATATCCCTGAACCCTAAGAAATGCATATTTGGGGTAACCACAGGGAAATTACTAGGCCACCTAATAACAGAAAATGGGATCATCATTGAACCTGATAGAGTGGAGTCCATCATGAAGATACAATTTCTTGGAAGCAAGAAGGAGCTCAAATCTTACTTTGGTAAGATTAATTTTGTTAGAAAGTTTATCACTGGCTTTGCAGAGATTGTCAGACCCTTGAATGCCATGCTTAAGAAGGATGCTAAAATTGAGTGGACACCTAAAGCTAGAGTAGCTTTCGAAGATGTTAAGAAAACCATATCTAATGCTCCAGTTCTGATCATTCCGAATTATACCAAGGACTTTTACATTTACTCATTTGCTTCAGAACATACCTTTGCAGCAGTGTTAACACAAAGAAATGAGGAAAAAGAGGAAAAGCCCATAGCCTTCACGAGCTGCCCTTTCAGAGATGTAGAGCTCAGATACATGGATGTCAAAAGATAGGTGCTTGCTCTAGTTCAAGCAGTTAAGAAGTTCAGGCATTACATTATGAGAATTAAAGCGATTGATGTAGTACCTGATGCCACAGTGAAGATGTTATTAATGCAAAGTGAACTAGGTGAGAAAAGAGCTAAATGGATCACTGTCCTCCAAGAGTATGATATGGATATTACACCCATGAAGTTAGTAAGAGGATAGGCATTGAGCCAGATGCTATCAGAGATTGATCCTAATATCAAGAGCCAACAATATGTTGTAAATGCAAAAGAAGACAGAGAATGGTACTCAGACATCAGACACATCCTGATCACTGGAAGATATCCTTCAAGATTGCAGGCCTCACAAAGGAGAGCCTTGAAGATAAGGTCACAAAAGTACGTGATAAAAGGAGGAGTCCTTTTCAAGAAAAACTATGAGGGGATATACCTAAGGTGCCTAGAAAGGTCAGAAGTAGATAAAGTGCTGGCATAATTGCATAAGTTTGGGATAGCCCATGGATCACCTTTAGCTACCACTCATGCTATCCTCAGGGCAGGGTATTACTGGCCCACTATTTTTAAAGATACTACTGAGCCATCAAATGTTATCATATGTGTCAAGTTTCCATAAACAGAGAAAGATATGTTGCTCAACCTTTGCAGCCAGTGATGGAGATGCACCCATTTGCTCAATGGGGAATGGACTTCATAGGACCAATCAATCCTCCATCATCTTTAGGCCACAGGTATGTTTTAACTATCACTGATTACTATACCAAGTGGATTGAAGCTGTCAACAGTAAGACATGTAATGCTGAGGATGTCATTAAGTTTTTAGAGAGCAACATAGTGACCAAGTATGGAGTTCCATTTGCTTTAGTATGTGATAATGGATTTGCTTTTGCTTCAATTAAACCATCAAGTTGGACTTTCGATTATGGGATCATCTTGAAATTCTCCTCAAATTACTATCCCCAGGGGAATGGATTAGCAGAATCCACAAACAAAAACCTATTGAACATCATAAAGAAATTGATAGAAAAGAACCCAAGGGAGTGGAACACTTTATTGAAATATGCCTTGTGGGTAGATAGAACCAAGAATAAGGCTGCATTAGGAAATTCACCTTTTCACTTAGTATATGGGGTGGATCCTATCCTCCCTATTAACTTGAGGATTCCTACACTGTAGTTTGTGCAAGAATACCTAGGCATAGATAATAAACAAGAAGTTAGGTTACTTCAGTTGATGCACCTAGAAGAAAAAAGAAGTGAAGCAATTGACCAGTTTGCTAAACATTATGCTGTTGTCAAATGCTGGTTTAACAAAAGAGCCAGAATTAAGGCTTTCAGAATCTCAGTTAGTCCTGATGTGGGACAAAGCTCATGAAAGGAAAGGAGATCATGGTAAGTTTGATAAACTCTGGATAGGTCCCTTTCAGATTTCTAAAATTTTAGGAGACAGCACCTACAGGCTAAAGACCTTAACTGGTGAGAATGTTCCATTACCAGTTAATGGACAATTTCTCAAACATTATTTCTAGGTCTGAATAGTGTCATATCAGTCATGTGTATCATAGTGTGCATATTTGTATAGTTGTTTGTGCAATCTGCATGTTTTGTTTGTTTGATTTGTTGCCTTGGCTGAGTCTTTATTTTGATTTAGAGTATGAAGGAGCAAACTAACAACCACTGAAAACAATAGAAAATTCAAAACATTTAGCTTAATTATTTGAAATTTATGCATAATTCCTTGTGACTGTCATGAATGTAGAAAGTTGTTTGACTTATTAAAGTTTGTATTCAATAATAGTGAGTTGAGTATTCAAGAAAGTTTATCACAATGACACACCTAAAATCCTTGGGTTTATTGAACCTACCAGTGTAGATATTAGGTGAAAAATCTGAGGTCACCCTTGCTACCATTACAATTCTCAGCTTAATTTCAACAAGTGACCATTCCTTGCATCATGAAGTTACAACTGCAATATCTTATCAAATCTTTATCAAAATATAAAATAAATAAAATAATAATATGGATTTTACTAAAAATCTAGGTTAAGCCATCTAAGTAACTCTACCAGAGCTATAGACGCTCACTGGTAGTGGGGCTCTACTTAGGATAATTGTAACGATAACCTTGCCAGGGCTATGGATGCCTGCTGGCAGCAAGGCTCTATCCAGTTGGCTATGAGGGAATGACATCAACTATGTAGTCTAATGTTAGTAACTGGTTTGTTCAACTGATCTTCAAGATGAGGATAATTAATCATGTGCACCCACTTAAACTGAAATGAAGATTCATCCACCTTATTGAATACATTAAGTCTCAAGTTAAATAATGATTTGCAAAAAAAGGTAGTTAGAAATTACGAATTCATTTCATTTAGTTTTCTTTAATGGTCTTAATTTAATTGTTTTGTTTGGTTACTAGTTGTTGTGATGTTCACAACATGCCCCATTTTACTCCTTGGCAAAATAAGGACCCCTATTGTGGCTTTTACTTTTGGTTTGTGTGTGTTGTTTCTGCTTGGTGGTAAAGGGAAAAAGGGGAGTGAATAATACAAACCTTGTTAAAAATAGAAAAAATTTTACATTACGTGCCAGGGTAGAGTATAGGTGAATTCCTTGTCAAAAATGAATAGGGGTTGCTTTTTGAACCATGTTAAAATTCACTATATTTTGCAAGTTATGAGTGTTTTGGTAAAATGTACATTCAGGTTTGTATGTTGCATGTACAAGGCCCTTTGTATATCGATTCACTTGTATGCAAAGTCTCTTACAAATCAGGTTGTATATACAATGGTCTTTGTATGTTAGGTCATTGTATGTTGCACATGCAAGGGGTTTTGTATGTCGGGTTTAAATACAAAGTTGTTTGTATGCTTTTATACTTGTATGCATTTGCTAATGTTCTGTTTATACATCCAGGTTGGACCCGACACAGTTATGAGTTGGAATGAATATTTTTGTTGGGTCCGTCAAATGAATCTTTTGGTTTGTATGTTTAAAAGTACTAAATATACAAAGTGGATATACAACAAGTTATACATCAAATGGACCTGAAAAGATCATGAAATAGAGTTAAATTGTTGTATATTAGGCAATTGTATATTTAAAACATACAAGCGAAACATACATTGCTTTATACATTAGACAGACCCAAAATGTTTATGGAATGCGGTAAAATCATTGTATGTTTCCAGCTTGTATGTATCCTACATACATTGCTGATATACATTACGCCACATGCAAGTGCCGAAACCCAAATATTATGAAATGAAGTTAAACGATTGTATATTCTGCGCTTTGTATGTATGTTATGAAACATACATTACTTTCGATACATACAAAGTCAGAATTCAAAGAAGTTTAGAATCCGATTAATGCAATGTATTATGCCTAAATGTATATCAAGAGATACATTGCGTTGTATACATAGCGGATCCCAAAGTAAGTTGAATGTGATTTTTTTAAAGGGTTGAAGTCCAAAGGAGAGATACAAAGGATGTTGTATGCATCCTCGCTTGTATCTAAAGGTGAGATACAAAGGTTATATGCATCGTGGAGATGCAAAGTTAAAGGGTAAGGTGGACCCCACCAGTTGCATATTAGCTTGTATGTTTACAATGTATATTCGATATACAAGCTAATATACAAAGACCGGACACCAAGCAAAAGTTAAAACAACAAAGTTGTTGTATGATCGAAATGGTTTGCATGTTCATAATATACAACCTGATATGCAAAAGGGAAATATACAAGCACCGGACATGAAGTGAAGATTAAATATTGAAAAGGCTTTGTATATTCGCTGCGATTGTATATTTGAAACATACATTCGTGATATGCAAGGATTTAAGTAGGCAAAAAGGCAAGAAAGTGAAGTGATAAGATTTTCAAGTTATTTTGAAGCCCGATAGCATGTTTTTGGTCAACGATGGTTGACTTAGCCATTTTTTAACGATGTATATGCATTCAAACATGCATTTTCTCCTAGAAGCTAAATATTCATAGCCCGATATCTGTGTTTGCACATTCTGGGCCTGATTTAATACATGTTTATTTTATTGCTATGTTTTAAATATGATGATGCTTAATTTATGTCTGTTTGCAAGCTGTAGGAGGTGAAACTTAAAGGCGGATCAAATCACCAAGCAAGTGAAAAGAGATAAGGATGGCGATGAGAAGTGATTACTAGGTGAAACTTAATGGCAATGACATCACAAAAGGTGGATCAGATCACCAAAGAATCAACAAAAGATATTTAAGTGGTTATTAGGGTTTCCAAAGCAAGATCTTTACACCGCAGTAAAGATATGCTACTCAGAGTTTTTTGGGCAGGGGATTTATTTTCCACCGCCAAGTGATTAGGGTTTTTTTTGGAGTTGTATTGGGGAGACTCAATTCTATATATTGAGCCCCTTTACTCTGTAATAGGTTAGATACACACATAGGGGATAGAGATAGAGAACCAGAGAAAAATTATTATCTATTAGACCCAAAAGATTGTATACCTGATAGGAGATCAGATTACTGAGACTAATGGGGACTAAACTGTTGAAATGTCAAGGTTCTTTCTTCAGATCATTGTACATATACTTGTTTTAAAGAATACTGAATGGAGATGAAGCTTCAGATTACATCCTGATTATAAACTTTACGTAATCCTCAAGTTGATTTCTAAATATGTACTGGTGAATGCTGTGTTCAATAGAAGCGCTTTCATTTTATTACATGTTGTTGTTAACTTTTCCTTTGAAGATTTGCATTGGATCATGTGGATTTATGGATTGTCCTGGTGAAGTATGATTCTAGTTTTCTTCTCTTCATTGCTATATCAGAATATGTATGTGGATCAGTGATCTTAGTCAAGTAATTTTGGGAATCTCATCTCTTTAAACCCTACCTTTGTCTTTTCTTTTTTTAATTTCATTGAATCACTTCCATAACTACAAATCATGATAAATAACAAGTAGAATAGAGAAATATGTTGATACCTCGTAGGCAACTGAATATCATTAGCATATTTGAGCTAAATGCATGTAGTGTTAAAAATATCATGGAAAGAATTACAAATAATGGTAGAAATCATGCAAGTATCAACATGTAGACACATTATTTGAAGAAACATACTGTGTAGACAAACCTTTCTATGTAGCATAGTTGCAGAAAATAGAATCTACTGATCAACGTAAGGCCCCAAAATTGAAAATAGCAACACATATCAACCACTGAGTAACGTCAGTAGATTATGAACTAATCAATGAAGACTTGGGATCATGAATTCTTTGAATTCATCGTATCTTTCAAGATAAATAATGGTTGTTGTGAAACTTTTATTTTGCATGTTGTTATGACTAACAATCGTGAACAACAAATATGAAGGAAGTATCCAGTACAGAAGCACAGACGATCCACCCCATCTTCATCTTCTTTCATCTTCCATCTTCTCTTTGACCATCTCAAGTAGGAAGCAAACTATGGACTTTAACAAATCTAGGATAAGTTGAAAGCTCTTTGTTCGCATGTCTTAAACCAACATTTACTATAGCATTTTATCAACATCTTTAGCCTTCAACAGGATGCAGCTTTCCTCTTAACAAGGCGCCAACTTAAATCCATCTAAGAGCACTTAAAATTTGGTAAGAGAACATGGTGATAGTATCTTCTGTTTTATCTTTTGATTTATCTTTTGTCCTTTCCTATAGTTAATCCAGACTGCCTTGATCTATCTATATCTTAGTATGTTGTGATGAAGTAAGGACTGGGGCATGGTCATATTGCTTTCGTATGCCGTGTCTACAAGATGATCTTATTTTCTTCCTATACATATTGGTATCTTATACGTGTTGGGATTAGAATCTTGCATATCAATATCTCTAACATTTGAGAAGCTAAATAGTCTCTTATGCACTTGAGACTATTTTATGTTAAGAACTAGCTCCATACATATAACCAGCAAGGTGTCACTATGTGTAGTGGAGATAAGCTCAAACCATTGCTTGTAGCGTCAAAGTCCATCTCAGAACACTAGCTACTATTCATATCTTGTCTATGTTGGCTCAACATCTTGACCTCATGCATTCAGACAAGATTGTAGTATGTTAGTTTTGCATTGGATATCTCAACACCTTTGTGTTCTATACCCTGGTGCTTAACATCCATATGCTATATCAAACATAAGGATTGCATTTCTTTAATTACTTTCAAAAGCTTCCAATCATAACATCTATCCATTCCATTATATGCCTATATAGTCCTCAACCAAGATCAATATTTCCTTCATCATCCTTTTTTCTACATTCCTTATCCTGTAAAACAAGTGTGTTAGACATATCGTTATCATTACCATTTAGACATGCATGTATCCATATCATATCATTACCATCTACATCTTTGCATTATCATTAGCATAAGACATTTCCATTATTCCCATTTGCATATTTATATCATTTGCATAAACATCCATATAAAACATGAAAATACAAAATTGCATAACCATCATAATATCATAAGTGCATCCATAATCACATAGAACTAAAGGCCATCTCATATATATATATATATATATATATATATATATATATATATATATCACATGTGTCAATATACAAGTGTCTACAAATACAACATGGGCTATCCATGAGCCATCAAAGAATGTATGTACAATCAGCCCATAGGCCTCATCATGATACAATAATATACAACAAAAACAAGGTAGCCCTATTGACTACTGGAAGCCCCCTCTCCCTATCCACCACTGGGTCCTGCACCTAGCCTACCATGTCTAGGAGGTCCTGTTGATGTATAAAATTGCGTAGATTCCAACACCAACATGGGAAGTTTTAGGAATCTGGGACTTGCTACCTGAAACAACCTTCAGATTTTAAAGAAGCTCGCTCTTCTCTATCTTAAAAGTGTTTTGGGGAAAAGGGTAGAAACTAACAGGATTATAGATATAATGAAAGCAAATCTATCTATGGCGATGTGCCTGAATAAAAGTTTTTCTCTCCAATTAAGTACAGTGAAGCTATACTCAAGATTCAGTTATATTAAAGAGCATATGTTGCATGATTAATATAAATAGATGAAATAAATAAAATCAAAGGCTCACAACCAGACAAGTTGCAATGACATGAGAAATATCAACCAAGGCACAGAACTCAGTCTTTCTCATTAATTTCCTAGCAACATAAGAGGCACAGATACATGCATAGTTACATTCACTTTCTAAATCAAGAATAACAAAATAAAGGAAAATGATATTCACTGGTCACAACAAAAGTCTCCAACTTCTCTCTTAAATCTCTGACAAAAAATATCTCTAGATCTCCACAAACTGTATGAATTTCTCTATCGAAAATAGAACTCTTTATCAAATATATATATATATATCTCATTCACTACAAATGTTACATATTTATAGCCCAAGATCAACTCTAGATTGTCTGCAACAATTAGATCCCAATGGTCCAACTGAACTCAAGATAATTGGAAGTCTCTGACAATTAAGATCTTTAGAATCTACAACAGTTACTCCCTCCTGCAAGCCCATTGGCCATAACAAAACATATGTGGTGCATCTCCTTCTATAAGGGATAGACACTTGGCAGCTTCCGCATACTTGAGACATAAAACTCTATGATAGATGGCAGCATGCGCAGAAACACTTTGAAACTCCTTCGTCTCTCGGGAAGAAAAAGGAAACCAACACTTGGCACGCTCCACAGCAACTAGAAACATATACATGTCTTTATATTCGGGTAGCCTCCGTAGGTGACAAATATCGCGATCCATAGTTCTGAAACTTTAAGACACATTAGAAATGGGACCCACAACTTAATGCTTGGTAACTTTCAAAAGGAGGAAACAGGGACAGGTGGCAAAATCCACACGCACAACAGCTGATACGTGGCACTTTTTGCATCAATTGAAACGTTGTTAGAAACTCTTTGAAACTTAAGCGAAAGTTGACACATGTCAGGTTCCGCAACTTTCAAGAAATATTTAATATCACTAGAGAAAGGGACAAAAGCTTTTAACTTTGGCGCTGCATCTACCACGTGGCACTCTCTACATCAATGATACTTAAAATTGTGGCCCACCATACATCCTTTACTTAGCATTAAAAGGTATAGAAACAAACATGCAGAAGCTGACACTTGGCAAGTTCCACAACTATCATAAAAGACACATGGCTTCTTCCCTGCTCATACTGAAACTTCAAGGGAGTGCCTCCGCTGATGACACATGGCGCCTTCCGTGGGGTTGTAACTTTATTCACTATTTGAAATATTTTCCACTGCGTGGCACACTCCACTCCAAAGTTGTAACTTAGAAACAAAAATGTGGCTTGAACTGAGGCTCGACACTTGGCAACTCCCGTAGCCCTGGCAATAGGAAACCCTCACAGCCACACTTAGAAACATTCTCATAGACAAAATTGTAACCCGCGAAACACTGCAGTTGAAACAAAATGTAGATTGTTTGCACTCTACAGTTCTTGGTGACCCCAAGGACTTTTGAGCCTGCTCAAAAAAAGCCCAAAACTTGGCAAAAATATATGTATTTTAAAATACAACACAGGGTCACAAGTTCTGCAAAGTTGTCTGGTAAATAGACCATTCTGAATCAGAGAGTCCTTGTTTACTCTGTAAATATTGAAAGGCAAAATCAAGATTTATTATATCCTTATGAGAAAATGTCTACAAAATTTGAACCGCGGCCTCTAATTTAAACTCCAACTGGGCCATTGGTATCAAGACAACTTTCACCTCTTGTATTGATGAACAATCACTTAACCCCTAGAAAATTGTTTGATCATTTGCCTTGTTAAAAGTAGGGCCTTGATATCATCAATCATCAGTACAATATTATTATCTAGAAATGGTGAGGGATGACCCAACTACACCAAATCCTCTATGTGTTTCTTCATATCTTTGACTCCTTCCTTAACAGTATCTAGGAGTTCCTGGCAATTTGTGACTGCTGAGTTGCAACTTAGAACTGGGTTTACCTTCTTAGCAGCAATCATTCTATCACTGATCCCTACTGCTGACAGAATTTCATATGTTGTGTCATATAGTTTCTTTAGTAATAGTTGAGAGTCAGCAACTCTCAAAGAAACAGTAGACAGAGTGGCCTGAACTGAAGTTTCCACTTTCTCACACAATTGTTGTGCATTTAACAAAAATGTTAATGATGGCCTTAACTGGATAATCTCCTCAGAGATTTTTTTCCAAACTAAAATATACAGCTCCTTGACCAGATTTAGAACCCCAACATTCTATGGCCTGTTAGCTAACTCAAGTGTTAGTTGTTTTGTGGTTTATTGCTTTGCTAGGAGTTGTGCCTGTATTGCAGCAGCAGTATTCTGCTAACTCAGCAAGTTCTGTTGAAATTATGTGGCTTGTTGTAGCTTTTCTTGATACTTCTTTTCCAATGTAGCCTTCTCTTGCCTTAGAACATTTACTGCAGCTTTTTCCTGTGCTAACTCAAATTTAAGAGAAGCATTTTGGGCCTGTGTTGCTTGATGTATCTGACAGGAAATAGTATTTTGCAACTGTTTATTCAGATTCTCTATTTCATCTTTCTGAGATTGTAACTCTTTAACAAGGTTGCTACTATTTGTCTTCTCCTAAGCTAAGTCATTTTCAACTTTCTGCAACCTCCTAGACACTTTCAAGTAGTCAGTTGCAATAGCAGATGTAGTTTCATTCAGTAGCTAGACCCTATCTTGTGGTCTGAAAAGAGACATGTCCATGGCTATAGCACTCATTGAAAAGTCCTAAGGCTGCATCTTCTCATTGGGCTTTACCACATTTGGGGACAAATGTGTGACTGTCAACTACTATTGAATAGGGTCAAAAAGTGATCTCATATGTGGCATAGCAAGGCTTTTGTTTTCTTTCTTTCTCTTCTTGTCCATTCTTGCTTCTCTAGCCCTTTTTATTGTATCTGCCTGAGCTTGGAAAGTGGGAGGTGAAGCAATGTATCCCCCAGCAAAGGGATGACCTTGAGGTAGGCCATAAGGAATAGCCAATAATTTTTGGCTAGGGGAAATTTGGGGAAGGGCTCTATTTGGAATAGAGGGGGTAAAATGTGGCAATGAGATGGCCTGTGAAGACGTGGCCTGAGGATTGGCAATTGGGGCAAGTAGTGATGTAGGCACAGCAGAAGTGGCAAGGGGTACTAATGTTTGGCCAATTGTGATTGCCACCCCTAAGGTAGAAGAAAGAGATAGAGGGGAAAAAGGAGAAGAAACGCTTACCTAAGGAGCAGTGAATGTGGTTGCTATTTGTTGTAGCAATGGTTCTATTTCTTCTTTTGACTCTTCCTACATGTGCAATTTCCTATGTTTCCTTGGTCTTTGTCTTGTTTCCTCTTCTAATTCCTTCTCTTCTACATTTACCACTATTGAGGGTGGAAAGGGTACAAAACTAGAAGCCCCAGTAGCTGAAACTGTTGGAGTCTCTTTGGTTGGTGATGACACCACACCCTTTTGTTTCTCTAAAGTACTGAGAGATTGGGGCCAGGAAGATATAGGAACAGTAGATGAGGCTTATCTTGTTTCTTGCATTGTATGGGTTAACTTATCTTCCTCTTCTAACTCTTCACCCTTCTTTTGAATTCTGCTTGTATCAGGGCTAGAGACTGGGGATGGATGCCATTCATCCCAGATCGACTCCCATTTCTCATCTGTGTCAATTTTCCCAAAAGAATGTGTCAACTCTAAAATTTCCTGCCTATATTTCCAATAGGCCTCAATTTTCTCTGGCTTCCATTCCTGGGCTTTCAAAGCTTTCTTTAAGCCAGCACCCATTCTAATCTTAGGGTCATAGGCCTTTTGTTTAGTATAAAAAATCTCACATGGCATGGGCCCTTCAAAAGGAAAATTAGCTAGTTCTACATACAAGTCTGAGTTGTCCTCTTTAGGGTTTCTTCTGTCTTCCCAAAAAGGGCGACCCTCATGTACTATTTTAGCTCAGACCTTGTTGTTTCTAACTTAGGAGGCCATAAAACTGTCTGGGTCATACCTCCATTTATCTTCAATGATGAAGAATCCAAGGATAGCTAGCTTTCTTAGCAACAAGTGTTCAATGTCTCTAACTTCTAGTGCCATGTTTCTTTTGACCCATGGGATGTCATACATCTTCTTCTTCTTCTTCTTTGTCCCAAACTCATTATCAACCACTGACACTTACCGAGTCACTTCTAGGAATGCTACCATAGGGGTCAATATTTTAGGTAGCAGCATAGGCTCCTCATTGAAGCCACAGACTCTAATAATAGTATTTTGTACCCCAAAGAAATAATCACATGGGATTGGGCAATTGGTCATGAAACCCCTAATGCTCTGCATCAACCTATGTTCTACAGGCTCAGGGCTCAAATGGCAAAAGGCAGGGGCAACAAAGAGTTCCCAAAATTCATAAGGGTCTAATGCCTCAGATAACACATGTGTCCATGTAGACACAGGAATAATTCTATTATGACCAAAATTTAGGTCATAAATGTTCAATTGCATATTTTGTGCAAAAGGATTGTGGTTCTGATATAACATTAAATGGAAAAGATAAGCAGAATACCTGAAAACTCCTTTGGATTTAAAATTTATGAGTTGATCGGCCATGGAGTAAGCAATTTGTTCTAAGAAATCCAATTGGTATTCTTGTTGCTTGTCTACAGTCCTTAATATGAAAATGATAGCAATTTGCCAGTCATAGACTGTATTGTCTTCCTTCATCCCAAAAATGAAAGATATCATTAACAGTGCCTCTTGACTACTTTGGCTGAATTGTACCCTTCCTGTAGGTATTATGGGCATCTGGGTGTTCTCATCTCCTAGCTACAACTCTAAGTTGAGGAACCTAATCTGGTTGTTGACATTTGCCCATGTCTTTTGCATTTTAGCAATAGTGGGAAATGTGGCCGTTCAATTGTGTTGCAGGGCCAACATGTCTCTTATGGATTTGGGTGTGATCTGCACCATAAAAGGACCCTCTTGTATGGTATTTGAGGGCACATGAAATAGCTCTCCACACAATTCAATTAGGTCAGGACATAGGTGCATATTCAGAACCAAGAACTGTGCCAACTATGAGGTCCAAATCCTCATCCCAAAAGTTTCAGACTGCCCATTCTTTGCTTTTTGGATACATCTCTAGTGTGCCCCTTCATGGAGAGTCCTGGTAGATTTTTGGAGGGCTGGGTCAAAGATGTCATCTATGAAATCCTTTACCTTCATTGGGTTGACATAATACCCTACCTCAGGGACCTTCATTCTTGGATAGGTTCTCTTGGGTTGCGCAGGCACTGAGGCGTATGATTTGCTGCTCAAAAGCCTATCAATTGACTCATATATCCTGAGTCCCTTTTGAGAAGACTGTGCTTTAGCCATATTTGTATCTGCAGGGAGAATGTGGGAAGTTTTGACATAGGAAAGGATGAAATTGCTTCATAGGAATGACACACAGTTGAAAGCGCTTGCTAAAGATGGTAAATTGGAGGCAATAGTGATTCACAATAGAGATACAGAAGCAAAAGAGAGCCACACTTAGGATTTAGCTCTAATTTAAAGGGGCTTTAATGACATATTCTATCTTATAAATGGCATTAACACTGAGAAATAGTTAGCGTATTTTTTGTAATCTGCATGGAAAAGAGTGTCAGAAACATTATGGGAGTGGCTGGAAAAAATGAGTACTTCTAGGGATTTTGGGGATTGGAGACAACCTTAATGAATGCAAGATTTTCAAAAGAGAAAGGGGCTTGTGCTACTGACACGTGATCATAGAACACTTACTGAAAAGGAAAGTAGGAAAAGAAAGTGGGAAAACAAGAAAATAAGAAAAGGAAACTAACTAACTATGATACATTAAGAGCCCTTGCTTAATTGAAATGTTTCAAATAGATCCCATTAATAGGAATCTCTTCAGGCTCACCATCCATAGTCTCGAGCTCTAAAGAATTTTGATGCTTGCAGGAACGAATCTTGTAAGGACTAGTCCACAGTGATTCAAATTTGTTGTGTCGACCTGGCTTGGTAGCTCTCTCATCCCATTTCAACACTATTGAGCCAACTTTAAAAAAGGGGTTTGAAGTCTTCTTATCAAAACAGTCCTTCACTATTTTTTGATGTTTCATCAGTGACTCATGTGCCTTTTCTCTTTTCTCTTGTACCTCCAGTAGTTCAGCAAGTCTAACTTGCATGGGACCATTCTCTTCAATCTCTATCTATTTCAATAATTGCAAAGCAGGGATCTCTAGGCTAAGTGGCATTACGACTTGTTTACCATAAACTAATTCATATGGAGACATCTTTGTCACTTTCTTTGGCGTGATCCTATCAGCCCATAGTGCTATGTTAAGTAGTTTGTGCCTCTCTCTGTGATAATTTGTCCCTATCCTTTTAATGAGTTTGATCAGGTTCTTGTTAGTAGATTCTGCTAGGCCATTACCTTGAGGGTAATAATTTGAATAAGTCTTCAAGTAAATCCCATTCCTTAATGCAAACTTAGATATCTTTATTCCCAAAAATGCTTTAGCATTATCCGATATAATGGTATGAGGAGGACCAAACCGAGCAGTGATGCCTTCTAGAAAGTCTAATATTACCTTTTATGTTGCTTCCTTGAGTGATACCGCTTCACTCCATCTGGTAAAGTAATTTGTTTCTATAAGGATCCATTTGTGTCCCATACTTGACACTAGATTAATCATACCAATAAAATATAGACCCCATTGGGCAAAGAGTTCATCCACAATTATGGGGCTCAGAGGCATTACTGCATTCCTTCTTTTTCCTGTATAAAACTGACAAGCCTGGCATTTTTTAACCAGCTGATAGCAATCTGTAAATAGGGTGGGCCAGAAATATCCTACTTGAGTCACCTTGATTGCTATGGTCCTTGCTGAAAAGTGTCCACCTGAGGCTCCATGGTGCAGTTCATGTAGTATTCTTTGCGCTTCATATTTCTCTATACATCTCCAAAGTATGCCATCAACATTTCTTCTGAATAAAATATGGTCAATTAGTACAAAATGGGCCCCTTGCTGCCTATAATATCTTCTCTTATCATGGGAGAGCTCATTTGTGAAAATTCCATGCTTCATAAATTGTATTTTGTTTGTGACCCAAGAATATTGATCAATCTCTTAGATTTTCAATACATTTTCACTTTCTGTTTCTTCAGTCATCATTCTCTCCATGTCTTGAGTCATATATTGGCACAATCCTTTGCCTCTAACTAACTTAGTGGGTCGGACCTCTACATCATATTCAAAAATCTTTGTTATCCAATTGGCTCTTTTCTCAATGATCTCACCCTCCATAATATATTCTCTTACACTAGGATGAGCCACTAATATCAGAATCTTATTTCTTGTTACC
This sequence comes from Cunninghamia lanceolata, assembly GCA_027924645.1. Taxonomy (NCBI): domain Eukaryota; kingdom Viridiplantae; phylum Streptophyta; class Pinopsida; order Cupressales; family Cupressaceae; genus Cunninghamia; species Cunninghamia lanceolata. Next base: position 1,155,862 of record BSBN01001410.1, on the reverse strand, counting down.
ATATGTCTAAATTTTTTGAGGGCTTTTACCATGGTGTATGCCTGCTTCTCTACAAAATTGTATCTAGCCTCATATTCTTTGAGAGTCTTGGAGAAAAAGGTTATTGGGTGCTCTCCTTCTTGTTGCTCACCTTTCTGAGTTAAAACAACACTGGATTCTCCTCCATACACATACATTATGAAAGACTTAGAAAAGCCTGGATTTCTGAGTACTAGGGCTATTGAAATGGCTCTTTTGATCTCTTCAAAGCATGTCTCCCCTCTATAGTCCATTTGAGAACTAGATCCTTCTTTAGCAACAGTGTCATTGGTTTAATTAGACCTACAAAGTCAGTTATGAACCGGCTAACAAAGTTGATCTTCCCCAGAAAGGATTGAACTGCTTTCTTATTAACTGGCAAAGATAAGTTCATTATGGCAGTGACTCTCTCTAGATCAATAGAGACTCCTTCGTTTGACACTATATGCCCTAACAATTTACCCTAAGCTACTGCAAAGATACACTTCTTGGGATTCAAGGATATTCCAAACTCTTGGCATTTCTTAAAAATAGCCTCTAAATGGTCAAAATGATCTACAACATTTTTAGAGAAAATAGTGAGGTCATCTAGATAAATCAGGATGATTTTGTTTATAAGCTCCCCAAATACTACATCCATTGCTCACTTAAAAGTAGCCCCAGCATTTGAAAGGCCAAAAGGCATCTTAGCATATGCAAATGTTCCTCATTTTGTAGTAAATGTAGTCTTATGCTGGTCTTCATCGGCCAGCCAAATTTGATTGTACCCAAAGAAGCCATCCAGCAAGGAAAATCTCTCTAATCCAGCCACAGTCTGTAAAATTTGTTCCATAGAGGGTAGGGGATAATGATCTTTCAAAGATGCTCTATTCAGATCCCTAAAATCTACATAGAGTCTTATGTCACATTCTTTTTTCTTACTGGCACTAGGTTTGATACCCAGGTTGAGTGCTTAATTGGAAAAATAATCTTTGATTCTAAGAGCTTTTGCAACTCATCCACCATTAAAGGTTCAATTCTAGGATTCACTAGCCTTTGCTTATGTCTGACTGGTTTAGATCCTTTAGTAAGCTCTATGGTGTGCTGGATGATATCTCTATTATAGCCATGGAGGTCTTCATAGGTTCAGGCAATCACCCTATCATATATTTCACACAAATCAATCAATCTTTCCCTTTCTTGCTAGGTTGTAGAATTGCCAACCTTCAATTTTCTTCCTTCACTAACTTGAATTTCAGAATAATCTTCTTTATTTGCTTGAAACCTCTTCTTCTCTAGGATTAGATCTTCTAGGTCAAACAAGTTTTCTAAGGTAATCAGTCCTTTAGGGAGCTTATTTGACTTTAGTTGAATAATTTGGTCGCCATATGCTTCTTCAATTTTAGGGTGCAATTGATCAACAAATTCTCCTAATTGTTGCAAAAATGAGAGTACTTGGAAATCATTTTCAAAAACTTGCCAAATTTAGTCATTGTCTGGAATAGTTGGTCTCACTATAACTTTGACTGACTCATTGTTGACTAGTAGATCAGTTGCTGGATCAAACTATGAACCAATCTATGCCATTCTATCTACCTCAAAATTTTGGGCTCTAGGAACTGCTTCAATATTGAAATCTTCAAAACCATCTATTAGGTCCCAAATTCTGTGCCTATAGGATCTCATTCTTACATTTTTGGCTATTGCCTTTTCTCTAATTTGTTTCACCACTAATTCTGAATCTCCTCTTACTATCAGATTCTTTACTCCTTTTTTCTTTGCCAACATGAGTCCATGCACCAAGGATTCGTACTCAGCATCATTATTAGTACAAGCAAACTAAAAGTGAATGACTCTTAAAATTTTCTCACCATTTGAGGTAGTGAGGCAAATTCTTGCTCTAGCTCCATTTTTACTTCTAGCCCCATCAAAATTTAGAGTCCAGATTTCTGAGTCTTTTTCAGATTCTTGAGTCTGTGGTGTCTCTTTCTTTAAAACATTAGGAATCTTTTGGTCTTCTTCAAATATGACATAAGTGCCTAAACCAGTAGAGTCATAATTTCCATAGGGATCACTTTGCATCATAGTCAACAACTGATTATTCTCTTCTTCCTGTTGATCATGTTCAATCTAGTCACCTAACTCTTCAACAAAGATTCTCTCTTCTTTATTCAACATAGCATGGGCTACTTCTAATTTTGGGGTTGGTTCATTTGTGATATGGTCTTTTGATAATGGTTCAGACAGTATTTTCATCTTTGTCCCATATTTGGTTCTCAAAATGAGGTGTGAGAAAATAGTGACATGTAACCTCCTATCTTGGCTGTGAAATCTCTAGATAAGCATAGAACAAATACGGGGGGAATATCTATGACTACCACATCCTAATTTACAATTATATTGGGGCAAGTATATAGTTGCAATGGGAGTTGTTTAATTTTCCCTATTGTTTGCATAGATTTCCCATCCAACTGCATGACCCCTCTTGTAAGTGGCTCATATTTTATTTTCAAAGCATCTACTATTTGCTTTGGCATTACTGTAGTACTGGCCCCAGAGTCTATCATTGCATTATGTGGCAATTTCTTCCCAACTATTAGAGTTAAATAAAAGGGATTTGGTTTAGATTTACCTACCTCAGGTGCATTATTCAATAGGGCTATTGTCTACAAAGGTCCAGTATCTTTGAGCTATAGCTTTTCTTTATCACTAGATCCTCCTTTAGCACTAATCTATTTAGGAACTTCTTAGCCTTGCAGAGCCTCTTGCAATAGTGTCTTCTACTCAGGAATAGCTAACATGTCCTAGATTGATACATGCGCTGGAGTTCTTTTTAGCTGATCCACCACATTCAGAGGTCCTAATGCTTGGGTCTTTGGATAATAAGGGTACCTTGACTTTTCTAGAACTTGTCCTAAGGCTACTTGATTCTACACAGGCTGGGGCATTTCTTGTCTAGAGACTGTGTTCTGGTGACTTTGAAATGAAGGAGTTCCCATGATCTCATTACTAGTGACTTCAGGTTGCTCCATCATTCTCCTCTTTGCTCTGGTATAGTAATTTGATTGCACCAATGGCTTCTTGGAAGTAGATGCTTCATTCAAGAACACTGGATCTTCTTCTTCAATCCATGAAAATAAAGCATGTTCAGGGGCTATTTCCTCTTCTTGTTGTAAGGACATCCCTTGCATCTGGGCCACCAAGACTGCATTTTGCACACTAAGAGACTGGTATGATAGAGTGTTAGAAGTTGCAAATTATCCTTCTAATCCTCTCTGTTCCACTATATTTTGCTGCAAATTTCCTCTGGGTAGTCTCTGGGCATATGGGTATTGTTGCAAGGAAAGCACCAAGCATTTGTGCCATCTACAAATTTATTTTTCCCTGGAACAATTTCCCTGTTGGGATTAGGAGGAACAGTTTGTAAGGGTGTAGGGACTGTAACCAATTGGTTTGAAGGCTGGGGATTAGCTTGCCTTTGAGGACCTTGATATTGATTTGGATGAAAGGGAGGTCTATTTCCTTAGTAACCTTGATAAGAGGGTTTTGGATAAAGATTTTGTTGTCTTTTTAGATTAATTATCTCATTTGAGAATGTCCTTAAATGTTCTTGACATCATCCATTTCAGATGATTGAACAGGGGCGGTTACCTTAGCAGGTTGTTGAGGAAATGAATATATGGACACAGGTGGGGTAGTAGGATTAGGAACTTCTTGAGGCAAAGGCAAGGTAATTTATGGGAACATGGGCATAGGAGGCCTTGGGGGCAGTTTTCCAGCATCTATTAAGTTATTTTCAGCTTTGACTGCCAACTCATAAGCTTCTGGTAATGTCTGACCTCCAAGAGACTGAATCATCACTAACATATATGAGTTTTAAGCTTTAAGGTAAAACACAATAGCCATACTTGGTAATGTTCTTACTGTAGTAGGAATTCTCTTCCAAGTCTTTTGAAATCTTGAATTGAAATCAGTCATTGCTTCTTGTGGTGCCCTTTTGATAATGATCAATTGTTGCAACAAAGAAGATTTATCACCCTTTTCTTTAAATCTTTCAAAGAACACATCACCAAGCTGATCCCATGTAGATATAGTGTTTGGAGTTAAAGATCTATACTAGTCCAGAGCCTTCCCTTTGAAAGAAGCTGCTAACAGTCTTATAGCCACATTCTGTTGAGTGATAACATGTACTGCACAAACATCAGATACATCTTGCAAATGCTCTTCAGGTGTTTTGAAATCTTCCCCACTGAACTTGGGTAGAGCCTTTAGAGCATTAGCTAGAATAGCATCCCAAGTTGCTGGTGGTATTGGAAGAATTAGAGAATTGCCAGTGTTCCAATTTGCATAATTTCTTGGGGCTACAGGTGCTCCCATATTTTCTCTTGGTGCTGCTGCAAACTGATTCACTCTTCTCCTTGGATTAGCTATTAGTGGTGGAAAAAGAATGCCTAGATTAGCAGCAGATTGAGCTCTTGTTACAGGTCCATAGCTTTAACTCCCTGTGGCTTTCTGGCTCATACAATCTTGATAGAAACTTCAAGAAGAGTCCCACCGGGTGTGCCAAAAAATGTTGATGTATAAAATTGTGCAGATTCTAACACCAACATGGGAAGTTTCAGGAATGTGGGACTTGCTACCTGAAGCAACCTCTAGATTTTAAAGAAGCTGGCTCTTCTCTATCTTAAAAGTGTTTTGGAGAAAAGGGTAGAAACTAATAGGATTACAGATACAATGAAAGCAAATCTATCTATGGTGATGTGCCTAAATAAAAGTGTTTCTCTCCAATTAAGCACAGTGAAGCTATACTCAAGATTTGGTTATATTAAAGAATAGATGTTGCATGATTAATATAAACAGATGAAATGAATAAAATCAAAGGCTCAGAACGAGACAATTTGCAATGGCACAAGAAATATCAACCAAGGCACAAAACTCAGTCTTTCTCATTAATTTCCTAGCAACATAAGAGGCACAAATACATGCACAGTTACATTCAATTTCTAAATCAAGAATAACAAAATAAAGGTAAATGATATTCACTGGTCACAGCAAAAGTCTCCAACTTCTCTCTTAAATCTCTGATAGAAAATATCTCTAGATCTCCACAGATTGTATGAATTTCTCTATCAAAAAAAGAACTCTCTATCGAATATATATATCTCATTCATTACAAATGTTACATATTTATAGCCCAAGATCGACTCTAGATTGTCTGCAACAATCGGATCCCAATGGCCCAACCAAACTCAAGATAACTAGAAGTCTTTGACAATTAAGATCTTTAGAATCTACAACAGTTACTCTCTCCTGCAAGCCCATTGGCCGTAACAAAACATATGTGGTGCTTCTCCTTCTATAAGGGACATACACTTGGTGGGTTCTGCATACTCGAGACATAAAACTCCATGACAGATGGTAGCGTGCACAGCAACACTTTGAAACTCCTTCGTCTCTCGGGAAGAAAAAGGAAACTGACACTTGGCATGCTCCGCAACAACTAGAAACATATACATGTCTTTATCCACAACAATTCACAAAACTGTGTCTTTATATTCAGGTAGCCTCCGTAGGTGACAATTATCATGATCCGCAGTTCTAAAACTTTAAGACACATTAAAAATGGGACCCACAACTTAATGCTTGGTAGCTTTCAAAAGGAGGACATAGGGATAGGTGGCAAACTCTGCACGCACAACAACTGATACGTGGCACTTTCCGCATCACTTGAAACATTGTTAGAAACTCTTTGAAACTTAAGCAGAAGTTGACACATGTCGGGTTCCACAACTTTCAAGAAATATTTAATATCACCAAAGAAAGGGACAAAAGCTTTTAACTTTGGTGCTGCATCTACCACGTGGCGCTCTCCACATCAATGATACTTAAAACTGTGGCCCCCCATACATCCTTTACTTAGCATTAAAAGGTATAGAAAGAAACATGCAGAAGCTGACACTTGGCAGGTTCCGTAGCTATCATAAAAGACACATGGCTTCTTCTGTGCTCATACTGAAACTTCAAGGGAGTGCCTCAGCTGATGACACGTGGCACCTTCCACAGGGTTGTAACTTTATTCACTTTTGAAACATTTTCTGCTACATGGCACACTCCACTCTAAAGTTGTAACTTAGAAACAAAAATGTGGCTTGAACTAAGGCTCAACACTTGGCAACTCCCGCAGCCCTAGCAAAAAGAAACCCTCGCAGCCACACTTAGAAACATTCTCATAGACAAAATTGTAACCCGCAGAGCACTATAGTTGAAACAAAATGTAGAGTCTTTGCACTATACAGGTCCCATAACAAAAGCCACATATTGTTATCCACCTATCCTCTTAGAAGCTAAAGCCCCTGACCTACTCCTATAGCTAGGTTGTCTTTGCTCCACCAGCACTATCCCATGATACAAGCCCCTGTAGTACTCCATCTCACCCTATGCTCTCCTCAACTCACCCTGTGTCTGAGTTAGCTTTGTAGCCAAGTACATCATAGCCCCATCTGTCCCCAAAGTAGCAACTACTCTATCTCTCTCTACTATCATCACCTATAACTATTGCATAGTTGTGTCCCTCTTAACCCTCACCAACTGCATCTGATGTATCGCCACATCCTACTTAGCTCTAATAGCCTGTCTCTACTATAAAGTTACATCTCTATTAATAGTAACTAGCTGCACTTGCTACATAGCTGCATCCCTCTCTCTAGTCACCCTAGCAAGACTACCATCATCCTATCCATCACCTCCCTGTACTCTTGCCTATAGTTGTGCTTGGTATATCTGAGCCTATGCTCTTGCATGCCGCAAGCCTATCACCACCTGATGGCAATCTATCTTCACTCTCCTCAACCTCATCTGAGCCCATTGCCTCCATCTCCTCTCCTCCCTAACCCTCCACCTTAGCTGTTGTATGCCAACATCATCATCTCCTATCATCTGTACTCCTGGCTATGCTAATACTTGTGGCTGCACATGACCTTGTCCCTGCACCTGTATCCCCAGCACTGCTAGCACAACTACCTGTGCTGGTGGAGCTCATCGCTGCCTCCTCCTCACTGGCCTCTCCATACCAATCTCTCCTATCTCTCCCACCCTCGTCAATTGAGCCAGTCTAGCTGTCACTTAATGTGCATCATAATCTGGTAATGTCTTAGGATCTGCAAGACCCTATATCCATGGCCATATAACTGGTTGTAGCCCATCTCTCTCTGCCAAAGCTGTGTCTACCACAATCTCTAGCACCCAATCAAAAACCTCCTGCCATGTCCTCCCAAAAATAACATCTCCCACTAGTGCTCCTTGTGGTAAGCCAAACTGCCTCAATACCCTCTCGAGAAAATGTCTCTCTATAATATATCTACCACATCCAAAAATGTATCTCGCCTGCCTCACATAGACAAGCTCAGCATCATCCTCATCCCATCTCTTGCATTTGAGCCATGGCCTCCACACAAACCTATCTACCTTATCTAGTGTCCACCTCCAATACACAACTCCTCACCACTACCGATAGGTCAGAGCTCCTCTATACATCCTAGCATACAGATCTCCTGCTACTCTCACCACCCATCCATCTGGCCTCATCACTAGGATGTGCTCATATGCCCACACATGCAAAACTGTAACTCTAGCTGACATACTCACTTCAAACATGTATGCGCAATCATGTAGATAATGATATAACTGCCCTAGCACACACTCAGCCCATGCATATCTAGTCCTATAGGAAAACATCCCCTCCATCACTGTTCCCCATCCCATTGGAAAACCTCTAGCTCGCCTATCTCCAACCAGTCATCTGATAATAGCTACCACTACCTGATATAGTATATTGCATAGCTCCTCCATCCTAACCATGCGAATCTCTGAGCCCTTAGCTCTAATGTCTGGTGTCCCAAACAATCACCTAAATGCAGCTGGACCCATATCAGGATCATAATCTACTCAGTCCCCATCAATAGGAACTCGTAGAATCTAGAACACATCCTCTACAGTAATAGTCACCTCTCCTATCAGTAATAAGAATGAACTGTGATCGCTTCTCCATTGCTCCACCATCGATGTCATTAGTCCTCGATGCATCTACACTAGCACTAACCTCAACACATGCTCCAATTTGAGGATCTCTAGCACTAGCTGCTCATCTGCATCCAATAATCTGACCAACTACAAATCCCTAGGATGTGGCTCTTGTGATAACAATGGTTGTAGTAGATCTTGTGTATGAGGAAAAATTGATTAAATCTAAACTAATAAAACCAAAAACCAATCACATAAAGCGAACCAATCTAAGTAAAAGCCATTATCATAAAATCAAAAGACAAATGAAAGCTCTTACCAAAATCTGTATTGTTCCCTTTTGGAGATGTGTGCATTGCTCAATCAAGTTGCGAAAACCATAGTTGCAACAAGCAAGTCGTGTGCTCAATGTGCTCAAAGATCAATGTTAAGAGATTGTAAGGTTGCTCAGTCGACGCATTTTTGTATGCTCAAAGCTCTGTTAAGTATACCTGAGAATACGATCGAAGAGAGAGGCTCAATGAAGGAGATGAGGGGGGTTTATATAGGTTTCAATGAAGATCGATCAACGGTCTAGATAATTCAAAAGAATCAACGGAGGAGATAAGTTGAGGAACGTGCAACGAATAAGAAGAAGCCAAGTGTCACACAAAAGCTGTTTTATTTGAGTTAAACACTTTCTCTTCTAAAGATAAGACATGCTTTTCATAAATTAGAAATCTTTTTTCTAATTTAAGAGAAATTGATAAAAACAAGGTTGAATGAATAGATAACTCAACTTGAGATTTGCTTTTACATAATTTGAGGGAAATTAAATAATAAATTATTTAATTTTGTGTGCATGGAGAAGAAGACTTATTTTTAGAAGATTTGAAAGATATTTGAAGAATTTGAAGATAAAAAAGCAAATTAAATAAATAAATTTATTTAATTGTTGTGCATGATTAGAGGAATAAATAAAATATTTTATTTATTTTATTTTTGGAGAATAAGAGAATTTAAATAAATTTGATTTGATTTATTTAAATTTGGAAGAATGAATTTGATTTAATTAAATAATTAGGAATTATTTAATTGTAGATAAGAGGGAATTTGTGGTGAATTAACTAAATAATTGGATTTATTTAGTTAATGTGGATTTGATTTTCAAAAGGTGACAATGATCTAATTAAATAATTAAAATTATTTAATTATGGAAGAATAATAGAGGAATTTAATTTAATTAATTAAATAACGAGGATTTATTTAATTAACGTTGCAAGTATGTGATTTAGAAGAATTTGGTGAAATTAATTAAATAACTAGATTATTTAATTAACGCTGAAATGCAGGTGATTAGACAGATTTAGATGAAATGCAAGTAGTGTAATGACGTGGTCATTTAGGGTGTCTACATTTTGCCCCTCTTTGATGTGATGCAGTTTACAACGTTGCCTCAAAGAAATTGATTGTTGAAGACATGATACAATTTACTGATGCCCCAGTGTAGGTAGTTGCCCCAGCGTAGTTAGTGTAGGGTGCCCCCTTGAGAGGAAAGACATGGAAGCGACAGAAGAATTGGGTTGACACTCGACTAGAGGAGTGCGCGACAAGGTAGGAGGAAGAAAGTGGAGATAGAAAAGAACATAAGAGAAAGACTGTTGATTGATCTTTGCTGGAAAACTATATAAGGCCATGGGTAAATGGATGGGTAAACAGATGAGCTTGTTGCAATGGTTTCACAAATGTTTATAAAGAGCAATCCTTATTTTTGATATAGCACATGGATAGTTCACCACCAAGGTATAAAAGACCAAGGTGCAGTAATATCCAAGTGTGTGGACATTGACTCTGCAAGCAAGCGGATTGAACTTAGATCCCTTTAGACATAATATGACCTTGTTGGAACATGTGAATAAGCCATAGTCTTGAACATAAAATAAACTTCAATACATGTAAATGCAAGAAGAATATTAATATGTAAGATGCTAGGTTGTAACACACACAAGATAAATATGCGGCCAAGAAAGATGCTAAAGATCATTCCTCAAACACGGCATACAAAAGCAATGACTATGCCCCCAATCCATACTGCATCGCAACATACCAAGATTATAGATAAATCAAGGTAGCCTTGAATAGGTAATGGACAAAAGAGCAGAAGATAAACCATAAAAGTAAATTGACTGACTTACAAAGTAAACATACAACCAACATATTCTCTTGCCAAAGAGGTTGCTCATGATAGATTGGGTAGGAAAGATAATATCCTTATCGTAAGAACTCTGTGTCCGTTAAAGGGGGTTATCTACCTAAAAAGACAATGTCTTGCTGCAAGAGATGCCACATGTCACAGGAGACATGTGTGTTGGTCTCGATCATGGAACACTCGGCAAAAGACAAGCTTGTGGATCTGGTACTTTGGCTAAGCTGGAATTAGCTGATGCTGGCAATCGGAATAGGACAGTAGATGACTCTGGAAGTAAGCCGCTTTGCTTCAAGTTTGTTAAGGACTTTTTCTTTGAAAGGATGTGCTAGCTTGCTGCTTGAGTTAGTCAAGTCAAGGCGAATGGATTTTGAAAAATGGAAGACTAGAAAGGTGACAGTCTTTGATGGATTGAAATGGGTGGAGAATGATGAATCGTATGTGCCTGAGTACTGGATACATCCTTTGTATTCCAGACTGCCTACATACCCTGTATCCATGGTATCAAGGCACATTATGAGGAAAGATGAAAAATGATAATATGTAGTTCTAGATAGAGTGATGAGATGGGTCCAGGTGGTGAGGGGGAGATCTTATGTACCTGAGTACTGGAAACTTCCTTCGTATTCCAGACTGCCTACATACCCATATCCATGGGATCAAGGTACCTTAAGATTGAGAAGATGATAATATGTAGTTCTGGTGGTGTGATGATGTAGAAAAAGCATTTGAGAAGATAACAACCTTATCGTAGGACCGATGTGTCCATTAAAGGATGCTATCTGTGGAAAGGAGAAAAGATTGAAGAGCGTGTTGCGAACCACGAACAAGGAACCAATCCTAGACCCAAGTTAAGGAAAGAGTTTCCCCCATTCCGGTAGAGGAATTTGCATAGGTGACTGACCAAGAAGACATAGAGAACCATGACCTAGGACAAGACAGTGTTAACTGTAGACATAGATCAAGACATAGGATGACGATGATGGACATTGACAAATTTCCAAGCTATACTAGATAGGGAGATGGAAATGCAAACAAGGTCAATGGTTTTATTATGGATGGGTGAAGGGCATTGTGACATGAAAATGGAATGAACAAGACTCGATAGAAGATGGATGCTGACTCTACACATAGTGCCTATTTGCCAGGTTTTCACTATGGTACGTATCCATGGCGCCTGTTTACTAGGTTTTCACTAGAGGATGTAATTTTTTTTTTGGAATACTCTGAGGATCAGGCATAGAACTTCTTGAGATGGACACTGTTAAGTGGCTCATCTAGAGGAATGCCGTTAGGTGTAGCTAAAGTATAAGCTCTTGATCCATATGCTGCTATGACAATAAAGGGACCTAACCAGTTTGGCTCAAACTTGCCCTTCTTTTCTCAGTCTGCTTGATTTCTCTGATTCTCTTTGAGGACAAGATCACCCACTTGAAATCGTCTTTCTTTAATCTTTTTGTTGTAATTACACCGGAGATGGTTTTGATAGACATGGAGATGATTAAGTACGACAAGGCACCTCTCATCTAGGAGTTCTAGCTCAGCTAATCTGGAAGTGTGATACTCCTCTCCATCGATCAGGTCCTGCATGGAAACTCTGAGGGATGGGATCTTGACCTCTATAGGTAGGATGGCTTCAAAGCCAAAGACCAAGGCATATGGTGTGGCACCAGTTGGTGTTCTGATACTAGTGCGGTAGGCCCATAGGGCAGGATTGAGTTGCAAATGCCAATCACGACCAGCTTCATTGACCATTTTCTTGAGGATTTTGAGAATGGTTTTATTTGAAGCCTCAGCTTGGCCATTACTCTATGGATAGTAGGGAGTTGAAAAGCGATGTTGGATGTTGTATTGTATGCATAAGGCACGGACATCTTGGTTCTTGAATGGCCTCCCATTATCAGTGACAATGGCGTGGGGGATACAATACTGGCATATGAGGTAGTTAAGGATAAACTTGGCTATTTGCTTACCGGTGATATAAGTCATCGGAATGGCTTCAACCCACTTCGTGAAATACTTAGTGGTGGTAATGATAAACTTGTGGCCATTGGAGGAGGAAGGGTGGATTTGTCCTACGATGTCGAGATCACATTGAGAAAAAGGCCATGGAGTTGTCACAGGTTGTAATTCATGAGCTGGTGCGTGAATCAAATCTCCATGCTGCTGGCATTGTAGACACTTCTTAGCAAACTGTGCAGCATCTTGCTCTATTGTAGGCCAGTAATAACCTGTTGTGAGTATTGTCCTAGCAAGATTAGGACTGGTAGAATGTGTGCCATAGACACCTTTGTGTATGTCTCGTAAGGTAGCTTCGGCTTCTTCCGCGTTAAGACATCGTAAAAGGATACCATCAAGACTCCGACAGTATAGTGTATCACCCAGAATGATGTAACGGGAGGATCAACGGATAAAGGTTTTGCATTGGGTGGAGGAAAGGTCAGAGGAAAAGGTATTATTTTTAAGGTATTCATAGATATCTTCATACCATGGGGAATTGGGACCAACAAGTTCGCAGATGATTTCAGTAACTAGATCATTGATGGCGGGTATCAACAATTGCTTGATCAAGAATTCACATTTCTATGTATTAGCAGGCATGTCAATTAGTGACCCTACAGAAGCCATAGAATCTGTAGCTTTGTTATTCTCTCTTGGAATTTGCTCAAATGTGATGCTAGAGAAGTGTGGTTTGTAGGCATCCACTAATTGCTTGTAGGGGACCAACTTTTCATCTTTTGTTTGGTACTCATCTATGACTTGTCGAATGACTAGTTGTGAGTCTCCATACACTCGTAATTCTATGATGTCCCATTGAACTGTTGTATTGAGACCTATGAGGAGTGCTTCGTACTCAGCTATGTTGTTGGTGCAAGGGAATGCAAGCCGATATGATTTCAGAATATAGTCATTCTGAGGTGTGACAAAGAAGATGCCATCTCCTGATCCATGCTGTGTGTAAGAACCATCAAAATACAACTTCCATATTATGGAGTTAGCAAGAGTGAAGAGATTTTCATCAGGAAAGTTTGCTACCATAGGATGTGTATCTTTCATAGGTGCTTCTGCTAGTTGATCAGCGAGGGCTTGTCCTTTGATTGCTTTACAATCCGTGTACTCAATGTCGAACTCACTAAGGATCATGACCCATTTAGCTAGTCTGCCTGTGAGAGCTACTTTTGCTAGTAGATACTTTAAGGGATCAATCTTGGCTATCAGATTTGTGTGTTGGTTCAGCATGTAATGCCGCAACTTTTGAGAAGCAAACACTACTGCTAAACAAGCCCTTTCCATTGGTGAATAATTGAGCTCATATCCCACCAAGGTTCTACTAATATAATAAATTACATGCTCCTTTACTGATTCATCATTTTGTACTAGCAGGGCCCCCAGGGCCAAATTTGTAGTGGAGATATATAATATCAAAGGTTTGTCTGCGACTGGTGGAACCAATATAGGAGGTGTAGCTAGATACTCTTTAAGTTGATCAAATGATGCTTGACACTTATAATCCCATCGGAATGAGACATCCTTTCAGAGTAAGTGTTGAAATGGTTTGCATTTATCTGCTAGCTATGAGATGAAATGCCAAATGGACTGCAACCTTCCCTGAAGGCTCCTTAGTGCTTTAAGGTTCTTGGGTGGAGGCATCTCCACTATAGCTTTTACTTTTGCTGGATCCACTTCGATGCCTCTATGAGATACTATGTATCCCAACAACTTTCTTGATGTTACACCGAATACACACTTCTTTGGATTGAGTCTTACTTGGTATTTTTTGAGCCTATCAAAGATCTATCCTAGAACCTGTATGTGATCCGCCCTATAAGATTTAGCCAGTATATCATCCACATAGTCTTCCATGATGTGATGAAAGAGATCGTGGAAGATCACTGTCATTGCTCTCTGATAGGTTGCTCCTGCATTCTTTAGACCAAACGGCATGACGCACCAACAATAATTGCCCCAAGGATAAGTAAAGGTTGTTTTATGTTGATCTTCCTTTGCTATCCTTATTTGGTTGTAGCCTGAGAATCTGTCCATGAGAGAAAGCATCTCATGACCTACTATCAAGTCCACTATAATGTCAATGTTTGGTAGTGGAAAGTCATCTTTGGGACATGCCTTGTTGAAATCTCTAAAATCATTACACATGCAGATGCGCCCATTGGGTTTAGACACAGGTACAATGTTTGAGACCCAATCTGAATAGTCAATGGGTCATATGAACTTGGCATCTAATAATTTTTGTATTTCCACTTTTACCAAGAGAGCGATCTGTGGGTGCATCTTTCTCAACTTTTGTTTGACTGGTCTCACTTTGGGATCAACTGTGAGATAATGGACTACTAGCTTAGGGTCTAGCCCTGGCATATCTGCATAGGTCCATGCAAAGTTGATGGTTCGTTGCAAGAAGAAGGTGTTAAGATTTATGTGCTCTGTTTCTGATAAAGATGCTGCTAGGAATGTGGTCTTTGGATTTTGCTCTATGCCAAGGTTTATCTCTGTAGAATCTTCCACTAGAAGAGCTAACTTCTCTTGGTACTTAGATGGTAGGGGAAGGTCAAACCCTCCATCCTCAGGTGCCATAGTTGGGTTTTCACCTTTGGATACGTCCTTTGTTTTTACTATTTTGTGATCAGGAGGTGCCACAGTGTGGTTTTCACCTAGAGATCTTTCTTTATTTATACTTTTGCGACTGGAGGATTTGGCATTCTCACCAAAATAAGCTGTTGGTTCTAGTTCCATTACAAAACCTGCTTTATGATTGCCAAGAGGGATACCTTCCCGAAGTCCCATGAACTTAGCTAGAGCTTCGTCATTCTGAAATACATCTATTACAGGGGACCCTTGTTGGTCCCAATCGATAAGTTCAGGGTAGACAAGTGTTACATTCTGGGTACTGGTGGTGGAGGTTAAGGATACGAAGGGTAGCATAAAAATGGAGGATTCTACGAATAGGTTGGTCATGTGGAGGGAAGAGTCATCGATGATATCCTCTGTAGACGTCGAATCAATGGGAAAAGTGTCAGCTACCCTGTCGAGGATATACTTGATGTCCAAGGCGTGCGGTACCTTCCTACCAAATCCTAATCCCTTCTTATCTAGCTTCTTTGTTACAACAATGGGTTCCATAGTGCCTTGATTCTGTTTCCCAAGGCCACCTTTGCCTTTATAGCCCATGTTTTTTACTATCCTTAAGCCATTGCCATATTGCTTGACTGGTATTGTGACTAGTTCTTTCTCTTTATAGAGCCAAGAAGAAATGTCCTCAATAGTTTCCTCTTCCAATAACCGTCCATGTTGGAATTGGGTTAAGAATGTTGGGGGAGGAATAGCTGCTTTTTTGGTTACTTTGGCAATGGGTGGTTGGCCGTAAGATTTTGGAGATAAAGGCATCCGCCCTACACAACAAGATTTTGAGATATCGTAAGTGCCAAAGCCTATATCTCAGATGCGAGTTGTGATTACAGGCAGAGGATTGGGTTCACTTGTAGAGGCTGGAGTCAGTGTTGCAGGGTCAACATATAGTGGGGATTCAATGGCTTTGTCATTTTTAGGCACATGGTTGCAATTCTTATAGCTTCCTTGCAAGACGCGGCAAAGTTTGAAAGGATTAGGGTCTCCTGGGATAGTTATCTCCGTACCATTGTATGGGAATTTTAGAGATTGATGATACATGGAGGGAATAGCCTTCATTGCGTGGATCCATGGGCAGCCTAGGATAATGTTGTAAGGCAACTCAATATCAAGGACTTGACACCTAGTTTCAAGCATGACAGGGCCGAGTTGTATAGGCAAGTGGATAACACCTTCTGAGCGGCATTCAGCGTCATCATACCCCTTGATTGTAATACTATGATCAGTGTTGACATGATCCTCAGAGTATCCCAATTGCTTTAGTAACTTTAAAGAACAGATGTTGAGACCAGCACCACCATCTATGAGTATGCGTTTGATTTTGCATTTATGGATGAGAACCTCAATATGAAGGGCATCATTGTGACATGGATCATGGGATGGGAGATCTTTCTCCGAGAAGACAACATTGTAGGGGGAAGCAATGTTACCTACTATAGCTTGGAAATCCGCGACTGCTATGTTGTTAGGAACTGAAGACTCGTGGAGGGCTTTTTCTAGCACCACTCTATGTGCAGGTGATGACCGTAAAAGGTCCAAAATAGAGATCTGTGCTGGCATTTTCCCTAGATGTTCGACAAGATTATAATCAGATTGAGCCAGAAGATTGGGTGTAGGACCATGAATGGTGACACGACCACGACGAGTTGTAATAGTGCAATCCATAGATTTGCCTTTGATTGTGAGGGTAGACACTCGACTCTCTTCAAAATGACTAACAATGGAATCAAAGGAAGTGGAAGCATGATTGATACCTTTACCTCTATCCTGAGGAGGAGGTGGACCATGATGAGGGAATGGTTCTTTGTACATATCGAGATCTTTGTTTGTGTTTTGAGCCATTTGTTCATTCTCAAAAGTGATTAGGTTGCCATCGATGAGATTTTGGATTAGGTGCTTGAGTTTCATGCACGACGCAATTCTATGTCCTTTGCTCCGATGGAATTCACAGTATTCATTTTCCCTATACCTCGCAGTTTTGTAAACCGGTTCACCATATGGGGGTACATCTGGTAAGGTGATGAGTCCTTTCTGTAAAACCTGTTGTAGGACCGACTCTATAGGCACTCCCAAGGGAGTAAACTGACATCGTGGAGGGTAATCTTGTTGAGGTCACTCTTGTTGTCATTGTTGTTGATTTTGATACGGTTGACACTGTTGTTGTTGTTGTTGAGATGGAGCTTGACTTGGTTTGGAGAGCTGTAGCAGTGTTTGCAAAGTTTGGACATGTTTAGAATCAACCACACCGTCATTAACCACGTTTTTGTTTTTGTTCCAGTATTTGGGTTTATCATTCATCTGTTGATGAGGAGCATTGTCTTTTGTTTCTTTGAAGATTTTGACCACACCCTTAGCAATGAGGGCCTTCTCAATATTGATTCCCTTGTATGTGATTTCATCGAAGGTTGTAGCACTAAGAAGTTGCAAATGGAAACCTAACTCTTGGTTGAGGTTCTGCACAAATATGCTAACAAGTTGTTTCTCCGGAATCTTAAAAGGGAATTTGCTAGCCATTTGTCTCCACCGTTGAAGGAAAGAAATGAAAGTTTCCCCATTTTTCTGTTTGCTGTTGCATAGATCAGTCATGGAAATCTCATGCTCTGCGTTGTAAGAAAAGTGGGTGGCAAACTTCTCTGCTAGCTCGTTGAAAGACTTGATACCCATGGGTAAGTGTGAGAACCATTCTATAGCTTGACCTCCAAGACTGCGAGGAAAGAGATGCATAAGATATGTGTCATTATGTGAGACCTCAAAGCAAGCAAGATAGAATTCCCTGAGATGGTCTTTTGGGTCACCTTTTCCTTTGTATTTATCAAACTTGGGTATAGTGAAATTTTGAGGAAAAGGGATCATTGGTAATGATCGATCAAAAGGATAAGGACACACTTCCCCTAAAGAGAAGGTCTTCTTGGTGTGCCCAAACGTAAGATCAGAGAGTTGTTGTTGCACTTCCGTAATTTTTAGCTCCATCGTTGTGGGAGGAGTTGGAAGTATCTCTTGTTGTCCAAGAAGTGGTTGTTGATGCCCATATGGAGGATTGTATTGTAAGCCATGAACATTGGTGTTATAATGGTCATAAGATTGGTTGGGGTCATATGCGTTGTACATTGGGTTGAAATTGGAGGTTTTGATTTGGCAAAGGTGGAGGTGGCGCTAGGTAAGAATGTTGGCTTTGTGATGGTTGAAGAAAAGAATTGGGTGGAGGAAAGCTAAAGTGTGTTTGATTAGGTTGCGATGGCAGCACATAGCTTTGGGAAACTTGATGCTGGGAATGTTGAGAGTGGCTAGGCAATGTGTGAAAGAATTTTAGCGAGGATGAATGTAGTGGAGGAGGGGCATAGGTAGAAGTGATTTGCGACGGTTGAGGTGGCTTGATGACGAGTGTAGAAGAATGTTGTGGTTGGGGTTATATGACTCTAATTGGTTGAGAGACATGAAGGTTTGATGATATAGGAGGTAGTATGTGTTGAGACCCTTGTTACATGGCTACATAGTTGTTCCCCAGATTGTAATTTGGTGGGAAACCTATTCGTGAGGGTGTAACCAAGATTCCACTTGCGATTGGTGTGGACACTTTAGGAGGTTGTTGCGTATTTGATCGAGCTAAGGTGGCTTGCTTAGCTAACTCTGCTTGACGTTGGAGAGTTTCTTGTTGGTTTTTGTAGATCTCCATAGGAGTCAGAAGCAGTGATACAACCCTCTCTTCTATTTTGTTTTGAAAAGGGGATTCCTATATTGCGAGCCTTGTGTAGGTAAGGGCATAGTCACTGTGGACATGGTTTGCACCGCTTGTATGGTACTCAATGTGTTGTTTGTCTCCTTGAGAGAGGATAAATCAAAATCTTGAGGTAACTTGGCTCCTTGCTCTGCAAGTAAGTGAAAGAAATGATCCTGGTTCTCACTAAGGATTTTGTCAAACGTAGCCATGACTCTAGGCTCTTGTATGAATTCATCAAGATGTTGCCCATCTTCTTGAGAGAATTGACCTATTTCAAAGTGTCGCTCTTCTTGAGATGGGGCTAGATCTACAGTATAACCTTGTGGTACAAAATCTGGAGGCAAGCCGGTGGTGTATTGAGGCGTACTTATCAAAGGGATCCTATCCTCTTGAGGATTGCTTGGTTGGTCGACGTGCGGCATGCTAGGTGAATTGATAGATCTTGCCGCGGGTGTTCTAGGAGTGACCTTGGGAGTAATGTTGAGATGACCTGATTGCAATGTGTGAGGAGGTGACTTGCGCTTCTTAGGGACAACTTGCTTGGACTTCATAGTTTGTTGGAGCCTAGTGGTTACCATGGAATACACTAGAACAAAAAGGTAATGTTTGAGGTTCTGCCTGGTGCTTTTGAGAAAAAGACAAACTCTTGATGCACAATTGTACTGGACCAAAGGCGCTATACTGTTTGACCAGAGGCGTAGGACTGTGCAACCAAAAGCGTGCTACTGTAAAACCGAAGGCGATGGACTGAGCTACCAAAGGTGAGATACTGCTATACCAAGGGCGAGCTACTGGACCAAAAGCAAGCTACTATTATACCAAGGGCACTGAAGTAGAGTTTAACCAAAGGTGAGGTACTGTTATACCAAAGGTGATCTACTGTACTACCAAAGGCGAGCTGCTGTAATACCAAGGGTGCTGAAGTAGTGTCTGATGTTTCTAAAAGGCAAAATTTTGATGGATTGTTTCTATTTCTGATTGGATTTGTTTAGCAAGAGAAAACACGGCAAACAATGTTGGCACACACAAGGGACTGACACAACAGATAGTGTATGTTCAAGGCTCCAAACAAGCCCAATGTTTCCACAGGTATAAGACAATTGCAATCAATAACAAGCACTTTTTATCCCTAGAGACAAGGTTTCATTGCAGTAGATCAGCTCACAGCTTAATACTCCGTTGATAAAAATATCATTCCATAAAGGTGTCAAATATTTATTATCTTTGCGAGAGACGATAGGTAGGGATATCTCACCCTCCCCTTGGAAAGCTCAAGTAGGTCACAAGAGCTTTATGGCCAAGGGAATACTATCTCTTCTCAAGGGAGCCAATGGTGAGCATCTTAAGGGCTTAAATCGATTCCCCTTGCACTGATGTTTACCGCAATGTTCAGAGGTAGGTCGGGTAGTCTCTATCTAGAATGGTTCTTAGTGACTTTGAGGGACCAACGCCTTATGAGTAATGCGACAAGCTACTAAAAGCTTTAACCAATCCTACTAAGAGTATCAAACACTTTGCTCAATGTGAAAATCATTTCCACAAAGAGCTAGTACACCTCTTTTCAGTTTGGCACCACAAGGTAAGGCTGACGTCAGTTAGGACTTGGCTTTTGCCTTATCCCTCTTATATAGTGGTTCAAAGGAAAACTCCGCTTGGGGTCGTCCCTTTTGGATGAAGCGCAATCCAAAAGAAGGCCCTTCTAAAGGAAGTACAGAAATGTAAGAGCAACCACATCAAACAAAGGTTCAATTGTCCCGTTATAAGAAAAATAAGGTGCAACTAAACTAGGCACACACACATTTGTAGTTGTCAATTGTCCCTTATAAAATTGAAGTGTTTGGCATTCATGTCCATTATCCCTTAGAAAATTGAAGTGTTTTTGCATACATGTCCATTGTCCCTTAAGAAAAGCAGTATGTTCCTAAGACTTAGATTGCAAAAGTAATTTGTTTAATTATCCTTTTAAGCATGCAATGTGTTTCTAAGACTTAGTGAGATAAATCAAAATTTCTTTAACACTTGTCCTGCATGAACATGTTAAAAATACCTATTTGCTCTGTGTGAGTAATAAGAAGCTGCAACAAGTCAGTTAGTTCCACCAAAAATTCACAAGTTAGCAAAAACAAATCAATTTGACCAAAAGCGCTGCACTATCTTACCAAAAGCAACTTACTGTATTTCCAAACACGCTGTAGCATAGACCTGAAGCATCGTAGAATATTACCAGAAGCACTGAACAAGAGACAGAAGCATTGTACTGTGCATCCAGAGGCATGATACTGTTATGCCAAAAGTGCCGCAATGCCCACCAGAAGCATCGAAGGATACCACCAAAAATGCTGAAAAAGTCCAGAAGCGCTGAACAATCCAGAAGCGCTGTACTGTGTATCCGAAAGCGTGATACTCTTATACCAAATGCGCTGCATAGTCTCAGATCACAAAAAGATTAGCTTTTGTCAAAATAACCTGATCTAAATGGGATTTCATGATTGATCTACTGTTTTGAGAAGTAATATCTGATAGATCTAAATCATGAACTCCAAAAAATTTAGAAAGTGTAGCAACAATAGATTAACTCAAATACTGAAGATACCCCTAAATAAGTCAGCTTAGGAAGTATTAAAAGCAGGTTTGAAAGATAAATACAACATCTTGTCAGACAAATCAAAAAGATATGTAACAAGAAAACCTTGCAACAACACAAAACGAAGTCAAAAACCTAATTTAGCCAAAAGTGCTTAACGATACTACCGGATGCGCCGTTCTGTTATACCAAAAGTGTCACTCTGTACTACCAGAAGCGCCGCAGTACCCCCCAGAGGTGCTGCAATGTGCCTCCAAGAGCGCTCAAATATACTGCCAGAAGCGCTTTGCAATGTTGTTTGCGCTGTTCCGTACTGTGACTTAAAAAAAATCAATTTCTCAAAGAAAAAGAAGGATTAGTGGGTCCCACCGAGCGTGCCAGAATGTGTATGAGGAAAAATTGATTAAATCTAAACTAATAAAACCAAAAACCAATCACATAAAGCGAACCAATCTAAGTAAAAGCCATTATCATAAAATCAAAAGACAAATGAAAGCTCTTACCAAAATCTGTATTGTTCCCTTTTGGAGATGTGTGGATTGCTCAATCAAGTTGCGAAAACCATAGTTGCAACAAGCAAGTAGTGTGCTCAATGTGCTCAAAGATCAATGTTAAGAGATCGTAAGGTTGCTCAATCGGCGCGTTTTTGTATGCTCAAAGCTCTGTTAAGTATACCTGAGAATACGATCGAAGAGAGAGGCTCAATGAAGGAGATGAGGGGGGTTTATATGATAACTCAACTTGAGATTTGCTTTTGCATAATTTGAGGGAAATTAAATAATAAATTATTTAATTTTGTGTGCATGGAGAAGAAGACTTATTTTTAGAAGATTTGAAAGATATTTGGAGAATTTGAAGATAAAAAAGTAAATTAAATAAATAAATTTATTTAATTGTTGTGCATGATTAGAGGAATAAATAAAATATTTGATTTATTTTATTTTTGGAGAATGAGAGAATTTAAATAAATTTGATTTGATTTATTTAAATTTGGAATAATGAATTTGATTTAATTAAATAATTAGGAATTATTTAATTGTAGATAAGAGGGAATTTGTGGTGAATTAACTAAATAATTGGATTTATTTAGTTAATGTGGATTTGATTTTCGGAAGGTGACAATGATCTAATTAAATAATTAAAATTATTTAATTATGGAAGAATAATAGAGGAATTTAATTTAATTAATTAAATAACGAAGATTTATTTAATTAACATCGCAAGTATGTGATTTAGAAGAATTTGGTGAAATTAATTAAATAACTAGATTATTTAATTAACGTTGAAATGCAGGTGATTAGACAGATTTAGATGAAATGCAAGTAGTGTAATGACGTGGTCATTTTAGGGTGTCTATAGATCCTGCATCATTCCACTTATTGTATCATTTTTTGTGCTATCAAAATTGACTTTTGTTTACTATACTTGCATATCTCTACTATAAGCGACCCATTTTTCTATAAGCGCTATCTTTTTGAGCATAAGTGAACCATCTTACAATATGCACATACTGTTAGCTTCAATGCAACCTACTTACCCTATGCGCGCGACTGTTGACAGCAAGTGACTTCAAACACTATAAGTGCCCTCTTTCTACCTATAAGCAACTTATTTGTTGTATGCGTCTACCTTTTCCTTCCAAGCGAGCTATTTTTATACATATGTTTCCTTTTCCTCTATAAGCAACCTATTCTAGCCACATGCGCCTTTATCCTATCTATTTCCTCTAGCTGACCACAAGTGACTCACTTTCCTCATAAGTGACCAAGTCATGCCCATATGTGACCTAAACTACCCTAACCAACCTAAACTACCTAGCTTCTAACCTAGTCACTTCTGGTGATGTGTGTGCATTTATGATGCTTCTAGCCTACAAAAATCATACCACTAGCGACCTGAACTACCTAGCCTCTAACCTAGTCGCTTCTAGTGACGTGTGTGCATTTATGACACTTCTAGCCTACAAAATTCACACTTTTAGCAAAAGTTTTGATACATACCAGTACGCCTGCTCTCTCTGGTCATCCATGTGTCCTCACTCGCTCGGCATGATGATCTCTACGTGGAATCACCATCCTGATAGCTCTCCAACTCTCGTCGCATAACACCTTTAAGGAGCTCTGAATCTATCTAGATTTTTTAGCACAAATGAGCCTATTTGCCCTTAAGGAACCTACTTATAGCCCTTGTCCAAACCCTAATTCTTCCATACCATAGCCTATTTTCTTTAGAACCATCCCATTTATCCCATGCAACCCCAATTTTCTTCATGTCAGCCTTGTTTTCTAGCCTTTCATCTTATCATGAGTCAACCCAACCCTTCCTAGTTAGCCTAGCTTACCTCTTAAGGGGGCATCACCTGCGAGTTACACTGGGGCATCACCTTGTTTATCGAGCGAATTATGATATCTTCTTTGACACAACGCTCTAACGAACATTGTATCAAAGAGGGGCAAAATGTAGACACCCAAAGTTGACCTAATTATCATTAGCATCAGAATATTGCATTAGCTATCATTTGCATTTGTCTAACACACTTGAGCAATTTCCCTAACACACTTATTTCTTCTATTAATTAAATAAATTTATATTTATTTAATTAATTCATTAGTTATTTCTTCTATTTTCTCTAAACTATAATTAGATAATCTTTAATTATTTAATTATCTTCTTTCTATATATTTTGATTGAATAATCTTAGTTATTTAATTAAAAATCCATTCCCAAACCCACTTTCCAATTAATTAAATGAATTTTATTTATTTAATTAATTTCTGTTATCATTTATCTTCATGAGTCGACATGTGTGCTTCTTTCATTTAAAAAAGATAAGTGGTACTACATCTTTTATTTAATATCTTTCACATGTAGTACTTTTTATGTACACGGTCACACCTAAGCCTTATCTTCCCTCCACTTGTCATCTACAAATTCATCTATTATCATCTTTAAATCTTAACCATTCACATAGCCACCAAATCTCCACGATTGATTGATTTTGGTTGAGGTCCATATAAACACCCTCTCATTCCATACTACATCTATCCAACATTCATATAGCATCTACATTATCACCTTGAGCATATTGAGCATTTTAGCATCCATCTAGCTTATTATCATTATCATCTATCCATCATGGCAGCTTTTATCTTCATAATTATTCATTGTTGAAGAAGCAATCCACATCATATACAAGGAATCATACAATCTAGGTGATATTATTCTTAAATTACATGCTTTTGATTTCATTTGGATTAGATTCTTTGATGATGGTAGGGTTAGGTTTTCATGGCTATGCTTGATCTTATCAACCTGATTTTTACTTATCACAATATCCTTTGCTACACATTTATCCAACACTCAAGAGGTTATGTTTTAAACCCTTAACATAAAGAACATCATCAGTATTATGCTTACCAAAGTTGATTGAACCTTTTCCACATATTTACTAGATGTATCATCACCAAATCTAACCAGTCCTCCATTATATTTTTCAAGTTTAACAAACATACTCTTATCACTGGTCATATGATTTGAGAATCCACTGTCAATGACCCAGTGGTTTTTTTCTTGTCTAGTATGCAAAGTAGACATCAAAGTGCCTTTAACATTAATACTTACTTCCAGAGTATTTTCCTTCACACATTCCTTAGAGTTAGCAGAAATAGTAGCATCTTTTGATGCTATGAACAAACATTCACTATCCTCATCATTCTCATAATCAGATTCATCATCAGATATGCTTGCATCTTCTCTAACATAATAGCTTTTCTTAAACACCTTTCTTTTGCTTTCCCTATTTTTTCTTCTTAAAATTCTTTCTAGACATCTTGAAACATAATGACCTATCTTGCCACAACTGAAACACTTGAAAGGCAACTTACCACTATACTTACCAGTACCCTTCTCCATTCTTTTCACAAACTTAGCTTTCATATCATCAGAATCCTCCAAATCTAATTCCACAATCTTCTCTGATTTACCAGTCTTAAAGGTAGTTTCAACTTTTGTACTACTTGTACCAAATTCTCTCATTTCAAAAGTAGTTAAAGTACTATACAACTGATCTCGGGTAAATTTATCCAAATCTTGTAATTCTTCAATAGGAGAAACTTTATGACTGTAAGCTTTGGGAAGAGTTATAAGTACCTTTAATACAACTTATTTTTCTTCCAATTCTCCACCAAGACCTTTGATGCTATTGACAACTTCATCCATCTTCTACAAGTAACTTGTGATATTTTCATCTTCAAACATCTGTATGGTCTCAAACATGATCTTTAGATTCTATATCTTAGCTTTCTTGACCTTATCATCTCCTTCATAAATACTTTTTAACTCTTCCCAAATTTCATTAGCAGTTTTTAGATTCATAACATTTACCAATTCAGAATTAGTAATACCACTTAAAAGAGCATACCTTGCTTTACCATTATTTTCATAGGCCTTAATCTCATTAGCAGTACTTGATTCATTCTCAGGTATAGTATATTTAGTCACAGTAGACTTCCAAATTTCATATCCAAGGGAAATTAGATAACCTTCCATCCTTGTTTTCTAGAATGCATAGTTTGATCCATCAAATAGGGGAACATCCTTCTTGTGCGCCATCCCAGATCTACCTCAAGTGGTTAATCTTTCTTCCAAGGAACCTTTCTCTGATACCAATTGTTGAATGCACAAGACAACTGAGAGGGGCAGGTGAATCAATTGTAACATAAAACTTCATAACCCTCACACACATTTAGATCCACATTAATTCAATTAATCCCTTAAACTATTTTGATGATTAAGCATGAAAGAAAATAATAGAAACTAAATCAAATCAACATCAAACATAAGAGAACACCAAATTTACGTGGAAAAACCAAGAAGGGAAAACCACAGTGAGGATTAGCTCACAATAAAAAGTAGTAACAACACTGAAATACAATAGGCTCACTGACAGAGGCCTCACTACCCAAGAGAAAGAAAGTCTCACTGCCAAAGGATCACTATCAGAAAAGAAGATAGCAAAGATTGTTACAAGGATAAAACTATCTCAATCCAATAGAGAAGTCCACCACAACATCACTAACACCTTTGTAGTCATACTGAAGAATTGTAAACACCTTTTGTTCACTACATCTAGTAATCTAACAGATGAAGGCTTGTATTGCACTACAAACATTAACACACTATCATTCACATCTCATCCATCACATGCACACTCTTTCATGATCCCTTAACACTTATTTATGCCATCTTCAACCTTAAAACATTCTCCAAGGTCGGCAAGGCACCTCAACCATGTAAATTCAAATTAGGTTGGCACCAAAACATTCTCGCAGTGGAAAGGAATGAAAGTAGACCATACCACACCTTAGATTGGACCTAAATCCATTCATACACATTACACCATGTTTCCACAATCATTGAAGCAACTACACAATTAGTGTAAACACCCAATGTCAGCCAAACCTATGATAACACTATAATCAATTATGTACATTCTTCCTCAAAACCAAAGATGACTCATAGACCACACACCAAGCTTGAACACAATCTTGAGTATTCCAAAAACATCTTGAAATCCAACAAATTCCTCTGCAACAAATTTCACCTTTCGAACAAACTTATCTTGTTTACCCAGTATGCTCAAATATCTCTGTCATGCACTATAACTCAAGAAATCAAATTCTAGAGCACCAAACCACAAACAAATTCAACTAGAGAAATATATGAATGTTATAAGCGTACTTCTAGAACTGTAAGATCAAAAACTACTTTGCGAAGAAAGCGAAGCAAAGACATTTCTCCCAGACACCTCGGCAAACCTCTACAAATCAAAACTTTCACACATTAGTGAACACACCTTCCTCTACACAACAATATATCATGCCAAATCCTGAATGTAGCATCTATAAACACCTCTAAACAACATACCCAAACTGCATAAGCAGATCTTCAATATGAAATAAATGCATAGCAAAACCAAAACACTACTCTGTAACACAGAATACCACTGCCACACACTGTTTTCTTATTTTATTTGAATTTTCTCAAAATCACTTAAAAACCAAGCACTAGAAACATATTATCACCATCTTCAACCCTTCCTCAACATCAAAGACAACATCCACTCAACACCAACTTGTTCACACTCATGCAATATTCTCTTGCTGATATAGTTGACACCAATGACAACACAAGCTTGTTGACATCAATGAAAATAGTAAATACACATACTTGCAACAAGAGAGAGGGTAGGATGTAGAGAGGGGAGGGAAGTAGAGATTGAGAGAGAGAGGAGGGAAGTAGAGGTGAGAAAGAGAGACGAGGGGAGGGAGTGAGATGTTTTAATTCAGCATGACGCCAGTGTGTTATAGTGCACTTGTGTTATGTGAATGCAAGTGTTTGTCCTCCTTCCACATTTAGGCTTGCAGAACACAAACTCTTCCATGGTAATGGAGAGCAGACTATTGAGTTAACTATTGATGTATAAAATTGTGTAGGTTCTAACACCAACATGGGAAGTTTCAAGAATGTGAGACTTGCTACTTGAAACGACCTCTAGATTTGAAAGAAGCTGGCTCTTCTCTATTTCAATTGGGTTTTGAGCAAAGGGGAAATAAATTAACAGGATTACAGATACAATAAGCAAATCTAATTATGGCAATGTGCCTTAGTAAAAAGTATCCCTTCAATTCAACCATAGTGAAGCTATTCTCAAGATACAATTATATTAAAAAGTAGATACTGCATGATCAATATAAATAGATATAATGAATATTATCAAAGGCTTATAACTAGACAACTTTGCAAAGACACAAATGATATCAACCAAGGCACAGAAAAGAGTTCTTCTTATTAATCTTCCAGCAACATAAAAGGCACAGATGCACAGATACATTAACTTTCTTATCAAGAACAACAAAATAAAGGCAAAATGACAGAAACTGGTCACAACAAAGTCTCTGACTCCTCTTTTAGATTTCTGATTAAAACTTATCAAAAACATCTGATCTATTTTTCTATTAAAAATTCTACATATTTATAATCATCAATACGACCCAAGATTCCCTCCAACAACCTGAATCCTCAACGGCCCAACAAAACTGAAGATTACTGTATGTTCATGGTGGTTACAATCTTCTGAATCTGCAATGGCCGTCCCTCCTGCACGCTCATTGGCTAGGGTAGAGTATTATGTGGCACACCACCTATATTGAGACTCAGACAAATGGCAAGACCTGCATGCATAAAATTGAAAAGAAATATGACAAATGGCAGCGTCTGCATCGATTTAGAAACTCCTTTGTCTTAAAAAAACAACAGGAAAAAGACACTTGTTGCATTCCGCAGTCTTCAAAAAATGATACATGTCCTATCCTGCAGAACCTTTTAAAACTTGTTCCTTTATACTCGGGCACCTTCCATTATGACATTTGTTGCAACTTGCTTCACTTATAGATTGAGACACAATAATAATGGGACCCACAACCTTTATAACTCACTACCCTCAAAGGGAATAAAACTGGGATAGATGGCTACCCCCACGCTTATGCTATCTAACACACAGCAACTTCCGTAACACTACTAAAACAAATAAAACTTTGGGAAGGTCCTACAGATGTTGACACTTGGAAAATTTTGCATAAAACTATGAATTAAAAAGTTTCTCGCCATAAGAGTTATGAATAAAGAAACTCCTTCTCCGCATACCACCATGTGGCATCCTCCATAAGCTTGAAACCAAATAAACTGTGGCCCACCATGATTTATGTTAACATCAATTTTAATTTGGAAAGAGACACATGACATCATCTGCATAAAACTATAAAAGACACATGGCACCCTCTGCATAAAATGTAACAAGAAAGGAAGATTTTTGAGACTGCCTCTGCAAGTGACACATGGCGCCATCTACAGCATTAAAAAAATAAACTGTCGTTGCTACCCAATATGTGGTGCGCTTTGCATACAACTTGATACTTGAAACATTGTTGTGGCTTTGACACTTAGCACAACCTACACATAGAAACATTTCATATTAAGCTGAAACTGAAACAAAATGTAGAGTTTGACACTCTACAGTTCTTGGCGACCATTAGGACTTCTGAGCCTGCTTTGAAAGAACCCAAAACTGACAAAAAGATACGTATCAAAAATAAAACTTTTGAATCATAAATTTTGCAACGATGTCTGATATATAGACCATTTTGAATCTAAGAGTCCCTGTCTACTATGCAAATCTTGAAAAGGAAAATCAAGATTAATTATATCTTTATGGGAAAGTGTTTGCAAAATTTGTACCACCGCCTTTAATTAAAATTCTAGCTGGGCCATAGGTATTAACACAGTTTCAACTTCCTTTACTATTGATGAATTACTTAAACCCTGGAAAATTGTCTGATCATTTTTCTTAGTCAAAAGAAGGGCCTTCATATCATCAATCATCAACACTGTGTTACGATCTAGGAATGGTGAAGGAAGCCCTAGTTGCACCAAATCCTCTATATGTTTCTTCATATTCTTTACTCCTTCCTTCACTATATCCAGGAGCTCCTGACAATTTGTAGCCATAGAGTTACAACTCAAAACCTCATTGACCTTCTTAGCAGCAACTATTCTATCATTAATACCTGCTGCTAATAATGTTTCATCTATTGTGTCATACAACTTTTTCAACAAAAGTTAAGAGTCAGAAACCCTCAATGAAACAGTGGACAAGGTGGCTTGCACCAAAGTTTCTACTTTCTCGCACAGTTGCTAAGCATTTAATAGAAAAGTCAAAGATGGCTTTAGCTAGATAATCTCCTTAGAGATTCTCTCCCATACTGAAACATATAGCTCTTTTACCAAATTTAGAACTCCAGCATTTTGTGGCCTATTAGCCAGCTCACTTGTCAGTTGCTTTGTCCTTTGTTGTTCAGCCATGAGTTGTGCCGAAACTGCACTATTGGCATTTTGCTCATTCAATAATCTTTATTGCAAGTGTGTGGACTCTTGTAATTTATCCTAATATCCCTTTTTTGAAGTGGCTTTTTCCTATCTTAATACAGTTACCACAGCCTTTTCTTGTGCTAGCTCAGTCTTAAGAGAAGCAATCTAGGCCTATACAACCTGATGTATCTACAAAGAAACAGTATCCTAAAATTGTTTGTTTAGATTATCAATCTCATTTTTCTTAGATTGAATCTACCAGGCAAGATTGTTGCTATTCACTTTCTCTTGAGCCAAATCATTTTCTACCTTTCGCAACTTCTTGGACACTTTCAAAATAGTCTGTTGCCACAACAAATGCAGTTTCATTTAGCATCTCAACCCTATCCTATGGCATGAAGAGAGACATATCCATGGCCACAGTATTCATAGCATAATCCTGGGGTTGCATTTGTTCATTTGGTTTTACCACATTTGGAGACAAATGTGTAACTGTCAAGGATTGTTGAATAGGGTCAAAAAGTGACCTCATGTGTGCCACAATAGGGCTTTTGTTTTCCTTTTTCCTCTTCTTGTCCATCCTAGCCTCTCTAGCCTTTTTTGTTGTGTTTGCTTGAGCTTGGAAGGTAGGAGGGGATGCAATATAACCCCTAGCAAAGGGGTGACCTTGAGGCAAGCCATAGGGAATAGCAAATAATTGTTAGATAGAAGAAACCTGAGGAGGGGTCCGTTTAGGCATAGATGGAGAAAATAATGGCAATGTAATGGCCTATGAGGACATGGTCAATGTACTAGCAATAGTGGCAGGGGTTGATGTAAGCGCAGCAGAAGTGGCGAGGGAAGTAGAAGTTTGAATACTTGGGATTGCCACTCCTATGGGAGAAGAAAGAGATATAGGAGAGAAGAGAGAAGTACTTACTTGAGTGACAGAAGAGGTGACTGGCAATTGTTGCTACTGTGGTGTTGTTTCTTCTTCCTCTTCCTCTTGCAGGATGAATTTCCTATGTTTCAAAGGCCTCTCTCTTGTTTCCTCTGTTTCTTCATCTTCAATATTTACAACTAGTGGTGGTTGCAAAGGGACCATTCTAGAACCCCCAGATGTTAAATCTATTTGAGTCCCTAGAATTGGTGATGACACAACACCTTTTTTCTTCTCTAAGGTGTTAAGGGATTAAGGCCATGAAGATATAGGAGCAGCAGATGACGCCTGTCATGTTTCTTGCATTATTGGGGCTAACTCTATTTCTTCCCCTAGCTCCTCACCCTTCCTCTAAATAATGCTTGTGTCTGGACTTGAGACTAGGGAGGGATGCCACTCATCCTAGATTGATTCCCATATTTCATCATTTTCAACATTCCCAAATGAATGTGTAATCTCTAAAGTCTCTTGCCTATATTTCCAATAGGCTTCAATCTTTTTTGTTCTCCAGTCTTTTTCTTTTAATGCTTTCCTCGAACCCGTAGTCATCTTCAACTTAGGGTCATACTCCTTCTCTTTGACATAGAAGGTTTCCCATGGCCTAGGCCCCTCATGGGGAAAATCAGTTAATTCGACATATAGATCTAGGTTATCTTCCTTTGGATTCCTCCTCTCCTCCTAGAATGGATGACCTTCATGTACCATCTTGGCATGAACCTTATTATTTATAATCTTGGAGGCTAGAAAACTGTCTGGGTCATATTTCCATTTATCCTCTATGATAAGGAGCCCAAGGGCAGCTAACTTCCTTAACAAGAGGCTCTCTGCACCACTAACTTCAAGTGTCATGTTTTTTAGGGCCCATGGGACATCATACATTCTTCTATCTTTTCTTGTGGCCAAAGTCATTATCAACAATAGATACTTGACAGGTAACTTCTAAGAATATGACCCTAGGGGTCAATATTTTAGGCAATAGCACGGGTTCCCCGCGAAACCTTGGACTCTGATTATTGAATTATGTGCTCCAAAGAAGTAGTCACAAGGAATTAAGCAATTGGCTATAAAACCCCTTATACTCTGTGTCATCCTATGTTCCATAGGCTCAGGGCTTAACTCGCAGAAAGCAGGGGTGACAAAAGACTCCCAAAACTCATAAGGGTCAGAGGTTTCAGATAACACATGTGTCCATGTGGACACAGGGATGGTTTTACCATGACCAAAATCTAGATCATACATATTTAAATGCATATGTTGTGCAAAAAGACCAGAGTTTTGATACAACATAAGGTGAAATAGGAAAGTGGAATACCTGAATACTCGCTTTGTTTTGAAATTTGCGAGCTGATCAATCATGGCAGCAGCAATTTGTTCCAAAAAATCTAGCCGGTACTCCTGTGATTTATCCACAGTTTTCATTCTGAAAATGATTGCCAATTTCCAGTCATGAACTGTGTTGTCCTCCTTCATTCCAAAAATGAAAGCTATCATTGAAATTGCATCCTAAACATTTTGGATAAATTGTACCCACCCAGTGGGTAGTGTGGGCATCTGAGTATTATCCTCTCCCAGCTGCATCTCTAAATTTAGGAACTTCAGTGTGTTATGTAAATTTGCCCATGTGCCTTGCATTTTAGCAATAGTTGGAAATGTGGCCATTCTATCATACTGCAGGGCCATCATGTCCCTTATGGCCTTGAGTGTAATATGCACTATGAAAGGGCCTTGTTGGATAGAATTTGATGGTGCATGAAACAACTCTACACACAATTTGATTAGCTCAGGACAAGGGTGGACATTTGGGACCAGGAACTGTGCCAAATGAGAGGTCCATATCCTCATAGCAAAAGTCTCAAACTACCCCTTGTTCGCCTAAATGAAGCACATCTGATGTACCCCCTCGTGGAGATTCTTGGTGTTCTTTTGAAGGGGAGTGTCATATATGTCATCTTCATAGTCCT
Organism: Cunninghamia lanceolata; assembly: GCA_027924645.1. Taxonomy (NCBI): domain Eukaryota; kingdom Viridiplantae; phylum Streptophyta; class Pinopsida; order Cupressales; family Cupressaceae; genus Cunninghamia; species Cunninghamia lanceolata. The sequence goes on along the minus strand of BSBN01001410.1, from coordinate 1,122,913 downwards.
TCACCTATTCTAGGTTGATAGATAACCCTACATCAAGAACCCTAGTTCTTGGATAGGACTTCCTTGGTTGTGCAGGTGCCGAAGCATATAATTTGTTGTTCAATAGTTTATCCATTGCCTCAAAAATTCCAAGTCCCTCCCATGGTGACTGTGTCTCAGACATATTTATATCTTTGTGAGAAGAATGTGGGAAGCTTTGACATAGAAAAGAATGAAATTTTTTTATTAGAGTGATACTTAGCTGAAAGACACTTATTAGGGATAGAGTTTGGATGCAACAGTGATTCAGATCAGAAAGATAGAAACAAAATGATGGTTACACTTGGAAGGACTTAAAGCCTAGCTCATTAGGGCTTATGGAAATAATAAATGACACTTCCCATCTTATTAATGGCATTAATGCTGAGAAACAGCTAGTGTATCTTTTTGAAATCTGCATTGGACGGAGTGTTAGATATGTTATGAGAGTGGCTATCTTTTTGAAAAAGCGTGAACTTCCATGAGATTTTGGGGATTGTCGAACAACCTTAATAAATGCAATGCTAAAAGAGAAGGGGCTTTGCACTGCTTGACACATGTTCATTGAACACTTATTTGAAAGGGAAAGCGGGAAAATAGAAAAGTGAGAAAAGGAAACAAACCTAACTATGATACGTGATGAGCCCCTTCCTAAGTGAAAAGTTTTAGAAAGATCCCATTTACTGGAATCTCTTCATGTTCTTCATTCATGGTCTCTAGCTCAAATGAATTTTGTTGATTGCAAGAAAAAACTCTATAATGGCTCGTCCATAATGATTTGAATTTGCTGTGTTGACCTGGCTTGGCTACTCTTTCATCTCATTTCAATACCAGAGAGCCAACTTCAAAAAAGGGATTAGAAGTGTTCTTATCAAACTAGTCCTTAACCATTTTCTAATGTTTCATTAGTGATTCATGTGCCTTTTCTCTCTTTTCTTGGACTTCCAATAGTTCAGCAAGTCTGACTTGCATGGGGCCATTTTCTTCAATTTCTATCTGTTTTAACAATTGCAAAGCAGGAATCTCTAAACTTAGTGGCATTACTGTAGGTTTACCATAAACCAACTCATAGGGAGACATTTTAGTCACTTTCTTTGGCGTGATCCTATCAGCCCACAGTGTTGCATTAAGTAACTTATGCCACTCTCTATGATAATTAGTCCCTATCCTTTTTATGAGTCTAAAAAGGTTTTTGTTACTGGACTCTGCCAAACCATTACCTTATGGGTAATAATTTGAAGAAGTCTTCAAATATATCCCATTTCTTAAAGAAAACTCAGATAATTTGGTTCCCAAAAATGCTTTAGCATTATCTGATATGATGGTATGAGGAGGACCAAACCGAGAAGTTATGCCTTCTAAAAATTCTAGTATGACCTTTTCTATTGCCTCTTTGAGTGGTACTGCTTCACTCCGCCTAGTAAAGTAATCTGTTGCTATGAGAATCCATTTGTGTCCCATATTTGACACTAGATTGATCATACCAATAAAATCCAGACCCCATTGAGCAAAGGGTTCATCCACAACTATGGGACTTAGAGGCATTGCTGCATTTCTCCTTTTGCCACTATAAAACTAGCAAGCCTGGCATTCCTTAACCATCTGATGGCAATCTGTAAACAGAGTGGGCCAGAAATATCTTGCTTGTGTTACTTTGATTGTAGTGGTCCTTGCTGAAAAATGTCCACCTGAGGCTCTGTTGGTTTTTTCCCAGACTGGATGCTTACTCCCAGATTTCCCTACAAGGTAGCCATCAATGATCAACAGGATCTCTGGGCCAGGGGCCAACAGTGTAGGAGATAGACTCTATATTTTATCTCCTCTTCTTCTTCAAGCTCTGCAAAACCTAGGGGGGTATTCTCTACTAAACATCCATGAGAATATGCATACAAAGGCTGGGATGCTGACAGAAAGCAGATAAGTCCTCCTGTAAGTAGACCAAAACTGTAAGATAAGAGCAAAGGGGCTGGCTTTGGGCCTATTTGCACTTGTAGACAGAGGACTTGGATCCTAAAACTAATTCTACTATCCTAATGGTTGTTTTAGTGTTTGATTTTGATTTTATATTTGGATGCAAAGCTAGACATGGTATATAACACTAACACAAAGCAAGATTGGTGCCTATCCAGGGCCTGGAGTCAGTAGACATACACCTGTGAATGATCAGCATGAACAACTAAAACTGGATTTCAGGGGGATTCATGTGATACCTAACTTATAGATATCTCCCAATACAGAGTGTTAAGCTATCTATACTTATGGCATCCCTATTGCAGTATACCCTTCCCAATATTCAATTTGAAAATAGTTTAATCTACCCCTTGAGCAAAAGTTAAAAGATCAAACATTCAACACAGGAATTCTATGTTCTAGAGTCTCAGACATTCCTTAAATATCTAGACTCAGAAGAAAGATACATGCAATACTGGAGACAGAATTAGCACAACACATGCAAACATAGCATTATTCATATAAGATTAACCATGAAATCAGTGGATTCATGCAAAAACATACAACAAGAGATACATAAACTCACAAGTTTTGCTGCACAGAGCAACCAAATCAGCTGTATTGCATTACAAAGCCAAAATGTTCAACTTTTCAACAACAACAAAAATGGTAACACAGTCTGCCTATATCAGCCAGAAAGTGTACCTTTAGCAATTAATTACATGATTTTTACAAAAATCTGCTAGATACAGTCCTTAGAAGGAATGGCACTCAGAAGTTATTGCTACATCAGATAGAAGAGTAGACAAGGGTGGCCTCGAGCCCTATGCCACCATCCAGGAGTCTTCACTCACGATTAGGCAGCTTCACCATTTGTACCATCGCCCATACCCCTGCTACAGCTGCCATTGATGGCTCAACCACCTGCAGCCACCGAGAAAATAGTCGCAGCGATCAAAAAAGAATTCCCTGCCAAAATGTGCTTCCTAAGGTCCAAATTAATACAGGGAGATTAATCCCACATGCATGGTGCGGAGAGCCCCTTAGCACTTTAAAAGTATGGCCGCATACATATCAAATGTCAAGCGCTTTTGCCGCGCTTGACGCATAAGCCTTCGCCAAAAGCCCATCGCCAAGACCTACACCATCGGTTTACTCCAAAAAACTCCTGCCGACCCCCACAGTCACACCGATGCCTATCTTCGCACTCCCCATCATCGGCTAGAGATGGACCATCGGGCCAACACATTCCATCCCTACCGACACAGCCAGTCACGCTGACCACCACACCATACTCAGGTCTTCGGTGAGACATATGCCATCGGAGCGACACCAAGTCCCTTCACCAATAGCATCACTCTCTCCGATGGCCACTCCATGCTCCCAGGTCTTTGGCAAGATCACACACCATTGGCACAACAAAAAAGACGCTCGCCGATAACATCGATCACCCCGATACACACAAAACACACCCTCGTCGGTGAGACCCACGCCGATGACACCTCATCGGCCAAACCTCTCACTGTTGGCCCAATAGATAAATCCTTCGCTGATGATGCCGATCACTCCAATAAGACCAAAATCACAAAGCTCTGAACTGTTGAACCACGAACCGTTGAACCGTTGAACCTTTGAGAAAAGGGTTCAAACGGGTGGTTCAACACGGTGGTTCAACCATATTGATTGGATCATAAAGATAAGCAAAGGATTCACTTACATAAAAAATGGAACCAAAGCCACATGAACCGTTGAACCATTGAACCAGTTCAACCCTATGGTTCAATGGCGAGGTTCAACACTTAGGTTCACCAGTGAGGTTCAAACCTCAAAAACAATATTCCATCGGCAAGACACGTGTAAACTTATGCCGATGGACAAAATATGAAGACCCCCTCCTCAAAAAGATGAATGCGGATGTTGAAAAACACAAAGGGGCCCCAAAACTTAGAAACTTTTGGATTTTTTGGGAAGGTGCCTGCATGAAAATTGCTCAGAAACTGATAGTCAATTCAGGCACCAACAGGCTCCATGATGTAATTCATGTAGTATTCTTTGAGATTCATCTTTCTCTATACATCTTAAGAGTATACTATCAACATTCCTTCTAAATAAAATATGATCAATTAGTACAAAATGGGCTCCTTGCTGCCTATAGTATCTTTTCTTATCATGGGAGAGCTCATTTGGGAATATCCCATACTTCATAAATTGTATCCTATTTCTGACCCAAGAATCTTGGTCAACTTCTTGGAGTTTCAATACATTTTCTCTTCTTGTTTCTTCAGTCACTGATCTTTCTATGTCTTGGGTCATGTATTGGCACAGTCCTCTGCCTCTGACTATCTTGGTGGGTCTTACTTCTCCATTATATTCTAGAATACTTTTTATCCAATTAGCTCTTTTCTTAGTGATCTCACCGTCCATAATATATTTTCTTACACTGGAATGAGCCACTAATATCATAATCTTATTTCCTGTTACCAAATGTCTAATTTTTCAAAGGGATTTTACCATGGCATATGCATGCTTCTCCACAAAATTATATCTAGACTCATATTCCCTGAGAGTTCTTGAGAAAAAGACTATTGGATGATCTCCTTCCTGTTGATCATCTTTCTGAGTTAGAATAGTAGCATCACTGAATTCTCCCCCATACACATACATTATAAAAGCTTTAGAGAAATCTGGGTTTCTAAGTACTGGGGCTATTGAAATGGCTCTCTTGACTTCTTCAAAAGCATGTCTTCCTTCTGTAGTCCACTTGAAAACCATATCTTTTTTAACCAATAGTGTCATTGGTCTAATTAGACCTGCAGACTCAGCTATGAATCGACTAACAAATTTAATTTTTCCTAGAAAGGATTGAACTGTTTTCTTGTTGATTGGTAGAGATAGGTTCATTATGGCTGCGACCCTTACTGGATCAATGGAGAGACCTTCCTTTGACACTATGTGTCCTAGAAACTTACCTTGAGGTACAACAAAGATACATTTCTTGGGGTTCAAAGAGATTCCAAACTCTTGACATTTCTTAAAAACAACCTCTAAATGGTCAAAATGATCTCTGGCATTCTTAGAAAAAATAGTTAGGTCATCTAGATAAATCAAAATGATGTTATTTATAAGTTCCCTGAATGCTACATCCATTGCACGCTGAAAAGTAGCCCTAGCATTTGAAAGGCCAAAAAGCATTTTAGCATATGCAAATGTTCCCCACTTTGTGGTGAATGCAGTCTGATGCTGATCTTCATCTGCTAACCAAATCTAATTGTATCTTGAGAAACCATCCAGTAAGGAAAATCTTTCTGACCCAGCCACAATCTATAAAATATGTTCCATAGAAGGTAGGGGATAATGATCTTTCAAAGATACTCTATTCAGATCCCTAAAATCTACATAAAGTCTTATGTCCCCATTCTTCTTTCTTACAAGCATGAGGTTTGACACCCAGGTTGAATGCTTAATTGGGAAAATAATATTTGATTCCAGGAGCTTTTGCAGCTCATCCACCATTAGAGGTTCAATTCTAGGATTCACTAGCCTTTGCTTCTATCAGACTGGTTTGGATCCTTCAGTAAGCTCTATGGTGTGTTAGATGATATCTCTATTATAGCCATGGAGGTCCTGATAGGTCCAAGCAATCACCCTATCATATTTGTCACATAAAGCAATTAGCTTTTCTTTTTCCTCTTAGGTTGTAGAATTACCTATTTCAACTTTTTTCCTTCACTAACTTGGATCTCAGAATAATCTTCCTTGTTTGCCTGAAACCTCCTCTTCGCTAGGCTTGCATCTTCTAGATCAAACAAATTTTCTAAAGTAATCAGTCCTTTAGGGATTTTCTTTGATTTTAGCTTGATAATTTGATCACCATAGGCTTCCTCAATTTTGGGATGTAATTGATCCGAAAATTCACCTGATTGTTGTAAGAATGAAAGTACTTGCAGATCATTGTCAAAAACTTGCCAATTTTGATCATTGTCTGGAATTGTCGGTCTCACTATAACCTTAACTAACTCATTGTTAACCAATAGATCACTTGCTGGGTCAAACTGTGAACCAATTTGTGCCATTCTATCTGCTTCTAAATTTTGGGCTATGGGGACTACATCAAAATTGAAAGCCTCAAAGCCATCTATCAGGTTCCAAATCCTATGCCGATAGGATCTCATTCTTACATTTTTGGCTATTGATTTCCCTCTGATTTATTTTACCACCAGTCCAGAGTCTCCTTTTACTATCAAATTCTTTATTTCCTTTTTCTTTGCCAACATGAGTCCATGCACCAAAGACTCTTACTCAGCATCATTATTGGTACAAGTGAACTGAAAGCGAATGGCTCTTAGAATTTTGTAACCATTTGGGGTAGTAACGCAAATTCCTGCTCTAGCACCATTTTTACTCCTAGCCCCATCAAAGTTCAGGGTCCAGATCTCTGTGGCTCCTTCAGATTCTTCGCTTTCTAATATTTCTTTCCTTATAATATTCAAGATTTCCTGGTCTTCTTCAAAAATAACATAAGTGCCTAGAGTAGTAGAGTCATAGTTTCCATAGGGATCACTCTACATCATGGTCAATAGCTAATTGTTCTCTTCTTCCTGTTGGTCATGTTCAGTTCAGTCACCTAATTCTTCAACAAAGACTCTCTCCTCTTTACTCATCATGGCATGGGATGCTTCTAATTTTGGGGTTGGTTCATTTGTGATATGGTCTTTGGATAATGGCTCAGACAATACTTTCATCTTTGTCCCATACTTGGTTCTCAAGATGAGGTGTGACCAATCTAGTGACATGTAACATCCTATTTTGGCTATGAAATTTCTTGACAAGCATAAACCAAATACAGGGGGAATATCTATGACTACCACATCCTGATTGATAATTATATTGGGACGAGTATATAGTTGTAATGGAAGTTGTTTGATTTTTCCTATATTTGAACAGATTTCCCATCCAACTGCATGACCCCTCTTGTAAGTGGTTCATACTTTATCTTTAAAGCATCTACTATCTGCTTTGCCATTACTGTAGCACTGGCCCCAGAATCTATCATTGCATTATGCAACAGTTTTTTCTCAACTATTAGAGTCATATAAAAGGGATCTAGTTTAGATTTACCTACCTCAGGTGCATTATTCAACAGAGCTATTGTTTGTAGAGCTACAATATCTTTATGTTGGAGTTTCCCTTTATCAGTAGCTCCTCCTTTAGCAATAGTGTATTTAGAGGCTTCTTGACCTTGCAGAGCTTCCTGTAATAGTGTCTTCTACTCAGGAATAGCTAACATATCCTAGATTGATACATGTGCTGGAGTTCTTTTCAGCTGATCCACCATGTTTATAGGTCCTAACGCTTGTGTCTTTGAATAATAAGGGTACTTTGTCTTTTCTAGCACCTATCTTGAGGCTACTTGATTCTGCATAGGCTGGGGCATGTCTTGCCTAAAGACTGGATTGTGATGATTTTGAAATGGAGGAGTTCTGATAATTTCATTATTAGTGACTTCAGGCTGCTCCATCATTCTCCTCTTTGATCTAGTGTAATAGTTTGACTACACCAATGGTTTTTTTAAAGTGGATGCCTCATTCAAGAACACTAAATCTTCCTCTTCAATCCATGAAAATAAGGCATGTTCGGGGGCTATTTCCTCTTCTTGTTGTATAGACATCCCTTGCATTTGGGCCACCATTACTACATTTTTAGCACCAAGGGACTGATATGGTGGAGTATTAGAGGTTGAGAATTATCCCTCTAACCCTCTCTATTCTACTATCTTTTGTTGCAAATTAGCTCTAGGACAGTCTCCGAGGATATGGGCATTATTGTAGGGAAAGCACCAAGCATTTGTATCATTTGCTAAGTTATTTGGCCCTAGAACTATTTCTCTGTTGGGATTATGAGGAACAGTTTGTAGAGGTGTAGGGACTGAAACCAATTGGTTTGAACGCTAAGGATTAGTTTTCCTTTGAGGGTCTTGATATTGATTTAGCTAAAAGAGGGATCTATTTCCTTGGAAACCTTGATAAGGGGGCTTTGAATAGGGATTTTTTTGTCTCTTTAGGTTAATTATCTCATTTGAGAAGGTCCTTAGAATGTTCTTAACATCATCCATTTCAGACGGTTGAACAGAGGCGGTTGCCCTAGCGGATTTTTGGGGTACTAGAAAGGAATACTTGGACAGAGGTGGAGCTGTAAGGTTTGGAGTCTCTTGTGGTAAAGGTAGCATAATTTCTGGGAGCATGGGCATAGGAGGCCTTGGCAGTAATTTTCTAGCATCTATCAAGTTTTTTTTAGCCTTAACTGCCAACTCATATGCTTCTGGTAGTGTTTGACTTCCTAGAGACTGAATCACTACTGATATATCAGAGTTAAAAGCTTTGAGGTAGAACACAATAGCCATACCTGAGAATGGTCTTGCTATAGCAGGAATTCTATCCCAGGTCTTTTGAAATCTTGAGTTGAAATTGGTCTTGGCTTCTTGTGGTGCCCTGATCATGATTAATTGTTGTAGCAGGGAAGATTTATCACCTTTCTCTTCAAATCTTGCAAAGAAAGCATCTCCAAGCTGATCCCATGTAGATATTGTATTTGGAGTGAGAGATCTATACCAGTCCAAAGCCTTTCCTTTGAAAGAAGCTGCTAGCAGTCTTATTGCCACATTTTGTTCAGTAATAACATGTACTGCACACACATCAGATACATCTTGTAGATGTTCCCCAAGTGTCTTGAAATCTTCTCCACTGAACTTAGGTAGAGCCTTCAAAGCATTGGCTGGAACAGGATCCTAAGTTGCTAGTGGTACTAGGAGAATGGGGGGACTACCAGTACTCCAATTTGTATAGTTCCTTGGAGGTATAGGTGCTCCCATATTTATTCTTTGTGCTACTGCAACCTGATTCACTCTTCTCCTTAGTGTAGTTACTAATGGTGGTAAAAGAATGCCCAGATTAGCAGCAGATTGAGCTCTTGTTATAGGTCCACAGCTCTAGCTCCTTATTACTCTCTGGCTCATATGATCTTGATAGAAACTTCAAGAAAGGTCTCACTAGGCATGCCAAAAACTGTTGATGTATAAAATTGTGCAGGTTCTAACACTAACATGGGAGGTTTCAAGAATGTGAGACTTGCTATTTGAAATGACCTCCAGATTTTAAAGAAGCTGGCTCTTCTCTATTTCAATTAGGTTTTGAGCAAAGGGGAAAGAAATTAACAGGATTACAGATACAATAAGCAAATCTAATTATGGCGATGCACCTAAGTAAAAAGTATTCCTTCAATTCAAGCATAGTGAAGCTATTCTCAAGATACAGTTATATTAAAGAGTAGATACTGCATGATCAATATAAATAGATATAATGAATACTATCAAAGGCTTATAACCAAACAACTTTGCAAAGACACAAATGATATCAACCAAGGCAAAGAACAGAGTTCTTATTAATCTTCCAATAACATAAAAGGAACAGATACATTAACTTTCTTATCAAGAACAACAAAATAAAGGCAAAATGACATAAACTGGTCACAGCAAAGTCTCTGACTCCTCTTTTAGATTTCTGATTAAAACTTATCAAAAACATTTGATCTATTTTTCTATTACAAATTCTACATATTTATAATCATCAATTCAACCCAAGATTTCCTCCAACAACCCAAATCCTCAACGGCCCAACAGAAATAAAAATTACTGGATGTTCATGGCGGTTACAATCTTCTAAATCTGCAATGACCATCCCTCCTGCACGCTCATTGGCTGGAGCAGAGTATTATGTGACACACCACCTATATTGAGATTCAAACACATGGTGAGACCCGCGCACATAAAACTAAAAAGAAATATGACAGACGGTAGCGTCCACATCAATTTTGAAACTCCTTTGTCTTCAGAAAAAACAATAGGAAAAAGACACTTGTTGCATTCTGCAGTCTTCAAAAAATGATACATGTCCTATCCCGTGGAGCCTTTTAAAACTTGTGTCTTTATACTCAGGTGCCTTTCATTATGACATTTGTCAGAACCTGCTTCACTTATAAATTGAGACACAATAATAATGGGACCCACAACCGTTATAACTCACTACCCTCAAAGGGAATAAAACTAGGATAGATGGCAGCCCTTGCGCTCATGCTAGCTAACATGCGGCAACTTCTACAACACTACTGAAACAAATAAAACTTTTGGAAGGTCTTGTGAAAGTTGACACTTGGTGAATTCCGTATAAAACTGTGAATTAAAAAGTTTCTCACCATAAGATTTATGAATGAAGCAACTCCTTCTCCGCATACCACCACGTGGCATCCTCCGCAAGCTTGAATCCAAATAAACTGTGGCCCACCATGATTTATGTTAACATCAATATTAATTTGGAAAGAGACACGTGACATCATCCGCATTAAACTGTAAAAGACACATGGTGCCCTCTGCATAAAATGTAACAAGAAAGGAAACTTTTTGAGATTGCCTCTGCAAGCAACACATGGTGCCATCCATAGCATTAAAAAAATAAACTGGCGATGCTACCTAATACGTGGAGCGCTCCGCATACAAATTGATACTTGAAACATTGTTGTGGCTTTGACACTTGGTACAACCTGCACACAGAAACATTTTGAAGACCCACACACAGAAACATTTGATATTAAGCTGAAACTGAAACAAAATGTAGAGTTTGACACTCTATAGTTCTTGGCAACCATCAAGACTTTTGAGCCCACTCTGAAAGAACCCAAAACTAACAAAAAGATATGTATCAAAAATAAAACTTTTGAATCATAAACTTTGCAATGATGTCTGATATATAGACCATTTTGGATTTGAGAGCCCCTGTCTACTCTGGAAATCTTGAAAAGCAAAATCAAGATTAATTATATCTTTATGGGAAAATGTTTGTAAAATTTGTACCACAACCTTTAATTGAAATTCTAGCTGGGCCATAGGTATTAACACAAAGTCAACTTCCTTTACTATTGATGAATCACTTAAACCCTAGAAAATTATCTGATCATTTTGCTTAGTTAAAAGAAGGGCCTTGATATCATCAATCATCAACACTGTGTTACTATCTGGGAACAGTGAAGGAAGCTCCAGTTGCACCAAATCCTCTATATGTTTCTTCATATTCTTTACTCCTTCCTTCACTATATCCAAGAGCTCCTAACAATTTGTAGCTACAAAGTTACAACTCAAAACCTCATTGACCTTCTTAGCAGCAACCATTCTATCATTGATACATGTTGATGATGATGTTAGTCATATACAAACATAGAATAAATGTTACACAACAACCTTTACTCATCTTGAAAGATACGATGAATTCAAAGAATTCATGATCCCAAGTCTCCATTGATTAGGTCTTAATCTACTAACGTTACTCAGTGGTTGATGTGTGTTGCTGTCTTCCATTCAGGGGCCTTACGTTCTTCAGTAATTTCTACAAAATTTCATCAATATTCCTCCAAATATCTTGTTCTTTATGTCTGCCCTGTACAAATCTTTAACAATTCTACCTCTGCACTTATGGATTCACTCAAATAATGTGCCTACAGGCCGATATTTACATGATTTATACCAGTATTTATGATTCTTTGCATGATATTTTCAATACTACATGCATTTAACCAAATATGCTAAGGATTTTTGATTATCTACGAGATGTCAGCATATTTCTCTGTTCTGCTTGTTATTTATCATGATTTGCAGTTATGGTGATGAATTTATGAAATTAAAAAAAGGAAAAGGGTTAAAGAATGAGATTCCCAAAATTACTTAACTGAGATCACTGATCCACATACAAGCTCCCATACATGCAATGAAAAGAAGGAAACTAGAATCATACTTCACCAGGACATTCCACAAATCCGCATGATCCAGTGCAAATCTTCAAAGGAAAAAGTTGACAACAACATGTAATGAAATGAAAGCGCTTCTAGTTGAACACAGCATTCACCAGTACATATCCAGAAATCAACAGGAAGATTACGTAAAATTTACAATCAGGATGTAATCTGAAACTTCATATCCATTCAGTATGCTCAAGAACAGGTACATTTACAGTGATCTGAAGAAAGAATATTGACATTTCAACAATTCAATCCTCATTAGTCTCAGTAATCCGATCTCCTATTTGATTTTACAGTAATTGGCCTTCTTGTGCCAGATGTTCCAATGTATCTCCCTCTCTAATTGATTCTACAGTAATTGGCCTTATTGTGCCAGATGTTCCAATGTATCTCCCTCTCTTTGATAAGCTCTGGCTCTTATATAGAACAAATGCCAGAAAATAGTTACAATGATCCAAGGATCATGATCCTCCCTGAACAATCAATGGTCTAGATGAATAGCACGTGCTTTACCAGTTGGCAAATGTATAACTGGCACAGAATATTCCAGCATCTTTAACTTGATTCAGTCTCCAGCTGGCAAATAGCATATTTGACAATATCCTCCTCATCGCTCAAAGTCATGTTGCCTCCATGTGCAACTCTGCAATTATCAGCTTCAAATAGCTCCGAGGCTTCCTGCAATAAACAGACAAGCATTAAGCCCAGCATCATTATTTTAGAACATAGCAGGAAAATAAACATTTCATTAAACAGGCCTCAAAATGTGCAACTACAGGCAATCAGGCCCCAAATCAGTGGAAATTATGCATTAAATGCATAAACAGCGTCAAAAACACTCGGGTCAACCATCGTTGACTAGAAAAATGCATTCTGGTGATCTAAATTTCTATCGCTTTACATTCCCACCCATTTCCTTGTATATCAGGCTTTTAAATCCTCTTGCATATGTCGAATTACATATCAGGCGATATCATGATCATGCAGTCAAAACATACAAGGAATTAATTTCTTTTAACTTTCCTTCGAATCTGCTCCTTGTACATTATCAGCTTGTATATCGGGTTCCAAATTTGCATATACAAGTACAAAAACAAAAATATACAAGAAATTTCCTATATTTAACTTCCACTTGGCATCCGGCGCTCGTATGTATATTTTAGCAATGTATGTCCGAACATACAAGCCGGACTCATATAATGATTTAATCGCCTTTTATACGATTTCAGTTCCGCTGCATGTATAATTTCAATGTATATAGTAATGTATGTATAAACATACAATCACGAAAGATACAACGAACTATCGCTATTTAATAACCATTTCAATTCCGGCTTTGTATATTATGTTTGTATGTTTTGAACCCTACATACAAGGAATTAACTCCATCTCACAAACCTTTCGCGTCCGGCCTGCATATCTGCTTGTATCTCGGGTCAGCATCATATTTGCATCGGTGTGACCACATATGATCGGGGTGACAAAATTAAACTTGGCCGACGATAAAACATACACCGATGTCCACCCATTAGGGAGACAACCAATATCTGAGTGAAAATTCAAGACTCGACCGATGTTTAAAACTACGCCGATGAACTACCATATCGGCGAGACTACTCCCATCAGGGAGAAAATATAAAGCGTGGCTGATAACGAAAGCTAGGCCGATGAACATATTTTCAATCAGCGAGAGACATAAGATCGGGTAGACAACACAAAGCATGGCCAATGGACAAAGTCACATCGACGAGAATTCTTCATCGGGCAGACCACAGATATCAGTGAGACTAACTTAAACTTGGCCGACGGCAAAAGTCGGGCCTATCATCCTCCATATTATATATGACGTCACCATCATATTTCGTTTCTGTATATTGGGGAAAGAATGACATCATCATCATCATTAGGTTAGCGCTAGGGCGATATTTGCAACACAGGGTCATATTTAAGATCAGGGGATGAGCCTGGCGACCAAAGTAATTCTCCCTCGAAAGATCAGGATGATGATCATCATCATCATCATATCCGCACTCGGGTGATATTTAAAATATGATCATGCTGAGGAATGGAATATCACCCCCTTCTAAAAGATAGGGTGATCATCATGATCATGTCAAAGGAGAATCAGGAGGATATAGGATCATCATCATCATCATACTAGCGAATAATAGCAAATATGACCCTCCCTTGAAAGATCAGGATGATGACCCTCCGATAGGACTTTGACGTGCGCATGCACATATGCAGATTGGTAGATTTTCTAAGCAGGGTGATATAATAATATCAGCATGATATTATAATATCGGGTGATGTTATAATATCATGATGACCATTGTTATGAAATATGACCCTCCTAAAATCATGTTTGACCAGACCTTTGACCTGTCATAACTTTCTCATATGGACGAATTTCAGGGTGATGTAAAAGGCAAACCTGCCTAGAATTTCAAGCTCTTTCACATGGTAAGCTTTCTGAGGATAGATTCAGACTTTCAAATTTGAGCTCAGACTTCAAGATCACAAATATGCCTGAGATTAGGCATATGCATACTAACTGACATGACTTCTACCGCCCAGAGTACAAAAGTAAGGGAACAAGCCAGCAAAGTTGGGTCCCTGTTTTGATAATGCAAAATGGGGCGTGTTGTGTAACCACACAGCAATACCTGATGCTAATAATGTTTCATCTGTTGTGTCATACAACTTTTTCAACAAAAGTTGAGAGTCAGAAACCCTTAATGAAACATTGGACAAGGTGGCTTGCACTGAAGTTTCTACTTTCTTGCATAGCTGCTAAGCATTTAACAAAAAAGTCAAAGATGGCTTTAGCTAGATAATCTCCTCAGAGATTCTCTCCCATACTGAAACATATAGCTCTTTTACCAAATTTAGAACTCCAGCATTTTTTGGCCTATTAGCCAACTCAATTGTTAGCTACTTCGTCCTTTGTTGCTCAGCCATGAGTTGTGCCTGAACTGCACTATTGGCATTTTCCTCATTCAATAGTTTTTATTGCAAGTGTGTGGCCTCTTGCAATTTATCCTGATATATCTTTTCTAAAGTGGCTTTTTCCTGTCTTAATACAGTTACTCTAGCATTTTCTTGTGCCATCTTAGTCTTAAGAGAAGCAATCTAGGCCTGTACAACCTCATGTATCTGCAAAGAAATGGTATTCTATGAGTGTTTGTTCATATTATCAATCTCATTTTTCTTAGATTGAATCTCCCAGGCAAGATTGCTGCTATTCACTTTCTCTTGAGCCCAATCATTTTCTATCTTTTGTAACTTCTTGGACACTTTCAAATAGTCTATTGCCACAGTAGATGCAGTTTCATTTAGAAGCTCAAACCTATCCTGTGACCTAAAGAAAGACATATCCATGGCCACAGCATTCATAGCATAATCCTAGGGCTGCATTTGTTCATTTCATTTTACCACATTTGGAGACAAATGTGCAACTTTCAAGGATTGTTGAATAGGGTCAAAAAGTGACCTCATGTGTGCCACAACAGGGCTTTTGTTTTCCTTTTTCCTCTTATTGTCCATCCTGGCCTGTCTAGCCTTTTTTGTTGTGTATGCTTGAGCTTGGAACGTAGGAGGGGAAGCAATATAACCCCCAGCAAAGGGGTGACCTTGAGATAGGCCATAGGGAATAGCATATAATTGTTGGCTAGAAGAAACATGAGGAGGGGTTCGTTTAGGCACAGATGGAGAAAATAATGGCAATGTAATGGCCTGTGAAGACATGGTTGGTGTACTGGAAGTAGTGGCAGGGGTTGATGTAAGCACAACAAAAGTGGCGGGGGACGTAGAAGTTTGAATACTTGGGATTGCCACTCCTATGGGAGAAGAAAGAGATATAGGAGAGAAGGGAGAAGAAGTATTTACTTGAGTGACAGAAGAGGTGACTGGTAGTTGCTTCTATGGTGCTGTTTCTTCTTCCTCTTCCTCTTGTAGGATCAATTTCCTATGTTTCAAAGGCCTCTCTCTTGTTTCCTTTGTTTCTTCATCTTCAATATTTACAACCAGTGGTGGTTGCAAAGGGACCATTCTGGAACCCGTAGATACTGAAGCTATTTCAATCCCTCAAATTGGTGATGACACAACACCTTTTTGCTTCTCTAAGGTGCTAAGGGATTGAGGCCATGAAGATGCAGGAGCAACAAATGATGCCTGTCCTGTTTCTTGCATTATTGGGGCTGACTCTGTTTCTTCCCTTGGCTCCTCACCCTTCCTCTGAATTCTTCTTGTGTCTAGACTTAAGACTAGGGAGGGATGCCACTCATCCCAAATTGATTCCCATATTTCATCATTTTCAACATTCCCAAATGAATGTGTAATCTCTGAAGTCTCTTGCCTATATTTCCAATAGGCTTCAATCTTTTCTGTTCTCTAGTCTTTTTCTTTTAATGCTTTCCTCAGACCCGCAATCATCTTCAACTTAGGGTCATACTCCTTCTCTTTGACATAGAAGTTTCCCATGGCCTAGGCCCCTCATAGGGGAAATCAGTTAATTCCACATATAGATCTGGGTTATCTTCTTTTGGATTCCTCCTATCCTTCTAAAATGGACAACCTTCATGTACCATCTTGGCACAAACCTTATTATTTATAATCCAGGAGGCTAGAAAATTGTCTAGGTCATATTTCTATTTATCCTCTATGATGAGGAGCCCAAGGGAAGCTAACTTCATTAACAAGAGGCTCTTTGCACCTCTAACTTCAAGTGTCATGTTTTTTCTGGCCCATGGGACATCATACATCTTCTTCTTTCTTTTCTTGTGGCCAAAGTCATTATCAACAACAGATACTTGACGGGTAACTTCTAAGAATACGACCCTAGGGGTCAATATTTTAGGCAATAGCATGGGTTCCTGAGCAAAACCTTGGACTCTGATTATTGTATTATGTGCTCCAAAGAAGTAGTCATAGGGAATTGGGCAATTCTTTATAAAACCCCTTATACTCTATGTCATCCTATGTTCCATAGGCTCAAGGCTTAACTGGCAGAAAACGGGGGTGACAAAAGACTCCCAAAACTGATAAGGGTGAGAGGTTTCAGATAACACATGTGTCCATGTGGACACAGGGATGGTTTTACCATGACCAAAATCTGGATCATACATATTTAAATGCATATTCTATGCAAAAAGACCAAAGTTTTGATATAGCATAAGGTGAAATTGAAAGCAGAATACATGAATACTCGCTTTGTTTTGAAATTTGTGAGCTGATCAATCATGGCAACAATAATTTGTTCCAAAAAATCTAGCCAGTACTCCTTGATTTATCCATAGTTTTCATTTTGAAAATGATTGCTAATTGCCAATCATGAACTGGGTTGTCCTCCTTCATTCCAAAAATGAAAGCTATCACTGAAATTGCATCCTGAACATTTTGGCTAAATTGTGCCTGCCCAGTGGGTAGTGTGGGCATCTCAGTATTATCCTCTCCTAGTTGCATCTATAAGTTAAGGAACTTCAGTGTGTTATGTAAATTTGCCCATGTGCCTTACATTTTGGCAATAGTTTGAAATGTGGCCGTTCTATCATACTGCAGGGCCATCATGTCCCTTATGGCCTTGGGTGTAATATGCACTATGAAAGGGCCCTGTTGGATAGAATTTGATGGTGCATGAAATAGCTCTGCACACAATTTGATTAGCTCAGGACAAGGGTGGACATTTGGGACTATGAACTATGCTAATTGAGAGGTCCATATCCTCATAACAAAGGTCTCGAACTACCCCTTATTCACCCGGATGAGGCACCTCTAATGTGCCCCCTCATGGAGATTCTTGGTGCTCTTTTGAAGGGGAGTGTCATATATGTCATTGCATAGTCCTTCACCTGTTCTGGGTCGACATATAACCCTACTTCAGGAACCCTAGTTTTTGGATAGGACTTCCTTGGTTGTATAGGTGCCGAAGCATATGATTTGCTATTCAACAATTTATCCCTTGCCTCAAAAATTCCAAGTCCCTCCCGTGGTGACTGTGTCTCAGACATATCTTTATCTTTGTGAGAAGAATGCGAGATGCTATGACACAGAAAAGAATGAAACTATTTTATCATAGTGATACTTAGCTGAAAGGCACTTGTTAGGGACAGAGTTCGGATGAAATAGTGATTCAGAGCAGAAAGATAGAAACAAAATGATGGTTACACTTGGAAGGACTTAAATCCTAGCTCATTGGGGCTTATGGAAATAATAAATGACACATCCCATCTTATTAATGGCATAAATGTCAAGAAACAGCTAGTGTATCTTTTTCAAATCCACATTGGACGGAGTGTCAGATACGTTATGAGAGTGGCTATCTTTTTGAAAAAGCATGAACTTCCATGAGATTTTGGGGATTACCGAACAACCTTAATAAATGCAAGGCTAAAAGAGAAGGGACTTTGTCCTACTTGACACGTGTTCACCGAACACTTATTTGAAAGGGAAAGTGGTAAAAGAAAGTGGGAAAATAGAAAAGCGAGAAAAGGAAACAAAACACACTAACTATGATACATGATGAGCCCCTTCCTAAGTGAAAAATTTTAGAAAGATCTCAGTTACCAGAATCTCTTCAAGTTCTCCATTCATGGTCTCCATCTCAAATGAATTTTGTTGATTGCAAGAATGAACTCTATAAGGGCCCGTCCATAATGATTCAAATTTGTTGTGTCGACTTGGCTTGGCTACTCTTTCATCCCATTTCAATACCAGAGAGCCAACTTCAAAAATGGGATTAGAAGTCTTCTTATCAAACTAGTCCTTAACCATTTTCTAATATTTCATTAGTGATTCATGTGCCTTTTCTCTTTTCTTGTACTTCCAAAAGTTCAGCAAGTCTGACTTGCATGGGGCCATTTTCTTCAATTTCTATCTATTTTAACAATTGCAAAGCAGGAATCTCTAAACTTAGTGGCATTACTACAGGTTTACCATAAACCAACTCATAGGGAGACATTTTAGTCACTTGCTTTGGCGTGATCCTATCAACCCACAGTGTTGTATTAAGTAACTTATGCCACTCTCTATGATAATTAGTCCCTATCCTTTTTATGAGTCTGATAAGGTTTTTATTAGTGGACTCTACCAGACCATTACTTTGTGGGTAATAATTTGAAGAAGTCTTCAAATATATCCCATTTCTTAAAGCAAATTCAGATAATTTGGTTCCCAAAAATGCTTTAGCATTATCTGATATGATGGTACAAGGAGGACCAAACTGAGAAGTTATGCCTTCTAAAAATTCTAGTATGACCTTTTCTATTGCCTCTTTGAGTGGTACTACTTCACTCCACCTGGTAAAGTAATCTATTGCTATGAGAATCCATTTGTGTCCCATATTTGACACTGGATTGATCATACCAATAAAATCCAGACCCCATTGAGCAAAGGGTTCATCCACAACTATGGGACTTAGAGGCATTGCTACATTTCTCCTTTTGCCTATATAAAACTAACAAGCCTGGCATTCCTTAACCATCTGATGGCAATCTGTAAATAGAGTGGGCTAAAAATATCCTTCTTGTGTTACATTGATTGCAGTGGTCCTTGCTGAAAAATGTCCACTTGAGGCTCCATGATGTAATTCATGTAGTATTCTTTGAGCTTCATCTTTCTCTATACATCTTAAGAGTATACCATCAACATTCCTTCTAAATAAAATATGATCAATTAGTACAAAATGGGCTCCTTTCTGCCTATAGTATCTTTTCTTATCATGGGAGAGCTCATTTGGGAATATCCAATACTTCATAAACTATATCCTATTTCTGACCCAAGAATCTTGGTCAACTTCTTGGAGTTTCAATACATTTTCTCTTCCCATTTCTTCAGTCACTGTTCTTTCTGTCTTTGGTCATGTATTGGCATAGTCCTTTTCCTCTGACTAACTTGGTGGGTCTTACTTCTACATCATATTCTAGAATCTTTGTTATCCAATTGGCTCTTTTCTTAGTGATCTCACCCTCCATAATATATTCTCTTACACTGGTATGAGCCACTGATATCAGAATATTATTTCCTGTTACCAAATGTCTAAATTTTTAAAGGTATTTTACCATGGCATATGCTTGCTTCTCCACAAAATTATATCTAGAGTCATATTACCTAAGAGTTCTGGAGAAAAAGGCTATTGGATGCTCTCCTTCCTGTTGATCATCTTTCTGAGTTAGAATAGTAGCAACACTGAATTCTGCCCTATACACATACATTATAAAAGATTTAGAGAAATCTAGGTTTTTGAGTACTGGGGCTGTTGAAATGGCTCTCTTGACTTCTTCAAAAGCATGTCTTCCTTCTGTGGTCCACTTGAAAACTAGATCTTTTTTAAGCAATAGTGTCATTGGTCTAATTAGACCTGCAAACTCAGATATGAATCGGCTAACAAAGTTAATTTTTCCTAGAAAGGATTGAACTGCTTTCTTGTTGACTAGTAGAGATAGGTTCATTATGGTTGTGACCCTTTCTGGATCAATGGAGACCCCTTCCTTTGACACTATGTGTCCTAGAAGCTTACCCTGAGGTACAACAAAGATACATTTCTTGGGGTTCAGAGAGATTCCAAACTCTTGACATTTCTTAAAAACATCCTCTAAATGGTCAAAATGATCTCTGGCATTCTTAGAAAAAATAGTTAGGTCATCCAAATAAATTAGAATGATCTTATTTATAAGTTCCCTAAATTCTACATCCATTGCACACTAAAAAGTAGCCCCAGCATTTGAAAGGCCAAAAGGCATTTTAGCATATGCAAATGTTCCCCACTTTGTGGTGAATGCAGTCTTATGCTGATCTTCATCTACTAACCAAATCCAATTGTATCCTAAGAAACCATCTAGCAAGGAAAATCTTTTTGACCCAACCATAGTCTATAAAATATGTTCCACAAAAGGTAGGGGATAATGATCTTTCAAAGATACTCTATTTAGATCCCTAAAATCTACATAAAGTCTTATGTCCCCATTCTTCTTTCTTACAAGCACGAGGTTTAACACCCATGTTGAATGCTTAATTGGGAAAATAATCTTTGATTCCAAGAGCTTTTGCAGCTCATCCACCATTAGAGGTACAATTCTAGGATTCATTGGCCTTTGCTTTTGTCAGACTAGTTTGGATCCTTCAATAAGCTCTATGGTGTGTTGGATGATATCTCTATTATAGACATGGAAGTCCTCATAGGTCCAAGCAATCACCCTATCATATTTGTCACATAAAGCAATCAACTTTTCTTTTTCCTCTTGGGTTGTACAATTACCTATTTTCAATTTTCTTCCTTCACTAACTTGGATCTCAGAATAATCTTCCTTATTTGCCTCAAACCTCCTCTTCTATAGGCTTGCATCTTTTGGATCAAACAAATTTTCTAGAGTAATTAGTCCTTTAGGGAGTTTATTTGATTTTAGCTGGATAATTTGACCACCATAGGCTTCCTCAATTTTGGGATGTAATTGATCGGCAAATTCACCTGATTGTTGTAAGAATGAAAGTACTTGGAGATCGTTGTCAAAAACTTGTCAATTTTGATCATTGTCTGGAATTGTTGGTCTCACTATAACCTTAACTAACTCATTGTTAACTAATAGATCACTTGCTAGGTCAAACTATGAACAAATTTGTGCCATTCTATCTACTTCTAAATTTTGGGTTCTGGGAACTACCTCAATATTGAAAGCCTCAAAGCCATCTATTAGGTTCCAAATACTGTGCCGATAGGATCTCGTTCTTACATTTTTGGCTATTGATTTCTCTCTAATTTGTTTTACCACTAGTTCAAAGTCTCCTTTTACTATCAGATTCTTTATTTCCTTTTTCTTTGCCAACATGAGTCCATGCACCAAAGACTCATACTTAGCATCATTATTAGTACAAGCGAACTGAAAGCGAATGGCTCTTAGAATTTTCTCACCATTTGGGGCAGTAAGGCAAATACCTACTCCAGCACCATTTTTACTCCTAGCCCCATCAAAGTTCAGGGTCCGGATCTCTAAGTGTCCTTTAGATTCTCCACTTTCTGATATTTCTTTCCTTATAATATTCAGGATTTCTTGATCTTCTTCAAAAATAACATAAGTGCCTAGACTAGCAGAGTCACAGTTTCCATAGGGATCACTCTGCATCATGGTCAATAGTTGATTATTCTCTTCTTCTTGTTGGTCATGTTCAGTCTAGTCACCTAATTCTTCAACAAAGACTCTCTCCTCTTTACTCATCATGGCATGGGATGCTTCTAATTTTGGGGTTGGTTCATTTGTGATATGGTCTTTGGATAATGGCTCAGACAATACTTTCATCTTTGTCCCATATTTGGTTCTCAAGATGAGGTGTGACCAATCTAGTGACATGTAACCTCCTATTTTGGTTGTGAAATCTCTGGACAAGCACAAACCAAATACAGGGGGAATATCTATGACTACCACATCCTGATTGACAATTATATTGGGACAAGTATATAGTTGTAATGGAAGTTGTTGGATTTTTCCTATAGTTTGAACAAATATCCCATCCAACTGCATGACCCCTCTTGTAAGTGGTTCATACTTTATATTTAAAGAATCTACTATCTACTTTCGCATTACTATAGTACTGGCCCCAAAATCTATCATTTCATTATGCAGCAGTTTTTTCCCAACTATTAGAGTCATATAGAAGGGATCTGGTTTAGATTTACCTACCTCAGGTGCATTGTTCAACAGAGCTATTGTTTGTAGAGGTACAATATCTTGATTTTGGAGTTTCCCTTTATCAATAGCTCCTCATTTAGCACTAGTGTATTTAGAGGCTTCTTGACCTTGCAGAGCTTCCTGTAACAGTGTCTTCTGCTCTAGAATAGCTAACATATCTCAGATTGATACGTGTGCTAGAGTTCTTTTCAGTTGGTCCACTATGTTTATAGGTCCTAATACTTGTGTCTTTGAATAATAAGGGTACCTTATCTTTTCTAGCACCTATTCTGAGGCTACTTGATTCTACACAGCCTGGGGCATGTCTTGCCTAAAGACTGGATTGTGATGATGTTGAAATGGAGGAGTTTCGATAATTTCATTATTAGTGACTTCAGGCTGCTCCACCATTCTCCTGTTTGATCTGGTGTAATAGTCTAACTATACCAATGGTTTCTTTAAAGTGGATGCCTCATTCAAGAACACTAAATCTTCCTCTTCAATCCATGAAAATAAGGCATGTTCAGGGGCTATTTCCTCTTCTTGTTGTATAGACATCCCTTGCATTTGGGCCACCATTACTGCATTTTGAACACTAGGGGACTGATATGGTGGAGTATTAGAGGTTGAGAATTGTCCCTCTAACCCTCTCTATTCTGCTATCTTTTGCTACAAATTACCTCTAGGACAGTCTCTAGGCATATGGGCATTGTTGCAGGGAAAGCACCAAGAATTTGTGTCATCTACTAAGTTATTTTGCCCTGAAACTATTTCTCTATTGGGATTATGAGGAATAATTTGTAGAGGTGTAGGGACTGAAACCAGCTAGTTTGAAGGCTGAGGATTAGTTTTCCTTTGAGGGCTTTGATATTGATTTGGCTGAAAGGGGGGTCTATTTCCTTGGAAACCTTGATAAGGGGGCTTTGAATAGGATTTTGTTATCTCTTTAGGTTAATTATCTCATTTGAGAATGTCCTTAGAATATTCTTGACATCATCTATTTTAGATAGTTGAGCAGAGGTGGTTGCCCTAGTGTGTTGTTGGGGTACTGGAAAGGAATACATGGATAGAGGTGGAGCTGTAAGGTTAGGAGCCTCTTGTGGAAAAGGTAGGGTAATTTCTGGGAACATGGGCATAGGAGGCCTTGGGGTAATTTTCCAACATCTATCAAGTTATTTTCAGCCTTGACTACCAACTCATATGCTTCTGGTAGTGTCTGACCTCCTAGAGACTGAACCGTTATTGATATATTAGAGTTAAAAGCTTTGAGGTAGAACACAATAGCCATACCTAATAATGGTCTTGTTGTAGCTAGAATTCTATCCTAGGTCTTTTGAAATCTTGAGTTGAAATTGGTCATGACTTCTTGTGGTGCCCTTTTGATCATGATTAATTGTTGCAGCAGGGAAGATTTATCACCTTTCTCTTTAAATCTTGTAAAGAAAGCATCTCCAAGCTGATCCCATGTAGATATTGTATTTGGAGTGAGAGATCTTTACCAGTCCAAAGCCTTTCCTTTGAAAGAAGCTGCTAGCTATCTTATTGCCACATTCTATTCAGTAATAACATGTACTACACACACATTAGATACATCTTATAGATGTTCCCCAAGTGTCTTGAAATCTTCTCCACTGAACTTAGGTAGAGCCTTCAAAGCATTGGCTGGAATAGGATCCCAAGTTGCTGGTGGTACTGGGAGAATGAGGGGACTACCAGTATTTCAATTTGCATAGTTCCTTTGAGGTATAGGTGCTCTCATATTTATTCTTTGTGCTACTGCAACCTGATTCACTCTTCTTCTTGGTGTAGTTACTAATGGTGGTAAAAGAATTCCCAAATTAACAGTAGATTAAGCTCTTTTTGTAGGTCCACAACTCTAGCTCCTTATTACTCTCTGGCTCATACAATCTTGATAGAAACTTCATGAAAGGTCCCACTGAGCGTGCCAAAAACTGTTGATGTATAAAATTGTACAGGTTCTAACACCAAGGGAAGTTTCAAGAATGTGAGACTTGCTACTTGAAACGACCTCCAGATTTTAAAGAAGCTGGCTCTTCTCTATTTCAATTGGGTTTTGAGCAAAGGGGAAACAAATTAATAGGACTATAGATACAATAAGCAAATCTAATTATGGCGATGTGCCTAAGCAAAAAGTATCCCTTCATTTCAAGCACAGTGAAGCTATTCTCAAGATACAGTTATAATAAAGAGCAGATACTGCATGATCAATATAAACAAATATAATGAATATTATCAAAGGCTTATAACCAGACAACTTTACAAAGACACAGATGATATCAACCAAGGCACATTACAAAGTTCTTCTTATTAATCTTCCAGCAACATAAAAGGCACAGATACATTAACTTTCTTATCAAGAACAACAAAATAAAGGCAAAATGACATAAACTGGTCACAACAAAGTCTCCAACTCCTCTTTTAGATTTCTGATTAAACTTATCAAAAATATCTGATCTATTTTTCTATTACAAATTCTACATATTTATAATCATCAATTTGACCCAAGATTGCCTCCAACAACCCGAATCCTCAATGACCCAATAGAACTGAAGATTACTACATGTTCATGGCAGTTACAATCTTCTGAATCTGCAACGGCTGTCCCTCCTACACGCTCATTGGCTGGGGCAGAGTATTATGTGGCACACCACCTGTATTGAGACTCAGACACATGGTGAGACCCGCACGCATAAAACTAAAAAGAAATATGACAGATGGTAGCATCCTTATCAATTTAGAAACTCCTTTCTCTTCAAAGAAAACAATAGGAAAAAGACACTTGTCACATTCCATAGTCTTCAAAAAATGATATGTGTCCTATCTCGTGGAGCCTTTTAAAACCCGTGTCTTTATACTCAGGTGCCTTCTGTTATGACATTTTTTGCAACCTACTTCACTTATAAATTGAGACACAATAATAATGGGATCCACAACCTTTATAACTCACTACCCTCAAAGGGAATAAAACTAGGACAAATGGTGGCCCTCGTGCTCATGCTAGCTAACACACGGCAACTTTCATAACACTGCTGAAACAAATAAACTTTTGGAAGGTCCTGCGGAAGTTGACACTTAGCGAATTCTACATAAAACTATGAATTAAAAAGTTTCTCGCAACAAGAGTTATGATTAAAGCAATTCCTTCTCCGCATACCACCACGTGGCATCCTCCGTAAGCTTGAAACCAAATAAACTGTAAAAGACACATAGCACCCTCCACATAAAATGTAACAAGAAAGGAAGCTTTTTGAGACTGCCTCTGCAAGTGACACATGGTACCATCTACAGCATTAAAAGAAAATAAACTTGCGATGCTACCTGATACGTGGCGCACTCCATATACAACTTGATACTTGAAACATTGTTGTGGCTTTGACACTTGGCGCAACCTACACACAGAAACATTTGATATTAAGCTGAAACTAAAACAAAATGTAGAGTTTGACACTCTACATTAACCAATGAAACCCTTAGAGTTGTAGGCCATATGATCTCTACAGCTTGGACTATCTCCAAAATTAGAAATGCTCTAAATCCAAATAATTTAGAGAAGCCTACAACTTTTTCAAAGTCTACTGCAAAAGTAATATATATTGCTAAAAAGCAAAAACAATCCAAAAAAGATAAAGATATTTTATTCCTTTAATGGGTGATTTATGGGCTGCCTTGTACTGGAAAAATAAACCATGGAAATATGGGTTGATGAAAACAAGTCTTTTTTATATAAATGTAAGACATATTATTAATGAGTGACTAATTTTATCCAAACTGAAGTAGATAATATTATCTAGCTTGATAGCCCCTAGGATGTAGACAGATTGGTTGCGTCGTTAATGCCCTAGTTGGTTGTGTGTTCAAATTCTAATTAACCCAGCTGCATGCTAGAGTGGGGCCTCTATGGGGTTTTCATGTGGTCCAGGGATTAGTTTTACCTCGCCAAACTAACTCCAAAAGAGGGTTGTGGTCACTGAGGCAGAGACACCCTGAGATATTAAAAAAATATTGTCTAGCTTGATAACTTGACATAACAGTAATGTACTGAATCATCAAAGAATACACTTTACAGAATTTTAAATATCTTTCCTTTCAACCATGGACTAGTGATGAAAATGGTTGCTTCTTTTTTTCAATTACGCATTTTGTTGGATAAAAATTACACAAAAATAATTTATGAAAAATACTTGCAAATTTGATTTGAGAGAGAGAGAGAGTGGGAGAGAGAGAGAGAGCATAACATGAGCACATTATAATGTGTTCGTGTTATTATTTGCCTTGGTAATTTATAAGCCTTAGGCTTGGATATGCCTTGGGCTTCCAACCCAAAGGCTTGTATTGTTTTTACGTCGTCCAAGGACATGTTTTTCTAGATTCTAACAAAATTCACATAATCTGGTGCATGCTCCCCATCAGGATTACAATTTTTTTAATGAAAAGTAAAAAAAATACCACCATAATCTTAAGCTCTCTGTTAGCTATCTAACCATATAATTTTTTTCATGTTTGGGTAAATGCAAGAAGTTGTGTCCACTTAAGGTGGAAGTTTTGGAGTTAGAAAAAAATCCAAAATCGGGTAACTAAAAATGGGATCTTGTTTCTACAAAATGGGATCCCATTTTAGATCAAGATCCTGAGCCTAAAATCCAGAATGGGATCCCATTCCTTAGCGGGATCCCGAACCTAGAACCAAAAAATGGGATCTCGTTTCACAAAATGGGATCCCGTTTAGAACAGGATCGCATTTTATAAAATGGGATCCCGTTTATAAATGGGATCCCATTTTTTAAAAGTATTAAATTTTTAAAAAAATGGCTGCGACCGCATTTTGCCCAATGACAGGTGACATCTGAGAATGGGATCCTGAGTTGAGGAAGATGATTTTCACCATCAAAACATCAGGTAAGTGGATTTTTCCACTTCTACAATTTGGCAGTGAATCTTTTGAAGTTTCCCTTTCTTTTTTTGGTGTAAAATACAATCAAAATTTAAAATGTAAACTATTATTTAGGGTTTCTATTTATGAATTCAATAGCTGTATTTTGACATTTTAGTTGTAAAATACAATTGAAATTTTGAAAGACTATATCATATAAAAGGATAGAATTTGAACAAATTGTCAAAATTTTGTTTAAATTTGAGAATTGAATAGCTGTATTTAGACATTTTAGTTGTAAAATACAATTGAAATTTTGAAAATATTGTATCATATGAAAGGAGAGATTTTGAACAAACTATCAAAATTTAATTTCAATTTGAGTGTTGAATAGCTGTATTTAAACATTTTAGCTGTAAAATACAATTGAAATTTTGAAACGACTGTATCATATGAAAGGAGAGATTTTGAACAAACTGTCAAAATTTATATAGCATTGGGATGATATATATTTGGTTTTTATAAAATTTACTTATATCAATGTATGTCATTGTATTTTAAAGGCATTATTGAATAGGTAATTGTCATGTAAAAAAATTACAACAAACCATAATAAAACCTTTATCACTTCCTTCATAATCAAACCTTTAGAGACAACCAACTAATCAAGAGTTGAGAAGATTTTATAGTTTTTGTGATAGCCAACTAATCAAGAATGAAATCAAGCTAACAAATGTAACTTTAGAGACAATTGTAGCTGTCCTCACTAGCTAGGTTATGCCCCTGGGATGAACATCATGATGTTAATTGTGATACGAGCCTAACCTCATTGGTAATGCTTCCCCTAATCTTAATGACATTGATGTAGGCCCCACTCATGATCCTCACGAAGATCTTGCCACCACTAACCTCTTTCATGATAGGTCACTATCCTCACCATCTCCTTAGACCTATAATACCTTGAGCTTATCGATTGGGACCAACATGACCATTTATGATTTGATGTTTTCCAAAATGATGAAGCCATCATGAAACTTATGAAGTGTCAAGACCAAATCCCCATGGTAATCATAAGAAATACTTTTCCACCATACTTAACACCTATGCTTATTTTGGAGAGAAAGAAGAACCCTTTAGTCCTAAGGCACCCTAGTAGGCAGAATAACAACAAGATATAAGAAGAAACTTGTGATCGATTAAAATAATATAATAAAAATGGACACTTCCCAAGAGCTCCTCAAAGACAAACTTCACATTCTATTAGATACCACTCAGATACAAGATGACTCCCCTCTCCTTGTTGAGGATGCTATAGACATCAACCTATGAATAGAAGAGGACCCTAAACTCTCTAAGATAGCAGCTCCACTGGACCTTGACATCAAAGAAGGCATAACCATCACCCTTAAATATTATGCTAATTTCTTCATGTGGTCTTATGGTGATATGCCTTAAGACTCCATCTTTAGTCATGAATCATCTTGTGTTTCACCTCAATGCCAAACCTATTCAATAAAAGCTACGCAAAATGCACCCCCAAGTACCCCTCTTGGTCAAAGAAGAATTGTATAAACTCTTGGATGTGGGGTTCATTCAGACTATTACTTATCCTAAATGGGTCTCTAATGTGGTCTTAGTTAGCAAGAAAACCAAGGGAATTCATGTTTGCACTAACTTTTGAGACATCAAAATAGGATACCCTAAAGATAACTTTTCTCTACCAAACATTGATATGATTGTGGATCTCATAGCCATATACAAAATCTTATCATTAATCTGGATATAATATCCCTTGAAACATTTGAGTTAGACATAAAGACACCTAGATTATGGAGAGGTCTATGTAAGAAAACACCTCTTGTACAAACTTATCCCTCAACCCTCTAAATTGTGACTCACATCATTTGATTACCCTGGAACACACTATAGACAACTCTATACAAATTTGGCAAAAGATATTTTCTCCTAACAGAAAATTGTATATGTAGAAGTAGACTACTACATAAGATCCTCTAGGATAATAACACTTGTTGTGATCTCTAGCACTATGATCCATATGTACTCTTGAATTTGTTGATACTTGGTCCTCTTGATGAAAATGCATCGAATTAACTTCAAAATTTAGTGCATATAATTAGATTTGATATACTTCTTAAAAGGAAAGAGTTGGGACTAACAACTAAATAGAAAACTATAATTTTGCAAATAGGAAATAGGAAACAAAATCGAGCTAGAACCATCTTGACTAATATCTTTTTCTAGCTAGATTGAATCCCTACAATCACAAGTTAAAAATAAAGCATCAAATTCTTCATTAAATTTAAATCACAAATCATCAAAATATATTCATCTTCATACTTAGATTAGTCCTAGGCAACTAGTAGTCAATCCTATCTCCATTATCAAATTTGGTTGCCATAGGCAACTTCACCAAATTTAGGTTTTTAGATCATGTGCAATGCACAAGATATCCACCTCAAGGTAGTTTTCCAAGTCTAGTTATAGTCTTGCAGATCTTCATTATGATTCTACCTAGGTGGTATGATAGTCCACTGGTTTCTAGATGACATCATTCAATAGCATAGATGTATCTGAACATTCACCCTTCATTGATATATATTGATAGTAAAATAGAGTTTTAAATTGTTCTTAAGGTTTGGGACAATCATAGTGTTAAGATAGTGCAAATTTTAAGACTATTTAGACTAATTAAATGGGCTTAGTCTCAAGATAAATAACACACATAAGAGTTGGGACTAACAACTAAATAGAAAACAATATTTTTGCAAATACGAAATAGGAAACAAAATCAAGCTAGAACCATCAACTAATACCTTTTTCTAGCTTGATTGAATCCCTACAATCACAAGTTAATCAAAGCATCAAATTCTTCATTAAATTTAAATCACAAATCATCAGAATATATTCATCTTCATACTCAGATTAGTCCTAGGCAACTAGTAGTCAATCCTAGATCTCCATTATCAAATTTGGTTGCCATAGGCAACTTCACCAAATTTAAGGTTTCAGATCATGTGGCATGCACAAGATATCCACCTCAAGGTACTTTTCCAAGTCTATTTATAGTCTTGCAGATGTTCATTATGATTCTACCTAGGTGGTATGATAGTCCACTAGTTTCTATGACATCATTTAATAGCATAGATCTTGCATCTGTTCTAATTCATTTCTTTTGTCCAAAATGGTTGTGACAATAAAAAAGAAGCTTATTGAACTCATAATCAATAGGAAACCCCCAGTCATAATAGGAGGTCTTGAATTTGGTACCAATGATTGTGAGGTCCTTGTAGAATATGATGAACCTTTTGAACAAGAGAACCTTGTAGACCATGATGCATATCTTGATAAACTTGAACATTATCATCATGTGAATTCTTTTAGCCATCCTACAACCTCCTATGACCCTTCAGCCTCTTATAGGGATATGCCACATAACCTTTCCAAGTTGACCATGCCAAACCCAAAGTCACAATCCTAAGAGGTCCCCAATTTCCTCCCAATGATCATGAGAACCTTGTAGATCATGATGCATATTTTGAACAACAAGATGAAATACAAAGACTTCAACATATGTGGAAATCCATCCCAACACAAGAGAAAAAGATCCCAGCCCAACAACAATTTTGAGCACAACAACAAGCCCTCATTCAATAACTCCTAGCCACCCACCAATCCCAAACCCAACAAACACAACCACAACATCAACAAATTCCACCGCAATCCTATGTGTCACCTCCATCATCATACCAACCTAGTCTATCCACATATCATGTCAATTCTACATCAACCTATCCCACTTATTTCAATATCAACCAATATCCATATCAATCCATACCCAAAGATCATCCAACTACTTATTCCAACATTTCAGCTCATCATCAAATCTATTTACAAGACTATCAAGTTCCTTTGCAACAAGAACGTGCAAGTCAAAGTTACCCTTTTCACCAAGATCAAGTGTCCTTAAGTCCTTATGTTACCTTTGACAAGGGGAACACCACTCTAGATTATGCATCCTATGGGTATCCTTCATCATCATCTAATCGAATGCCTATCCAAGAGCCTACTAGTCCTATCCCAACACCACCATGTAATCCCAATCCTAATTCATTGGTCCATCCACCTTCTAATCCATCAATCCCTTCATTACCCTCACCACCATCTAATCCTCCAACTTCACATCCTAAATCTAAATCACCTCTCTTAAATGACCTCTATAGATACTATGACCTATATTACAAAGACAAACCTATATGCCATCCCTCTCTAGTACTTGATCACTCCCAATCCTAATCCATTTCCTCCTATTATCCATCCACCTAATCCTAGATATTCACCCTTCATTGATATATATTGATAGTAAAATAGAGTTTTAAATTGTTCTTAAAGTTTGGGACAATCATCTAGTGTTAAGATAGTGCAAATTAAGACTATTTAGACTAATTAAATGGGCTTAGTCTGAAGCTAAATAACACACATAAGAGTGAAAGTGACTAACAACTAAATAGAAAACAACAATTGCAAATAGGAAATAGGAAACAAAATCAAGCTAGTTCACCATCAACTAATATCTTTTTTCTAGCTAGATCATCCCTACAATCACAAGTTAAACAAAGCATCCTAACCTTCTTACCTCATCATCTATCTTAAAACTGGAATATTTAATCATTACCACATGGTTATATGTCTCTTTGATTATCTAGATAATGCAATTGAATCTCTAGAGGAGTCTTACATCTTAACAATAATTTCATTGTCCCTTTGTAGTTTTTTGTCCCTCATGACAAGTCTGTTATTGGTTTAAGGATATCTTAAAGGTCCATATTGTTAGATCTAGGGCACACAACTGAGAGGGGGGGTGAATCAGTTGTACAAAAACTTGCTTCTACTTCAAATACTTGATTCTTCTTTGTTAGTTAATAGCATTGAAATTAACCATCCATGAAAGCGTAATGCATAAACACAAGAGCAGATAAACATCAACACATTGGACACCAAGATTTTGACGTGGAAAAACCGGTTAAGGGAAAAACCACGGGGTGATTAACCCAAGGATTATTCTCTATTAGAAGAATAAGAGAAATGAATGGCACATGCCAATTAGGGCTCACTGCCTGAGCACACTGCTCACAAAGAGGTACACTGCCTACAAGAGACACACTGTCTACAATGTGATAAGAATCACAAACTTGAACTGGAGATTGACATCTTTACCATGTCTAGATCAGTTCCATTTAAGCCTGAGATACTTCTATTCTGCCCTTCACTCTTTCGCTATACCACTCTCATCCGCTGCTCTACACACTTTGAAATGTACTCACAAACCTTTATTTATACAAGACATCAACTTAGGAACAATCATCTAAGTCAGAAATCAACCATAAGGACATCCGCAAGATGAGTAACACATCTGGTTGGCCACCACAAGAACATTCACAGGATGAACAACTCATCCGGTTGAGCAAGAACTTCATCCGGAAGAATATCTTCAATTCTGGGCTCTACCATCAATGCAGACCAACAACATAACCTCAACATAATCCAAGAACCTTCACAAGCTTTTCTGATTAGCCAGGTACATCCGCACTTCATCTACTCACTGGAATCTCTTCTCCTCTTCATCTGGAACTCCAAGAACACAGTCTGTCGCCACTATCATACTGAAGAATGTGCTTTCGAAACTCCAAACTTTGTACAAACTGAGATGACACATCACAAGGACATCCCAAACACTCCTTCCAATCCGCAGAGTCTGACAATTCTCCTCCAGATCTCACCGGACCTTTTTGTAACACTCTGTTACTCCGGAACAGCTCCTGGAACTAGTTCTACTTGTCTGATCACAAATTTTTCATATCTTCATGCAGACCTCTGAAATCTTGACTGAATCATCTCAAAACTCATATCTACAAACCCTTTAGTCCGCATCCTCTGATTCTCCACCTATTGAGTACATTTGCCTTCTTCTTATCACTATTCTTCATTGTTCCTAATTGAGACTACTTTTCTTAATATCCTCACCACATAGCTCATCCAAACCTTCTTATCAATGCAATATAAGTATGTTGACATCAATGACAACACTAGTTATCCTCATACTTGCAACAATCTCCCCCTTTGTCATTGATGGTAACATATAATGTGAAAAACCATCAAGACAAGAACTCCTTTCTGTCACAGCTCCCCCTATCAACAACAACTCTTTTACATGTCTTCTCTTCCTTTACTGCTCCCCCTTTGATCATCAACCACTTGTTTTTCACATGTCTTCTCTCCCCCTTTGACATCAATGGCAAAGGGCTCATACTTGCAATTTCTAACACATCAAAATCATACCAGCTACTTCCCCTTAGTAGCAACTCCCCATCATCAATCCGGATCACAAGATATAACTGTGATATCTACCAGACTGATGCACATCAGTGCATCCTAGTTCATCACCGGGGGGGCCATGACCCCTAACTTCTCTCGGAGATACTCAAAAGAGTCCTTGGGAAGAGGTTTAGTAAAGATATCTACAATCTGATCCTTGGAGGGTACATACTCCAATCTGACTTCTTCCTTGTTCACTTGTTCTCTCAAGAAGTGAAACTTGATAGATATGTGCTTGGTCTTAGAATGCAATACCGGATTCTTAGAAATATTAATTGCACCTGAATTATCATAGAAAATTGTGATAGGCTTCTTATATTCAAAATTTATGTCTCTTAGCATCTGCTTCATCTATAAGATTTGAGTACAACTACCTGCTACTGCAATGTATTCTGCTTCAGTTGTAGACAGAGATATTGCATCTTGTTTCTTGCTTAGCCAAGAAACTAATCTCTTTCCCAAAAAGAATGCTCCACCACTTGTGCTCTTCCGGTCATCCACATCTCCTGCCCAATCTACATCTGTATATGCATGAAGAGAGAAATCCGGATCTCTAGGATACCATAGACCATACTCAACTGTTCCTTTCAAGTACCTAAAAATTCTTTTGATTGCCATAACATGAGATTCTCTAGGGTCAGCTTGAAATCTTGCCACAAGACCAACAGCCTGCATTATATCTAGTCTAGTCTGAGTGAGATACAACAATCCACCAATCATTGATCTAAAATTTGTCTGATCTGTCTTCAGAGAGTCATCATCTTTTCTCAACTTACATCTGGTTGCCATAGGAGTGTTCATTGGCTTTCAATCTTCCATACCGAATTTCCTCAACAATTCTATCACATATTTGGTCTGAGAAATGAAGATCCCTTTCTTTGTTTGAGTAATTTGTAGACCCAAGAAGAAATTCATTTCACCAAGCATAGACATTTCAAACTCACTTTTCATCTAATTTGAAAAAGTTTTGCACGTACTATCTCTTCCTCCAAAAATGATATCATCCACAAACACTTCAACAATCAAAATGTTTTCATGATCAATTTTGAAATATAAGTTACTGTCAGTAGTACCTTTGTTGAATCCAATCTGCACAAGATGCTTATCCAACCTTTCATACCATGCTCTTGGGGCTTGCTTCAATCCATACAATGCTTTCTTCAATTTGCAGACCATATCATCATTATCAGACAATTGAAATCCATTCGGTTGTTCAATGTAAACTTCTTATTCCAGATCACCATTAAGGAAGGCAGACTTGACATCCATCTGATATACTTTGAAGTCTTTGAAGGCAGCAAATGCAAGAAATAATCTGACTGCTTCAATTCTTGCCACCAGAGCAAAGGTCTCTTCAAAATCAATTCCTTCTATTTGAGAGTAGCCTTTGCAGACCAATCTAGCTTTGTTTCTGATTACTTCA
Organism: Cunninghamia lanceolata; assembly: GCA_027924645.1. Classification (NCBI taxonomy): domain Eukaryota; kingdom Viridiplantae; phylum Streptophyta; class Pinopsida; order Cupressales; family Cupressaceae; genus Cunninghamia; species Cunninghamia lanceolata. The sequence goes on along the minus strand of BSBN01001410.1, from coordinate 1,087,740 downwards.
CCAACTTCATTCAGTTTGTTCCGGAAGACCCATTTGGTTCCAATCACATTCTTGTCTCTAGGTCTGGGAACAAGATCCCAAGTATGATTTTTCTCAATTTGCATCAATTCTTCCTTCATTGCTTTGGTCCAGTTTTCATCATTGCAAGCTTCATTAACTGTCTTAGGTTCAATCTTGGAAATCAGATAGTATTCATTTGAGTCTTGAGCAATTCTTCTCCTTGTTTGTACCCCTTTACTCTTGTCACCTATGATCTGATCTTCAGATTGATTTAGAGTTACATACCTTGGAACTTTTGGAGTTTCTTGCACTACTAAATCTTGATCAGGCTCATTTAGACAAGCTTCTTCTTCCTGATTTACCAGATCAGTCTGGATCTGAATTTCAGAGGAGGATGGAGCTCCTTGCACTAGAGGATCATTCTGATCATCTTCATCACATTCATAGAATCTTGAGGGCTTCTCCATTCCTTCATCAACCTTCACATTTGTACTTTCTATCATCTTTCTTAATCTCTTATTGTAACACCGGTATGCTTTGCTTTGAGTGGAGTAACCCAAGAAAATCCCTTCATCACTTCTAGCATCAAACTTTCCTAAATCTTCATCTCTTTTGATATAACATTTGCTACCAAATACTCTAAAGTATCTCACAGTAGGAGTTACACCAAACCAAAGTTCATAAGGAGTCTTACCGGTATTGCTTATGATTTGAACTCGATTAAGAGTGTAGACTACAGTGCTGACAACTTCTCTCCAAAACATCTAAGGAACATTTGCTTCCATCATCATTGTCCTGGAAGCTTCCTGGATGGTCTGGTTCTTTCTCTCAACTACTCTATTCTGCTGTGGAGTCCTAGGAGCAGACAGCTGTCTCTTTATGCCATGCTTCTCACAGAAGTCTATGAATTCACCAGATGTGAATTCACCACCTCTATCAGACCTTAGACACTTCAATTTCAATCCGGTTTGATTCTCTACCATAGCTTTGAAAATTTTGAACTTCTCAAGGGCTTCTGATTTCTCTTTTAGGAAGGTAACCTACATCATCTGGGAATGGTCATCAATTAGCAACATGAAATATCTATCACCTTGCATACTCTTGATTCTTGTCAGACCACAGAGATCAATATGTACTAATTCCAACAGTCCGGTAGTGGACTGATCCTTGCTTTTGAAAGAGACTCTGCTCTGTTTGCCTAGCTAACATTCTTTGCATAAACTATTTGTAGGTTTCACCAATTTAGGAAGATCTCTTATAGCCTAAGTATTGCTTATCTTGATGATGTTATCAAAATTCACATGGCACATTCTTCTATGCCATAGCCAACTCTGATCAACTTGAACAAACAGACAACTTTTATTTGAACCAACCAAATGGAAGATATTACCTTTAGTTTGAGTACCAGATGCAATCTCAGTTCCGAAGCTTGTGAAGATTCTGCATCTTCCATTCTTGAACCAGAGATCATAGCCTTTGTCCACTAACTGACCAACACTGAGAAGATTGTGCTTCAATCCTTCAACATATAGTACATTACCAGTTTTGCTCTTTCCATCAAAAGAAATAGTTCCCCTACCTCTGATTCTGCCAGCAGAATTGTCACCAAACCTTACCATTCCTCCTTCATACCTTTCCAAATCTAAGAACTTGTTCTTGTCACCAATCATATGGTGAGAGTATCCACTGTCAATAACCCAATCATCCTTTTCTTCAACTTGGGCAGCCAAAGCTCTTTCTACAACCTTATGATTGATAGATTCAGAGGATATTGAACCTTCTTCCTTGATGGCAATAAACACCCATTCATTTCTGGATTTGCTTCCTATTTCTGATTCATCATCTGTTACTCCTTCATTATCATCTTCTTCATGAACATAATAGCAGTTCTTTTGAAACCTTTGACTGTTGGCATTTGACCTTGTAGATCTTTCCGGACACCTTGAAGCAAAATGACCAATCTTATTGCAATTGAAGCACTTAAAAGGTAATTTTCCTTCATACTTACCGGATCCTCTTGGCAGTCTTTTTGCAATGAGGGCTTCAAGTTGAGCTATTTCTACTTCTTCCTCTTCCATATCTCTTCTTGCTTGATCATACCATGACATCTTCCTTGAAGAGTTTTCTCCCAGATCAAATCTCTATTTGCCTTTCACATAGGCACTAGCTTTGAATGCAGATTCAGTCTTGGGGGGATCATCTCCAAACTCGGTCATTTCAAATACAGCTAGTTTGCCAGCCAATTGTTCTCTTGTGACAATTGTGTGGGCTCTGAATTCATCAATGGTAGCAACCTTGATTTTGTAGGCAGCAGGAAGAGATCTGAGAATTTTGCAAACAATTTCATTTTCATCCAGAGTCCCACCAGCATTTCTAATTCCACATACCAGCTCATTCACTCTTGGCATAAAGGTAGTGATATTTTCATCATCTCTCATCTTCAATCTTTCAAATTTCCCTTTAAGACTTTGCAACCTTGCACTCTTGACAAACTCATCTCCTTCATATAGAAGTTCAAGTTTAGTCCAGATCTCATATGCAGTTGGTAGGTCAATAACATTTGAGAGATCTAAGTCATTCAATGCGCTTAGAAGAGCTTCCTTGGTCCGCAAATTGTTTTCAACATCTGTGATTTCATTCAGAGTTGTCGGACCACCCTGTGGAGGAACATATGGTTTTGAGACCATGGCCAAGTACGCTTTTCCCATACACTCCAAGTGACATTTCATGCGACCTTTCCAAAGAGTGAAGTTAGTTCCATCAAACTTCAGACTATCCTTCTTGTATGATGACATCCTGGATCTCCTCAAGTGGTTAAGCTCCTTTTAGAGGAACTTAGCTCTGATACCAATTGTTAGATCTAGGGCACACAACTGAGAGGGGGGTGAATCAGTTGTACAAAAACCTGCTTCTACTTCAAATACTTGATTCTTCTTCGTTAGTTAATAGCATATCAATTAACCATCCATGAAAGCATAATGCATAAACACAAGAGCAGATAAACATCAACACATTGGACACCAAGATTTTGACGTGGAAAACCCGGTTAAGGGAAAAACCACGGGGTGATTAACCCAAGAATTATTCTCTATTAGAAGAATAAGAGAAATGAATGGCACATGCCAATTAGGGCTCACTTCCTGAGCACACTGCTCACAAAGAGGCACACTGCCTACAAGAGACACACTATCTACAATGTGATAAGAATCACAAACTTGAACTGGAGATTGACATCTTTACCATGTCTGGATCAGTTCCATTTAAGCCCGAGATACTTCTGTTCTGCCCTTCACTCTTTCACTATACCACTCTCATCTGCTGCTCTACACACTTTGAAATGTACTCACAAACCTTTATTTATACAAGACATTGACTTAGGAACAATCATCTAAGTTGGCAATCAACCATAAGGACATCTGCAAGATGAGTAACACATCCGGTCGGCCACCACAAGAACATTCGCAGGATGAACAGCGCATCCGGTTGAGCAAGAACTTCATCTGGAAGAATATCTTCAATTCTGGGCTCTACCATCAATGGGGACCGACAACATAACCTCAACATAATCCAAGAACCTTCACAAGCTTTTTTGATTAGCCAGGTACATCTGCACTTCATCTACTCACTGGAATCTCTTCTCCTCTTCGTCTAGAACTCCAAGAACACAGTCTGTCACCACTGTCATACTGAAGAAGGTGCTTCTGAACCTCCAAACTTTGTACAAACCGAGATGACACATCACAAGGACATCCCAAATACTCTTTCCAATCTGCAGAGTCTGAAAATTCTCCTCTGGATCTCACCGGACCTTTTTGTAACACTCTGTTACTCTGGAACAACTCCCAGAACCGGTTCTACTTGTCTAATCACAACTTTTTCATATCTTAATGTGAACCTCTGAAATCTTGACTGGATCATCTCAAGACTCATATCTACAAACCCTTTAGTCCGTATCCTCTGATTCTCCACCTATTGAGTACATTTGCCTTCTTCTTATCACTGTTCTTCACTGTTCCTGATTGAGACTACTTTTCTTAATATCCTCAACACACAGCTCATCCAAACCTTCTTATCAATGCAATATAAGTATGTTGACATCAATGACAACACTGGTTATCCTCATACTTGCAACAATAACAATCTAGGAATTTGATAACAATTAATATTCAGTCCTTAATGGTCATGACAACATTATACAAGATACTAAAGTTCACATGATGATTTCCTCTTTCCTATCAAATGGTAAGGATTCACTCAAATTTTCACATACTCAAACACATATCCAATTTATGAATTCATGATTGATCCAATGCTTAAACCAATGCAAGCATGACTGTTGTTTGTTGACCAAGATTATTGGTCATATTTAGTTAGAGAAATTTATCCAAAACTATTACAAACTATATTTAGCTTTACCATAGGAAATGTTGGATCTCCTAGAATGAGTACTTAACATCAAACCAATAGCCAACACCATAGAAAAATTAACAAAATTGAAACCTTGGACCTAACATATGATAACAAACCTTGAGAACAAAGTAGTCCTAATAGCCCTACTATTAAATTGATCTATATAGTATTAAATTGATCAATCTTTCTTGTCTCCCTCAATATAAGAATCAAAATTTAGGTCTCGAATGAAAATCCCTTGATTTCAATTTGAAAATTACATCTAGTTCACTATATAATAGCTCTCTTACATTTTGAAATTTGTACATGCATGTATGTATCTGTATGTTTAATTTAAATTTATTTCAAGTGTAATTTCTTGAAACATACATATAATTTATAATTTTTGAACATGTACATTATATGTTTATTTATAATTTATATATATATATATATATATTCTTGATTTAATTTTAAATTTGTACTCAAGTTTGTATGTTTATATGTATATATGCAGGTTCATATCTATTTTTATATATATCATGAATCTAGATGATATTCACTTTGATGTTGAGGACTTCCTCAATGCACAAGATAATCGGGCCCCACCCCCACCTCCACCCCCACCTAGAACTGAACAAGCTCGCTTGCGAGCCATAATTAATGAAAATGTGGATTCCATACAAGAAAAATTGAACTCCATTTGCAATGAACAATACATGCCACCTCACATGGTACATTTTGCAACTTTGATGTAAAACATTATAGATTTTGTGAGTTCTATTGACTCAGACTTTGATGGATTCTGAAAATGGAGAGAGGAGAGGTGCCAATTTTATGTTGATGGCCTCTCCTATAAGGATATTTTGGATCTTAAGATCACAAAAGGTCATTTAGCGCAATATTTTAGACATCCCATTACAAATGAACCTATTCCTGCAAATAAGAAAAGAATATCAATCAGGTGGTGTAGGCATGAAGGAATGCCTACCAATTTTTGGGATAGATGGTGGATGGTGTTTGATTATCCACATCATGCTAATTGTGAGGTTCCTTTATATCTTTTGAGAAAATTATATGCAGAGTTTGTTATGAATAAAAAACCCAACTACTTTGATTTTAGATCATTCCAGGGTATTGGTGGTGGCTTGCCACAATAGAGGTTGGGGGCACGGGTTGATCCCCAATGACCCGTTCCTGTTCAAGCTCTTATTGACCCTCTTGTTGTTGCCATTCCTTCGCCCTTCCATCATCATGCAGTGGTATCCACACTAGGCACAATGAGTGCACTCTCAGGTAGCCTATATGAGTAGACTTCTATGATGGTAGCTCAGGTTAGAGACCATGGAGGAGTTGATGATGGAAGTGGTCCTAGTACCACTTCATATGTGTCGATGCCTCATACATGTACGAGTTGCAATCAGTTGTGTTATGGACCTTATCAGGTAGCTGCACCCACTTCAACTACACATGCATCATCTAATAATATGGGTGAATCATTTGTTGATTATCTATTTGTTGAGGATCATCCCACTGATCATTCGACACAGTTATATATAGGTTACACACATGTTGAATTTATAACATTTTTTTAAGCACGTGTTTTTAATCAACATATAGATCAATTAAATTGTAATATTTTAACAATCAAATTGTTTGGTGTAGATGATGGCAACAGGGACCATTGATCAATTTTTTCATCGACACCTGTTCATCTCGAGCACCCATTTGGGGTACATTTTGAATGATTTATATTTTAAATATTAATTTTATTTACTTGATTTTAATTTGTAATTCAATCTTGAACATGTACATTAAATATTTATGAACTGGTTCAGGGTTCTTCCATAATGAATCCTCCATCTGAGGGTGTCACGAGCGCTCCTCCATCATTGGGCATCTCACATAACACTTTTACAGTATGTATATTGTTTTAAAAAACTATATATAGTTAGATTTTTCTATTTTGATATCACTATATCTAAAAATGTGCATGTACTATTTAGTATACATTAAAAATATATGTCTATGCAAGTTGACACAACAATGAGGATGGGCATTGCAGCACACTTGGATAATCCAAGTTTATATCAGGAGTCGACTGCATTCTAGGTTGTTCAAAAATCTATATCTATGTCTACGTGTAATATATGTACAAGTCTTTTAAATAGATTAAAACAAAAATTGAGTACCTATAACATGTACACAAGTCAATATATATGTTTTAAAACCTAATTTTTACACACATGTGCTAATTTATAAATGACCTTGTAGGAGCTTGTCAGTGACACGTTTCATCAACACACAACACATGCAAAGCAGGAGGACAGAGGAGATGGGCAGCCTGATACGGTATAATTTAAATTTTAGATTATATTTGAAGTCAAATAAAATATACATTGTGAACTTAAAGTAAATTTCTTGATAGATATATATGTTGACTTGTGTTCAAAATTCTTTTTCTTTTATAGCTTGAGACATTTCATGTAGCTAAGCATGTAGAGACAGGTCCTGGAATAGAGGATGCACAACAAGTTCCTCTTATGGTATAATAATTTAAATATGATAAATTATAAATTAAATTGAATTAAATCATTTTTAAAATTGTCTTACATCTAATTTTAACTTGAACTTTCTCTTGTATTAAATAGATTGATTCAGAGCATGTAGAGATAGGTCCAGGTGCACTAGAGCATGCCTCTCAGCCTCACACGGTAATTTAATTTTATGATAAATTATAAATTTAAAATTGTCATTAAATCATTTTTAATCATCTTACATCTGATTTCATCTAAATCTTTCTCTTCTACAGAGTTATTCAGGTCATCTAAGTAGTTCACATGGTGTGAAGAGGACTCTTGATTATAGAGATAGTATGTGATAGGTTATTTCATGGGCTACATAATTTGACTATTTCATGGACTATGTTATATATTGTTTGTCATGGACTTTATATATATATATATATATATATATATATATATATATATATATATATATTGTTGAACATGGACTTTATATTTTGAACATGGGACTTTGTATATTTTTTGAACATGGACCTAGACTTTATTTCATTTCACTATTTTATGGTCTCTAGAATACAAAACTTTATTTCATTGTTGTATTTGTTTTACACTTCAAACATGCAAGTACTTAAATATATAAAAATGCACAACATGACTTTAAACTTATATATTATACTAGTATTATCAAAATCACTTTTACAAAAAAAATGTTTGATATTATTAGGATCATAATAATCATACATAAAGGGTTTATCAGATGATAAAGATAACTAATGTACTCTGCTCATAAAAGGCCATGCATAGCATTCTTAGACATATTAGTAGTCCTATATACTTCATGGTCTAGTGGAAAATTTAACATTTTTGTTAGGTTTATTCAAATGAAACAAATTATCTTCCTATATGATCCCCCACTATTAGACAAAACATTCCTTAACTAATTCATATGCATTTAAATCATTATATGACATGGGAAAACTAGTATGAGGATAATATATTAAATTTTAATCAAGATGACAAAGAATGAATCGAAAAGACCCTTTCTTTGAGAACCACACTTAGAAAATAAAATGTCTATCAATTTCAAATGGTTAATGTTACAATTTTCTTTGATGTTACAATTCTATGACCTAGGACATTTAATGGTAACAAATTTATGAGTAACTATTGAGATAAGTGATACTTAGCATACAACTTGCCTTGAAAGTTGATCATTACACAACACAATAATATAATTTAGTAAGACCCAATTCCTTTGACATGCTTTCATTAAGTTTATCTTTAAATTTTCTATTTTTAGTTTGTGTAGATAAGATTTTCTTAGGCTTGGGAATCAATCTCACAACCTTCACTAGAGCACTTGTAGATGTCTTTGTTCAGATCCACAGTCACAGACCTAATCGAGATTAGGTCCACACTTGTGTGTTTGACCTAAAGAGGGAATTTATAAACTATTTATGGAATGGAGTAAAATCTTGAGATGTGTGATCATGATGTTTTTCAGGAATGTTTTTAAGACTTGATCACACTATATAAATTATAGTCCTTTTGAGCTCTCATTCATAAAAGAGTTTGAACCCTAGGCCCAAAACATAAGGTAAAATGACATAGGTATGTACAGTTTTCCCTATTACAATGTTATAATTAAAATATATCAAGTATTATTGTGAAAGCATTACCCTTCCACAAGAAAGAGTGAACTTGGAGAGTGTTAATTTCCATCACTATATCATTAGGTAAGCACTTAATATCCTAAAGGGATGCCTCACTTTGATTTTAGAAAGGCTCATGAAGTGTAGGGTAGATGGGTCAAAGGATCTAGACCGAGGAGTGATACTAACACCATCAACATCATGTTTCAAACCCTAGCATAAATCATAGATCTACCCATTGAAGATTCAACCAATATAATGAAACTTTGGAATCTATTAACTAAACATCTAGACCTTGATCATTTATTCTTAATCTATATGAAACCATTGAACTATATCCTAGGTTTGTAGCTACCCATGATCATTATCCAAATAAAAACCAAATCTCAAATGTGTAATTTGAATCACAACAAAATCTGTATGTCAAGGTGCACTTGGGTCTCAAGATAAATTTAATGTACATTTACCAAGCCATGTGGGAAAAGTGCATGGTAGGGTATATGTGATAGAGACACATATGATCATCATTGAGGATGATATTTTCCTCAACCTAGATATTTTATTGGTGAAAGGATGCATACATGTTTACCCCAGGTTTTAAGTATATTGGTGACATTGTGGTTAAATTTCTTACCAAAGGAAAGCAATTGAGGACCAATACTAATCAATTACATCATTCTAGATATGATGTATATTATTAGACTTGATGAAGGTATATTAGGTGATATCCATGTAGTTTTGAGCCCCTCTCTTAGATGTAGTGACATATGTTAATTTCATATCATTGTTAACATAGAGAGGACATATACATGCATGATTCACATCATGGTAGTGATCAGGGAATAATTTATGTATATTGCTAGATTAGATTAACTATGTGTTCTAATTTTATTACAATGCTCATGTTCTAATGTATGTGTATATTTTTGTAGGGATCCATTCATCATTCTTAGCACAATAGTTGTCACTTTGAGGGTCACTTAGCAAGGAGATAGGATTCACCCATATTATGATGTATTTTGAGTAGTTCATGTACTTTGATAGATAGGACATTTGTATACATGTTTTTAGATCCATTGTGAGGCCGATTATTTTTCCTTCCTTATTTTGATCGTTATGCATTTCAGTTGATGACATTATTAGACTTTTTAGAGACTATGGTTTCATTTTACAGACTTGATTATATCTCCTGATTTGATATGACATTGATTAGACATATGGTGATTCAATTTGATCATATTTGATGCTATTTTGTGATTCGACATATGAGATATATTAGATGATGTTTTGTGATGTGATTTCTAGTTATTTATGTGATGAGGATTATTTGACATGTGATAGAAAAATGCAGTTTAATTCAAAATTATGTTATTGATGATTATTGTTGTATTCTATGGCATGAATTTAATTCCAGTTGCTTCAGCTATGATTATCATGATATGATTGACACTTGATTAAGATGTGCAGGATTTACATTCCCAAGCCATGGGAAATTGGAAGTAGAAATTCACACTATGTTATTCCCTATGAAACTGACCCATTCCCAAGAGGGATAAGGGTCACATTTGAATTGAGTGTTGATTTAAGTGCTTGTTTCAATTTTATGATTTTGGCCTAGTACCCTTTGTTTTAATTAATTAATATTAAGTTTTGTATAATTTTTATGGACTTACACCACTTGGTATTTGTTTTTATTTTTTTTAGGGCATTTAAAATGGATTTATGACCCCCTTGGTGAACCTTAGTGTCCCAAAATTTACCCTAGGTGGTTACCCATGGGTCAAGGGTCAATTTTGACTAACTAGCCCTTAGATTAACTCACTTTTGGTCACCCTAAACTATGGTTTAGTCTAAGTGACGAAATTTAAAATTAGATAAGGTGGGAGATGAGTCATGCTTTGGGAAAGACTCATCTCCCTTCCCAAAGTTTGGGAATCCCTTCTCAAGGAAGACTTGGGAGGTCTCCAAGACTCCCAAGTGTGTGGGATCTTCCTCCAAGACTCTCACACATGTGTGAGAGCATCTTGGAGGGAGATGGCTCTTTGAGAGAATAAGAGGATGCCATATGGTATCCCTTATCCTCTTGGAGGTTTGAATGGGAATGCCACCTCACCACTTGTTCTCTCACACATGTGTGAGAGCACAAGTGGATAAGGTGAGGATTGAGATGGAATTGGAGGATGACACTTGTCATCCTCACACTTCCTCTCCCTTGCAAGTGGCATTGGAGGAGGAAGGAGAAGGTGACAAGTGTCACCTTCTCACTCCTTGAGGCTAAAATTGATGTCCTATATTATCTCCTCTTGTTGAGGAGTGTGGGGTTCTTGCATTTTAGAGTTTCTTTCTATTGGGAGCAATTTTAGGAAAGATAGAAAAATTCTTGGAGGTTGGAAGGTTTGGAGAAGCTTGGAGCTCATCTCCAAACGTGCTTCCATAATAAGGCTCTTGAAGGTAAGCTCTATGTGTTGTTCCTTACCCTTGCTTATTTAATGTGATGTGTTTGTAGTTTTTGGTTGTTTGTTGTTTCATTATTTTGTGTGGGATGGGAGTTTGGTAAGAGCACCTCCATTTGGAGGTAAGGCTCAACTTGTTTGGGGTAGGGGAAAGGAACCTCCTTGAGGTCACTCCCATATTGAGTTATTTATGCCTTGAGGGCTTCTTAATTGTTGTGGAGAGTATTTGAATGGCAGGAGTGTCATGGGAGTATATTTTGAGATATTTGAGGAGTTGTGTATATGGAGGTTTTTGGCTTGAGGCCATGATATCTAGTATTTTGGTACTTTGGTGTGGCCTTTGAAGTAGAGGGGTCCATTCCCTACCCCCATCAAACTCATTTTCATGAGCTGAGTTATGTGTTTATCCTTGGGGTTGATTTTGTGTTGATTGTTGTTTGATACTTGTTGTTGAGTTTTTGCACTCATGTGAATCCCTACCTCCCTAGCTTAGGGGTGACCCACTTGCGGGTCTACGATAGGGAGAAGCGCATTTCAAAGTGGCTGGGTTTTCCCTTGTTGTTGTGTTTTATTGTAGGTGTTTAAATGAGGAAATGGAGTTTTAGAGAAGCTCCTTTTCTGTGTTACTTTGTTCATTTATTTTTGGCTGTTGAGCCATGGCCTTTGCGGCCCTAGTGTATTTATTTTTTTGGTCAAGTTATGCCACTATGGAGTTGGCTAATATATGTGTTGTAATGAAACATCCTTTATGTTTTATTTAGAAAATTGTTTATTTATTAAATTGTGGAGTTTGTGTGCTTTAGAGAAATACAAGAGTTGATTTTAATTGTTGGCATTTGTCCTTTGCAAAAAACAAAATATATATACATTGTTGTCAGAGTTCTTTTCAAAACCAAAAAAAAAATACAACAGTTGTTTATATATTATTGCAGATAAAAGGAAGGAATAGAAATTTTCAAGACTAGTTTTCTGTTGGTTGCTTTGAGAGTTTCATAATATTTGTTGTTGTTAAAAAAAAATTGAATGAAATGTAATTCTATCTTGCATAATGCTTTCAAAAAAAAAAAGATATAGAGATATCTATGCAAATTTATGTTTTTTTTTTTTTTTAATGAGGAAGGGAAGCCACTGTTTTAGTTATTTTATAAAATTGAAAGTTATATTTCTACTTTTTAAGCCATTGTTATGAGAAGATAATTATTGAGTATATATTTAAATATACATATATATATGGAAAAATATAAATATGTATATATATAAATATATATATTTATATACATTACTTCTTTATTATATGTAATCTAGTTGTTGTCTCTTCTTTTTAATAAATACTATGTTTAAAGCAGAAGATTAGAAGAAGAATTATATATTACATTTTGCTGTATATATTATAATAAGTATATACACTTTTATATATATATAAATATATATATAGATAATAAGTGTATATAAATATACAACAATAGGAGGAAGAAGAAAAGATCTAGACCACATTTAAGTTCTGTATATATTATATATATACACACACACATATATATATGTGCATATATATATACTAATAGAGTAATATATTTACTATTTATTAAGAAAGGGCAGCATGTATTTATACCTGTATAATAACAGTTGGAATGTATATATATATATATATTGAACAGAGTGATATATATATCACTCTATTCAAAATATATATATATATATATAAAATAAAATACATTTAAAGCAACAACACAACTGAGTATACCTCTGTGAGAGGTAGCAAAAGGCTTCACCCATGACCTCCATTGTTTTGGTTCAAACTCTAACCTCCAAACAAGAGGCAAAATAAACACAAACAAAAAAAAAGAGAAAATAAGATTAGAGGATTAGGGCAACAAGACAAATGAGAAAATGAGGAGTTAGGGTTTCTTTGTGAAAACAATAGAATAAAATATAACTTAGGGCTTCCCTATTTGAAAGTAATATTTTAATGTTAGGGTATGAGAGTTGTGAGGATATTTGCTTTATTATATTTTTTTAAATCCTTTATTTTACTTTGCCCTCATTTCATTTCTTCTGATCTTTTAATTTTGGTTTTATTTTTAATGGGGATTGACATTTTGTGATTTTATTACCTTGTGGATTAATTTTATTTTGGGGAAATAAATTCTTTCTATTTGGGAAAAGTATTCCCATTGTATTTAATTCTTTTGTTATAATTTTTATTTTTAATTGTTCCCTTGAGAGATCTTATATTTTTATTAGTTATCATTTTGCTATTATTTTACGAGATGGAGTGTTTTAACCTTCTCCCTTCTCTAAAATTATGATTTCGTTAATAAATGTAATGCCAAAAATTATATTTATTAACAGACTCAAAATTGAAATCTTTTTTGGTGTTATATTATTATTTTCATATTATTTTATTTCAAATTTTTAATCTTTTATGCAAGGTCAATTTATTTGACCTTGGTAGGGTATTTATTCTGTTATTCTTAAATGCTTTAAATTTTGTTCTTAAGTTTAGATTTTCATCATTAAATTTTATTTAATTTCTTTGGTGTTTTATTTTAAAAAATTTTATTGCGGTTATTGAAAACATGTTATGCTATCAAATTTTTCCTAGAATTCTAGGGTTTTAATTTTAATTATTTTATTAATTTTTATTTCACCATACCACTTTAATCATGCGTCCATCATGCCACCAATTATTTAATTATTATTTTTCATTAATTTTGTTTTCTTTTGACCTGAGTTAGAGTTAGGTTCGAAGCTGGCGAAATCATCTTTACACCTAGGAAACTTAGGGTTCAAATTAAAATCATTCTAACCCTAAAAGTGACACACTTCGTGTCGCATACCCCCTAGATGACTATCATCACGTAGAGGACTGTGTGGGACAATGTACCTCTCTGAAATATTGTTGACATGTTTACGCCTTATGCGTATTGCCACTGCGCACGCAGACGCATGCGAGGGGGTTCCTAGGGATAGGTAGAAAAGTTTTTCGTAATTCATGTCATGACCACATGGGGAATGTGGACATGACACATGTGTTGTGTGTCATGACCGCATGGGAAATGCGGGCATAACATCCATGGTATTTATTGTATATGCCTAAAAATGACATGATTTGCATTCTTCTAAATTAATTAAATATCAAAATATTTAATTATCTCTTCTAAGGTCAAAATTAAATAAAATCCTTTATTTAATTAAATTCTTCCAAACAATTAAATAATTCTCAATTATTTAATTAAATCAAATCATTCTTCTAAATTTAAATAAATCAAATCAAATTTATTTAAATCCTCTCACTCTCCAAAAATAAAATACAATCAAATATTTTATTTATTCTTCCAAATCATGCACACAATTAAATAAATTTATTTATTTAATTTGCTTTCTTATCTTCTAAATTAAATAATACCAATTATTTAATTATTTTCTTCCAATAATATTTTCTCTAAATTTAAATAAATCAATTATTTATTTAAGTTGCTTTTTCTTCTAAATTGAGTTATCTCTAAATATAATTCAAGCTTTGTGCACATGCAATTAAATATTCCTAATATTTAATAAAGAAAAATATCTTCTTATTCTCATGCAAATCCCTTCTTCTTGTTTTAAATCACTTAACTGATCGTTATATTCTTTTAAATGCTTTAACTCATTGTTCTATTCTAAGCAAATTCCTCTCATGCAAAAGAAAGCAAGACACATGTCCTCTTCTTATTCGTTGCATGTTCCTCAACTGTTCTCAACCATTGATCTTCCCATTCTTTCTATACCATTGATTTTCATTCTTCCAAGTCTATAAAAGAAACCCTGTTCTTCCATTCTATTCATCCAAGCTTTAAGTATTGTTACTCTGCAGGAATTACAGCACGCCTTTGGCACCAATTCCTTCATTGCTTGTGATCACACTTTTGTCACTATGCACTACAACCCTCATTGTGAAGCTTCTCTTCATTGTGACATTATCACAACCATTCATAATCAACATTCTTGACAAAGCAAAGAAGTGCACTCATTGAGGTCCCTTATTCATACACATGAGGACGATTCTGATAGGCAACCAATAGAAGTTTCGATCTAAGGAAGGTTTTCTTTGTTGATTCATTGCTTATTTGGTTTGATCTTCTTAGTTCACTATTCTATTGAGTTTTGGGTATTTGATATTGTTTATCATTGCATATTCATTGTTGAACCAAATTTCCAATAACATTTTTGGCGCCCACCATGGGGCCTAGCCCCAAATTTAACCAAAAATTGAGTTTTTGTGTTTAGAAAGCCATACACTGGAGGAAGTAGCGCATACATCACTTCCTAATATGCATCTGTCACTTGTCATGGTGCATCCATTTAATCAGCACATATGTTCACTATTCTAGTGCATATACTACTTGTTACGACGCATCCACTCTCGCAGCACATACATTCACTGGTCCAGCGCATATACCATATGTTATGGCGCGTAGGTTCTAGCAGCACATATATACACTATTCCTGCACTTTTACCCTTTGAGACAACGCATACATTAGATCGGTGCATATACACAGTATTTCTGTGCATTTAGTTTCAGCGCATATGTTATACAGTGCTTCTGTTGACTGTTTCTGCACATCCAGTCTCTAAAGAAGCACTTCTATTGTAGGTAGTGATTTTAGGGTTTTCTAGGAGATTTTGCTAACACTAACATCTTTGCAAGAGCTCTCTTGATCTATTTTGCAGGCTAGACACTGGCTTAGTTTCATATAGTTGAATTTTATTAGCTCACACTTCAATTTCTAAAAGGATAGTAAAATAGATGCTCAAGCAAATCTCACGTAGTTTTTAACTAGGAAAGAGGTAATTGAATCATTGCTATCTTACATTGCAACATTGCTATCTTTTCAAAGTTATTACTATCTGGATAAAACAGAACTCATCATTGCTTTTTGGGTTAAAACTAAACCATTGCTATCTCGATTGACCATCATTTCAAAGTTAACAACTCATGCTATCGTGGTTAAAACTAAACTCATCATTGCTATCTTGGTTAAAACTGAATCACTACTATCTCGATTGACCATCATTTCAAAGTTAACAATTCGTACTACGTGGATTAAAATTGAACTCATCATTGCTATCTTGGTTAAAATTGGACCATTGCTATCTTGCTAAATCACTTCAAAGTTTTGTACTTGCCCAAGTAGATAGCTCATCTAGTTTTTTTCATTTTAACTAGGGGCAAAAGAACCAATGTATACTGTGTTTTGGGAATGATACCAGGCCTATGCTCTCCCCTATCTTGGGTGATCAAAATGCCAGACATATCATTTTCACACGTGTTTTTCCTTTAGAGGGACCTACTCTTGGATACCGTTCATCCAAGTAGCAATGACCCTAAGTGGTAACAAGCTAGATTCCAAGCCCTTCCAAGCCACTATTAATAAATTATGTTTGGAGTGAAAGCTTCAAACAACAAGTGAAGTTGTGTTATACTGACAAACAACCTCCCCCAAAACCCTCTAAGGTGCAACCCTAGCAGGCTAGGAGACTTCATAAGGGAGAGTAGTACTGCTGCATGTATAACCACTCAAATGGTTGCCTTCATTAAACACCTTTGTTCTAGTGGCCAAAAACCCTTGTTATCCATTTGAAGCCTAGGATTTGTACTTGTTCTTTCTTTTTAGTCCAAAAAGAGTCAAAAAATCACAAAAAAATAAAAAAACCATAAAAATATTCTTTGTGTTTGCTGTGTTTTCTTTCCATAAATTCAAAAAATTAAATCAGAGAAACATTCTTGCAAACCAAAGTACCAAAAACATCAAAAAATTCCAAAATTGCAAAAAACACTGAAAAAAGCCAAAGCGGCGCATACATCCTCTATTACAACGCATTTGTGCTGACTTGCGGCACATTTGTATCGACCAACAACACTTTTACCCCCTGTTACAATGCTTTTGAATTTTACCAGTCTGACACATTTATCCAGACTTACTGTGCATTTGTCAATTTCTGCAGTGCATCTGTATTGGCACATGCACGACAGTGAGCACTTGCACAACTTTTGAGAGAAAAATCTTACCAGTTCTGGGTACCCATTTCAATCTAGTTTCAAGATCAAAGATCAAATTCCACCTTGTAGTTAGTTTTCCATCCATTTCATTTCAAAGTCTCCCTTTTGGTCATCCCATTCGTCTTCTATTAGGTCTTTTTAGTCCCAAAGTCAAAACTATCCCATATCAGGTCAGCATAGGCCCCCTTTTTTGTATCATTTTGAATTCAAGTAAACCTAGTTAGTCATAGAACTTTGCTAGTAGGTCTTGGTGCACAACTAGTCCCTACACAGTAAGATAGGTATCAAGTACCCTTACTAGTGGCTACCATCTTGTATCGGCCATCTTACTTAGCATCATTGATCAAGAAAGTCCTTTCTCCAAGTCTTTTTATAAGTATCTTATTCTCAGTAGTCTCCATCGGCACCTCACCAAAATCTCTAGTCCCATTCCACCTCGTCCCACGTCACCTTGCATGGTTCTTACTAGATCTCAATACAAAAAACAACTAGAAACGGCTCAGTCATTGTTGTGATGTTCACAACATGCTCCTTAGCAAAATGTGGACCCCTGTTGTGGCTTGCTCCCTTGTTTTTGTGCTCTGGGTGGCAATGGTAAAAATAGTTTCAGTCAGTATGCATGTGTCTCAGGTTAGGTATATTTGTGATCCTAAAGTCTGACCCAAAATTTCAAAGTCTGAATCTTGCCTCAGGAAGCCTGCCATGTGAAAGAGTGTAAAATTCTAAGCAGGTTTGCCTTTTGCATCACCCAGAAATTTGGCCAAGTAAGAAAGTTATGGCGGGTCAAAGTTCTAGTCAAACCTGATATTCTGGGGGGGTCATATTTCAAATATCAATCACCTTACATGAGATCACCCCGATCTATTTAGATCACCCCGATATTAGTTTATCACCCAATGTTCATCTTGTTCACAAACATCCAGACGTCAAATTTATGTGATGACTGTATCTACCCATCGGGCACCCTTATATTTTGTGGAGGTCATATTCCAAACATCACCTGATCTTTCAAATATCACCATCTCGCAAAATATCACCCCAATACCATATCCTGATGACATCATTTGCACCTGATAAACAAAGGAGATCAATATGACGGTGACGTCATCACCCTCATCCCTCGCGGAGGTATGTTTCCAATATCACCCCAACCTATAACATGATAATGACGTCATGGTAAGTGCAACGATAAAACAAAGACACCAACATGCTAACATCATCCTGATCTTTCTAAGGGGGGGTCATTTTACTCATGGGGGGTCATGTTCTGAATATCACCCAATCTTAAAACATGACCCGATATACATAAACTCGACATGACGATGATGTCATCCTTTTCAGAGGGTGATATTCTTCGGGGTTCCTTCCTCGGGGTCATATTTCTAGGATCTTGATTTCCTTCAATATGACCATGGCATCATCCTTCCACATTTTTATGAAGCTTTCCCCTGATGATGATGCCATCATCATATCCTAACTTATTATGAAAGTGCCCAGAATCTACATGCAGGTGGCAGAACTGAAAGGTTATCAGAAGGAATTAAATACTCATATGCATGTGGATTTTCATAGAATTATGACCTGATATATATGTTTGTGCTTTCAATGCATGATTTAACATAAATATTTATCCTCTTGCTGGTTATTTAAATGATGATGCCTAAACTTCTACATGATGACCACAGGTGCATCGGCCAGAAAGATGGGGTCGATGAGACATCTTTGACTCACTCTGATCGATGATGGTCATGCTGATGATTAGGATGACGTGTGATCTATGATACAAAAGGCAGGAAAAGCAGGGTAGGCAGATTTTGAATCCATTTCAGAACCTGATGGCGTGCAGGTGGAGATATGACAGAGCTTTAATGGCAGGGGGCATCCCAAGTAGCAGACTGGATCTCAAGAAGTCACAAGCACACCAAAAGGAGACAAATCTTTCAATGTAGAGGTTTGCAGGTTGAAGACATTACTAAGGGAGCGACGCCCTGTCTGGAGGCCATTCGAATTCTTGGCGGGATCCGTTTTCCATCGTTGGATGCTACATTTCAAGATGCAGACTGTTGATTTGCTAGGGCTTCCTAGGCACTGTGTTGGGGGATGAAGACAGAGACATATATTTAGCCCCTGCACTCTGTAAAAGAGAGGGAGGTCATTCATAAAATATTAGATCTGTAGTAATTTCATGTAGGAGATTGGATTACTGAGACCAGGGAGGATTGAATTGTTGAAACATTCAAGGTTCTTCCTCGAGATCACTGTATATGTACCTATTTTATGAGCATACTATATGGAGATGAAGCTTTAGATTACATCCTAATTGTAAACCTTAAGTAATCTTCAAGCTGATTTCTGGATATGTAATGATGAATCCTATGTTCAACTAGAAGCATTTTCATTCTATTGCATGTTGTTGTCAGCTTTCCCTTGAAGATTTGCACTGGATCATGCTGATTTGTGGAATATCCTGGTGAAGTATGATTTTAGTTTTCTTCTCTTCATTGTTGTATGGGAACATGTATGTGGATTAGTGATCTCAGTCAAGTAATCTTAAGAATCTCATCTTCCTTCTGACCCTTTTTTCCTCATTTTAGTTTCATGAAAATCACTTCCATAATTGCAAATCATGATGAATATTAAGAAGAACAAATAAATATGTTGATATCTCGTAGATAACTAAACATCATTAGCATATTTGAGTTATGCATGTACTATTGAAAATATCATGCAGAGAATCATAAATAAGGGTAGAACTCATGCAAATATCAACTTAGACACATCATTTGGAGATATATATTGTGTAGAGTAACTTCCCTATATAGCATAGTTGCAGAAATAGAATCTACTGATCTACGTAAGACCCCAAAATAGAAAACAGCAACACACATCAACCAATGAGCTACCTCGGTAGATTATGAACTAATCATCAGAGACTTGGGATCATGAATTCTTTGAATTCATAGTATCTTTCAAGATAAACAAGGGTTTTTGTGTAACTTTTGTTTGAATGTCTGGTTGTGACTAACATCACCAACAATAGGAAACTGGCGCTAGAAGGAGGGCTGAACAAAGAAACTGTAGATTCCTGCAAACATTGCTTAGACATCCAGTTAGTTTCAGAATCTAATCGTAAACCAGCCATTTTGCCTTAGAAACTTGAGAAATCCTAGCTTTCAGGCCAAATACCAGGTCCAAATCTAGTGGACTCTTTGAAGAACTACCCATCAGGGGATTTAGACCCAGAACTATGGACATTCATCACTCCCCTGATCCCAGTGCATCCGGAGCCTCACCAGGACATGCTCCTGTGACTCCTATTGGCTTTCAAATACCTACAGGATCACCTATCCCACCTCAGATCCAACCTCAACCAGTCATACCTCAGGCCCAACCTCCACCTATTGTAATGTCATTTCTCACAGTGGAGTTGCTTCTGACCTTCAATGCATATCATGATTTACCTAAGAATCCTGATAAAATCTGTCCTAGGTACCATCTGTATCAGGATGCTGATGATCATGTCAGAACATTCAAGGAAGCCTATTGTAGGGCTAGAAATGCACATGAAGACATGGTATGTAGGTTATTTCCATTCTCTTTAAGGGAAGAGACCTATAACTGGTATATCAACCTTGGCCAAGGTTCAGTCGATTCATGGGATGTCTTGGACAAAGCTTTCAAGGATAGGTTCAAGGTACCTATAGATCCTTCAATGAACTATCATCTATTTGCCACCATCAAGAGATCTGAAGGAGAACCCATTGCAAACTTCAATGCTAGGTTCTAGAGAATGCTATCTAAGCTAGTTGCTCCCTATGTTGTAACAGATGAAGCTGTTAGGAGCATTTATTACTCAGCTTTAGACCCCTTGACTTCCATGTTTATCAGGAGAACACATCTTGGTGTAATAACTTTGGTAGGTGGTTTTGAAGAGGCTATCAAAGTTAGCCAGCAATTAGCCCCTACTCCCACACCAAATGTTGCCTTCCCTACACTTCCTGGTTATCCTACATACCCTATCCACCAACAGACCAATGGAGCCATGATACCTTCAGCTGTGATGCCAGCCCCCTTGCAGATACCTCCACTCAGTGTCATGCCACCACCAAATGGGAATAACCAGATGTTACCATATCAAACACAGGTGCCTCAGGCTATAGAACAATCCAACAATAACAATGGGTCTTCCTTTGTCAAGCCCCAGACAGAGAATGTGGTGGCCAAGGTTCAGAAGGATAAAGAAGATATCAAAGAAATATCAGCACAGTTAAGGAAACTTACTATTGAAGTCACCCATTTGAGAAATCAAAACTCCTATTCTCAGCCTAATCAAAATAGAGGTTATGCCAATGACAGACCAAATTATCTTGCCAGGGGGTACTATAATAATTACAACAATAATTATAACAATAATGGCAACAACAATCCTCGTAGATAGCCTAGAGTGTGGAACACTAGGCCAAACAATGGTTCCTTGCCATCACCCCTAGACAATCAGCCTCCTGGTGAACCTAAACAGACCATTAGGGTAAACCTTGCAGAGACATCACTTACAAACTGGTGCAGGATACATAACACTAACGCTCATGCAGAGCTAGACTGTCCTCAATTCAGGGTTGCTGCCAGCATTTTCCAAGCTAAAGTGGTTAGTACCTTAGGTAATCCACCCTATGCAGAGGGAAATGAAATTGTCCCCTATGAGTATGACACTGCCATAGTGTTGGAAAGCTTCATGCATCATCCTTATCAGCAGACAATCTCATCACATCAAGATTACACCTCAACATGTGAAGAATCAGCCATGGATTTTGAATCTAACTATGTTTTTCCATTTGAGGATGAGAATGAGCCATCAGTTGAGCATGAGGAATTCAATGCTTATCAACAGCAACCTCATGGTAGGTATAACTACAACTTGAGGAATAATTCAAACAGGCCTGTTGACCCTTTGACCACCTCCTTGCCTCCAAACAACTTCAATACTCCACTTGATCCCAAGGCAAGTAATAATCCTAGACTTTCCAAGGTCAATGCTTAGTATTTGGCACCACAAAACATAGCACCAAGAGTTCGTAACCTACCCCCTGGATCTGACAAGTTGTTTACTTATCTGACTGATGAAATGAAAAAGATTAAGATCAGCCCGCCATTGTCAAAGTTGCTTAAAACCCCTGCTGTCAAGAATGCTTTCATGAGATCAGTGGATGATCCTGCTCAAAAGGAAGATAGCCATACCCCAGGCTAATTTGGAAATAAAGATCATGCTGACAGGGATGTTAATGTCAAATCTAAAACCGCAGCTACTGTTCAAGCTACAGAGACTTCCCATATGACCATATACAAAGACAAGAGTGAGTCACCTCCTTTCCTCCTTACTATAAGGATGTTTAGTAAAAATTTGCACAACTGTTTAGTAGACTCAGGAGCATCTACCAATGTGATGCCCCTATCCATATGTAATGCTTTAGGGTTACACCCTACTAAATCATTAAAGAAAGTAACACAATTAGACAAAATAGAGGTAAGTGTGGTAGGGGAACTGACTCATATTCACATGCAGCTAGCATCGGATCCCAAAATCCAGCACTACATTGATATTCAGGTAGTTGATATACCTTATACATATGGAATGTTACTCAGTAGAGACTAGTCAAAGACTCTTAATGGATACATGTCTACTGATTTTAGTCATATGTGGTTGCCTTGGAGGGGAATACCAAATCAAATAAGGATAGATACTGAGCCCCACATGAAACACATGATCACCGAATATAACAAAACTAATGAAATCATGTATGTGGATGTGGAACCTAGAGTTTACTCCATCAGACCTCAAACTACTAGCATAGAAGAGATTTTGATGCTTGACATACATGATCATGATGATGACCCTCAAGGTGATGAAGTAGCTTTAGAATCTAATTATAATCCTAGAAATAAAATAGAACTAGATCATTTCAAGAATTTTGAAATGCATTTATTTAAGGAGGTGCAACGAAGCCACTTGCTAAATGTGCCTGTTCATGATATTCTAATCGACGGATGGTGTAGGTTGCATGATGAGGCACATTCCAAAAAAACTTGTGAAGCCTGCCTAGACATGCTGGAGCTAGAACAAGCTTCCCATTAGGCATCTTCATCATCGCCCGCGGTGAGTATTGTAGATAATGATGATAATGCTGATTTTATTTTGTTTCCTGCAGGAACGGGAGGATGCACATATCATGATGAAGGTTCTATTCAAGTGACAGAAGAGACACTGGTATGCAATAGGAGTAATGTTAAGAGCAAGAAGAAGATCACCCCAGGGAGTGACTATTTAGTGGAATCAGATTACGAGTTATCTGATGAGGATAGGGGCAGCAATCTATCCAAATTCGAGGAGTTTCTATCAAAAGAGATTCAATAGATGATACAGTAGCAGAGGTCCCCACATGATGTCTTGATTGAGAGGTGGTGTGGGTTACTTGAAGCACCCCATTTAGAAATGTCTTGTTCATTATGCTTGCATATTTTGAGAAGGCAAATGCTGCCTAGTCTAGAGAATGTTCACCTTGATGATAGGATAAAAGAAGAAGTATCACCCTCCCACGAGGCAGATAAGATGGTGTCTAGGAAACCTGTGATACCCAAGTTAAAGTGGATATCCAGTGGTGTAGCTACCAGAGCCAAGAGAAAGAAAGAAGGCCCAGACAAGCTTTTATCTGAAGATAAGCCGTGGATCCTCAGGTTTGATGGATCCAAGTCAAAACAAGGAGCTGGAGTAGGAGTAGACCTCATTGACCCATTTGGATAATCCTACTTAGCAGCACACAGATTGCAGTTCCCATGCACCAACAATGTGACAGAGTATGAAGCCCTGATTCATGGGATACTATTTGCAATTAGAAAGAAGATGAAAATTCTGCATGTCTATGGAGACTCATAATTAGTTGTCAGACAGGTAAGGGGTATATACTCCTACAATTACAAAAGGATGTCCAATTATAGGCACAGGGTGTGGATAACCCATGTCCCTAGAGAACAAAACCACAGAGCAGATGCCCTAGTCCAGGCTGCCAATACTTTAGAATCTCTATCCATATTAGGTTTAAGAAGATTCTTAGTTGAATTAGTACCAATGCCTTCAGTACCGGATAATGTAACTAATCTTCAAGTATTTGATGATGATCAGCATATATTGGATTTTATTTCCAATAGAGATGTTTTTGAGGCATAGATCATAGATGAAATAAACATGGAAGATCATGTATGGGAGGAAGGAGAAATCCTAGCGTTGCCTAGCAACAAGATCCCTAAAGGAATGATAGAGCTAGAAAGAGCATTTGATCTGGACAGCATGCTAAAACAGAAGGATCTTCCAAAGGCTGATGAGGGACAATATTCCCAAGTTAACATTGGGTAGGGTGATAAAAAAAGAAATGTTCTAATTAGGAAGGTTTGTACAGAAGAGGAATTGAAAGGGATAACCAAGACCCTCAAAGATTACATCCATGTCATTGCCTGGATGTATGATGAGCTAAAAACTTATGACACATCAATCATCACTCATACAATCCCTTTAAAGCTAGATGCCAAGCCTTTTAGGTAGAAACAAAGACCTATCAATGCCTTGCTGGAGCTCATCATCTTTGAGGAAGTTAAAAGGCTTCTTGACACTAGGATCATATTTCCTATGAGACATTCCACATGGGTGGCAAACCTAGTCCCAGTGAGGAAGAAAAATGGTGACATCAGACTGTGCGTGGACTTCAGAAACTTGAATAGAACTTCTGAAAAGGATAACTATCCTTTGCCTTCTCTGGATGAAGTCCTACAGATTGTGAACGGTGCCAAAATGATGTCCTTCTTGGATAGTTTCTCTGGTTACAACCAGGTGATGGTGGATAGAATTGACAAATTGAAAACCGCATTCACCACAAAGTGGAAGATGTTTGCCTACAGGCACATACCGTTTGGGTTGATAAATGCTGGAGCCACATTTCAGCAAGCAATGGACATAGCCTTCAGAGGCTTGATTGGTAAGTGCATAGTCATCTACATGGATGACTTAACAATGTTCTCTAAATAAAGAGGAAACCATGTAGAGGACCTGAGAAAGGTGTTGAAGAAGTGCGAGCAATACGGGATATCTTTGAATCCCAAGAAGTGCATATTTGGGATGACCACCAGGAAGTTGCTAGGCTACCTAATAACTAAGAATGGGATCATCATTGATCCTGACCAAGTGGAGTCCATCATGAAGATACAACTACCAGGAAGAAAGACAGAGCTCAAAACTTACTTTGGTAAGATTAATTTTGTTAGGAAATTTATCACTGGTTTTGCAGAGATTATCAGGCCCTTGAACGCCATGCTCAAGAAGGATGCCAAGATTGAGTGGACACCTAAAGCTAGAGCAGCTTATGAAGATGTTAAGAAAGCCATATCAAATGCTCCAGTTTTGATTAGTCCTAATTACACCAAGGAATTCTACATCTACTCATTCGCTTCAGAGCATACCTCTGTAGCAGTGCTGACATAGAGAAATAAAGAAAAGGAGGAGAAGCCTATAGCCTTCATGAGCTGCCCTTTCATAGACATAGAGCTTAGGTACATGGATGTTGAGAGGTAGGCACTTTCTCTAGTTCAAGCAGTTAAGAAATTCAGGCATTAGATCCTAAGAAGTAAAGTGATTGTTGTGGTACCTGATGTAGCAGTAAAGATGTTATTAATGCAAAGTGAACCAAGATAAAAGAGAGCTAAATTGATCATTGTCCTCCAAGAGTATGATACGGACATCACACCCATGAAGTTAGTAAGAGGACAGGCATTATCCCAGATGATATCGGAGATTGATCCTAATAGCCTGAGCTAGTAGTATGTTGTGAATGCAAAGGAAGATGGAGCATGGTACTCAAACATCAGACACATCCTGATCACTAGGAGATGTCCCCCAAGTTTGCAGGCCTCACAGAGGAGAGCCCTAAAGATAAGGTCACAGAAGTACATGATGAAAGGAGGAGTCCTTTTCAAGAAAAACTATGAGGGGATATACCTAAGGTGCCTTGAAAGATCAGAAGCAGATAGGGTGCTAGCAGAACTACATGATAAATTTGGGACTACACATGGATCATCCTTAGCCACCACTCATGCTATCCTCAAGGCAGGGTATTATTGGCCCACAATTTTTAAAGACACTGCTGAACACACCAAATACTATCATATGTGTCAGGTTGCTGCAAATAGAGGAAAACATGTTGCTTAACCTTTGCAGCCAGTGATGGAGATGTGCCCATTTGCTCAATGGGGAATGGACTTCATAGGACCTATCAATCCTCCATCATCCTCAGGCCACATGTATATTTTAACTATTACTGACTATTGTACTAGGTGGACTGAAGCTGTTAGCAGTAAGACATGTAATGCTGAGGATGTCATTAAGTTTTTGGAAAGCAATATAGTGACCAGGTATGGAGTTCCATATGCTTTAGTATGTGATAATGGATCTGCTTTTGATTCAATGAAACTATCAGGTTGGGCTTTTGATCATGGGGTCATCTTAAAATTCTCCTCTAATTACTATCCCCAAGGGAATGGATTAGCAGAATCCACAAACAAGAACCTATTGAACATAATAAAGAAACTGATAGAGAAGAACCCAAGGGAATGGAACACTCTGTTGAAATATGCCTTGTGGGTAGATAGAACCAGGAATAAGGTTGCATTAGGAAATTCACCTTTTCACCTAGTATATGGGGTGGATCCCATCCTCCATGTTAACTTAAAGATTCCTACACTGTAGTTTGCACAAGAACACTTGGGCATAGATAATAAACAAGAAGTTAGGTTGCTGCAGTTGATGCACCTAGATGAAAAGAGAAGTGAAGCAATTAACCAATTTGCTAAACATTAGGCTATTGTCAAATGTTGGTTTGACAAAAGAGCCAAGATTAAGGCTTTTAGGATCTCAGATCTAGTCCTGATGTGGGACAAAACACATGAAAGGAAGGGTGATCATGGTAAGTTTGATAAACTCTGGATAGGCCCCTTTAAAATTTCTGAGGAGATAGTACCTACAGGCTCAAGTCCTTAAACGGTGAGGATGTTCCATTACCAGTTAATGGATAGTTCCTCAAACACTATTTTCAGGCCTGAAGTGGCACCATGATAGCCATGTGTATCATAGTGTACATTTGTTGTATAGTTGTTTGTACAATGGTCTTTTATTTTGTTGTTTTGTTTGGTTTCTTTGTTTCCTCAGTAGGGATCTTTATTTTGATTTAGATTATGAAGGAGTAGACTAACAACCACTGAAAATAATGGAAATTTTAGGTCATTAAGGTTAATTGTTTGAAATTCATGCATAACTTGTTGTGACTGTCATGAATGTAGAGAGTTGTTTGACTTGTGAAATTTTGTATTCAATAAGAATGGGCTGAGTATCCAAGGAATGTTTCTCACAATGACACACCTAAAATCCTTGGGTTTGTTGAACTTACCAGTGTAGATATTAGGTGAAAAGTCAGAGGTCACCCTTGCTACCATTACAATTCTCAGCTTAATTTCAGCAAGTGTTCACTCCTTGCATCATGAAGTTACAAATGCAATATCTTATGAAGTTCTATCAAATACAAAAATATAAAGTAATAAAATGGATTTTACTGAAAATCCAGGTTAAGCCATCTAAGTAACTCTACCGGTACTATAGATGCTTGCTGGCAGTGGGGCTCTACTTAGGAGAATTATAACGATAACCTTGCTCGGCCTATGGACACCTGCTAGCAGCAAGGCTCTATCTGGTTGGCAATGAGGGAACATCCTCACCTACGTAAGCTAATATCAGTCACTGGTTTGTTCAACCGATCTTCAAGATGAGGATAATTAATCACATGCACCCACCTAAACTGAAAGGAAAATTCATGCACCTTATTGAATACAGTGAGTCTCAAGTTAGATGATGATTTGCAGGAGAGATAATTGGAAGTTACGAATTCATTTCATCTAGTTTCCTTTAATGGTTTTAGTTTTTTATTGTTTTATTTAGTTGCTAGTTGCTATGATGTTCACAACATGCCCCTTTTTGCTCCTTAGCAAAATGAGGAACCCTTTTGTGGCTTCCTCCCTTGTTTTTGTGCTCTGGGCAGTAATGGTAAAAATAGTTTCAGTCAGTATGCATGTGTATCAGGTTAGGTATATTTGTGATCCTGAAGTCTGACCCAAAATTTCAAAGTCTGAATCTTACCTCAGGAAGCTTGCCATGTGAAAGAGTGTAAAATTCTAAGTAGGTTTGCCTTTTGCATCACCCTAAAATTTAGCCATGTAAGAAAGTTATGGCGGGTCAAAGTTCTAGTCAAACATGATATTCTAGGGGAGTCATATTTCAAATATCAGTCACCTTACATTAGATCACCCTGATCTTTTTAGATCACCCCAATATCAGTTTATCACTCGATGTTCACCATTTTCGCAAACATCTGGATGTCAAATTTATGTGATGATTGTATCTACCCGTCAGGCACCCTTATATTTTGCAGGGGTCATATTCCAAACATCACCCGATCTTTAGAATATCACCCTCTCACAAAATATCACCCCGATACCACATCCTGATGACATCATTTGGACCTGATAAACAAAGGAGATCAATATGACAGTGACATCATCATCCTCGTGCCTCGCGGAAGTATGTTTCCAATATCACCCCACCCTATAACATGACAATGATGTCATGGTAACTGTAGCGATAAAACGAAGACACCAATGTGCTAACATCATCCTGATCTTTCTGAGGGGGGGCCATTTTACTCACGGGGGGTCATGTTCCGAATATCACCCGATCTTAAAACATGACCCGATATACATAAACTCGACATGATGATGATGTCATCCTTTTCGAAGGGTGATATTCTTCGGGGTTCCTTCCTCAGGGTCATATTTTTGGGACCCCAATTTCCTTCAATATGACCATGGCGTCATCCTTCCACATTTTAATGAAGCTCGCCCATGATGATGAGGGCATCATCATATCCTGACTTAATATGAAAGTGCCCAAAAATCTACATGCAGGTGGCGGAACTAAAAGGTTATCAAAAGGAATTAAATACTTGTATGCATGCGGATTTTCATGAAATCATGACCTGATATATATATTTGTGCTTTCAATGCATGATTTAACATAAATATTTATCCTCCTTCTGGTTATTTAAATTATCAAGCCTAAACTTCTACATGATGACCACAGGTGCATCGGCCAGAAAGATGGGGTCGATGAAACATCGTTGACTCGCTCTGATCGAGGATGGTCATGTTGATGATCAGGATGACATGCGGGCCATGATACAAAAAGTAGGAGAAACAGGGCAGGTGGATTTTGAATCCATTTCAGAACCCGATGGTGTGCAGGTGGAGATATGATGGAGCTTTAATCGCGGAGGACATCCCAGGCGGCGAACCAGATCCTAAGAAGTCACAAGCACACCAAAAGGAGACAAATCTTTCAATGCAGAGGTTTACAGGTTGAAGACATTACTAAGGGAGTGGCACCCTATCTCGGGGCCATTCGAATTCTTGGCGGGATCCATTTTCCATCGTTGGATGTTGCATTTCAAGATGCAGACCGTTGATTTGCTAGGGCTTCCTAGGCACTATGTTGGGGGACGAAGACAGAGACATATATTCAGCCCCTGCACTGTAAAAGAGAGGGAGGTCATTCATACAATATTGGACCTATAGTAATTTCATGTAGGAGATCAGATTACTAAGACTGGGGAGGATTGAATTGTTGAAACATTCAAGGCTCTTCCTCTAGATCACTATATATGTACCTATTTTATGAGCATATTGTATGGAAATGAAGCTTCAGATTACATCTTGATTGTAAACCTTAAGTAATCTTCAAGCTGATTTCTGGATATGTAATGATGAATCCTATGTTCAACTAGAAGCATTTTCATTCTATTGCATGTTGTTGTCAGCTTTCCCTTAAAGATTTGCACTGGATCATGCTGATTTGTGGAATATCCTGGTGAAGTATGATTTTAGTTTTCTTCTCTTCATTACTATGTGGGAACATGTATGTAGATTAGTGATCTTAGTCAAGTAATCTTAAGAATCTCATCTTCCTTCTAACCCTTTTTTCCTCATTTTTAGTTTCATGAAAATCACTTCCATAACTGCAAATCATGATGAATATTAAGTAGAACAAAGAAATATGTTGATATCTCGTAGATAACTGATAATCATTAGCATATTTGAGTTAGATGCATGTACTGTTGAAAATATCATGCAGAGAATCATAAATAAGGGTAGAACTCATGCAAATATCAACTTAGACACATCATTTGGAGATATATACTGTGTAGAGTAACTTCCATGTATAGCATAGTTGCAGAAACAGAATCTACTGATCTACGTAAGACCCCAAAATGGAAAACAACAACACACATCAACCAATGAGCTACCTCAGTAGATTATGAACTAATCATCAGAGACTTGGGATCATGAATTCTCTAAATTCATAGTATCTTTCAAGATAAACAAGGGTTGTTGTGTAACTTTTGTTTGAATGTCTGGTTGTGACTAACATCACCGTCAATAGTAATCCAACCACATCTTCACACCTCACGATAGTGATGAGGAAATCTCTAACGAAGACTATAAAGGAAGCACCCAAGATCAGAAATTCCAACGCTTAGTAGAGAAAGTGCTCCATGATGACCCTCACAAGTATTTCTATCATCTTGCTAGTCTTAGAAATAAATTTCCTGCAGATTTCGATATAAACTAAATCCTGGAAGACATAGAGGATGATCATGAAAAGGGAAATAATGCCATAGACCCAAATGCAGGGGATAAAGGAAAGAAAGCCATAGAACAAAATGCTCCTATGGAAGAAATGAAGAAAGAACTTGAGAGTCTAAAGAAACAAATGTCAAACCTCAAGATGGGTACAAACACCAAAAACTACTCCCTAGAAGATATTACACCATACCCCTTTGATAAAAGTTTGATCATGAAACCATTTCCCTATCAATTCAAAGTTCCTAAGTTTGACAAATACAAAGGAAAAGGGGACCCTAGAGATCACATTAGGGAATTCAACGTAGCATGTTTAGAAGTAGCTCACAATGAGACTTACTTAATGAGATCATTCCCTAGATCTCTAGGTAGCCAAGCTATGGAGTGGTTCTCACGGCTTCCACCAGGCATCAAAACTTTTGATGAGCTAGTCAACAAATTTATCACTAGCTTCTCTTACGACATTGAGCATGAAGTCTCTATGCTTGATCTATCCAACACCAAACAAAAGAGTGGTGAATCATTTGCCACCTTCCTACAATGATGGAGACAACTAGCAAGCAAGTGCTCATAAGATATACTTGAGAAGCAACTAATGGAGATGTTTGTCCATAACCTCAACACCGATCTTGGCTATCAAATACAAATACAATGCCCTACATCATTCTCAAAAGTCATTGAAATGGGATTGTTTATCAAAAAATCTATGATCACCAACAGGCAAATCAAGTTATACAAGGACACACCCACCTCCAACTATACGACTGACAAATCAAAGTTTTGGACCAAGAATAAGAATGTTGTCAATGATGGAGTGGTTGACGCCAAGGTGGCAGCTCCCAAGCAACAACCCATATTCACTCTCAAAGGAGAAACAAACAATGTTACATGCAACAAACCATTCTGTTGAGAGCCAAGACCATGGTTCAACGCAAATCCAAGGCGAAAGTTCACACCACTGGGTGAGTCCCAACAATCCGCATTATGAAAGTTATTGGCTAACAATGAAATCTCTCTACCGCCAACAAGTGATTATGAGCCTATAGTCAAACCTCCTTATTGGAAGGACACTGAGTATTGTGAATATCATAGAGGAAGGGGACATACTACCAACAATTGTATCTGCATCAAACATGTTATCCAAGATGTTCTTGATCAAAATCAAGGAGGAACCCAACAACATACTTCCAATGAGACACATGTGGCTTATAGGGATCCACTTCTCAATCACAACAAGCTGTACAACAACAATAACAACAACGGCAATAACAACCATGGAAATAACTACAACAATAACAACAATGGCAATAACAACCATGGCAATAACAACAATGGTAACAACAACAACCACAACAGGCCAAATCAAAATAGTGGAAATAGTAATGCCAACTATGCAAGTGTGCCATTCGACTATACCATCAATTTCCTATCCGAGTATTTCCCACAAATCAATGTGGTCACACCCAATCAACAATCAAAACCTAACAGAACTAGTCGTAGTATCATTACCCGCAGTGGTAAAGTCACATTGAATACCGTCCCTCCAAGGTCATCACCTTCTCAGTCCAACTTCCGTCAGTATAATGTCATAGACCAACTACAGAAGACTCCGGCCCACATTTCTATCTTGGAGTTGTGTCTATCTCCTTCTCATAAGGAGATTCTCAATAAAGCCTTAGTGGAAACCACCGTCCCCACTAATTTGGCCCAAGAGAAGTTTCAGGCCATGGTAGGTAATCTGACCTCCTCAAATACCATATCATTTACTAAGAAGGATGACCTCTCTGTGTCTTGACCCCATAACACCCCTCTACATATTGTTGCCTTCATCCACAAACACCACATCAAGAGGGTTCTCATTGATGGTGGAGCCGGTTTAAATATTTGAACGTTAAAGCTAGTCCTTACATTGGGGTTCTCTGAGAATGCAGTCGATCCAAGAAAGAAGATAACCATCAAGGCCTATGATGAAGAGGAGAGAACTACAAAAGGAATAGTGGTTTTACCCATACAAGTGGGACCTATCATAAAAGATGTTGTGTGCCAAGTCCTAGATAGGGAGCTTGCCTATAACATTCTCCTAGGTAGACCATGGATCCATGCAATGAAAGTTGTTCCCTCTACCTATCACCAATGCATAAAATTCCCACATAATGGCAAGCAAGTCACCATCCAAGGTGACCCAAACCCCTTTTAGCATTACAACTTTGTCCTTTCAAAACCTGATTGCATCATACCAAACAATAGAGCATCTACATCGCCTACCCCACAGCATGATAATACCTCTAAAGCTTCCTCATCAAGGCCCAAAGAGCAAAAAATTACCATCAAAGAAACCAGAGTTGGGGAATACTCCATTGAGCACAGCCTCAATCTAGCCAAGATGCCTTTATCTCCTAGATCCTTTGGTCGACCCAAGCATTTTCCAAAGCCATCTACTCCTCCCATACCTCCCACAGCTCCCTTTGTAAAATGGGGGACCTTATCTGATGAAACAAAAGAAAGAGATGTCCTACAATGGCTTTATACCGAAGAAGAAGAAAACATACAACAAGAACCACCTAAGCTCCCAATAGAACTCTATGGGCGAGGAGAAGCTATCCTACATAGAATGGGTTACAAAGTACAAGGCCCCATCGGCCTAAGGAAAGAAGGAATCATAGAACCCATTCAACCTCCTCCATCCTCATTGGCTAGAAATACAAATGGCCTATGATATAAAGGTAAGGGCAAAGCTAAAGAAAATGCTTGTCTTGTAGAAATGATCCATACACTTCAAGTGGACAGTGACACAGATTCCAACGAATATGAGTGGGATGAGCTTGTTGGCAAGAGACACTCTGTGGCTTCATGATTGTTGTCATTAATGGGAACAAAGTCCTTCCTACACATCCGCAGGACATGGTGTGTCTTTACCAGAAGTTAGATTGAAGGATACCTTGGTCTGGTAAGCAAGAACAAAGCATGCAGCAAGGTCAAACAGTCAGGTCTAGATCTCTTAGTGGAAGTATCTTTCTAAAGTGTGGACTTGGGAAAGTCAAGAGGAATACCTTGACTGATAGATTCTAGGGTTTAAGCCTCTGATGATGAAAGAGTGAAGAGATATGAGCATCTAAGTATTGAGGTCTGGTTTGGCAGAGTAGACAGAGGAAGAACTGATGAACAGAGCATCAGAATTATTCCGGATGAGATATTGATGGTGATCAAGGTTATTAAGGTATCATCCACGATTGACTGACATGTTAGATGACTTTTATAAGTATCTCCTCGATTCGCATCACTTGGTAAGCAAGGATTCAGCTGAAAGACTAGAGTTTGGGAAAATATTGACTATTCTGGATGCCAACTAGAAAAAAGATGAAATCCTTTGTACGGATATATATACCAGATGGTTTTAGATGTGAAGTGTAGAGTTGTGTGTTGTGTTGTGTGAAGAAAAGAAGAAAAGTACAGTACCAGTAGTACTACAGGTCCGGTATGTGACAGGATAGCAGCATCAAAGAAGAGAAAGAATGAAGTGCAGTAGATCAGTATATTGAGCCTAACTGGAACTGAACCTCGGCATGTGTGGATGCTTCTCATTAGTTCAAGTATCTAGTTTCTTTATATAATCTATTGTAGGCAGTGAGCCTCTTGTGAGCAGTGTGCTCGGGTAGTGAGCCCTAATTGGCAAGTGTCATTTTATACTATCTTATTCTTCTAACAGAGAATACTTTCTTGGGTTAATCACCCAGTGGCTTTCTCCCTTAACAGGGTTTCCATGTCAAAAATATTGTGTCATGTGTGATATGGTGTGGAGTCTGATCAGTCTCCAAGTGGGAGATTGTTGTTATATGGAGCCTAATCAGACTCGGAGGTTATATTTACCCCACTTTTATCGGCGCGGTTTCCCCCCAAATTTCTACGGGGTCAAGGGGCAGCGCCCCTTGCGGGGGTTTGGGGGCAGCGCCCCCAAGACGGGGTCAAGGGGCAGCGCCCCTTGCGGGGTCCAGGGGCAGCGCCCCTGGCGGGGTCCCTGTCGCGATACAGGGCGGGGTCGAGGGGCAACGCCCCTGAAACCTCACACGGTTTTTTTATTATTTTATAATGCACCGGGAGTTAATTTTTTCATTGACTGACATAAGAAAACCCTATTTTGTAACCGACAAAAAGCTTGATAGAAAGCGGCTAAGGGTTAGGGTTTTGATATTGTATTGTAGCATTTTGCAGCGGTATTGAGTTGCAGGGATTGCTGATTGTAATCGATTTGATTTACTGGATAATAATATTGGACTCTCTGTTTGGTGGATGTAGCCCGAGTTTGGGTGAACCACGTTAAAAATTGTCTCTCACTATTATTATTTCTGTGTATTTCCATTTCTCTGTTTACTCTTTATTTGCATTTAATTGATATCTTCTGCCGGCTAACCCTAACAAGTGGTATCAGAGCCAGGTTGTGTTCGATTATCATCTGCAGGAAAGTCTCAGGTTGAGTGGGAGCAATGGCGGACGAGGGTAAAACGAAGGTTGATAAATTCAATGGGCAGAACTATCAGTTATGGAAGATGCAGATGGAGGATTACCTCTATCAAAAGGATTTATGGAGGCCGTTGGAAGGAGTAGCCAAGAAACCGGCAACAATGTCTGATGAGGATTGGAATCTTCTTGACAGAAAGGCACTAGGAACCATTCGATTGTGCCTAGCATCGTCGATGGCATTCAATATAACAGAAGCGAAGACAACAGATGGTCTGATGAAAGCTTTGACAAAATTGTATGAAAAACCCTCAGCCTCAAATAAGGTATTTCTCATGAAGCAGTTGTTTAATTTGAAAATGGTTGAAGGTGGATCTGTGACAGGTCATTTAAATGAATTTAATACGATTGTCAGTCAATTGACTTCTGTAAATGTAAAATTTGATGAAGAAGTTAGAGCTCTCTTGATATTATGTTCATTGCCTGAAAGCTGGGATAGTTTGGTAATGGCGGTTAGTAACTCTGTTTCTGGTTCAAATACCCTAAAATTTGATGATGTTGTTGGTGTTATTCTGAGTGAGAAAATTCATAAGAAAAGCTCAGGTGGATCCAAATCAGGCAGTGTTTTGAGTGCAGAAAGTAGGGGCAGATCAAAGGAGAGAGGAAAAGGTTCTGGAGGTCATGGGAAGTCACGAGGAAAATCAAAGGACAAAAGATCCCAAACCAGAGGACAGAAGGATTGCTGGTACTGTGGAAAACTAGGTCATCTGAAGAAAGATTGCTGGTCTCGGAAGAATAAAGAAGGAGACAAACAAGAAGGCAATAAGGAAGCAAATGTGGTAAGCAATAAGTCTGAAGATGATGCTTTGATTCTTTCCCTAGATAATACTAATGATTCATGGGTTTTAGATTCAGGGGCCTCATTTCATGCTACGCCCCATAGAAGTTATTTCCTTGATTATGTCCAAGGAGATTTTGGGCTAGTTTATTTGGAAGATAACGAACCCTGTCAGATTGTTGGAAAGGGAAGAATCAAGATTAAGTTGCAGAATGGGAATCATTGGCTACTACAAGAGGTAAGGTATGTTCCAAGGCTCAGTAGGAATTTAGTTTCAGCGTGGCAGCTAACTGAACAAGGTTGCACTGTTACATTTACTGATAAAAATTGGAAGGTTTCAAAAGGTGCCTTAGTAGTAGCAAAAGGTGTGAAAGTAGGCACCTTATATCTTTGTACAGGTCATACTGTTCCTTCTACTTTAGCTGTTACAGAGAAAAAATAAACAGGTTCAGGAACAGTTGCTGCAGGTTTGCAGGAAGAGACTGGAAAAGTTGCTGCAGGTTCTGAGACAACACTGTGGCATAACAGACTTGGGCATATGAGTGAAAAAGGTATGAAGGTACTTCATTCTAAGAAAGTTTTACCAGGTCTGAAATGTATTAATATGGATTTTTGTGAAAGTTGTGTGTATGGAAAACAAAAGAGAGTCAGTTTTCTCAAGGATGGGAAGCAAAAGAAAAATGAAAAATTGGAGCTTGTGCATACAGATGTATGGGGACCAGCTCAGGTATCTTCTCTCGGTGGCTCTCGGTATTATGTTACATTCATAGATGATGCAACTAGGAAGGTCTGGATTTATTTCCTTAGATAGAAATCTGATGTATTTGAAACATTTAAGAAATGGAGAAGCTTGGTTGAGAATGAGACGGGTAAAAGATTAAAATGTCTCAGATCTGATAATGGCGGTGAGTATTGTAGCAAAGAATTTAAAGATTATTGTTCCCTTAATGGAATTCGCAGGCAGAAAATGGTTCCAGGGACTCCACAGGAAAATGGAGTGGTTGAACGCATGAATAGGACAATAATGGAGCGTGCAAGGACCATGAGATTGCATGCTGGGCTACCTTTAAACATGTGGGCAGAAGCTGTCAACACTGCTGTATATTTAATTAACAGAGGTCCTTCAGTTCCTTTAGGCTGTGGTATTCCAGAGGAAGCATGGACAGGCAAGAAGGTGAGTTATTCTTTTCTAAAAACCTTCGGCTGTGAAGCATTTGCACATATAGATTCTGAAAATAGAACCAAGCTGGATGCGAAATCAAAAAAATGTACCTTCGTTGGATATGGCATTGATGAATCTGGTTATAGGCTTTGGAATTTTGAAAATTAGAAAATTGTGAGAAGCAGGGATGTTATATTCAATGAGAAGGTGTTGTACAAAGATCAGTTGCAGCAGCATGAGAAGAAAGAAAAGGATTATGTGGTGCTGGACGATACTCCAAATAGTGATGTTCCAGTGGTCCCTCATGCTCCGCAACAGCAACCAGAAATACCACAAACTCCAGTGAATGTTAGACGGTCAACAAGGATCAGCAGACCTCCTGAAAGGTTTTCTCCCTCTTTGTATTCTATTTTGTTAACAGATGCTGGTGAACCCGAAGGGTATGATGAAGCTATGCAGGTGGATACACAGGTTCAGTGGGAGCTTGCAATGAAAGGAGAAATGGACTCCTTGCTGAAAAATTAGACTTGGGAATTATGTACGTTACCTATAGGTAAAAAGGCTTTACCAAATAAATGGGTTTACAGGCTGAAAGAGGAAGATGGAGGTAAGAAAAGATTTAAGGCCAGGTTAGTTGTAAAAGGATTTGCACAGAAAAAGGGCATTGATTTTGATGAGATATTTTCTCCGGTTGTCAAGATGACTTCTATTCGTACTATTTTAAGTATTGTGGCTGCTGAAGATTTACATTTGGAACAGCTAGATGTTAAAACTACCTTTCTCCATGGTGATTTGGAGGAGGAGATCTATATGGAACAGCCCCAAGGATTTCAGGTCAAAGGTAAGGAGAAACTAGTGTGCAGATTGAAGAAGAGTTTGTATGGCCTGAAACAAGCACCTCGGCAATGGTATTTGAAATTTGACAGTTTTATGGCTGAGCAAGGCTACAGTAGGTGTAATTCTGACCATTGTGTTTATTTTAAGAGGTTAGATAATGACAGCTACATTATTTTATGTTTATATGTTGATGACATGCTTGTAGCTGGGTCTAACATGGATCACATAAGAGAGTTAAAACAGCAGTTGGCACAATCATTTGATATGAAGGATTTGGGGGCAGCAAAACAAATCCTTGGTATGAAAATTTGCAGAGATAGGCTGAACAGAAAATTGACTCTATCTCAGGCTGCTTATGTTGAAAAGGTGTTGCAGAGATTCCACATGGAGAATGCAAAAGCTGTCAACACACCTTTGCCTAGTCATTTGAAATTGACTAAGGACATGTGTCCTAAGACACAAGAGGAGGAAGAGAAAATGTCTAAGGTACCATATGCTTCAGCTGTAGGTAGTTTAATGTATGCCATGGTATGCACGAGACTGGATATTGCACATGCTGTAGGAGTCGTTAGCAGGTATATGAGTCATCCTGGATTAGAGCATTGGAATGGGGTAAAATGGATTCTCAGGTATTTGAGAGGTACATCTAATAAACACTTATGTTTTGGGGGCTCTAATACTGATTAGCAGGTTATGTAGACTCAGATTTGGCAGGAGATATTGATACCAGACGGAGTACTACAGGTTATGTCTTTACTGTAGGTGGAACAGCGGTAAGTTGGATTTCCAGGTTGCGAAATGTGGTTGCTTTATCCACCACAGAGGCAGAATATGTAGCTGCAACAGAGGCAAGCAAGGAGATGATATGGCTGCAATCTTTCATGAATGAATTGGGCACACAACAGGTTAACAGTTCTTTGTTTACAGATAGCCAGAGTGCCATACATCTTGCAAAGAATTCTGCCTTGCATTCAAAGACCAAACATATACAGTTGAGGTATCACTTCATTCAGTTGGTGTTGGATGATGGACAGTTACAGCTGGCAAAGATACATACAGATGACAATCTAGCAGATATGTTTACAAAGGCAGTGACAAGGGAGAAGCTGAGCTCCTCTTCAGCTTCGGTTGGTCTTCTAGACTGAACACAACAAAAATAGAACAGCAGAGTCCAGGGTGCTTATTTCCAGTGGGAGCTACAGGGTCAGTGGTGTTATGATCAGTCTCCAAGTGGGAGATGATATGGTGTGGAGTCTGATTAGTCTCCAAGTGGGAGATTGTTGTTATATGGAGCCTAATCAGACTCGGAGGTTATATTTACCCCACTTTTATCGGCGCGGTTTCCCCCCAAATTCCTACGGGGTCAAGGGGCAGCGCCCCTCACGGGGGTTTGGGGGCAGCGCCCCCAAGATGGGGTCAGGGGCAGCACCCCTTGCGGGGTCTAGGGACAGCGCCCCTGGCGGGGTCCCTGTTGCGATATAGGGCGGGGTCGAGGGGCAGCGCCCTCGTGGGGGCTCGGGGGCAATGCCCCTGAAACCTCACACGGTTTTTTTATTATTTTATAATGCACCGGGAGTTAATTTTTTCATTGACCGACATAAGAAAACCCTATTTTGTAACCGACAAAAAGCTTGATAAAAAGCGGCTAAGGGTTAGGGTTTTGATATTGTATTGTAGCATTTTGCAGCGGTATTGAGTTGCAGGGATTGCTGATTGTAATCAGTTTGATTTACTAGATAATAATATTGGACTCTCTGTTTGGTGGATGTAGCCTGAGTTTGGGTGAACCACGTTAAAAATTGTCTCTCGCTATTATTATTTCTGTGTATTTCCATTTCTCTGTTTACTCTGTATTTGCATTTAATTGATATCTTCTGCCGGCTAACCCTAACAATGTGTACTGAGTTTGTTTCTTCTTGCATGTTCATTTATGCTTATGTATTTTGATACTGTACTAGTAGCTAAAGAAGAACAGAAATTTAAATAAATCAAGATAACTAATTCACCCCCCTCTTAGTTATCAACAATTGGTATCAGAGCCAAGTTCCTCTAAACAAGAGCCTAACAGCTTGAGGAAGATCAGGGAATTCAAATGGATGTGTATGGTATGAGGGAACAACTTCAGTCTG
The DNA here is from genome assembly GCA_027924645.1 of Cunninghamia lanceolata. Lineage (NCBI taxonomy): Eukaryota > Viridiplantae > Streptophyta > Pinopsida > Cupressales > Cupressaceae > Cunninghamia > Cunninghamia lanceolata. The sequence continues at coordinate 1,047,480 of BSBN01001410.1, read as the reverse complement.
CCCTAGATGATCTTGAGCAATCTAACTCCAAAGTCAATGAATTGAAGGAAAGACTCAAACAGGCTGATGATTTCATAAATGAACTAAAAAGGAAACTGAGTATCTCTATGAAAAAGGGAAAGGATCTACTTCAACAATTGGCAAGTCAAGTTGAAGCCAATAATACAAATGAAGACCTAAAAGAGAAAACTAAGTTATGTGAAAAGTTATCAAAAGAGATCATTATGATAAGACATGAAATGGAATCAGGAGTTATAAAATTCACTCAAGAAATTGAAGAGAAAAGAAAAACTGAAGATTATCTAAGACAATCTCTCAAGGAGAAATCAAAATACTGCCACAAGATGGATAGAATAACCAGACATCTTGAATCTAATCTTGAAGATGCTAGAGATAATGAAGAAAAACTTGAGGATCAAATTGACACTCTTAAAAGGGATCTTCAAACAACAAATGAATACAAAGAGAAATTCAAGATAAGTTCTGCTCAACTTGAAGTTCTTCTTGAAAGCCAAAAGAGGGTAGATGACAAGCGTGGCTTGGGATATGAGAAAGGTGAAAGCTCCAAATCTGATCAGAAGAATTTTGTATTAGAAAATTCAAGGAACAAGCCTAGAAGACCTCCGGTAAGGCAACCTAATGCTCAAAGATATCCATCCTTCAATGGATACTGCCACAACTGCAATAACTATGGTCATAAAGCTAATTAGTATAGAAAGAGAATAAATCAGACTAATACATCCTTCTCCGGACAGTGTTTCAACTACAAAAGGTATGGTCACAAATCTCATGAATGCAGAAATATGCAAATGAACAATTCATTAAATGGTAGATGCTTTGCATGCAATAGATTGGGACATATGGCTAATCAATGCAGATACAGAGGATATCATTCAAATATGCAAAGAAATGTTGTTTGCCACAATTGCAATAGATCCGGTCATATTGCCAAATTCTATAGAAGCAAGAATTAGGACAAAAGGGGTCTGATGCATCATAATCAGAATCAAGACAAAGGAAAAGGAAAAGTGAATGTAGATGAAGTTAAAAGTGAGATGAACAAGATTTGGGTGAAGAGAAGTACAGAGAATGTAGGATATGGATCTGCACCAGAATCTGGTGCTGATATTCCTTCCAGAAATTCAAAAGTGAGCTTTGGCTCAGGGGGAGACACAAGGAAAAACATTTTCCCCCAGCCAGTTAATTGGTGCCAGAATTGGCACAAGGAAAGTTGTGGACTAAAGGGTTCACAAAGGAACATATAAATAAGCTTTGGTAAAGAGATGAGAGATCCACAAGAAGTTTTTCAATAGGTTAATCTTCCAAGTTTGATTCGGTTAAATAGTCATTCAGTAAAAATAGGATTTTCATAGTTAGATCCGGCATGATTCAAATTTGAGGTATCTTGATCTGAGGCTAAATGGAATGACTGTAAAAGGTAGATAGATTGCTAATATCCATTGAGAGTAACTTTAAGTACATCTTAGTGATCTAAAAAAATCTCTTAGGACAAGGAGAACAGAGCAACTGGAATGACTTAAGTTGCACATTTATTGCAGTGTGAATTTAGGGTTTTTCTCAGAAATAAAAGGGTTCATTCGCTCGTCATTTGCATATTTGCATTCGAGAAGAAAAGAAAAGGAGCTCTACAACTAATTGTTTCAAATTTCTCAAAGATTAACTGTTGAAGTTGAATCCTCCAGCAAATCAATCCAGCTCACTCCGCGAACCCTAGAAGCACAAAAGTTATTTTTTGTTATTGAATATTGCTCTGTAAATCTTTTTGAAGATGACTACACTGAATGTCATAAAGATCACTGATAGGCCGCGTCCTAAATTTAAGAAACATCCATTTAAATCCCTAGAAGTTGATCCCCTAGGCGCCTTTTCAAGCATTCCGCATGGGGTTCTGCATGTAGAAAATGTTAGGGCATATATTCATGTGAATATTGAAGATTTTGGGGAATCTAAGCTAGTTGATATCTATCACAAGCATTTGATAGATGACTCATTTGAACTCAAAACTCAGTATAAAGCCACCCAGGACAAGCATTTTCCACAATGCATTCATTTCCCCTATTTTACAGAAGAAGAATGGGTCTGGTATATTTTGAGCAGAGTGCATGATAACTTCATGTGGTTGAATGGACCATTTAAGATAACCAAGGATGCCATTAGGGCAGTAACTAGACTACACTCATCTGGTGGGATTCCTGTTCTCAAATCCGTCAAGAATCAAACTATGAGTGAGGCTACTAGATCAAAATTTGACAAAAGAGCAATGACAATAGAAGACATCACTGATCTGGATGTCAAGTTTGCCTCCATGATCATCAATTATAAGATCTATCACTCTAGCAAGAAAAATTTAGTACCCAGAACTGCAATTTACACTGCTTATGAAATGTTGAGAAAAAATGCAGATTATGATCTTTGTGAACTCCTTCTGAACCAACTAATGAAAAATCTACAAAAGATCAATAAAGAGAAGAAGAACTCCTTCAAGTATGGTGGGTTGTTACTATGCTTGTTCTTCTACTTCATGAATGAGCTTCTCGGATCCAGTGGTTGGGTATGGCAGAATGATAGACTAGTAGCCATTCAAATCAGAGATTATGTACATGGGATTGGTGATGCCAAGACATAGAATACAACACTCTAGGGCTATTTCAAGAATTTTTAGAGCATGATGCAAGAAAGAGAGAGAATCCCCCAATCCTTAGTTGAAAAGTATAAAGATACAGTATGCTTTATGGTAGAAACTGATCAATGTCTAATGGAGGTAGTAGAGCCAAGAATAGTCTGGATCATGCCAATGGGGTATGAAATAGATGAGAAAATTGTTGAGCTACATGTTCAACACATGCTCAGTCAACCCAAGGATCCTAAAGCAGAAAGGTTTGGAACATTTGAAGAATTAAGTGTGAAGATCCATGTGGAGCTAAGAAAACCAGAAATAAAAAGAAAAGTGAGGAGGGAAGTAGAAGAGATTGCCAAGAGGCATGGAATCTCAAAAGAGGCACTAGATGCAAATAGAGAAAAGAGGGAAAGGGCAAAAAAGGAAAAGGCATAAAAAGAAAGTGCTCTGGTGCAAGCATCTTCCCGGACCAGATCAACCAAAAGCTCTACACCTACCACTTCCAAGGGACAAAAGGCTTCAAAACCAAAAGCTCAGACATCCGGAAATGGAGAGAAGAGAACCAAGAAAAAGGCAACAAGGTCTTACTCAAGCCAAAAGGACGAAAAAGAGACAGAATCAGATGAGGAAATAAAGAAAATGAAGAAGAAGAAGAAAGTATCCAAAGAATCCACTACCCATCTAGACAAGGAAGAAGAAAAGATAGATAAATGTGTTGAGAAGCCCACTCTTGATGATATCATCAAAGCAATTACTGTGGATGGAAACCTGAAACCAATAACAGAATTCTATGATAAATACAGTGAAGCTGATCAGAAGATCCTGCAGGATGCCACAATTAAGTATCTGAACATCTACAATAAAGCTTTCATTGAGATCATATCGTTAATTCCTAAAAGCCTTGAGAAGGAACTTGAAATGAGAAAGAATAATGCCAAAGAAAAGGACATGGAAATCCAGGAATAAATTGCCATTCAGCTCTATCCCTCTATTACTCCTAAGCAGAAGAATATGATCTTCAAAGATTGTAAGGATGAGTTCTGAAGCAAAGCTAGAATGAATCAGCTTATGCTTGGAGAAACTGACAAGGTAGAAAAAGAAATAGAAGACATCCTCTGAAATGCTTACAAAAGATTCAACATTCCTATTATAGAGGACTCAGATGATCCCTTGTTTACAAATGTTGAAGAAGAATCCACTAAAATAGTAGCAGAAGAAGTAAAGGAGACAGGTGAAGAGAAAGATAAGGACTTAGAATCCTCTGCTCCAGAAGAGGAGGTCCAAGAAGAAGTAAATATCTCTCATATGATTTCCCCTGCAGACTCCGGATCCAAAGGAGAAGAAAGAGTAAAAGAGAAGGAAAAAGAAGGGACATTAGCAAGGCTGAAGAAGAAGAGAAAACTCCAACAGAGAAGGCCACAGATGATAGTGGTAAGGCTGTAGAAGGGGGGAAAATTTTGTCTCTAGCAAGAGTCACAGCAGAAGCAGTCAAAGATTTCTTGACCAAAGAGATGATGGAATTTGATGAACCAGAATTGCTTCAAGGCCCATTCAATTTTGATTCCCTCTCTCTGGTTCAAACCATGAAACTAGCATCCTTCACCCAAGAAAATGCAAAAGAAAAAATGTTGAAGTCTCACATGGAAGACTGTGAGCTCATAGAAACTACATTTGGTGTATTGGAAAAGATCATGCCATCCTTCCAAAAGGATCCTACAACCTCCACATTCAGTAATCTAAAGTCTCTAGTAAATTCTGTTAATACACATTTTGATTCTTTAGAGAAAGCAGCAGAAGAGAAAGTCAGGAAAGAATTTTTGGATAAGAGATTCTCTGAAGTACTGGGTCTAATCTCAAATGATAGGAGAGTTATGGATATTGGAATAAAGAGTTTAGAAAATGCTCTCAAAGATGGCAGAGATATTTATAAATTTTGCTTATACTAGCCCAAAGTGACCAAAGATGTTGAGAAGAAAGTAAAAGAGCAAGAAGATAAATTGCTAAGCTTATCTCAAAGTTTTGATCCTCTCATCTCCCATAATAAGTCAAGAATGTCAGACTATTGCAGTCTTGAATGAAATTAAGAAGCTTCAGGAGAAGAAAAATAGAATAAGTAGGCTGAGTGAACTTAGAGGAATCATTATCCCTAAGTTAGAGGCCATGCATGAGGCCCTAAATGCTGCTCAAACCACAGCCTAGACCAGTGATCTGATAGATCTAAAGAGAGCAGAAGCCTTTGCATTCCTGTTGAGTGGTCACATCTCAATTTTGGACAGGATGAAAAAGAGTTGGGCAACAAAAGTGGTACAGTTGAAAACCACTTTTGCAGATATAGTTAAGTATATGTAAGTAAAACTTGCATATATGCTTTTGCGGTAAAGTATAGATTTATTTTTGGAAAATTTTGATGTGCGGACCCTACCCTTACCCATTGATGTCAAAGGGGGAGTGAGGAGCAGTGAAAAATGTGGAATCCAACTAAGGGGGAGCTACGGTAATATGTACATTAGAACAGAGCATCAACTAAGGGGGAGTGTAGTGTGACACTTAGTCATTTTTCACTAAGTGTTGCCATCAGTGCCAAAGGGGGAGATTGTTGGCAAGAGACATTGTGTGGCTTCATGATTGTTGTCATTGATGGCAACAAAGTCCTTCCCACACATCCACAGGACATGGTGTGTCTTTACTGGAAGTCAGATTGAAGGATACCTTGGTCCGGTAAGCAAGAACAGAGCATGGAGTAAGGTCAGACAGTCAGGTCTGAATCTCTTAGTGGAAGTATCTTTCTATAGTGCAGACTTGGGAAAGTCAAGAGGAATACCTTGACTGATAGATTCTAGGGTTTAAGCCTCCGGTGATGAAAGAGTGAAGAGATATGAGCATCTAAGTATTGAGGTCTGGTTTGGCAAAGTAGATAGAGGAAGAACTGATCAACAGAGCATCAAAATTATTCCGGATGAGATATTGATGGTGATCAAGGTTATTAAGGTATCATCCATGATTGGCTGACATGTTAGATGACTTCTATAAGTATCACCTTGATTTGCATCACTTGGTAAGCAAATATTCAGCTGATAGACTAGAGTTTGGGAAAATATTGACTATTCCGGATGTCAACTAGAAAAAGGATGAAATCCTTTGTGTAGATATATATACCAGATGGTTTTAGATGTGAAGTGTAGAGTTATGTGTTGTGTTGTGTGAAGAAAAGCATAAAAGTAGAGTACCAGCAGTACTACAGGTCCGGTATGTGACAGGACAGCAACATCAAAGAAGAGAAAGAGTAAAGTGCAGTAGATCGGTATATTGAGCCTAACCGGAACTGAACCTCAGCATGCGTGGATGCTTCTTATCAGTTCAAGTATCTAGTTTCTTTATATAATCTATTATAGGCAGTGAGCCTCTTGTGAGTAGTGTGCTTGAGCAATGAGCCCTAATTGGCAAGTGCCATTTTGTACTATCTTATTCTTCTAACAGAGAATACTTTCTTGGGTTAATCACCTCATGGTTTTCTCCCTTAATAGGGTTTCCATGTAAAAAATATTGTGTCATGTGTACTGAGTTTGTTTCTGCTTGCATGTTCATTTAAGCTTATGTGTTTTGATACTATACTAGTAGCTAAAGAAGAACATAAAGTTAAATAAATCAAGATAACTGATTCACCCCCCCTCTCAGTTATCAACAGAGCTGACAGAGCATTCCTATGATGACAAAGAGTGTGATACCATTCAAACTTATAGCCCCTACCATGAGGGACAAATGCTACGGAATAGACCACTAGAGTCTGATTTGCCTATCTCTGAAAATATGACTTTCGAGGAAGGCTCGAGTTCTATTGCAACAAACAATTTAGAGGAAAGTACCATCCCGAACACTCCCCCTACCAATAGTCCTAGTATATCCATTCAAACTATCAACAAATTAGATCTATCCTCTGACTCCCTCCCCCTTGTGCATCTTGAACTTATTGACTGGGATCTACGAGGAACCCCTCAACTAGATATGTTCCAAAATGATGATGCTTATATTGACTACATGGAACTTAGGAACCACCTACCCAAAGGAGATCATAAAGCTAGTTTTTCTATTGAACTTAATACCGTGGCTTATTTTGGAGAGGGTGCCAAGCCTTCCAATTGCAAAAATATCAAAATAAAAATTAGATCTGACAATGAAAATTATTCTGCATCAATGTCAGATCCCAAAATAGTAAAAAGAAAGGACGCATCCGAAGGTGAAAACCCAACTGTGGCACCTGACAATGGAAGGCTTGACACTCTCCCCAATGACATGTACTAGGAGAAGTCTCAAATTGTTGTGGAACCCACAGAGCCAGTTAACATTGGAATAGAGGAACAGCCTAAGATCATTCACTTTGCTAAATCTCTTACGCCACCAGAAAAGACCAAGTTTTACCATTCTTCAAGAAAAAGAGAGGCAACTTCACTTGGTCATATGCAGACATGTCGGGTCCAGACCCAAACTTGATTTTGCATCATCCTCCATTAGATCTAGGAGTGAAACCAATGAAACAAAAGATTAGAAAGATGCATCCACACATAGCACTATTGGTCAAAGAAGAACTGAAGAAGTTGTTGGATGTAGGATTTATCAGAGCAATAGACTACTTGGAGTGGATATCCAACATTGTACCAGTGTCCAAACTAGATGGTAGAGTCCAACTATGTAATGACTTTAGAGATCTAAACAAAGCTTGCCACAAGGATGATTTTCCGTTGCCAAATATAGATATCATAGTCAACTTAACGACAGGGCATACCATGTTGTCTCTCATGGATGGCTTCTTAGGATATAATCAGATCAGGATAGCACTAGAAGACCAGCATAAGATAGCTTTCACTTGTCCATGGGGCACTTTTTGTTGGAATTTCATGCCATTTGGCCTAAAGAATGCAGGAGCCACATATCAACATGCTATGACCACTATATTTCATGACATGATGCACGTAACAATGGAAGATTATGTAGATGATATCCTAGCAAAGTCACTCACAAGGGAATCACATCTGGATGTGTTAGAGAAGGTCTTTCAGAGATTAGAGCAATTCAAAGTCAGGTTGAACCCAAAGAAATGTGTGTTTGGAGTCACCTCAGGAAAGCTTCTAGGCTTTATTGTATCAGCAAATGGAATAGAGGTGGGCCCTGCCAAAGTTAAGGCTATCATGGACATGCCACCACCCAAGACCCTTACACAACTAAGATTGCTACAAGGCAAGCTACAAGCAATCCATAGATTCATATCACAATTGGCAGACAAGTGCCAACCATTCAGTCATCTCCTGCACAAGAACATTCCATTCAGATGGGATGAGAAATGTGAAGAGGCATTCAACAAACTGAAAGAGTACCTTATGAATCCACCTATTCTCATGCCTCCTATCCAAGGGAAACCATTAATACTCTACATATCTGCTACACCTACAGCTCTTGGGGCTCTTCTAGCACAACAAGACTATGAGAATAAAGAAAGAGTCATCTACTATATCAATCAAACATTGGTGGGCTATGAGTTGCAATACTCTCAAATAGAAAGATCATGTCTTGCGGTAGTTTTTTCTTCCCAAAAACTCCAACATTATATGCTTGCACATCTAGTCAAACTTATTGGAAAAATAGATCCACTGAAGTACCTACTAAGCAAAGCAGCTCTCACAGGTCACTTAGCCAAATGGGTAATGCTCCTAAGTGAATACGACATCGAGTATGTAGACAAAAAAGCTATCAAAGGGCAAGTCATTGCTGATCAGTTAGCAGATGCACCACTACAGGACACCACACTAATGCAATTTGAATTTCTAGATGAATCCTTTTCAACATCTCAACACATTCCTAGAAGCTATACTTTGATGGGTCCTACACAGACCATGGATCGGGGGCAGGAATCTTGTTTGTAACTCCTCATGGCGACACCATTCTGAAGTCTTACCATTTTCTATTCCCATGCACTAACAACATAGCTGAATATGAAGCCCTAGTCATTGGTATCAAAATGGCAACAGAGTGGAAATCAAAGAGCTACATGTCTATGGTGATTCTCAACTAGTGATAAATTAGGTCAATGATGATTACCAAACCAAAGATGAAAAACTTGTCCCCTACAAGTGGATGGTTGATGACTTTAAGGAATACTTTGTGATCATATCTTTTGAGAAGATACCTCGAATTGAGAACAAAGCAGCAGATGCCATGGCAACCATTACCTCTCTTCTCGAGAGACCAGAGAATGACTCACAGTACGAGTTCTTAGTAGAAACTATTCGACAACCAGCTTATGATCTTCCGAAGAACCATACAATATGCCTTTTAGTTGGATCTGATTCACCTTGGTACATTAAGATTTATACTTACCTCAAGGACAACACCCTCCCACCTAACTTATCTTCAAACCAATGATGAACCTTTATATATCAAACCTCTCAATATACCATCATTGCCAATACCCTATACTGACATAGTCTAGATGGTACTTTACTCCATTGTTTAGAACGAGAAGAATCCATAACTACCTTACAAGACATGCACGAAGGGATCTACGGAACACACTCTAGTGGTCCTTCCTTAGCCAAGAAACTCATGCATTTGGGTTATTACTGGCTGAACATGGAAACAGATTCATATCAGTTTGTCAAGAAGTGTAAGCAGTGCCAAATACATGGGAACCTGATACATGTACCAGCTCAAGAGTTGACACCTTTAACGACACCTTGGCCCTTTTTCTAATGGGGACTTGACCTTGTGGGAAAGATTCATCCACCCTCATCCAATGGCCATAAATTCATCATAACTACCACTAAGTACTTTACCAAGTGGATTGAAAATGTTCCCCTCACCACTGCCACAGGTAAGCAAATCTCCTCATTCATTTTGAATTACCTCATCTATAGGTACGAAATTCCTTCATCCATTATCATAGATAATGGAAGACCCTTCAAAAACCAGGATGTCCAAGAACTCTATGACCGATTCAAAATCCAACACCGTTTTTCCTCACCCTATTACCCCCAAGGCAACAGTCAAGTTAAAGCATCCAACAAGACCATCTTAAAACTTCTCAAGAAGACAGTCAACGATGTTGGTCGTGATTGGCACATCTAACTCAATCCCGCTTTGTGGGCCTATAGAACCAGTATACACACTCCCATAGGTGCTACCCCTTATGCCCTTATCTATGGCTCAGAAGCTATCCTCCCCATTGATGTCAAATTACCATCTCTCAGGGTGTCGTTAAAAGGTCTCATATCAGATGAAGAGTACAGAGTCTCTAGATTGCAAGAACTAGAGTTACTAGAGGAAAGGAGACAAAAAGCCTTTGACCATCTCAAAGAATATCAACAAATGATATCAAGAAGCTATAACCACAGAGTTCGCCCAAGAGTCTTCAAAGTTAGAGATATAGTCCTTAAGGAAAATCCCCACAATCAACAGGATAGGGAAAAGAAGGGCAAGTTCAAACCCAACTGGCTTGGGCCTTATGTAATTGTAGCTACTTATGGATCGGGGGCATATCAGTTGGCAACATCAGAGGGTGAGTTGTTCGATGACCCAATCAACAGCATGCATCTTTGCAAGTTCTATACGTAGGAGAACCCCAATGTAAGGGGGGCATAAAATACAAAAAATCAAAAAATTAGAAAAATACAAAAAAATTGTCCTTTGGTGAAAACCTGGAAAACAAGCACCTTAGATGGGTATCATGATGAAAACCTGGCAAGCAAGTGTCATGTATACTTTCTAGCTTTTTTGTGCAAATAAAAGCAAGTGGTGAAAACCTGGTAAACAGGCGTTACTTGTGATGAACCACCTTCTCCATCTTTGGGAAACCAATCACCTTGTGTCCATTCTTCCTTGTGTCGCATTCGACTCGTATCTATCCTATAATAAAATCCTGACAATAACCTATCATGGCTTGATACTCTATCTCTTTGTTGGCCTTGTCAACCAAGGTTTTATCCCATATGATACCCATAGTGTGAGCCTAGCATAGTGTCTCTTGTCAGTATCCATGGTCCAAATCCGTCAACTACATTGCCTCTGCGCCATCACGTAGGCAAGGCCATTATTCTAATGCACCCCTGAGGCTTCCTTGTCCATCCCATATCTTATCGTCTATCTTCTAGTCCGTCCATGGTCCAAGTCCATGAACGACGTTGCCTCTACGTCATCACATAGGCAAGGCCATTTTTCAATGCCCTCCTGAGGCTCCACTATCCCATCCATTCCATGTCTAGTCCTTCTATCTATCTGAGTCTACGTCACTTTCTACCACCTAGGTCTTAGGTCTGTTAGGGTTTACCCCAAACTACGTTGCCTCTGCATCATCACGTAGGTAAGGCCATTTCATAATGAGCCCTCGAGGCACTAGGTCAGTCCTTTAGGGTCCATCTCACCAATGAAGATTGTGGAATCTTCTCACCAGGCAAGCAAGCGCAAGCAGAACCCGCTCTTCAAGAAAAAATTTTGATGCAAGGCACTTAACATATCCAAAGCAAAGTAGAAAACACCTAAGGCCTTCTAAAATGATTTTACTTAAATTATGGCAAGAAACAAACACATCTAAATGCAAGAATGTTTTGTGTTGGTTAGGTTAAAATGCAAAGTCTTGATTTTTGCTATCATGCCGTTCTATGCTACTCAAGGATGCCAAAAGCTAGAGATGCTATGATGGGGGCATGATTATTTTCTTTGTTTGCTGCTTGTGGATTAAACTTTAGTAATGTGACGCCTTGTCTAAAGACATGATCGACAAAAGACAATCGAGGACATCAAAGGTCTAACATGAACGGGGGCAATCCTTGTTTGTCGATACACAAGAAATACTCAGGTCATCTCGATTCAATTATACCTCAATGCTTGTATTAACTTACTAAATCAAAACCCATGTAAGTGATGCTCAGGTCATCGCGGTTCAATTATACTTAGATGATTGTATTAACTTACAACATTTCAGAAAAAGTACCAAAGAAAAATCACCCAATGATGAAATAAAGCACTTCAAAATACTTGCACTGTCAAGATGTCAAAATCAAATCCATCCATGTTACGCATCCATTTACACATCCATACATCCATATCCCATGCAATAAAAGATCCAAACATTGCAAAGTAACAATACAAAGTGAAGATTGTCAATCTTTCTATCAAATCAGTCTTTCAATCAATCTTCTATCTATCATCCTGTCATTTCTATGTCGATAGAGTACATTTGGAGATCACAAAAATAGAGCATATAGTTGCATATCATATCATATGAGATAGTCATTTACATGATTGAATCAGTTGCATACATAATAGAGTGCATTAGGTCATCCATATACAATCACCATATAGTGTTGAAATAGAAAAAAATCAAAAACATAGTGCATGACATAAGTTGTATAATCATAAAGATACCATTTGCATTCACACACATTAGAAACATATCAAGTAAGGCATCTAAATCTGCATTAGGTCATATAGCATCACATAACATCACATCAAAAAGTCTACATCAGATAACATCTCATTGCATCAAGTAAAACATCTAAGTCTGCATCAGATAAACACATACATCACATCGTACAATAGGAAATGCATCATAAACTCATACATATAGAGAGAATCAAAATAAGTTGCATAGTCATATAAACATCATAAAATATGTCCAAATGTATAAATATCAAAATGTTTATCTCTGAATTAGTGTCATATACAAAAAAATACATCCCAATGGATGGTGATACATGTCTCAAAATACAAAAATGGTACAAGTCTATCCGGCTATCTGAGCCATCAAAAAGTACATGGGGTCCAAAAGTGTCTGCAGGTCACTAGTACTCTTGCTGTTGTGGATCACTACTCCCAGTAGTGTCTCCTCCTCCGCTAGCCCCAGGATACTAGGAGCCCATCACGGAGGCTCCTGACCTTGATCCACCTGCTCTCCGTGAAGCCATAGACTGGCTCCTGTAGCTCAGAGCCCTCTGACTAGCTAGCACCGCACCATGGTATAATCCACAATAATACTATCTTGACCTGTGCTCTAGCAAGCTCTCCCTGTACCTATGCTAGCTACCCTCGCACCTATGCCAACTTTGTCTATGCCTATACTAGCTGTGCCTATGCCTGCTGCACCTGTCCAACCAAAAAGCTAATCATCGCGTCTGTCCCCAAGGCTGCCACTATAGTATCCCTTTCCACTCAGATAACTCATATCCAAGCATCTCCCATGTCTCTCTCTCTAGTCAAACCTGCAATATACTCTGCGTCTATCTCGTGTCAAGCCTCAACCCTCCTAAGCTGTGCCTACAGCTGTCTAACCTGCCCTCTCAGTGTAGCTATGGTCCTCTCATGGACATCTACCTGTGCTAGACCCTGGGTTACCTGTGCCTATCCCTGCCCCTGTGGCTGGGGCACCTACTTTTGTGCCATCTGCTGTTGTGCCACCTGCTGTTGTGCCACTTGTTGAGGCATGGCATCTGTGCTCGCTAAACCTACGATGCCTGCTGGGGTACCTACTGTGCGACCTGTGGTCCCTCCCCGATCCTCTGCCTCTGTCTAAGTCATCCTCCATCATCTTCACCTCCTCCCCCTCCTACTCCATCATCTCCTCCATCTCTACCACCTCCCCGTCCTCCTCTCCCCCTCCCCCTCCCCCTCCTCCTCCTCCAGCCAACCTGGCCCTCATCATCTGAGTCTGCCTCATTTGTGTGAGGCACTAACACCCCAGGTCCTGAGTATCTCAGGAACAGGTGAGCAGTGAACCAATCCTCGTAGTCCTACATCATTCTTGCATCTGCTATCTCCCTCCTCATGTCCCAGGTGACATCAGGTGTTTGCCGAAACTCTACTAAGGCCTCCTCATAAAATGCCATTAGTCCCCATCTGACCCTCTCAGCATGTGTCCATGCAAACTGGGCCTGCCCCTGTGGCATGCCTTGCCTCTTGCTGAACTATCTCAGTACTCTGCCAATAATCTCTCTCTAGTATGTGTCAGGTCCGTCCTATCAGCCATCTCGTCTGGAAATAGTAAGGTAACTCATTTGCCTCGTCATCCCATGGCTCGCAGTCTAAGTATGGTTGCTAGATGACCACATCTACCCCATCCAAGGCATGTCTCAATCCTCTAGCTTCCCTAGCCTATGCTGGGAAATCACTCCTGTGTAGCCATAGATGTAAGGCTCTCCCCTCTGTCTGTCAAACACACATATTAGTCTCGTGATCGCTATGTGCTCCCATAGCCAAAAACTGTAATAGTGATGCACCTGCAGATAGGCTCGTACTCTTATGATATACCCCCTGATGCATATCGTGGTATAAGTGAGCAAGTACGCAGACACCCCAAGCATATTGGGTGCCCTCTGTCACCATCCTCTCCATGATCCTACCCCATCCAATGGGGAACCCATGCAATCTCTTGTCAAGGCATACAACGCCTTCGATCAGTCCTGCTACAATCCCTAGGAAGTAATCGTAGTAATCATGAATGTCCTGCCAAGGGATGACCTGTCCAACCAGATCTAGGTCATCAAACACTCACCTGCACTCAACGAGTCCCACATCTCTCTGTGGATCATACTCCACTAGCTCACCCTGAATTGGCAAATGCAAAATCTGATAAATGTCCTCCAAGGTCATGGCCATCTCTCCAATAGGGAAGTGGAAAGTCCCATCCTCACTATGGAATCTCTCCATAGCGACAGTCAGCAAACCACGGTTTTCCATAACCTCTGGCATGAAGCATATGTAATCCAATCCCATAGCACCAAGTGCCTCTCTATCTAACTCAGTTAGCATATATCTCTGCAACAAGGGCATAGGGAACTGCTCCATAGACTGAAGTGTATCTCATATATCCTCCTGCAAGCACGTAAAGCAAGGCATCAACCCACAACTGCAAGTACCATACTCAACATATCTAGAAACATGTCAACTAACTTAGCATTTCAAATTGATCAAAATAGCAAATGACATCTCTTGACTAGATTCCTGCAATCTCAGAGATAGCTTATCGATTGATGTGTCAAACAGGACACCAATCGAGTTAATTTCGCTAAGTAGTCTACCTATCCATCACATATGCACCACAACATGTGGTAAATGCGTTGCTTTTTAACCAAAGCGTCGTTTCTTGACCAATGTGCCACTTCTAGCAAATGCACTGCAAAAACACATGTATGTACCGTCCAGACAAAAGTGCTGCTAAATTCAACAAATGCGCTACAACATAGTGCATGTGCTGCCTAATTCTATGCATGCGCTAGTTTAACATATGCGTTGTTTCATTCTACACATGCGCTGCAGAACAATGCATGCGCCATTTCGTGCGACATATGCGTCGCTCTACCTTTCAGCGCATCTATCTACCTAGTTTTCTCCTAGCATTTATTGCTACCTAAATCGACCCTAGGGGAAGTTTTTCAGGATACATACCGGGGATCCCGCCTCTGCTAGCCGGTCGAATCGATGCTACTCGCATGGAATATCTACTTCTCTGACTGCCATGCTACTCTAAGCTCTCTGAAGTAAATCAAACTAAGATAAGTGTGCAAATGAATTGTCTTGTGGACCCAGCTCCTATTTATAGCTTGCAAACCCTAATTTGGCTATGTGGTGACTACAACTACTTCCCACATCCGTTTCTTCTAGTTTTCTTTCTCGTTTCTCTGAAATGCATCCTATTTCTTCCAACCTAACCTACTTTCCCTTTGTCTTCGTGAGATTGTCCGTCTCACGTCCTTTTGCCTTCTTTTCGTCTAATCTCCCGAGGGGGCATTCTATCATCATCAAACCTGTACCAGGGCAAACTAGGACATGTATCATTATCAGACTATCTATTCTTTGAAGCAACATGATAAAACACATTGCATCAAAGAGGGGCAAAATGTATATGCCTAAAAATGACATGATTCACATTCTTCTAAATTAATTAAATATCAAAATATTTAATTATC
This sequence comes from Cunninghamia lanceolata, assembly GCA_027924645.1. Classification (NCBI taxonomy): domain Eukaryota; kingdom Viridiplantae; phylum Streptophyta; class Pinopsida; order Cupressales; family Cupressaceae; genus Cunninghamia; species Cunninghamia lanceolata. The sequence continues at coordinate 1,031,895 of BSBN01001410.1, read as the reverse complement.
TTTTCTAAGGTCAAAATTAAATAAAATCCTTTATTTAATTAAATTCTTCCAAACAATTAAATAATTCTCAATTATTTAATTAAATCAAATCATTCTTCCAAATTAAAATAAATCAAATCAAATTTATTTAAATCCTCTCACTCTCCAAAAATAAAATACAATCAAATATTTTATTTATTCTTCCAAATCATGCACACAATTAAATAAATTTATTTATTTAATTTGCTTTCTTATCTTCTAAATTAAATAATACCAATTATATAATTGTTTTCTTCCAATAATATCTTCTCTAAATTTAAATAAATCAATTATTTTTTTAAGTTTCTTTTTCTTCTAAATTGAGTTATCTCTAAATATAATTCAAGCTTTGTGCACATGCAATTAAATATTCCTAATATTTAATAAAGCAAAATATCTTCTTATTCTCATGTAAATCCCTTCTTGTTTTAAATCACTTAACTGATTGTTATATTCTTTTAAATGCTTTAACTCATTCTTCTATTCTTAGCAAATTCCTCTCATGCAAAAGAAAACAAGACACATGTCCTCTTCTTATTCGTTGCACATTCCTCAACTATTCTCAACCGTTGATCTTCCCATTCTTTCTATACCATTGATTTTCATTCTTCCAAGTCTATAGAAACCCTGTTCTTCCATTCTATTCATCCAAGCTTTAAGTATTGTTACTCTGTAGGAATTACAGCACGCCTTTGGCACCAATTCTTTCATTGCTTGTGATCACACTTTTGTCACTACGCACTATAACCCTTGTTGTGAAGCTTCTCTTCATTGCAACATTATCATAGCCATTCATAATCGACATTCTTGACAAAGAAAAGAAGTGCACTCATTGAGGGCCCTTTTCATACACACAAGGATGATTCTAATAGGCAACCAATGGAAGTTTCGATCTAAGGAAGGTTTGCTTTGTTGATTCATTGCTTATTTGGTTTGATCTTCTTAGTTCACTATTCTATTGAGTTTTGGGTATTTGATATTGTTTATCATTGCATATTCATTGTTGAACCAAATTCCCCCTAACATTTATATACTTTAATCTACCTCACATTTGCATACTTTAATTAGATACATTACATTTATTTAATTAATTAGGATTAGCCTTTTACATGCCTTCCATCATCAAATTAATTAAATAAATTGAATATTTATTTAATTAAACTAATTTCCTACACCTTCCCCACTATTTAATTTTGAATAATCTTACTATTTGATTAATTAACTTCTAATCTTCACTAATAAAATAAATTGAATGTTAAATCATGTCTTGAACTCACAAATAAATAAATTCAAAAACTCACATGACTAGCTAAAAGGAAAAATTCAAACTACTTTTACATCTCTACCATACATTTCCATAGTTTAGATAAAGCAAGATTCCAGGCCTCGTTGATGCAAACCCATTCAATAGCTCTAAAACATCCACGCAATGAACTATTAACTAGAATCTAGAAGGGAGAAATTACAAATTCTAAAGAGATAACATTAAGGCATGGAGTTGTATCTATGTATTCAAAATTACTAACCTAATCTATAACGCTAAGTACTATTTCATCTTCATTATTGAGCATGTCAAATAAAGAAGAAATTTTAAGGATAGAATGAAGATGATAGTGTAATGGTTGGATTGAGAGATATATGGTTATTGAAACATAGAAGTAACATAACGGTGTAGGATACTGTGGTCCATTAACAACTTCAAATTGGCCATTAATTAACCTACAAAGATGCTAACTTTTTGGATTTCTTAAGGGGTCCTAATTTATGATGTCTTAAGGGGACGTCTTAAGTTCTCAAAATTTGGTGAAGTTGCACAAGGCAACCAAATTTAACAATATAATAAAATTAAATTTAAAGTAAATTCAAAGTAGAAAAACATGTGCATTTAACAAATAAAATATATAGAATAATAATTTTGATATATAAAAGTGTAGAGTATAAAATTGTGTACATACACATGTATACAAATTTGTGTACACAATGTGTAATAATGTAATTGTGTATGTACATATATGCCAACTCAAAATAATGTTTACAAAATGTGGTTATGTTATCTCAAGAAAATCCAAAACTTGTGGGGAATGTAGCAAGTCTTCACGCCACCTGATATAAAAATAATACAAGCAATTTATCAATATATCATCAAAACATGTATTTTAATTTATATAAAACTATCTAGATATACACAATTTGTACCTGTATTTACAAGTGTCTCACACATGTGTAGATATAGGTTTAATCTGCATCCTCTCAAGTTTTTGTTTCAAAGTATGTGATGAATTTGTGATGATGGCCTAAGGATATAAAAGGACAATTTAAATCAATTTCAACTAATAACGTACAAGAAATATCAAAACATGTATTTAATGTATTTAAAAGAACAATATAAATCTATTTAACTATATTTACCTGTATTTACTTATTCCATTGTACCAGCTCCATCCTCTCTTTTTTCCAATGCATCGATGATTGTCTCATGGTCTTCCATAGAAATTATCCATAACTCTTTATTTGCAGGTTTTGCACAATACCTCTCCAGTTTTATATTTATTGCCAACACCAAATGTGATTAGTGTATAATCTTCTTATGTGTTTCATAATCTTCGAATGCAGGCAAACCATTCTTCCTTATTAGGTATTTCCGTAGCCAAGTGCCAACAACCACCACTGAACCTATTGGATAATGATAGCCATCATCAAAGAAATTCTTAAAATTTACTTAAGGGGATCAAAGAAGTTCTTAAAATTTGCTTAAGGGGATCAAAGACTTGTTATCAAAATTTTCTTAAGGGGATGTCTTAAGGGGATCACCAAACCTGTTGGATAAGGAAAGCCATCATCAACTTCTTAAGGTGCTATTAACTTATCTTTAGTCTCCCCACAACGAGCCAACCAATATTTTGTTTCCTCTTCATTCTTCTTTGGTGTAACAATAGCATATACATGTCCTGCAAACAAATTTTGATTCAATAACTTGCACATGTCCATAAAATTTGACCAATCAACATACATGCATTCATATGTACACATATAAATAAATAAAAGCACTACAAATTAGTAATGAAGTGAAATAAAATGAAATAATTTGAATTAAATTACCTTCTTGTACAAGGTATGAAACACAGTCATAATCATCTAATGCAAACAGTTGATCATTGTCTTTAATTATTTTTCACTTTGATCGTGTACTTGTGCAAGTGTCAATGGTCTTTAATTCCACTCTTCAACCCATTCTATATTCTCACATGCTTCCTAATCTCCTGAAATACAAAACTAACAAAAACATGCAATCTCCCTTGTCTAGATAGTCCATGTACTTGCATTCGAACTCCTAAATGAATGCCATTTAGTATATCCACTAATTGTCTAACAATCAAGTCTAGGTAGAATATTTTCTTTTTCAACCAACCAAAAGAATCGACGAACTGTAGAGTACTCACTTGATCCAGGTGTACATAATCTTGTATTGCACCAATCTACAATCCCACATGCATCTCTAAATTTTACTAGATCTTCAAATTTTAATTGTTGTCTAGCAAAAATTCTTTTAACACACGCACCAGCTCCATCATGTTCTCCTTTACCATGTCCAACTTCAAAAGAATTCTAGATATGTTGGACATTATTCTCCTTGTGAACCCTACTTAACCAACGAACATTCAAGCATTCTTGAACTGTCCCGTACAATTATCTAACCATATAAGATGTTCAGTCATCTGAATTCCTCTTTCTCTTAAATTTGTATAAAATATATTGAAACAATATTGAACAAACTCTAATGAGTGTAACTAATTGTCACTTAAATAGAAATGATACTCCCTCAAAACTTTTCTATCATTCTCTGTGCTATCATCTGCATGTCTATAAACAATATGAACAAACATAGCAACTTGCACTGAATTGTAATATTGTGATTGAATTTTCTCTTGCGGAGCTAAAGTATAGTTTTCTGCAAAATCAACCACTGATAGTATAGTACCAACTAGAAATGTGTTTCTACATTCACGAAATTGTCCATCAAGCCATCGAGCTTGTTGAGAGTGCTTGACATATTTTGGTACAAATTTACTCTTAAATTCTGAAATAAATGCATGCACACTAACCTTTTTTGTAATTAAATCACAACACTTTCCAAATTTTCCATCTTTTAAAGAATATTCAACATTCTTAAATCTTTTAACATCCACTAATTGTTGTCCAAAATCATTTTCAACACTTTCATGCATACAAACTCTTAACAAAGAAAGATTGCCACAACTAGTGCATTGTCCAGAAATACATGAACTTAAATAAAATGATTTTTCATTAGATATTTCATAGAACAAATTTGATATAAACTCTTTTATTGCTTTAGTTGGCATATTAATATCACATTCCTGTATAATCATGTTACTATGTAAAGTACAACATATATATTGAAACACATCATAATAATAACGAAATTGAACATTCATTTTACAACAACAAGATATATGTTGCTTATTAATCTTTACATACCATGGTTTGCATTTTTCAAAAGATCTTTGACTTATTTTAATATTACCAAGTAACACTAATTCATCACAAAATTTTCTATAAAATTTAGTTTACGTTGTATCTAATAGGTGTTTTGGATGAGGATCGTGAACTTTGGACCCCACTCTTAATTTTAAAACATCTCTAGCATTAGATGATACCCTAGTATTATCATGTCAATATTTTTCGATCAAAGATCTGATTTCAACATTCAATTTCATGTCAGATCTTGGGAGTCAACCACTAAAACTCTAACATTGGTTAATTGGATCATTTTCTATACTTTCTCTTCTTTTTTCCGCTCTTACCAATGTTTTAGGATGTACTTTTAGAATTCCACTAATATTGCTTACCATTCTTCTATTCAAAGTTGTTTTATTCACTATCGCAGTTGTTATAGCTCGTCTTGCTGCATTCTTATCTTTGGATCGTCTATTATTTCTAATAGACTCAATGGCACTAGCAACAATAGACATAGCATGTTTTAGTGATTGATCTTTTCTTCTTGGTTTAACAAAAATGCCTAACATTTTCATTACTTTTCTCATTTTCCACATTCTCATTAATTGCATCATTAGTTGACATTGAAATGATTTTTTTTACGATAAAAAAATTCCTTGTATAATCTATTGGCATGTGTTCTTATTTGTCTCCAAGAAATTTTACTAGGAAGATTATCTAAAACATCTCTTTCAATTTTGAAAAAAATAAATCTCATTTTCAACATCACATCCTAGATTTTCATTTTCATTTCCAACTTCAAAATGATTTTCATTTTCAACAACAAAATGGTTTTCATTTTCATTTTCAACAAAAGGATTTTTATTTTCATTTTCAACAACAAAATGGTTTTCATTTTCATTTTCAACAAAAAGATTTTCGTTTTCATTTTCAACAACAAAACGGTTTTCATTTTCATTTTCAACAAAAGGATTTTCATTTTCATTTTCAACAACAAAATGGTTTTCATTTTCATTTTCAACAAAAGGATTTTTGTTTTCATTTTCAACAACAAAAGGATTTTCATTTTCAACAACAATTTGTTTCAAATTTTGATCTCTACGAATATTATCAATCTCAACATTGTTATATCCAACTTGTTTTAAATCTCCTATCAACACCATTTCCATTTCATTCAAAGGTGGATTTGATAAGTACCTGGATTTGTGCCTATTGAAACATTCTCCATAGCATTGACAAAGAGATTTGAAGACATACTAGGAGTAGTTTGTATAATCGTATTAGTTTCTACATTGACCTCTTGCAAATTTGCATCGTCTACATTTATGGTCTCCTCAATGTTTTTATCTTCAATAGTTGTGGAATTGGATGCTTCAGCATTATTCATTGATTGAATCTTTATTCTTCTACATCTTTGTCTTTTTGCCTCCTCTCTCTTTGCTTCAATTTCTTCAAGGGTTAATAGCTTCCTATCTTTCCTCTTATTATGACTTTGTGATCCCATGATTAAAAAATTTATGAAGCATGTACAGATGAATGTCAAAAACTTGAAAGCCTTTCTTCTTTGTTCAAGTCCTTCAAACAAGTAGCAATTCAACAAAATTTCACTCAGTGTCTCAATGATAGCTTCTATCAAAATTTAAACAATATTCCAAGTTGATGGACCTGCAAAAGAAAAAAAGATGGTAGAGAATGTTGCAAATGTCGTTGTCGGCCGTACTGTAGAGCAAGTTGCAGGGCTGATAGTCACAGTCACAATCTTATTAAAAAAATGGACAAATAATAAACAGGATCCCGTTCTACAAAATGAGATTCTGTTTAGTAAATGACATCTCGTTTTATTTTACACCGATGAAGTAAGAAATGGGATCCCGTTATTTAAAATTTAAATTTTAAGCTCAGGTTTTTCTTTGTAACCCAGTTCGGGAAATGCTTTGGGGACCCGAACCTAACCTGTGGACCTGGTTTGACCTACAACTTGAAGGTCCTGTCAATGTCACAACAAAATAGTGACTTTGGGCATATATCTGAAGGTCTATTTTGCAGAATATTTTGACAAAATTAAAACCCATTATAGATGAGACAATGTAGATTCTAAATATGTAAATTTTTTTACAATTGGATTATTTTTTCTATTTTTTAATCAATTTCTAATGAAATAGGTCCATAAACTTGAATTATCAGGGTTTTTTAGTATTTTAATAACTTTTTATTAAAATATTTTTTTGTAAAAAAAATTGTATAAAAATGTACTTTAGACAATTCCTTTTCAATTTCAAAAAAAAATTTAAAAAATGTTAAGTTTAGGTCATCTTATGCGTGACATACACGATTTTTTAAAAGACCAAAAATGGCCAATAAAAAATTAATAAAGAAAATATTCAATAAAAAATTACAAAAAAATATAGAAAACATGCTTCAGTGAGTTACAAATCTTTTCCTAAAAGGATTTAGAAAAATATGATTATTTAGGTCAAAATATGGATGACGTACATGTACATGGTATAGTAAAAAAAAAGGTGACTTTTAAACAGTGGTTTTTAGAAACGCTTATTCAAAATCAATTTCTATCATCTGGGTATTGAAAAAAATTACATATGTAAAAACTAGACTTCGAGTACTATATTTCATATTTAGTGACTTTTTCCAAGATTCCACCTTTAAGTGCTTCAAATTTTTAGGTCAAATGTGACAAATTCTGAAAATCAGGGAAAACACTTCCACTTTTTGGCCAAAAAGTGGACTCAACTTCTTGCACACACCCGTTTTGAGTATGTTAAAGATTTCATCTTTAATTTATTTTGTTAGTGTATTGATTTTTTGTCAAAAACCAGTGTCTGGTATTTTTGACTTTTTTTAATCATTCATCAAAATTTCAAATAATTTACATTTTTAGAAACTAGACTCCATTCTACACATTCAAAAAAATTTTGATTTTCGATTAGTTTTCAAATATTTTATTGGGAAGCATGCTTAATTTTCTATTTTTCAGGATGTGTCCACTTTGAACATTAGTAAAAAATCAATTATTCATGAAAACATTATCAGAAAAATTAGGGATAAACTACATGGTGTTAGCTAATTTCTCACCGAAGCGATTTTTGAAATACTAAAAAAAAGTTAACATTTTAAGGAGAGCACACCAGACACTATGTTATGTTTTTTTGAGAAAAATAGGACCAATTTGTGTGCTTCCTTTTTTTGAACCCCTTAATCTCAACCATTTTTGAAAAAAATAGTAGTTTAGAAACTAGATTCAAAGCAATACGACTCTTTTTTTGTTGTATCTTCAAATTTCGAGTGTAACTATCTTCAATTTCTCATCCAACATCAGTCTTTCCTGATTTCAAAAAAAAAAAGTGGCATCTTAAGACCCCCTTTTGGTCCCTTATCTTTGTATACTCACCCTGACATATAATGTATCATAGCAATGTAAAATCATATTTCAAATTCATATGTCATCAGCAAAATTTGAAACAATATATGAATCACAAAACCTAGATTTCACAAAAACTAGGTTTTCCTAAAAATGTGACTTTTTCTTAACAAACCTTGGTAATGAATAGTTTCAAATGCAAAGTAAAGCACTAGGAAATGACTAATTAATGCAATATCAATCAAATCTAATGCAAAAATCAAAAATGTAAATCTTTTTATGATGATCTAAAACTTATGCAATGCGAAAAAGTATGCTTTTTCCTAACCCTAAAATGCTTGATTTTTTCACTTTTCAATGCAAATATGCAAGAATTTCTTTTCTTTAAACATGAATATGATATGCAACAAAAAATTGAAATGAACTTAATCATGCCATAAAGATCTGAAATAAATCACTAATCTCCACACCCTAGTGTCAAGACTAGCTAGCTTTTCTAAAATGCAATGTTTTCTAAACCCTAATGTTGAAACTATGCAAAAATAAATTATGTAGGTATGCAAAATGATAAATGAATTCAATCCTAATCAAGTCTAGGATAGAAAACAAGTCAGATCTAATGCAAGAAGGATGCCAAAGTGCAAGAAACGATGGGTTCACTGAAATGTTTTAGATGGAAAAGAGAGACTTAGCCTAAGGGATTAAACTAGGTTAAAATGCTCTTCTACTGGAAACATTAGAACACAAATCAAGTTTGGCTACTAGCTATGAAGGAGAGCCAAACTATAGGGGTTCTATTCTTTTTTTGTATAGAGGATAATCAACCAAATTCAATCAAGTTCTAGTGAGAAAAACTAAGGTAAATGAGTACACCTTATTTGACAAAGATTTGCTAATAACTAACTATTAGAAATAGATATCAAAAATTTAAAAGTACAACAGAGATCAAGAGGTAGAGAAGATCCTAGAACCAAACTGGAGGGCACCAAAGGACTAGGGTGCTTGGGTACCCTAGAACCTAATTAGGGTTTCATAGAATCTATGAGTTTCACCAGACTGGTACCTACAAACCCTTTCTTCTTCCTGAATCTTGTCTTTTGAAACCTGTATCTTCATCCTATGCACAAGCAAAGAGGAAAAGGTTGTGTTGTGTATAGGGGCTTTCCTTAGTAAAACCCTATGTTAGTGTTTCCACATCTACTATAGCAATGATTATATCCAAGAGTGCATTTTGTAGGCAAGCAGAGGCCAAATCTGCAATATATGATGAAAGTATGAATGAAAATGATTAAGATTACCACAAGATGTGAAACCCTAGTTGGAGTAGATGCTCAAGATCATGCCCCAACAAGGAGAGTGATGGTGAAGGCTTGAAACTTCCTTCAAGACCTACAAAAAAACTTCATAACATCCACAAGTAAATGTAAATTCCAAGCATGAAGAGTACTAGAGCATAGAAGATCAATCATGTAAGCAATTCCAATTGTTCTCTTGATAAGCAAGTAGTCATCTAGGTGTAAAATTAATTGTAAAACTCCTTTATATATGCATTCCTGCTCACAAATAATGAATAAAACTAAATAGGGCTGACATGTACAAGATAACGAGGTGTTCTAAGCTGACACCACAAGAGGGGCTAAAGGACTCATCTGAGACCAGGGCACCCTGGTTCTTTAGCCCCAGAAACTCTGGGGAGCATCTAATGTCATGGGCTTAGGTCAGTCCTAAGTTTATTCTGTTAGGTTTAATCATCAGGATTGATATTTTATCGTTTAATGTTTAAAAGGTGTTAAAATAGGTCCTGACTAACAAGGGTAAACATTTTACTCTATAACACTTTTGTGTTAAATAAAAGTCAGAAGTGGTTGAAATCTAAGATGAATGGTCATACTGCAAGTACTCCTTCACATAAAGAGCACACAATGGTGGGTAAGCAAATTTATGTAGGAACCTCAGCCCAAGATACACCTATCAAGACTCATTCTACAGGATCCAAGTCTCCTACAAAGGATGGGAATGATGGGGGTGAGGACCCAAAGAAGAATGCTAAGCTAAAAGAGTAGTGTGAATGTGGCAACCAGCCTTTCAAGAGAAAACTAGAAATCAAGAGGCCTCTAGGGTGAAAGCACAAAGATGAGTATACATTTTGTGGAAGTCTTCCATGGATGGAAAATGCCGCTTGAAATGAGTACATATTTTGAAAATAATGGGTGCTCATTTAGGATCGGGCTCTTGAAGCAAAATGGGTACCCATTTTCAAAAAGTATTTATTTTTTTAAAACATGCCTATGGTAGCAATTTTTTTTAGAAACGGGTACCCATTATTTTTAGAATGGGTACCTGTTTCTAAAATTTTAAAATTTCAAACTTGCCAATTTGCATTAGTTTTAGGCTTGGAAAGCCAAGCCTTAGCTTTGGACCTACAACTAGGAGACCATGAAAACAACAAGAGAAAAAACTAGTTTCACCAATATGGTTGATGACTTTTTTTAAGAATATTTTAACAAAATTAAAACCGATTATATATCTGAAAGTCTAGTTTTCAAATATGTAATTTTTCTACTATTGAACATAATTTTCTATTTATTATTTATTTTCTAAACAAACTAACTCATAAACTTGAAATAACATACGTTACTTTTTTTTAATAACTTTTGATTTTGAAAGTTTCTTGAAAAGAAAAATCATGTTTGAGCAATCTAGACATCATTCTCTACATGGTGAATTTTTTCTTTAGTTAATTGATTAGTTTAGTTTAAATTATGCTAGCCATACACGAGGGGTTTTAAAAAACACTAATTAGGGCCATTAAAAAATTAATAAAAATATATATTAATAAAAAAATTACAAAAAAATACCCTGACCAAAATTCAACATCTTGTGCATCTTTCCACAAAAGGAATTAGAGAAATACCTTAATTTAGGTCAAATTAGGTTGGTCGTACAAATGTATGCTTTGGCAAAAAACATGGGACTTTTAAAAAGCCACTTTCTGTAGATCCAATAAAAAACCAACTTTCATCATGTAGATATTAGAAAAAAATTACATATTTGAAAACTAGAAATAAAATCCTACATTTCTTATTTTTACATCATCTTAATATTTTGTGTAAGTGATTCAAATTGTCACTCCAAGTATGAAAAATTTTGAAAAATAGGAAAAACACCACTTTTTGGCCAAAAAGTGTACTCATCTTCTTGCACTTACCCTCTAAACCCTTATGTTGAGAGTGTGTTAGGACAGGAATAGGTGCATCAAGATCAAGAAGATAGGGTGGCTCTTTCTCCACCACATAAGAGCATAGTTCCACCTTCTTCTATGTAGACTCCTCCACCTAGTTCTCATGATGGTATGTCTTCCCCTCCTTTACCCTTATAGTAGAAGAAGATTGTACCTTGTGTACCTCCACTTGGCTCTGTGCCAAATATAATGGTTGATGGCATTCCTATTTTGCCAACTCCTACATGGTTACGAGAAGAAGTTAGTAAGAAGAGGAAGTACACTTAGATTATTAACATTGAGTTTGATGTGGTTGCCAGATTGTTGAGATTAGAAACTTCACCCAAGAAAGAAAAAATAATGTCAAGGCTCATGGTTGATCCTATGACAAAACATCAATATGTGGAGATGGTAGAGCCAATGGTGGAAAAGGATGAAAAATATATTTTAATTGATGACTTTCATATTAAGGTGGATTTAGGGCCTCCTTCAGTGCAGGGTGACATTCACAATGCCAAATTATCTATAGAGATCCTAGCCACAAGATTAGAAGAGAGGGAGAAAGAAAATGAAATGTTACAAGAACAAGTGAATATTCTCACCTCTTACATTAGGTCAATAGTGGACACTGTTGCTCAGCCCTTGGATGCAACTATAGACACCCTTGTGAAGGCTCCTTTGAAAGGTGTAAGTGCAGAGGTTGTAGATCAAATAAATACATATAAATTCTAGGGAAAAACAATAGAGGAATGGGTTGAAAAGTTGATAGTAGAAGGTTTGTTGTATATTCATGAGGTAATTCTTTTGTATACCAAGATATCTAATAAGCAGACCAAGGTTTTTTCTGATTTAAAGATAATTAAGAGAGAGGAAGCAATGTTGAATGTAGCCAAGAATGGGCTCTAGGATATGGTTAAGATTGATTCTAGTGTGTTAGTCTCTAAGAATGTTACTGATAAGCCAGATGAGAATGAATTAGTGAAATGGCTAAATACCATTGACTGGAAGCTAGTGATGGCAATGCAACACCTACCAGACCTGAAGAATATTTTGAAGAACAACAGATCGTATTTATTAGATCTCAAAAGTTCCTTTGTAACCTCAGGGGTTGATATATTTGATGAAACTAAAACAAATTTATTGGATGCTTCTATTGCTAAACAAGATTTCAAAGATTTTCTAGTAGAAGTAAGGAATAAGGAGAATCCTAATGGTAATCCAATTGAGAAGTTATGTAATGCATTAGCCTATCTTTTGAATTTTAAGAAAGTTATTGTGGAAATACACAGGAAGTATGAGGATGCGAGTAATGTTTTACAAAGGTGGAGGACTAGATTGAATATGACCAATATACCAAATGGCAAGGCCATCATCTCGATCCTAAACAAGTTCAAAATCCTTAAGGCTAAGTTGTATGATTCACAAGTATCTTTAGATTAGCTAGCAAAAGAGGATCAAGGCAAATAGGGAAAGAAAGATAAGTAAACAGATCCAAATGTTGGAGAGGAGGATGGAAAAGATGCATCGTCATATTTTTTTATAGCTTTCTTTTCATAAACTTTGGAAAACTTTATATTCTATTATTCATTATTAGACTTTTCTTATTTATTATTATTAAAAGAAGTGCTATTGTACTTTAATGGCTCATTGCAAAGACAATTATGTGGGAAAGTTGGTTCCTATCACTTTTACTATATAATGAATGAGTGAAAGTGATACAAGATCTTTTGGTGAAAATTGTTTTTAATAACTAGATCATTAATGTTTTGTGGGTTTTAATTTTTGAAGGAAAAGGGGGTCATTTTTGTACGAAGTCTATAACAATTTTGGAAGAGGAGTATTATGCTCTACCTTGGACTCATCAATACAAGAGAGAGTTGATATTGGGTCATCATCTTTTGTGTTTCTATTTATTCTTCTTATGTTGAATATCTAGGATCTTGAGTACATAAATCTATAGTTCTTTGTATGGAATGTTGATAACCTGCCTTCTTATATTCACATTGTCATCTGTGTGTCTTCACTCTTAAGTTTGAATTTGAATCAGAAAGGTGGTGGTTCAATAAGTTGATAATCATTTACAAGATTTATTCCATTCTTATGTTTGAATATGACCTGGTGACTTTATAATTGTAAGTTGTATTTAGTTTGCCTACAATGCATTACATGCATTAAGGATTTGCTGCATTTTTATACTTGTAAAAATTCACCTTTCCCACTTTCACGTCAAAAGCATACCCAGAACAATTCGTTTCATCATACGAAGGGAGTTTCCCATTCTTCAAACATAGAGAACAGTTACAAACCTCCATGTGTAATCTATTCAACTATTAGTACATTTGTCACCTTGTAGTTGGACAAATATATATATAAAAAAGAGTTAGGTGACAAAATATATTCACTAACAAGGTCTGATTTTATTTTGTATAGAGAATAGACTTTGCATGGTATATTATCCATGCTTTATATGAACTCACAAATGCATATTTCAAAAACTACCTATGTAAACTTCTTAAAACTATATTTGATAATGAACAAAAATAGATAGGGGGTTCTATAGAAGAGAGGATTTGATTCCAAAAAAAATGAGACCTTTGGATGTCCAAATTTTCCCAATCAAGTGATTAACTTGATGGTTTATACAAACCCAATTGGTTTTACCTAAAAGAACATCTAGAAGAAGACATTTTCAAGACCTAGAGGGCCCTGTAAGAGAGTTTGAGGAAATGCTTGAAACAATTTCATGGAAGAAAGGTAAACTCTTGCCTTTGCAGCATTAAATGAAAATACTATACCATAAACATAAAACATAACACTAAAAGGTTAAAGTGGATGGCAGTGTGCCCTATTTCATTCTTTCGACCTCATTCTAGTTGAATGAGATAGGAAGAATGAAATAGGGAACAACACAGTTAAATGTTTTTTGACATGAATTAAACTCTACTTATTTATAATTTTAGCAAAATATCTTGATAATGCACATTAACATAGAGTAGATATACCTATGTAGAAGAGTTATGGTTAGCTACAACTCATCCCTCATGAAGGTGGGGTCAAAAGCCTTTACAAGGAAGAATGAAACATGGAAGGACAAGGTTAATTTTTTTGACATGAATTAAACTCTACTTTACAGTTTTAGTAAAATATCTAGACAATGCACATTGACATAGAGTATATAAACCTACATAGAAGATTTATGGTTATTTGCAACTCATTTTTGCCTCATGGTAATTTGCAACTTGTCCCTAGTGAAGTTGGCATCAAAAGCATCTATATCCTAGTTTTAATTTTTTTAATTACACCAAATAATGACAATGCTTGAAAAGGTACACATATTTGAAAGTGCCAGAAATGTGGGTCCCATCACCACTAGAGTTAGAGGTCCATCATGATGGAAAGTGGCATATGCAAAAATGTCAAGTTAATGATTATTGTGTGTCCCATCATTGTAGCCGGTGGTTCATCATGGCATGGTATTGTATGTTAGAATCATGACATGATGTCTTAGACATGCTATTTTGTATGGAGAAGAGCCAGCCATCAAAGTCAACTTAAAATATGGGTGATAAATAAAGAAAGACTTTTATTGATGCTTGATAGTTTTTATTCTACCACATTAGCTCCATGTGGGGTTTTAACAATACAATGACATGTGTTTTCAATAGTATGATCAAGTTGCACGTCTTTCTTTATCCAAGAATTTAATGTCATGTTCTCTATAGACACCATCCTTTTTATTAGTATCTAAAGTTAACATGAAACAAAATTACAACCCTTTATGATTTTTACTATAGGCCCTATGAAGCAAAGTCATAACACAACAAATTATTTTATTTTTCAAGTTCTAATTAATATTTTCATACAATACATTTATTAACTTTAACGATAAAGAAAAATTTAAAAATTAAAGAAATATATAATAGTTACATTAATGATAAAGAATCTATTGATTATATTATTAATTATAATACTACTATATTAACTATTTTAATCATAGTTAATTACATAATTATGATTAATTATATATTAATACTAATTAAATAACTAAGTGAAATATGATTATCAAGTATATTGGAAATATAAAGTTAGGGATTAAAACTCTACTAATTGTACAATAATATTGGTTATATAATTATAATTAATTATATTAATATATTTATTCATTAAATTATGTGTGTGCATATGTGTATATATATACATATGTATGTATATACTATATACATGTATATATATGTATACATACATACATATATATATATATATACATATATGTATATATGTATATATCTATAATATACATATATAGATACATGTATATATCTATAATATACATATATAGATACATGTATGTATATATACCAATTTTCTTAAATGTGCAACAAGAATTTGCTTAAATGTGCAAAATTTGGTTTTATAAATAGTATCACTATTCTTCAACATGAATTTGAAGATTATGCAAATTTCTTCTTAGGTTACAATAACAGAATGTTACAACCTGACATGGAAGAATTTTTCAATTACATTCAAGGAAATTTTGCATGGGCAATTTCAGAAGGAATGACAGGACCATCAGGATATTTCACCAATCCTCATAGTTATTATATACCAAGGGTAGAATCTTATCCTTTGACCCACAATTGGTTTGCTAAGGCAATTGTTCAAGATATGGAACCCTCTTTGGTGCCTACCCTTGTTGCTGCCAGGACAGAAATAGATATGGCATCTATAGAAGAAGTAGAAAAAATAATTTATGTCTTTAGACAGAGAGCTGATGATTTAGAAATTATTTTTAGACCACTTCCAATGCATTTAATGCCTCCAACAGTTTTCAACTAGCACTTGGGTTTGTCAGTGTTGTGACATCGGCCACGTTGAAATCCGACAATAGGATGCAACCCTGTCATAAAAAGCAAGATCTCCATATCTGCTTTTGGATGTAAAGCAAGTCCTCCTCACTTATGGTGTCCTTAAAGCGATTGTCTTTTCCTTTCCATTATTGTTAGTGCTTGTGTATATGACTACTTAACAGCTATCCACTCCTACAGTGGATTCTACATGTCAATATTGTATGGTCAGATTTCTAGGTTAGTTAATAATTTTTGAGTTCTACCAGCTATAAATAAGGGCTTTGAGCCTCATTGTATTCATTCATAAACTCATTCAAGAGTTGATCTAGAGTCTTGTAGAGAGTCTTAGGAAGAATCTTACGATCACATGAGTATGCTCTTGTTCTGCACGTAATTGCGATCTGAACAATCAGAAATTGTGTAGAAAGGTCTTATAGTGTGATAGTCCATATCAGTTATTACGCTTATACTTTGTTGTAATCATCCATTGTAATGAATTTTCATATCCAATAAATCTTCCACTCAAATTGGTATCAGAGCCTTGGTTCTCTTTGATCATTATAATTGCTTTGTGTGAGTTGCATTTCTAAATATTTTGCTAGTAGCGTGCTATAGTACCTGTGGAAGTCGTAATCATAAGACCCGTGTGAAGGCCAGGAGGAGCCGTGTGAAGGGAAATAGTAAGACGACCAAAGTAGCAGGGAATATCATGAACAAAAATTAGTAAGTTATCTCATCTCATCATGGCACTTAGAAGATCAGTGAATACTAGTTCTGCCCTATCAAAAGTGTTGCATAATTACTTTCAAGATGGAGATGATCATGTAGTTGATGAAAAAGGAAATTTTAAATTTCTAGATATTAAGATCTCTACACTTTACCTTGAAAAGGGAATCAAAGAAAAAATTTGTGATTCTGTGCATTAATCTGAGATAAATCTGTTAGTCTCAGGAGTAGGAATTTGTCCAATCTATTTACCATTTCTTCTTCCTAAAGATGTTTCCTGATGGAGGGAAAAGGGATACTTCCATGTCCATTTTCCTCATGTCGACATTATAGTCCATCCACACTTTAATTATGACATAGGTGCAGAAATTTTTGCTACATTAGTAGATACTAGATGTAGAATCTAGGAGCAAGCTACATAGCTCAATTTTAAGGAATCTTAAGTGCAGAAAAAGGAGATGGAGTACTTTCTGTGTAGCTCAATTTTACTTTATCCTTGTCTGATAAATTCATTTCCTCAACCTTCTGCCTATTGCTTCAAGTCAAAGGTGTTTCCCTCATGCCTGGATCTATTTATGCCACAACAGGAGGTTGTTGCGTCTACAAAATTATGAATACTGTGTCACCACCAATCTCTTTGCCCATGGGGGTGAGTTTCCCACAAGGATCCTCCAATCTACTTGATTATGTTAGATTTATTGATCATACTAGTTTTGAGATAGGTTTCCCAATAATAGAGAAACTCCTAAATAGGCAAAAGCCTTAGTTCATAAACCTCCCTGTCCAAAGAAATAGGTTCTCAAATAGACCACTTTTCTAGACCAGGCGAGTTGCAAATGTCACCTTGCAGTCTGTCCCAAATCAAACCATCTTGGAGCAACCGATCAATGATAAAACTAAATCAAAGATGCAACCATTAAAAAGGAGATTCTCCATGGCACATGCTTACCCTCATGCACAAAATAAGCCATATGTTGACTACAATCCTAAAGAATGCTCCACATCATCCAGTCATCCAAAAAGCTTCCAGTCAGTAAATCCTTACCCCTCTCATGCCTCTTTTGCTTCAACTTCAGATCTGAGCGGAGATCCTGTCCTCATGGACAAATTAGTAAAACAAGTCAGCTCTAGATTGCATTTGACTCCTAAACAAGAGGAAGAGGAAAAGAAGGATAAGAAACAAAAAGGAATAAAAATCATAAAACTGGATGAACCAACATGCATGATGAGAGAGCAACTCCCTAGGTATGGCTCAAAAAGAAGAAAAAAACACCAGATCCAAGTTGACCCAACAACTACTGTAGAATTCATTGGATATGTCCTTGGGAGATGGCCAACTCAAGAGAGTTTTACGATAGTCAACCCAGAAGAGAAAATATGGGGAAAATATGAAGCTAGGTTCCATGCCAAAGTAGGAGCCAAACAAAAAAATTCTGAAGCTTAGAGAAACTAGCAATCACAATGGATGTTGTCAGCACAGGAAAATATCGATGACATGGCCGTTGATGTCAAACATGGAATAAATAGAACAATGTCATTTTATGACAATTTTCTTTAGGTCAAAAATGTTGTATATAAGTTAGAAACTAGTACAGCTAAATTAGATAAGCAGTCTACTTCTATGTTAAATGATTTTGCTGGTATGAATTATCAAGTCAAGAACACCCAGGCAACCATAACTAACATTCAGGCTAATACTCAGAGACTGCATACAATGACTACTCAGATATATGATTATGTATCTACCTCAGAAGTTAGAAGAGATACTCAGGCCCAAGAAAACAAAGTTCTATTAGAACATGTTGCTAGAAATATAGAAAAGATCAGAAAATATACAAAAAAGATTAGAGTATCTCAAAAAGGAAAAGATAGCTTTGAGGAAGAACAAGAAGAATCTAAGTCTCATAAGTCTGAATCAAAACCCAAACCTAAAGTTCAAAGAAGAAAAACATTCTCTTGATAAAAGAACCTGTAGAAGAAGAATCACCTACCACTTCTACTAAAAGTAAAGATGCCCCTATGCCTACCAAACCAGTCTTCTCAAAACAAAAAGGAACATGCTATGCAACATGCTAAAGAATTAAAAGATTGGTTACAAACACTCCAAGTTGAAGACAATGAGCCAGTATACATGGATGAATCTGTTGCTGCTCATACAGATACTACATCTGATGATGAAGTATATCTAGAAGAAGAAGTTTCTCAAGCATCTTATGGAGAAAATTCTCATATAAGCGATGCAAACCTAGTTCAGATAAATAAGATGGAAGATTGGGAAGAATATTATTTGGCTAGTCATGAATCTCTAGGAAGCCAAATAGATGTTGAAATGAGAGATGTTGTCTCTGAAAACTCTAGACCAGAATAGTTAAGAGCATATGTTACATCAGGCTATATTTTGAATATTGATAAAATTGTTGATCCTTATGATGCCATATGTACCTAGTGTGATACATTAGAAAACTTCTTTGATATAAGAGGTTCTGACTGGTCTGAGTCAAACAAGGTTCTGTATGTTGTAAGGCTAATGTTTGGTAAACTGAGAAATTGGTTGAACAGCATACCTGATAATGGTATAATCACAAATCTTCATACTGGTGAAGAATATGTCAAAGAGATTGATATGGGTAGGAATGATGTATCGGCTGAAGGATTTTCTATGTTAAAACTCATGTTAATAGGGCTTTTAGTGGGAATAGAAAAAATGATATTCTAGAAGCTGAAAAGATTTTGTATTCCCTCCAGCTCAGAGATTTAGGCAAGTTGCACAAATACAATCTTGTTTTTGAAAAATATATGATTGCAGATCAAAAGCTTCATGATCCAACTACAAAAAATTATTATCTTAATTCACTACCTTGTGGATTAGGAGAATATGTTGAAGATTATATAATGACCAAGTATAAATCCAAAATTGAGAAGTTTGGATTCTCTGAATTAAGAACTTTGGTCGCATACAAGTTGGATAAAAGCTATCTCTTGAAATCCCTTAGTGACAATAAAGAGCAATTTAATTCTTCATGCAATATGAAAGAATATTGTAATTTACCACCAATCAGCCAATTAAAAGATTTCAAGCAAGTCAGAAAGTTTCACAAAACATCTTGTGGCAAAAACTGTAGGTGTAAAAATTGCAAAAGAACATATGATGATGATAATATAGAAATATCATTCCATTCTAAGTATAAAGGCCACAAGAGGAAGTACCGATTTGCACCTGTAAATAAGAATTCTTTCAAGAAAAGAAAGCCCCCCAAATACTTGTTCAAAAAGAATAAGCACCCAGGAAATAGGCCTGTCAAATGTTTCATATGTAAAGGACCACATTATGCTACTAATTGCCCTAGGAAATATAATCCTGAGAACAAGGTCTGTGCACTCTTTTATGAACAAGATGTATATAATTCATGGGAGATTGTAGATAGTTTTGATGCTTTTGCTCATTTTTCTGATAATCAATTTTTTCAATTGGTTGAGGTTCTGCTAGAATAGTTTTCCTTGGCTAGAGATAAGCACAAGAAAGTTTGTTATTCTACTTCTGACGAAGAAGAAGAAGAAAGTTCAGACTCTTCTAGTTCTCAAGATCTTCTGCTGTCAGCAAGGTGGTCAAAAAAGCTATCAAAGATCTTGACTTCAAGATCAGTATGGCTAAGGCAAAAGATCCTTACAGAATGTTTGGGTCTATTGAAGAACAAAAGATAGCGGCAAGGCAACAGTTAAAACAAATCAAGGCATGGGAAGCCGAATGAGATTCTTTACAAAAGCAAATCAGAGGTTCTAAACCTTCTTCCTCTCATAGATCTAGAAGATATGTAGCCTCTTCTCCCCTTCATAGAACACGGAGACCCAACACCTCCCATGGTTACATCCATCCTAAGTGGAAAAAGAATCCTTCTCGTTCTCCTTCTCTACCACAATACAAACCTCCACACCATGATCCTACTCAGCCTATTGATGTTCTCTGTGCAAAAGTAGATCGTTTCCATGATGAACTCCAGATTATTTCCTGACAAATATACATCCAAGAAAAAGAACTTTCTAAACTTATTTCAGAAATTGGGGACATTAGGGAAATGTTGTACAAAGCTGATAAATCTGACAATTCAAAAGAGGAAACTTCTAGCAATTCCTAGTGAGAACCTGCCAATGCCTTGTATTTAGCCAAAATTGTACATACATTAGAATGAGTTTTTGTTTTTTTGGTTATAAGCCCATTCCTATGGATGCTTTTGTAGATTTTGGTTCTTCTCATAGTTTTGCTAAAATAGATGTCATTCCTCCAGAGTTTTGGAAGTCCGGACCAAATCTTCCTTCAGTGTATGCTATTAATGGCCAACAGGTAAAAATGAGGAGATATGCCCAGGACGTGACCATAGAAATCCAAGGGAAAAAGTTTGTTATAGATTTCATTGAGTTAGATGGCTTAAGAGGTGATGTCTTATTATGGTTCATGTTCTTAACAAAGTATCAACCATTTGTGCTTAGGACCCATGAAATATCACTTCGTCATGCAGATGGCCACATTAAAATTCCTATATTAAAAGTAGTTAATTATAAATTTGACAAGAAGACTACTAAGTCAAGGAGGAAAAAAAGTGCAAATCTTCAGGCTCATAAATTGCCTTTATTATTAGAACCTGTTAAGGCTAGATTCGAACAAGACTGTTGTAGTCTAAATCCTCTATAGTTATGGTCTAAAGATCATGAGGAATGTGAAATAAAAAGAAAGCCAGAATGTCAGTCAATAATACTTGTTGAACCTGCCTATTTGATGAGTCCCACAGAAGTCCTAGAGATGGATGAGCATCTAGAAGAATTGCTTGAAGGAAACTTTATCAGAGAAAGCTAGAGCCCTTTCAGCTGTCCAGTATTCCTGGTAAATAAGTAGAAAGAGAAAGAGGAAAGAAAAGATTTTGTATTAATTATAAACCTCTAAATGATATTATTCTTCCATTTAATTATCCAATTCCATTCAGTACTAACTTGATTATGAGAGCTACTTCAAAGAAGATTTTCTCAAAGTTTGATTGCAAGTTAGGATTTTGGCAAATCAAGGTCAAAGAAGATGACAGGTATAAAACTGCATTTTCAGTCCCTCAAGGATTATATGAATGGAATGTGATGCCATTTGGCCTCAAGACTGCTCCAGCATACTTCCAGAGAAGAATGGATAAAGCTTTAAGGAATTTAAAAGAATTTTGTGTTGTATATATAGATGATATTATCGTTTTCTCTGAAGATGAGTCCCAACATTTGAAACATTTGGAAATGCTATATACTACCATTAGATCTCATGGAATTTGCTTGTCTGCTAAAAAGATGGTGATAGGTCAAGAAGAAATAGATTTCCTTGGATTAATTTTGTCTAAAGGAAAAGTGAAATTACAACCTCACATCTTGAAGCATATTAATGAATTTCCTAATGTCTTAGTGGGAGTAAAATAGATCCAAATGTTTTTAGGATGCTTAAATTATGTCTCACCATTCTACAATGGATTGGCAAAGGACAGAAAAAAGATACAAAATCAACTGAAAGAAGGAGCAGGTCTATGGACTAATGAATTAAATGAGATCATGCAAAGGATCAAAGGGGAGTGCCAATATCTACCAAAATTGTATTTACCTGAAGAAGGTTATCCACTAGTTCTTTATACTGATGCTTCTGATGAAGTTTGGGGTGTTGTACTTTTGCAGGAAATTCCTTTGAAAGGAACATAGATATGCGGCTATACGTCTATAACTTTTATAGACACTGAATGCAGGTATACAATCTAT
The DNA here is from genome assembly GCA_027924645.1 of Cunninghamia lanceolata. NCBI lineage: Eukaryota > Viridiplantae > Streptophyta > Pinopsida > Cupressales > Cupressaceae > Cunninghamia > Cunninghamia lanceolata. The sequence continues at coordinate 1,009,457 of BSBN01001410.1, read as the reverse complement.
GAGAAAGAAATTCTCACTGTTAAGAAAGGCATTCAGAAGTTTAAGATTTTCTTAAAGCCAAATCATTTCATAGTAAGAACAGACAGTTAGCCGATGAGATCCTTCCTCAAGAAAAAGCCAGGAAAGAAATAGATATGGCATCTATAGAAGAAGTAGAAAAAATAGTTCATGTCTTCAGCTAGAGAGCTGATGATTTAGAAATCATTTTTAGACCACTTCCAATGCATTTAATGCCTCCAATAGTTTTCAACTAGCACTTGGGTTTGTCAGTGTCGTGACATCGGCCACGTTAAGATCCGAGAATAGGATGTAACCCTATCATAAAAAACAAGATCTCCATATCTGCTTTTGGATGTAAAGCAGGTCATCCTTGCTTATGGTGTCCTTAAAGCGATTGTCTTTTCCTTTCCACTGTTGTTAGCACTTGCAGATATGACTGCTTAATAGCTATCCACTCTTACAGTGGCTTCTACATGTCAATATTGTATGGTCAGATTTCTAGGTTAGTTAATAATTTTTAAGTTCTGCCAGCTATAAATAAGGGCTTTGAGCCTCATTGTATTCATTCAAAAACTCATTCAGGAGTTGATCTAGAGTCTTGCAGAGAGTCTTAGGAAGAATCTTAGGATCACATGAGTATGCTCTTGTTCTGTGCATAATTATGATCTGAACAATCAAAAATTGTGTAGAAAGGTCTTATAGTGTGATAATCCATATCAGTTATTACACTTATACTCTATTGTAATCATCCATTGTAATGAATTTTCATATGCAATAAATCTTCTGCTTAAATTGGTATATACATAAATGAATATTCATATGGCATATACATTATATTGTGAGATAACACTTACATTATATGGCATATACATTACATTATATGGCATATATATAAATGAATTATAAGGTGTACTAGTTTCTAACTTATGTACAGCATTTTACACATTTAAGCAATTTTCATGTGGTAATGAATTATATATAATGTAATGTATATGAAAAGTAGTTGCAAACTGGTATGAATTATAAATCTTCTGCTTAAATTGTTTAGATCACAATTATGTGCAGAACAAGAGCATACTCATGTGATCCTAAGATTCTTCCTAAGACTCTCTACTTAAATGTATATACCAATTTAAGTGGAAGATATATTGCATATGAAAATTCATTACAATGGATGATTACAATAGAGTATAAGCATAATAACCAATATGGATTATCACACTTTAATTGGTATGAATTATAAATCTTCCACTTAAATTGGTATCAGAGCCTTGGTTCTCTTTGATCATTATAATTGCTTTGTGTGAGTTACATTTCTAAATATTTTGCTAGTAGTGTGTTGTAGTACCTATGGAAGTTGCAGTCATAAGACCCGTGTGAAGGCCAGGAGGAGCTGTGTGAAGTGCAATAGTAAAATGACCAAAGTAGCAGGGAATATAGAGAATAAAAATTAGTAAGTTATCTCATCTCATCATGGCACTTAGAAGATCAATGAATGCTAGTTCTGCCCTATCAGAAGTGTTGCATAATTACTTTCAAGATGGGGATGATCATGTAGTTGATAAAAAAGGAAATTTTAAATTTTCAGTTATTAAGATCTCTACACTTTACCCTGAAAAGGGAATCAAAGATAAAATTTGTGATTCTTTACATCAATCTAAGATAAATCTGTTAGTCGCAGGAGTAGGAATTTGTCCAATCTATTTACCATTTCTTCTTCCTGAAGATGTTTCCTGATGGAGGGAAAAGGGATACTTCCTATCCATTTTCCTCATGTCGACATTATAGTCCATCCACACTTTAATTATGACATAGGTAAAAAAAAATTTGCTACATTAGTAGATACTAGATGTAGAATCTTGGAACAAGCTGTCATAGTTCAATTCTGAGGAATCTTAAGTGCAGAAAAAGGAGATGGAGTACTTTCTGTGCAGCTCAATTTTACTTTATCATTGTCTGATAAATTCATTTCCTCAGCCTTCTGCCTATTTCTTCAAGTCAAAGGTGTTTCCCTCATGCCTGGATCTATTTATGCCACAATAGGAGGTCGTTGCATCTACAGAATTATGAATACTATGTCACCACCAATCTCTTTGCCCATGGGGACAAGTTTCCCACAAGGATCCTCCAATCTACATGATTATGGTAGATTTATTGATCATACTGGTTTTGAGATAGGTTTCCCAGTAATAGAGCAACTCCTAAATAGGCAAAAGCCTTAGTTCATAAACCTCCATGTCCAAAGAAATAGGTTCTCAAATAGACCACTTTTCCAAACCGGGCGAGTTGCAAATGTCACCTTGCAGTCTGTCCCAAATCAAACCATCCTGGAGCAACCCATCATTAATAAAACTAAATCAAAGCTGCAACCATTAAAAAGGAGCTTCTCCATGGCACATGCTTACCCTCATGCACAAAATAAGCCATATGTTGACTACAATGCTAAAGAATGCTCGACATCATCAAGTCATCCAAAAAGTTTCTAGTCAGTTAATCCTTACCCCTCTCGTGCCTCTTTTGCTTCAACTTTAGATCTAAGCAGAGATCCTGTCCTCATGGACAAATTAGTAAAACAAGTCAGCTCTAGGCTACATTTGACTCCTAAACAAGAGGAAGAGGAAAAGAAGGATAAGAAATAAAAAGGGATAAAAATCATAAAACTGGATGAACCAGCATGCATGATGAGAGAGTCACTCCCTAGCTATGGCTCAGAAAGAAGACAAAAAAACCAGATTCAGGTTGACCCAACAACTACTGTAGAAGTCACTGGATATGCCCCTGGGAGATGGCCAACTCAAGAGAGTTTTATGATAGTCAACCCAGAAGAGAAAATATGGGGAAAATATGAAGCTAGGTTCCATGCCAAAGTAGAAGCCAAACAAAAGAATTATGAAGCTCAGAGAAACTAGCAATCACAATGGATGTTGTCAGCACAGGAAAATATTGATGACATGGCTGTTGATGTCAAACATGGAATAAATAGAACAATGTCAGTTTATGACAATTTGCTTTAGGTCCAAAATGTTGTATATAAGTTAGAAACTAGTACAACTAGATTAGATAAGCAGTCTACTTCTATGTTAAATGATTTTGCTGGTATGAATTATCAAGTCAAGAACACCCAGGTAGCCATAACTAACATTCAGGCTAATACTTAGAGACTGGATACAATGACTACTCAAATATATGATTATTTATCTACCTCAGAAGTTAGAAAAGATACTCAGGCCTAGGAAAATAAAGTTCTATTAGAACATGTGGCTAGAAATCTAGAAAAGATCAGAAAATATACAAAAAAGATTAGTGTCTCAAAAAGGAAAAGATAGCTCTGAGGAAGAACAAGAAGAATCCAAGTCTCATAAGTCTGAATCAAAACCCAGATCAAAAGTTTAGAGAAGAAAAAGCATTCTCTTGACAGAAGAACCTGTAGAAGAAGAACCACCTGTGACTTCTACTAAAAGTAAAGCTGCCACTATGCCTACTAAACTAGTTGTGAGGTCAATTATTTTTCCTTCCTTATTTTGATCATTTTGCATTTCAGTTGATGACATTATCAGACTTTTAGAGACTATGGTTCCATTATGCAGATTTGATTATATCTCCTGATTTTGATATGACATTGATTAGACATATGGTGATTCAATTTGATCATATTTTGATGCTATGTTGAGATTAGACATGCGAGATATATTAGATGATGTTTTGTGATGTGATTTCTAGTTCTTTATGTGATGATGATTATGCAACATTAGATAGAAAGTGTAGTTTAATCTTGAATTATGTTGTAGATGATTAATGTTGTATTCCAAGGCATGAATTTAATTCCAGTTGCTTTGGCTATGATTATTCATGATATGATTGAAACTTGATCTAGATGTTCAGGATTATATTCTCAGGCCACAAGAAATTAGAGGTAGTATTCACACATATGTTATTCCCTATGAAACCGATCCATTCCCAAGAGGGATGAGGATCACGTTTGATTTGAGTGTTGCTTAAGTGCTTGTTTATTTTATCATTTTGGCCTAGTACCCCTTTGTTTAAATTAATTTTATCATGTGTTATATAATTTTTTTATTGTCTTATACCACTTGGTATTGTTTTTATTTTTGAGGCCATTTAAAGTGGATATATGACTCCCTAGGTGAACCTTAGTGTCTCAAAACTTACCCTAGGTGGTTACCCATGGGTCTAGGGTCAATTTTGACTAACTAAACCTTGGGATAACTCACTTTTGGTCACTCTAAACTGAGGTTTATTCAAAGTGACGAATTTGGAAATCGATAAGGGTGGGAGATGAGTCATGCTTTGGGAAAGACTCATCTCCCTTCCCAAAGTTTGGGAATCCCTTCACTAAGAAGACTTGGGAGGTCTCCAAGACTCCCAAGTGTGTGGGATCTTCCTCCAAGACTCTCACAAACATGTGAGAGCATCTTGGAGGGAGATGGCTTTCTTGGAGAATAAGAGGATGCCATATGGCATCCCTTATCCTCATGGAGGCTTGAAGGGGATTGCCACCTCACCACTTCTTCTCTCACACATGTGTGAGAGCACAAGTGGATAAGGTGAGGATTGAGATGGAATTGGAGGGTGACACATGTCACCCTCACACTTCCTCTCCCTTACAAGTGGCATGGGAGGAGGAAGGAGAAAGTGACAAGTGTCACCTTCTCATTTCTCAAGGCCAAATTAGAAGGCCTATATTACCTTCTCTTGTTGAGGAGTGTGGGGTTCTTGCATTTTAGAGATTTTCTTTCTATTTCTTGGAGTTCTTTTGGGGAGTTAGAGAAAATTTGGAGGTTGGAAGGTTTGGAGAAGCTTGGAGCTCATCACTAAATGGGCTTCCATTATAGGGATTTTAAAGGTAAGCTCCATGGCTATGGCCATTTACCCTTGCATTTTCATTTTTGTTGTGTTTGTGGAATTTTGTTGTTGTTGTTTTCTTTTTATGTGGGTTGAGAGTTTGGTGAGAGCACCTCCATTTGGAGGTAAGGCTCAACTTGTTTGGGGTAGGGGAAAGTGAACCTCCTCGAGGTCACCCCCATATTTGTGCTACTTATAGCCTTGAGGGCATTTTACTTGGTGTTGAGATCATTTTGATGGCAAGAGTGTCATGATAGTTTTTTGAGATATTGGAGATATGTGTTTTTGGAGGTTTTGGCTTGAGGCCATGAGACTTGGTGTTTTGATATTTTGGTGTGGCCTTTGGAGTAGAGGGGTCCATTCCCTACCCCCATCAAACTTCTTTTCATGAGTTTTGTTATGTGTTATTCCATGGGTTATTGCGGTGTTGTTTTTGTGTTACTTGTTGAAGTGTGTGAGCAACCATGTGTTTTCTACCTCCCTAGCTCGGGGGTGACCCACTTGCAGGTCTACAGTAGGGAGGAGGGCATTTCTTTGTGGCTTGGTTCCCCTTTTCGTTGTGTATTTATTGCAAGTGTTTATTGGAGAAATGGAGCTTTAGAGAAGTCCATTTTAGTGTTGTAGTATTATGTTGTTGGCAAGTTTATTTTCTGCCCAATATGTTGGCTGTTGTGTGAGTATCTAATGTGAGCACTATTTTGGTTTATAAAAAAAAAGAGAGATGTCTTTATTATTCTATGATGTTGAGTTTATGAGTAAAGGAAGAATGCAAGAGAAAATGTATTTTCTGTCATTTGTTTGTTACAAAAAATATATATATAAGTTGCTGAATAAATTTTAGTGCATGCAAAAGAAGAGAGAAATTTAAATGTATTATTTTTTGTTATGTTGCTTTGAAATTTTCATGTTATTAGTTGTTGTTTATGAAAATAGGTTGTCGAAAATTTAGATGAAGTAGTAATTTCTACCTTATAGATTTCATTCAAAAAAAAAATAATGTTGTATATTTAATAATGTTTTATATATAGAGCAGGGCATATATACTTATACTGTAGCAAAATCAGCTAATAACATTAAATTTAAACAAAATGTTTTAAGAATAATAAACTTGAAGTTAATGACCAAACCCTAGTTGCGTAGGGACTGTGGTAAGATTTTTTAAAGGTTAAAAAAAAAAGGGATCAAAGACTGTGGGCAGTGGCCAAACCGCCACCCATATCCTCCATATCCTCCATATACAGTAGGGCATATATACTTATACTTAATTTTGGTGTCATTTAATTATTTTATTATTATTATTATTATTATTATTATTATTTTTGAATTTTAATATTTTATTGCAAGGTCGATTTAATTGGCCTTGGCAAGGTATTTAATTTTTATTTTTAAATTCTATTTAAGTTTAATTTTTATTTTTTAATTTTGCTTGAATTCTTGATAGATATTTTGTTTTAAAAATTTTAATTCGATTATTGAAAACACGTTATGCTGTCAGATTTTTCCTAGATTTTAGGGTTTTAATTTTACGTCTTTTTATTGACTTTCATTTTATCACTCCATTTTACCTTGCGTCCATTATGCTATTATCTCATATCTATCTATTCAATTTTATTTTGTTTCTGAGTTAGGGTTTAGCTTTCGAATCTAATGAAATCACCTTCTCACCTAGGAAACTTAGGGTTAGGATTAAAATTGTTCTAACTCTAAAAGCAGCATGCTTCGCGTCGCATACCCTCTAGACGGCTATCATCACGCAAGAGACTACGTAGGGCAACGCACTTCCCCGAATTATGTTGACTTGTTTATGCCTTATGCGTATTGCCACCGAGCACGCAGACGCATGCAAGGGGGTTCTTAGGGATATCACATGTCAAATGTGGACATGACATGTGTGTTGTGTGTCGTGACCACATGGAAAATGTGGGCATGACATTTGGTATCAGAGCCCAAGTTTAAACACTGGGCTTGTTAGGGCACATTATTATATCCGCAACATTGATTAATTTGTGGTTACCTCATTTTTGTAGGATGCCCCCTCGATGAGTTTGGCAAGTGCAATCCCACCACAATGCATCTGTCGAGGTGCATAGTGATTCTTTAACTGAGGGACAGGCACTACTGACCCCACAGGTACCGAAGGCACCACTAGCCCTACCTATACTAGATATTGGGCCATAGATATTATAGGCACTATAGGTAGTGTTAGATACACTTTCACCGATCGTAGTTGAGCTGCACATAGAGCCACATGTTGAGCCCCGTGATGATCCGTGAGAGGAGCCACGTGTGGAGCCATGAGCAAAGTCACGTGTTGAGCCACATGTGGAGCCTCGTGTTGAGCCATGAGAGGCACCACGTGTGGAGCCATATGTTGAGGTACTAGATACGACGGTAGAGGAGGTTGGATTGACCGACATGGCCCATAGAAGGAGCCCTCCATGTCATGCTAGGCATGAGGAGGCAGTGCGAGTGGAGCATATTGTTCACAAGCCTTATGATTATTATGTGGATGAGTCTATCAGAGGGTATAGAGACAAAGTAGATCCCATCAGGGATTTGTTGAGGCTGAACCCTCCTACTTTCGTCAAGACCACAGAGGGAGCTGAGGTAGAGGCCTGGCTCATTAGCTTAGACAGATGCTTCACATTTCATCCTTACGAGGGTAACATGAAAGTTTGTGTGGCAGTCCACCTATTGCGAGATGCAGCAGCTACCTCGTGGCACACTGAAGTGTGCAAGCGCCATCTACCATTGGACACACTCACATGGGAGACTTTCATTAAGTGCTTCAATGCATGATACTTATCAAATCACTACATGTAGCATCACATAGATGATTTTCATGACCTTTAGCAGAGAGGACTTATGGTTGCTCAGTATGAGGGTAGATTTACCGAGTTGTCTCGATATGCGGAGTATCTCCATGACAAGAAACTCCTGGTTCATAAGTTTATCAGAGGATTGAACCATAGCATAGCAAGGCCTGTACGCATGGCAGACCCCCAGACATTGAGTGATGCTACCAAGAAGGCATACATAGTTGAGGAGATATAGGGATGAGGGCAGAGTTCACGCCCTCAGTTTTAGGATCGTGGGCAGCAGCAGCATTAGCAGAGTTACCGCAGACCACAACTACCACCTTAGAGAGGAGGATTTAGTTTTGTTTCCTTGCCTCCTAGACCCCCTTAGTAGTAGCCGCAGCAACAGTAAAGACCCAGGCCACAGCAGAGGGTACATGGGGGTCATAATCAAGGTTGGCAGTAGAAGGGCCCGCACAGAGATCAGAGGCAATAGGGACCACCTATGGGACCTGCAAGGTTGTAGTAGTCATATAGGGGTTCACAAGGGTCCACAGGTAGATCTGGACAGCAACAATCAAGTAGGACTCAGACTGGACAGGTATAGGCTAGCGGCCCATGTTATGTGTGTGGTAGAGCAGGACATCTAGCTAAAGAATATCCACAGAGCTTTACAGTAGGGGCAACCTCATTCAGGAGGATCAAGATAGATGGTTGGAGATGTGGGTAGGTCCCACCGTATATTCACAGTGGTTGTTAACCACCAGGCTGATTTTCAAGCATCAGTGATTGAGACATCAAGTATGATGGGGGGTGTCCCCATTTCTATTCTCTTTGACTCTGGTGCTACTGATTCTTTCATTTCTCCATCATTAGTGGAGCATTGTAGGCTAGTGGCCTCTAGATAGGGTGATAGGTGGGTGGTTGAGTTGGCCTCAAGGGTCAAGATGACAGTAGATGCCTTAGTGCATGATTGTGAGATATCTTTGGGACCCTTTGCCATAGTTTGTGACCTTAGAGTTATGACATTAGGATCCTACGATGTGGTTTTGGGTATGGACTGGCTTGCAGCTCATCGAGCCAAGCTAGATTGTTACCGAAAGGTGATTAGCTTCTTAGATGATCATGGTACATCAATGGAGATAGTGGGCATTCAGAAGCCCACAGAAGTGCGTATGATATCTGCTCAGCAGCTTAAGCGCTACATGCGGAAGGGATGCCAGATGTTCGCTATCACAGTGAGTGACAGATCAGATGATGAGCCTAAGGCATCTTTGGATGATCATCCCATCCTGAGAGAGTTTTTCGATGTGTTTCCAGCAGAGTTACCAGGGATGCCACCCTGTCATGAGGTAGACTTTCATATTGACTTAGTGCTAGGTGCCGAGCCAGTGTCTCATGCACCCTACAGGATGACCACTCATGAGCTCATAGAGCTCAAGTTACAACTTGAGGACTTGCTCGAGAAGGGGCACATCCAACCAAGTGTTTCACCTTGAGACACTCCTGTCATTTTCATGAAGAAGAAGGATGGGTCTCTTCAATTATGCATGGATTATAGGTAGTTGAATAAGGTGACGGTGAAGAACCAGTATCCTCTGCCCAGGATTGACAATCTCTTTGATCAGATGTAGGGATCCAAGGTGTTCTCTAAGATTGACTTGAAGTCCATTTACCATCAGTTGCGTATCACAGAGGCAGACATCCATAAAACTGCCTTCCATACTCAATATGGCCACTATGAGTTCACTGTGGTCCCCTTCAGTTTGATGAACACCCCTGTAGTGTTCATGAGTCTCATGAACGGGGTGTTTTGTACCTACTTAGATCAGTTCGTGATTATTTTCCTCGATGACATATTGATCTATTCACAGACTGAGGAGGAGCACGAGGAGCACCTATGTTAGGTTCTACAGTGTCTGAGGGAGCAGAATCTTTAAGGGAACTTGGTGAAGTGTGAATTTTTTGGGATAGAGGTACAGTATTTGGGGCATATCTTATCTAGTGATGGAATCTCAATAGATCCATCGAAGATCAGGGCTATCAAAGATAGGCCAGCACCCACCAATGTGATAGAGGTCAAGAGTTTTATGGGGTTAGTTGGTTATAACCATAGATTTGTTGAGGGTTTTTCTCAGATAGCGTACCCCATTACTTCCCTTCAATGAAAAGGGAAGATCTTTCTATAGACTGAGAAGTGTGAAAGGGCCTTTGGGATCCTCAAGGAGTGTCTTACCAGCGCTCCCATTTTAGCAGTTCCTGATCTTGCAGCAGATTTTATGGTTTGCACGAATGCATCACTTGAGGGTTTGGGAGCCGTACTTATGCAGGGTGGTAGAGCGATCGCGTATAAGTCACAAAAGCTCAAGACTCATGAGCTAAACTACCCCACTCATGATTTGGAGTTAGCAGCAATGGTTCATGCTCTAGTTTGTTGGAGACATTTCTTATTGGGTCGTCGCTTTGAGCTTCATTCAGATCACCACAATCTTTAGTATATATTTACACAGCCGAATCCAAATGCCCGTCAGTAGCGTTGGATGGAGTTTCTTTGCGAGTATGACTTTGATGTCCACTACATCAAAGGGAAAGAGAACATGGTTGCTGATGCATTGAGTCAGAGGTGCCACGAGCTCTTGACCTTGACTCTGAGAGTGGACTTGAGAGGACGCATTATTCAGCATCTGCTTGAGGATGAGTGGTATCTAGAGGTGCAGTAGGAGATCAGTTCATAGAGGGCCCTTGTGGGCAAGTTTTTAGGATACTCACTTGAGGCAGATGGGTTACTTCATCATCGACAGCGCATCTATGTACCCTGCGTAGGTGACCTATGTACTGTAGTATTATCAGAGGCTCACAGAGCACCATATGCAGTACATCTGGGGGTGAAGAAGATGCATGCAGACCTACGACAGCTGTACCATTGGGTGGGTATGAGGTGAGACATTACAGATTTTGTTGCTCAATGCCTTGAGTGCCAGAGGGTCAAGGCAGAGCATTAGCATCCAACGGGTCTTTTATACCCTCACGAGACACCTGAGTGGAAATGGGACACCATTTCCATGGATTTCACTATTGGTCTTCCTATGTCTTCGTGTCGCCATGATGCCATCATGGTGACAGTCGATAAGTTGACCAAGGTGGTGCATTTCTCACTTGTATGCATGACGTATAATGCACCAATAGTGGTGAGAGTATTCTTAGACAATATTGTGAGATTACATGGAGTACCTCACCGCATCATCTTTGACAGGGATTCAGTGTTCACTTCAGCCTTTTGGAGAGCTTTGCAGCAGGCGTTGGGCACACAGCTCAACTTTAGCTCCGCTTATCATCCCAAGATAAATGGACAGATAGAGAGGGTGAATCAGGTGTTGGAGGACATGCTTCATATGTATGTTATGGACCATCAATCTAGATAGGAGGAGTATCTATACCTAGTTTAGTTTGCCTACAATAATGGGCATCACAGCTCATTGGGTATGCCTCTTTTTCAGGCTATATACTGTTGGGAATTAAGGTATCTCAACCTTTGCAAGTTTCTAGCATTTATTATTTAATTGTATTTATTTTTTGCCTATTATTGTATTTTGGATGCAAATCCTACTTCGTCACTTTGTGGGAGTTGGCATCGTGATGTGTCATCCTACATGGAAGGTGACCACATGTATTTTTTGTCCTCATATGAGGAGATAGGCGTTCCACCTTGTGGTAGAAGAGTTTTGCCATGTATCGACATCTTTTGAGTGTTGTAAAAGGTTTATGACACGTAAGAGTTATGACAGATTCCTATGACAGAATCTATGACATGTAAGAGCCAGAAATGGAAGATTATATGACAGGTGAAGACAAGTGTCCGAAAGCATCTTGCATGGGGAAGTAGGCACCCAAGTTTGACTATGACAAGGTTGTAAGAGAATCTGCTATTAATAGACAGTTATGATAGATTCTCTTACAAATGTAAGAGTTGTCATATATGACAGATTTTATGACATTGTAAGAGCATCTGTCATACCTTAATTGGGTAAATTTGGGGTGCCCAAGTTGGGGGGTTGTAAGGGATGAAAGAGAATCATTTACAAGTGTCATACACATGTTTTATGGCCTTGAAAATTGGGCCACATGGATTTGGACGAGTTCCTTGTGTGACTTGCTCTAGAAGCTACCTCCATTGTACTACTTCTCTATATATACAGGTGTTTAGAGATGGAGTTTGTATCACAGGTTTATAGGTATTGTTATGCTGCCGGATTGACTCTAGACATGAGTGTCGAAGACCATTGAAGCTTGCATTGCAAGTGTATTGTAAACATTCTTTCAGATTTGTTAATACATTGTGCAAGTTTCTGAGTGTGGGGTTTTTCACCCGATAAGGGTTTTCCCCACCGTAAATCTCTCTCTTCTTCTGTCTTCTTTTTGGCTCTTGTGTTTTGCTGCAATATCTCATGTTAATGGTTTAACATTGCTGTAATAGTTAGGATAAATTTAAATTTGCATAGCCCTCTCCTCATTAGATTAGTGTAGGAAGCGTTTTCCACACACCTAGCTTCCTTTTAGTTGGTATCAGAGCTTGATCACCTTTGGTCCTAGTTGTTGGGTAGGGGTTTTTTAAGCTAATCTTAGGTTGAGTCAGAGTCTGTACAGAGTATTATGTATCTTATTGCAGCAAGGAGATGGCAGGCACATCAGGAAGGTTTGAAGTAGAGAAGTTCAAAGGCACTAATTTTGAGCTATGGAAGCTCAAGATGGAAGACATGTTAGTTGACCGAGACCTTTGGGAAAGTGTAAACAGAACTAAACCACCTGCAATGTCACAAGCTGACTGGGATCTCAAGGATCAGAAGGCTAAGGGTCTCATAAGACTTAGTCTTGTCGATTCTGTGTTGTTAAATGTCCATGAAGAGACCACTGCAAAACTCCTTTGGAAGAAGTTGGGGGATGTGTATCAAGCCAAATCCCTTGTCAATAAACTTTTCTTGAGAAAGAAGTTGTATTCTCTTCGAATGGAGGATGGAGGATCCGTGGATGAGCATATGAATGCCTTTCACATGCTGGTTGCACAATTAACATCTATTGGTGTAAAGATGGAGGAGGAGGATCGGTGTATGAACCTACTTTGTTCTCTTCCAGACTCATGGGATCATCTTGTCATGGCAATCAAAAGCACCACATCCACATTCAAAATGGAAGAGGTGGTTTCTTCACTGTTATCTGAAGAGATGCAGAGAAAGTCTTCTGAGGCAGCCAAAGAAGCCCTTGCAGTTCGTGGAAGACCCAAGGAGAAAGGGAGGAAGAAGGACAAGAAAGATGAGAAGGGTAAATCCAAATCCCGTGGGAGATCCAAATCTCCTAGAAAGTCCAAGGCTCTTTGTTGGAACTGTGGCAAGACCGGGCATTTTCGAAAGGAATGGAAAGAGGAGAAGAAGAAAGAGAAGAAAGCTCATGATTCAGATTCTGACAAATCACAAGATGATGGTGATGCCTTCATTGCAGCCCTGGCAACCCATGCATCTGATGATGTGTGGCTAATCGACTCTGGTGCATCATTCCACATGACCTCGCATCGAGACTGGTTCACTAAGTATGAGGAGTTCGATGGTGGAAAGGTGTATCTGGGTGACGACTCTCATCTGAAGATCGTTGGTCATGGAAGAGTCTCCATCCGATTCCCTGATGGTCGAGTGAAGGGGATCTCTGGGGTTATGCACATCCCAGGCTTAGCATGGAACCTACTTTCTGTAAATAGTTTGAATGATGTAGGTGTGTAGGTTGTCTTTTCAAAAGAAGGATGCAAGATGACTAGAGGATCTATGGTGCTTGCTAAGGGTACTCGGAGAGGTACTCTGTTTCAGCTAGAGGCATGCATTTCACAATGCAATAGTTCTTCTAACTCAAGGAAGAGGGCAGCAGTCACTTCATCCCCACCATCTGAACGAGCAGTGAAGAAATCTATTGTTTCTAGTCCTGATGGTTGTAATCATGCATTGGAAGTTAAACTTCCTACAGAAAAGACAATATTATGGCATAAGAGATTTGGCCACATTTGTGAGAAGGGTCTGCGTACCCTAAAAAATAAGAACCTCATTGAGGGGTTAGATGATTGTAATCTTGAGTTTGACTTTTGCGAACATTGCATTTATGGAAAACAAAACCATGTTCAGTTTTACTCGAGTTCTCATAAGTCTTCTGGTGTGTTGGACCTCATTCATTCTGATGTGTTTGGTCCTGTTAATGTTCCTTTGTTATCAAAATCTATATACTTTGTATCTTTTATAGATGATTACAGTAGAAGGACATGGATTTATTTTCTCAGAAGCAAATCTGAAGTCTATAGCAAGTTTAAGGAGTTTAAAACCTTTGCTGAAAATCAGACTGGTAAAAAGATTAAATGTTTGAGAACTGACAACAGTGGTGAGTTCTGTTCTACATAATTTGATAAGTATTGCAAGGAACTTGGGATTGAAAGACATAAGACAAGTCCATACACACCGCAGCAAAATAGAGTTGCAGAGAGGATGAACAGGACACTGATGGAGAAGTCTAGGAGTATGCTTAGTGGATCTGGTCTAGAACAAGAGTTTTGGGCTGAAGCTGTTGCCACTGCTTGCTATCTGGTAAACAGATCTCCTACATCAACTCTTGTTGGAAAGACACCCATGGAGGTGTGGTCTGGTAGAAAGCCTTCAGTAAGGCATCTTCATGTTTTTGGTTGTGTGGCATATGCATATGTGCCTAGGGAGAAGTGGTCAAAATTGGAGAACAAAGTTGTTAAGTGTATCTTCATCGACTATGTTGTTGGTGTGAAAGGATACAAGCTTTGGGATCCCATGGCAGAAAAAGTGTTGTATAGCAAAAGTATCATCTTCAGAGAGCTTACACCTTCTTCCATTGTTTTGCAGCCAGAAGAAAAAGAAAAGAAAGAGGATGTTGTTCAATTTCCTTCTCACCCCTGAGAAGACTGAACAGAAAGACAATGTTGGACCTGATGATGAGGAGAGCTCTAGCAGCTCTGAAATCTTAGAAGAAGAAGAAGCTGAACCTCAACCTCAGGTCTTGAGGAGGTCTATATGGATAAGGAAGCAACCTGAAAGGTTTGGTTTTACATTGCTTGATTCTAGTTGTGCTTATGATTTGCTGACTAATAGTGATGAACTTAGAACTATATCAGAGGCTTTGGATATGAAGGATGCAGGTTCCTGGAAGGAGGCCATGGAGGAAGAAATGGCTTCTTTGGAAAAGAATCAAACTTGGGACTTGGTGCCTTTGCCTCCTGGACGGAAACCCGTTGGATGCAAATGGGTGTTCAAGAAGATGATTGGTGCAAATTTCAGTATTGAGAAGTATAAGGCCAGATTGGTTGCGAAGGGGTATTCACAAGTGGAGGTTATAGATTATGGTGAGATCTTCTCTCCTGTTGCAAAGCTGACATCCATTCAATTCTTGTTGTCTCTCGTAGCAGCTTATGACTTGGAGGTAGAACAGATGGATGTGAAGACAGCTTTCCTTTATGGTGACTTGGAGGAGGAAATCTACATGTCATAGCCAAAGCATTACATGGTAAAAGGTAAAGAAAATTTGGTTTGCAAACTTAAGAAGTTTTTGTATGGTTTGAAGCAATCCCCTAGGAGATGGTACTTGAAGTTTGATGCCTTTGTGTTGTCAATTGGATTTGTGAGATCGAAATCAGATCACTGTGTTTATTATAAGTTTGATGGTGATCGTATTCTCACTGTTGCACTGTATGTTGATGATATGTTGCTCATTGGGAAGGGTAAGAATATGATTTCTAATTTTAAATCTCAGTTGTCAGTTTAGTTTGAAAAGAAAGATTTAGGGGCAGCCAGGTACATTCTAGGAATGGAAATCATAAGAGACAGAACTAACAGAAAACATTGGTTAAGTTAGAGTAAGTATGTTAAGACCATGTTGGACAGATTCAGCATGGGAGATTGTAGACCATTGTGTGTTCCCATTTCCTTGGGGACAAAGTTGTCTGTTGAGGATTGTCCAAAATCTCCTAGTGAGGTGGAGGACATGAGCAGAGTACCTTATGCTAGTGTTGTTGGCAGTTTGATGTATGCTATGGTCTGCACAAGACCAGACATTACCCAAGCAGTGGGAGTCCTTAGTCAATTTATGGCTAATCCTGGACGAGTTCATTGGGATGCAGTTAAGCGAGTGTTCAGATATTTGAGGGGTACTTCTGAGTATTCTATTTTCTATCATGGTAATGTTTCAGGACCTCCACATTCTGTTGATATTCATGGATTTGTAGATTCAGATTGGGCAGGTGACATTGACAGCAAGAGATCCACCAATGCTTATGTGTTTACACTATTTGGTGGTGCTATTAGTTGGATGAGTAAGCGATAACCAGTTGTTGCTTTGTCCATGACAAAAGCTAAGTATATGGCAACAACTCATGCTTGTAAGGAATCCATTTGGCTTAAGAGATTGTGTTCCGATATTGGTGTTGATGCAGGTCAGATCACGATCAGTTGTGACAATCAGAGTGCAATTTGCCTTGTAAAGAATCCAACTTTCCATGCTAGAACCAAGCACATTAATGTTCAGTTTCACTTCGTGAGGGACATGGTTGAGGATGGAAAGGTAAATTTGGAGAAGGTAGATACTTTGAAGAATGTTGTAGATGCATTGACAAAACCAGTGAGCATAGAGAAGTTCAGATGGTGTTTGGAGTCTATCGGCCTCTCGGCCTATAGCAATTAAACCCTATTATTTCCATTGGCTCTTGAAAGGTGTTTGACAAGTGGGAGAATGTTGGGAATTAAGGTGTCTCAACCTTTTCAAGTTTCTAGCATTTATTATTTAATTGTATTTTGGATGCAAATCCTATTTCGTCACTTTGTGGGAGTTGGCATCGTGATGTGTCATCCTACATGGAAAGTGACCACATGTATTTTTTGTCCTCATATGAGGATATAGGCATTCCACCTTGTGGTAGAAGAGTTTTGCCATGTGTTGGCATCATTTGGGTGTTGTAAGAGGTTTATGACGCATAAGACTTATGACAAATTCCTATGACAGAATCTATGACATGTAAGAGCCAGAAATGGAAGATTATATGACAGGTGAAGACAAGTGTCCAAAAGCATCTTGCATGGGGAAGTAGGCACCCAAGTTTGACTATGACAAGGTTGTAAGAGAATCTGCTATTAATAGATAGTTATGACAGATTCTCTTACAACTATAAGAGTTGTCATATATGATAGATTTTATGACATTGTAAGAGCATCTGTCATACCTTAATTGGGTAAATTTGGGGTACCCAAGTTCGGGGGTTGTAAGGGATGAAAGAGAATCACTTACAAGTGTCATACACATGTTTTATGGCCTTGGAAATTGGGCCACATGGATTTGGATGAGTTCCTTGTGTGACTTGCTCTAGAAGCTACCTCCATTGTACTACTCTATATATACAGGTGTTTGGAGATGGAGTTTGTATCACAGGTTTACAGCTACTATTATGCTGCCTGATTAACTCCAGACACAAGTGTCGAAGACCATTGAAGCTTGCATTGCAAGTGTATTGTAAACATTCTTTCAGATTTGTTAATACATTGTGCAGGTTTCTGAGTGTGGGGTTTTTCACCTGATAAGGGTTTTCCCCACTGTAAATCTCTATCTCTCTTCTTCTATCTTCTTTCTGGGTCTTGTGTTTTGCTGCAATATCTCATGTTAATGGTTTAACATTGCTCTGATAGTTAGGATAGATTTGAATTTGCATAGCCCTCTCCTCATTAGATTAGTGTAGGAAGCGTTTTCTACACACCTAGCTTCCTTTCATATACGGTAGACCATGCAGGACACCATTGAGTTGGGATCAGATTGAGGACAGAGTTGCCATTGGTCTAGAGTTAGTTTAGGATATGGAGTAGCAGGTCACACTGATTAGGCAGAGACTTTAGGAGGCACAGGATAGACAGAAGAAGTATGCTGATGCTAAGAGAACTGATCAAAGCTTCTCAGTGGGTGACAAGGTATTCCTTAGAGTGTGGCCACACAAGAGTCCAATCCGTTATGGAAAGGGCTCTAAGCTTGCACCATGGTTTGTAGGACCTTCTGAGATTCTGGAGGGGATAGGACCTGTTGCCTACCATCTAGCATTACCACCTAGCCTATCATGTATCCACGATGTCTTTCATATTTCTGTATTGAGGCATTATATATCTGATTTATCTCATATATTAAACTGGAGTGCTCTACATGTAGAGGTGGACAGGCAATTGGCTTTGGAACTAATTCGCATATTGGTTTGTTAGATGCTGGGCCTTTGAGGTCGAGAGCTAGACCAAGTTAGGGTCCAGTGGGATCGTTATGATGAGGTCACAGGAACTTGGGGGGATGCAGCTAGTTTGAGGGCACTTTATCCTCACCTTTTTGACGACTTCCAGGAGGAAGTTTAGTCATAGGGGGAAGGATGTGAGGTTGATTATTTTTCCTTCCTTATTTTGATCATTTTACATTTCAATTGATGACATTATCAAACTTTTAGAGACTATGGTTCCCCTATGCAGATTTGATTATATCTCCTGATTTTGATATGACATTGATTAGACATATGGTGATTCAATTTTATCATATTTTGATGCTATGTTGAGATTAGACATGCGAGATATATTAGATGATGTTTTGTGATGTGATTTCTAGTTCTTTATGTGATGATGATTATGCGACATTAGATAGAAAGTGTAGTTTAATCTTGAATTATGTTGTAGATGATTAATGTTGTATTCCATGGCATGAATTTAATTCCAGTTGCTTCGACTATGATTATTGATGATATGATTGACACTTGATCTAGATGTGCAAAATTATATTCCCAGACCATGGTAGTATTCACACATATGTTATTCCCTATGAAATCGATCCATTCCCAAGAGGGATGAGGATCTCGTTTGATTTGAGTGTTGCTTAAGTGCTTGTTTATTTTATCATTTTGGCCTAGTACCCCTTTGTTTAAATTAATTTTATCATGTGTTGTATAATTTTTTTAGTCTTATACCACTTGGTATTGTTTTTATTTTTGAGGCCATTTAAAGTGGATTTATGACTCCCTAGGTGAACCTTAGTGTCCCAAAACTTACCCTAGGTGGTTACCCATGGGTCTAGGGTCAATTTTAACTAACTAAACCTTGGGATAACTCACTTTTGGTCACTCTAAACTGAGGTTTAGTCAAAGTGACGAATTTTGAAATGGATAAAGGTGGGAGATGAGTCATGCTTTGGGAAAGACTCATCTCCCTTCCCAAAGTTTGGGAATCCCTTCACTAAGAAGACTTGGGAGGTCTCCAAGACTCCCAAGTGTGTGGAATCTTCCTCCAAGACTCTCACACACGTGTGAGAGCATCTTGGAGGGAGATAGCTCTCTTGGAGAATAAGAGGATGCCATATGGCATCCCTTATCCTCATGGAGGCTTAAAAGGGATTATCACCTCACCCCTTCTTCTCTCACACATGTGTGAGAGCACAAGTGGATAAGGTGAGGATTGAGATGGAATTGGAGGGTGACACTTGTCACCCTCACACTTCCTCTCCCTTGCAAGTGGCATGGGAGGAGGAAGGAGAAGGTGACAAGTGTCACCTTCTCATTCCTCAAGGCCAAATTAGAAGGCCTATATTACCTTCTCTTGTTGAGGAGTGTAGGGTTCTTACATTTTAGAGATTTTCTTTCTATTTCTTGGAGTTCTTTTAGGAGTTAAAGAAAATTTGGAGGTTGGAAAGTTTGGAGAAGCTTAGAGCTCGTCACCAAACAGGCTTCCATTATAGGGCTTTTAAAGGTAAGCTCCATGGCTATGGCCATTTACCCTTGCATTTTCATTTTTGTTGTGTTTGTGGAATTTTGTTGTTGTTGTTTTCTTTTTATGTGGGTTGGGAGTTTGGTGAGAGCACCTCCATTTGGAGGTAAGGCTCAACTTGTTTGGGGTAGGGGAAAGTGAACCTCCTCGAGGTCACCCCCATATTTGTGCTACTTATAGCCTTGAGGGCTTTTTACTTGGTGTTGAGATCGTTTTGATTGCAAAAGTGCCATGACAATTTTTTGAGATATTGGAGATATTTGTTTTTGGAGGTTTTGACTTGAGGCCATGAGACTTGGTGTTTTGATATTTTAGTGTGGCCTTTGAAGTAGAGGGGTCAATTTCCCTACCCACATTAAACTCATTTTCATGAGTTTTGTTATGTGTTAATCTATGGGTTATTGCAGTGTTGTTTTTGTGTTACTTGTTGAGGTGTGTGTGTGCAACCGTGTGTTTCCTACCTCCCTAGCTCGGGGGTGACCCACTTGCAGGTTTACGATAGGGAGGAGGGCATTTCATTATGGCTTGGTTCCCCTTTTCGTTGTGTATTTATTGCAGGTGTTTATTGGAGAAATGGAGCTTTGGAGAAGTCCATTTTACTGTTGTAGTATTATGTTGTTGGTTGTTTGAGCCATGGCCTTTGAGGCCCTATTGTAATTTTTGGCAAGTTTATTTTCTGCCCAATATGTTGGTTGTTGTGTGAGTATCTAATATGAGCACTATTTTGGTTTATAAAAAAAAAAAAGAGAGATGTTGTTATTATTCTATGATGTTGAGTTTATGAGTAAAGGAAGAATACAAAAGAAAATGTATTTTCTGTCATTTGTTCCTTTCAAAAAATATATATATAAGTTGCTGAATAAATTTTAGTGTATGCAAAAGAAGAGAGAGAAATTTAAATGTATTATTTTCTGTTATGTTGCTTTGAAATTTTCATGTTATTAGTTGCTGTTTATGAAAATAATATTGTATATTTAAATTTCTCAAAACAGAATGCTACTGGATTATTTCTATGTTACAAACTAAAAATTAGCTTTCTCTCTTATTTAAAATTATTACTATTTTGAAAGTGAGTATAATATATAAATACTAGGGAATATATATATATACTTAAATAGATTTGGCTATCCTAACTTGTTGTTTCTTTTTTTTCACTGTATATATATATTGAGAAATATATATATATGTAGTTAAAAAAAAAGAGAGAAAAGAAATGCATTTATACCTTACTTTATTGAACAAACTATTGTATTTAAAAAAGAAAATATATATACAGCAGGGCATATATACTTATACTGTACCAAAATTAGCTAATAACATTAAATTTAAACAAAATGTTTTAAGAGTAATAAACTTGAAGTTAATGACCAAACCCTAGCTGCGTAGGGACTGTGGTAAGATATATATCACTTTGTATATATTTTTTTTAAAAAGACCCATATTTAGATTCTTAGATTTAATATATATACACACAAAATGTATATATACATATATATATATATATATATCAAAAAAAAAGAAATAACAAATAACCCTACTGTGTATACTCAGAAAATATACCTCCGTGAGGTACTTTCATGGCTGCCAAGCCATTTTGGAGGAGATCTCCAACCTACAAGTCATGAAAGAAAAGAAAGAAAGAATGAAAAAACAAAACAAAATGAGAGAGGTAAAACCAAAGAAGGAATAGGGTTTCCATAAGGAAACTATAAAATATTATTAGGGCTTCCAAAAGAAAACAATAGAATATTGGTAGGTTTGAGTGTAGATGTGAGGAATTTGTTTTATCATTTATTTTAAATTCTCTATTTTAGCTTTTCCCTTGTGCACGGGAAATTTTGTCCCCTTTAATTTTGCCCTTGGGCATTCTTGAATTTCCTTGTGCTCCATTTAAATTGTTTTAATTTTATTAAGGGGTTTTGAATTTTTAGTGCCTTGTAGAAAGGTAATTTGAGGGGAATGGGTTAAATTGCTTTAAATGGGAAGTGTGCTCCCTTTTTAATTTATTTATCGGGGTATTTATTTCATTTTCCCTAGCGCATTTTAGACTTTTAATTCGGTCGGTTTAATTAATATTTTTACGGAGAGAGGTATTTTAATCTTTCCCTTTTCTCTATTATTTTCAAGTTGGTTAATAAATATAATGTCAAAATTATATTTATTATCGGACTTAAATTTAAAATTTAATTTTGGTGTCATTTAATTATTTTATTTTACTATTATTATTATTATTTTCAAATTTTAATATTTTATTGCAAGGTCGATTTAATTAGCCTTGACAAGGTATTTAATTTTTATTTTAAAATTTTCTTTAAGTTTAATTATTATTTTTAAATTTTTCTTGAATTATTGATGGAGTTTTTGTTTAAAATTTTTAATTCGATTATTGAAAATGTGTTATGCTATCAGATTTTTTCTAGATTTTAGGGTTTTAATTGTACGTCTTTTTATTGACTTTCATTTTATCACTCCATTTTACCATGCATCCATTATGCCATTATCTCATATCTATTTATTCAATTTCATTTTATTTCTGAGTTAGGGTTTGGTTTTCAAATTTGACGAAATCACCTTCTCACCTAAGAAACTTAGGGTTAGGATTAAAATCGTTCTAACCCTAAAAGCGGCATGCTTCACATCACATACCCCCTAGATGGCTATCATCACGCAGGGGACTACATAGGGCAATGCACTTCCCTAAATTATGTTGACTTGTTTATGCCTTATGCGTATTGCCACCGAGCACGCAGACGCGTACGAGGGGGTTCCTAGGGATAGGTAGAAAAGTTTTTCGTAATTCATGTCATGACCACATGTCAAATGTGGACATGACACGTGTGTTGTGTGTCGTGACCGCATGGGAAATGTGGGCATGACACTAGTCTTCCCAAAACAAAAGGAACATGCTATGCAGCATGCTGAAGAATTAAAAGATTGGCTACAAACACTCCAAGTTGAAGACAACAAACCAATATACATAGATAAACCTACTACTGCTCATATGGATACTGCATTCGATGATGAAGTATATCTAGAAGAAGAAGTTTCTCAAACATCTGATGGAGAAAATTCTCATATAAGCGATGCAAACCTGGTTCAGATAAATGAGATGGAAGATTGGGAAGAATATTATTTGGCTAGTCATGAATCTGTAGGAAGCCAAATAGGTGTTGAAATGAGAGATGTTGTCTCTAAAAACTCTAGACCAGAATAGTTAAGAGCATATGCTACATCAAGCTATATTTTGAATATTGATAAAATTGTTGATCCTTATGATGCCATATGTACCTGGAGTGATACATTAGAAAACTTCTTTGATACACGAGGTTGTCTGGTCTGAGTCAAACAAGGTTCTGTATGTTGTAAGGCTAATGTCTGGTAAACTGAGAAAATGGTGAAACAACCTACCTGATAATGGTATAATCACCACAAATCCTGATACTGGTGAAGAATATGTCAAAGAGATTGATATGGGTAGGAATGATGTATCAGATGAAGGATTTTATATGCTAAAACTCATGTTAATAGGGCTTTTAAGTGGGAATAGGAAAAATGATATTCTAGAAGCTGAAAAGATTTTATATTCCCTCCAGCTCAAAGATTTAGGCAAGTTGCACAAATACAATCTTGTTTTTGAAAAATATATGATTGCATCTCAGAAGCTTCATGATCCAACTACAAAAAGTATATCTTAATTCACTACCTTGTGGATTAGGAGAATATGCTGCAGATTATATAATGACCAAGTATAAACCCAAAATTGAGAAGTTTGGATTCTCTGAATTAAGAACTCTGGTCACATACAAGTTGGATAAAAGCTATCTTTTGAAAGCCCTTAGTGACAATAAAGAGCAATTTAATTCTTCATGCAATATGAAAGAATATTGTAATTTACCACCAATTAGCTAGTTAAAAGATTTCAAGCAAGTCAGAAAGTTTCACAAAACATCTTGTGGCAAAAACTGTAGGTGTAAAAATTGCAGAAGAACATATGATGATGATAATATGGACAGATCATTCCATTCTAAGTATAAAGGCCACAAGAGGAAGTACAAATTTGCACCTGTAAATAAGAATTCTTTCAAGAAAATAAAGCCTCCCAAATACTTGTTCAAAAAGAATAAGCACCTAGGAAATAGGCCTGTCAAATGTTTCATATGTAAAGGACCACATTATGCTACTAATTGCCCCAGGAAATATAATCCTGAGAACAAGGTCTGTGCACTCTTTTATGAACAAGATGTATATAATTAATGGGAGATTGTAGATAGTTTTGATGATTTTGCTCAGTTTTCTGATAATTAGTTTTTTGAATTGGTTTCAAGGTTCTGCCAGAACAGTTTTCCATGGCTAGAGATAAGCACAAGAAAGTTTGTTATTCTACTTCTGACGAAGAAGAAGAAGAAAGTTCAGACTCTTCTAGTTCATCAAGATCTTCTCTTGTCACCAAGGTGGTCAAAGAAGCTATCAAAGATCTTGACTTCAAGATCAGTATGGCTAAAGCAAAAGATCCTTATAGAATGTCTGGGTCTATTGAAGAACAAAAGACAGCGGAAAGGTAGCAGTTAAAAGAAATCAAGGCATGGGAAGCTGAATGAGATTCTTTACAAAAGAAAATAAGAGGTTCTAAACCTTCTTCCTCTCATAGATCTAGAAGATATGTAGCCTCTTCTCCCCTTCATAGATCACGGAGACCCGATACCTCCCATGGTTACATCCATCCTAAGTGGAAAAAGAATCCTTCTCATTCTCCTTCTCCACCACAATACAAATCTCCATGCCATGATCCTACTTAGCCTCTTGATGTTCTCTATGCCAAAGTAGATCATTTCCATGACAAACTCCAGACTCTTTCCTGACAAATATACCTCCAACAAAAAGAACTTTCCAAACTCATTTCAGTAGTGGGGGACATTAGGGAAAAGTTGTACAAAGCTGATAAATCTGACAATTTAGAAGTAGAAACTTCTAGTAGTTCCCAGTCAGAACCTGCCATGCCTTGTATTTAGCTAAAATTTACACATACATTAGAATGAGATTTTGTTTTCCTAGTTATAATCCCATTCCTATGGATTCTTTTGTAGATTTTGGTTCGTCTCATAGTTTTTCTAAAATAGATGCCATTCCTCCAAAGTTTTGGAAGCCCAAACCAAATCTTCCTTTAGGGTATGCTATTAATGGCTAACAGGTAAAAATGGGGAGATATGCCCAGGACGTGACCATAGAAATCCAAGGGAAAAAGTTTGTTATAGATTTCATTGAGTTAGATGGCTTAAGAGGTGATGTCTTATTGGGGTTCATGTTCTTAACAAAGTATCAACCATTTGTACTTAGGACCCATGAGATATCACTTCATCACAAAGATGGCCACATTAAAATTCCTGCATTAAAAATAGTTAATTATAAATTTGACAAGAAGACTACTAAGTCAGGGAGGAAAGAAAGTGCAAATCTTCAGGCTCAGAAATTACCTTTGTTATTATAACCTATTAAGGCTAGATTCAAACAAGACTGTTGTAGTCTAAATCCTCTACAGTTTTGGTGTAAAGATCATGAGGAATGTGAAATAAAAAGTAAGCCAGAATGTCAATCAATAATACCTTTTGAACCTGCCTATTTGATGAGTCCCACAGAAGTCCTAGAGATGGATGAGCATCTAGAAGAATTGCTTGAAGGCAACTTTATCAGAGAAAGTAGGAGACCTTTCAGTTGTCAAGCATTCCTGGTAAATAAGCGAGTAGAAATAGAAAGAGGAAAGAAAATATTTTGTATTAATTATAAACCTCTAAATGATATTATTCTTCTATTTAATTATCCAATTCCATTCAGTACTGACTTGATTATGAGAGCTGCTTCAAAGAAGATTTTCTCAAACTTTGATCACAAGTTAGGATTTTGGCAAATCAAGGTCAAAGAAGATGACAGGTATAAAACTGCATTTTCAGTCCCTCAAAGATTATATGAATGGAATGTGATGCCATTTGGCCTCAAGACTGCTCCAGCATACTTCCAGAGAAGAATGGATAAAACTTTAAGGAATTTTAAAAAAAATTATGCTGTATATATAGATGATATTATTGTTTTCTCTGAAGATGAGTCCCAACATTTGAAACATTTGGAAATGTTATGTACTACCATTAGATCTCATGGAATTTGTTTATCTACTAAAAAGATGGTGATAGGTCAAGAAGAAATAGATTTCCTTGGATTAATTTTGTCTAAAGGAAAAGTGAAATTACAACCTCACATCCTGAAGCATATTAATGAATTTCCTGATGTCTTAGTGGGAGTAAAACTGATCCAAAGGTTTTTAGGATGCTTAAATTATGTCTCACCATTCTACAATGGATTGGCAAAGGACAGAAAAAAGATACAAAATCAGTTGAAAGAAGGAGCAAGTCCATGGACTGATGAATTGACTGAGATCATGCAAAGGATCAAAGGGAAGTGCCAATATCTACCAACATTGCATTTACCTGAAGAAGGTTATCCAGTGGTTCTTTATACTGATGCTTCTGATGGAGTTTGGGGTGTTGTACTTTTGCAAGAAATTCCTTTAAAAGGAACACAGATATCCAGCTATAGGTCTGCAACTTTTACAGACACTAAATGCAGGTATACAATCTATGAGAAATAAATTCTCATTGTTAAGAAAGGCAATCAGAAGTTTAAGATTTTCTTAAAGCCAAATCATTTCATAGTAAGAACAGATAGTCAACTGATGAGATTCCTCCTCAAGAAAAAACCTGACAAAGACATAGCACATGGTAGAATTGCAAGATGGTATCTAGACTTCATCAATTATGACTTTGACATTGAGTGGATTCATGGAAATAATAATCCATTAGCAGATAGTTTGACCAAAGAAATATCAAAGCTAGCAAACCATGCCTCCATGCTAATAGAGTCGGGTGAAACTTTCCTTAGGAAAGGTGGGACAGAAGTGTTTGAAGGTACCACTAAAAATGGAGAAAAGATAATGATTCCACAATTTCCACTAGAAATAATTGAACCAATACTCCATGTTCATTTGCTTAACAAATGGCTGTAGGATTTGAGAAATATGATTTCTAAAGTATTTAATAAAGGAATTCTTGATGCAGCAGATCAGCTAGCCTTTCTGGAGTATTTTAGTTTAGAAGAAGCTAGTTTAGCATTTTCTATCAGAAATGGTTTCTCATTTGATGTGTGCATTACTTCTTTGCTGCCTATGAACTGGGATGTCAGGACAAAGAAGAATTTGTTTAAATGTGCAAAATTTGGTTTTATAAATGGTATCACTATTCTTCAACATGAATTTGAAGATTATGCAGATTTCTTCTTAGGTTACAATAACAGAATGTTACAACCTGACATGGAAGAATTTTTCAATTACATTCAAGGAAATTTTGCATGGGCAATTTCAGAAGGAATGATAGGGCCATCAAGATATCTTGCTAATCCTCATAGTTATTGTATACCAAGGGTAGAATATTATCCTTTTACCTAAGATTGGTTTTCTAAGGCAATTGTTCAAGATATGGAACCCTCTTTGGTGCTTGCCCTTGTTGCTGCCAGGACGGAAATAGATATGGCATCTATGGAAGAAGTAGAAAAAATTAATTTGTGTCTTCAGACAGAGAGTTGATGATTTAGAAATCATTTTTAGACCACTTCCAATGCATTTAATGCCTCCAACAGTTTTCAACTGGCACTTGGGTTTGTCAGCGTCATGACGTCGGCCATGTTAAGATCCGATAATAGGATGCAACCCTGTCATAAAAAGAAAGATCTCCATATCTACTTTTGGATGTAAAGTAGGCCGTCCTTGCTTATGGTGTCCTTAAAGTGATTGTCTTTTCCTTTCCACTGTTGTTAGTGCTTGCAGATATGACTGCTTAACAGCTATCCACTCCTACAGTGGCTTCTACTTGTCAATATTGTATGGTCAGATTTCTAGGTTAGTTAATAATTTTTGAGTTCTGCTAGCTATAAATAAGGACTTTGAGCCTCATTCTATTCATTTGGAAATTCATTCAGGAGTTGATCTAGAGTCTGCAGAGAGTCTTAGGAAGAATCTTAGGATCACATGAGTATGCTCTTGTTCTATGCGTAATTGCAATCTGAACAATCAAAAATTATGTAGAAAGGTCTTATAGTGTGATAATCCATATCGGTTATTATGCTTATACTCTATTGTAATCATCCATTGTAATGAATTTTCATATGCAATAAATCTTCCGCTTAAATTGGTATATATACATGTATGTATCTATACCAATTTTCATATGCATTAAATCTGCTGCTTAAATTGTTGAGATCGCAATTATGCGCAGAACAAGAGCATACTCATGTGATCCTAAGATTCTTCCTAAGACTCTCTGCTTAAATGTCTATACCAATTTAAGCGAAAGATTTATTGCATATGAAAATTCATTACAATGGATGATTACAACAGAGTATAAGTGTAATAACCGATATGGATTATCACATTATAAGACCTTTCTACACAATTTCTAATTGTTCAAATCACAATTATGCGCAAAACAAGAGCATACTCATGCGATCCTAAGATTTTTCCTAAGACTCTCTGCAAGACTCTAGATCAACTCCTGAATGAGTTTCTGAATGAATACATGTATGTATATATAGATACATGTATGT
Organism: Cunninghamia lanceolata; assembly: GCA_027924645.1. Classification (NCBI taxonomy): domain Eukaryota; kingdom Viridiplantae; phylum Streptophyta; class Pinopsida; order Cupressales; family Cupressaceae; genus Cunninghamia; species Cunninghamia lanceolata. Next base: position 981,334 of record BSBN01001410.1, on the reverse strand, counting down.
ATATATACATAAATGAATAATACATGTACATACATAAATATATATACATGTATATATGTATATAAATGAATTTTCATATGCAATAAATCTTTCACTTTAATGTTGATGGTAGCATTACTTCTTTGCTGCCTATGAACTGGGATGTCAGGACAAAGAAGAATTTTCTTAAATGTGCAAAATGTTGTATATAAGTTAGAAACTAGTACAATTAGATTAGATAAGCAGTCTACTTCTATGTTGAATGATTTTTCTAGTATGAATTATCAAGTCAAGAATACCCAGGCAGCCATAACTAACATTCAGGCTAATACTAATAGACTGGATACAATGACTACTCAGATATATGATTATGTATCTACCTCAGAAGTTAGAAGGGATACTCAAGCCCAGGAAAATAATGTTCTATTAGAACATGTGGCTAGAAATCTAGAAAAGATCAGAAAATATACAAAAAAGATTAAAGTGTCTCAAAAAGGAAAAGATAGCTCTAAGAAAGAACAAGAAGAATCTAAGTCTCATAAGTATGAATCAAAACCTAGACCTAAAGTTCAGAGAAGAAAAAGCATTCTCTTGACAGAAGAACCTATAGAAGAAGAACCACCTACCACTTCTACTAAAAGTAAAGCTGCCCCTATGCCTACCAAACTAGTCTTCCCAAAACAAAAGGAACATGCTATACAACATGCTGAAGAATTAAAGGATTGGCTACAAACACTCCAAGTTGAAGACAACAAGCCAATATACATGTATGAACCTACTGCTGCTCATATGGATACTACATCCGATGATGAAGTATACCTAGAAGAAGAAGTTTCTCAAGCATCTGATGGAGAAAATTCTCATATAAGTGATGCAAACCTGGTTCAGATAAATGAGATGGAAGATTGGGAAGAATATTATTTAGCTAGTCATGAATATGAGACACTGGATCTTACACATAACAACCTCGTAGAGATGACACATGGTGTGTTCCGCGCATAAGAAACAATAGCAACAGGAAATCAACAGAAACTATAGAAACACTAGGCCGCACAAGCACAAAAAATGTAGAGTTTGGCTCTACAGTTCATGGCAACTACAAGGACTTATGTGCTCGCTCAGAAAGAACTCCAAAATCAACAAAATGTCAAAATTGCACTGCTATATTTATGTAATATATATATATATGTATATATAAATATATATATATATACATGTATATATATAGACATGTATAGATGTATATATATACATGTATATACATGTATATATTTATACATGTATATATATATACATATATATATTTATACATGTATATACATGTATATATATACATCTATACATGTCTATATATATATACATGTATATATATATACATGTATATATATACATGTATATATATACATGTATACATACATGTATATATATACATGTATACATACATGTATATATATACATGTATATATACATGTATACATACATGTATTTATATAGACACACACACACACATATTTTGTGTGTGTGCATGTGTGGGTGCTTGCGTGCATGTCTAGTCTATTTATTTTGCTAGATTAACAAGTTACCCCAAGTAGATATCCAGTTGCTTTGGGTTGACAAATTTTAATTCTTGGCCTTAGGGGTTTGGGTTCAATTCCCATCTAATATGTAACCATGGACCAAACACGAATACTAGAGAAGGTGATTCCCACCTCTAGGATATGTCCATGGTGGCCTCCTATATGTGGTTATCATTTATCCATTTAGGGAAGAATGGTTATACTAGATCCAATGGAATGGACACAACAAGTTCTATTTTCCACCAGGGCCCACAAAGGGTGATAGGTATGATGGGATCCACGATTAAGGATTGGTGCAGGAGCACATTCTCTGTAGTGCAGGGTCATCTTTTCTTTTGTTGTCTCATAAGGCTCTTAAGCCATTTCATTTTGTAATAAGGGTCAATTTGGTCCCATGAATGTAATTGTGCAAGGCACACATGTAGTTTTGCTTGTATGAAGGGTAAACCAACGGCTAACTGATTTGAAAATCAGTTTGCACGGTTGGAGGGGATAACTACTGTCTCTACATCTTCTTTAGAGGCAGGTTGTATGTCACACGGAGCAGTGAGAGAAGTGTGTATTACAACAAGTTCTTCTTGATACTGAATAAAGAGAGTTCTGGGTATGATCTGTGTTGATTTTCTTGGTTGTTCTTAGTGATTTGATATCTTTATCCTGATTTTGTAAATGGAACCCTAACCGGATACTATCTGTCAATCCATAGTGACTCTGTAGTGTGCAGACGGTGTAAAACCCACGGTTCCACAGAGGTTGGTTTGTAATCTAGGAGTAGGGTTTTGATTCATACATGGAGGCCCTTTCCTCTGTCCACTGAAGCCCTGTATAGTATCAGTGTGATGGGGGAAAGACTTTTCACGTTTGTTGTTATTAACTTCTTGCCTAGGAAGCCAGCAAACTCAGTCAACTAGACATCGTCATGTGGCTAGTTGGGAAATCGGAGTGAAATTGGATAGTTTAGATGTGGGATCAGATTGCTACAAGTGATCGAGGGTTTGATATATGAATCGGCCAAATTCCATTGTTCTGTCGAAGGGAATCCGAGTTCGGCGTCACAGAACAGTCGGGAGTCTATCGGCGTGAGATCAAGTGTCGGAATAGCTTTTTGAAGGACCCCCGATAGACTATGTCTAACCGATGAATCGGACATCGGCGTGAAAGACTCTCCATCTTGTCGACGAATGGTATAGTGTCGGAGACACATACCATTGTTATTCGCATCGGTGAGAGAAACGATATCGGGCTAAGGAAAATACACTTAGCCGACGGTATAAAGTTTCACCGATCGGTGAGACATCCTCGGAGTATCGCCGATAAAGAGTATTGGCGTGAGGAAGCACCGTCGGGAGAAGACTCGGAAGTCCCACCGATGAGCGAAGGTCATGCCGATAGTAGAAGACATATTGGTGTGAGAGTTATTATCAGGAGTTTAAGTAGAAGTCTGGCCGACGAAGATTGGTCATCGGAGTGACGGAGTATATCGGCCTAAGAAATTTCTCGTGGTCCGATAGTATGAAGTGTTGCCGATAGGCAACGAACCATTACGAAGATATCGGTGAGAACTTGGCCGTCGGGATAAACGAATGAGGAACGACCGATAGCTCATGTCTTCCCGATAGAGAAGTCATCCTTGGCTTCGGTGAAACATTGGGAGATCTCTTGCCGATAGGGAAGATATAGGTAAATTTCATTCGCTTCTGCTGGCACTCTGCATCAAGGATATATATGTAAATATAATAAATATACATATATATGTATATATGTAAACATATGTATATGTATATATATACACACATACACATACACATATATATTTCCATATATCTAACCAAAACTATTTAACCAATGATATGTTACTTTTTTTTGCCCAAAGTAAATATATATTTTTGTGAAGTAAACATCCAAACTTTTATAATAAAAATAGTAAAAAAATAAATTATTTGCATTCCTATTGTCATCAAAAGTTTCACTTCTTCTCGCATCCTTCACATTGATCAAGATATTTAATAATGAACCACATATAATTTTGACCTATTAGTGTACTGAAATTTGGATTCTAAATATTACAATTAATAATTACTTGCAATTTGAATGCACTATACATTTTCTAGTTTTTTTTCTTGCTTTTGAATTCTTCATAATTTGGAAAAGTTTTTGTAGGAATCTTAATATTATTGAATATTACCTTTTCCCTCTTACGTAATGAGTTAAAATATCCTCTTACGTAATGAGTTAAAATATCCTCTTATGTAATGAGTTAAAATAACCATTAGTAATGGCATCATGCTAGAAACTCCTTTCTTTTCTATCATGTAATGCAAGGCTACTAAAAAATATATGGTGAACATGGATGACAAACACACATTGTAAGATCTCTATCAGTTCGTGTGCCTTGTCTATGCTTATACATTTTGCATAAATACCTACCGAGGCAGTGAGAACTACAACATTTGACAAAATTCCTCTATCCTTTATGCTTTGAAAGATGTCCATTTCTAAAGTTCTCATCCATCCTAATCATCCACACTTTGATAGCTAAATTCACTTATCATTCACACTTACACACTTTAATTTCTAAAGGCATTTTTACAGTTAGAGATTGTTATATTCAATCATTGTTCAATTTCCAGGGATTGATCTAGGTGAAAGCATCCTTGCAATACAAGAACAATGCTTTAAGGTATTACAATTCTCATTCACAACAACAAATAATCAATCTACAAATGTGCTCTACTGAAGAATCACTACAATGATAAAACAATCAACATTATTGATTAAGTATTACTTGATCTACACTTCAATGAAGATCTACTGTTTCTTTCTAAACTCAATATGGATAAATGAATACAATGTTAATTAAAATACATTACAAACAATCTTGAATAATAACAATATATATTTCTTTCTCAATAAAACCAAACAAAATCTATTATTGCAATATTCCAATAACACTTATTAAATAAGTGAAATCTAAAATCTACTTAAGAGTTTCGTATTTAGACACTTTATCAGGCACGAGAAGGGTCATGGACCATCCTCTTTTGCCTCTCACTTGCTTTCTGCTTTTTGTTCTCCTCTCTCCTCAGGTTGTGCTCCTCCTCCTTTCTAGCCTTCAGCCTTTCTTGTTTTCTTGCATTCTTTCTCTCCTCTCTCTTCTTGTTCTCCTCGGTTGTTGCTTCTCTCCTCCGCATTTCTTCTCTTTCTTCCTCTTCTCTCCTCTGCATTTCTTCTCTCTCTTCCTCTTCTCTCTTCCTCTTTTTTTCTTCCTCTTCTTTCTCTTTTTTCGACTTTTCTTCTTTCTTCTTTGTGACTGCAGTGTCGGACTGCTCTCCACATCCCATATGGCCGAGTAACACCCAAACCTGGGAAAGAAATTCACCACCACAAGCGAGACATTCTGCATGGAGTGGAGCTTTGTTGTAAACAGCCATATATATCAGCAGCCCGGCCCAGTACCCAGACAATATTTCCCATCTCTCTTCTTGAGGTCGTTGGAGTAGCTGCCATGCCAGTTTTGTGCCAAAGCTTAGTGTAGTGTTGTTACCTTGATAGTTTCTCCACTTCCATTCCTGTTGTCCATTTTTTAATAGTGGAACGAGTTCATAGTGGAGGTCTATGTAAGACATTTTTGCAATGTCCGGATGGAGAGGCAGAAGATTAGGATGTGAGACAAGCAGGTAAGCACAATACCTGGACAGTAAGCTGCTAATATTTTGATTGGCAGAAACAGGAGCACCAGTAGCAGGAGTAGGAGCAGGACCAGGCATAGCAAGAGGTGGAGCAGTGACAGCAGAAACACCAGGAGGAGCAGCGATACCAGAAACATCAGGAGGAGGAGCATCAGTGGCATCATCACGAACAGGAGCACCAGCACCAGCATCAGCCGTAGCAACCGGAGCACCGGTGACACCATCACCATCAGGAGCAGCAGAAGCGGGAGCTTCACCATTTATCTCGCAAATTGTGGTAGCAATATGCCAGGTGAGAATGAGATCCTCCATGTCCAAATCGGAAGCCCACATCAAGTCTTCGCATCCCATTGTAACCAAGTACTCATCATACTCGTAAACCCTTGCCCTGCAAGTTGCAACATCTTGATAGGGAGAGCATGAGGACTTCAGCTTTTGAAAGATGAAGCGTTTGAAAGCATCATCAACAGGTTTTCCTTCCATATGGAGCAATTTGAGTAAAGGTGGCACAATCAAATCGCCAACCTTTCGAACACGTCGAGACCGAGACCAATACCACACGGAAGACCATCTTGAACAAGCATCAATCACAGAGTATTGTGTAATTGACTTCTTCCAGTATTTATTTCTACGAGCCTTACGAACCCAACTGAGAAGAGAGGCAGCCAGCTTTACGAGCTTGAACTTGAACCAGCCACAAGCGCTTGGCCGACGGAAAAGTTGGATATATGCGCAAATCAGCCGCACCATTGTCCAATCTGATACTGCGATTCTGCACAATTGGATAACTTCTACGGCAAGCGCTACCGAAATGAGAACGTAAGTAACAATTTTCTGAGGTGGTTTGACATTCGCTCCAGTGTAGAGCAGCATGCCAGCCACTCCCAGTAAACAGGTGTTGAGAAGGCGCATTAGGGTCCCCATCATACCAAAGGCAGTGCCGCTGGATTTGGAGAAGAGGACATCATACATGAATTTCAACTCCATTTCTACAATTTCGAACAGCTTTTCGCATGGCAGACGTTCGTTGAAAAAAAACTTTCTGGTTTTTGTCCGAATACCTTCATGAAAATAGAGACTTACAAACCTCCGCTTATACATCTTGAATAAAGCATGAGATAAGCAGAGGAAGTAGTTTTCCGTTGTCCGTTGGCCTTCTTGATACCACACGTTTTTAATGGTCACGATCTCTTTTGCTTCCAACAAAGAATTCCAGTTGGCATTCCTTTGCTTGGCCTTAAGCTTCTCATGAAATTGCTCCTCTCCCATCACCAGATAATTGTAGTCTACCCTATTGCTTTCCTTGTCAATCTCGTCCTCATGCTGCATAAATTTGTAAACTGGTTGAGTAGAATTTACTATCTGGCTATAGCTGGCGTATCTCAAGGCCAGAGTTCTTTCTCCATATTTTGTTGCGCCTGTAATAAAAAGGAGAATGGCAGAAGCTAGCATATATCCTTGCAATGAGGATAGATACACGACATAGGCTGCCACTGACACTTGATAAACCATAATGAAACCGTGTCTGATCCACAGTTCATTATCAGCAGTTGAATATGCGGTGATGGTGTCAGGACCTCCGAGATGGAGGAGCAACAGAGGAGCCCACACTCCATATATTTGGGTTTGAACAGAATGAGTCATGATGCCAAGAGCAGATATTGCCACCACATCGGCAGACATGTATGCCAGCCACACAACTAGCCTCAGTACATGATTTGAGGTGAGATATCGATATTCACCCCCAACGACAAGAAACACCTGAAGAAGCATGCTACACAGGGCTAGAGCTCTGATTATCCACTCCACCGGAATGTGAATCGGCATATCTGAGGACGGAATCATCACGCACAGACAAAGAATGAAATTGCGGCTCGCCAAAAACAAAGAAGAAAACTGTGACTGACTGTATCTCCTCCTTGTAAGTCGCACCTCTATATATATGACATTTTGATTTCAATGGAAACGTTTCAATAATCCTATTTTAATTTCAATGACTGGTCAATATAATTTTCGCTTTTCTAAAATCGAACAGTGAAAGTGTAGAGAATTCAATGCAAAGTGAAACGTGAGGTACAATATAAGAATCATAAGGATGTTACTGCTAGCCCCCTTTATTCTAAAGAGAAGTAATTAAACATATGGGACCCAATGAAAAGAAATGCAGCTTGCTAATTGAAAAGAACTTACAAATAAAGCATCCAGCCGTGGATTTTTAGCTATAATCTGTGAAGATGCCATGTAAATTCGAGCAGATCCTACAAAATCCTATTCCCTATAATTTAGCCGATAGGCTTTTATATGTGAGCATTACAGTGCTCGGAATTGTCTCACGCCGTTAAATTCTGCCGGAAATTTTTCTAAGGTCGTCGGTTTCCTATCGGCGTATTCCTTGAACCTCCTATGGGTGCAAGTGCTAGTTAAAGTTTTGTCAGATCGATTATCTTTTGTAATGTTTTCTATACAGTTTCAATTGATTAGAGATTAAAAACAGGACAACAATAATTAAAGTATATATGGAGGCCCTGTGCCTGGGACCGGCATTTCAGTGCGTTACAGGTCTAAAGTAGTTGTGAATTGTCCTCTTCGCCTTTTTTTTTTAAAGAGGCTGCTAGTTAACATCATAGGTAGAATTTAAAGTGTTGATGTGTTGCAGCAAATTAGTATGTTTCCAGTGGAAGTGGGTTCCATACATAAACAACTGGTGCATTGTGACATTTTATTGTGAGCAAACCTTTATGTCATTCAATATTTGTTTTATAATTATATGTGTTCACTTTAGGAATAATGTGATTTGCAATATATCTATAACTGTATTATTGAAATGAGATTTAAATTTGTATTAAGTTGAATCATTCAATAATTGTGTAATTTTAATGTTGTCTCTTTGTGAAGAGAATTCTAAAAAGGCATGTAGTATTTAGAAAAGGAAAGTTAAATGTTTTATTGAAATGAATTAACATTTCATTTAAAATGCCTATTTCTATGTGAAATGTACATTTAGAATAATAATTTGTTAGTGTGAAAATGGACAATTAACCTCTTTGAATAGGTTTTTTGGGCAAAAGGTAAAGAGAGTTTATTTTTATAGCACTAGTGATTTTGGTCTTGTGTTGCCTTATCTCCTTGATGCTTGAGCTTCTATTTTACTCCAAGGATTTGCTTGAGATTTTGGTGTCGCTGAGGATTGATGTAGAAATATTTGTTAGAGTTTACCAAGGGATTGGTGAAGCAACTTCACGATACAATAATCATTTTGTGTGAGCTTGCATTGGAGGTAACCCTCTTTTTTAATTTGTATGCAATTAGTTAATTGAGTTTCATTGCTTTGGCCATGCCCACATTAAGCAATGCATATGGCATTTCATTTTAAAAGTTTGCAATAATTTTGGATAGTTAAATTATTTTGTTGAAAAATTTAACGATCCCATGTTTTGAACTTTTGAAAACTATATTTTATGTTGAAACAATGAATAATATTTTGAAAAAAAAAATATGTGAATTAAAAAGTGTGTTTTCCATCATACCCAAAAAAAAGTGTGTTTTCCATGCTATTGCTCTCAAAGAGATAATCTTGAAATTTTAAAATTTGGTAGAGTTTCAGGCATTCAACCATGGAAAAGGGAAAATTTGTAAATTTCTAAGATTTCATGAAAATGAGATTTTTGAAATTAGAACTTGTCAGTGCATTGTATTTTGTGAGTTTAGTATTTTTCCAATGGAAATGGGTGTGCCATGATTGGACCTCATTTTTCATGTCATGAAGTGGATGTGGAGCTAGCTCAATGAGTCTATCCATCCCAAGGAAAAGGTAAGGAGGATTGAGGAGTTTGAGGAACTGAGCAAGCCAAAGACATGTCAATACTAAATAAGTGGGGAGACAGTGTTGGGCTCCTTAGGTATTTTGGCAAGATAGCATTAAGGGATGGAGGAATGTACATGGGTTCAAGGAGTCTAGTCTAGTCGTGGAGTAAAAGGGAAACTTAGGGAGGAGTTAGTAGACTAAGAAAACAAAGGAACAAGAATAGAGTAGGATACAAGAGAATCTACCTATGCTTGATCTAGAAGCTTGTTGGGGAAGTCAAAGATTGTCCTAGATGATAAGTGGAAAGGATCAAGGAGTTAGTCTAGGATATGAAGTGCATGACTTGGAGTTCCCAAGGGAGCGTAAGAAGGTGACGTAAGGGTTAAGAAATGGTTGTAGCATGAAGGCTAGGCAAGTGGTGTCATAGTGATAGTCCAAGAAGGTTGATGAGAGTCAAGAGGGACTTAGTGGTAGGAGAGTCCATGAGTTCAGGGTGTAGGTCTCAATGGTAGGATCATTGGACTGAGGAGTAAAAGAATGTTGGTTGGACCAAGGAGTAGAATCACATGGTAGGACCAAGGTGGGAGGTCATGATAGGGTCATAGAAAAAGTTCAAGGTGGGTAGGACCAAGGTGGGAGGTCATGGTAGGGCCATAGAGAAAGTTCAATGGGGACTTGATGGCAAAGTCTAGAGTGATGAGGTATGGGATTCAATGCTTGAGTGGGCTATCCATTTAGGAGTGGTGCAATCATGGATGGAGGGTCCAAAAAATGAACTATGCAAACCATGCAGCTAGAGTAAACACAACGGAAATAACTCAAATATATAATTCAATGGGAGATTTAACTACTCAATATATTAGATAATCACAATGCTTATATGCTGGCAATATGTGAGCTACAATCAAAGGGCTCACATGCCTGCTTTCTAGGTTAAAACATGTATGCAAGATATGGCATTGAAGTGCCTTCTGAAAAGAATCTATCTTCTAAAACTACTTAACTGAAGAACTTATGATATGCACTAACTGACTTCCTAATACATCTAAGAGATGTATATATATCATCTTGTAGCTCATAGAATCCTCCAAGTCAGCCATAAGAGGTTACAAACTCTAATGAATGATGTAGCGTGTGGAAACATGTAGGTCAGCATACAACACATAGTATTTCTCTGCAAATGAATGAAACTTGGTGCGGACCTCAAGAAAGGTCTACCTGGTCCTTATGTGTCATGTATGATGTTCCATTAGGCTCCACAAGTCACGGAAGTGCTCCGTAAACCTTCTGTTCTCAACTGACTACAAATGCTATGCTCTGTGAACGCTAGTGATCTTCTGATAGCGATAACTTTATGTAGACAAATCCAAATCTCTTGAAATCTAAATTTGATGTAACTGACATGGCATAGGAGAAAATTTTTGCTCCATGAGCTTTGATATTAAGATGCGGCAAAATGCGATAGAAAATGTTGACTGCAAATCACTGAACTACAACTAAAATAAAAATAAATGAAAAGAATGCAAGAGTTTTCTTGGTTGATGCAAGATTGCTCTTGAACCTAGGATGCTCCTGCATCAAACACCCAAGGTTGTTGAAAAAGTGAGTCCCTCACTTTGCTAGGGCTAGAGGAAAACAAAGGCGGTCTACCTCAGCCTAAAAAATCCATGATGAATCTTCTTCTAGTCTTCCTTTCCACTTGACCAAATATTCTTTGTATTGCTTGCTTCTAGTATTGCGTCCAACTCTGCTATCAAAGATGTTCTCTATCTACTCTGGTTGTTGTTGTGGTAACTGATTCTTCATTCCATCTTCAAGATTGTCACTTGATTCTCCCTCATGATACTGATATAGGTCTACAATGTTGAATATAGGTGATATACCAAATATTTTTGGTAGCTCTACTTCATATGCATTTCCTGAATCAAATTTCTTGAATATCTTACATGGTCCAAACTTCTTCATCTTCAACTTGTTGTATGTTCCTACTAGAAATGTCTTGAATTTCTTAGATATACCATTAGTTTTCCAACTAAAAATTGCTTATGTCTTCTCTTCTCATCTGCTTGTTCCTTATACTTACTATTCATCTCCTCCAAATGTTTTTTGACTTGATTATGTAGTGTCTCCATGTATCATGCAAATTCTTCTACTTCTGCACTCCTTTTGTCCTCCATATTGATATCTCTTAGCTCTACTAGCCCTCTAGGTTGCACTCCTATCACAATCTCACATGGTGTCTTCGCTATATTCATGTTTACTAAATTATTGTATGCAAACTCTGCTTGTGGTAGAACTAGATCCTAATTTCTTACTTTATCTCCTACCAAACATCTCAACAAGTAACCCAAAATCCTATTTACAACTTTAGTTTGTCTATTTGTCTATGGGTGAAATGTTGAACTGAACTTTAGGTTTGTCTTCATCTTCTTCCACAATGTCCTCCAAAAATATCCAATGAATCTTGTATCCCTGTCTGAAATTATACTCTTAGGTAATCCATGCAATCTCACAATCTCCTAGAAAAATAGGTCAGCAACATGCATTCAATCATTTGTCTTCTTGCAAGGAATGAAATATGCCATCTCTGAAAATCTATCTACTACTACATATATAGAATCATATCCCCTATGTGTTCTTGGCAATCCTAATATGAAATCCATGCTTATATCTTCCCAAGGGCTCTCCAATACTGTCAACGATTTGTACAAACTAGTATTCTAACTACTCCCTTTTGCAACTTGACATATTCTGCAACTCTGAACAAATTTCCTTACATCCTTATATATCTCAAGCCAAAAATAATGCTCACTTATAAAATCCATTGTGCTTTTGCAAAATCAATATCCTCTTCATACATACATTTAAGTTCTTCAAATCCTAATACTTCTACCTCATCTCTATTAGTAAATTCCTTCGTATACTTAATGCATTTGCAACTTTGTTTGACTTCCCACTCCGATTCTTTAATACAAATGTGTAACTCTGCATAAACTCTACCCATCTCATATGTCTCTGATTCAACTTTCCTTAAGGGTAAGTGCAAGAAGATGAGTTCACTTTTTGGCCAAAAAGTGGAAGTGTTTTTCTTGTTTTTCAAATTTTGTCATACATGGAGTGACAATTTGAAGCACTTACACATAAAATATTAAGATGATGTAAAAATAAGAAATGTAAGATTTTGTTTCTAGTTTTCAAATATGTAATTTTTTCTAATACCCAGATGATGCAAGTTGGTTTTTTATTTGATGTACAAAAAATGGTTTTTTAAAAGTCCCCTATTTTTTGCAAAAGCATGCATGTGTACGACCTACATAATTTGACCTAAATTAATATATTTTTCTAATTCCTTTTGTGGAAAGATTCTCAGGATGTTGAATTTTGGCCAAGATATTTTTTTGTAATTTTTTGATAATTTTTTTTATTAATTTTTTAATGGCCCTAAGTAGTGTTTTTTTTAAAACCCCTCATGTACGGACAACATAATTTGAGCTAAACTAATCAATTCACTAAAAAAAAAAAATTCATCATATAGAGAATGATGTCTAGTTTGGTCAGACATAAATTTTTTTGAAGAAACTTTCAAAATCAAAAGTTATTAAAAAAATGTAACCTGTGTTATTTCAAGTTTATGGGTTAGTTTGTTTGGAAAATAAATAATAAATATAAAATTATGTTCAATAGAAAAAAAATTACATATTTGAAAACTAGACTTTGAGATCTATAATGGGTTTTAATTTTGTTAAAATATTCTAAAAAAAAGTCGTCAGCCATAGTGGTGAAACTAATTTTTTTCTCTTGTTATTTTCATGGTCTTCTAATTGCAGGTCCAAAGCTAAGGCTTGGGTTTCCAAGCCTAAAACCAATAAAAATTGGTGGGCTTGAAATTTTAAATTTTTAGAAACGGATACCCATTATAAACTAGTGCCCATTCATAATGGGTGCCCGTTATAAATGGGTACCTGTTTTATAAATAACAGGTACCCATTTCTAAAAAATAAAAAAATTAGCCATATGCATATAAAAACAAAACAAAAAAAACTTTTTGAAAACGGGTACCCGTTTTCAAAAAAAAATTAATTTTTATATGCATATTGCTATTTTTTATTTTTTTTGAAAACGGGTATCCATTTTGCTTTAGGTGCCCGATCCTAAATAGGTACCCATTCCAAGTAGCATTTTTCATCCATGGGAGACTTCTACAAAATGTATACTCATCTTTGTGCTTTCACCTTTAACAGTTCAAATAATGCAAAGTTTGATAGTTAGTGTACAATACAAATTCCTTAGGCAACAAATAATGTCTCCACTTCTTCAAAGCTTGAATTATGGCATAGAATTTCTGATCATAAACTAAATATCTTATCCTTGCATCATTCAACTTTTCATTGAAATATGCTATTAGTCTACCTTCTTGACTTAACACTACTCCTATATTACATTTCTACTGGCATCACAATCTACTTGAAATACTTTGTCAAAATATGGTAATACTAACTTTGGTTGTTCTATTTCAACAATTCAAAACTCTTATCTGCTCCTGATGTCCACTTAAAATCTTTTATGTCACCTCTCATTGTCTCTGTCATTGGTGTGCATACTATACTAAACTTTATAATGAACTTCCGGTAAAAACTTGGTAATCCATGAAATGATCTTACCTCTCCAATGTTCATAGGTGTTGGCCATTCAACAATTGCTCTAACTTTCTTAGGGTCCATCTTCAATCCTTCCACAGAAATAACAAATCCCAAATATACCAATTCTTCCTTCATGAAACTACATTTCTTGATGTTTATCAACAATTTCTCTTCTCTCAACCTCTGCAATACTTGTCTAATATGCCACAAATGTTCTTCCTTTGTTTTACTGAAAATTAGAATATCATCAAAATATACAATAAAAAAACTTACCCAAGAATCTCTTTAAAACCTCATTCATCAATCTCATGAAAGTACTCGGTGCATTAGTTAATCCAAAAGGCATCACTAACCACTCATACAATCCTTCATTTGTCTTAAATGAAGTCATCCACTCATCTCCTTCTCTGATCCTGATCTGATGGTATCCACTCTTCAAGTATATCTTCGTAAAATACTTTGCTCCACTCAAACAATCCATAATGTCATCCATCCTTAGAAATGGAAATCTATACTTAACAGTGATCTTATTAATATCTCTAGATTTTGTACACAATCTCCATTCTCCATCTTTCTTTGGTGCTAGTACTGCAAGTACTGCACATGGGCTCAAACTTTCTCTGATCAATCATTTCCTCAACAGCTCATGTATCAATCTATTTAGCTCTGCATTCTCTGTTGGTGTCATCCTGTGTGTTGCTTTGTTAGGCAAACTATCTCTGGGTATAAGGTCCATATGATGATTGATAATCTAGATTGGTGGCAATCCGTCAAGCACATTATCCGATACGATGTATTGACCTACTCTGTCAACAATCTAGTTATCTCCTCTGGTGGTGGTTCTTCTTCTTTTGTTGTGGTGTTTCATACACTTAAGGTTCCACACTTCTTTGGAATCAAAACAAAAAACATATTCTCATGTCTCAATCCATCCAAAAATTTCCTTCCATCAACCAAACAGATTCTAGCATTCCCACATACTTCACTTTTAGGCTCATCTTCCAAAGGTATCAAGATATGCTTCTTCCCATTTGATGTTATAGTATAAATATTCTTTCTCCCATCATGTATAGTTTTTCTATCATACTGCCATGGTCTCCCCAATAATATATGACATACATTCATTGGCATAATATCACACAATATCTCATCAACATAAGATCCTATATGAAATTTCACCAAACATTATTCACTCACCAGTACCTTGTGTTCATCTTGAATCCATGCTATCTTATAGGGATTACGGTGTTTCAATCTCTCTAGATTCAGCTTTGTCACCATCTCCTCTGAAACCAAATTATCTATGCTACCACTATCAATGATAACTTTACAACATTTACCCCTTGATTTGCATTTGGTCCGGAATAAACTTTTTCTCTACTCTGGTTCCTCAGTTGTCTCTGCTTGAAATAGGGCTCTCCTCATGTCTAATGATTTTGCTTTCTCTGGTTTTCCAACTCAACTAGGTGATCCAGTAGGTTCTTCCTCGTATAGGCTGCTCTTGCACTATTCTTTGTCCTCTTGCTTGTACTTCCTTGATGACATTCAAATGCTCTGTGTCCTTCTCCTCCACACTTAAAACAAGTTCCTCTGAATGGTTTATTTGTCAAACCCTCTTTCATCTCTCATGTATCCTTCATTGTGGTAAGAATTATGATTTCCTCTGATGTTGCAATAGAAACTCATATCATCTTTCTGGCATGAATTGTTATCTCTATCTTTGTATGGACTACTTTCCTTGTTTTGCTCTCCATAAGGTCTTTCTCCTCCAGAAAATATTCTACCTCTCTGAAATTTACCTCCTCTACCTCTCTTCCTTTGCTCATGCTTCTTATTCAACTTATCTTCAACTTTCAGGGAAAACTGATATGCTTCCTCTACTGTTGTCATCCTTACCAAACTTAGTTCTTGAATATTCATTCTTAATCCATTTATGTATCATGCCACTTTCTCCTTGCTTGCTTCACTATGTTCAATCCTTATGATCATCTTATGAAATTCTTCAGTGTACTCCACAGATTTCTCCTTTTGCCTTAGGTTTTGCAATCTCTTTAACAATTCCAACTCATAGTCAGCAGGTATGAGTTGATAATTCTTCAATTTTTTCACCATCCTATCCCATTTTATTATTTTCTCTTTTCCTCTCCTATTCCTATCCAGTTGAACTTCTTTCCACCAAATAGAAACATGTCCTTTCAACTTTGTTTTTGCAAATATCACCTTCTTTGGATCTTTCCTCATATTCAAAGTATTCCCCTAGGTCATTTATCCAATCAATCAATTCCTCAAGGTTTAAGTTTCTAGTATAGTTTGATACTTCCATTCTAGGTCTCTTACCCACCTTAGAAATAGCCTTCATCATCTTTACCTAATCTGATTCTTCTTCTTCTTCTAGGGTTTCTTCATTTTGGTTAGCAACTTGAAAAGCATCATCATCATCACTTTCATCTTCATGTCTAGATTTTAGTCCTCTTCTTCTATCTTCTTCTACATCATCCAATCTAACCTTCATTATTCTCATCATCTCTATAATGTATTCCATTCTTCCAGCAACATTGGCCATAGCAAGCATCCTCCATGGCAGCATCTCTTGAACCTAAGATCTAGTGCAACTACCACAGTTCAGCGATCTAACTATAGGGCTGTACCTGCCTCATAATCGACACTCTATTGATAACCACAAGTAGACTACCTCAGGTCAGTGATCTACTCAACACAAGATCTTCTGGAATGCCTTCACTTCCCAAAGGATTCACAACTTCACTCTGATACTGTTTAGGAGAAAATTCAATTTGTTAATGCTCTCGATTTTAGATGTTTAAATCCACCTCTCCACTATACATTTAAGGATCTAGGGTCGAGTGACAAGCACTATCATACCCTAGGTCACTTGCAAATGTAGGGAAACTTGGATTAGGGAATTTAATTATCAATTTTCCTTCTCTTATGCCCAATTGACCATTAAAACCCTAATTATGCAAATACGGCAACAAATTGATGAATAATGGAAAAATCTCTTGCAGATAGGAGTAAAATACCAAATCATAGAGTAGCTATTTTTAGGGTTCCAAAGAGAAACAATCGGGGACACTGGAGCGAGCACCCAAGTCCAAGGTATTAGTTTCTTCGAGGGATCTAGACCTCCTTCTGACACTGATCAGCCCTATAACTTTTGTTTCCTGAAACTTGGATGCAGAGGACACTAGAGTGAGCGCCCAAGTCCTAGAAGTGCTCCTATGTCCTGCTTTTCTTCAGATCCTGAATCCTTGATGCCTAGCAATCCTTCCTACAACTTCACTTTTCCCAAATACAACACGTGTAACTTGCAATCACAAGACTTGGTTTGGGGGTTGTGGTGTGTTGGTTTTTTCCCAGACTGGATGCTTATTCCCAGATTTCCCTACAAGGTAGCCATTAGTGATCAACAGGATCTCTGGGCCAGGGGCCAACAGTATAGGAGATAGACTCTATATTTTATCTCCTCTTCTTCTTCAGGCTCTGCAAGACCTAGGGGGGTATTCCCTACTCAACATCCATGAGGATATGCATACAAGGCTGGGATGCTGACAGAAAGCAGATAAGTCCTCCTGTAAGTAGACCAAAACTGAAAGATAAGAGCAAAGGGGCTGGCTTTGGGCCTATTTGCAGTTGTAGACAGAGGACTGAGGTTCCTAAAACTAACTCTAATGTCCTAATGGTTGTTTTAGATTTTGATTTGGATTTTAAGTTTGGATGCAAAGCTGGACATGGTTGTAACACAAACACAAAGCAAGATTGGTGCCTATCCAGGGCCTGGAGTCAGTAGACATACACCTGTGAATGATCAGCATGAACAGCTAAAACTGGATTTCAAGGGGATATATGTGATACCTGCCTTACAGATATCTCCCAATATAGAGTGTTAAGTTATCTCTACTTATGGCATCCCTACTGCAGTATACCCTTCCCAATGTTTAACCTGAAAACAGTTTAATCTACCCCTTGAGCAGAAGTTAAAAGATCAGACACTCAACATAGGAATTCTATGCTCTAGAATCTAAACATTACACAAATATCCAGATTCAGAAGAAGAGTACATGCAATACTGGAGACAGAATTAACACAACACATGCTAAGATAGCATTTCTCATATAAGATTAGTCATGAAATCAGTGGGTTCATGCCAAAAACATGCAACAAGAGATACATAAACTCACAGGTTAAGCTGTACAGAACAACCAGATCAGCTTGTTTTGAGTTACAGAGCCAAAAATCTTCAACTTTCAACAACCACAAATGAGTAACACTTCCTGCTTATAACAGCCAGGTAGTGTACCAAAGCAATTAATTACATGGTTGACCAAAAATCCCGCCAGATACACAGTATCAGGAAAATGGCGCTCAAACACTACCAGATTGGCGCCCAAACATGAATGCAGCAGGTAGGGGAGGAGACAGGAAGATATCTCGAGCCCTGCGCCACTGTCCGCTGATGTACACCTTCAATCGGGTACCAGATCCGCCCATACCTCTGCAACCTTCGCCATTAATGGCGCACCAACCCACGGCCTTGGGAAGAACATCTAACAGTCGATCGCAACCATTTCCCACCGAGATTCATCATCATGATATTTCAAATATGCAGGATATCAATTATCCCACATGCACCCCGCAGCAACCTCATTAACACTTTATATACTAGGTCATGAGCATATATCATGTCGGTGCTTTTGCTCCTGACGACACTAGTATAAGACTTCATCATCATCATCCTCCAGTAGCATAATATCCTGTTGCCTGAAATATCACCCTGACGTCAGCATCATATCGCAATATAACCTGCATGATAATTGCCTTCATCCGCACAACCTGATCCATCGGAGGAACATCCTCCTGCTGAGCCTATACCAAAAGTCTGGCCGATGAACATCCTGATGACATCATCATCATATCCGCCCGTTGCGCACCTCCTCATATCCGGATGACGTCATCATCATGTTTGCAAATATCGGGGGATCTCCACAAGATGATCAGTGTTAGAAACGTGACCCCCCGGACCTTGATGATGTCATCATCATGTTGACATCAGGATGATATTCGGAAGACAACCGAATATTTGGAAATATCATCCTGATGCACAAATATCAGGTTGCACTGTAGCTCCACTATAAGATTGGGGCGATAGATGAATATGATGATGCTTGAAAAGATCACCCCCACTAGATAATGCACGAAGCCGGCAGGCGGATATCTTCTTGATATCAGCATCATCATGACGCTGGAACAAACATACACCCGAGTGATATGAAAATATCACCCCCTCCTTCGGAAATATCATGATGCAGATAGGCAGAAAAATAGATATCACCCGGTCATAAGAATGACGTCAGCATCATCAGGATAATAAAACAGCGAATATGAAGTGATACAACATCATCAGGATGATATTGACTAAGATCATCCTGACGTCCAAAATATGATGACCCCAGTGAATATCAGGTCACACTTAGAAATCTTCAACAACATCATCAGGATGATCATAACCAAGATCACCCGATGATAAAAATATCACCCCGGCGAGATATCATGAAGGCAGAAAATATGATGACCCTCGCAAGCAACACGGTGATAACTGGAAATATGATGATGATGATGACGACCCTTAAGAAAAAACAAGTCAGGTCGAACAACTTAGAGAATAACCCCTTCAGAATATCGGGGCAACATCATCATCATGTTTGGGCAAGGTGATAAATGGAAGATCACCGGATACTTGAAAAATCACCCCCGCAAGCAAATCAGGGCGCACTGTAGCTCATCAGCAGGATCAGGATGATATCCAGACATCACCCGATAATAAAATATGATGATGATGATGAGAAACCGGTCGACGGAGAACACGATGATGCAGACCATCATCGAAGACAAGATGATGATGATGACCTCCTCCTCAGGAAAATATGATGCTGCAGCTGAAAAATGCTGAGGAGGTCCAACACTTAGGAAAATGGGCAAGAAGATAAAGGGTTCAAATGAAGAAACCCCCTGATCATGAAAATCAACCCCAGGTCAAAATGAGTGCTAACATGGTGTTTAGAGGCTTGCCTCAGTCAAGCCCTGGAGGACACTTAAGTCTCTGAACATAGTTGTCAAATAAAGAGTGCGTGCCCTTGTAAGGTAGAGGCAAAAACCAAAGGAATCAATGATGAAAACACAATATTATGTCACCTTGTAGTGAAGCTCTCATGAGAGGAAGATGATCTTCATTCCATGAGGAAATTGATGCTCAAATCTGTAAATATCAACACACAAAACACACAAGTCCGCTCTTGCAACACAATGAAAGCCTTGAATTACCTTGAGAATACAATAGCTTTCTAGTAATCATCTAATTGAAATCTAGTTTAAAAATGAATGCCTAAACATGCTTTTATATGCAACTACAATCACTCCCGCCAAGATTTTAAAAATTAAAACTTACTGTTTCGGTAAAAGGACAAAATAACGGTCATAAACCGACACCTAAAAATTAAGGCTGCCCCAAAATAGGGCAGGACTAGGGCACGGGCACCTAAGTCCTCCCCCCTATTTTGGGCAGGGTACAGCTCAAGGGGTCCTCCTAGGTCCACTTTTCCATGAAACCTAGGCCTCATTCCATCAGGATGTCAAAATATGAACTAAGATGTCCTAAATGCATGCTAAAGACCCAGGAGCTAAACCTTATGAGGGAAAAGCCCCCAAGGGGACATTTTCTGATGTTACATCTAGCCCCCACTTTAATGTATGTATAAACATGAGGCCAATACATGCATTAAAGTAAGGTCACAAACATAGAAAACACACCAAGCATGGAAAAGACATGCCAATCACATAGAGGATAGTAATAGGCACGCAAAACACGGAGAAGACAGTTACAGTCACGCAGAACACAGAGAAGATAGTTAATACATAGAAGACACATTAATGCATGGAAGACAAGCATGATTTCTTTTCTTTTCTTTTTCTCATATATATGAAATGCAAATGCAAGTACTGGAAAGTAAACAAACCTCCCATAATATAGGATGCACTACCTTAGGGCGCAAGTCTCTATATATATGGGGCAACACACATGCAAGACACACAAAACCTCCCAAAATGCATGAAGCACTATGTGAGAGCACTGGTCTCTGCATATGGGGCAACAAATATGCCACACAAAACAAGCATGCCAAAACACACACACTTGAAGACACGGAGAAAACACGGCAGACAAGCAATGGAGTGTACCTATCTCTAGGTCCAACACCATCTCAGGCACATTATAGGCACACACCAATGATTAGGCTTCACCACAACAATCGCCAAAAACATGCTTAAGGGTTGAGTTAGTCACAGAACTGCTCCTCACCCCCAAAAAGGACTTTTGAAAATGACAAGATGATGCAATCTGCTCAGAGAAATACACCATCCCCACCTCCATAGAGGGCTTAAGATAAAAAGGATATACATGATATCCCACCTCCGTAGAGAGGTTAAATGATTGATTAATTGATTACAAACAAACTCAGGATGCATGATGCACTACTCTAGGGTGCAAGTCTTTGCATCTGAGATCAAACATATTGCTAACATCTATAACAGACAGCTTACCTTATATGCCCCCACCTTAAGGTGGTTGATATCAGGTATCAATATCAAGCACGTTAAGATAGGAATAAAACACACAAGGGAACACAGACTTTCACAAAGCCCATGCCCCCCGGAGGTGACATGTACTTTACGATCGCCAAATATTCCCACAAACACATCCCTGCAAAAAACATGTTAGTGTCTACAAGATCATGATAAATAACATCAATGCATATGACTAAACACACAAAGAGCCAAGGTTATACAATGAATTTGGAGTTCGAGGATAACCCTGGGGCTATATCATGAAGCTCTCTGAATCGAGTACCACCAAGGCCAGATTCAAAGGCAAACAAAGATGCACAGAGCAACAATATTGTTAAGGTTTGTAAATGTGACACGCAAAAAGCATGAGTGCTTCCACTAGCCAAGTGTCGGATAAGATATACAACCCCATCATCATATTAGGAACTCCTGTGGAATTGAGGGGGTCCTTCATGAGAGGGAAGGAAGGGGAGACATGTGTCACCCTTTCCCTCTTTAACTCCTATTTTCTCTCCCATATGTGGGAGAAGGGACATGTGGTAAGGGGGTGAGGGAGACATGGGGATGGGTGAGTTACATGTGTCAACACCTATCCCTTAGGCCATTCTTGTAGTGGAGAGGAAGGGTGAGGAGGTGACAAGTGTCACCTCCCCATTCCTCTAAACTCATGGATTGGGTTATTTTAATCCCACTTAGGATAGGGAGAGAGGTTGTTGAATTTTTGAAGATTTTTGGATTATTGGAAATTGTTTCTGGGAGAGAAAGGATAGAGGGAGTTTGGTAGCTTAAGTTGGAGGGGACTTTAGAGGATCTCTACATCTTCATCATCCATTAAAGGGTTTTTTAAGGTTGGATTTCAAGGCCTTTCCTTTTCATTTTCTATTTGTTGCATGATGGATGTGTGAAATGCATTTTTGCTTGTGTTGTAATTTTTTTGTTATTGTGAGAATTTTTATTGGGGTGTTGACAGAGCTTCTTCCACTTGGGAGAAATGCTCATCAAGTGTGGGGTAGGGGAGGAGTGATCCTCCTCGAGTTCACTCCTTGTTTTGGGATGTTGAAAGCTTTGAGGGTATTTGTGTGACTTTGAGAAATTTTGCTATATGACTTGAGAGCCAAAATATGAACTCCTTGGAAATCTTGTTAACATGTTTGGCTAGAGGCCATGAGAAAATTTGTGTTGAAATATTTGAAGGGTGGCACTCTAGAGTTGAGTGTGTCTAGTCTCCTACCCCTCTTTAAACTCACCTTGGTTGAGTTTTGTGTTGTGTAAATATCCATGGGTGTATGTGTGTTTTGGTGTGTTGTTTTTACCATGTTGTGAAGTGGATTTGGATCCCCTAGGTGTGTGGATGATCTCCCTAGCTCGGGGGTGACCCTCTTGCGGGTCTACGGTAGGGAGAAGAGCAGTTTGTGTGGAGTTTTCTCCCCTTGTGTGATATGCAAGTCTTCATGCAGAGTAGAATGGAGTTGAAGAGTTTTCTTGTTGGGAAAATATTTTATTATCCTTTACTCTTAAGGAGAGCTTGGTCTTTTAAAAGCTACATCCTAGTTGATTTCCAAGAGGAGAGAAATCTCTCTTTAATGTTGTAAAAAAATTGGTATTTAGAGTTGTGAGATAATCCTCCCTTATTGTGTTGATAGTTGTAATTTTATTGTTTATTTTGTTACCACTTATGGAATGATTAAGAAAAGAAATTTGTTTTAAAAAGGATATTAGAATTGTCTATTTCCTTATAACCCTATTTGAAAAGTTGTGAATTAGTTGTTGTTATAAATAAGTTTGTTGAAATTTATCTCATTATATGACTTGTGAAAATGATAATTTTAATGATATATATATGTATATATACTACTGTATATTCAGTTACAATCTTGTTTTTTCTAAAACAGTAAATAAAGAATGTCATTTTTTTTAAATATATCTATATATTTTCAAATATATTTGTTGTTCTAAATCTCACAGTTTTATCTGTTGCATATAATAACAAAGCAAAAGAACATTTTTCTATAACAGATTAACATAAAGCAAATGAATATTTTTCTTTTGTAAAAAAATAATTCCACATAACAACTCTTCAAAAGATTTATTCATTATCCACTTTATTTTTTCTAACAAATGCAATTAGTTCATTCTTTCATAAGAACAACAACATCTATATTTTCTTCTCTTAAGAAAATAAAATGTAAAGATTTTCATTTTATCCCACAAGATAAAACAGCAACTATCCTTTTTTTTTTTGAAAAATAAACATACAAGTGAAATAACAATAAGACCCTGCTATTCTTCCAATACTCTAGTTTTTTTTTTTCTAAATCATAAGGCATTAAAATCAGCAATTTAATTCTTCTATTTTTAAATATAATTAGTTTCATACAAATCAAGTAAAATATACTCTTACAACTTGAGAGAGAGAATTAAGTTCTCCTCTTTTGAAATCTAAAGAAAATGATACACAAGGCCTTTCATGGCCATGCTCCCTCAAGAGCACAAGAATAACAACTCATAAGGGCAATAATAATTTCTTCAACACCACCTAGCTCCAAAAGAAAACCTACATAAGACACTTAGAAGGGAAAAGAAGCCACTCAAACTACTCTCCTCCCTACCATTGACTCACTCATGAGTAACCCCTGAGCTAGGAGGTCATCATCACACAAGGTAAGCACACACCACTTTACAACAAATTCACTCAATACAACAACAAGAAGGCTCCCATGGTTTTCACATAACAACAACTCACTCAAGATGAGTTTAATGGGGTAGGGGAGTGGACATCACTAAACTCAGGAGTGCCACCCCAAAAACTTTCCAAACCATAAATCCTTCAAGCCCTCAAACCCACTTATAAACATGATTTCACAACTTTCTCTTGGCTCTCAAGCCATATCCCAAATTTATCTTATACACATTGTTCAATTTCACAATTTGTCCTCAAGGCTAAACTCCATAAAACTAAGGATGTGACCTCAAGGAGGTTCACTCCTCGCTCACCCCACACATGTTGAGCATCTTCTCCCAAGTAGGAGAGGCTCTCACAACTCTCATACCCAATTTCCCCACAACACAAAGTAAAATCAACAAGATGAACTCACACACACACAACATGCAAGTAAAGAAAATGCATAAGGAAACGCATTTGCCTTGAATCCTACCTTATAAAGCCCAAACGGAACATAGTTGAGAAGAGCTCCTCTCACTCCTTCTCCAAGTTGAGCCACCAATTTCCCTCTAACTTTTTCCCCAAAATACTTAAAATTAAAAATTGCCAAAACTTCAACAACCATAACCCTCACTTCAAAAGGGATTAAAATAGGCTCTTCTCATGAGCCTTGAGGAAATGGGGAGGTGACACATGTCACCTCCTCACCCCTCCTCCCAACTACAAGAAAGACTCTTGGAATGGGGTGGTGACACATGTCATTCACCCATCCACCAAGTCTTTCTCCAATCCACTTTCCTCTCTTAATTAACTGGGAGAGAAAGGTGGAGCCAAAGAAGAAGTGGGTGCCACATGTGCCCCAATTCTCTCCTCCTAAGAAGGACCACTCAACCCCAAGGTACCCTCACCAATTGTGGGAGAGGCTTGGATTTGAGTCCTCCACAATTAAGGGGTCCTGAAGACTCCCCCAACCTAGGGAAGAGGAAAGGAAGAGGTTGAGTGTTTGACCCACTCATCCTCCCCCTCCCAAACTTCCATTGTCGTCACTTTACTTTAGGGTGAAGTTAAAGTGACAAATAGAAGTTTACCTAAGGTTACACAATCCCAAATGAACCCTAGACCCTAGGAGTACAACCTATGATCAAATTTAACCCATTTTGAGCACCAAAGGTTGTGTAAAAACACATAATAAGGGTCACAAAAATTATAACTCAAAAATGAAATTCAAATGACATTACAACTTACAACACCAATTAGAAATCAATTAAAATGAGGGTAGACCTAACCCAACTAACACCATGCAACAACATTACAAAAATTCATCATGCAATATAGTTGATCTTGGTTCCTCTTGGAACTAGATCGGCTTCACAAGGGTAAACAACACAATGTGTGGGATGATCTTTGAGTATCTGTGGCTTCGTTAGAAACACCTGCGCACTCAAATGAAATATTAATCCCACATGTATATAATAGGCGAAGCAAAGTGAAACATACACTCACATCATCACATGATCATATAAACATCAACGAATCACATCATAATCAAATTCTAAATTTGCATTTCAAAGATCCATCTCAGATATAACAATTTCCTAACTAAAATCACATGCATAGAATCCAAATAACATCATAATGTAAATCACATGTCTAACCTCATCAGTGAATCAATATCAATGTCCAATCACATCGTAATCATGCTAAACATAATAAATCAACATAAGGCATAAAATCTAAAAGTCCTACAAATTGGGATCAACAGTCCCACAAGTCTAGTAAGTATCACCAATAGTACAAAATAAAGTAGTCAAATATAAGGGAATGAAAAGGTAGGCCTCACATCCTCCCCCCCTAAGACTGTACTTCCTCCTAGAAGTTGTCAAAGAGGTGAGGATAAAGGGCCCTCAATCTCACTGCATCCTCCCATGTTGCCATGACCTCATCGTACATGTCTCACTAGACCCTAACCTAGTCTAGCTCTCAACCTCGAAGGCCCAGCATCCAACGAGCCAATATGTGAATTGGCTCCAAAGCCAACTATCTATCTGCCTCTACCTAAAGAGCACTCCAATCCAATACATGAGATAAATCAGATATGTAACGTCGTAAATCTGAAACATGAAAAACATCGTAGATATGCGACAGGCTAGGTGGCAAGACTAGAGATAGGCTATAGGTCCTATCCGTTCCAAGATCTCAAATGGTCCAACAAAATGAGGTGCAATCTTAGAGCCCTTTCCATAACGGATTGGACTCTTGTGCGATCATACTCTCAAGAACACTCTATCCCCAACTAAGAGCTCTGATCTACCCTCTTAGCATTAGCATACTTCTTCTGTCAATCCTGAGCCACCTGAAGTCTCTACCTAATCAAAGTCACCTATTGTTCCATGTCCTGAACCAACTCTGGCCCTATCGCAACCATGTCCTCAATATGGTCCCAACTCAAAGGTGTCCTACAGGGTCTATCGTACAAAGCCTGAAAAGGAGGCATACCCAACGAGCTATGATGCCCATTGTTGTAGGCAAACTCAACTAGATACAAATACTCCTCCCATCTACTCTGGTCATCCATGACATACATACAGAGCATATCCTCAAGAACTTGATTAAAACTCTCTATCTATCCATTTGTCTCAGGATGATAAGCGAAACTAAAGTTGAGTTGTGTGCCCAACACCTGCTGCAAGGCTCTCCAAAAGGCTAAAGTGAACACTGAATCCCTATCAAAAATGATACAATGAGGTACCACATGAAATCTAACAATCTAATCCAAGAATACTCTTGCCATAGATGGTGCATTGTACGCCATGCGTATAGGTGAGAAATACGCCACCTTGGTCAACTTGTCAACCGTCACCATGATGGCATCATGGCGGTGTGATGACATAGGAAGACTAACAATAAAATCCATGGAAATGGTGTCCCATTTCCACTCAGGTATCTCATGAGGGTATAAAAGACCCGCAGGATGCTGATGCTCGGCCTTGACCCTCTAGCAATCAAGGCAACGAGCAACATACTCTATAATATTTCGTCTCATACCTGCCCAATGGAATAATTGTCGCAAGTCAGCATGCATCTTCTTCACCCATGGATGTGCTGCATAAGCCGCTCTATGAGCCTCTGAAAGAACTACTACACAAAAGTCACCCGCACGGGGTACATAGATGCGCTGTCGATGTCTAAGCAAACCATCTGATTCAAGGGAATATCCTACAAATCTACCCTTAAGGGCCCTCTGTGACTGGATCTCCCATTGCACCTTAAGGAACCACTCGTCCTCAGGTAGATGTTGAATAATGCTCTCTCAAGTCCACACTCAAGGTTAAGGTCAGGATCTCGTGGCGCCTCTAACTCAAAGCATCAGCGACCACGTTTTCCTTCCCTTTGATGTAGTGGACATCAAAGTCGTACTCGCATAGAAACTCCATCCAATGCCACTGGCGGGCGTTCAAATTTGGCTATGTGAATATGTACTACAAACTATGGGGTTCTGAATGAAGCTCAAACTGATGACCTAAAAGAAAGTGTCTCCAATGAACAAGAGCATGAACCACGGCTACGAGCTCTAAATCATGAGTAGGGTAGTTCAGCTCGTGTGCCTTGAGCTTACGCGACTCATATGCAATTGCCCTACCACCTTGCATGAGCACAGCTTGCAAATCCTCAAGTGATGCATCTGTGCAAACTACAAAATCCTCTACATGATCTAAAACCACTAATATGGGAGCGCTAATAAGACGCTCCTTGAGGACCCCAAAGGCCCTCTCGCACTGCTCGGTCCAAGTGAAACTCTTCCCTTTTTGATGAAGGGAAGTAATGGGGTGCACTATCCTAGAAAAACCTTCTACGAATCTGCGGTAGTCACCGGCTAATCCTATGAAACTCTTGACCTCTATCACACTGGTGGGTGCTGGCCAATCTCTAATAACTCTGATCTTCAATGGATCTACAGAGATGCCATCGCCTGATAGGATGTGCCCCAAGTATTGTACCTCTGTCTTGAAAAAGGCACACTTTGCCAAGTTTCCATAAAGTTGTTGCTCTCTCAAGCACTGCAAGACCTAACGTAGGTGCTCCTCATGTTCCTCCTTACTCCGTGAATAGATCAATATGTCATCAAGAAAAATAATCACAAACCGATCCAAGTAGGTACGGAACACTCCGTTCATGAGACTCATGAACACTACAGGGGCATTCGTCAATCCGAAGGGAACCACAATGAACTCATAGTGGTCGTATCTAGTTCGGAAAGTGGTCTTATGAATATCCACCTCTGTGATACACAACTGATGGTAACCAGACTTCAAGTCAATCTTAGAGAACACCCTGACTCCCTGCATCTGGTTGAAGAGATCATCAATCCTAGGTAGAGGATAATAGTTCTTCACCGTCACCTTATTCAACTACCTATAATCCATGTATAACCGAAGTGACCCATCCTTCTTCTTTATGAAGATAATCGGAGCACCCCAAGGTGAAACGCTCGGTCAGATGTGCCCCTTCTCGAGCAAATCCTCAAGCTGCAACTTGAGCTCTGTTAGCTCATGAGTGGTCATCCTGTAGGGTTCACGAGACACTAGCTCGGCACCCGACACTAATTCAATATGAAAGTCTACCTCACGACGGGGTGGCATCCCTGGTAACTTTGATGGAAACATGTCAGCAAACTCTCTCAAGATGGGGTGATCATCCAATGATGCCTCAGGCTTGTCCTCTGATTTGTCACTAACTGTGATAGCGAACATCTAACATCCCTTCCACATGTAGCACTTAAGCTACTGAGCGGATATCATACGAACTATCATGGGCTTCCAAAAGCCCACTATCTCAACCGATGCACCATGATCATCTAAGCAGCTAATTGCCTTTCAATGATAATCTAGCTTGGCTCTATGAGCCCCAAGCCAATCCATACCCAAAACCACATCATAGGATCCTAATGGCATAACTCTAAGGTCACAAGATGTAGTGAAGGACCCCAAAGAGATCTCACAATCTTGAACTAAGGCATCTACTATCATCCCGGCCCCAAAGGCTAACTCAACCTCCCACCTAATGTCTTGCCTAGAAGCCACCAGCCTGCAACATTCCACTAATAATGTAGACAGAAAAGAATCAGTAGCTCCAAAGTCAAAAAGAATAGAAATGGGGGCACTTCTGATCGTAACTGATGTCTCAAACATGGAAGCCTGATAGTCATCCTGGTGGTTATCAACCGCTGCAAACGTGCGGTGAGACTTGCCTACATCCCCTACAGTCTGCTATGACCCTCCTGAACGGGGTTGTCCCCTTGCTGTAAAGCCATGTGGGCACTCTCTCGCTAGATGTCCTGCTCCACCACACACATAGCATGGGCCCCGAGCCTATATTTGTCCTGTTTGAGTCCTACCTAACTGTTGTTGTCCAGATCTACCTGTGGAACCTTATGAACCCCTGTATGACTGTTGAGACCTCGTGGGCCCCGCAGGTGGTCTCTGCTACCTCTGGTCTCTACGCGGGCCCTGTTGCTACCATCCTCGATTCTTCCCTCCTTGTATCCTTTGCTGAGGTCTAGACCTTACACAAATAAATCTCATTGTGCAATGTTTGAAGTTGTGAAGTTTCTTTACACAAGGTCAAACCTCTTATTGTTATTTTTCACAATGTAGAAGAGTATCTATCCTTAGAGATTGTTGATGCAAGCATTGATGATTGCCTGGTGATTTGCTTGTGTGTAAATTAATGCTCTAATAATTGCACTTTATGATCATTCCTTGTTATCATTAGTGACCCAAGACAAGTCTTTAAATATGAAAACATAGACCCTAATTCTAGTAATGTATCGTGCATGTCAATGGGTAACAATTGGATTTTAATTTTGGTTAGCTTGAAAGTGGCACAAAGCATATTTAAAATTTAATGAACATAGTTGCACTAGTGATCTTGTTTGAGGGACATAATCATGATATCAATCATATCCAAGAGGTGTAAATGAATGATTGAATGGGATGTGTATATGAATGAAATCCAACATGGGTAGATGGATGGGTGGGTGAAAGTTTAGAGATATGTTCTACTTTAAAACAACATAATAATTTCAATCAAGACGATTTTGAATGAAAAGTTTAGGCATAGTATTTTCAACCAAGACAACTTACATTAGTTTGACTCCTCTATGACCACCAAAGTTTGTGATAATTTTTTTTTGTCAAAATAGTTTTTCCCAATTATATTGCAATACATTACAATTACATAGTTCTATTACACTATAATGTATAGTATTTATATTACATAGTTCTAGCGAAATTTATTTCAACCAAACAAATTTCAAGAATAATAGTTTCACCTATATTGTCCTATTAGCAACAAATGTGGCACTTTTACCCCTTTGTTTTTATAAACTTTTTGAAACCCTAACTTAGATTACAATTTTTTTGGAATTCTAAAAATTTCATTTGGTAGATCTTAGAGTTTAGATATCAATTTAAAAAAGAAAAACTACTTAGTTTGGAAATTTAAAATAATTATTGGTGGGAGCTCCCATGGAGTTGAGGGGGTCCTTCATGAGAGGGAAGGAAGGGGAGACATGTGTCACCCTTTCCCTCTTTAACTCCTATTTTGTCTCCCATATGTGGGAGAAGGGACATGTGGTAAGGGGGTGAGGGAGACATGGGGATGGGTGAGTGACATGAGTCAACACCTATCCCTTAGGCCATGCTTGTAGTGGAGAGGAAGGGTGAGGAGATGACAATTGTCACCTCCCCATTCCTCTAAACTCATGGATTGGGTTATTCTAATCCCACTTGGGATAGGGAGAGAGTTTGTTGATTTTTTGAGGATTTTTGGATTATTGGAAATTGTTTTTGGGAGAGAAAGGATAGAGGGAGTTTGGTGGCTTAGGTTGGAGGGGACTTTAGAGGAGCTCTACATATTCATCATCCATTAAAGGGCATTTTAAGGTTGGATTTCAAGGCCTTTCCTTTTCATTTTCTATTTGTTGCATGATGGATGTGTGAAATGCATTTTTGCTTGTGTTGTAATTTTTTTGTTATTGTGGGAATTTTTATTGGGGTGTTGACAGAGCTTTTTCCACTTGGGAGAAATGCTCATCAAGTGTGGGGTAGGGGAGGAGTGATCCTCCTCAAGTTCACTCCTTGTTTTGGGATGTTGAAAGCTTTGAGGGCATTTGTGTGACTTTGAGAAATTTTGCTATATGGCTTGAGAGCCAAAATATGAACTCTTTGGAAATCTTGTTAACATGTTTGGCTAGAGGCCATGAGAAAATTTGTGTTGAAATATTTGAAGGGTGGCACTCTAGAGTTGAGTGTGTCCACTCTCCTACCCCTCTTTAAACTCACCTTGGTTGAGTTTTGTGTTGTGTAAATATACATGGGTGTATGTGTGTTTTGGTGTGTTGTTTTTACCATATTGTGAAGTGGATTTGGATCCCCTAGGTGTGTGGATGATCTCCCTAGCTCAGGGGTGACCCTCTTGCGGGTCTACGGTAGGGAGGAGAGCAGTTTGTGTGGTGTTTTCTCCCCTTGTGTGATATGCAGGTCTTCATGGAGCTTAGAATGGAGTTGAAGAGTCTTCTTGTTGGGAAAATATTTTATTATCCTTTACTCTTAAAGAGAGCTTGGTCTTTTAAAAGCTACATCCTGGTTGATTTCCAAGAGGAGAGAAATCTCTCTCTAATGTTGTAAAACAATTGGTATTTGGAGTTGTGAGATAATCCTCCCTTATTGTGTTGATAGTTGTAATTTTATTGTTTATTTTGTTACCACTTATGCAATGATTAAGAAAAGAATTTTATTTTAAAAAGGATATTAGAATTGTCTATTTCCTTATAACCCTATTTGAAAAGTTGTGAATTAGTTGTTGTTATAAATAAGTTTGTTGAAATTTATCTCATTATATGACTTGTGAAAATGATAATTTTAATGAGTTATATGAAGTTGTAATTTTGTCATTTGGAAAGGAAATGAAATTTGATGAGAGTTATGCAATTGAATTTAATTGAAATTAAATATATGCCTACTATATTTAATATTGAAGTTATAGACTTGAAATTGAAATGTTATTTAGAGAAAATTTGAATTGATTATCCTTGTATAATACTCTTATTTATAATCTTTAATTTTGTGATGCATTTGAGAATACATTTGTAGGAAAATTCAAAATAGACAAATTTAATATTCTGCCTTCCAAAAATAAATGGCAGCAATTAATTAATATATATATATATATTTAATTAATTATTTTCTGTATTTATTCAGTTATCTATTTATATAATAAAACTGTGAATCTAAATAAATTATGTTTCTGTGAAATTCCTGTGTATATATATCTATATATATATATACATATATATTTTTAAACTATAATAAATGAAATTTTAAAATATATTAATTTTCGCAGTTTTCTGTGCTCAAAATACAGTTATATAAAAAAAATATGCAGAGTGGTGGTGGGGGAGTTTGAACCCCCCACCACCGCCGATTTACATAATGCGTGTGGGGAGGGGCGGAGCCCCCACCCACACCCCACTACATGGGGTACGGGTGGGGGCTCCGCCCCTCCCCACACCCCTGCCATCATACAAACCTCCCCCCTCCTGCAGACTATAACCCATGGCCCGCCGTGAACTCCTCCGCCGCCGCCTAAGAGCTCCATCTCTGCTCCTCATGCTCCCTTACCACCACGACACCTTCCTCCGCCACATATCTGCCTCCACTGCTTCCTGCGGCCACCGCCGACCTCCCAACTGCCACTCCCCTGCGACCTACAACCTTTGCCCATCTCCCTTTGCCACGACCCTCACACAGATTCACCCAAGCGCCGCCGCTGCCATTATTTGTATCCTGTCACAGCCAATGCAAACCAACAAAAAGTTAGGTTTTGTTCGCCAATGAAATTCAAGAGAAAAGTATGAATGGATATAAAACAATACTCTATGTTATATAATGAAAAATATTAAAAAAAAAGATTTAAATAAATGATTTATATATATATATATATATTAATTGTTTGCTGATAATATCATAATTCCATTTATATAATATTATATATATATTATCTATTGATGATTTGTAAAAAGAATAAATAAAATCAGGTTTATATTTTGACAAGAACATATATATTTATATTAATTCAAACTGTAGGGGAAGTGCATTTTTCGAAGTTTAATAATTTCACAAATTAAATACAAGAAAACGAAAAGAAAAATATACCTATCTTTATAAATGCAAATAAGCATGTATATATATTATATATATGCTTATTTGCATTTATATAGATATGCGTATCTTTATAAATGCAAACAAGCCATCATATGTATTTCATATGTGGCCACTATAAACTCGAACTGAAAAGTGAGTAAATGTCCAATTGAGAAAAATGAGAGAGAAAGAGAAAGAAAAGTTAACCGTGAAAACAAAGAGGAGAAAATGCGCGGCATTTCCAAAATGGGTTAAGAGAACTAAGTAAGACTGACCTTCTGTTA
Source organism: Cunninghamia lanceolata (assembly GCA_027924645.1). Classification (NCBI taxonomy): domain Eukaryota; kingdom Viridiplantae; phylum Streptophyta; class Pinopsida; order Cupressales; family Cupressaceae; genus Cunninghamia; species Cunninghamia lanceolata. The sequence goes on along the minus strand of BSBN01001410.1, from coordinate 947,860 downwards.
AACCTGATTAGGGACAACTTAATTATCAAATTAACTCAAATGTTGAAATTAAACTAGAGCGGAAACCTAGGGCTTGATCAAGCGAAGTTAGTAAACCATGTTTAAGTGATCTGGTTTACCAAGAAATTAGGAATGATGTAAAGGATGCAGTGATAACTCCGATTGATAGAAAACGTGAAGAAAAGTAGGATAAACATAAAGAAACCTTACAAAACAAGAAAGAGAAAGTGATAGAAATACAATCAAAATTAAATTTCAGAAAATGTGAAGAAGAACAAATGATCGTGCTTTGTTGAAAAATGATCAATCAACCTAATCAATTGTTGTACCAAAGTAATTAGTGAGATTAACCTAAACCAGGAAACCACATGACCAAGATTAGTGTTAGTGTAAAAAATCCCACTCACACCCGTGAAGCGTTATGCTGCCGAAATTTTTCCAAAATTTAGGCTTTAGGAGTTTTGCGAGTTTAACCCTTGTAGCACCGTTTACCTCATTGCGATGACCCCCTTGTTGGCCTTCCTGTGTTTCGGTATGTGCAATTGTGTGTATTACCCCACCGACAACTGTTTTACTTACGCCTTAAGCGTATGCCACCAAGCATGCTTACGCATGCGAGGGGGTTTCTAGGGAAGTGTGGAAAATTTTTTGATATTTCATGTCATGACCATATGACACATGTGGACATGACACGTGTGATGCATGTTGTGACTGCATGGGAAATGTGGGCATGACAGTTAGGAATCAATGATCGAAACCCTAGGTTAACCTAAGTGAATGTGGGATTTTGACATAAGTCAAAATCAAAAGCCAAATTCTAGTGCATGAGTAAATATAATTTAATACCAAAACCTCATGTCATTAACTAGAAAAAATAATAATTTAATCCTAAGCAAGGTTAAATTTCACTAACCTATCTAAACCCTAAATTCTAGAAAAATCTGACAGCATAACGCTTCACGGGCGTGATTGGGGTTTATTATAATAAAACTAAATTTGATCAAAAGTTTACTGGGTTGGTTTTACATTACCTACATTACACTAGTTAAATTGGTAGAACAATTGATTAGATTAATTATAAATTCTAAAACTCATTAATGAAATCTCTACAAAGATGCCCAGAACATTTTTCAACAAAGTGTTGTGTGGTTACACAACATGCCCCATTTTGACTTGACAAAATAGAGACCCAACCTTTTTGCTTAGCTTGTTCTATGCCTCCTAGCGGTTTGGTAAAAGTAAGTCATGCAGATCATCATGCATGGAAAGGCTGGGTAAGTCATCATCATGAGGTCAGTTTGTCAAAGTTCATATTTCATTCCAGTAACCTCATATTTGGATAGAGCATCAAATTTCATGCAGGTTTGCCTTTTACATCACCCTAATATTCATCAGGATGTGAAAGTTATGAATGTCAAAGTTTGAGTCAAACCTAATATTCACAGGGGGAGGATCATATTTCATAAACATTAGTCATATTTCAGAAGGTCATCCCGATCTAATTTATCACCCAATAAATCATGTGGTCTGAATGTTCAAACGTCAATTTTAGGTGGTAGTGACCTTTACCCGTCAGCAACCTTATGTTTCCCACGAGGATCATATTTCTCAATGTAACCTGATATTTCTCAATATCCGCCTGACGATAAATATCCCCCTAAGCCATTATCCTAATGATGTCATTTGAGTCCGATAAACAAAGAAACAAACATGACGATGACATAATCATCATATTTACCTCTCGGAGCATATTTCCTAAACATGACCCTTATCCCATAACATGACGATGACATCATGATGCCTTAGCGATACAATGAGCGAATATCTAGATGACGTCACCCCGATATTCAGAAAGAGGTTATGTTTTATCCAGTCATCATCATTTCGTAACATCACCTGATATATTAAAATATCCTCCTGATGTATTAAGTATGACCTAAGGGTGCGTTTATCACCCGATCTTATCGAAGATAGTTTTTCCTCTCAGGGAGAATGATCACATTGTACTCAGGATGATATTTGTGAATATCACCCTGATATTCGAATACCACCCTGATTTTCAAACATCATCCTGTCATGCGAATATCACCCTGCTCTCGTTGCCGCCATTGACATTTAATGCGCGCAGAGGTGGTAGGTAGTTCCCGCCAACCACAAAACCTGAAGAAACACTTGGCGAAATCCTGAGTTTTTGTGAGAAAATTCAATGAATAGAATCTAATCTATCAGGATTTGCCCTAATTTTACCCTAATTGCAAGGTTAAAAGGTAAATTCACTGCCATTTCAAACTTACCTTGCGAGAAAATTATTTTTACAGAGCACCAGCTTCCAAACCCTCATACAGACGACACTTGTGCGAACAGAGCTCACAAGCAGGAAGAAGCACGTGATTATCAGCAGGATTAAGAGCATTTTCTGGAAAACCACCTGGTATAATTAAAGGGATCTGCACAATCAAGTAAGTAATTGAAACCCTCATCCAGTTTTCTTCTGCATGGTCAGGTATGGTGTAGCTGGTTTGAAGTCCTGGTTTATGCATCCTATGATAGGTTAATGCTGAATAGATACAATAGGCATGATGTTGGTAAAGATAAATTGCTATCTGCATGCACATGAATACCCATTGTAAGACAAATTGTGTTAATTGCAGATATCCATGGCTGACAAGAGGTTAGCAAAGTGTGAGGCTGAATTCAAAAAGCCCATGTTCTCATCTCCAAGAGGAATCCTATTCAAGTATGGTGCAATTACAGATACCCATCAAGGAAGCACTGATTTGGAGGCTTGGTCTGCCAAAATGAATGATGAGAAGAATAGAAGCCCCTTGTTGGATGCAGTATTCATGTCCGGATTGTGGAATGCGGCCGGTTTTCCGTACTCCATGGAGTCTCCAGAGCTGGTGATCGAGTGTGCACAGAATTACAATCCAGAGACCAGACAGGTGGTGAAGCATGGTAGAGTATATGCAAACCTATCCATTAAGGGTCTTTCCAAGACATTTGGACTGCCATTGGGCAGAAAGGTTAACAGTGTAGACTTAAGGAAGTCTGAGGTTGAGTATGAAAATAATAAAAAGTAGGCCAAGAAGAACATGTATCAATGGAGGGCCAAGAATAGCACATATCCGGTAGCTGCCAAACTTCCTGTGCACCTATTTAAATATGATCTTGATGACGAGTATCAATACATGATTGCATTGCTCAGCAAGGTGACAGGCCAGCCTGATGCTGGTAGTTTCAAGGATTGGATGTATGGTGTAATCATGATGTGCATATACGCAGACATCAAGCCACTATGGGGCCAATTGATAAGTGATGCTCTGCATGAGTAGCTGATGAACCTGGGAGGTTCAAATTGTTCTTTTTACATGACATCTTACATTGTCTACTTCTATGCTTACAAAGGCACATTTGATACATTAATTACATATGGAAAGGTTACAGGCACAATCAATGTTGTGCATATTTGGGATCATCATCCCCAATTACAGAGAGCTAACTACCTCCAAGATTACAAACTGGTCAATGATGCATTCTCTATGCATCTGGTAAGGACCATGGAGGAGGACAAAACAAAAAGATTGAGCATGGAGGCTCAAGAAATAATCTACAGGCATGGAGCCTGGTATATTCAATTTGCCACATTTTCCTATATGAGGATTGAGGGTTTTGAAGGACATCCCCTCATGCTACCAAGATACCCCACTGATGTAGTGATACTAATGGAATTCATAAGGCAGGGCTCCACAATGCTGAAAACATATAAGGATGCACATAAGCTACCACCAATATTGTTTCCAGTCACCATTGGCTGGTACATGTGCACAGATTCAGAAAGTATCAAAAAGGTGATGGTCAGTTTGAACAAAATGCAGTTGCAGCCATTCCCACTGATAAGGCCTTATGATCCTTATGGGAGGATACAGAAAATAATAGGGAAACCTATTCATCAAAGGCACCTAGAAGACTTCTGGGCGGATTGTGAAGATGAAACAGAAGCCAGAAGAAGAAGATACCAGAGGCTAACATTGAACCAAATCAAAACCTTTGACTGTATCCCCATTCCTCAACAGTTGAAGAAAGATGATGGCAGGATAATGGCAGATGAATATGAAGAAAACAAAATATATAATGATACCATATCTGTACCTAACCTGACTATACAAGAGGACATATCCTTGGATCCTTTCATTGCCAGGACCTTACAGCTAACCCAAGCCTGGGTTGATGAACAGATTGAGGCATTGAAGAAGAAAGGTGTTGCCATCACTATGGACAACAAGAAGAAAGGACAGGATATTCCTGATGAGGAATATGATGACTTTATAAATGAAAAAAGAAAATCTAAAGGAGACAGACTGCCTCCACAACAACAACAAAGAAAAAGACTTTGTAGGGGTAAGAAAGTTGATAATGAGCCCAAAGGGGTGATTATTGAAAGGGTAGTATTTCCAGCTGAGGAGGCAGTAGCATCAGGATCAGCATCACCTCCATGGACAAGGAAACAGAAGTCCAAGAACGATCAGCCGGCAGGGGCAATAGTTACTGAGACCCAAGAAGAGGGTCAATCCTCACGGAAACCAACAGAAGAAGAAGATATCCTTATGGAGGAAGAGCCTGAGGAAGAGGAGGCCCCCTTGTTATTCAAAAGGAAGAGAAGAGCCCCACAAGTGGTGGTAGCTACCCCACCTAAGAGACCAAGAACCTCCATGAGGGGTGAAATAAAGCAGTCCCCTATACTGATGAAAGGGGCGGGTAGCGAAGTTGTGCACAAGGAATTTCAGCACAATGTTCCACTTCCTATCATTGTGAAGTTCAAAACCGAACTTGCTGAAGAACAGATGCAAGAAACCTCCAAGGCATATGAAGGTCATATCTCATTAGAGGAGACAATTAATCTATCCGATAATGAGGTTGTGAAGGAAGTAGCTTCACAAAAGATGGAGACCCTTGCTGCAGGTACACACATGACCCCTCACAAGACTCCAACAATTCAAATAATACTGGAGGAGATGGAACAAGTGGAAACAGAAAGAGAAAAGAGTCCAGAAAAGATAGCCCAAGAAATAGGGCTGGATACATTAATTGCACAGGTGACAAGTCCTATAGTGGTAGATTTGACAAGTAAACAAGATGCAAGTCCTGAACATCCAGCAGGTACACCTGACAAAGGGTAACATATAGAAGAAGTGAAGATGGCAGAACCAGAAGGCCACGCTTCAGAAATAAGTCAACAAAGCCAACAAGATGCATCAGTGAAGCCTGCTCTAGTAGAGGCTCAAGAAAAGAAGGATGAGGAGAAGGATGTATCTGAAGATCCTACTTTCGATGTTCAGGAAGTAAGTAGTACAGGTGTAGAACAGATAGTGGTTTCAGAACAAACGCCAGTACCTAAGGAGGATTCCACAATATCCACCGCTATAAATATGCCTCAACAGGAGGAAAAGTCAAAAGTGGATGAGGTGATAGCGGAGAAGGATCATGATCATCATACGGACCCATCACAAGGTCCTCCACCTCAGGATGATGCTCCTCCAAAAAAAGAAGTTCCTCAGAAGGAGGACATACCGCAGGATCGCCCTCAAAGTGAGCATCATGAAGAAGAAATGAGGAAATCACCTTCTCCATCACATATGCTGACAGATACAGGAGATCAAGGTGAACGTCATGATGATGCTGGGAAACATGATCAGGTACCTCCATGGTTGGAAAAAGAGGTAAACACAGAAGTAGATTTTGTGATTCAAGAATTCGATGTATCTACCTTGTTTTCTGAAAGTATATAGAAACCAAAGAGGAAGGCCGGAATGACTTCGGCCATTAAAAGAGACCCAACAACTGGAAGAAGGACTACACAAATTGCAATCCCTACCGTAGAGAAAGAGAAAGGTAAAATTACTCTGGAAGAATTTCAGATTAATACAGTTGACCTGGGGTTTGCAAATGAAGACCAGGAGGGTCAAGAAGGTAAGGACATCATTGATTCTTTAATTCAAAAGGTTAAGAAGGAAAAGGAAAAAAATAAGTAGCACAAAGAGCACATTGCTCAGTTGCATGCATATATAGGTAGGTTGACTAATCCTGAGGATAGTTCCACTCAACATGCAGTCCCATTGACTGCTATTTCCCAAGATGAGGTGAATAAATTGATCTCATGAAACATGAGTCCTCCATATTGAGAAAGTGGATGTGTTCCACATTTGATACTGTAGAAGAAATGGTGAAGGCCTCTTTGAAGAGATGGAGTACTCTCAGTGACTCCAGGCAAAAAGTAGACAAGTTGCAAATGCAGGCGGGTAAAAGATCCTTCCAATTGGAGAAGATATTAGATATCCTGGGAGAAATAAAGAGGATAAATCCTCGACTGCTTATCAACAAGTAGGTACTGAATAATAACACTGCATTATTGGTTGATATATGGTATAAGGACATTCAATTTGAATGTGATGTGCTCAAGAGATGTAACAATAAGCTGAGGGAGATTAGCATAAAACTACATGACATGATGTCTTTTGAGGCAAAAATTTTGGAGACCTTGGAAGGAAAAGTGGAAGGGAAGATAGATAATCAAGATGAAGAGTTTGTCATCCAAGCTCTACATAATAACTTCCAATTTCTTGCAGATGATCCACTAGGCCAACTGACAGAGGAAATCATGGATAGACTGGTGAGGACCAAGATAAAAATGGAACATTATAATGAGACGCTGCACAACAGGAAAAATAAGCTGGACAGCATCAGAAATAAATATCAGGCACATAAGCACGCCATCATCAAAGCAAAGACCCAAGATGGTGGAGAAATAGATAAAATTGTGTAGTTGTATGAACAGGTCAGGATCATCATGCAGCCTCATATACAGGGTCATCATCATCAGGATGATGAAAGTTCAAGAAGTGATGCACCTGATGATGGAGCGCATGAGTCTGATGAAGTAGATGATGATGCATCATAAAGTAAATATCAACATCTGATACTTAGTGAAGATAAGTATTCCAGATAGTTGCCAACTAGCAACTTGTGCCATTTTGATAAAGTTGACAAAGTCAAAGAGAAATACTGACTATAGATATTCATAGACAAATCAAGATCTAAGATCTTTTTGTAACGGATTCCTCACCTTGTTCTATAAAAGGTGCTAGAATGCCTCATTTCAAATATTTGAAACTTAATTGAAATCTGTCTGCTGAAATATTTAGGGCTCATTTCAAAGCTTTTTGTATACATTTATATCTTTGCATACTTAATGAATGAGAAGACTTGTTTGATTACAATTCATAGTAAATCTTGAGTAATCAGTGTGTGAATTCTGGATATATGCTGTGATTTGCTGCGTCCCTTGGAGTGCATGTCTACTTGCATATGTTATTTTCATACAAATTCCTTTGAAGTTAGCATCAACTGTATCTAACTGTGGAATGTCCTGGTGAACATATGGTTTGGTTTTCTTCTCTTCATGACTGTATCTGATGTACATGTGGTTCAATAGCTAAAGGTTCAACTTTAATTTGAAGTATTTCTTTCAATTTCTTTAAATTTCAGAGCATTTCACTATCATAATTGCAAATAATCGATAATCTCAAGCAAATAACACAAAATATGCAGATATCTCGTAGATAATAGTATATCTTTAGCATATTTAGAGACAAAGCATGTATAATTGATGAATATCATGCAAATATTTGAGTATAACTGCATCATTTCATCAAATAACTATATAAAATGAACTCTCTGTGAAGAATCTTTGCAGAAGTAATGTCATGATGATGAACTCTACGTAAGGCCCCAAAATGAAAACAACAACACACATCAACCTCTGAGTAACGTCAGAAGATTAAGACCTAATCAACGGAGACTTGGGATCATGAATTCTTTGAATTCATCGTATCTTTCAAGATAAGTAAAGGTTGTTGTGTAACTTTTATTCTATGTTTGCATATGACTAACATCATCATCAACACAAAGCTCGATCAATTTGTTCTTCTTCACGTTCTCTATCAATCAGAGTTATCACTGCATCCTTTACGATATTCCTAATTTCTTGGTAGACCAAGTTATGGAAGCATGTTATACTACTTCATTTAGATAGTTTACTAGGTTTGTTAAGTGAGTAAAATGAATGACTTATTTAGTTATTTAATTCCCACCAGGATTAAGTATATGTCGCAAATAAATCACAAAACTAAAATTAAATAAATAAATTTAAATTAAAATATCATACAAATTTACTCTAACTTATTCTCTTTAACTACAAAAGGTTCCCCAAATAACATTAATAAAATAACGTCCACAAACCCCAAATATATGTATTTTAATTTTCCTTCTAACAAAGAAAACATTTCAACCCACATGATTAAATTAAAAACCCAACTTAAAACAAAACAAGAGAGGGAAAAAGGAAAAATAGAATAAATAAAAGAACTAATTTAAAATCCCTCCCTTTCCCTAAAAGTCATCTTATTAAAAAACAATATCCTTATGGACAAAGGAAAATAACCCTAGCCTCCATTCTCACCTCATTTCTCTCCTTCTTCCTCTCACATTCCTCTCTCTTATTTTCTTTTTTTTTTTGTTTGCAAGTTGGGGAAACGGGAAGCCATGAATGGTGTTCTTCAAATAAGGTATACTCGTATAATATACCCGTTTGCATTTTTTTTTATTATATATATATGGCAGTGATGGAAGAGACATATACAGATCTAAGAGGGCGAATGGCCAAACTCATGGCGGTGGACTGTATATTGTAAATGTTGCCGCAAGAATTATTGATATACATATTTTTTTGTTTGCCACAGACAAGGGTTTCATAGCACGCGGGAAAGAGAGTGGGGAGGCACTGTGGAGATGGAGATGGGGAGTGCTGGGCATGGTCGGCAAAGGTAGCAAAGGCGACGGGAGGGGAGAGGTCCGCGGGAGAAGTGTAGCAGGGAGTACAACGATGGTGGGGGGTTCGAACCCCCCACCAAAACATCTTTTTTTTTTTCTGTCAAAAAAAAACCCACGATCTGTATAAAATATGAAACACAGTTCGGTTATCATTTCTGTTAAACATCATTTTATTTTTAATGGTTTATATATATATAAACACATAGCAAAATGTAGATTTATTTAAAAACCACAGTATATTGTATAATAAAATATAACAGCAGTAACAAAGAAATATATATATATACTGCTTTATATTCAGTTACAATCTTTTTTTTTTCTAAAACAGTAAATAAAGAATGTCCATTTTTTTAAATATATATATATATATACATATATATACATATACATTCCAATATATATAATTTTCAAATATATTTGTTGTTCTAAATCTCACAGTTTTATCTGTTGAATGCAATAACAAAGCAAAAGAACATTTTTCTATAACAGATTAACATAGAGCAAATGAACATTTTTCTTTTGTAAAAACATAATTCCACATAACAAATCTTCAAAATATTTATTCATTATCCACTTTATTTTTTCTAACAAATGCAATTAGTTCATTCTTTCATAATAACAACAACATCTATATTTTCTTCTCTTAAGAAAATAAAATGTAAAGATTTTCATTTTATCCCACAAGATAAAATAGTAACTATCCTTTTTTTTTTTTTTTGAAAAATAAACATACAAGTGAAATAACAATAAGACCATGCTATTCTTCCAATACTCTAGTTTTTTTTTTCCTAAATCATAAGGCATTAAAATCAGCAATTTAATTCTTCTATTTTCAAATATAATTAGTTTCATACAGCTCAAGTAAAATACACTCTTACAACTTGAGAGAGAAAATTAAGTTCTTCTCTTTTAAAATCTAAAGAAAATGATACACAAGGCCTTTCATGTCCATGCTCCCTCAAGAGCACAAGAATAACAACTCATAAGGGCAATAATAATTCCTTCAACACCACCTAGCTCCAAAAGAAAACCTACATAAGACACTTAGAAGGGAAAAGAAGCCACTCAAACTGCTCTCCTCTCATGAGACACCCCCAAGCTAGGAGGTCATCATCACACAAGGTAAGCACACACCACTTTATAACAAATTCACTCAACACAACAACAACAAGGCTCCCATGGTTTTCACATAACAACAACTCACTCAAGATGAGTTTAATGGGGTAAGTGAGTGGACATCACTAAACTCAGGAGTGCCACTCCAAAAACTTCCCAAACCATAAATCCTTCAAACCCTCAAGCCCACACTTATAAACATGATTTCACAACTTTCTCTTGGCTCTCAAGCCATATTCCAAATTTATCTTATACACATTGTTCAATTTCACAATTTGTCCTCAAGGCTAAACTCCATAAAACCAAGGATGTGACCTCGAGGAGGTTCACTCCTCGCTCACCCCACACATGTTGAGCATCTTCTCCCAAGTAGGAGAGGCTCTCACAACTCTCATACCCAATTTCCCCACAACACAAAGTAAAATCAACAAGATGAACTCACACACACACATGCAAGTAAAGAAAATGCATAAGGAAAGGCATTTGCCTTGAATCCTACCTTATAAAGCCCAAATGGAAGATAGTTGAGAAGAGCTCCTCTCACTCCTCCAAGTTGAGCCACCAATTTCCCTCTAACTTTTTCCCCAAAATACTTAAAATTAAAAATTGCCAAAAATTCAACAACCCCAACCCTCACTTCAAGAGGGATTAAAATAGGCTCTTCTCATGAGCCTTAAGGAAACGGGTAGGTGACACATGTCACCTCCTCACCCCTCCTCCCAACTACAAGAAAGACTTTTGGAATGGGGTGGTGACACATGTCATTCACCCATCCACCAAGTCTTTCTCCAATCCACTTGTCCTCTCTTAATTAACTGGGAGAGAAAGGTGGAGCCAAAGAAGAAGTGGGTGCCACATGTGCCCCAATTCTCTCCTCCTAAGAAGGACCACTCAACCCCAAGGTACCCTCACCAATTGTGGGAGAGACTTGGAGTTGAGTCCTCCACAATTAAGGGGTCCTGAAGACTCCCCCAACCTAGGGAAGAGGAAAGGAAGAGGTTGAGTGTTTAACCCACTCATCCTCCCCCTCCCAAACATCTATTTTCGTCACTTTAATATAGGGTGAAGTTAAAGTGACCAAATAGAAGTTTATCTAAGGTTACACAAGCCCAAATGAACCCTAGACCTTAGGGGTACAACCTAGGGTGAAATTTAACCCATTTTAAGCACCAAAGGTTGTGTAAAAACACATAATAAGGATCACAAAAATTATAACTCAAAAATGAAATTCAAATGACACTACAACTTACAACACCAACTAGAAATCAATTAAAAGAAGGGTAGACCTAACCCAACTAACACCATGCAACAATATTACAAAAATTCATCATGCAACATAGTTGATCTTAGTTCCTCTTGGAACTAGATCATCTTCACAAGGGTAAACAACACAATGTGTGGGATGATCTTTGAGTATCCGTGGCTTCGTTAGAAACACCTATGCACTCAAATGAAATGTTAATCCCACATGTATATAATAGGCAAAGCAAAGTGAAACATACACTCACATCATCACATGATCATATAAACATCAACGAATCACATCATAATTGAATTCTAAATTTGCATTTCAAAGATCCATCACATATATAATTACATAACAATTTCCTAACTAAAATCACATGTATAGAATCCAAATAACATTATAATGTAAATCACATGTCTAACCTCATCAGTGAATCAATATCAATGTCTAATCACATCATAATCATGCTAAACATAATAAATCAACATAAGGCATGAAATCTAATAGTCTTGCAAATCGAGATCAATAGTCCCACAAGTCTAGTAAGTATCACCAACAGTAAAATAAAGTAGTCAAATATAAGGGAATGAAAAGGTAGGCCTCACATCCTCCCCCCCTAAGACTGTACTTCCTCCTAAAAGTTGTCAAAGAGGTGAGGATAAAGGGCCCTCAATCTCGTTGCATCCTCCCATGTTGCCGTGACCTCATCGTACATGTCTCACTGGACCCTAACCTAGTCCAGCTCTCGACCTCGAAGGCCCAGTGTCCAATGAGCCAATATGTGAATTGGCTCCAAAGCTAACTGTCCATCTGCCTCTACCTAAAGAGCACTCCAATCCAATACATGAGATAAATCATATATGTAATGTCGTAAATCTGAAACATTAAAAATATCGTGGATACGCGACAGGGTAGGTGGCAAGGCTAGAAGATAGGCTACAGGTCCTATCCATTCCAAGACCTCAAAAGGTCCAACAAAATGAGGTGCAAGCTTAGAGCCCTTTCCATAACGGATTGGACTCTTGTGCGGTCGCACTCTCAAGAACACTCTATCCCCAACTAAGAAGCTCTGATCTACCCTCTTAGCATCGACATACTTCTTCTGTCAATCCTGAGCTGCCTGAAGTCTCTGCCTAATCAAAGTCACCTGTTGTTCCATGTCCTGAACCAACTCTGGCCCTATCACAACCCTGTCCTCAATACAGTCCCAACTCAAACGTGTCCTGCAAGGTCTGCCATACAAAGCCTAAAAAGGAGGCATACCCAACGAGCTGTGATGCCCATTGTTGTAGGCAAACTCAACTAGATACAAATACTCCTCCCATCTACTATGGTGATCTATGACATACATATGAAGCATATCCTCAAGAACCTAATTAACTCCCTCTGTTTATCCATCTGTCTCAGGATGAAAAGTGAAACTGAAGTTGAGCTGTGTGCCCAATGCCTACTGCAAGGCTCTCCAAAAGGCTAAAGTGAACACTGAATCCCTGTCGGAAATGATATGATGAGGTACCCCATGAAATCTAACAATCTGATCCAATAATACTCTTGCCACAGATGGTACATTGTACATCATGCATACAGGTGAGAAATGCGCCACCTTGGTCAACTTGTCAACCGTCACCATGATGGCATCATGGCGGTGTGATGACATAGGAAGACTAACAGTAAAATCTATGGAAATGGTGTCCCATTTCCACTCAGGTATCTCGTGAGGGTATAAAAGACCCGCGGGATGCTGATACTCAACCTTAACCCTCTGGCACTCAAGGCAACGAGCAACATACTCTGCAATATTTCATCTCATACCCGCTTAATGGTATAATTGTCGCAAGTCGGCATACATCTTCTTCACCCATGGATGTGCTGCAAAATCCCCTCTATGAGCCTCTGAAAGAACTACTGCACGAAGGTCACCCATACGAGGTACATAGATGCGCTGTCGATGTATAAGTAAACCATCTAACTCAAGGGAATATCCTACAAATCTACCCTTAAGGGCCCTCTATGATTGGATCTCCTGTTGCACCTTAAGGAACCACTCGTCCTCAGGTAGATGTTGAATAATGCGCTCTCTCAAGTCCACACTCAAGGTTAAGGTCAGGATCTCGTGGCACCTCCAACTCAAAGCGACAGTGACCACATTTTCCTTCCCTTTGATGTAGTGGACATCAAAGTCGTACTCGCATAGAAACTCCATCCAACGCCGCTGGCGGGCATTCAAATTCGGCTAGGTGAATATGTACTACAAACTATGGTGATTTGAATGAAGCTCAAACCGACGACCCAAAAGAAAGTGTCTCCAATGAACAAGAGCATGAACCACAGCTGCGAGTTTTAAATCATGAGGAGGGTAGTTTAGCGCGTGTGCCTTGAGCTTATGCGACTCATATGCAATCGCCCTACCACCTTGCATGAGCACAACTCCCAAATCCTCAAGTGATGCATCTGTGCAAACTACAAAATCCTCTGCAGGATCTAAAACCACTAATATGGGAGCGCTAATAAGACGCTCCTTGAGGACCCCAAAGGCCCTCTCATACTACTCAGTCCAAGTGAAACTCTTCCCTTTTCGCTGAAGGGAAGCAATGGGGTGCACTATCCTGGAAAAACCTTCTACGAATCTGTGGAAGTAACTAGCTAATCCCATGAAACTCTTGACCTCTGTCACACTGGTGGGTGCTGGCTAATCTCTGATAGCTCTGATCTTCGATGGATCTATAGAGATGCCATCACCTGATAGGATGTGCCCCAAGTATTGTACCTCTGTCTTGAAGAAGGCACACTTTGTCAAGTTGCCATAAAGTTGTTGCTCTCTTAAGCACTGCAAAACCTAATGTATGTGCTCCTCATGTTCCTCCTTAGTCCATGAATAGATCAATATGTCATCAAGAAAAATAATCACAAACTGATCCAAGTAGGTATGGAACACTCCATTCATGAGACTCATGAACACTATAGGGGCATTCGTCAATCCAAAGGGGACCACAATGAACTCATAGTGGTAGTATCTAGTTCGAAAAGCGGTCTTATGAATATCCACCTCTGTGATACGCAACTGATGGTAACCGGACTTCAAGTCAATCTTAGAGAACACCCTGGCTCCCTGCATCTGGTCGAAGAGATCATCAATCCTAGGCAAAGGATAACGGTTCTTCACCGTCACCTTATTCAACTGCCTATAATCCATGCATAACTAAAGTGACCCATCCTTCTTCTTCACGAAGATAACCGGAGTGCCCCAAGGTGAAACGCTCGGTTGGATGTGCCCCTTCTCAAGAAAGTCCTCAAACTGCAACTTGAGCTCTGTCAGCTCATGAGTGGTCATCCTGTAGGGTTCACGAGACACTGGCTCAACACCTGGCACTAAGTCAATACGAAAGTCTACCTCACGACAAGGTGGCATCCCTGGTAACTCTAATGGAAACATGTCAGCAAACTCTCTCAAGATGGGGTGATCATCCAATGATGCCTCAAGGTCATCCTCTGATATGTCACTAACTATGATAGCGAACATCTAACATCCCTTCCGCATGTAGTACTTAAGCTGCTGAGTGGATATCATATGAACTGTCATGGGCTTCCAAAAGCCCACTATCTCAACCGATGCACCATGATCATCTAAGCAGCTAATCACCTTTCGGCAATAATCTAGTTTGGCTCTATGAGCCACAAGCCAATCCATACCCAAAACCACATCGTAGGATCCTAATGGCATAATTCTAAGGTCACAAGATGTAGTGAAGGACCCCAAAGAGATCTCACAATCTCAAACCAAGGCATCTACTGTCATCCTGGCCTCAGAGGCTAACTCAACCTCCCACCTAATGTCTTGCCTAGAAGCCAGCAACCTGCAACATTCCAGTAACAATGTAGATAGAAAAGAATTAGTAGCTCCAGAGTCAAAAAGAATAGAAATGGGGGCACTTCTGATCGTAACTGATGTCTCAATCATGGAAGCCTAATAGTCAGCGTGGCAGTTATCAACCGCTGCAAACATGCGGTGAGACTTGCCCACATCCCCTACAATCTACTCTAACCCTCCTGAATGGGGCTATCCCCTTGTCATAAATCCCTGTGGGCACTCTCTGGCTAGATGTCCTGCTCCACCACACACATAGCATGGGCCACGAGCCTATATCTGTCCTGTTTGAGTCCTACCTGACTGCTATCATCCAGATCTACCTGTGGAACCCTATGAACCCTTGTATGACTATTGAGACCTCGTGGGCCCCGCAGGTGATCTCTACTACCTTTGGTCTCTACGCGGGCCCTGTTGCTACCATCCTTGATTCTACCCTCCTTGTACCCTTTGTTGGGGTCTAGACCTCTGTTGATTCTACTACTGTGGAGGTCTAGGAGGTAACGATGGAGAACTAAATCCTCCTTTCTGTGGTGGTAGTGGTGGTCTGCGATAACTCTACTAGTACTGCTCTTGCCCACGATCCTAAAATTGGGGGTGTGATCCCTGCCCTCGTCCCTGTATCTCCTCAGCTATGTATGTCTTCTCGGAAGCATAACTTAATGTTTGGGGGTCTGCCATGCGTACAGGCCCTGCTATGCTATGGTTCAATCCTCTGATGAACTTATGAACTAGGAGTTTCTCATCGTGGAGATACTCCACATATCGAGACAACTCAGTGAACCTACCCTCATACTGAGCAATCGTAAGCCCTCTCTGCTGAAGATCGTGAAACTCATCTATGTAACGCTGCCTGTAGTGATCTAATAAATACCACGCATTGAAGCACTCAATGAAGGTCTCCCAAGTGAGTGTGTCCAATGATAGATGACGCTTGCACTCCTTAGTGCACCACCAAGTAGTTGTTGCATCTCACAATAGGTGGACTGCCACACATGCCTTTGTGTTGCCCTCGTAAGGATGCAACGTGAAGCATCTGTCTAGACTGATGAGCAAAGCCTCAACTTCGGCTCCCTCTGTAGTCCCGGTGAAAGTAGGAGGATTCAACCTCAACACGTCCTTGATGGGGTCTCCTTAGTCTCTGTGCCCTCTAATGGGCTCATCTGCATAATAATCATATAGCTTGTGAATGATCTGCTCCACTCGTACTGTCTCCTCTCACCTATCATGACGTGGAGGGCTCCTGCTACGGTCCCTGTAGGCTGATCCAACCTCTTCTACTGTCGTATCTAGTATCTCCACAACCGGCTCCACACGTGGTGTCTCTCGCGGCTCGACGTGGGGCTCCACACGTGACTCTGCTCGTGGCTCCACACGTGACTTTGCTCATGGCTCCACGCGTGGCTCCTCTTGCAAATCAACACAGGGCTCAACATGTGGCTCTATGTCTGGCGCATCTTCAGCTGGTGGTAACCTATCTAACACTACCTGTAGTGCCTAAAGTATTTATGGTCCAATGTCTGGTATAGGTAGGACCTATGGTGCGGGTGGTGCCTGTAGCACCTGACCCTTGGCCGAAGAATCACTGTGCACCTCGACGAATGTAGTGTGGCATGAACACGCTCGTCGAACTCATCGGGGAGGCATCCTACAAAACAAGGTAATCACTAATTAATCAAATTTACGGAATAAGTAACATGCCCAAATAAGCCCAGTGTTTAAACTTAGGCTCTGATACCAAATGTCATACCCATATTTCCCATGTGGTCACGAAATGCATCACACATGTCATGCCCACATTTGTCATGTGGTCATGACACGAGATATAAAAAAATTTACCATGCTTCCCTAGAAACCCCCTCGCACGCATAAGCGTGCTTGGTGGCGTTACGCATAAGGCATAAACATGACAATTGAATGTGGGGTAATGCGTTCACTTGTGCACACCATTTCACAATGAAGGCCAACTAGGGGGCCTATGCGACGTGGTTATCGTCGCCAATAGGGTTAGGAATCAACGATCGAAACCCTAGGTTAACCTAAGTGAATGATGAGATTTTGACATAAGTCAAAATCAAAAGCCAAATTCTAGTGCATGAGTAAATATAATTTAATACCAAAACCTAATGTCGATAACCGATAAAAACAATAATTTAATCCTAAGCAAGGTTAAATTTCACTAACCTAGCTAAACCCTAAATTCTGAAAAAATCCAGCAGCATAACGCCTCATGGGCGTGATTGGGGTTTATTATAATAAAACTAAATTTGATCAAAAGTTTACTGGGTTGGTTTTACATTACCTACATTACCCTAGTTAAATTGGTAGAACAGTTGATTAGATTAATTATAAATTCTAAAACTCATTAATGAAATCTCTACAAAGATGCCCAGAACATTTTTCAACAAAACTCGATCAATTTGTTCTTCTTCACGTTCTCTATCAATCAGAGTTATCACTGCATCCTTTACGATATTCCTAATTTCTTGGTAGACCAGGTCACGGAAGCATGTTATACTACTTCATTTAGATAGTTTACTAGGTTTGTTAAATGAGTAAAACAAATAACTTATTTAGTTATTTAATTCCCACCAAGATTAAGTATATGTCGCAAATAAATCACAAAACTAAAATTAAATAAATAAATTTAAATTAAAACATCATACAAATTTACTCTAACTTATTCTCTTTAACTACAAAAGGTTCCCCAAATAACATTAATAAAATAACTTCCACAAACCCCAAATATATGTATTTTAATTTTCCTTCTAACATATAAAACATTTTAACCCACATGATTAAATTAAAAACCTAACTTAAAACAAAACAAGAGAGGGAAAAAAGAAAAAGGAAAAATAGAATAAATAAAAGAACTAATTTAAAATCCCTCTCTTGCCCTAAAAGCCATCCTATTAAAAAACAATATCCTTGTGGAGAAAGGAAAATAACCCTAGCCTCCATTCTCACCTCATTTCTCTCCTTCTTCCTCTCACATTCCTCTCTCTTATTTTCTTTTTTTTTTGTTTGCAAGTTGGGGAAATGGGAAGCCATGAATGGTGTTCTTCAAATGAGGTATACTCGTATAATATACCCGTTTGCATTTTTTTTAATTATATATATGGCAGTGATGGAAAAGAGATATACAGATCTAAGAGGCCGAATGGCCAAACTTATGGCGACAGACTATATATTGTAAATGTCACCGCAAGAATTATTGATATGCATATTTTTTTGTTCGCCACAGACAAGCGTTTCGTAGCACATGGGAAAGAGAGTGGGGAGGCACTGTGGAGACGGAGGTGGGGAGTGCTGGGCGTGGTCAGCGGAGGTAGCAAAGGCAAAGGGAGGGGAGAGGCACGCGGGAGAAGTGTAGGAGGGAGTGTGGGGAGGGGGCAGAGCCCCCACCCACATCCCACATAGTGGGGTGTGGGTGGGGACTCCGCCCCCTCCCCACACCCATATATAAACAACGGCAGTGGGGGGTGGGATGTGGGTGGGGGCTCCGCCCCCTCCCCACACCCATATATAAACAATGGCAGTGGGGGGTTCGAACTCCCCACCAAAAATCTTTTTTTTTCTGTCAAAAAAAAACTGCGATCTGTATAAAATATGAAACACAATTTGGTTATCATTTCTGTTACACAGCATTTTATTTTTAATGGTTTATATATATAGACACACACAGTAAAACACAAATTTATTTAAAAACCACAGTATATTGTATAATAAAATATAACAGTAGTAACAAAGAAATATATATATATATATATATATATATATTCAGTTACAATCTTTTTTTTTATAAAACAATAAATAAAGAATGTCCATTTTTATTTATATATATATATATATATATATATACACATTCCAATATATATATATTCAAATATATTTGTTGTTCTAAATCTCAAAGTTTTATCTTTTGAATTCAATAACAAAGTAAAAGAACATTTTTCTATAACAAATTAACATAGAGCAAATGAACATTTTTCTTTTGTAAAAACATAATTCCACATAACAACTCTTCAAAAGATTTATTCATTATCCACTTTCTTTTTTCTAACAAATGCAATTAGTTCGTTCTTTCATAATAACAACATGTATATTTTCTTCTCTTAAGAAAATAAAATGTAAAGATTTTCATTTTATCCCACAAGATAAAACATCAACTATCTTTTTTTTTTTAAATAAACATACAAGTGAAATAACAATAAGACCATGCTATTCTTCCAATACTCTATTTTTTTTTCTAAATCATAAGGCATTAAAATCAACAATTTAATTCTTCTATTTTCAAATATAATTAGTTTCATACAAATCAAGTAAAATATACTCTTACAACTTGAGAGAGAGAATTAAGTTCTCCTCTTTTGAAATCTAAAGAAAATGATACACAAGGCCTTTCATGGCCATGCTCCCTCAAAAGCACAAGAATAACAACTCATAAGGGCAATAATAATTTCTTCAACACCACCTAGCTCCAAAAGAAAACCTGCATAAGACACCTAGAAGGGAAAAGAAGCCACTCAAACTGCTCTCCTCCCTACCATTGACTCACTCATGAGTCACCCCTGAGCTAGGAGGTCATCCTCACACAAGGTAAAGCACACACCACTTTACAACAAATTCATTGAACACAACAACATGAAGGCTCCCATGGTTTTCACATAAGAACAACTCACTCAAGATGAGTTTAATGGGGTAGGGAAGTGGACATCACTCAACTCAGGAGTGCCACTCCAAAAACTTCCCAAACCATAAATCCTTCAAGCCCTTAAGCCCACACTTATAAACATGATTTCACAACTTTCTCTTGGCTCTCAAGCCATATCTCAAATTTCTCTTATACACATATTGTTCAATTTCACAATTTGCCCTCAAGGTTAAACTCCATAAAATGAAGTATGTGACCCCGAGGAGGTTCACTCCTCCCCCACCCCACACATGTTGAGCATCTTCTCCCAAATAGGAAAGGCTCTCACAACTCCCATATCCAATTTCCCCACAACACAAAGTAAAATCAACAAGATGAACTCACACACACACACAACATGCAAGTAAAGAAAATGCATAAGAAAAGACATTTGCCTTGAATCCTACCTTATAAAGCCCAAATAGAAGATAGTTGAGAAGAGCTCCTCTCACTTCTTCTCCAAGTTGAGCCACCAATTTCCCTCTAACTTTTTCCCCAAAATACTTAAAATTAAAAATTGGCAAAAATTCAACAACCCCAACCCTCACTTCAAGAGGAATTAAAATAGGCTCTTCTCATGAGCATTGAGGAAATGGGGAGGTGACACATGTCACCTCCTCACCCCTCCTCCCAACTACAAGAAAGACTCTTGGAATGGGGTGGTGACACATGTCATTCACCCATCCACCAAGTCTTTCTCCCATCCACTTGTCCTCTCTTAATTAAGTGGGAGAGAAAGGTGGAGCCAAAGAAGGAGTGGGTGCCACATGTGCCCCAATCCTCTCCTCCTAAGAATGACCACTCAACCCCAAGGTACCCTCACCAATTGTGGGAGAGGCTTGGAGTTGAATTCTCCACAATTAAGGGGTCTTGAAGACTCCCCCAACCTAGGGAAGAGGACAGGAAGAGGTTGAGTGTTTGACCCACTCATCCTCCCCCTCCCAAGCTTCCATTTTCGTCACTTTACTTCAGGGTGAAGTTAAAGAGACCAAATAGAAGTTTACCTAAGGTTACACAAGCTCAAATGACCCCTAGACCCTAGGGGTACAACCCAAGTTCAAGTTTAACCCATTTTGAGCACCAAAGGTTGAGTAAAAACACATAATAAGGGTCACAAAAATTATAACTCAAAAATAAAATTCAAATGACACTACAACTTACAACACCAATTAGAAATAAATTAAAAAAAGGGTAGACCTAACCCAACTAACACCATGCAACGATATTACAAAAATTTATCATGCAACATAGTTGATCTTAGTTTTTCTTGGAACTAGATCGGCTTCACAAGGGTAAACAACACAATGTGTGGGATGATCTCCGAGTATCTGTGGCTTTGTTAGAAACACCTGCGCACTCAAATAAAATGTGAATTCCACATGTATATAATAGCTGAAGCAAAGTGAAACATACACTCACATCATCACATGATCATATAAACATCAACGAATCACATCATAATCAAATTCTAAATTTGCATTTCAAAGATCAATCGTAGATATAATTACACAACAATTTCCTAACTAAAATCACATGCATAGAATCCAAATAACATCATAATGTAAATCACTTATCTAACCTCATCAATATCAATGTCCAATCACATCATAATCATGCTAAACATAATAAATCCACATAAGGCATAAAATCTAATAGTCCTGCAAATCGGGATCAACAGTCCCACAAGTCTAGTAAGTATCACCAACAGTAAAATAAAGTAGTCAAATATAAGGGAATGAAAAGGTAGGCCTCACATCTAGGTTTGAGATTTTGGGATAAAATGCTATGCGAATGTTTTGAAATCTAATTTATTATGGAAATTAAATACTCTCAAATTTGAAAATAATTTTCAAGCTTGAACATACAAAATGCCCATGCAAATTTAATGAAAATGCATCAAAATTGCTAGTTTTTGTTAAAATTTTCTATGCAAAAATGTAAATATTTTAAATCTAAATGCAAATTCACACTAAAATGCAACACTACAACCAAATGTTAATTTGAATGAGTCTCTAAAATCAGTAGAAAATTTTGAAAAAAGATTTTGCCTACTAACCCTAGATTTTGGAATTACTAGGTTATATCAAAATTGTCAAATTTCCACAAAACCTTAGCAATTAAATGATAAAAATGTAATGCAAATTTATGAATTTTTAGATTTTTCTCTAGTTTATATCAAATCTGATGCAAAAATCATGAATTAGGAAAATTTAGGAAGAATTGATGCAATTTAGTAAGCTAAACAATGCAATTTTTTTGAAATTTTCTATTTTTTCCATTTTTTTAAATTTTTCTCAATGCAATACAATGAATGACTATATGAATGAATGAAATCAATCCAAATTTGAAGACACACACTCAACAAGTTGTAATTTAAGTCCAAAAACATGGGTTCACCAAAATGTTTAGGGGAAAATTGGATTTGTTAATGCTCTAGATTTTAGATGTTTAAATCCGCCTCTCCACTATCATTCAAGGATCTAGGGTCAAGTGACGAGCACTATCATACCCTAGGTTGCTTGCAAATGTAGCGAAACTTGGATTAGGGAATTTAATTATCAATTTTCCTTCTCTTATGCCCAATTGATCATTAAAACCGTAATTATGCAAATATGTTCAAACAAGTTGACGAATAACAGAAAAAACTCTTGCAGATAGGAGTAAAATACCAAATCACAGAGTACCTATTTTGGGGGTTCCGAAGCAGAACAGTCAGGAACACTGGAGCGGGTGCCCAAGTCCAAGGTACCAATTTCTTCGTGGGATCCGGACCTCCTTCTGACACTGATCAACCCTGTAACTTCTGTTTCCTGAAACTCAGATGCAAAGGACACTAGAGAAAGCACCCAAGTCCTAGAAGTGCTCTTATGTCTTTTTTTTCTTCAGATCCCAAATCCTTAATGCCTGCCAATCCTTCCTGCAACTTCATTTTTCTCAAATACGACACATGTAACCTGCAATCACATGACTTGGTTTGGGGGTTGTGGTGTTTAGAGGTTTGCCTCAGTCAAGCCCTGGAGGACACTTAATTCTCTAAACATCGTTGTCAGATAAAGAGTACGTGCCCTTGTGAGGCGAAGCAAAAAACTAAATGAATCAATGATGAAAACATAATATTATGTCACCTTGTAGTAAAGCTCTCATGGGAGAAAGATGCTCTTCATTCCATGAGGAAATTGATGCTCAAATATGCAAATATCAACACACAAAACACACAAGTCTGATCTTACAACACAATAAAAGCCTTGAATCACCTTGAGAACACAATAGCTTGCTAGTAATCATCTAATTGAAATCTAGTTTACAAATGAATGCCTAAACATGCTTTTATATGCAACTACAATCACTCCTGCCAAGATTTCAAAAATTAAAACTTAACGTGTCAGCTAAAGGACCAAATAACGGTCATAAACTGACGCCTAGAAATTAGGGCTACCCCAAAATAGGGCAAGACTAGGGCACGGGCGCCCAAGTCCTCCCCCCTATTTTGGGCAGGGTGCAACTCAAGGGATCCTCCTAGGTCCACTTTGCCATGAAACCTAGGCCTCATTCCATCGGGATGCCAAAATATGAACTAAGATGTCCTAAATGCATGCTAAAGACGTGGGAGCTAAACCTTATGAGGGAAAAGCCCCCAAGGGGACATTTTCTAACGTTACAGATACCACTTGGTGCAGTCAATATTTAGTAGAGAGATTTTTTTGATGTATAGAGACGTTAAATGAGATACACTGTAATGGAGCATGCAATGTATAGTGACAATAGAAGATGTGTCACACCTCAAACCAAAAGGATCAAATGAGTATGAGACACATTTTAGGGACACTTCCCTACTCCATATAGCTATGCATGTATTACATAGATGAAGCGATAAGATAAGGAAGAGAATGACATAGATGAGAGGAAGATAAAATATTTAGTAGATAAGTTTTTTTATATGAATGTATAGAGACATTATATGAGATCTAGACTATAATAGATCATGTAATGTACTAACATTGACATAATATAAATATGATCCTACCATTATTATATATGAGTAAGTGTATGGAATAGAAATACTACTTATAATTCGATAGTAGTCAATCTATCTACAAATATAAGCTCTTTCTCCTAATACATTAACATTATGGTACAACATATAATAAAACCCAAATCAATCTTAGATCTAGTTTTAATATCAACAAAAAGGTCCAAAACTATAGGCTATCTACCAAAAAACCATCTAGATCATCGAATTTGACCAAGCTAAAACCTATCATCAATTTATCTACAACTAATTGTTAATATGGCCTCCAAGTAATATACCATGACACTAATCTATCACCTCAATGTTTCCATGCTTTAAGTGTATGTCCCTCCCTCCATCTACCCATGTTTTTGGCATCCCATTAGGATATCAACATTATGTTGATTGTTTCTACTAATGTACAGGGGACCTAGTGGCATAGAAACAAATATGATCGTAAACACATGTTTGGAAGAGAGATGCGACCCTAAATGGCATGCCCTTTTAATCAACAAATATATGAAGATCATCATATAGTTGGTCCAAGATATAGTGGCCCCATAAAAATAATGTTCCTCTACCTCCTTACATAAGTGAACAAGACCATAAGAGATTAAGGATCACTTGTCATCCAGTAAGATAAAAATGGAGACAATAAGTAACATCCACTTGAGCCCTTAAGATGCATCTCCAATTACTATCTCAATAAGGGCACACCATACTATTGATACACCTAGAACCCTGTATACCATAAATGTATACCTCTTGGTCATCATGCTATGTAGTATGATGGGTCTCTACTTATCCACCCCAAACTAGAAGCTATAGAATGTGTCATAGAATCTCATGGGTCACAATCATCTCCCTTGTAGGCAATTGAAATATATTGGTATCAAGTCACATCTGTCCCTAAGAATAGTTAGCATGCAAGTATCATAATTGAGGGAGGGCAAGGTGAGCATGTGCCTCATACCCATGTCCTCTAATAACACTCAATCTGTATTTGTAGGCTCTAATGATCTTATACTCACCACCTAGATGTTCCATGGTCACTCATAGATCTCCAACTTCATATTCATACATAAACATGAGGAAAGAGGTCATTAGCCCACATGTATATCAAAAATTAACATAAAAACAACAAAAATTATAGATAGATTTGTAGGGGTTGATTTTGTGGGTCAACTCATGCCTAGGGATTAACCCCATAGTTTAAACCCACACCTAGTAGGTCAATTCCACATGTCACTCCAAATGCTAAAAATAGTCCATGTGCATTTCATGAAAAATAGAAAAAAAAAATCAAAATATCAAAATGACAAAAATAAGAAAATTTTAGGTCAAAAGATAACTCACATCATCTAGAAGCTCACCTTACTTGATCTTGATTCATACCCAATCCCCTCGCACGGGCATGACTCCTCTACACAATTATGAATAAATGCAACAATTACTCTAATATTTAGAAATAACCATTCTCTAGGGTGCATGTGCAAATGAAAGTGACTTGATACTCTTCACCTCTATATAGTAGGGTAAAAATTACAACTTACAAAATATACATCTTATGACATCTGTTCTTGAACCAAATAAATCATATGGACCATACCACACATTATTGATGATCACATGGTACACCAGCATTTTGACTAATTTTTCACATGTTGTGCATTTATTATTGCCCTATTTTGACATCCAACACCTATAGATGACCACATTGATTTATGATGCTTATCTATTCACACCAATACATTGTGATTGGATAAATGTGCCAATATTTCATTGGTTCTACCATTATGCCATGTGCCATGAGCATTTATTACAAGATTAAGTATGGACCTTAAGAACAAAACTTGGCAATAAGTTAGTCAAACATAATTTCACATGTGCCTTCATGATTACATCATTATCTATTTACGATTACACACTTACCTATAAGTATGATCACTTACTACCAATTATCATATGATATATATTGTTCCAATCAAGGTTGTCTTACCTCATTATTTAGCCAATTACACACTATTTATTATTCACTCCTATTACACCATTTGTGCCTTAGCACATTATCCTACCCATGTGCAGGAAATCATCTTAACATGAACTCTCATGATTACATTTTATATTATTTCACTCGCATGACCTAATCATGTTCTAAGAGCCAACTTACCACATTAGGAGGCATTCATTAGATCTTCCCTATCACATTGTGTGCTTGCATGACCTAATCATGTTCTAAGAGTTACTGTAGGAACACCATAACTTTCCTTGTGTCATTGATTACATGTTATGCTATGTATCAAGATCTTTATCACCATTAGGGGCCTAGTGCCTTACCTTAACCATTGTGTGTTCATGTAGCCACATTGGGGACATATGCCTTTTTTAGATTATTATGTGCTTATACATGTGTTTTTGGCCATTAAGGGACACATCACCATTCTTCCTTTGCCTATGATGGGGGCAACCTTGTTTCTTAATGTCATCTCTATCCCATGAGCTTACCATGATTATCATTCGATATATTTTTACTTGCTTGATACATGATGCATTTATTATAATTATTGCTTTACATGATCAATTTACATGCTTATCTTACATTTACATTTCATGTATTGTTTCCCCCCTCTCTTCCAATTCCATACATTTAATGGACATACCAATTGAAGGGAGCATGGTATCTCACTAACACTTCTATGTTGAGATTGTAGATAGCTACAAGTACCTACATACAGACTCATCATCATAACCAAATGGAAGATTAGCACATGGCATGCCATCATCTAGTACACCTTGTCATCTCATGATTGCCAAGTCATGCAAAACATTACCACTTTTTGTAGAAGTGATTTCTTTAACCCTTCTCTCCCTCCTCTCGCTATCAATATCGATAACAATAAAATTCAACTTATAGTTGTCTTCATTTTTATTTACATGATAGAATCTACTCAATGCATATTTTTCCTTTATTTTTTAGGTCCCCATGGAGCATGCATTCTAAAGGACAAACACACATGATGACATTCAGTGACGTCCATTACTTTATATGGACTTAGATATCCTTTTAAGTCTAAATATTTACTTTACATGCAAGTTTGCGAGTGCTACATACTTTGAGATACAAATGCACATGCACCTCAAAGTGGAGACAATGTAATGGTGAAATTTGCATACCCATGACATTTTCTATTTAGCTTTGTGCCCATTTTGAGAAATGGATAAATATATTTACATATTAATAAATGTCATAATCTTGTGTGAAGTTGGGCTTATCCCTTCCATATTGCTACACATCCACTTACACATAGTCTTACGCATTTGTCTTCCACATTATCCATATACACATGCATTTTGATATATTCACATGCATTATACATTTATTACACCTATCAGTGCACTCATCCCTATACATTGATTATCCACTTTAACATTACATTTTCATGTCCCAAACTTTCATTCTTGCGGGTTCATAATTGATCTCACACCAACAGATTTAACCCTTAAAGTTTTAGATTTTAAATTTAAATTTTGGTTGACCCCAGCCCATTCCTTTCTTGCCTAGAGCTAACTTAACACATGTTTTGTGATTTATTTTTGTCCTTATATTTAAAGGAATTTAGTTGCATTCATTTGACATCTCCTCATATTTTATCATTCTAAGCAATTATTCGTGTATCATTCTAGAAACACTTCAATTGGATCACTCAAATTTTTTTAAAAAATTACACAATCATCTTAAGGCATTTACATACTTGAAGAGTGTTGTCCTTGATCATTTTCATGACCATAAATTTTCTTTTCCAAGGGTTGACCTAGGAGAACATATACTTTAGTGATTTGACAAACCTCTAAAGGCATTTTTAAATATTAGTAGTCCTTGGAGAAAAGAAAGTAATAAGAAATTATATAAATGAGGAACCAAAAGTGCACACTATGTCAAATCAAGTTTGTGGCCAGAGATCAAATCCATGTCCAAGAGGTAACCTAAACTCTTGAACTTGACCCTCCATATAGTACATAGAGTGTTTGAAATTCAAAAGATTGAACATCTCTAGTTACAGGACATTCTGATTTAAATATCTACAACATGTTCACATGTTATCTTCCTATCTAAAACTAAGTTCCCTATCTTTCAAGTTTATTTTATTTAATTTAAAAATTAATATTTTATTGTTCTTTATGTTGAGAGGTGTTCTACAATTGCATCAAGGAGTTTCCTCTTGTACATAAAAACCAAAACACAACCAACATATATATTTTTAAAAGCTTATGAGTATAAAATTAAAACCATTAAAAAATAGCATATAAGTATATAATGTTTACAACACTTTTCAAAGTAAAACAAAAGTAAAAAATAAAAATAAAAATAAAGCAAAATGTAAATAAAATAAAATAAATAATTTTGAAGTAAAATAAAATAACTCTTAAGTAAACAAAAATAACTCTTTAAGTAAAAACAATGTAAATAAAATAAATAATTCTTAAATAGTTAGAAAGTAAAATAAATCAACTTTTCAGTAAATAAATAATATATTTTGACCTATACTAGTAATATTCACGCTTAATCTCTATTTTCTAAATTAATTCAAATACTTATTATTTACATTAATTAATCAACCTAAATAATACATTTAGTTTAGAAAATATGTTAATTTTCCTTTACAAAACTAGACATAAAATTTGAAGGTGAACCCTAGACCAATTCCCACTAACACTTTGGAAAATAGGATTAAAAAACACTTTGGAAAATAAGATTAAAAAACACTTTTGACATATGAAAAGAGATATGACTACCTAGATAAAATAGTAAACATGAGCTTTTCACAGTCCATAACATTAATATAAATACTTTTGGATTAAACTATTAAACTATGTGTATTTTTTCTATCCATATTTCAAATCACATTGAGTGATCCATCGTGAACATAAAAATGTGACTACCTAGATAAAATTTGGAGCCATCATTTCTCGATCGATCCGTCTGTTTAATTGTCTTGAAAACACAATCGTCTTGTCCCATGGAAAATGCGAAACTGGTGTTCGGCTCAAAACCAAACCTCATTTAGTTAGGTATAATAAACTCTTTTAAAATCATCGAATAAACATATTACAATTGAAATTTGTGGCGTTGCGTGTCGTAAAAGGAAATATTATCTAATCGCTTTAAAAAAATAATTAAAAAAAAGGGAATATTACGTACCTGATTCGTTATCACTGTTTACAGCTTTGGTCTTACAAACAAATTAGAGATTGAGATTCAATAGCATAATTGGGGAGGACTAATCGATGTTCTTTCCTGAAGCTAAACACCCTCTTTCCTGGCCAAGCAAGTGGTGCAAAATGGTGCCTCACTCCCACCCTGCAAATTCCTCCCAAAAAATTTCATGCTCCAGCGCGTTGCTGGTGTTTTCCCTGTTACTTAACGGATTATTACTCCTTCGTCCCCCAAAACATGGGCAACTGTTGGGAGGTGATAATTGGAAGGGTATAGGGTGGAGCAGAAGAGCTGCAGAGGAAGCAGAAGCGGTAGCAGCACAATATCATTGCTCCGGCCATGGTTACGTATTTGTCGATACCTTTTTAACAGATCACAACGGATCTCTCGCTTGCGAATGTAATGCCTGCTACACTGGACTCAACTGTTCAAACTTCCTTCCAGATTGTCTGGCAAACGCCAACGAGTGAGTCTTCACACCATCTTTTCTACGGTCTACTCCGTTTAAATTTTGAATAGCGGGTACATTATTTGTTATTTTGGAGGTTTCATCCAACCTCTCTGTGACTATCATAAGGATCATTCATAGATAGTTTACAGATTAAAGCCTTTCGTACAGGGAAAAAATCATTAATGTTGTTTTCGAGTGATTATTGTCAATCCGTACCTAGCTTTGTGTGAATTTTTTTTTTACAATTGCAAAATCTTTACAAGATCAGTCCCTGTGTTAGGGCGGGACGATTGGACGTTTTTTACAGTGTACCGCATGCCTGGGCTTTGAATCTTGACTCAAATTGTTGAGCCTGGAGGTTACAGGGCATTGCTCTGCTTATCAACACCTTCCAGTAGGTGCCAGACCGCTAAATCCCTCTTCCTCCAGAAAAGAATACATAGCTCAAAAATTAATCAAGTTCCATCAGGTTAAGTATAAAGCCTTGATTACCACATAAATGTAAAACGATGTAATATGTCCAGTATTCTTGATCAAAATTGCTGATCCAGACCCTGCTTAACAAAGCTCTTGTTAAAGAAACTTCAAAAGAAAATATCTGCATAATTAAAGATAAAACTTTTTCCCTATTAGTTTCTTGTAACTAGGTAGCAAGGTGCAGATACAGGTTAAATTCCTTTTATGAAATTTTATTCTACTTTTAAAGTCATTAAATAACATTGGGTTTAATAGCAATTTTACATCTCATCCATATCAAATCAAAAAGTAGTAAATATTTATCTTATTTTTATTGATTAAAATTAACTTTTTTCAATAGCAATTTTACATCTCATCCATATCAAAAAGTAATAAATATTTATCTTATTTTTATTGATTAAAATTAACTTTTATCTGCTAAACTAAATTATGTTTAAGAATAACCTTTAAAATTACAGTAAGCTTTTTCCTGTTAAATTGTGAAAAGACTTAACTGGAAATTACATTTTTGACAAATCCTTTTCAAATTATAGAGTAAATAAAACTAGGAGAAACAGGATAATAAAATCTATACGTTAGAATTCTTTTGATTAGTTGCTGGTAGAATGTTTGTTTGCTCTGCTTCCCCTTTCTGTGACAAAATTCCAGAAAAAATCTTGTAGAAATTTCTCTCCCTCAAGTTAAATGCACTTAAAATATGTGCGTTAGGACTAAGAAATCCACATAAACTTCCAGCATTCAATGAAACATATTTACAATTTAGCATTCGCTAGGGCTTATTGAATTGGATGGAGGAAACTACCTATTCTCCAGTCCAGCTGTAGGAAAACTCCGACCTTTCTAGTGGATGGGTTCGCCCTGCAAAAAGAAAAAGAAAAGGAACCTGACTGGCTTACCGAGGCTCAAAAGAGAAGAGTCAGATGGTGACCTGAGTAAAAGAATTTCCTTTATTTTAAATGGTAAAACAGGGCTACAGGGAGTTCAACTTTTCTGTTGTATTTTAGGCGAAAAACCTTCAAGAATATGGAAAGAAACCATCTAATATAAAATACTTGAAGTACATAAGAACATGGAAAGAAACCTTTTATTTATCCTATTATTAAAATGATGTTTAAGTAGAATGAGTCTGGAATGAAGAAGAACACAAAACAATTACACAGCTTTTGACACTTTAGCTTCCACGTGAATAAAAGACTATTGAGATATTTTTACAAGTTGCCTGCTCTGTTTATGGTCATTTAAGCTCAGACGGTGATGTTACAGAAGCTGCTTGCTCGGTTTATGATATTTTAGAAGCAGGTGCTCATCTTATGATGTCATAAATAATCTGTTTTAACATCTTTAATGAAATTGACTACTTGTTTTATAATAAAATTTAACAACCTGTTCAAATCTTCATGCCCTTGAGGTTCGTTTTCTTAAATCTTCATCCCTAGTTCAACGCCTCTCCTTTTCTAATAATTTTTCATATATCTAATGTTTTTATGACAGAGGAGATCCCATATTCTTAGAGCCCTTCTGGATTGCAAATGCAGAAGCAGGAGCAACTGTAGTACCAGCCTGGTATCGAATGAGCTACGATGTACACGATGGGTTAGAATATTCACTCACATCCCCCGAATTAGAGAAACAGATTCGTGCCATTCACGAGCTGGTAGGAAACGCCGTGACACAAGGCAGATATATTGTGCTGGGAACAGGTTCTCTTCAGCTCATCAATGCCGCAGTTCACAGCCTTTCTCCATTTCATGCTCCAAATTCCTCACAAGTGGTTTCGGCTACTCCATATTATGGGGTAATTCCATTTCTCCTTCTTCTTGGGGAGGTTTTCTAATTGAATTCCCAAAGCTCAGGGGGTTTAGGGTTTGGATCAATTTTTAATTGTGTTTGTTGAGAGTAAGAGGTTCCAGGTTCAAATGGCCATTAAATTTTTTACCATTTAAAAGCACCTACTAATTATACTCCGCTGCGTTTGCTTTGCAGGCATTTCGAGACCAGACCGAAATGTTCGATTCAGTGGAGTCTGTGTGGAAGGGAGACGCAAGGGCTTGGATAAAACAAACAGAGTCTCTTAATTCCTCTACATTCATTGAATTTGTAACCTCTCCAAACAATCCAAAAGGTATTTTAGATCAAAGTGTCCTCACAGGCAACAATGTAAGGGCTGTTTACGATCATGCCTATTACTGGCCTCATTACACTGGAATTCCCCGCCCGGCCGATGAGGATCTTATGCTTTTTACCCTCTCCAAACTCACCGGACACGCAGGCTCCAGGCTCGGGTAAAAACATCATTTTTTCTTTTGCTTCACATTAGGGAATTTATGTAGTACAGTTCATTTGCCCTACAACATATCAAAGCTTTTTAAGGGTAATTTCTTCCCCTAATTTCTTCCTGTTTTTGAGAAAGCAACAATTCTGAAATTTTGAGAGGTTTTGAAGGTGGGCAATTGTTAAAGACTATGATGTATATAAGAAGATGTACATGTACGTTCGAGTCAATACATTCGGCGTATCGCATGATACGCAGCTACGAGCGACCAGATTATTGAAAGCAATTATAAATGGTTACAGACAGAGACAACCCAAAAGATTAGGAGACGGCCACACAAATGAAAAGCATTTGCTTTTTCACTACGCTTACAGAGTAATGAAAAACCGCTGGCAGAGAGTGGAGAGGATTTTCAGTGGCTCTGATCGTTTCTCTCTTCAGAGTTTGGAGCCTCTTAACTGCACATTTTTCAGAAGGGTTACGTGGCCCTCACCAGGTAAGTAGATAGTTGCTTTATTTTTTCCTTCATTTAAGATGGAGAAGAGATGACAGAGCTCAGATAAGAAATTGTAATTGGTTTTCAGCATACGCGTGGGTGAAATGCGAGAGGGAGGAGGAGAGCGAGTGTGCAGAAGTGTTTGAGAAAGGAGGTATCATCGCACGGAATGGCAGGGCGTTTGAAGTGGATAAACGTTATGTTCGACTCAGTTTGATCAAGCGAGAGGACAACTTTGAATTATTGGAACGCCGTCTTCAGGCCCTCGTTTCTTACAACTCCACCGTTGCCACATACTGATATAAATATATATTTTAAATGAAATAGAGTATAGAGTACTTCTTTCTTTCCTTTTTTGATTAATAAGTGTTCATATTACTAGTACTAAAAAAGGTCGTAAGATCACGTCCCAAAGTTTAAATGGGCCAAGCCCATAACAAAATAAAAGATAAAGTTATGAGGCAGCGAGAGTTATACCATTAGGGGGTTGGGGTCCTACCATTTGATTTTTTCCATACATCAATGGGATCTGAGTTACTCAAGAGAGGATCCCAACCAAAGATACACCTTCTGTTTTTTCTTCCTTCTGTAGTTGAGAATCATAAGTAGGTGAAATAGCCAGAGCAAATCGAGTAAACTTGCCAGAATTTGGCCATCCAACAAATTGACAATCATGATCTTAAGGAGAGGTAGAATGAGGGTTGGGGCTTTGAGACCACCCACGATCATTTCTACCCATAGTTTTGCATGCAAGGGGTTGTGAAACATTGGAGTGAGCATCTTGTTCACCACAAGCAGTTTGGCTGCATCCATGACAATAGCTACAAGGGGGAGAGTGACCCTTGCTAGATGTTGGAATCAGTGGAACCTTGGTCACTGTACAGGGGGTATTATAATCCCAATGATCAAGAAGCACATGTAAATGAGCAACTTGAAGTGCAACTTTATCGGCTTGCACTTGAATTTGCATAAGCACACTAGAACATATCATAGCTTTAATGTAAAGTGAAAATTGAGTATCAACAAAACATCTAAAAACTAGCAAAATTCTTGTCTTTTCAAATGCTAAAAGGAATTTCCACCATAAAGACATGCCAAGTTTAGGTAAAGATGGGAAGAGCATTCTCCAACTTCAAAAGCTTTTCAAGCTTCTTCACAATCCTTTGAGCCTTTTTGTTCATTTCTTTAGTTTTCATTGTTGCAAAGCTTCAAAGCTTTCCCATGCCAGAGGCAAATTCATTGTTGCAGCCATTCAAAAAAAATTGATTTTGCTCTCCACTTAGCATCTTCATGCTCGTCGCATGACGTATGAGCCTTTTGTTTAAAGCCCAAGTGC
Organism: Cunninghamia lanceolata; assembly: GCA_027924645.1. Taxonomy (NCBI): domain Eukaryota; kingdom Viridiplantae; phylum Streptophyta; class Pinopsida; order Cupressales; family Cupressaceae; genus Cunninghamia; species Cunninghamia lanceolata. Next base: position 913,798 of record BSBN01001410.1, on the reverse strand, counting down.
TTCATAGCTTTCATAGCTCATTCAATCATAATCAATTGCTACCCCATCCCTTTCGCCAAGAGGAGTGCCCCGCTGCTGCAAAGGAGAGGGAAGGTTACCACACAAAGGATTTATGAGGATACGCAAGGCTCACGCGCCAAAAGATTTGGGTTCTTCATGTTTTAAGTAGTTAATTAAATCACACTTTGCTCTTGGAAAAAGTAATCTTGTTATTGCAATTTCCTTGATAGGATTTATTTCAAGTTGATTAGATTAGCATTGCTTGAATTAGTTTCATTGCAATTCATACATTAGATTTCATTCATGTATTCTCAATTCCTAGGGTAGATTTAAAATCATACAAAAAAGCACAAAAACATAGTGTAGATTACATTTGTAAAATTCATGTTAAAAGTGCATTCATATTTCAATTATTAGTTAATTCGATCAATTTTATATTTATTGGGAAAAGAAACCAAAAATTGTCTTGCATTCATAATTAGTTGCATCCATCAAAAATACAAAAAACATTAGGGAACTTAGGAAACTTAAACCCTTGATTCGATCACGAGGTAGGATTCACTTACACAAAGTCAAACCCTCGATTTCATCATGAGGAATACTTCACAAATCAACACCAAGACAAAGATAAAACAAAACATTTGACCATGAGTCAGCCAACCCAAGTCAAAGCTAAGTAAAAAGTCAAATCAAGTCAACTCTTATCCAAGCATACGAATGTGCCCCGGTGTTAGAGGTGAGTGGGTTCTAGAGCTATCCTTGAGGAAATAGAGTTGATACACTCAAGACCTCAACACACTCAACATACACAAGAAGAACAAGAACACGCCCTTAGGGTCATACAACAAGCAAACATCATATGTAACAAATCATCCAGGCTAACGAAGAAAGATTACAATGTTCAATACTCATCAACGAACAAAATTGACATCCATCTAGGCGTTGGAACCTTAGGAATCCAAACAGGAGATTGACAACTGGTGACCCTTCATGTCATAGGATTATCTCCTTTACAAAGCAAACATTGACACAGACTGGGCCCTGAGACTAGCCAACCGCTCTCCATGACGTTTGCTTCCACGCGAACAAAATCACCCCCAAGTTATGCCTCCACTCGACTGGATTTTGCCACAAGAGCGAGAGTGACTTGGAGGTCGCCATAAGCAAGGAGAGGGTCATGTGTTATATCGAAGTTGACTCATCTGCATTTGTGCGTGAGTCACATTTTGAGGAGTACGGTACCAACTCTAGAGCCACTTTGTTGGCCTAGACTTAGATCTTGACACATTAACATATTAAAATCAAAATTTTAATGTGAGTAGAGAAGTCAAATTATCAACATTAACACATTTAAAATTGCCAAAAATTTAATGTAAATAAAGAAGTTGGCATGAACAAAATTTTGATTAAAATAACTAGATTTTTATCTTTCCAAGTAAAAAGTAATATCTTCAATATGAAAGGATGCCGAAGTGAGGCAAATTTAGTAGGAAATGAACTACATCCCTTAAAAAAACATTATCCCAAATAAAAAACTTTCGTCTATTTTTTTTTTGAAAAATCATATTTAAAACCATACAACTTTCATACAAACACAAAATTAAAACAAATACTTAATCATTCTAAAGCTATAATAAGAGAAAAGTCATTTAAAAGTCAATACACCTAATTGTAATAAATATGTAAACCCTACACAACAAACACCATGCAAAGTATCCTAACTTGGGCACCACAGCTACTTTCAAAATAGTTATTACTAGCACATGCACCTGTTGGAGGTTCAAGGAATATGCTAACAGGAACAACCAGCAAGTTTAGAAAAAATTTCGGCGTGAATTTTTTAGGGCGTGAGACAATTCCGAGCACTATAATGCTCACATATAAAAGCCTATCGGCTAATTAAACTCATTGCCAAGAATCGCGTTGCCTAACCCTTCCAATATTTTTGTAAATTATTGTCTACTTACCCACATTGCTTTATTCAGCTTGTAAGTCGAACTCATAAATGTAATTTTAATTTTAAAACCCATGGTAGTATTAATTAGTAAAAGCACCAAAGGTGCTATCAAATGGTAAATAAACACAAATATTTTTAGGCTTGTTGTTAGAAATAGTATATATTTATATTTTCATTGGAAAGTCATTACATGTAGTAGTTGGTGGACAAGGCTATAAATACTAAAAAAAATTCAATTATATTTTACAAATAAAAATAACGGAATGGTATGAAATGAATAACCACATGAACTAAATCATGAATGAACAATTAGAGAACTAAATCATAAAGAAACCATCATAGAACTATGGCCTCCCATTCAACCAAGAAGAAGTGGCATATCTACTAGTGCCCCAAAGTCATCCACTAAATAAATTCTAAGAAATCAAGACATTAGGCGAATCATAGTACATAAATAATGTAGGATAATAGGATATCCATGTTATTAATTTTCCTCTTGATAGACACGCATATTTTATAGCCATATTGTTAAATAGTGTACTTTTTATTTTTTGGTAAACTTGTTATATTTAGTACTTGTTGAAGAAGTCGAGCCTATATATGTTTATGAGCTGGATTTGATGAGCACTTTAGACAAGAGTGTCACAATTACTAATAATCATAAGAACTTAAATAAATTTATAATCTTATTTCAAGTTATGTATCATTCCAAAAATAGCATAGTATAATGCAATAAGACACATAAATGATACATAATGCAATAAGGCCCATAAAAATGCATTACTCTTAAAAATTTAAAAGAAACATTAACTTGTATATTTATTATACTATGCATATTTGTAGTAGCAACATAATTTATGGAATGTATTTGAATGTTTAATGTATATTTATTATCACAGTGTACTTTTATACAACTACAATATCTCGCATAAGATTTCAAATACAAATTTACTTACCTTGTACTCATAGCTATCATGATGAATGCCAATCACTTTTATCACTTTATCTTCTAGCAACTAGTTGTTCAATAATGCAAGACTATAAAAATATGATTGTACAATACAAATATTAGCTACATAAAGGGTCACGAAGACATTGAAATAATTACGCCGAGAGGCATTCTCCACTCACAGCAAGGGCTGAAAAATTCAAATTCCTATAAACAATTAAGATTCAGATTCCCATGTAAACAAAATTCATAAAATGTGTAAATAAATAAATTCCTGGAAGCCAAATGGATAGAAAAATAGAAAAACTTGGGCAGTTATGGAGTGAAATTTTTATTACGTTTGAAGAATATAAAAAGTCTTGCAGCATAGTCTCTTTAAATTAACTCATGTGAGCATTACAAATATTCTAACTGCAAGTAATTTATAAATACATGTTGGGTGAATATTTTGTCTTCAACTAACTGAAGGCAAAATGGTTATATCGACCACAATGTAATGAGATAAATCTCTCCTCTCAGCAAGGGGAGGTTCCCTATCAACTATCACAAACTTATTTAAACTAAATACTAACTTGGGGGTGAGACCATATCATCCATTTCTCTTTTTTCAGAAATGATGTTTACAAAATGAAATAGCACTTTTTTGATACAAATTGAATAACCAAGAAACCCACGAGAGCACAAAGTCTATCGTTGTTTCTTTTACTGATTTATAACTTAGAACCAAGTAGAATAAGGTGCAGCCCAAAATCTTCACCGAAAACTACGACAAAATATATGATCACAAAAGATAATAGTAGTTCAAAGCCTTTCCAATATCTTTTACTTCAAAACATAAAATAACAAACTAAAGATAATTGTTGTAGCACAAAGTCTCCACAATCAACTTTAGAACATCCTTCAGATTATTCTTACTCACACTACAATTTAATCAAATAGATAAGATAGTATTAGGAAAAGAACATAAGAACAATTTTCAATACGTCACAAGTTATTCCAACACAAAGATTGAATGATCACTTGCTTTCTTATTCACTTTGATAAAATTTGATTTACAATTTGAACACAAAGTCTCAAAATGCTCTTCAATTTGGCAGAGTTTCGCTTCAATAACTAAAAGATGGATATTTACAATGGGGGTCCTCTTTATTTATAAGAGGCACCGAGAGCAAAAATAGGAAAGAAAAACTAACTATGACTTATTCAACAAAGGAGTCCTTTTTGATTTGGGACTTCCTATGTTTTTACATATAATTACATATGGAAAAAGTACATGTAAATATGTCCAAAATTATTTCAAAAGTACATCTGAGAAGTGGAAAATAAACTAAGTCATGGAAAAACTGCTTCAACTTGCATTGCCTTCTTTCTTCATGTGGCAATCATACATGGTGAATGCGGCTTGCATCCCAAGACTGTCCGAACTAACTGTGTTCTTGAAAATCATTCTAGTTCTAACTATTGCATCTCTGACCGTGGTGACTGATTTTGCGTGACTAGTTAACTTGGTCTTCAGATTATCCAAAGTTAATTGATTGTCAAGAATATTGTCCACAAAGGCCATTGAAAATGTTTTGTCCTCGAACTCTTTCTGGAACATATTTTCAAATTCCTGAACCATCTCTTTTGCAGAGAGAAATTGGTTATCCTGTGACACAAGCTTGCACGGCAGCTCCTCCAATTTATGCAAAAGACTAACATCACTCTATTCACTTAGTTTCATTGCAGCTTCTAGGTCATTGATCAAATCCTTCAGCACACGGCTCCGGTATGTCAATGCCTCTTTGATTTCTGTATATGAATCTCTATTGGGAATGACACCAATTGATATCAGAGCACTTGTTTTCAGCTTTCTCATCTCCACCCACTTATCATGATTTTGTTCTAGGTGCTCGATATCTTGAGAAATAACATCAATCAAGTCATCAAGTTCTGCTCTTATTTTCTCCATTTTGTCTGTCTTCTCAGAAAGCTCTGTAAGTAGAGAGATTCCTTGGGTGCGCATCCTTTCCAAATATTCTTCAAGTACTCTTCCCTTAAGATGAGTCTTTTCAGCCTTTTGAATGATAGGGTCTTCTACAGAAACGGCCTCGGGAGTCACTGACTTTGAATTCAAAGTGATTTTCCTCACTACTGCAATCAACTGTTCAACCATTGCTTTGTAATGATCCTTCATTTCTTTCTCTTTGTCAAACTTCTGAATCAGAATGTCCATTGCTAACTGCATGTCACTCTTTGCACTTTCATGAGTTATTTTGCCTAACTCAACCCTAGAGATAGAGTAAGATTTCATTCATACTAAAGTTTTCCATGGTTGCATCCTGCAGAGGTCTTGCAATCTCCATAAATTTGTGTCCCTTGTCCCGAGCAGTCTCGAAAGAACCTTTGGCTTCTTCGGGGTCTTAGCTTTCGTAGGCACCAGTTTACTAAAATCAAAGTCATCTGGAGAGATGGCTTGTTTCTTCCTTTTTGGTGTATATGTTGATAACCATGGTGGAAGCACAGAAGTACTCACATTAGGATCTATTCCCATTGTTGGTGTTATTGGAACTGCACTTGCACTGGAAGTGGAAACAATAGGTGGAGTGTTAGTAAAAACTACACCTATTACATTCACATTAGGAACCTATTCAGTATTCATTACAAATGATCAAATATAGAAGTATCCCCAATATCAAAAGATGAGGAGGACAAGCTAGGAATAGACTCTGAGGAGCGAAGAACATCTTCAAAAGTATTTTGAGGATTGTCAAAAATTGTTTTGGAATATGATGGAGATTCAGAAGAGGGGATGTCAATGGGTGAAACAGATAGAGGAACTAAAATAGGTGTGTCAAGCAAAGGAGAAGAGACTCTCGTTTCTTGTTGTACATTCTCCTGTGGAGACAAAACTTCCTCTTCTTGTTGATCTGTAGGTCTATCTTCAACCTCCATTTCCTCGGTGGCTGGTTCTTCAGTATTCTGTTTCTCAATTTCCATATCTTCTATCTCAGACTCTTTCTCCACAGCCTTTGACTTCTTCGTCACAAATTTGATCCTGTGCTTGTGTGGTTTGGAAGAAGAGGGAACATCACTCTTGTTCTTCGTCCTATTTTCCACCTTTTTACCAGTTTGCTCTTGAATTTCAGTCTCTGATCCTGTAAGGAATTCTTTCAAAGCAATTCCCTTATCTGCTAGCCAGTTATTGGTGTTAGCCAATATGGGTTCAAACCTTTTCGGCAAAGAGGTCAATTCTTTTTAAGACTATTGGATAGGAGGAAGAGGAGAGCCAGCAACCTGTTCAGTGTTATATATGTCATCGATCAACTCTTCATCATTCACCAGGTCTTCAAGAATATCAGCCAATCCTAGATATTCAATTTGCTCCAGAGATAACCGGCTATAATCCAACTTTCTGACATCTTCTATTCTCAAATCCACCCAGACATCCTCAACCATAGGTTCATGAAACTGGGTCTTTCTCTTGATTTTGTCTTTCACATCCCTATAATCAAACTTTGGCCTCCATTTGAATTTTTCATGGTTACAAGCTGCATTTTAGTTTCCATGGCTCTAGCCTTTGCAGCAGTTAATACTGAGAACCTGCCAATCTCCACTGGAAACCTGAATCCTAGTTTCTTGAGCTCCATTTGTTTATTATGTACGACAATCATTTGTCAACATAATTCCATTAAAACAAGTTTGTCTAAGGGAAACCTTGGCAGTATATAAGGATGACCTTGGAAAAAGCCAACTCTTAAATATGAGAAAGAAGGAAATTGTAAGAACATGTATCCAAAATCATTTACCACTGTCCAAGCTTCATCTAAAACTCTTCTTTGTTCTAACTGAGGGTAAAAAAGACACAAGAACACTGCGAAGAAAGCATCATTTACCCTCCTGAAGTGGTGAATAGAGCCCTTCAATGTCAATTGAGAATAATAGTGATACACAGGGATTACTCTCCTATCTCCTTCTGATGTTAGACCTGGAAAGATTCTCATAGAGGCTGCTATATACACCAGGTAAGAAGTCATGTAGAATTTGAAGGTAGTGGATACCTTTGTCAATTCCTCGTGCAAAGCATTGCTGATTTGCTCACCCCAAAAGATTGCTTGTTTACCTTGAGTATTACCTTGATGAAAGGGTACATCCACTCATGAAAAAGTGAGGAAGAGGCCAATCCCCTTATCCTACTAAGAAGAGTTATGAGATCACCAACTTCTTCTACAAAATCACTTCTAGGAAAACTCCTTGGCCACCTAGACAAGTTTGACCGTAGAGTCTTGAGCCATTTAGTATTGATTATCTTCTTAGCCTTCTCAGGATTTTTGTCATACTCTTTGTGCTTCGGCAAAATCTAGCTTTATGACTTCTGTAACAGCAAGGCACATGAAAACTTTATCAATGAATTCAGGATCTAATCTGATTATCACATTGCCACTTGCATCCATCACAGCGCTAGTATCCCTGTTGTAAAACTGAGCACACTGAAGAACAAACTCTGTGTTATGGGCTGCCACCGGGAAAGATGACACCAAATGAATGTTACTGTCAATAATCTTCATTACAGAACTAGGATTATTGGACTTAGTTCTTTCCACAAATTCAGCCATGTCCACATGGCCAATCTCTGTATCCCAAATGTCATCGACATTGGAAGTAACCGAGGTGATTGGAAAAACACCTTGATACTTATACTTCATCGCTTTCGACTTCTTCAGAGACAACTCAGTCATCTGAAAAAGCTATCACCAAAAGGATGTCGATGAAGAGAGAAAATCTGTAGAAGAAACTGCAACAAAAAGCCATGATCATGCAATTAGGGGAAATACTGGTAATCTGAGAAAATTGCATGTCGACGATCACGACTATGGAGATAAGCTTGAAAAGGCTAGAATGCGAGCAGGTCAAACAACGGACTAAAGCAGGCTTGGAAAAGAAAAATTGAAAATATCCCAGAGTTAGAAAAATTTGAGAGAATGTGTGCACGGGCGGCAAAATTCTCCGCCCTTGCATGTAAGAGATAGTTCGCAAGTTTCAAGGTGGCCATTTTTACCGACCCTGTAGGTAAACTGAGAATGTATGTGTATCAACGGCAAAAATTACTGCTTTTGCATGAGGGAGTAAGTTTGAGTGATTAGGCGGCGAATTTTGCCGACATTGCATGTTTATGAGAAAATTGCAAGTGTTTGGGCGGTTAAATTCGCCGACATCGCATGAGGTATGCCAAGTGATGTTTCAAGGTTTTTCTTCGTGTAAGGGTGGCAAATTTCGCTGCCCATACACTTGCATTTGGATACAACTTTAAATGCTTAAGCGGCGATTTCCGCCGACTTAGCATTTGTTCACAAGCTTATGGAAAGATGTCGATCGGCAAATATAGCCAACATTGCATTTAACCCATACATAACAAAAAACATGTTAGAGCGGCAATTATCGCCGACATTGCATTTTGATGTTTCAAGGTTTTCTTTGAACATATTTTTAAGGGGTAAAACTTGCCGACATTGCATGCAAAAATTAACTCCTCATGAGATGAATATCGGTAAACTCTCACAATAAAACATCGGCCAAAGGGGAATTGAGAAAAAACTAGGGTTTTACGAATGACTCAAAAAGAAGGAAGATACAAAAATTACGATTTGGTTTAAACAACATACAAACAATTAAATCCCTAAAAGACACGGGTTTGATTGCTTCAACGAACAAGAAACAGAAAACCCTAAAAAGAAATCAATAATGAAAAACAATGTTTAAAGACTTACTTGTTAAAAAGAGCGAAACCCTAAGTGCGACGATGGCAACTTGAAATTCATTCGAATCCAAGATCAACGCGATCAAGCAGTTTGATGGAGGGTTCAAGAATCGACTAGGAAGCTTGACGAAGAAGAAATGACGAAATAAAACGAGTTTACCAATTAAAAAAGTTAAGAAACAAGCTCTTAATGCTTAACATGAGTGGCCATAAATGCCACTGAAGTTCAGGATTTTGAAGATCTCGCTCGGACGGTGAAAATCGCTGACCCAACATGTGCTAACCATTAACGCAACGGCGGCAAAAATCACCGCTTATGCGTTTGCTTTCAAAGAAGAATATGTAACGGCGGCGAAAATTGCTGCTACGGCATTTTCAAAACAAAAAACTATGTAAAATCGGCAAATTTCACCGACTCAACACAAGCAAACAAAAAGGTATGCAATGGCGGCAAATTTTGCCGACTTTGCACATACAGTTTCAAATTTTAACTAACACCCAAAAATGATCAAAATTGATATTTTTGTCAGTTTACAACCTAATCAATTTGCACAAACTTTGAGGAATCAATTCAGGGGAATGTTGCAAACTAGTTTAGGATGTCATATGACTTCGTACGAGGCCAAGAGAATCTTGTCTCGATTTACGAACTTAGAGTGTAGATTACGAAACGGACAAATTTCGTAGGGGTTGTCTACAAAAATGAGCGTAGCTGATTTTGAGAACAATACCAACAAATTGGGAGATATTTGTTGGCGTACTTTAGATATATTTTTTTAAATATAAATATACTAGTAATAGAAACATGTATAATAACAACATGAAAATATATTAATGTTTTGAATGTAACTTTTAATAAATTATGTTAGGATATCATATTAAATAGTAAGCTATGTGAAATAAGATCACATCAAATTATATTTTATATTATACAATTATAATTACATGGACACAATTGAAAGAGAAATTATTATTGCAATTATAAAGACCATAACATTATTTTAACAACACAATATTTATTTATGTAAATGAATAACAAATAAATTTTCTCTCAAAGATCAACTTAGAGACAATGATTGCAATCAATGCTCTTCATCTTTCCTATTCTTAACATAACTTGCATTTTCTATCTTAATGTAGTGTTCAAATGAGAATGGTGGTGATATTCTCAAAGTTTTGAGAGATTTAACTCGAGAGATAGCAGTATATGTTAAACCAACCCTCTCTACATCACAAATACTTATTGTGGGTATTTCTAATGTTAACCCTTGTGACTTGTGTATTGTTAAATCCAATGCCATTTTGAGGGGAATTTGTGTACGATTGCCTCTTGTAATAGGTGAAAGAGAGACAAAATTTGGGTTGTTAACATCTCAAGGCACACCCACATAATTATTGAATTCCACAATCACACACAATGGAAACTCTAGTGGTCGAGTACCTTGGAAATAAACTATATTCTTTATAGTACCAAGTGCTCCATTAACTAATTCAACATATACTCACAAATTGCATACCAACATCACATGTTGGCCAACACATAGTAGAACCACCCTATCCAAATGATCATCATTAGCATCATGTGAATCTATACATCAAGTATATGTAGACACACTATGTGCAATTGGCATGTTGAGTGAATTTAGCATACTTTTATTATGGAGCATGACCATACTATTTGTGGCATATAAATGCATAGACACATTAAATATTATATGCTCCTCAACACTTATTGAGTCATTTGTTTGACCCATCAAGATTTTCCAATCACCATATCTTGCAATTGCATTCCTAATGTTTGTTAACATTTCTCTAAATCTAACTTGTTCTGAATCATGCCCTTGTTGATGAAAAATTATGTCTAAAGTCACAACTATTTGTAGTGTAGTCCACAATGCTTTACTATAAGTGTTACTTGTAAACATAAAAAGTTCAAATTTTTAAAATAAATTAGGAAATGAAACATTTACACCAATAAAATTTAGTAAGGATAGTAATACAATAAGTGGCACCTGCATATTGTGGTATTATTATGCCCATATTTGCATGTGGCCATGAAAACTAAACCAATTTTTTTTAAACAAACACTTGTGCACCTCAATCTCGCCTCGTATGATTGGTTAACTTGCACACTCAACAAATTAGCGCATGTGTGACAAAACATAAAGTACATCACACAAAGCGAGGAAGGGGATCAAATGTAATATATACACATTTCTTGAAATCTAAACTGCTATTGCGGAAGAGTAAAAACCAAACCAATATTGGGTGGGTTCAAACCATTCGAACAAAATTATGACATCTAAATATCATATTACAATGCTTCATATAAATTAACAAAAAGGATAATATCTAATTATAATAATTAAATCTAAGGACTTACGAAAAGTCTAATCTAATCCAATCATGATGTTAAAATAAATAAAGTGATCGAAATAAATTTAAGCACATCTACAACTATACAATAATTCTTCCTTAACATAATAAAAATACTACTTTAAATCTTGAACTCTATTATTTAATAGGATGTCTAGCTAGTATTAAAATGATAAAAACATTGGAATAATTACCCATCCTAAAATGACCTGAAAAATAAAAGAGAGTAACATAGACTTAACAACCATAAAGGTTACCATAATGAAAATTTAAACTGATAACAATTTCTTTTGGAAACTTTAATAAAGCTTCCCTCAAAACTTCTTAAAATTGAATATCCTTTTTCTAGTAAAGGCACACTACTTAAGCAATACATGCAACAACAGTAATTACGCTGATAAGCATTCCCTATGTGAGCAGCACATGTTGATTATATAGATCAATGACCCAAATTAAAAGGACTACCATCAAAAACATCTTGACCATTGATTTTTTCAAAGAATATCATAAATGATAACCACCAAAAAAATCACTTTATTTTTTACTTTAACAATAAATTGTTATTCTTGCCTATGGCTATGGCTGAAAAACGCTATCCATTTTTCTACGGCTGGAAAAGTTTTCTCACCATGTACAAAAATTCACACCGAGAAATTTTGTAAACTCGTCGGTTGTTGTCGTGCCGGGAAAAAATCGTGGGAGAATTAGTCTCATGTACGGAAAGGAAAAACGGTTGAAAGCAAATAATTCAGATGAGCATATGCAAATGAACGGGAGGACGAATAAAAAACAAAAGAATTGTCCAGTTTTATTGATTAAAAAAAAACTATAATGTAAATTTAAGGAAAATTTAAAGAGAGGCTACATATAATGAACTATTGTGGGTAAGTGCAAGAAGATGGGGGGCCAAAAAGTGGCCAAATTAATTTCAAAAAAAATTAAGTCATAACACAAGCGCATTATAACGTGCTCACGTTATGACTTCTTATAAATAAAAAAAAAAAGGTTTCCAATTTCATTTCTTTCTATCTTCTCCTCTCTACCCGCGGAAGCACGCTCGCATTTTGCAAAACTCCATTCAACACAAAAAAGCTTATCGATTCGTCGCCAAAATGCCGCCACGACATCAAGCACGCCAAAGGGGTGAGTTATATTTTTTTTTTGTTTGAATTTGTTTCTAAATAGGTAGGTTTTTGTTTATTTTTGATGTATATTTTGTTAATTGTCAGGAAATGTTAATGCACCTCCTCCTCCTCCTCCTCCTCAAAATCTACAAAATCCTGAGAAGGAAATACCTGCAGAACAACAATCTCCTTCATTCATTCCTCAACATGCCCTTGGAACACAAGAAAATATAATGGGGCAAATTGAAAACAACAAAAAAGAAATTGAAGATATAATTGCAAGGTTGAAAGATCCTTCCACTTCAACCTTGCGTAGGTCCACGCTTGCCGAATCTCTTGAGTCTATGTTATCAAATGTAGATTCAATTAGCAAGCAAATAACTAGTTGGACGGATAAGAAGAGAGAGTTTAGAGATTACTATGCAGACAAGTTGTCATACCAAGATGTGAAAAAATTACAAATTACAAAATTAGACTTGTGTTCAATTTTTACAAACCCACAAACAAATCAACCTCCACCCATTACATGCAAGAGGTTCCCTATCCATTGGTGCAACAACCAAGTGATAAGGGACAATTTTGGGCAGAGGTGGTGGATGGTTTTTTACCATCCTCCATGCAATAATAATGATGTCCCGCAATACTTTTTGAGGAAACTCTACTACGAGTTTGTCCTTAATAAAGTGCCAAACTATTTTGATATGCGGGACTTCCAGGGTAGAGGTGGGGGGTCAACACAAGATAGACCAGGTGCACGTCTTGACCCACAGCGGGTAGTGAGACGAGTAATCAGCAGACCAGCCCACGAGCATGTTTCTATCCCTTCCATTGTGAAGGAGAGTGTTGAGGTCGATACACTTCAGTCGATTAGTGCCTTGACCCAGAGCATCATAGAGCATGCCAGTCCTGCAACATAGAGTGGGTTGGGAGATAGTGCGAGGAGTAGGGTCCCACCCCATACTTGTCAGGCTTGCGGGTCAGCCTGTGGTTATGACCCCATGGACAGTCAGGACGCAGGTGCACAGGCTACATCTGCAGCTGAGCAGATGGTGATAACAGATACCCTCCTGAGTGAGACTTTTAGCCTTGATACTCAGGTAAATATTAGCAAGTTTATTGAATTTAATTTATTAAATTTCATTTTTGAAATACAAGATTAACTAATTTAAATTGATGATTTTAATGAAATTTCAAGGTCATAGCGTCGATGCAGTTTTCAGTAGTTCTCCACCTGTATTTTTCACTAGATCATCTACTGTCGAGGTATGTAACTAGTAAACAATTATAAATATTACATGTGAATAGCATCGTTATATGAATGGTATTCTAATATCTGATTTTGGATGTTGAATAGGTTAATACTGGGTAAGTGCAAAAAGATGGGGGGCCAAAAAGTGGCCAAAAAATTTTCAAAAAAATTTTAGGCATAACGCGAGCGCGTTATAAAGTGCTTTATATTAAAAAAAAACCCGCTGTCATTTTATTTCATTCTAAGTTTTTCCTCCGCCCGCGGCTTAAAACCCTTCAAAAACATGCTCGCGTTCTACAAAACACCATTCAACACAAAAGACTCGTCGATTCATCGCCGAAATGCCGCCGCGACGTCGAGCACGCCAAAGGGGTGAGTTATCTTTATTTTTTTGTTTGAATTTCTTCCTAAATAGGTAGGTTTTTATTGATTTTTGATGTATATTTTATTAATTGTAGGAAATGTTAATGCACCTCCTCCTCCTCCTCAAAATCCACAAAATCTTGAGGAAGAAATACCTGCAGAACAACAACCTCCTCCATTCATTTCTTGACATGCCCCTGGAACACAAGATAATATAATGGGGGAAATTGAAAACAACAAAAAATAAATTGAAGATATAATTGCAAGGTTGAAAGATCCTTCCACTTCAACCGTGCATAGGTCCATGCTTGCCGAATCTCTTGAGTCTATGTTATCAAATGTAAATTCAATTAGCAAACAAATAACTAGTTGGACCGATAAAAAGAGAGAGTTTAGAGATTACTATGCAGATAAATTGTCATACCAAGATGTCAAAAAATTATAAATTACAAAAGTAGACTTGTGTTCAATTTTCACAAACCCACAAACAAATCAACCTCCACCCATTACATGCAAGAGGTTCCCTATCCATTGGTGCAACAACCAAGCGATAAGGGACAATTTCGGGCAGAGGTGGTGGATGGTTTTTGACCATCCTCCATGCAATAACAATGAGGTCCCGCAATACTTTTTGAGGAAACTCTACTCCGAGTTTGTCCTCAATAAAGTGCCAAACTATTTTGATATGCGGGACTTCTAGGGTAGAGGTGGGGGCTCAGCACAGGATAGACCAGGGGCACGTCTTGACCCACAGCGGGTAGTGAGACGAGTAATCAGTAGACCAGCCCACGAGCATGTTTCTATCCCTTCCATTGTGAAGGAGAGTGTTGAGGTCGATACACTGAGGTCGATTAGTGCCTTGACCCAGAGCATCATAGAGCATGTCGATCCTACAACATAGAGTGGGTTGGGAGATAGTGCGAGGAGTAGGGTCCCACCGCATACTTGCCAGGCTTGCGGGTCAGCCTGTGGTTATGACCCCATGGACAGTCAGGACGCAGGTGCACAGGCTACATCTGCAGCTGAGCAGATGGTGATGACAGATACACTCCTGAGTGAGACTTTCGGCCTTGATACTCAGGTAAATATTAGCAAGTTTATTGAATTTAATTTATTAAATTTTATTTTTGAAATACAAGATTAACTAATTTAAATTGATGATTTTAATGAAATTTCAGGGTCATAGCGTCGATGCAGTTTTCAATGGTTCTCCACCTACATTTTTCACTAGATCATCTACTGTCGAGGTATGTAACTAGTAAACAATTATAAATATTACATGTGAATAGCATCGTTATATGAATGGTATTCTAATTTCTGATTTTGGATGTTGAATAGGTTAACACTGTAGATTTCATGGCAACACCTGCCAGCGGTGGTGGACTTCAAAGCTTTACGGAGGTAATAAAATAAATAGTTTAATGAATGAATTGTACTTACTAAATTTTTGTATGTGATTTGTGTGTTTTATTGTGTGTACTTCCATGTTTAGATGAGCGTGTGTGTATGTTAGGAGCCATGATTTGCATCACTATTATAGTTTTCGTAATTGAATAATGTTGTTTTATTTCCAGATGATGCAGGCTGCGGATACACCTCCCCATGTTCATAGGGCAATGGAGCAGGGTGTGGCCTCTGCGATTCATAGCTCTATGGCATTGACAGGGGTATGAGGCAGATTAGTAAATTTCAATTTACATTCATTGTTATAGTTGTCTATTTTTGAAAAATCAAAAGATTATTGATTTGAAGTTTAATTTCTATCTGGATGGTTTCTATAGGACATGACATCACCAGGGCCTATTCCTGCTACTGAGGCAAGCGAGGAGACAGATTATATGTTAGCGGTAAGTGATTATTTTGTTAAATGTTTCTTTTTTTATAACATGTAATTTTTATATATTAATATCTATACTTTTTTTTGTAACAGGTAAAGGTGCAGGAAGAACTAAATAGGAGTAGCCCTCGGGTTCGTAGTAGACCACCCACATGCATGTCTCCATCCCCTAGAAGATCAAAGACTGCTCGTGATTTATTCTCTTCACCAGCTAGAGGGGAATGACTTTTTATTGTGTTCCTCTGTTGTATGCCTATATGGCATTTGTGGACATATATTTTGTATTGTACATAGTTGACATTGTATGCCTATATGGCATTCTTGTAAGCCTATATGGCTATTTTGTATATATGTTATACTTATATCGACAGATATTGATGTATGTGTATATGGATATTTGGTTAATACAAATCTTTTTTATTGATGGCGTCCATACTTGCATTATAAATCCACTTTTGAATGGATATTTGTAGATGGCTACTTCAAATATTTAAAGTCTAATTGTATTACATAGGATGTTTGCATTTTCTTTGATAGGCTTGATAGGCCATGGATTACATGATGGTGTTTGATGGAAAAGTACAGTACTAGAAGACTCTAGTTCATTCTTAATAGGCTTGTGATTGATAATATCTTTGCATGATTGCACTTGATCTTGGATCATGGGCATGTTGTTAGGATTTTGATTGCATTGTGATGTTTGATGGATAGGCATGGTGTAAGTGTAAGATACCCAACTAGTTCTACGAAAAATTTTCCTTACTTAAACACTTTTACTTGCTAACAATTCATCAACTACTTCAATAACATAAAGATATACATCAAGATAACTATTTGAATGAAACAACATTAGAGTTGGGTACTTGTCTTGTTACTTGATTCAATCAACTTGCAATGTCTTATTACATGGAAAATGCTTTCAATAGCATGAAGTACAACTCATTCAATGGAAATACAAGGACAGGCCTTGAAGCCTTGATGTTACAATGTCTTCCTTACTTGAGCAACATTTGAAGATTTGGAATGTTCAACTCATCACCTCACAAGGTAGGCACATATTTGAAGGATTTACAGGTTTTTCTGACTTGGGCGCCAAGTTGAGGTGACCTCCTCCTGAAGTTGCGCCTTGTCAACATTAGGCGCCAATTAGAGTTTATAGATGCTCTGGATTGTTTCCAAGAGTAGGTGCCAAAACATCATCATTATGAAAGTGTTTTAAATGCTAGGCGCCCAAATGAGCCCTCTGGAGTCTAGGTGATCCTTTCATGCATTCTGTGTTCTAGGCGCCAATTGAAAGGAGTGGAGAACAGGGCAAGCGCCTTCCAAACTAGGTGTTTCCTTGAGGTGACAAGGACTTAGAAAGTGCGCCTAAGGTGAGCGCCTTGAGTGAAAAGGTCTAACAAACATCTTTGAACCCCCTTTTAAGGTTAGGCGCATTCTGGAGGTGGAAACAAGTAGAAGGTGCGCCTTAGCTTCCTTTGTCAATTCTTGCAAGTCTTGGTTGATTAGGAAGGTGGAATGCTTCATTGTAGAATGAGCGCCTATCTTCTAATGTCCAAACTACTTCTTCTGGCTCACTCTGTGGCTAGGCGCCAGAGCTAAACTGTTCACACAAGGGAGTGCGCCTAGACTCACTTGATGTTTTCTTACTACTTCAACCCCTGGAAGATGTTCCAAGGTGTTCCCTTTTACAAGCACCTGACCTCCCAAGTTCCTTCATGTGCTATTCCTTGAAGGCACCAAAACTGAGCTCCAGTGCCATGGGATTGTGCCTAACATCTTTGAAGAGTTTCTAAGCCTTTTGCAAGTTGATATCCCAAACTCATCTTCTAGGCGCAACAGGGGCTTTCCAAAGGAGTTTCCAAGTTTTAGACGCCAAGCGAGGTCATAGGTGAATGGAACTGCGCCTTAGGAGATGACTGGATCCTAAGCGTCAGTCTGGAGTTACAGTGGAATTGATATGCGCCTCAACTAGCTTAGGCGCCCATTTGAAGTGATTCCTTTAACACTTCTCTGTCAATCTCAACTGCAAGGATGATCTCCTAATCCAATTTTGATCCTCTGGAGATGCAAATAGCTTTACATTTCACTAGGCGCCATCAATGATGATCATCAACCAAAGTGCATTTCAAAGGTGAGATAGGCAAGTGAGGCGCCAAACTAGTCCTTAAGACTTATCTCCTTCTATCAAGTCAATTTCAACTATGTGAGAGAGTTCTATTCTAGGCGCAAAATGGAAATGTTTCATCAATTGGTGCATCTTACAAAGCTCCCAATTCTAGGTGCCAGAGCCAAAGAGTTTTTCCCAACACATGCACCTGGGCTAGGAATTCACCTAAGAGACATCACTTAGCTTTAAAACTTTCAATCTATAGCCATCTGGGCTAGGCGCTCCAATGGAGGATCCTTGAACTCATGCATTGGCGCCTTCTAGTTCTAGGCACCCATTTTGGATGATTCATCCTGATACTAGCGCCCAAAATGACTAGACTCTCTTCATCATCCAATTCACTTAGAAGACTCAAGTTGGAGACTTAGTTGTCTATCCATGTTCTCCGGAAGATTCATTGTACCTCTATGCACTTAGGCGCCCTAGTTGATGTGATTAAAGTGCTTCAAAGCTCCATGATTCTTGGTTAGGTGCACATTTGACATTGAGCAAGCAAGAAAGTGCGTCCTGACTCTAGGAGTCCTGCCTTAGTCAAGTTTAGCATCCAGACTTAACTAATTTCAAGTTTCTGACTTTGTTCCTGCAAAAAACAAAAGTTAAGTTAGTCAAAAACCAATTCATTTCCTCATTATTTCGAATTAGCCTCCGGGAATGAGGAATAGGCTAACTCATTCTTCATTTGATATTCCTCGAAGAACTTGAAGTTACTTGCAAGATATTCCTCGGAGAACTTGAATGGATAGATGCCTTGAAATTTCAACATGACGTTAGTGATGAAGAGTATTGACATGTTGGACTTGATGTGACCTTGCTGAAGGCGCATTTTCTTTCTTAGCATGATCATCCCAAACCAAGGTGCCAACTTGGAAAACCCTGTGAAGGCGCCACTATCTGAAATTTCTTCCAAGGTGTTAAAACTTGACATCTTTTCTTCTCTAGGTACTATCTCCTTCAAGGCGCTCCTTAAAATCATTGGAAGTGCTCAGGACTTACCTTAG
The DNA here is from genome assembly GCA_027924645.1 of Cunninghamia lanceolata. Taxonomy (NCBI): domain Eukaryota; kingdom Viridiplantae; phylum Streptophyta; class Pinopsida; order Cupressales; family Cupressaceae; genus Cunninghamia; species Cunninghamia lanceolata. The sequence goes on along the minus strand of BSBN01001410.1, from coordinate 895,038 downwards.
TCCAAAGTGCCACAATCTATTCATTAAAGCACAAAGAATTCTCAAAGGCGCCCCTATTTACCTAAGCACTCAAATATCATTTAGATTCAAGGCGCACATTTAGCTCCAAAACGCAAATTTCCATCATCAACCCATCAAGGTGCATCATCTTCCCTTTGTATCCCCTTCAAGGCGCAGACATTCACTTCTTCACACTCAAACTCACTCTCTAGCACCAGAATAGGTGTATAACTTCAAATAAGGCACTAATCTTAGGTTTCTAAGTACTTAGTTTGATCTTAAGGCTATCCTTCCTCTAAGCACTCTCTTCAACTCCCTCACTGAAGGCCCTCTGTAAGTTTGGGCGCATTTCATCCCAAGGCGCTTCAACATCATCCAAGGCGCAAATTCACTCTCCAAGACAAGGTGCAAAAAACCCTATCCTAAGGCGCTCAAATCTTGCTTCTAGACCTAGGCGCACAAACATGAGATTGTGACTTCAATCATCATTCTTGGTTAAGGCACACAAACTCTCATTCAAGGCGCATATCTTTCTCCAACAAGGCGCATATATTCCTCCAACAAGGTGCATATTCAATTCTAGGGCGCTCTATCTTGGATTAAATCAAGGTATCTCCTCAACAAGGCGCTCCAAACCATACCAAGGCGCTAAAACACTTAATGCAAGTTCTTCAAGTGCTTATCCAACTTGATTCCTCCAACACAGGGCGCTCAATCTACTTTCTCAAACTTTCAACTCAAATCCTCACCTTATATTCTCCAAGGCAAAAAGGTGCAATTTGATTGAGGGCGCTAAAACCCTTAGGCGCACTTATCTCTCTGAACTTACCTCTCTTCTTCCCTAGGCACCAGAAACACCTCTTTATCTCAACTAGGCACTTATCTTCTCTAGGCGCACATGGTCTTCAAGGCGCATTTCATTCATCAAGGCACCTATCTCTAACAATCTCAACACTCAAAGGGACTCAAAACTCATCTGGACACCATCACTTCCCTAAAGGTGCAAAATTGGTGTAGATACATTCCATTTATTAAGGATCATTCTAGCGCCCAAATCTTGTCAAAGCAAAGGATCAATAGGTTCTCTGTAAGGCGCACTCCAGGGTTTGATCTTGCAAGACTTCTCACGTCAAAATTTTGACCAAGACACTCAAGGCACTAGTCTTTATCATCTAACCCTACAGTGCACTTACTCATTATGATATACTCCTCAACTTTGTATTCAACCTTGCCCAAGGCGCATATTCACTATAAGGCATTCCTTGAAAACATTTGAAGTGTTTTACCTTCTCAAGGTGCTCCTTCGAACTTGACTCCAAGGTGTTATAATCTCAAAGGTGCTGACATCATCTCAACCAAAGGCGCTCAATGATTCATCCCATATCTAGGCGCTAAAACACTTAATCAACCAAGTCATTCAAGGCGCCATTCAGTAAACTCATCTTCCATGATATTCCTATCAAGGCGCATATCACTTCTCTCATGGGCTTTAGGCTCTCAGTTGAGTGTTTCAATACTACTTAGGTGCCAAATTCATTTTAATGCACCAAACACAAAAAGCTTTCAAACACTGGGCGCTCACAAAGAGTCTTCCAACCTTGGGCGCTAAATTAGGTCTTTGCAACTATCCAAGGCGCATATCTTCGTTTGAACAACTTATGGTGCCAAAACAACTTCTCATTAGGGCGCTCAAAACACTTGTGTTTACATTTGAAGTGCTTTACCTTCTTAAGGTGCTCCAGACTAACCTGACTCCAAGGCGCTCCATCATCATCCTTAAGGCGCTAAAAACATCATATCCACTCTAGGCAAAAACATCATCCAACTCCTTAAGGCACTTCACGATCATCCCCTTCCTAATGTCTTCACTACTCCAGAAAACCTTGGCCAAAATGACACATAACAACTCCTATGAGCACCCTTATGCCCTAGGATCATCTAGTTTGTGCGTCTTGTAATGAGGAGTTCATGTAAGTTTGGAATGAGCGCCTTGAATAAGTGTAAACTAGCCTAGAGAAGGGTATGTGCGCCTTGAGCGCCTTGAGCATTCCAGAGATAACTGTGCGCCTAGAACAATATGAGCGCTCATGATGATGATTAACGCCCTGATGAGACTATGAGCGCCTTGTTCAGGAGATACCTTGTTTGATCATAAAATGTGCCTTGAGTCTTGAAGGTTTTGAGCGCCTAGGTGATTTGGATGTTTGGATGTTGGTGATTTGGATGTTGGGATGTTGGTATGCGCCCAAGATTTCGAGTAACATCTCGTCAAAGATTGCTGCCTTTTTGCACTTTGGACTCTTCAGGGATATCGTCGGTACAATGTAGCTCTGACTGTTTCGACATGTTTGGGTGAAAAATAGGACCATGCCTAGCATAAATGTACCCATTCGGACGCGTTGGAACAGTCAGTTTGGTCGCATTAGGAGCAGGACGAAAGTTACACCCCTTTGCAACTTTACACTGCCTCCTTCTGACGATTTTTGGGGCAGCAGAAAACCTTTCACCACGGGCAAATGCCTAAGAGCTATAAAAAATCGAGAGAGGTTATTGTAGAGGCACTCTACGTGATCTCGTTGCCTCAGACGGAATGTTTTTAACTAACACAGTTTTTGAGTAACATCTCGTCAAAGATTGCTGCCTTTTTGCACTTTGGACTCTTCAGGGATATCGTCGGTACAATGTAGCTCTGACTGTTTCGACATGTTTGGGTGAAAAATAGGACCATGCCTAGTATAAATGTACCCATTCGGACGCGTTGGAACAGTCAGTTTGGTCACATTAGGAGCAGGACGAAAGTTACACCCCTTTGCAACTTTACACTGCCTCCTTCTGACAATTTTTGGGGCAACAGAAAAACTTTCACCACGGGCAAATGCCTAAGAGCTATAAAAAACCGAGAGAGGTTATTGTAGAGGCACTCTACATGATCACGTTGCCTCAGACGGAATGTTTCTAAGTGACACAGTTTTTGAGTAACATCTCGTCAAAGATTGCTGCCTTTTTGCACTTTGGACTCTTCAGGGATATCGTCGGTATAATGTAGCTCCGACTGTTTCGACATGTTTGGGTGAGAAATAGGACCATGCCTGGCATAAATGTACCCATTTGGACGTGTTGGAATAGTCAGTTTGGTCGCATTAGGAGCAGGACGAAAGTTACACCCCTTTGCAACTTTACACTGCCTCCTTCTGACGATTTTTAGGGCAACAGAAAACCTTTCACCACGGGCAAATGCCTAAGAGCTATAAAAAATTGAGAGAGGTTATTGTAGAGGCACTCTACATGATCACGTTGCCTCAGACGGAATGTTTCTAACTGACACAGTTTTCGAGTAACATCTCGTCAAAGATTGCTACCTTTTTGCACTTTGGACTCTTTAGGGATATCGTCGGTACAATGTAGCTCCGACTGTTTCGACATGTTTGGGTGAGAAATAGGACCATGCCTAGCATAAATGTACCCATTCAGACGCGTTGGAACAGTCAGTTTGGTCGCATTAGGAGCAGGATGAAAGTTACACCCCTTTGCAACTTTACACTACCTCCTTCTGACGATTTTTGGGGCAACAGAAAACCTTTCACCACGGGCAAATGCCTAAGAGCTATAAAAAACTGAGAGAGGTTATTGTAGAGGTACTCTACTTGATCACGTTGCCTCAGACAGAATGTTTCTAAGTGACATGATTTTCAAGTAACATCTCGTCAAAGATTGCTACCTTTTTGCACTTTGGACTCTTCAAGGATATCGTCGGTACAATGTAGCTCTGACTGTTTCGACATGTTTGGGTGAGAAATAGGACCATGCCTAGCATAAATGTACCCATTCGGACGCATTGGAACAGTCAGTTTGGTCACATTAGGAGCAGGACGAAAGTTACACCCCTTTGCAACTTTACACTGCCTCCTTCTGACGATTTTTGGGGCAACAGAAAACCTTTCACCACGGGCAAATGCCTAAGAGCTATAAAAAACCAAGAGAGGTTATTGTAGAGGCACTCTATGTGATCACGTTGCCTCAGACGGAATGTTTCTAAGTGACACAATTTTTGAGTAACATCTCGTCAAAGATTGCTGCCTTTTTGCACTTTGGACTCTTCAGGGATATCGTCGGTACAATGTAGCTCCGACTGTTTCGACATGTTTGGGTGAGAAATAGGACCATGCCTAGCATAAATATACCCATTCAGACATGTTGAAATAGTCAGTTTGGTCGCATTAGGAGCAGGATGAAAGTTACACCCCTTTGCAACTTTACACTGCCTCCTTCTGACGATTTTTGGGGCAACAGAAAACCTTTCACCACGGGCAAATGCCTAAGAGCTATAAAAAACCGAGAGAGGTTATTGTAGAGGCACTCTACGTGATCACATTGCCTCAGACGGAATGTTTCTAAGTGACACGATTTTTGAGTAACATCTCGTCAAAGATTGCTGCCTTTTTGCACTTTGGACTCTTCAGGGATATCGTCGGTACAATGTAGCTCCGACTGTTTCGACATGTTTGGGTGAGAAATAGGACCATGCCTAGCATAAATGTACCCATTCGGACGTGTTGGAACAGTCAGTTTGGTCGCATTAGGAGCAGGACGAAAGTTACACCCCTTTGCAACTTTACACTACCTCCTTCTGACGATTTTTGGGGCAACAGAAAACCTTTCACCACGGGCAAATGCCTAAGAGCTATAAAAAACCGAGAGAGGTTATTGTAGAGGCACTCTACGTGATCACGTTACCTCAGATGGAATGTTTCTAAGTGACACGATTTTTGAGTAACATCTCGTCAAAGATTGCTGCCTTTTTGCACTTTGGACTCTTTAGGGATATCGTCGGTACAATGTAGCTCCGACTGTTTCGACATGTTTGGGTGAGAAATAGGACCATGCCTAGCATAAATGTACCCATTCGGACGCGTTGGAATAGTCAGTTTGGTCGCATTAGGAGCAGGACGAAAGTTACACCCCTTTGCAACTTTACACTGCCTCCTTCTGACGATTTTTGGGGCAACAGAAAACCTTTCACCACGGGCAAATACCTAAGAGCTATAAAAAATTGAGAGAGGTTATTGTAGAGGCACTCTACGTGATCACGTTGCCTTAGACGGAATGTTTCTAAGTGACACAATTTTCGAGTAACATCTCGTCAAAGATTGCTACCTTTTTGCACTTTTGACTCTTCAGGGATATCGTCGGTACAATGTAGCTCTGACTGTTTCGACACGTTTGGGTGAGAAATAGGACCATGCCTAGCATAAATGTACCCATTCGGACACGTTGGAACAGTCAGTTTGGTCGCATTAGGAGCAGGACGAAAGTTACACCCCTTTGCAACTTTACACTGCCTCCTTCTGACGATTTTTGGGGCAACAGAAAAACTTTCACCACGGGCAAATGCCTAAGAGCTATAAAAAACCAAGAGAGGTTATTGTAGAGGCACTCTACGTGATCACGTTGCCTCAGACGGAATGTTTCTAAGTGACACGATTTTTGAGTAACATCTCGTCAAAGATTGCTGCCTTTTTGCACTTTGGACTCTTCAGGGATATCGTTGGTACAATGTAGCTCAGACTGTTTTGACATGTTTGGGTGAAAAATAGGACCATGCCTAGCGTAAATGTACCCATCCAAATTCGTTGGAACAGTCAGTTTGGTCACATCACGAGCAGGACACCAAAAATGCAAAAGTTGCAAGTTGACACTTTTTTGCAACATGACTCAAAGACTCAAACTGACCCCAAATGACTCAAAGTGACTTAAAATCACCTTGATTATAGAGGTCGAGGTGCTCCTTATCATTCATTCATTATGAGCGCCTTGGGAGAATGGTATATAGGTCATCATCATGATTGGGCGCCCTGGATCCAGAGTGTTGGAGAGATCATCAAATGGTGTCTAGTAGGGTGAGTTATGAGTTTGGTCACATCAGGAGCAGGACACCAAAAATGCATAACATGATGATGTAAAAATGTGTACATATGTGTAAAAATGCAGGAGGAAATAAAAAAAGACAAACCTTACAAATTAATGTGCATACTTACAACTCAATGTAACATAACTTTACAAAATCAATGTGAATACTTACAAATTAATCCAATGAACCATCTGGATCTGCACTACTCTTTATTGTGTCAAGTATTGCTTCATGGTTAGACTCACGTACCTTCCACAATATTTTGTTCAAAGGTCTACCCCGATACTTTATCAAATGAACATTGGATGCCACGACAAGGTTCGAGTAATGAAGAATCTTTCGATGCATGTCAAAGTCCTGAAATAGCCAAATATTAACACTCTTATGTGGGTAGTCTCCAATTAGTGATCTCAATGCTTCAACAATTAGTTTATCTTTTCGTGGTAGTCTCCCCGAGAACGCCCATAATTCATTGGCATTAGTGTCCTCAATTCTTTGGCGTCTTCCAACAGCTCTTGATAAAGTTTTCCTATTAATTCTCAATTCTTGAATTGTCTTTCTAATGAGACGAGATTTCCTCGTTTGACTACTTACTATAGTCGATGTAATCACACGCCGTGTTGCATTACTATCTTTTGTGCGTGAGGTGTTACCCACACTCTCATACGCACTCATTAGATTCTTGACAATAGATTTTTCACTTGAAGCTTCTGATGTTCTCAACCCAAGAATCTTCATGATAGACCTATACTTTATACTTCGCATCATTTCAACGAATAGTTGACATCTTGCAGTCTCATTTAACTTTTCAAAGAACAATCTCCAAATCTTATTAGCATATCATCTACAAGTGCGTTTTGGAATCTTACCTTCCATTGGCTACAAAATATTCTCATCAATATCAATCAAATACTTTGGCTTTCTATGCAAAATTCTAGGTGGTGTCAAGTTAGGTAAATTCATCTCAACATTAGGAATTTCATCAATATTTAAATGAGATGGGTTAGATGGCATACCTTCGATCGAAGATGGAATAGATGGCATACCTTGAGGTTGAGGTGGGAATGATGGCGTACCTCCTTCATCACATGTGAGTGATGATGTACTCTCAACTTGAGATGTGGTAGATGGTGTCCCTACATGTTGACTTGCGGTAAAGGATGTGTCTCCAACTATGGTATTCAAATCTCTCGTACCACGAAGTTTTTGCATTCGTTCTCTTTGTGCCGCCAATACCATATCTCTTTGTGATGGTTGTGGTTCCTCTTCAATTGGTATGTCTTCATTTATCGTGTCCAATTTCCTCTTCTCACGAAGTTCCCTCATAGCCATTGCTTTCTTTGCATTCTTAGCTTCTATCTCTTCCTGTGTTGGTTTAATTCTTGATCGTTTCCTCGGCATGATGGAGAATTTGTCTGTAGCATGATAAAGAGACCAATATTAGTTCCTAAGAAATGAATACATGATAATAGTGGGATTGTATTTTTTTTATGTTGTAAGGATTTATTCTTGTATAGTTTGACATCATGGTATGAACTAAGGTTTGTTAATTACACATAATTATTAAAGAGCCCAAGTGTAGAAAATATACATGGCATCATGTGAGATTGTAGGTTGCTTTCTCGATTGGGAATGTGTCTATTTTAAACATGTATGATAAAGCATGATAAAGTAATTCAATCCGAAATAAGAAAAATGTAAAGAACATGCATGTAAAGACTTGACATACCTAAAAAATGAAGATTTGAATGGAGAGAGTACCCAATTATGTAGTGTTTTTATCTTCTTGCATCAAACTCCTCAACAATTTGAGTTTTTCACCACTTGCTTCCTTTTCAATGTTAAATTCTTAAAATTGAATCACAATTAACATTGCAATACTACAAAAATTGAAACTTGAATAGATATATATCAAACTTGGTTTGAAAACTATGTTATTTCCTCCTTCTCAAGTTGGCAAAACAGAAAAGGTGGTGGAAAGATCATGCAAAGGTGGTACAATGTGTCAAATGTCCATGTGAACTTCCCAATAGCATGAAAGCACTTCTTTTTTGTCAGAGCATTCGCAGAATCAGTACGAAAATAGAGCATGTGGGCCTGGATCACGGGGGTAACCACTTTTTTACTGTTTCAGTAGAAATACAAAATGCGAGCGCATTATAACGCACTCACATTTTGTCCTGCTATAAATCCCTAATCCCTAAACCCTCAACTCTAATCCCTTGACCCTCAACCCTCAATGTCAAATCCTAATCCCTCAACCCTATCCCTAAACCCTCAACCCTCAATGTCAAATCCTAATCCCTCAACCCTCAACGTCAAATCCTAATCCCTCAACGTCAAATCCTAATCCGTCAACCCTCCAACCCTATCCCTAATCCTTACAACCCTCAACCCTTAACTCTGATCCATCAACCCTCAACACTATACCTTAAACCCTAATCCCTTCAACCTCAACCCTATCCCTAAACCCTTGACCCTCGAACCTCAGCCCTCGACGTCAAACCCTAATCCCTTAACCCTTAACTTTGATCCCTCATCTCTCAACCCTAACCCTAAACCCTCAACCCTCCACATCAAACCCTAATCCCTCAAGCCTCAACCCTAATCTGTCATCCGTCATCCCTCAACTCTAATCCCTCATTCCTAAACCCTAAACGCTATCCCTATTCCTAGAACCTCAACAGGCTCGATACTATACCTTAAACCCTAATCCCTCTACCATTGACACTCTTATTTAACCCTAATCCCTTGACCATTAACCCTATCCCTCAACCTCAACCCTCAACCCTCAACCCTCAACTCTCAACATTAAACCCTAATTCATCAGCCCTAAACCCTAATCCCTCAAACCTAAACCCTATCCCTAAACCATCAACCCTCAACACTATACCTTAAACCCTAATCCCTCAACCCTCAACCCTAAACCTTATCCCTAAACCCTAATCCCTCAACCCTCAACCCTAATCCCTCATCCCTCAACTCTAATCCCTCATCCCTAAACCCTAAATGCTATCCCTATTCCTAAACCCTCAACAGACTTGATACTATACCTTAAACTCTAATCCCTTATCCCTAAACCCTCCAACCCTATTCCTAATCCTTATAACCTCCACACTCTACTGTAATCCTAATTCCTCGACCCTCAACCCTATCCCTAAACCCTTGACCCTCAAACCTCAACCCTCAACCCTCAACATCAAACCCTAATCCCTCAACCCTTAACTCTGATCCCTCAACCTTCAACCCTGATCCTAAACCCTAAACCCTCAACGCCAAATTCTAAGATCCCTCAACCCTTCACTCTAATCCCTCAACCCTAAACCCTATCCCTAAACCCTCAACACTATACCTTAAACCCTAATCCCTCAACCCTAACCCTAAACCTTGTCCCTCAACCCTCAACCCTAATCTGTCATCTGTCATCCCTCAACTCTAATCCCTCATTCCTAAACCCTAAACGCTATCCCTATTCCTAGACCCTCAACAAGCTCGATACTATACCTTAAACCCTAATCCCTCTACCATCGACACTCTTATTTAACCCTAATCCCATTAACCCTATCCCTCAACCTCAACCCTCAACCCTCAACCCTCAACTCTCAACATTAAACCCTAATTCATCAATCCTAAACCCTAATCCCTCAAACCTAAACCCTATCCCTAAACCATCAACCCTCAACACTATACCTTAAACCCTAATCCCTCAACCCTCAACCCTAAACCTTATCCCTAAACCCTAATCCCTCAACCCTCAACCATAATCCCTCATCCCTCAACTCTAATCCCTCATCCCTAAACCCTAAATGCTATCCCTATTCCTAAACCCTCAACAGACTCGATACTATACCTTAAACTCTAATCCCTTATCCCTAAACCCTCCAACCCTATTCCTAATCCTTATACCCTCCACACTCTACTGTAATCCTAATTCCTCGACCCTCAACCCTATCCCTAAACCCTTGACCCTCAAACCTCAACCCTCAACCCTCAACATCAAACCCTAATCCCTCAACCCTTAACTCTGATCCCTCAACCTTCAACCCTGATCCTAAACCCTAAACCCTCAACGCCAAATTCTAATCCCTCAACCCTTCACTCTAATCCCTCAACCCTGAACCCTATCCCTAAATCCTCAACACTATACCTTAAACCCTAATCCCTCAACCCTAACCCTAAACCTTGTCCCTCAACCCTCAACCCTAATCTGTCATCCGTCATCCCTCAACTCTAATCCCTCATTCCTAAACCCTAAACGCTATCCCTATTCCTAGACCCTCAACAGGCTCGATACTATACCTTAAACCCTAATCCCTCTACCATAGACACTCTTATTTAACCCTAATCCCTTGACCATTAACCCTATCCCTCAAACTCAACCCTCAACCCTCAACCCTCAACTCTCAACATTAAACCCTAATTCATCAACCCTAAACCCTAATCCCTCAAACCTAAACCCTATCCCTAAACCATCAACCCTCAACACTATACCTTAAACCCTAATCCCTCAACCCTCAACCCTAAACCTTATCCCTAAACCCTAATACCTCAACCCTCAACCCTAATCCCTCATCCCTCAACTCTAATCCCTCATCCCTAAACCCTAAATGCTATCCCTATTCCTAAACCCTCAACAGACTCGATACTATACCTTAAACTCTAATCCCTTATTCCTAAACCCTCCAACCCTATCCCTAATCCTTATACCCTCCACACTCTACTGCAATCCTAATTCCTCGACCCTCAACCCTATCCCTAAACCCTTGACCCTCGAACCTCAACCCTCAACCCTCAACATCAAACCCTAATCCTTCAACCCTTAACTCTGATCCCTCAACCTTCAACCCTGATCCTAAACCCTAAACCCTCAACGCAAAATTCTAATCCCTCAACCCTTCACTCTAATCCCTCAACCCTAAACCCTATCCCTAAACCCTAACCCTAAACCTTATCCCTAAACCCTAATCCCTCAACCCTCAACCCTAATCTGTCATCCGTCATCCCTCAACTCTAATCCCTCATTCCTAAACCCTAAATGCTATCCCTATTCCTAGACCCTCAACAGGCTCGATACTATACCTTAAACCCTAATCCCTCTACCATCGACACTCTTATTTAACCCTAATCCCTTGACCATTAACCCTATCCCTCAACCTCAACCCTTAACCTTCAACTCTCAACATTAAACCCTAATTCATCAACCCTAAACCCTAATCCCTCAAACCTAAACCCTATCCCTAAACCATCAACCCTCAACACTATACCTTAAACCCTAATCCCTCAACCCTCAACCCTAAACCTTATCCCTAAACCCTAATCCCTCAACCCTCAACTCTAATCCCTCATCCCTAAACCCTAAATGCTATCCCTATTCCTAAACCCTCAACGGACTCGATACTATACCTTAAACTCTAATCCCTTATCCCTAAACCCTCCAACCCTATCCCTAATCCTTACACCCTCCACACTCTACTTTAACCCTAATCCCTTCAACCTCAACCCTATCCCTAAACCCTTGACCCTCGAACCTCAACCCTCAACCCTCGACATCAAACCCTATTCCCTCAACCCTTAACTCTGATCCCTCATCTCTCAACCCTAACCCTAAACCCTAAACCCTCAACCCTCAACGTCAAATCCTAATCCCTCAACCCTAAACCCTATCCCTAAACCCTCAACACTATACCTTAAACCCTAATCCCTCAGCCCTCAACCCTAAACCTTATCCCTAAACCCTAATCCCTCAACTCTCAACCCTAATCTGTCATCCCCCAACTCTAATCCTTCATCCCTAAACCCTAAATGCTATCCCTATTCCTACACCCTCAACAGAATCGATACTATACCTTAAACCCTAATCCCTTATCCCTAAACCCTCCAACCCTATCCCTAATCCTTATACCCTCCACACTCTACTTTAACCCTAATTCCTCGACCCTCAACCCTATCCCTAAACCCTTGACCCTCAAACCTCAACCCTCAACCCTCAACGTCAAACCCTAATCCCTCAACCCTTAACTCTGATCCCTCGACCCTCAACACTATACCTTAAACCCTAATCCATATCCCTCAACCCTTAACCCTTAAAACTTAAACCCTATCCCTACACCCTCAACACTTGACACTATATCTCAAGCCTTAAACCCTCATCCCTAAAGCCTCAACCCTCAATCCTTAAACCTTCAACCCTAAACCCTATCCCTAATCCCTCTACCCTCGACACTCTAACCCTAACCTCAACATTAAATGCTAATCCGTCAACCCTAAACCCTCAACCCTCAACCCTCAACACTATACCTTAAACCCTAATCCCTCAACCCTCAACCCTAAACCTTATCCCTAAACCCTAATCCCTCAACCCTCAACCCTAATCCATCATCCCTCAACTATAATCCATAAATGCTATCCCTATTCCTAAACTCTCAACAGACTTGATACTATACCTTAAACCCTAATCCCTTATCCCTAAACCCTCTAACCCTATCCCTAATCCTTACACCCTCCACACTCTACTTTAACCCTAATCCCTCGACCCTAAACCCTATCCCTAAACCCTTGACCCTTGAACCTCAACCCTCAACCCTTAATGTCAAACCCTAATCCCTCAACCCTTAACTTTGATCCCTCGACCCTCAACTGTAATCTGTCATCCCTCATCCCTAAACCTTAAATGCTATCGCTATTCTTAGACCCTCAACGGGCTCGATACTATAACTTAAATGCTAATCCCTTATCCGTAAACCTTCCAACTCTATCCCTTATGCCTTAACCCTCATGATTAATAACCTTGAACGAAAAAAAATTGAGTGGGACATAACGCGAGCGCGTTATAATGCGCTCACGTTATGTCAAACATGGTAAAAGACAGACTTACGGGAAAAATGCAAGGCGAAACATAACGCGAGCGCGTTATAACGCGCTCGCATTTTTTCTTGCTTTGGGAATCCCAAGCCTTGGGCTTGGGATTTGCTTTGGATTTCCAACCTAAAGGCTTGGAGTGCCTTATGAACAGTCACAGACGTGTTTTTCTATATTCTTCAAAATTTCACATAATTTCGTTCGTGCTAACCCTCAGATTTGCACGTGTTTCAAGGTTGAACAAATCGAACACATGGGTAATGTTAGGCTTTCTCTTAGCTATTTGACGATGTGATTTTTTTCACATTTTAACAATGTTAAGCCTTTCATCTTTAATTTCTTTTGTTTGTGTGTCCGTTTTTATGCAAAAACCACTGTTTGGTCTTTTTTTCATTGTAAAATAACTATTCATTCAAATTTCAAAAAAATTACATATTTAGAAACTAGACTCCATTCTACAAATATTTTTTTTAAAAAAATGATTTTCAATTAGTTTTCAAAATTTATAGGGGTAGCACGGCCAAAATTCTATTTTTTAGGATGTGTCCACTTTAAAAATTAGTAAAAAAATCAAATATTCATCAAAAAAATTATCAGAAAAATTGGGCATAAACTACATGCTATTAGCTAATTTCTCACTGAAGCGATTTTAAAAATACCAAAAAAAAGTTGACCTTTTGAGGGAGCCACAAAACATGCTATGTTATGTTTTTTTGACAGAAACAACACCAATTTCTGTGGCTCCCTCTTTTGAACCCCTTAATCTATGCCATTTTCAAAACAAAATAGTAGTTTAGAAAGTAGACTCAGAGCACTACGAACATTGTTTTGGTTGCATCTCTAAATTTTGAGTGTAACTATGCTCAATTTCTCATCCAAGGCCAGTATTTCCTGATTTCAGAAAAAAAGTGGCCACTTAAGACCCCTTTTTGGCCCCCCATCTTCTTGCACTTACCCTACTGTAGATTTCACGGCAACACCTGCCAGCGGTGGTGGACTTCAAAGCTTTACGGAGGTAATAAAATAAATAATTTAATGAATGAATTGTACTTACTAAAATTTTGTATGTGATTTGTGTGCTTTATTGTGTGTACTTCCATGTTTAGATGAATGTGTGTGTATGTTAGGAGCCATGATTTGCATCACTATTATAGTTTCCGTAATTGAATAATGTTGTTTTATTTCCAGATGATGCAGGCTGCAGAGACACCTCCCCATGTCATAGGGCAATGGAGCAGGGTGTGGCCTCTGCGATTCATAGCTCCATGGCATTGACAGGGGTATGAGGCAGATTAGTAAATTTCAATTTACATTCATTGTTATAGTTGTCTATTTTTGAAAAATCAAAAGATTATTGATTTGAAGTTTAATTTCTATCTGGATGGTTTCTATAGGACATGACATCACTAGGGCCTATTCCTGCTACTGAGGCAAGCGAGGAGACAGATTATATGTTAGCGGTAAGTGATTATTTTGTTAAATGTTTCATTTTTTATAACATGTAATTTCTATATATTAATGTCTATACTTTTTATTGTAACAGGTAAAGATGCAGGAAGACCTAAATAGGAGGAGTAGCCCTCGGGTTCGTAGTAGACCACCCAGATGCGCGTCTCCATCCCTTAGAAGATCAAAGGCTGCTCGTGATTTATTCTCTTCACTAGCCAGAGGGGAATGACTTTTTATTGTGTTCCTTTGTTGTATGCCTATATGGCATTTGTGGACATATATTTTGTATTGTACATAGTTGACATTGTATACCTATATGGCATTCTTATAAGCCTATATGGCTATTTTGTATATATGTTATACTTATATCGACAGATATTGATGTATGCCTATATGGATATTTGGTTAATACAAATCTTTTTTATTGATGGCGTCCATACTTGCATTATAAATCCACATTTGAATGGATATTTGTAGATGGCTACTTCAAATATTTAAAGTCCGATTGTATTACATAGGATGTTTGTTGATCTAATAAGCTAGCTATTGTTATTCAAGTATCACCTAAACCTTATTTTGGAACTAAAAGATAAAAGTTGTATTTAAAAAAAAATGAATCATCATGTTGAACAGAAAATATTAATATTCTTTATGAGTAGCATAGAATGTCAACTATATGCAATACAAAAAAATGAATCATCATGTTATTCTTTATGTTTGAGATCTTGAAAATGACTAAGTCTGGTAGCCTGATATCTTGAAACACTAAGATGAATATCCAAGTCATTAGGATGATTGCGCCTTGAGAAAAAGTCATTAAGATGAGCGCCTAAAGGAGACTTTCTTAAACATTCAAACATTGAGCAACAAGCATGAAGGGTTAAGGCGCAATTTGCAACTCATAAAGCCTCAAAAGGGTACCCAACTTAGAGAGAGCATTCATTTAAGACAAGGCGCCCATTGACACCTATTCCACCATAAAAGTGCGCCTAAGGTGGAAGGAGAACAAGCCTCTGGTAAGTGAAGCACACCTATTGTCTAAACCACTTCATTATGGCACCCTAGCATGAGGAGTATATAAGTCAATAGGAAATGGCACATATAATGCAAATGAAGGACTAAGTGGCATTTTCAATAAGCATCAATTCACCTTGAGATTTCAATAAATACATCAAATTGAGCCCCATAAGCCTAGGCACCCTTTGCCTGCAAAAGAACCTTGTATCGACATCAAGAGTTGGTCGTATTGGCATATCAGCAAACCTTGGTTAGGCTTCGCCGATAGTGGTCTGTCTTGCCAACGAGTGTGGTTTGAAGTCAAAGACATCGGTGTATCAAAAGATAATCCCATCTGCGCATCGGAAGAGCAGTTGAGAGATTCACCGATGAAGGGGGTCACACTGACAGTCGAAATCCATCAGTGTATCGGCCCAACGAGATTAGAGTTCACCAATGTATCGGAATAACTTGGATAATTTGATCTTAAGTAGCTTGGATAATTTGATATTGATTTGGGTGAGTGCACATTTGATTCTAATTTAGATTTGATTCTTGACATAGATCTTGAGTTTGGATGAAAATAAAGGTTTCTTGGATGGGATTGATAGGTTTTCCATAATTAACATGGTTGCATGATAGATTTTGACTTGAAATTCTAGTAAGAGATTCTTTGATAGGCTTGATAGGCCATGGATTACATGATGGTGTTTGATGGAAAAGTATGGTACTAGAAGACTCTAGTTCATTCTTAATAGGCTTGTGATTGATAATATCTTTGCATGATTGCACTTGATCTTGGATCATGGGCATGTTGTTAGGATTTTGATTGCATAGTGGTGTTTGATGGATAGGCATGGTACTATGTGACTTTTGGATAGGCTTGGGAGAGGTACACTAATTGAATTTGTGATTTCTAGTTTCAGATTTTTCCTCCACTAGAAGTCCTTGGAGGAAATCTAAAAAGGATGATTTGGATGTAGTGGGTTTGGATTGATGGGATAAGTTGGAATGTAAGGATTATGAGATGGAGGATTTGAATAGGATACATAGGATAAATAGTTCTCAAATGCGGTTGGGATTGGAGATATGAATTGAATATGAGGACCTTGGTCTAAAGTGGTTCTTCCCTTACCAAAGGTACCATAAGGATGACCATTAGATGTGTATTTAGGATTGGCATGATAGCTAGTGCTAGTCATTTCTTGTTTGAAATATTCTTGCATGTTCATGAGTGGGAGATGAAGGTTTATGGAAAGTTTGCAAGTAATGATCTCATAGTTAATGCTATTGTCATCTTGATATCATCTTGATCTACAAGACTATCATCATCGTCATCATTGTCAAAGGGATTTTTTGATTGATTTGGATAAAAGATCTCATTTAAAGGATGCATGGTTTGAGGACCTATTTTGATTGTGATTTTGGGTTTTGCATGAGCCTCGCACAAGGTAATAGGCATGGGGTTTTTATCTTGCATAATGATTTTTTCAAACCAAGGGTCCATGATGGAAATGATTAAGGATGATAGAATGTTTGGATTTTGAACTTTGAGATGTTTATGGTTGTAAATGTTTATTGTTTGGACTTAAATTTTGTTAAATGGTTGTTTGAAAGAGGACACATCAAACACAACAATAAGATTGGTTTATGTATGGATGCAAATGATGTTTACTCGTTTATGAAATGAAGACACATCAGGTACATTAATTGCCTATTCTATTGAAGTGGGTGTATCAATCTCCATGGGCTCAGCAATATTCTAGTTTGAGGACATGGTTGATACATGGTGAGACTAAGAGTCATGTTTCAGTGGGATTTGAGCATAGGTATAGCAATGATGATAATTATGGTGTCATGGATATGTAGGTACATTTGAGCATTGGCAAGACTGGACCATGTTTGTAGTTGATAGGTATGGGTTATGATGTTTGATTCATGATTACAGGTGGTGTTGTGGTTTACTTTTAGCACATTGTTCTTATCTCTTAGATGCTTGATTAGTTCCCTGACTATGGTTACTCATTTGTAAACTTGTTTGGAAAGTTGAATCTATGATTGATTTGGTGAAGTCTATAAGTTATATTATTTGATATCTCGGTTTGGAAGTTACTAATGTGATGATGATTTTGCATGTTTTCAATGGTTGGGATCTACAAGTTATGATTTTTTTGGGATGCACACCTCATTGATTGTAGTGGGATGACTTGAATGCATATTGCCTATATCCACGGGATTGATTCAGTGTTGATGTAGACCTTGTTATTTTTCCTTGTCTATGCTCATTTGCGCATTGGTATGTTGCATTGGGATGAGAGGATGGATGATGAGAATGATTGGATAGTTGGTTATTGGGACTTGTAGCATGTTTATCATGATGTCATGGATATCTTAGTTGCATAGTTTAGTGTGAGCTTTTGACAGTAATGATGGTTTATCTTCTTAGATTGGAGATCTTGGTTCTACTTTGGAGTTATTAGTATTATAGTTGAGTGTGTGTGGACCATGGTGATCTTCATTTAGGAGATGGTTATCACAATGCCATGTGTAGTTCATATCATGGTTCAGTGGGAGCTTTGATAGTGATGTGTATTCATCACCTATTGATGGATGATCTTATATAGTTGTTGGGTGTAATGGACAAACTCTTGGATTATGATTATTATTTGTAGTGAGAGTGCTTTGACATCTTGGCTACTATTTTTAGGAGATGGTTATCTTCATATGGTTGTAGATGTTGATCCTTGGTTTAGAGGTGTTTGGTAGTGTGTCTTGGTGGACTCTTGATTCTAGATTAGAGTATTAGCATGATACAAGTTCTCTTGAGACTAGGATGTCTGTATTGGTGCATGTGATCTTCTAGGAGGAGATGTTAGATCATGATGTCATGTTTGGATACCTAATTTTGTAGTTGGAGTTTTGACGGTGGTCTTGTTGGTTCTCTTGGTATTGAGTACATTGGTCATGTGCTTGGGAGCTTCATGATAATGTGGTGTTTCATTTGGAGCTTAACATGGATTGATTGGTTGTAGGTTCTCATACATACTTTGAGACTTGGGTGAGGCTAGAGTTCTCTTGGGATTAGAGACAATTGTTGAGATGGTTACCCTTTAGAGGTTTTAGCAGGAAGACCAAGGAGAATTTCACTTGGATATGGGCGTGAGTTAATTATGGACCTAGAGAAGATTCTTATTAGAGAGAGTCATTGTGGCTTGGTGTATCTTTGAGGAGCATTCTCATTCCCCACTCTTGGTCTACTCGGCAGACTATCATCTAAGAGTTATTTCCCATCCTTTAGATGAATTTTTTTAATGCTTTATCTTCTCATAGTTATGGATCTTGAGCTATGGTTATTGGTTCTAGAGGGTTCATTCAAGGGGTGTCTCTAAACATGCTTTTTCTCAGGCGCTAAACTGGAGTTGTCTAGATGCACAAGTGCGCCTCCCTCAATGAAGTTTATTTTGTTAACTTAGTTCATCCTAGTGACTCAAGGGGTTGTTATATTCTTTAGGCGCAATCTTTCATAGACTAAAACATTCACTCCATGTTAAGGCACTCAAAGGAGGCTCTAGAGATGGAAAATGGTGCCTTAACTCACTTATGTAAATTTTGGACTTTTAGGCAATTGCAAGATGTCTTGGAGGGCTCAATTCTTCAAGGCGCCCATTTTGTTCACCACTTGTAGCATCACTTATTCAAGGTGCATGTTTGGGATTCTCCGGATGATGAAATGCTCCTTGACTCCCTAGGTAGTTAGACTCCAACTCTAGGCACAAGATAATGATGATTTGAGCTAAAATAAGCATCTAAAAATCTAAGGTATTATTTGAGGATTCCACTCCAAATTCTACCTAAGTGCTCACCTAGGGTGAAATGATTATCAAAGTGCACCTTAATCATTCCTTCCTCTATGCGCCCACTATCAGGATCAGGTCATCAAGGAGCTCTAAAACTCAAACACCACTGACCTCATCATGCAATAACCCCAAGACATCATCTAAGCTTAGTCAAACACACTGGAGTTCAAAAAAAGCAGGGGGTCCCCATTTGCAATGGGGCAATCTGTGATTTGGTCACAACAGGCACCTAGAGTGAATAGGCTTTCATCCTGACTTAATACACTGCCTCCTTTTGACAATTTTTGGGGCAGCAGAAAACCTTTCACCACGGGCAAATGTCTCAGAGATATAAAAATCGAGAGAGGTTATTGTAGAGGCACTCTACGTGATCGCGTTGCCTCAGACGGAATGTTTGTAAGTGACATGATTTTTGAGTAACATCTCGTCAAAGATTGCTGCCTTTTTGCACTTTAGACTCTTCAGGGATATCGTCGGTACAATGTAGCTCAGACTGTTTCGACATGTTTGGGTGAAAAACAAGACCATGCCTAACGTAAATGTACCCATTCGGACGCGTTGGAATAGTCAGTTTGGTTGCATCAGGAGTAGGATGAAAGTTACATCCCTTTGCAACTTTACACTGCCTCCTTCTGATGATTTTTGGGGCAGCAGAAAACCTTTCACCACTTGCAAATGCCTTAGAGATATAAAAAACTGAGAGAGGTTATTGTAGAGGCACTCTACATGATCGTGTTGCCTTAGACAGAATATTTCTAAGTGACACTATTTTTGAGTAACATCTCGTCAAAGATTGCTGCCCTTTTGCACTTTGGACTCTTTAGGGATATCGTGGGTACAATGTAGCTCGGAGTGTTTCAACATGTTTGGGTGAAAAAAAGGACAATTCCTAGTGTAAATGTACCCATCCGGACGCGTTGGAATAGTCAATTTGGTCGCATCAGGAGCAAGACAAAAGTTACACCCCTTTGCAACTTTACACTGCCTCCTTCTAACGACTTTTGGGGCAGCAGAAAACCTTTCACCACGAGCAAATGCCTCAGGGATATAAAAAATTGAGAGAGGTTATTGTAGAGGCACTTTACGTGATCGCGTTGCCTCAGACGGAATGTTTCTAAGTGACATGGTTTTTGAGTAACATCTCGTCAAAGATTTCTGCCTTTTTGCACTTTGGACTCTTCAAGGATATCGTCAGTACAATGTAGCTCAGACTGTTTCGACATGTTTGGGTGAAAAATAGGACCATGCCTAGCGTAAATGTACCCATTCGGACGCGTTGGAATAGTCAGTTTGGTCGCATCAGGAGCAGGATGAAAGTTACACCCCTTTGCAACTTTACACTGCCTCCTTCTGACAATTTTTGAGGCAGCAGAAAACCTTTCACCACGGGCAAATACCTCAGAGATATAAAAATTGAGAGAGGTTATTGTAGAGGCACTCTACATGATTGTGTTTCCTTAGATAGAATGTTTCTAAGTGACACAGTTTTTGAGTAACATCTCGTCAAAGATTGCTACCTTTTTGCAATTTGGACTCTTCAGGGATATCATCGGTACAATGTAGCTCAGACTGTTTCGACATGTTTGGGTGAAAAACAAGACCATGCCTACTGTAAATGTACCCATCCGGACGCATTGGAATAGTCAGGTCACATCACGAGCAGGACACCAAAAATGCAAAAGTTGCTTTGTGTAACTTGACAACATTGACACTTTTTTGCAACATGACTCAAAGACTCAAACTGACCCCAAATGACTCAAAGTGACTTAAAATCACCTTGATTTTAGTGCCTAATGTACATTATAGAGGTCGAGGCGCTCCTTATCATTCAAACATCTTAGATGAGTGCATAGGAAAGAAAAAAGCTCTAAGTTTCATCATCATGAGCGCCTAATATCAAGAGACTTTAATGGCTCAAACCTTAGCATGGGGTCCTAATGTGCATTTCATGTCTCCTTTCATCCATTTTGGCGCCCTTACATGTAGATTTTTCAACTTGATTTGGTGCCCTGTATGTGAAGGAAGATCTAAAGGCATGAAAGTGGATGTCATATTGCAAGAGTTTGGATCATCAAAATTGAAAGAAATAAGTCTATTAAGCTTGGGCGCCCTTGGTCTTCTTTTCATTCATTATGAGCGCCTTGGGAGAATGGTATATAGGTCATCATGATTGGGCGCCTTGGATCCAGAGTGTTGGAGAGATCATCAAATGGTGTCTAGAGGAAGTAGGGTGAGTTATGAGTTTGGTCGCATCAGGAGCAGGACACCAAAAATGCATAACATGATGATGTAAAAATGTGTACATATGTGTAAAAATGCAAGAGGAAATAAAAAAAAGACAAACCTTACAAATTAATGTGCATACTTACAACTCAATGTAACATGACTTTACAAAATCAATGTAAATACTTACAAATTAATCCAATGAACCATCCGAGTCTGCTCTACTCTTTATTGTGTCAAGTATTGCTTCATGGTCAGACTCACACACCTTCCACAAAATTTTGTTCAAAGGTCTACCCCGATACTTTAGCAAATGAACATTGGATGCCATGACAAGGTTCGAGTAATGAAGAATCTTCCGATGCGTGTCAAAGTCCTGAAATAGCCAAATATTAACACTCTTATGTGGGTACCTTCTAAGCCATGTTCCAGTAATAACCACTGAGCCTGTAGGGTATTCGATGTTTTCTCCATCTGTAATAGGGGCCTCCAAATTCTTTTTGGCCTCAACACAACGACATAAGTAATAATCTGTTCCCTCTTCATTATCTTCATCTGTAATAACTGCATATACATGCCCTACATTGATATGTGTAGCAAATTAGATGAAATTAGTCAACATTACAAAAACACTACAAAGTAAGATGACATTACCTGGTTGAACTAGATGAAATTAGATGCATATACGTGCCCTATATTACCTGGTTGAACTAAATCTGATATGTGGTCAAAGTCAACTGATGATTCCATCTGTGTTAGTTCCAGTGCTGTCAGGGGTCGATACGTGTCAAGTGGGCTAATTTAACTTAACTGCCATTCGTCAACCCACTCCTTTGACTCGCACTCATCCCAGACTTGAATTGTACAGGAAGAACAAAAGCATGACATCTTTCGTGTATGGATACTCCATGAACCTACAATTGAGCTTCTGAAAGAGTGCATCTCATTTGATCCTGTCAGTGTACAACAATCCTCATATGGTGCAATGTTAGTATCATCTATCAACCAAAAAAATCTACGAACTGAAGACTTACCTTCATTACCTGGACCCATGGAAGCATTACACCACTCGACAATCAACTTTGCATCTGTCAACTTTGCATTGTCTTTATACTTTAACTCTTCTCGTGCTATGGCTTTTTTGATACATGCTCCTGCACCATCATGCTCCTACACCATCATGCTCCCCCTTTCCATGCCCGGCCTCACAAAAGTTCCACATATGTTGAATACCTGTAAAATTATGCCTCCTACTCAGCCAATAGAAATTCTGCGAGTTCTTGAATTGTGATGCATAGTTATCCGACCATATGATATGATGACTGAACGATATGCCCCTTCTAGCCAAATCATTGTAGAACACCTGAAAGCAACCTTGCATGAACTCCGTAGAATGCGTGCGATCATCACTAATATAGAAATTATACTCCCTTATGATCTTTCTGTCATCCTCTGTACTATCATTCGCATGAATGAATGCGATGTGCACAAATATAGAAACCTGTGTGGAGTTGTAATATTGTGATTGCACCTCACACTGTGGCTGTAGACTGTAGTTCTTTGCAAAGTTGACGACTGAAACAATGCTACCAACTGGAAATGTGTCCTTGCATAACTTGAATTGCAAGTCCAACCATCGAGCTCTATGGGCATGTCTTGCATACTCATACACTATGCTGTCACGAAATATAGGCATAAACTGATACACTGGAATCTTTTCAATAACTAATTCACACCTCTTTGCTTCTTTACCATCTTTTGTATTGTATGCCACTATTTTATACTTGCCAAACTCTACTAGTTCATTTCCAACCACATGTGTTATTTTTATATGTTCACATATTGGCAAATGTTACAAGCCACCACAACGATAACATGTGCCATCCAAGCATAATTTCTTGTAGAATATTTGACCTTCCTCTCTTTCACATAAAATTCTTGATATGAAGTCTCTTGAAGATGTTGGTGGGGCACATATGGCACAACCCTGTAAATCATTGTTAGTATGCATATCTAAACATATAGACCTATAAGCATCAAAATGGTTAGAAAATTCAATATGTAATCTACAACAACAAGTAGTGCGTGTGTGATTTATCTTAACATAGAAAGGTTTTAGCAATTCAAAATATCTTTGACAAATTTTAATTTGAGGATGCTTCTCTAGAAATTTACCATAAAACTGTGTTTGAGTCTCATCCAAAAAATGCTTTGGATGTGGCTCGCGGTTCTGACTACCGATTCTCCTTCTTACCACATCCCTTTGATTCTGAGATACCCTTGTGTAATTCTTCCAAAAGTCTTCAATTAGTGATCTCAATGCTTCAACAATTGGTTTATCTTTTTGTGGTAGTCTCCCCGAGAACACCCATAATTAATTGGCATTAGTGTCCTTAATTCTTTGGCGTCTTCCAACAGCTCTTGATAAAGTTTTCCTATTAATTCTCAATTCTTGACTTGTCTTTCTAATGAGACGAGCTTTCCTCGTTTGACTACTTACTATAGTCGATGTAATCACACGCCGTGTTGCATTACTATCTTTTGCGTGTGAGGTGTTACCCACACTCTCATACGCACTCATTAGATTCTTGACAATAGATTTTTCACTTGAAGCCTCTTATGTTCTCAACCCAAGAATATTCATGATAGACCTATACTTTATACTTCACATCATTTCAACGAATAGTTGACATCTTGCAGTCTCATTTAACTTTTCAAAGAACAATCTCCAAATCTTATTAGCATATCTTCTACAAGTACGTTTTGGAATCTTACCTTCCATTGGCTGCAAAATATTCTCATCAATATCAATCAAATACTTTGGCTTTCTATGCAAAATTCTAGGTGGTGTCAAGTTAGGTAAATTCATCTCAACATTAGGAATTTCATCAATATTTAAATGAGATGGGTTAGATGGCATACCTTCGATCGAAGATAGAATAGATGACATACCTTAAGGTTGAGGTGGGAACGATGGCATACCTCCTTCATCACATGTGAGTGATGATGTACTCTCAACTTGAGATGTGGTAGATGGTGTCCCTACATGTTGACTTGCGGTAGAGGACGTGTCTCCAACTATGGTATTCAAATCTCTTGTACCATGAAGTTTTTGCATTCGTTCTCTTTGTGCCGCCACTACCATATCTCTTTGTGATGGTTGTGGTTCCTCTTCAATTGGTATGTCTTCATTTATCGTGTCCAATTTCCTCTTCTCACGAAGTTCCCTCATAGCCACTACTTTCTTTGCATTCTTAGCTTCTATCTCTTCCTGTGTTGGTTTAATTCTTGATCGTTTCCTCGGCATCACAGAGAATTTGTCTGTAGCATGATAAAGAGACCAATATTAGTTCCTAAGAAATGAATACAAGATAATAGTGGGATTGTATTTTTTTTATGTTGTAAGGATTTATTCTTGTATAGTTTGACATCATGGTATGTTAAGGTTTGTTTATTACACATAATTATTAAAGAGCCCAAGTGTAGAAAATATACCTGGCATCATGTGAGATTGTAGGCTGCTTTCTTGATTGGGAATGTGTCTATTTTAAACATGTATGATAAAGCATGATAAAGTAATTCAATCCGAAATAAGGAAAATGTAAAGAACATGCATGTAAAGACTTGACATACCTAAAAAATGAAGATTTGAATGGAGAGAGTACCCAATTATGTAGTGTTTTTATCTTCTTGCATCAAACTCCTCAACAATTTGAGTTTTTCACCACTTGCTTCCTTTTCAATGTTAAATTGAATAACACTCAAATATCATTACTAACAAAAATACTATTAACCAATCTATAATGTTAAATTCCTAAAATTGAATCACAATTAACATTGCAACACTACAAAAATTGAAACTTGAATAGATTTATATCAAATTTGGTGTGAAAACTATGTTATTTCCTCCTTCTCAAGTTGGCAAAGTAGAAAAGGTGGTGGAAAGATCATGCAAAGGTGGTACAATGTGTCAAATGTGCATGTGAACTTCCCAACAGCATGAAAGCACTTCTTTTTTGTTGGAGCACGCGCATAATCAGTAAGAAAATAAAGCATGTGGGCCTGGATCACGGGGGTAACCACTTTTTTACCATTTCAATAGCAAGACAAAATGCGAGCGCGCTATAACGTGCTCGCGTTTTGTCCTGCTATAGATTCATCACATCCTTTGTATTGATCACATCTCTTTCCTGCAAGAGCTTGCTAGATGCTCCGCCATATGACAGGCATAACAATGAAGGGGCAAGCCCTCATAATCAAGTTCTTGATAGAAAATGCCCTCAACCCTCAATGTCAAACCCTAATCCCTCAACCCTTAACTCTGATCCCTTGACCCTCAACCCTATCCCTAAACCCTCAACCCTCAACGTCAAATCCTAATCCCTCAACCCTTCACTCTAATCCCTCAACCCTAAACCCTATCCCTAAACCCTCAACACTATACCTTAAACCCTAATCCCTCAACCCTAACCCTAAACCTTGTCCCTAAACCCTAATCCCTCAACCCTCAACCCTAATCCATCATCTGTCATCCCTCAATTCTAATCCCTCATCCCTAAACCCTAAACACTATCCCTATTCCTAGACCCTCAACAGGCTCGATACTATACCTTAAACCCTAATCCCTCTACCCTCGACACTCTTATTTAACCCTAATCCCTTGACCATTGACCCTATCCCTCAACCTCAACCCTCAACCCTCAACCCTCAACTCTCAACATTAAACCCTAATTCATCAACCCTAAACCCTAATCCCTCAAACCTAAACCCTATCCCTAAACCATCAACCCTCAACACTATACCTTAAACCCTAATCTCTATCCCTCAACCCTTAACCCTTAAAACTTAAACCCTATCCCTACACCCTCAACACTTGACACTATATCTTAAGCCTTAAACCCTCATCCCTAAAGCCTCAACCCTCAATCCTTAAACCTTCAACTCTAAACCCTATCCCTAATCCCTCTACCCTCGACACTCTAACCCTAACCTCGACATTAAATGCTAATCCGTCAACCCTAAACCCTAATCCTAAACCCTCAACCCTCAACACTATACCTTAAACCCTAATCCCTCAACCCTCAACCCTAAACCTTATCCCTAAACCCTAATCCCTCAACCCTCAACCCTAATCCATCATCCCTCAACTCTAATCCCTCATCCCTAAACCCTAAATGCTATCCCTATTCCTAAACCCTCAACAGACTCGATACTATACCTTAAACCCTAATCCATTATCCCTAAACCCTCCAACCCTATCCCTAATCCTTACACCCTCCACACTCTACTTTAACCCTAATCCCTTGAACCTCAACCCTATCCCTAAACCCTTGACCCTCGAACCTCAACCCTCAACCCTCGACGTCAAACCCTAATCCCTCAACCCTTAACTCTGATCCCTCATCTCTCAACCCTAACCCTAAACTCTCAACCCTCAACGTCAAATCCTAATCCCTCAACCCTTCACTCTAATCCCTCAACCCTAAACCCTATCCCTAAACCCTCAACACTATACCTTAAACCCTAATCCCTTAGCCCTCAACCCTAAACATTATCCCTAAACCCTAATCCCTCAACCCTCAACCCTAATCCATCATCCCTCAACTCTAATCCCTCATCCCTAAACCCTAAATGCTATCCCTATTCCTACACCTTCAACAGACTCGATACTATACCTTAAACCCTAATCCCTTATCCCTAAACCCTCCAACCCTATCCCTAATCCTTATACCCTCCACACTCTACTTTAACCCTAATTCCTCGACCCTCAACCCTATCCCTAAACCCTTGACCCTCGAACCTCAACCCTCAACCCTCAACGTCAAACCCTAATCCCTCAACCCTTAACTCTGATCCCTCGACCCTCAACCCTATCCCTAAACCCTAAACCCTAAACCCTCAACCCTCAACGTCAAATTCTAATCCCTCAACCCTTCACTCTAATCCCTCAACCCTAAACCCTATCCCTAAACCCTCAACACTATACCTTAATCCCTAATCCCTCAACCCTAACCCTAAACCTTGTCCCTAAACCCTAATCCCTCAACCCTCAACCCTAATCTGTCATCCCTCAACTCTAATCCCTCATCCCTAAACCCTAAACGCTATCCCTATTCCTAGACCCTCAACAGGCTCGATACTATACCTTAAACCCTAATCCCTCTACCCTCGACACTCTTATTTAACCCTAATCCCTTGACCATTAACCCTATCCCTCAACCTCAACCCTCAACCCTCAACCCTCAACATTAAACCCTAATTCATTAACCCTAAACCCTAATCCCTCAAACCTAAACCCTATCCCTAAACCATCAACCCTCAACACTATACCTTAAACCCTAATCCCTATCCCTCAACCCTTAACCCTTAAAACTTAAACCCTATCCCTACACCCTCAACACTTGACACTATATCTTAATCCTTAAACCCTCATCCCTAAAGCCTCAACCCTCAATCCTTAAACCTTCAACCCTAAACCCTCTCCCTAATCCCTCTACCCTCAACACTCTAACCCTAACCTCGACATTAAATGCTAATCTGTCAACCCTAAACCCTAATCCTAAACCATCAACCCTCAACACTGTACCTTAAACCCTAATCCCTCAACCCTCAACCCTAATCCATCATCCCTCAACTCTAATCCCTCATCCCTAAACCCTAAATGCTATCTCTATTCCTAAACCCTCAACAGACTCAATACTATACCTTAAACCCTAATCCCTTATCCCTAAACCCTCCAACCCTATCCCTAATCCCTACACCCTCCACACTCTACTTTAACCCTAATCCCTCGACCCTAAACCCTATCCCTAAACCCTTGACCCTTGAACCTCAACCCTCAACCCTCAATGTCAAACCCTAATCCCTCAACCCTTAACTCTGATCCCTCGACCCTCAACCCTATCCCTAAACCCTAAACCCTCAACCCTAATCTGTCATCCCTCAACTCTAATCCCTCATCCCTAAACCCTAAATGCTATCCCTATTCCTAGACCCTCAACGGGCTCGATACTATACCTTAAACACTAATCCCTTATCCCTAAACCCTCCAACCCTATCCCTTATCCCTTAACCCTCATGATTAATAGCCTTCAACGTAAAAAAATTTAAGGGGAACATAACGCGAGCGCGTTATAACACGCTCGCGTTATGTCAAACATGACAAACAATAGACTTGCGAGAAAGGAAAAATGCAAAGCAAAACATAACGTGAGCGCATTATAACGCGCTCGCATTATGTCTTGCTTTGGGAATCCCAAGCCTTGGGCTTGGGATTTGCTTTGGATTTCCAACCCAAAGGTTTGGAGTGCCTTATGAACAGCCACAGACGTGTTTTTCCATATTCTTCAAAATTTCACATAATTTCATTCGTGCTAACCCTCAGATTTGCACGTGTTTCAAGGTCGAACAAATCGAACACTTGGGTAATGTTAGGCTTTCTCTTAGCTATTTGACGATGTGATTTTTTTCACATTTTAACAATGTTAAGCCTTTCATCTTTAATTTATTTTGTTTGTGTGTCCGTTTTTAGGCAAAAACCACTGTTTGGTCTTTTTTTCATTGTAAATTAACTATTCATTCAAATTTCAAAAAATTTACATATTTAGAAACTAGACTCCATTCTACAAATATTAAAAAAATAAAAAAATAATTTTCAATTAATTTTCAAAATTTATAGGGGTAGCACGGCCAAATTATATTTTTTAGGATGTGTCCACTTTGAAAATTAGTAAAAAATCAAATATTCATCAAAAAATTATCAGAAAAATCAGACATAAACTACATGCTATTAGCTAATTTCTCACTGAAGCGATTTTAAAAATACCAAAAAAAAGTTGACCTTTTGAGGGAGCCACAAAACATGCTATGTTACATTTTTTTGACAGAAACAACACCAATTTCTGTGGCTCCCTCTTTTGAACCCCTTAATCTATGCCATTTTCAAAACAAAATAGTAGTTTAGAAAGTAGACTCGGAGCACTACGAACATTGTTTTGGTTGCATCTCCAAATTTTGAGTGTAACTATGCTCAATTTCTCATCCAACGCCAGTATTTCCTGATTTCAGAAAAAAAGTGGCCACTTAAGACCCCTTTTTGGCCCCCCATCTTCCTGCACTTACCCTTGTTTATATAAGAGGAATTTTGTCTATATGGTAAAGAATGTGAAGAGTAATAAAAAAATAATCTGGATAAAATAGTTAATTTTTAAATAAGAATTAAAATAAATGTTAAAATTATTTTAAAAATATGTTTTTATTTTTATGTGATCAATATTTTGTTGTGATATTTTTTTTATGTGACCAATATTTTGTTGTGATATATCTTTTTAATGTAGAAATATGTTATCAATTAAATATATCTATTTAAAAAATGGGAGGAATTATTTTATTTACTTAAGGAGTTATTTTATTTACTTAAAAGTTAATTTATTTTACTTTAAAATTTTTTAAGATTTTTTTTTAAAGCGCCCAGTAAACTTTTTAACATGACTAGCAATGCTGGTGCGACACTCCCTCCAACTCCACGCGAATGCTTTTGCCCGGAGCAATGAACCGGTGAGGCCACAACACGGGGGACCTCATCCCCTAGCAAGAACACTTCAAACACGCGAGCTCGTTGGCCCAGCGAAGGCGTAAAGCCTGCGAGCTCGTTGGCCCAATGGGGGTTTGAACTCTGGTGGCTGCCACTACAACCGAACCATGCCCTTATCGGCAAGATTTATTTTATTTTATTTACATTGTTTAATTTATTTTTATTTACTTAAGAATTATTTTATTTTTAAAGAGTTATTTTATTTTATAGTTTTAGGTTTTTTTAATTTTTATTTGAAGAGTTATTTTTATTTACTCAAAAGTTATTTTATTTTACTTAGAACTATTTAAGAATTATTTTATTTATTTTTACATTGTTTACTAAACAATTTTTTTTAATTTTCTTAAGAGTTATTTTATTTTATTTTATTTATTTTAAAGTATTTTAAGTTGTATTTTTAACATAAATTTATATGCTCATGATATGAGGTTATGTGATGTCCACTATGGAATGCCTCTTGCATAATTATGAGTTTCAAAATGCACCATTGTCCACATTGAAATATTCAAATGTCTTTAAAACCATGAAATACTTTATAAAATAATACTTATATCTATAAAATAAATATCTTTTTATATAACTATATATTTATTTTTTATTTTAAATCTATATATAATAATACATATCTACAATATAGATTTAATATATAAAATAAATATATAGTTACATAATAAGTATATATAAAAATAGAATATACATATAATTTACATCATATCAAATATACTTTATAAATATAGTTACAATAGAGATTTTCTATATAGATTAGTTGTATAATTGTGTGTGTGTGAGAGAGAGAGAGAGTAATGTAATCACGTCAAGATGGGTGTTGATTAATGTAGACACTGAAGTTGACTTGCACCTTGGAATTTGTAGATGTTCTAGATAGTCATGTATGTGGATCAAATTAGAACATTTGCTTTCACACTATATTGGATTGACATCACTGATCTAAATCTAAATTAATGTAGACAGTGAAGTTGGTGCACCTTGGAATTTGTAGATGTTCTAGACACTCATGTATATGGATCAAATTATAACATTCCCTTTCACACTATATTGGATTGATATCACTAATCTATAACTACAAACTCAACTTGTGATGTTCTCTAGATTCTTCTATGTGAATTAAAAAAATAGACTACTAGACATCATTTTTTTCTTCATTCTTAAGGGTTTTCTATCAAGTTGATGGTATATGTACAACAAGCTTCAAACATGCACACAAATTCTAGAATGATTGTTAGGTGATTCACATGTGCTAGGATGACTATGATTAGGTATGCTAGATTCTTTGCTTGATTGGATAAAATGTTGTATTTGTAGATGGAGGATTAGAGAAGTGGAAAGAGATAAGTGACAAGGAACAAAGAGAGATAGGGAAGGGAAAATAGAGATTGAGAGAGAGAGAGATAAATAGACAAAGAGATTGCATAATGCCTACTTAGGAATTTAACAATAATTTACTAAATTAGTCAGAAATAATGAAAATATAATATGATTACATGAGAAAATTTACTTATTTTAAATAAGTAAATTCTAAAATAAATTGTAATTAAGTTCCAAGATACAAATACTTCATATACAAATATACACATTAACAATAAATGTCTTAAGATCATCCTTTCGCAAGGTGGAAAATACTTTCTCAACTCCAGTATCCTGCATAGTTATTAGATTTGAATTTGCACACTAAATGTAAACATTCATTTTGCATAGTCACTAAATACACAAAACAAATAACAATAGCATAAAATGAACAAGACTAAGGCCCTAAGGGCCGAACTAATGTCTTGGGGGCTCATGATGGCCTTACCAACGTACGCGCAATGCAGAGACTTTGTAGTTCGAAACATTGAACTCACAACCACAAGATGGTACCAAAACAAATCTAAACCTCTTAGGATGATATCGACATCCTCTCAAACTTAGATACACATTCAATCCACACTGGAGGACAGAAGAATGTTAAGGTTTACCTTCTCATTCTCATAAAATTTTACAAAACATGTAATGCCCCTCATTTTTGGCTTGTGGCAATTGATAGCTTTTCTATTACACTTAGACAGTTTTGAGACATTTGGTTAGACTTATGGTTTATGCTTATTATATTCATGATCGACTATGGTTGGCTGATGTGGTTGTTGACATTTGTTATGACCATTATGATGACATTATTGATAGTACAGTTATGTTGTGTTTTGACATGTTCAATTGATGGTTAGTTGATTATGCAGAGTAATGTCATGATGCTTTATGTGATTAAATGTTATCTGATTGTTAGTTAGAGATGTTTATGTTTATGGATATGCTTTCAGAGCAGGGATAGTGTAGAATTACTCATTACGAGTACCCTACTACGTTGCGACTCCCTGACTCCGTGTGTTGTTATATATGTATATGCTCGTATACAACCTATCATTTTGATTCAGGTTGCAGGTACCAGGCATCGACTCCACCTGACTTAGCAGGTCTGAGTGTGCCCTTACACCAATGGATAATGTGGATGGGAGATAACATGGGGTTCCCTAGGTCAGTCTCCGTTTCCAGTTTGTGGTCGTGGGTCTTGATGTCACTCCGGGTTTCTTGCCTTGGGTTTATGGTCATCATCAATATGTAATTGTCCTTGCTTTAATTTGTTGGTTTTAGTCTTTGTGAAATGATTGGAAATGAATTATGATTATAATAATAATAGTATTAATAAGTTAGATATAATAGTATTTTCTAGTCATTATTTATTAATGTGAAATTAGGAATATTGTTTAAGTGTTTTTGATAAAGATTAAATTAATAATTTTAATGATTTTAATAAGATATTGTCATAAGTCATTAATATCATTTTATTGTTGAAATAGTATATGGTAGGTTGAAAAATATTATTAGTTAATAAATTTATTGCTTAGTGAGTTGTCGTATGAGAATTCTGACTTGGAAAATCTCTCTGGGAAAGAAAATTTTATTGCATTCAATTTTAGGGAGATAGTGGGGATTCTGAAACAGATTCTGGTAATGGGAATTAATGGATTTTGCCTATTTTGGTTTATGGGGAGTTATATGTGAGAAGAGGGATTCTGAGAAGAGATAGACAAAAATTACAGAAGATTTTTTTTGGGAGGAAGAATTGGAAAACACAGAAAGATTAAGGCTACAAATCTCCAAGTATGTTCATTTGACTAATCGATTATATGCTGCTTGAGTTAGTCTGTGTCTCTGCATTTGAATCTCTATCTATTCTATTAATTTACTAGTCTGAAAACCTTATGTGTTTTTTTTTAATTTCAAATTTCACCTTCTAAGATTATGTTACCAAAATGTGTGATTTTACCTAATGGTTTTTGTGCCATTCGATCTCTTTGTTTTCGTGGATTCTCACTCAGTAACATTGAAACCCTCAATGTTCTCCTGGCGGACGTCTTCACAAGAGACTAATTCATTGTTGTTTCTCTGCAATCATTCTATTATTAGATGGTTCCATTGTGGCGACCTGGCAAACCATAGTATCGAACCATATAGAAATCTTTTTTTTTAACTTCTTTTATTATTGAATCATTGTTAGGAGTTATTTCTACTAGTCGTCATATTCCATTTAGCCTATGATGGGCGTCGACCCTAGACTCTTGGCCATACCCTAGGCTGGCTGCTTATCTTTGTCGTACTGATCGCCTTGATTTTCTTTTGCCCTAGCCGTCCACCTTGCTTTGTTAATCCATGCAAAATTCCGGTGACGACCTCCTTCAGACGGAGTCGGTCTTATTCCTTGATTGTAGTCTCTGAAATTTCGTTGAAATTCCTTCTTCAAGCAGATCGGCCTTAATAAGATGATTGATTTCAATAGTCTTTTGACTCTCCCATTCGATCATTGCTATCATTATGATCTTTAAGCCTTACTGATCTTATTCATCCCTGAACCTGTGCGATATACCTGACTTCATTTTTATTCGAACCTTCACCAAGTTGTCTCGAGTTTTTTTTGTTCAACATAGATATCAGACGTATTTAATAAATAACTTAGTGTATTAAACTTTTTGAATAGAAATGTCAAGGAGTGACATTCTTTTGCGATCCCCTGTGTCTTGTTTCAGCTGCCTTCAACAAATCGCTCTTCAGCAATCGCTCATTAGCATGAGCGCTCCTTAGCCTAATCGTTTTCAGCCAACCAGTATAGGAACGCCCATTTGTTTCTTCAATCTTCCATCAATTCTGTATTTCTTCCACTCAAGTTTCTGATATTAGGAAATCTAATCTTTGGGAATATTAATTGCTTTTCTAACTGGGAATTGAAGGGCGATTAAATTAGGAAACTACCTCCTCATTTTAGACAATGCTAGTTAAGTTAGTGTTACTAAATTTACTATGGTTTTGGGTTAAACTACGGAGTTTAGGTTGAGCAAGTAGTAGAGTTTGTAGTCAGAAAAAAAATTAAATTGGTAATGTAGATAGTAATCACCATTTTAATATAATAGAGTATATAAACACTTTATCATTCTTCTTCTGAATGGAGCTGTTTAATTAATATTTGGTTTTCAATTTGTACACTTACTAGGGAAAACTAGTAGTTGTAGTATTAAAATTAAAGGAATATTATAGAAAATTTGATAGTTTTATATTGTATTAATTAATAATGGTTAGTATCATAAATCTTGAGTTGGAATAGATTAGTATTGCTTTAGTAAATCTATCAATTTCCTTAAAAGAAGTTAATTCAAGATTTTAATGGTTAAATAGTTCAAATAGTATGTAATTGAATTTGGTCTTTGGATAGTATATAGCCTTTCTTGTAATTCTATTGTCAAATTCTTAACGACGTGCTTTATTTGGATCATGGTATTTAATTGGTTTTTTGATTTGTATAGTTATGTTTTGCCTAAGTGTAAAGTGATGTATCTAGAGGGATATCACGGTTATTAAGTATCATGTCATTTAAACTTTTAATTCCTATATCAGGAAATGGATATAAGAATAGTGGTATTGTGTTTCAAATTTATCCAACTCTAGAGGTTTGGTTACTTGGGGTCCAGTGCAACATTGTGACATGTTGTTTTAAATGTTTTGCATTGATATGAGATTTTGAAGTAGATCAAGGAAATAAATTGTTGTTTGAGTATTGGGTTTGAAATTGACTATGTAATGTATCGGTATGCAAGAGGATGGATGCCTTGCAGTCTCTTTCATATGCATGTTATTATGGGGTTTTCTGTTGTTGTCTAGGGGTTCTAGTTGCATGTAGGAGAGTGGCTTTCATGGTGGGGTCGGTGCCCAAAGTGGCTGCCTGGATAATCCCATGGAAGTTGTAATCAAGTGATAACATAATAATTAATCTAGGTGGGTTGGGTAGTAATCACATAACAAGATAAGTATGATCCCTCACCCATGCCTTTAGTGCTCTCACAGGCTAAGGATGGGATGAGAAGGCCTGGTTGGCAAGATCGACCTCCTTGTCTCCATGAGAGGATGTGTCAGTTCCGCATGTGTCACCCTATGGGGCCGGTGCCTAGAGAGAGGCTGTCAGGATAACCATAGATGGGGGCCGATTTCTAGAGAGCGATAGCCTGGATAACCCATGCTAGGACCATGCAATGACACTCTCCCTACTACAGTCTAGTTACTTCCTTATGTTATCTTTTGTGGTTGCCTCTGGAGTACTGCCTTGCCTTGATGATCTGTATTGTCTGTGTCAGGTTTGTATCTGCTTGCTTGTACCCTTTGACTTGGTGGAACCTCATCATTATCTCCTAGCTCGGGGGGTGGACCTCAGGGTTCCACATGGTTGGTGGAAGAGCTTAAACCATTGGTTTTCTTGGGTACCCTAGTTCGTGCTCACTACAGATGTGTTGCCAGTTCCAAATCTGTACTTGCATCTTCAGAGTTGCATTATACTTTCAGTATTGTATAATCTTGTTGTATATTGTAAACTGATGTAATCAGTCAAGAATCTTGTAATCATGTGATCTTATATTTGATCTTTTGTAACTGGTCATGTCTTGTAAATGAATAATGTAATCTTCTTTTATTGTATCAAAATGTATATAAACTTGTGTTATTAAGAAACTATGTTTTACTGATGCAGTTATGCCCCTAGAGATGTTAGTTGATGTTATTAGTATTGTTGATCTATTGATTATTGCATATAATTGTTTTAAAAAATATATATATTTCCGCATTTTCTTGTTCAGTTAACTTAACTCTCTAGGGTTGCATGACGGGGCATCACAAAACATATTTTCAATCTAGAATACAAATTACTATTTACTAATCATGCAAGTAAAAAATTAACATTAGATAAGGAAATTTCATCATTCTTAGGATAAGATCAATGTTAATTTGATAAACAACATAGAATAAACTTTTACACACTAGTTAAAGAAAGATTAGAAAGATATTTCATTCTTTACAAATATCTATTCAATCTTGAGCAATTCAAACTAGTAGCAAATAACATCAAACAGTCTATTAAAAGAAAAAATCTAAACATTCTCCTTGAAAACATTCAAAAGTTTCTCGGCTACATACAGAATTTACTAACACCTTATAATTCTATTTTCATATAACATTGAAGTAAAAGATAATATCTTTCATAAATAATTTTGGTTAAACATAAACAACATAAACCTTATTTGGTTCTAGCATAATGCTAATGCTTTATTTTCCTTCCAATGGATGCCTGTTTGGAAAACAGAACAAATTACTTAACTCTTTTTAAAAACAACGAAGCACAAGGTATGCTTATGCAATTTCCTATTCAACTATCCATTTTAGCAAATCATTACATATTTAAGGAATTACTTTAGTTTATCTAAAGATTCTAGAATTTCTACCTAAATATTACCCACCTATTACTAGAACATAGAAGCACATTAATATGGTAACCGGTATAGGAAAGTCATTTTATTAATTACAAGAATTAAGATAATTATTACACAGTGATACCATGAGTATACTATAGTTGAAAAGTAATGCATGATAAAATGCTAATTAGTTCATAGAGACATCTTGATCTTACCTTCTAACTCAATCCTATAATCCAATGAGCAAGTTTTTTAACAATAGGAAATTATGTCTTAACATCTTATTATCATGAAAGAGACTTCTTAAACCATTCTAAATTCATAATAATC
Source organism: Cunninghamia lanceolata (assembly GCA_027924645.1). Lineage (NCBI taxonomy): Eukaryota > Viridiplantae > Streptophyta > Pinopsida > Cupressales > Cupressaceae > Cunninghamia > Cunninghamia lanceolata. The sequence continues at coordinate 858,042 of BSBN01001410.1, read as the reverse complement.
TAAGTAATTACAAAGATAATTAAATTATGAATTAATATAAAAGTATCTTAAGTAATTGTTTATTTTTTCCATCCAATTAAATGCCATATTTGATGAACCTATTATGTTATCTGAACAAATTTTTAATTTGTATAATCATTAATTAAAATTGAATATAATCAGCACAATGTTGTATTACTATATTGTGAACAATTGTTATCGTCACCTATAAATCTTTATTAGATAGTGTTGGGATGTCAGAATTGAAAAAAAACTGATATGAATGTTTGATAATTCTGCTTCTCCTAACCAGCTGATAAGCTCTAGCATAGAAAATGAAAGTCATAAATATCTGTAGAAAACAGTGACTCAACATTTTTAGGCATCAGATGTGTAAAGTTAAAAGGGCAAGTGGTTTTCATTTTTTGTCCTTTTATCAGTTATTGTTGCTTTAAACAAAACAATGATCCAGATGAACTCTATAGTAGTCCTTTTAATCTTTACCATTCATGTATATAATTCCTCTAGTGCTACTCAAAGAGAGTACCCTCGACTACATATACCCCATGTTGAATTAATGAATGAACGATTGATCTCTCTTCTGATTCATGCACCCCTCCTCTTCAAAACCTTGATTCAGATGGATTTTTTCTAAATCATTAGAAGTTGATATCTAGGGTTTCACCTCAGTCATTAATCTAATTCGAAGCATAAAGATTATAAGTTTAAACATGCAATAAAGATTTAATTTCTGTATCAAATGATTATACCTATTTTAAATGTGTGTAGCCATAACCCATATCAATCTCTGATTTAGTTTACACGTATAATACAATCTCCATCATTATAAGTAATGTTTTGAGTATTCAACATATTGTAACTCTCTTAAAGGTGCTCAAGGATTAATGTTCAATACCAATAATCTATCTTTCTAAAAACACAATTAACATTACATTAATATTGAATTAGATATTATCATATTTATTCCCATTATAAAATTCAAATATGCCAAACCATCTTACATTATTTATATGCTATTTGTATCACATAATTATAAATATTGCAAAACTATATGCTATATTTATTAAACATAAGTATTAATTTAATATTAGATGCTAAATATATTAGTGTATTAAGAGGCCCTCCACATGCACAAGAAATGTGTTGGTCTCCTTTCATAAGAAGGATGTCGATTACAAATTCCTACTGGTGGACTTCTCAATAAATGCTCACAAGCTATCTTCTTTTGTTAATCTCAATGTAAGTAAACAAATAGTTAACTGACTTCCTTTCTTTCATACATTCACATGGCTCACAATTTGATTTGTTGATGCACCCATTTGGATAGTCATGGATGTAGATGTCCACTAGTGGAGAGTACTTGTTAACAATCAACAACAGTCTTGACATTGAATAGGGTGTTTGTTAACAATCAACAATAGTCTTGACAACTAGCACCTTGAAGAGATTAGAGTGGAAGCCCATGGTCACATGTTTGGCCATGCGACTAATGGAACCCCTAAGCTCATACCACTTACCCTTGTTGCTCCACATTAGATATTTTTGAGTTTATGAGACCAAAGAGGGAGCTTCATAGACAACTCCAAAAATAAGTTTAAATCCTTCAAAGAGTTTAAGTGTTGGTTAATTGAGGTTTTCCAAAATTTTGAGGTACATATTTAGGTAGTTTTTATTTTTGTTCTTTTATTTTGTCTAAACTATGTATATGGAATTGCCTTTGTAGGTGCCTTGCAAGTAGGCCAAAATTTTGTGTGTTGTTTGATTGTAAAAGATTATCAGCGTGTCCCATGGAACCTATGGGTCCAATTGCTAGTTTATTACATGGTCATTTAATACAGCTTACCATGGTGCCCATACAATAGTGATTAGGGTTTTCAAACCCTAAAAAAATCCCTTTGTCTTAAACACTCAAACCATCCTACCAAGTTTCTACAATATGTATGCTCTTGTGAGAAAGCAAGAGGCGAATGGGGATCTGTTTTGAAGGATCCAATTTCTCTTATAACCCTAGTCAAACCCTCGTTCTTGATGCGGTTATTCTCCATTAGAAGTAGCCACCAATGCAAAAATATTGCAGAGTGGGAGGGGTCGACCAGAAGGAGTTGTCAAGAGAATAGATTTCTTTTTTTTTACTTTTGAATCTCTGATGTAACACAAATGAAACGGGAGCCTTATATACTTCGTTTTCATGACAACATGAATGGTAAAGATTACAAAAATGTCTCTATCTCAAATGCTATACTATAGTTTTGGGATTGATTGGACGCCGAGAGTCATAGCGGCTCTGCCAAAAAAAACATTGTATTAAACTATTAAACTCTTAAGAAGTTGTATATATTATTATATACATATATATTTTTGTTTATGTGGCTGAGGCAGAAAGGAGGTGCATGGCTCCCCTGTGGTGTCATGGCCCTTTAAAGAGGGTCCATGATTCCACAGGGGTCGTGGCCCCTTTGAGGCATGGAGCCCCCAAGCCCCACAGGCCTGCGGGCTTGTGGGGAATGGGGTTCCATCCCCTACAGCCCGCGCCTGGCAGCCTTAACACATTAAAAAAATTAATAATTTTATTTCTTTTTACACGTTTACTAGTGCTTTTGTACAGAGCTCTATTGGCTCTTTGACCAACAATAAAACATATTTTCTCTACTGTGTAGTGTAGTTTACTTTCCTTTTATATATAGGTTTGTACTAATTTCTTCAATCTAATTCGAAGTCACTACCATTTTCTTATTATTGTTGTAAAGGAAGAAAAGATTGTAACAAGCTTAAAAAAATAAATCAAATGAATAGTGATACAACAATTTTGATTTGTCTGAGCTATTGGAAATGGAACAGACTAAAAGTTATTTTTGATTGAATGTGATACAAACAAATGCTTATAAGAATCATCTAGAATAAAGTACTCGGTAATCTTTAACTAATATGTATAATGCATATTAGAAGCGTACTTGTCTTCATTATTTTAAGAAGTATATATATATATATATATATATATATATATATATATATATATATATATATTCATTTTTAAATTATATCATGTCTTAACTTTCATTTATTCAAGGTTTTCTCATATGTAGATATATCTCATTATTTTAAATGAAAGTATACTTATATATGTATGCATTTATATAGGTTCCAAACCATTAGGTTATATAACTAAAGCCACAAATACTATTGTTTTAAGAGGGAGGTATTCATACATAAGGTAAGCAACAAATTTGTAATTTATTCCACTAACAACTTATGAGTTTCATGTATGTATAAGAATAAGGAAGATTTATTATGTCCCTACCAAGGTAATAGTTTTAAATAACTAAAATTTAACATATATGCACATCGCCCTTCAAGGAACATATAACTACATTTGACTTGGCACAAGTTCTAATAATGATTACATGAAGCAAGGTATAGTTTATGCATTTGTCTTATTTCATATGTAAATACACATATTTTTACAATCTTGCATAGGAATTACTTAATTATGAATAACAAAGTAAAAGTTATTTGTAAAGTTTCATTCTCTCCATACACATAATGAAGATACAAAATAGAATACATAATGAGGATGCAAAATAGGATAGCTAAGGTTTCTCCCTTGCAACCCTTTCATCAAAGAGATAGGAATACAATAAGAATAGCTCAACTCCACTTCCTTATCATTGGAAGTTTACAACTTAGTGGTTCAATCAAGTAACAATACAACCACCTCAATGGTGACTACCATTTCTCCTAGCTCTCCAGAACCTGCAAAAAAATGAGAACCTTTCATCCAAGCCAATGGAGTGCTCATCTCCCTACCTTAGGCTTTCTTACAAGCCATCCCCGAGCTAGGAGATCCTCAAGAAACTCGAGAATAACACAACACATGGAATGACTCAAAAACTTATCCAAAACTCAAATCCAAGGAAGACTCACAAGAATTGTATCTATGTCAATAACTATTAAGGGGGGGGAGAGGAAACCACTTCTCTTCCTACCACAATACTTGGTTTGATCTCAACAAAGGTGAGAACCCAACCCATCACAACCCTTCTTCTCAAACTTTACAAGACTTCCTTACCAATTACAAACAACCAAATCAAACTCTAAACAACAATAAGTTCATTAAAAACACAACCATAAACATGTAACCAAGAAGATAATGGATCATACATTATGAGGAGCTTGGGAGCCTACCTCTCCAAGCCTCCAAGAGCGTTGGTAAAGAGTGGGTGGGACTCTCTCCCAAGCCTTTTTCCAAGATCTTCGTCCAAGATCAAGTATGCAACCTCCTACTCCTTCCTCTCCCAAAACAAGTCCAAAATTAAAAAGATCAAAAAGCCCTTTCTTCATCCCAAAGAGGGAGATATAAAGGATTCAAATCCCTTGAATGGGGAGGTGACACTTGTCACCTTCCCATAATTACTCTCACACATGTGTGAGGCATTGGGGAAGGGGTGTACTTGGGATCTCTTCCCATGAAGCTCTGACAATGTGTGTTCACACATGTGAGAGCTTTGGGAGTCACCCAAGTCAATCAATGAACCTAGGGTAGTGGGATTGGAATGGTGACAAGTCTCCATCCCTCTTCCCAAAACCCTAACTCGTCACATTTCTTCCAAGGCCCTTTTGAGGGGACATATCTTTGTCAAAACTTGAGATTTGAAGCCCAAAAGGTACCTAGACCATAGGTACTTGACCTAGGACCCTAAAACCCATAAAAAAAATCAAGAAAAAGACTAATTAACACCCTTTAAAAAACCCAAAAATCCCAAATCCGAAAATAAACACATGGATGAAAACTCATCCTCTAACTCACCCCTAAACCACCTTAGGACACTTAAAGATTTAAAGTACTAAAGATTAAATTCATTTCCTCATGCCCAAAAAGAATCAACAAAACCTTAGTCCACTTTACGGATTAGGTTTGGTTTCACGGGTTAAATCACATAGGGTTTCCTGATGGACCTCCGCATTTCCATTGGCCATGGAATTTTACCTGAACACTCATTTGAATTCATTAATATGTTCAAACAAATAGCTGAAGTAACTGGAAATGTGATCAACATAGCATTCAAGCATTCGTAGTTCGAATGTTAACTCAATTTCAATTTACACATCACAATGACTATCTCTAATAACATTCAATTCAAAGCATAATATAAGAATCAAATAAAATATAACATGGTAAACTCCTAGTAATATCATCATACTCATATGCAAATTAACTCAATTACTCTAATCTAAAATCATTATTTAATGAATGTATAACAAAGGTCATAAGCCTATACACAATTGTCCAATGCCTGGGTACATCAAAATAATAATTAGTCCAAAAGAACACATAATTCAAACATACTAGAGTGGGCCTCACAAGTATGTCCCTCATAGGAGGTAACTAGGCAAGATGACCAACAAGGATAACTAACCTTCCACCAAAATGATTTGTGCTATGTGACAGAAATAATTGTTTCAAGTGCATGTTGATATCATCAAACGATTCCAGGCCTATAAAACTTATTTTTATCTATGAGAATATATCAGATATGCTTGATATCTTCTTGCAGAGTAGCTAATGGTAAACCACTCAAAGGTTTGACATTTTTAATTGGAATTTTTAAGGATGCATAAGTTGCAGTGGCATGTACGTTGAAAGCAACAATTCTTGTTGGTGCAAGTAGCAACAAGGGACTTTTTATATTGATTAATTTAATATCCATTGCATTCCTAATACAATTTTATCAGGTAATATTTCCTTGTTCCAACAGTTCCTTGGATGATCATCTTAAGAGGTTCATCATTATCAAGCAATTCAAAATGTCTCATGATTACATCAAATGCAATTCACTATTTTTTAATTAAATTAGTTGAAGGATTAAATAGATGATGTAGTTCTCTTTGGAATGGATTTCCTAATCAATTTGACTCTATGAATTATGTGGTTGTTTCTTGCAAATTATTTGGCAATTGATATAGGTTCCAATCTTACTCTATGTCAAAGTCTCATCGACCAAGAAGCTCAATATCAAACAATTGAAAAACTTGTCATAGAGCCAAGATAGGAAAAACCTACCACTCCTCCATTTCTACATTGTCATTAGGAACATTTTCTTCAAGTGCTATGTCATTAGCATCAATAGTCTCCAAAGAAACAGGTGTATGGAGTGCATGCCATGCATGATATGTATTTTTAATTGTCTCCCAATGTTGAATAGTGACTTCTTTTCATCTTCAATATCAACCCTGATGTTACGAAATGGTTTATACAATAACAACTCACCCAACAAAAAACCCATATTCAGGTGAATCACTTTTTGGAATTGAAGATATTTGGGCTTGTTTAGGGTGAAAAGGTAGGTTTTCTTAAACAAGGTTAAGTCCTATCCTTTCACCTAACTAAACATTGGGAAGGCAAGAACCAAGCTTGGGATCAAGCTACTGATTGCTTATACATTCCCTAATGCTAATTAGGTCTAATTCAGGTGTCTAACTAAGGTTTTATCAAGTGACCTTAATTATACCTTGCAACAAAAATCATCTGAATTCAGGGATAAAGCAGACAAAATAGATCACAGAAACACAGAGAATAAGGTTCAAAGATCATGCACCCAAAAACTGAGGGCAAACTGGACTAGGGCACCCGCTCATTAGTCTTGCAACTTTTCGTCTATAAAAATCTTCCGCATCAGTTGTCTGATGACCTCCAATAGCTCTCAGATCTTAGAGAATCTCCCCAGTTGGACTAGGGTACCTATTCATTAGTCCCTAAATTCAATGACAACTGTATTCACGATATCCATCTTTCTGCTGCTTCTTTTTGTTGTATCCTATAAACCACGATCTACACCTACAAAAGGAGGATAAAGATGTTATGGATATATAGGAGCTTGCCTCAGTCAAGCCCCATTTTGGTATTCCTACCTCAATAATAGCCAAAGATAAAGATTTATAGAAGTGTGTGCAAACATAACAAATTGTATGCAAAAATATCAAACCCTAGATGTCTCAATCAAGGAAAGATCAATAACTTGCTTCAATTCAATAAACACATACAACTTCACCTCAAGGAGATGAAAAAAATGAAGACTTGCATGAACAAGAAGGCGAATCAGCAATGTCCGTGGAGGATCTCCAAGGATGTTGGAGACTTCAACCCTTCTCCTGGTCATGCAAAAGGTGTACAAACCCTAGGAAGAGCAAGATAGTCTCAAGATCTTGGTTCCTAATCTCCATCCATTGTCTCCATGATAGAAAATTCAAATAACTTTCAAGAGCTTCAACAAGTCACTGATCTTCAATAGCAATTTTAGCAGAGTTTTGGCATCAAGCTTGCATAAAGATTGTCTCTCTTGAGATGATTTTCAAATGTCTTTTTATATCTAATCTTAGGGAATTCAAACTTTGAAATATCATCTTGATATCGCGAGAAAATGAAAATTTGAAAATGGAATCTCGAGGTGCACTGCGGGAGCCAAGACCCTACCAAGATTCAAAATCCCAAAAAATGGGGCAGGACTAGGGTGCGGGCGCCTGAGTCCAATCCCCCATTTTCCATCTAGATCTGCATCTAGGGGGTCCCAAGGACCCATTATCTAAATTCTTTTTCTGGGTTCCATCAATAGTTATCTCAGAAAATGAACATTTTGTAACTAGACACTAGCCAATCAGGGTTTTGGGAAGGCTAGAAACAAAGAGGTTAAGAGGTCTCCAAAGGTGAGGAGCTAAACCAAGGGAAATTGTACCATTCCACGCAGGAGGACAATTTCTGATGTAATAGGGCCAAACCCTAACAGTTGCTAGTATATCTCTCAAGGCTTCCATCTTTTATATCTATGATGTGGAGAATATGACCAATCTCTTCTAGCTTCTACCATACACAAATGATCTAATTGTACAGGGCACTACATATATGCATGGATGAAGTTCATTTCATATGGATCATCATCATGGTTGAAATGTACATGATGGAACATGCTTCATCCAACATTCAAAGAAATGAAGGACCTAGTACACTCAACAAGAGGTAGTTTTAGTAACATATGGCATGTTTCTTGTGCTCCTATATTACATTCAAAAATGGTTTCAATTAGGAACCTTTTATATGCACACAATGCAGAGTCATCTCAACTTTTTGTGTTGGACATCTTGGTTAGCATGTCATAATAACTCTTTTAACTCTTTTCTACTTCAGACACATATTTTTCAATATATTTTAGAATTGCTTTATGAGACAATATTGGTTGATAGTCTATATTTCTCCTCCATATGGAAAGCATACATGGGTTATGAACATTCACTCTCTCATCATTTCATGATAGTAAATATTTTTTTATGTCCATCATCATCGATAAATAATTTGGATTCACTTTGCAATTTCTAAGGAGCATTGTAGTGACAAACTTTGATCTGACCCTTCTTCTGTAGACATGTATCCAAGCTACATTTGGTATAGTTTTCAACACAATTTAATAAATCTGTGTAATCTACAAGTTGATATGTAGCCAAAGTTTTAGTTTCCATCAAACAAGAATCTTTTTTTATAGATCACATCATGAATACATTTCTTTCATTCTCTTCAAGAGGATTCCATGCACTTATGAAATTGTCATAGAAATCCTTTTCCTTTTGAAGCTCATTTAGATTATTCCAATCCAATGTATCTACATTAGGTACACCCTCTATCCATACAACCAAATTCTCATGCATTGAACATTGATGTTGCAACTCCTTTCTATAAAAACATAACACAATATTACCAGAGGTTAATACTATGTACTTTTATAGCAACATATAAATTTTATTCACAATTATACTACTTTTAATTGAATACCTTGCCCATAGGTCCTTTAATTGAAAATGTTTGAAGAGGATCTTTTAATGGAAAATTTTGAAGTGATGCTCCATGTACATAGCAACAATATGGGGATTTTTAATTATATTTTTGTTTCTCCACTTGTATGCATCTATTGAGTCTGATGGGGCTTGTGTTGGCATTAGCTAATGGAGATCATGACATTTTGTATCATCCACACTTAAAGTTATGAAAAAGGTAGGGTAACTCAATTGTGTTATCATATCAATCATTCAATCATGAATGTTTGTCAGTAAGCCCTAGTTCCTGTTAGTTGACATCCATAACACGTCACTTGCTCAAGTAGGTAGTCATCAAGAAAATCTCTCAAACATTGTCACAAATTTGTAATTGTCACAGATACAGCATCCTCTATATTTTTTTACAAATTTATAGTTGTTGTCTAACTCCATTGTCCCAATATCAAATTTAATAGTAAATACCAAAATCTAGGAGGTCTTACAAACCTATTATCATAATACCTCATTAGATGTAATGCATATTCATGTAGACAAACACTTTTTATCTATGGTTGTAACCATTCGGCTTGACTAGTAGGAAATAGAGTAAGAAATCCCATATCAAACAACCATTTTATGGTGTATTCATTAATTGGTGAGAGACCAACATGGGGCCAATCATTCATGTCAATTGAGTTGTTACCATTATTCTCAACAAATCTCCTCACTTCTTCCATTTCTCATTGTGTTGAACCAAATCTAGTTGCAAAAGATGAAGGTTGATGTTGAGGTTCATCTTCTCATTCATCAAATAAACTATCATCACATGAATTTGATATGTATGCATCATCAATATTGAATTGCACAAATCACAAGCTTTCAAAGACATCCATGTCTTCTTCTAGTAGTGCCATTATTGAGTTTTCATCAAGTTCCACATTTCTATAGTATTTATATGTCTTAATTTATATTGTAGTGTAGTTAATACACATGATTTTTTAACATAACAATCATAATACCTATATTGGGTAGAATGCCTTCTCATAATCAAAATGTCAAGAGCACATATCTACCATGGTAGGCAACTTGCAATTATAGTTATATCTTGTGGGAAATTAATTGTTTGTCCTTTGTATTTGTATAGGCCACCACAAGAATGGGTAACTTGTATGATTGGATTCACTCTAGTAATAAGCATTTCCTCAACTTGAGTAAGCACTTGTTGAGCATAAGGTTGCTCCCTAGGATCCATGTTATTCCATTTAGATAGTCGATGTCCATTTCGCTCACATCGGCACCTAGCACAAGAAGGCCCTTCATTTGATTTACTAATTTTTATTCCAGGGTATGCCTCCTTACAAATTGAACACATTTGAATAATAGATAGCTAATATATCCTATTTTGAAAGGTTTTTTGTCTCTCATGCAATCTGTCACTAAGTTTAACTCAGGGACTGCAAGCAACATGTGGTGTATATGAAGCTCCATCATCATTAGGGGTGTACATAAATTTAAATTTTTTTTCAAATTCATCCATCCATATATCAATATCTTCCCCAAAATCAAGACCATCACATCTACTATTCTCATTTAAAATATGATCTTTGTCACAAGGGGTATGTGCATGGATATAGGGGACCAAAAGGGGATAAAAAGTGGCCACTTTTTTTCTAAAATCAATAAAAACTAAATTTTGATGAGAATTTGAAGATAGTCACACTTGAAATTAGAAGATGTGATAAGAACAAGATTTGTAGTGCTTAGAATCTAGTTTAGAAACTACTATTTTTTTTTCTAAAAATGGAGATTAAGAGGTTCAATTAGGGGGAGCACACAAAGTGCTCCTATTTTTGTCAAAAAATATAACATAGCACCTGGTGTGCTCCCCTTAAATTGTTGACTTTTTTAATTATTTCACAAATCACTTTGGTGGAAAATTAGCTAACGTCATGTAGTTTATGCCTAATTTTTCTGTTAATTTTCTAATGAATATATGTTTTTTTATGAATTTTCAAAGTGGATACATCCTGAAAAATAAAAATTTGAGTGTGCTCCCGCCTATTTTTTTGAAAACTAATCAAAATCATTTTATTTCAATGTGTATAGAATAGAATCTAAAATCTAAAAATGTAATTTTTTTCAAATTTCAATAAATGCATAAAAAATGACATCAAAAATACTAGATATAGGTTTTATGAAAAAAAGAACACATTAGTAAAAGAAATTCAAGATGGAAACCTTAATGTTATCAGATTTTTGAAAAACTACATGGTTAGAAAGCTAATAAAAAAAATTGAATTCATCCTAGCATTTTTCGTATTGACATTGAAAAACATGTAAACCTAATGGAGAGCATGCTCGGGATTTGGTTGATTTTCTAAGTTTTGTTGAAAACACGTCCTTCGCATCCAAAAGGTAGGTCCAACCCTTTGGGTTGGATGCCCAAGGAAAATCCAACCCTTAGGGTTGGAATTTCCCAAAACAGGGAAAAACATGCTATGGTTATAATGCAAGCACACTATAACACGAGCGCTCTATAGCATGCTCATGTTTTGTATCAATTGAAACCCTTTGGATGATTAGTTAAAATGATTTAGAAAACTAATGTCACCCCTCCATCTTCTTTCACTCTAGAGAAGCCTCATGTCTAGGGAGAGACAACTTTTATATTATTAGGTGATGATGAGGAATATATCTCTATGTCCCTCTCTCTTTCTCATCCACTCTAGATATCTCTATCTACTCCCTCTATCTCTATCTCTCTATCTTTCCCTCTATCCCTCTACATCTCTCTCCATATCTCACACTACACATTCACATTTTGTATTTGTTAAAATCATTTGGATAATTTGTTAAAATGCTTTAGAAAACTGATGTCACCCCTCCATCATCTTTCACTCTAGAGTAGCCTCATGTCTAGGAAGAGACAGATGTTATATTATTAGGTGATGATGAGGAATATATCTATATGTCCCTCTCTCTCTCTCTCATCCTCTCTAGATATCTCTATCTACTCTCCCTCAATCTCTATCTCTCTATCTTTCCCTCCATCCCTCTACATCTCTCTCCCTATCTCTCCCTCTCTCTCTCTCCCTATCCCCTTCTCCCTCTTTATATATCTCTATATATTTCTCCCTCTTTATATCCCCACCTCTCTCCCCTCTATCTCTATCTCTCCTTGTCTCTATATCTCTCAATCTCCCCCTCTCTCTCTCTCTCCCTATCTCTCTCCCCCTATCTCTTTCCCCTCTCTATCTCTCCCTCTCTATCCCTATCTCTCTATCTCCCCTCTCCCCCATCTCTCCCTCTTTCTCTCCCTCTCTCTACCTCTTCCTCTCTATCACTATCTCTCTATCTCCCCTCTCCCTCTATCTCTCCCTCTCCATCCCTATCTCTCTATCTCCTCTCTCCCACATCTCTCCCTCTCTCCCTCATCTATCTCTTCCTCTCTATCCATGTATCTCTATCTCCCCTCTCCTCCATCTCATTGTCTCTCTCTCCCCTCTATATCCTTGTCTCTCTATCTCCTCTCTCCCCCATCTCTTCATCTCTCTCTCCCCCTCTCTCTATCTCTCCCACTTTATATCTCAATCTCCCCCTCTATCTCTACCTGTCTCTCCCCCTATCTCTTTCCCCCTCTCTATCCCTATCTTTCTATCTCCCCTCTCCCCATCTCTCCCCATCTCTCCCATTTATCTCTCCCTCTCTCTATATCTCTCAATTTCCCCCTTCTCTATCTATCCCTCTCTATCCCTATATCTCTATCTCCCCTCTCTATATCTCTCTCCCCTCTCTCTCTCTCTCCCTCTCCCCCTCTCTTTATCTTTATCTATGTCTCCCTATTTATATCCCCACCTCTCTCTCCCCTCTATCTCTATATCTCTCCCTCTCTCTATCTCTCCCTCTTTCTCTATATCTCTCAATTTCCCCTATCTCTCTCTCCCTCTCTATCCCTATCTCCCTATCTCCCCTCTCCACCATCTCTCCTTCTCTCTCCCCCTATCTCAATATCTCTCAATCTCCCCCTCTCTTTCTCTCCCTTCCCCTCTCCCCTATCTCCTTCCCCCTCTACTTCTCCCTCTCTATCTCTCCCTCTTTATCCCTATCTCCCCTCTCCACCATCTCTCCTTCTCTCTCCCCCTCTCTTTCTCTCCCTTCCCCTCTCCCCTATCTCCTTCCCCCTCTATTTCTCCCTCTCTATCCATATCTATCTATCTACCCTCTCCCCCACCTCTCAATCTCTCTCTCCCCCTCTCTCTATCTCTTCCATCTCTATCCCTAACTCTCTATCTCTCCTCTCCCTCATCTCTCCCTCTCTGTCCCCTCTCTATATCTCCCTCTCTATCCCCATCTCTTTATCTCATCTCTCCCCCATCTCTCCCCCTCTCTCCCCTATATCTATCCCTATCTCTCTAACTCCCCTCTCCCCCATCTCTTCCTCTCTCTCCCCCTCTCTCTACCTCTCCCTCTCTCTACCTCTCCCTCTCTCTATATATCTTAATCTCCCCCCTCTCTCCATGTCTCTCTCCCCCTATATCTTTCCCCCTCTTTATCCCTCTCTCTATCTCCCCTCTCCCCCACCTCTCCCTCTATCTAGATCTATCCCCTTCTCCCCCCTCTCTATATCTCTATCTGTTTCTCTCCCTCTCCCTCTCTTCGGGCCTCTCTTCGTCTCTCCCTCTCCCCCTCTCTCTATGTTTCTTGACCATATTAATACCTTGTTTCTCTATCTCTATCTTGTTGCTTGACCATATGGTGTAGACTCTAAGTGATATGGTGAAGAAAGAGATTGATATGGTGGAGACCACCCTCTCTCCAATAATTGAAGATGTTTAGTTCTATGTTAAGAGGTTCTATAGTTTCCCCTCAAACAAGCTAGCCATGGTGCAAATTATGAGTAGAACTAACATAGCATAAGGGAAATGAGGAATGTAAAGCACACTTAGATTTAACTGGACAAACTATATAGATTGGTTATCATAATTTCATCTTCGATGGGTCTACCATATCCTTAGGGGGGGAGAGAAAGAGGCTCACGAGAGAGAGAAAGAGAGAGAGAGAGAGATATGTTTGACATTTTTCTTTACCTTAGTTTCACCTTCTATATACATTTGACATTATAAGTTTAGTTGGGGGGAGAGAAAGAGAGTTTGGGAGAGAGCAAAAGAGAAGATGATAGATAAACCAAAAGCTTTAAGAAACACACTTGTGTTATAACATGAGTGTGTTTTAAACTAGATAAAATGCTAACTAACGACCTATAGAAAGGCATATCATGTGATTCTTGGCGCACATGCTTTGTTTTATTCCCCAGTTCTACATTTTTTCTGACATGTGTTGGGAGTTAAGGTGTCTCAACCTTTGCAAGTTTCTAATGTTGTATTTATTTATTCAGCACTGTGTTGTAGGATCCCATAGTTAGCACCTTGTAAATTTTGGTGACTTTTTCAACCGTGGTTTCCCCCCAAAGTAATTAACGAGGGAGTGTAGGGGGGCAGAGCCCATCTTACAGGGCCCTATCTTTAATAAAGGCATCAGCAGTTATTTTTTTATTGGCTAACATGGATAAACTGACATTGGATAAACACCAAAGAGGCTTGATAAATAAGTGGCTGGAAAATGTGAAAGGTCATGGGATGCAAATGAGAATCGACATTGTGTACTCCTAAAAGAACTTGCATTGCAAGTGTGTTGTCATCTTTTGATTTGATAATACATTGTGCAAGTTTTGGAGTGTGGGGTTTTTTGCCTAAAAGGGTTTTTCCCACATATATCTTGTGTTGTGAGTTTTGTATTTGCATTTGGATGTTGTTAAATTACCTTTTAGTTAATGTGCATCTTAATCTATAATTTTAAAAGTTAAAATTTGCATAAATCTTTCCTCAGTAGATCAGTGTAGGAAGAATTTCTACATACCTTGCTTTCTTTCAATTGGTATCAGAGCTTGATCACCTTTGGTTCTAGTTGTTGGGTAGAGGGTTTTTTGAGTTGATCTTCATTTGAATGGAAGCTTGTGTAGAGGATTTTGAAATCTTTGTTGTAGGAAAGAGATGGCAAGCACATCTAGGAGGTTTGAGATAAAGAAGTTTAATGGTAGTAATTTCGAGTTGTGGAAACTCAAAATGTTTGACATGCTTGTAGATCAGGATTTATGGGATGCCATATCTAGTATAAAACTAATGGCAATGTATCAAGTAGAATGGGATCTCAAAGATCGAAAGGTTAAGGGTTTGATAAGACTCCGTTTGGTTGATTTAGTACTCTTGAATATCCATGAAGAGATGAATGTAAAAGATCTTTAGAAGAAACTTGGAGATGTTTATCAGGCTAAATCCCTGGTGAACAAGTTATTCCTGTGAAAAAAATTGTATTCTCTAAGGATGGAAGATGGAGGATCCGTCGCTCATCACCTTGTAGCTAGGGTAAAATAAGGGCTAAATCATAAACAACAATCATTAAACCCTAACAGCATAATGAAGTACAAAATGAACATATAAATTAAAGCAATAAACAACAAACTAATCTAGATTCCTATGTCAAACTTGGTTCGCCTCCATTGCTCTTCTCAATATTGCATAGGAATGCATGATTTCGAAGGATGAATGTTGGTTACTCATTCTAGTAGCATAACGATACTTGGAGACTATATCATCAAATGGCTTGGTTGAGGGTTTATTTATAGGAAGTGATTGATTTGAATGAAGGGCTATGATTGAATGTTTAATTGAACAATGTGGATAGTTAGGATCGAATAGGGTTTCCCACTCCATGAGGAGTTGTAGTCATGTGACAAGTGTAGAGAGGACCTAATTTAAATAAAAGATTATTTAAATTAGTGAGACCTGAAGTGTATTAAATGAAAAATGTACTATGTGACATGTGTTTGATTGTGATGAAAGGTGAGGGCCTAATGCAAATATTTTATTTGAATTAGTTGGGATGTGTGAAAGGGAAATTAATTAAATAAATAGGATTTATTTAATTAATGAGAAAGTGGGATAAATGGGATTAGGAATGGGATTAGGACAAAATGTCATATGATGTCTCTAGTAATGTGTTGACAAGGTGTTGCAAGACATGGACAAATTTAGGTGTCTACATTTTGCCCCTCTTTGAGATGATGTTGCGAATGTTGTGACTAAGAGAAGTAACATCATTTCAAATAAGATAGAGGAAAAGGAATGATGATGTAAAGATAGGATGATGATCCCCCCTCGCGACGATAGGCAGGTTGGACAAACACGGGTAGGTTCTCAAAAAATTAAAGGGATTGGTCAAGGAAGAAAGATAAGGGAATGGATAGAAGAAATAAATGATACGTTATGCTGCAATGAAGGTGAGAAACCATGGAGTTTGATATAGAACTAGACATTATGCACCAAGGTATAAGGACCAAGGTGATGATGTGTCTTGTGCACCCAGCATAATACAACCTTGTCTAAACGTATGAGGAAGTAAACTTAGAGCATTGAAGTCCTAATGCACAAAAGGTATGATATGACCTTAGATACAAAGGTAAATACAAAAAGTCATTCCAACATACACAAGATATGAATATTAGCTAGAAATAAGAGGGATGTGATTCAAATGCAAGATAAAATGATAACACACACAAGCAAGCAAGCAAGCATGCACAAATGATACAAAAACAAGCAAGGTATTGCCCCTATCAAGTTGTAAACTAATGATTAAGTGATTGATTGGCACTAGTGTTGTTGGCCATGCGAATCAACACCAAGATTTGATTAATGATTGATTGATTTGGTTCACGTCAAGATTAGGATCGAGACCTTTGATGTAATTGGATAATTTGACTTGATTGATATGGATAAAAGATTTACTTGTATTTGAGTTTATTTCTTGGATTTGATTTGATTGAATTGATTTGATGAATTGAATTGATGAATTGATTTGATTTGATGAATTGATGATTGGATTTGATAGAAGAAGTGATTTGATTTGGAATGATTTTGAAGAATTGGTTTGATTTGGAATGATTTTGAAGAATTGATTTGATTGGAATGATTTGATTGATTAATTGGATTGAGTGATTTGATTGAATTTGATGATATGATTGATTTGACTTTATTTGATTTGATTGAGTGATTGATTTGATTTGTAATGAATTGAATTGATGTGAAGAATTGATTTGAATTGATTTGATTTGACTTGATGATTGGATTGAATGAATTGAATCGATGATTAGATTGAGTTGATGAATTGATCATTGAATTGACTTTATTGCTTGGATTTTTGTTTGATAGTTGATTTTTTTGTATTTTGGGAATATTTTGATTTTTTTTAGATTTTTGCATGTTTTGATTTTTTTGGATTTTTGGAAATGTTTTGATTTTTTTTGTATTTTGAAATGTTTTGATTTTTTTTTGGATTTTGAATGTTTTTTTATTTGTTTTGTGTTTTTGAATGTTTTGGGATGTCAATGGATTACAATTTAGGTAGCCTTTGTGCTAGATACCAATGAGAAGGGAAAACCAAGTCTAGATGCTAGGATGGAGGTAGGATGGAATGAATGGATAAAAGGATGGATGATAGTGGAATGGAAGATGGAAGACTCATGATAAAGGGATGGATAAAAGGAATATGCGATAGTGTATGGAATGGATATATGCGTAAGAGATCAAGAATGTGATCTCCAAAGACTATGTCGCATAGGAATAACATGCCCCATTCTAGGTGCAATACTTAGAATTTTTCATGACAAAGCCTATGAAAATAGGATAATGATATGATTGGTTGGAAAGGATGAGGTACATCAAGAGATATCCAAAACATTTGTCAACATTTTGCTCCCATATCTTTATCAAGATCAAAAGGAGGAAGGGTGGATGGAAGGACTCAATACGATAGATATATGTATGTGGGTGTAATGGCTAAGGATGGTAGGATGGTATGGAAAGATAGGATATAGAAATGGTATGGAAATGGTATGATAGGATATGATAGGATGGATGAGACAACGTGCCCCCAAGTGTAAGTGACATAGAAGATCAACCTACACATGACGCATGTTTTCCAGGTTTTCATCATGGTACTTATCCAAGGTGCCACCAAGGATGGTTTTCACCATTGGATGAAGGGATTTCTCTTTACTATTTTGAATTGTTCTTTTTTTTCTATTTGTTTTTTAATATTTGGATAGGATAGGTGGATATGGACAAGAGGGACTCAAGTGTGTAGTTCCATGAAAGGCGATAGTCCCATTAGAGAGGAATGTCATCGCATGGACCATGTCATTATGCTCATCGATGTTGGTAGGGGATTGCATGAAAGTGAGATGGAGTAGGTAGATATTGGATCATGATGTGGATTATGTAGGACTTATGCAATGATGGATGAAAGGATTATGCAAAAGCATGGACCATAGGGAAGTGATGGGGAAGATATGTAGGATCATGGTTGAAGGATGGGGAGATGGAGGTATGTGGGGATGTTGTGGAATGGAAGGGAATCATGACCAATGGTTGCACACACTGTGATAAAAATTGAAATTTTTAATTTGGAAGGGGTGTAGGAAGAAATGGGCATGTTTTCTTAGGATATGGTTGATTTAGTGATTTAGGGACCCACATAGACTTAGGATTTTTATGATTTTTATTTTGCTTGTGGGGTGAATAAATTTGAGACTTTGGAATGGAATGGGATTTTTGAAATTTTTGGATGGAAGATGATTGTTGTGGTTTTTGAGATGTCGATGTGTCACTTGACTTGACTTCTTTTTTCTTAGGTATCCAAACCATTTTAGTTTTGGCCTTTTCTTTTGGAGGTATGGGCTTAGGTAGATTTTTGAATGTACTTTGCTTTGACTCTTTGCATTTGTACCATAATGCATTAAGATCCTTAGGATTTTTGGATTTATGGGTAGACGCATCCAAATGTTTATTTTTGAATCCCATGGGTTGGGTGGAAGCTTCTTGTTTAGACAATGTGTGCATTGATTGGTCATGATTAGGATTTTTAAGGGATTTATAGATGGATGGATAAGAGGGTTGGATGATAGGGATAATAGGTGTTGGGAGTAATGGTGGTAGAGTGGATGGAGGAAGGTGAATGGTCACATGCTTTTGATATTTGTAGGATAATGGAGGCGGAATGGCAACATATGTTTTAGGGGTATGGTGGGATTTATGATGGAAAGTGGTGGATTTAGGATGCATGGAGGAAGTACCAACATCATGAGATTGTTTTTCTTGGGGTGTATATCCAAGGCCATATGAGTTTGGAGGTACTTTAACATGGATGGGCTCCAAAATACCTTGTTCATGAAGGTCTAAGCCTTTACCATGATAATTCATGTTTTGGAGTATGCAATGGACTATGGGACTAGGTGTGTTTTGGGAACTAGACTTGAGTTCATTATTGGATGGAGAAGGTGTCGTGGTGGATAAAGGTTGTTGTTTTCCTAAGGAGGAACATTCATGGATGAAGGTGGTAAGACCAATGGGATATGATGGATTTGCAATATGGTTGATAGTGGATGAGGAAGATTCATTAGGATCTTGATTATCATTATGTGTGTTAAGATCCAAGCTATTTGTTTGATCTTCTATGTTTGCTTGGGAGGCATGTGTCTCATCATGACAAGAGGATGTTTGTGTATCATGGTTAAGTGGAGTGATAAGCTCTTAACCATGGAATGCATAAAGTTGAAGAAGAGGATCATCATGGCTTTCTTGATCATAGAGGGGATCTTGATCATAGATGGGAGCTTGATTATGGATATGATTATGTGTGTTATGAATGGGTTGGATGGAGGGGATTTGATCTTGATTAGAATGAGGGCTTGATGTTTCCACATGCTTAGGATTATACCCTTGACATAGCTCTTTACTTTGAGTGGAAATGGAAGTGGGAGACTCTTGGAGAGGCTCAATGGGTTGTGGACTACATGATGGGTTTGAAGGCATGGGCATGATGTTTGAGGGATCTTTGATAGGCTCAAGGATAAGTGTTTGGTGACATGGAGACAATTGATTCCTTGCTTGTAGCCAATGGATCACATCCTTCATAAGGGTATGGGTGGATGGACAATATAAGGGATGGATAATAATGGTGGAAATTATAGGCTTATGATCATGATTAGGTTGAGGGCTAATTAGATTGGATGGATTAGGATTAGGAGGGGGTAGGTCCCATGGTAGAGGGATAAATGGGATAGAAGATGTATTAGGCTTAGGGTTTTAACTTGGATTAGATGGAGGATCAAAGGGGTTGAATGGATTTATGGATTTGGATAACTCCATAGGTTTGTTTTTATAATGTTTGAACTTAGGGTATGGAGTTGGAGGATTGGCAAGTGGATTGCATGGTGATGTTGGGGTCGAACTAGGAGGATCTTGGATTGGCATGTGATTGGATGGTGATGGAAGATACTTATAGGATGCATGAGCTAGATTGGTGTTTCCCTTTTCAAAGGTGGCATTAGAACTTGAGGGCATTTGATCTTGTTTCAAGGGGTGACTTAGGCTCACATGTTCTTGTTGTGGAATGAATTGATAGGCTGATGTGGCATTGACATGGAAAGAAGTGGGATAGGTTGACGTAAGGTTGACTTGATAGGTGGATGGACTAGGTTGGTATGAAGTGGAGGGGGTGACACATAGGATTGAGGTGGAATGTGTGGATGTTGAGGTTGTAATCATTGAATGGATAGAGGATGTGTTTGTTGGGTTTGGGATTGACAAGTGGCTATGAAGTGTTGGGCTTGTGCTAGGATTTGTTGTATTTGAGGTGACTGGATTTGTTGAAATTGTTGGATGATGGCTTGGAATCTTTATATGGTTTGCTAGTCTAAGGGTTGTGGAATTTGGTGAAGTGTTTGGATGAGGTCTTGTAGTTGCGGTGCTAGGATCTTGTCTTCTAGTGTTGGTGTGGAGTTGCACATGTGTTTAAGGCTTTGCATGTTGGTTTGTTCCTCAAGGTATGCATTATTGTTTACAAGGCTCTCATGATCATTAGAACTAGGAGGGGCCCATCGAAGTATGAGCTTAGGTCTTGGATTTGTCTCATCACTAGAAATAGAGGGATGGCCACCTTGAAGTATGACCTTGGGTCTAGGATTTATCTCATCATTAGGATTAGAGGAAGGGCCTCCTTGAAGTATGAGTTTGGGATTTTAATTTGAACTAGGATTGTTAAGGATCAAGACCATTTTGGCAATTGGTTGAATAGGACTAGCATGATGATGTGGAGTGATTAGGATATGATTAGGATTAAATTGATTGGATTAGAATGTGTTGGTTAATGGATTTGTCACCTAACTCTATATACTCTCACCCGGACAAATGACAAATGTAATGAACAATTGAGCCTAATATATTGGTATTTTATAAAGGCTCTCTACTTATTTAACAAGGTGTGGCTACCTTCAAAAGATATTCTAATGAATGAAAACTACAATTGATTTTAACCAGAAAGCAAAAACAAAGGCAGAGCTTTTGACCAGAAAGCAGTAAAGGTAGGTTTACAACCAAACTACAAGAAGCATAAAGACTTCTACTGATATAACATCCATAAATTAATATAAATTGATATCATACACCATATATTCACCACCTCAAATGATATATCAAAAGATAAATGAGTCACAACAGTGAGCAAGAATCACATATATCCAACCACCTAAATACATAAATGTCATGAATACCAGCAGCAACACATTCAACATAAGCAGAACATGAATTCAAATAATCACAACACAAAGTCCATGATCATTTAAAAATCTACTGTATTAATTCTCATTGCATGTATCAAAGAATTTGAAACAAAAATTCACTATCACCCTTGCAACACAAAGTTTGTTAAAAGATCCATAACTCGACTAGTTATCCAGAATATATAGCTAAGTCGAAAAGTAACTGTCTTTAAAAACCATAACAACTTCTTGAAACAACTAATTTAAAAGATGTTTAAGGGCCCTCCAGGGCCAATAGTTTTAGAGAAAATATCATTAAATAACCAAAGCATGAAATTGAAACTAATTAAGGATTTTCAAATCCTCTTCGTCGTTGTCCACTTGATCCATCACTTCCTCTTCCTTCATCTGCTAACCTTCTCCTATGCCACTTTGCACCGCTTGAGGTACCTGTGCCTACAACCTTGCCTTGTATGCCATGTATTTGTTGATAACAGGTGTCAACGACATCCCAGGAGGAGTTCTTGTCATGTTGATCTGATGCTTCTTCTTCATCACTGCTTTATCAGAGTCCACCTTTCGATGCACCTCATCAAACTTATTTCTGGAAGTGTTGATATGAGCCACCATTTTCACAAGCCTCCCCAGTGATTCTCCCGTAATTACATTATAATTCATTACCTCTTCAGTTACCATCTTTTTGAAATTCTATTTTATTACTTTCACATCCAAGAGCTTCTCATCATCAGACCCGTTAGCCTCTACCTCCAGAGAAGCAAAGTCCCTTTTAATGTCCATCATCTCTTTGTAATAGACCGCAATTGCTTTCCTCATGTCATCCTCTACTGCGATTATGAGACAAAGTTTCCATTCAACTACATTAGCCCACACAGGTGTGTCTAGCTCTCTAGGATCAGTTACTACTTCCCCAGCCACTAAGATGCCAAGGTCCATGTCATCCATCTCTTGTATCTCTTTAGAGGCTAAAGATAGACTATGATGATCACTTCTGGCCTTTTCAAACTCTACTATCAAAACTTCCCTCTTTGCACATACAGAATCAAATAATTTTACTACCTCCTCAATAAACACAAGACCATAAAAAACAATTTTCTTGACCCACTAATCCATAGCATTTCTCAAAGATAAAGATGTTCTAACTTGTTGAAGCAAATTAGGATCAAGGATATGGAGGTCGACATTTGAGGGAGTTTCAATTATGGGTGTTATTATTTTAGCAACCGAATTGACAAAGGATGACAAAGAACTTACATGAGCTAGTAGCTTTGATTTTTTCTCCAGTAGCCCTTTTACCCTTTTAGATATATTATTGACTAAATATTTGACATAGTAAAGATCGCCTTCCATGGTAGAGGGCCCCAAATCCACTCTGCTCATTTTGAATTCATCTTCTGTTACCTCATCCTCATTTTTATCCACTACCGGGTCTGCAATTTCCAGAAATTGGTTTCTCAAGGTAGGGTCAGTCACCATCCTTGACATCCTTTTAGCACGTTTAGGCCTAGGAGTGCTTTGTAGAAAATTTTCTACAGTATCAATGCCTTCATCTGCAGGTGGAGTATACCTCTTTTTCTTTTAGACTACTTTCTTTAACCAATTGGGAGATGGGGCTGGAACATTAGCAATATTGAGATTAGCAACAAGAGGAACGGGGGAACTTGGTGGGCTTAGTAAAGAGCGCAACAGACTATTTTCTCCAATCTGAGAGAAAATGAAAGAATCACTATCACTTACAGGGTTATTCACAAGTGGCACATGGTTTGCTTTGGATGAAGAAGTAGCTAATCTGGTATTTCCTTTCGCTGGTTGAGTGTCTTGTTCACACACTGTTTTCACCTTTATAGACTCCTCAGGAGGTTTGTCATCACCTCCATTCGATTGTGAGCTGACTCTATGAAGAGTCAAGTCCAAACTGGAAGATCTTCTGTACAAATGGGCAGTTTGAGACCTACTTTGGTTTTGAGAAGCTGGATCCTTTGGCATAGTAGAACTAGCACACTCTTTTGCCTTCCCCTTTAACCATTTCTCTATTCTCCTTAACACATGAAAGGAAAGTAACTTAACATCTGTAACTTCTTTTTCAAACCATTTCATAGGAGGCAGGGGTTCCATTGACATGGCGTGATAGCCTTCATCCATTATGCCCAAACTATTGTCGACCATGTCAGGAACTTGAAGATCCATCTTGAAAGCTCAAACCTGATCCACAGTTAATCTCATCCACTTTCTCCTTTGTACCTCTCTTTCATCTACACAGTCTTCCCAAAAATCCTCGAGTTGAGGCTGATGTAGGTAAGAACCACCCCCATGCATGTTTTCCTTTATGAAGTTCTTACTGTCAAAAGCCGCACAAGGTGATAAACTGTGGAGACTAAATTCTGATAATAACTTGTCAACATTTTTGGCCCCATCATTACTTTTGCAAGAATATAAAGATAAGGTCATAGAGAAAGAGTATCTTTTCTTCTTCATGTCTTGGTATTTTACATTCACAGCCACCATCTAACAGCATAATTCCAACAACACCAGATAATCGAATGGGTACTGTGGCAATTTCAACGGGGCATTTTCATAACCCCCAATTCCTAAATAAGAGAAACGATCAAACTATATATAAAAGCTACCAAATTTCATGACCAGAGTAGACACTTCAACTAAGAACATTCGCTCTATTGATCCATCAATCTTCTTGGCTAACATCATAGAAAAAGCATCATTTACTCTCCTAAACTCTTTGATACCTTCTATTTTCTACAATGAAGGGAAAATATGGTACACATGCGTACTTGCTGCAAGATTTCGTTCAACCCTCAAACTAGGCCAAGCAGCCTCTCTTCGAACCAACACATACACCAGTTGGGAACACATGTGGGAACTCACGCTTCTTGTAAAATTCATCAATTGTTCAAGCAAACATTCACTAATAATCTTCGTCCAGTCAATGTGATGGTCCCCACAAATCAACAAAATGAATCTATACATCCAAAATTCAAAAATATCTAATTCTGGGTTACCGACTACTCTGTTCAATAAAGTTATCATGTCTGAAATTTCCTCCTTAAAATGGATCCTTTTTAGGTTGGCAGGAAGCTGAGATTTCCCAGTCTTTTTAATTTCCAACCAATTCTTAGCAATGCAAGTATGGCACCAATCTTTCCTTGCGTTATAGTAATTCTAGGCAGAAGACACAAAAACATCAGCATTATCTTCGTGTTCCTCCAAATTCAAAGCCAGGGCGACAAATTTTGAATCGACCTTTGCCACGAGGACACCATTAGAGGTTTTTTTCTCCTAGGACTCCGTAAAATATTCATTTGCACACACCACTATCAATTTAGGGCAATGCACGGTGAGTGGAAAGCCTCCAGCTTTATCCATACCACTACTAACAATCTTTCCTACCAATGGAGTTTGATTCTCAAACTACATTCTTCTCGAGAAGTCCTCCAAATCAACATGGCCTAAGTTGGTATCTCTCACCCCAGACAAACCATTCTCCACTATAGAGGCCATGGGGATTCCTTGAAATTTGAACTTCATCTTCATATACTCGAGGAACCAAAACACCAGAGACTCTGAAACATATGTAGGCAATACAAGGTAATGCAAAGCACTGACAGGAAGTTATGCAGATACATGGAAATGGAAATTTTCTAACACCCAAAGAAAGTGTTGTGCTTTTATAGTAGAGTAGAATATGAAAAATATAGAGTTGTTAATCATGCTTACCTATGAGAATGGAGTTATACTAATATCCCGCATGTAGCAAGTTAGTCGTTTAACATTCTGCAATGCATTCCCTTTGTGAAATGACACAACTTTAGGTGGAGGAAGAATTTATCAATGTCACTTCACATAAATTCACTTATGGAGAACATTAAATTCTGGCAACAAATTAAACTTTCAAATTCATTAATACATGCCTTGAGTTTCCCTCTAAAGATTATGCCACTATGTTTTCATGTACTTCCAATTAAATGCAAAGTGACAAGTGTCATTCCTTTACACCATGTGCCAGCGTAACAAAAACAATGTAGCAAGCCCTTCAAAGTCAGCAAGTTAGGCAGGAATTAAAGTTTTGAACTCCAAGTCAGAGGTTTAGAAGTTCAAGGAACTCCTGACCTCCTGACAACAAAGAGATGTCACAACACCGAGACACAAAGAAAGACTCAAGACATGGACTATTCGCATAAGTTAGCAAGTTGGGCGGTTTAAGAACTTGTGAACTCGCTGACTTCATTCAAAAATGCAAGGAATCACCGATGACTCGAAATATGACTAAGTAAAGTTGGACTCAGGATGAGAAAGTAGGAAATAACACATATAAAATGGACAAATGCTAAGATAAAACACTTTAGTACATTTTCAAAAATGGGACAACAACAGGCTCTAATTGGGGACAAGGACTAAGGAGGATGCAGAGAATCTAGACAAACCATGGCAAACAAGCCTTATTCAAACCATGGCAAACAAGCCTTATTCTAGGGGAAATAGAGTCACACCAAAAATAGAACAACACACACAAAAGAAAAACAAGGAAAGAAACTATGGTACAAGACGAGACTCGGAGATACTACCAATCAAATAACTTCAAATCTTGCCCATTGTAGGCAAGAGGTAGTGATGTTCCATCTAGATAAGCCAACCAAAATACATTTTCCCCAATAACTTCTCTGATCTTGAAAGGTCCCTTCCATAAGGAATCAAATTTCTTATGGGCTCCCTTTGGTTCTCTCTTCATGTCCCATAAAAGCATAGAATCCCCTACAACAAAGTTCCTCTGTTTAGCCTCTTTGTCAAAGTTCTTCTTCACAGTCTGTTGATGTTTGGCAATTCTATCTACAGCAATTTCCCTTTGCTCCTCTAGACAATTCAAATACAATATCCTCTTTTCCAATGCTGATTGAAACTGTTCATCTTCAATTGCCTTTTATAAACTTAATGCAGACAATTCCAAGGGAATAGGAATTGCACTGTCAACACCATACATCAGTTGAAAAGGTGACATGCCTGTATCTCTTTTATATGTAATTCTATCATCCCAAAGAGCATCATACAGGCTCTTATGCCATACCTTTTGATTTTCCTCTACTAGCTTTTTAACAATATAAATGAGATTTTTGTTACTTGATTCAGCCTACCCATTGCCCTATGGGTAATAATTAGATGAATGGGCAAGGCTAATACCAAAGTCATAGTAGAAAAGAGTAAACTCAACAGAAGAGAAGCTAGAAGCATTATTAGTCACCAACTTCTTAGGAACACCAAATCTGACTAAAATGTTTTCTTTAAGAATGGTGCAGACTACCTCAGAAGTAAATTTCTTTACCAGAATTGCTTCTACCCACTTGGTAAAATAATCTATTTCTATCAAGATGTGAGTATGTCCAACATTGGAATTGGGGTTAATAGTTCCAATGAAGTCCAATCCCCATTGTTGAAATGGTTCATCTATAACCACTAGTCTCAAAGGCAAGGCAGTTAACTGAGGCCTACCTGTAAACTTTGAACATTTCTCACACTTCGATACCCAGTTGTAGGCATCTCTGAACATACCAAGCCAATAAAAACATTACCTCAATATCTTAAAAGTTGTCATTGATGCAGAGAAGTGTCCTCCACAGGCTTCATCATGGAAAGTCTCTAGCAATTTCTTCTGTTGCTCCTTATCTACGCATCTTAGAAATGTTCCATCTATTCCTCTTTTATATAGATTACCTCCCTAGAGGACATATTTATTTGCCTTGAGTTTTAGATTTCTCCTTTCTTTGGCAGAGAGGTGAGATGGACATTCACCATAAGTTAAGAAGTAAGAAACATCAGAAAATCAATCATTAGTATTACTAGTGAAAAGTACTAGGGGCAATTCTTCACCTTTGTCAACCTTGTTTTTAGAAATCATCTTGCACAACCCTTTGCCTCTAACCAAATTGGTAGGCTTGATCTCAATATCATACTCTTGAACCTTAGCTATCCAGGCTCCTCTACTATTACAACCTATTTCCTGCTAAGTAAGGATACTTTTTAGAGCTGATTCTGGGACATACACAATAGCATGTGAATGCAGGATATAAAATTTGAATCTTTATAAAGCTTTCACCATGGCATATGCATGTTTCTCTAGAGTAGAGTATTTCAATTCATGTTTCTTTAATGGCACACTCATGAAGGAAATGGGAGCTTCTATCCCCTGTTCGTTCTTCTGTAGTAAAATAGCTAATAGAGTGTGCTCGGAAGCATAGCAATAGATGATAAAATCCTTTTGAAAATCAATATGTACAAGTGTGGGTGCATTAGCAATGGCTACTTTAATGTCTTCGAATGCTTGTTTACCTTCAGCATTCCATTTAAAGGCAGGATGGTTTTTCATCATTTCTGCGATGTGCCTAGTTAACTCAGCAAAGTTAGGAACAAATCTTCTTAGGAAGTTTACCTGACCAAAAAACAATCTTGTGCTACTCTTGGTCATAGGTAAACTCAACTACTAAATTGCCTTGACTCTATCTGGATCAATTTTTATCCCATCTTTTGAGACAATGTGACCTAACAGCTTCCCTTCTATAACTGTGAAGATTGACTTCTTCGGAATTAAAGAAATGCCATGTTCCCTACAACACTGCAGAACTATCTCCAAATCATGAAAATGGTTAGCTCTTTTCTTAGACAAGACTGTTAAGTCATCGAGGTAAACCACAATAATTTTGTTCTTCAAGTCACCAAAAGTCAAGTCCATTGCTCTCTGAAATGTGGCTCCAGCATTAATAAGACTGAAAGGCATTCTATTATATGCAAAGACACCAATTGGAGTAGTAAAATCTATTTTGTGTTGATCCTCCTAAGCCACTTCAATTTGATTATACCTTGAGAATCCATCAAGCATAGACATCACCTCCAAACCAAATATAGTCTGCAAGATATGATCCATTACTAGTAAGGGATAGTTATCTTTCAGGGAGGCTTGATCAAATTCTTGAAATCGACGCAAATTCAAATCTCCCCATTCTTTTTCTAATAGGTACAATATTTGCCACCCAGGTAGAGTGGTGAATGGGGTAAATGATTTTGGCCTTTAGCATCTTGTCAATTTCATTGAAAATAGCCTCTGCCACCTTTGGGTTATAAGTTTTATGTTTTTGCCTGAAAGGTACAATGCCAGGCTTCAGTGGAATACGATGTTGCATTTCTCCATTCCTAATTTTCTTTAGATCAGCATAACACCATGCAAAAACATCTCTATATCTAGTGAGCAAAGAAATTAAATGTTCCCTCTCTTTCTAGGAATAGCATTTGCCAATACACACAATCTTCAGATCATCTTCTGTACCAATATTCACTCGATCATAATCAGCCGAAGCTGTAATGGAAACTTTACTTTTCTTCTTGAGGTACAGATCATGTCGATTGAAAAGATCTTCAAGTGAGACTAGACCCTTAGGAATTTTATTCCCTTTTAACTGAACAACTCCTGAGCTTGGGTTATTAAGGGAACTTATCTCTCCTTCCAACACATCATTACTTTCATCACTACTACCCTTAAAGAACACACTGGCGAAAAAAATTAACTTTTTCCAAAAATGAAATAATCTGTCAATCAGAATTAAAGACTTGCCAGTGATTAACATTTTTAGGAACACTAGGCATGTATACCACTTCAATCTTGTATGGATTATTTTGAAATTTGGATGGGGTAAGAGAAGGGATGTTGAAATGGATAAGGAATCAGCCCTAGTATTCTATTCTCTGGGTATTGCCTCTATAGAAAAGGCATCAAAGTCTTCAATACAGTCCCACACCCTATTCCAGTAATGCCTTAGTCTACCATTTTTTACTATATATAATCTCCTTACTTGTGTAACAATCAACTCAACATCACCTCTAACTTTCAGTTGCTTCACACCTTTTTCTCTAGCTAATTCTAGACCTAACAGTAAGGCCTCGTATTCTGCAGTGTTATTTGTATTTTCAAAATCAAGTTAAAAGGCAAATGGAAAGACATAACCATCTAGAGAAATTAGAACCACCCCAGCCCCTGACCCTGCGATAGAGCAACTACCATTAAACTCTAAGGTCCATAATTCATTGACCAAATCAGGGCTTATTAGGTCTACATTACCATCATCTGATGACGTACACATGTAAGTGCCAGGCCCAGTTTCTACAAACAGGATATCTGCTCTAGGGTCTCCAGATTTTAATACAGTAAATTTAGCCTTAGGTTCTAGATTCAGACGAACCTTCTTTCAATCTATAGGTATAAGAGCATGTGACTAGTCCATCTGAATCTCACCACCCAGATCTTTGTAGAAACTACGGCTTAACAACATCCCACAACTTGCTGGTATGTCTACTACAAGTATGGTTAGTTTCAACCTTTTCTTGGGAAAGGCAGCTAGAGCAACTTAAGCATCTTTGATTTGGCCAAGGATAGGTACAAGGGAACCATCCATTGAGAAGCATCTACCATGAGAAGGTGTATATGATAAATCTAGGGCTTTGGCAACTTGGGCAAGCATCACATTTTCTAAAGCTCTAGAATCAATAACACAATTGCTAAGTTTATAACCAGTGATGTATAAAGATATATAAAAAGGCTCTAATTTCTTGAATGGGTTTTGAGGATTGGAGTCTTGGGAGTGGGAGTTTGAACAATTTTGGTGGCTAACATGTATTTCAGCCTCATCAGACACTTGAGCATTACAATTGGAGGGAGACAATTCTTGTTTGACATATCTAACCAATCTATCTAGTTCAGATGGGTTGAGCCTAAGGTATTCATCTTGTGAAATTTGATTTTTTGTGTTTTTACATGACTCAACAATATCAAATGAACTAGAGACAAGAGTTTTAGAAGATGAAGTAGATGGTACCTCTGTTACTGCAATTCTCGGTGTAATGTCCTCCACCTTCTTGGTATTGCTCTGCAATGTTATAATATACTTAGGCACAAAGGATGAGCTCCTAGGCTGGTTTTGAGGATTTTGTCCTTTCTGCACTTATTGCCGTCTGGTAAACACTGCACAATTGGGATCATCAAGTTCAGTGAAAACATCTTCTCCACTTCCATCATCTGACTCATATTCAAATAAATTAACACTAGCATCACCAGGTGTAGAAAGTTTCTCCACATGTGGCTCTTCTACATGCTCATTCATAGAGAGCATTTGCATGAATATCGTCATCTCAAGACAAGATGCCCCATCATGATCAGAGGTAAGATGAAAGTTGCATACTATATGGTTGTTTTTACTCATTGAGGGTTCTCCTTCAATTGCTAACCTTTGGGTTGGGCCGGGCAGCTGTAATGTCCTATTATAACCCACTTGGATAGACTGCTGAGGGCTTTTAGGCATCTGCCTCTTTAGAGTGATAATGTCATTTGCCAACCTCTGAATAACAGGATCAGTAGAATTAGTAGCTGCATTTTTACTTGTTTGTAATTCTTTTTTCCACTTTCTTGCGGTTATTAGATCATCTTCTATGGCAATGGCTAACGATTGAGCATCAGCCAAGTTAGGGACTCCTTGTCTCTTTATGGCATAACTGACATCAGGGGGCAACAAATTGACAAAGAAACACATCAACAATCCATCACCAGGTTTGACATTAGTAGGAATTCTATTTGCCAGACTATTGAACTTGGCTACATACTCCCTCATTTGCTCATGAATCTCTTTCTTCATGGTGGAAAGTTGAGCTACCAATGTGTGTTCATTGTCAGTAGTGTTGAATCTATCTTCAAATTGACATCTCATAGTAGCCCAATCTCTAATAGAGGCATTAGGGAGATGATAAAACCATCTGACAGTAGTATCAGCAAGAGACTCAACAAATAGCCTAACAAACACATCTTCATGCTAGACTCCTTAAATAGAGCAAGTGGCAAAGAAAGAAATTATATGTTCTTCTGCAGTAACCTTCCCATCACCCTTAAACTTTGGTAAGATTATACTTGACCCTCTAGGTAAATCGTGCAAATTTGCCCCAAGATTAAGTGGTCCAATAGTAGCTCCCCATGGAACAGGTGGAGGTTGAGGATGAGTCATATTAAAAGGGGGAAAATTTGCTTATAATGGCAAGACAGTACCATGCAAAGTCAAGATTTGACAGGATAAACTAGCAAAACCTCTTGTGGGTGGGGGAGAAGATGGTCTGCTCAAAGATTTGACTCTTCTTGTGGGAGAAAAAGGAGCAAAGTTTAAAGACTAAAGAAAATCAAAGTCAACATCAACAATACCCCTTTGTCTATCCCCTCAAGTATATCTTTTCATAGCCCACTTTCACAACTAAAGAATGGTAATAGTAAGAACAATCAAGTAGAGTCGCCAAACCACTTACTGGTTAATATGAGGGTGAACCGATCATGCAGGAACTTGATTTCTTGGTCTGATAGCAAGATTCCTTGATCTATTATCAGGAACTGCTTGGATTTGCAAAGGTCTTTCTCTCCTAATAACTAGAACAACTCCTTCAATAAAGACTATCTCTTGAGCATCAGCAAAATGACGTGTGTTTTCTCTTATAATTTCACCAAGTTCTTCTTCTTCTTCTAGAACTTCATCAACCTGGTGATATTGTTGGTTCATTCTTTGGGTTTACCAAGCAACAAGTCTAAGATTGGTAACAATATCTTTTTGATCTCCTACTAGCTAGTCTACGTTAGGTTTCAAGACTAGTGCACGTCTTCTACGAAGAACCATAAAGTCCAACAAAGCAACTCACATAGCATACATATATACAGGTTTGATATTATTTTCAAGTCCCCAGCAGAGTCACCAAAAATCTGTTGGTTAACAGATTTGTCACCTAACTCTATATACTCTCGCCCAAACAAGTGACAAATGTAATCAATAGTTGAGCCTAATATATTGGTATTTTATAAAGGCTCTCTACTTCTTTAACAAGGCGCAACTACCTTTGAAAGATATTCTAATGAATGAAAACCATAATTGCTTTTAACTAGAAAGCAAAAACAAAGGCAGAGCTTTTGACCAGAAAGTAGTAAAGGTAGGTTTACTACCAAACTACAAGAAGCTCAAAGACTTCTACTGATATAACATCCATAAATTAATATAAACTGATATCATACACCATAAATTCACCACCTCAAATGATATATCAAAAGATAAATGATTTGCAACAGTGAGCAAGAATCACATATATCCAACCACCCAGATACACAAATGTCATCAATACCAGCAGCAACACATTCAACATAAGCAGAACATGAATTCAAATAATCACAACACAAAGTCCATGATCATTTAAAACTCCACTGTATTAATTCTCATTGCATGTATCAAAGTAATTGAAACCAAAATTTACTATCACCCTTGCAACACAAAGTTTGTCAAAAGATCCATAACTCGACTAGTTATCTAGAATATATAGCTAGGTCGAAAAGTAACTGTCTTTAAAAACCATAACGACTTCTTGAAACATTCGATCTAAAAGATGTTTAAGGGCCCTCCAGGGCCAATAGTTTTAGAGAAAATATCATAAAATAACCAAAGCATGAAATTGAAACTAATTGAGGATTTGCAAATCCTCTTCATTGTTGTCCACTTCATCCATCACTTCCTCTTCCTTCATTTGCTCACCTTCTCCTATGCCACTTTGTGCCGCTTGAGGTACCTATGCCCACAACCTTGCCTTTTATGCCCTATATTTGTTGATAACAGGTGTCAACAACATCCCAGGCAGAGTTCCTGTCATGCTGATTCGATGCTTCTTCATCACCGCTCTATCAAAGTCCACCACCTTTCGATGCACCTCATCAAACTTATTTCTGGCAGTGTTGATATGAGCCACCATTTTCGCAAGCCTCCCTAGTGATTCTCCTATAATTACATTATAATTCATTACCTCTTTAGTTACCACCTTTTTGAAATTTTGTTTTATTACTTTCACATCTAGGAGCTTCTCATCATCAAACCCGTTAGCCTCTACCTCCAGAGCAACAAAGTCCCTTTTAATATCTGTCATCTCTTTGTAATAGACCGCAATTACTTTCCGCATTTCATCTTCTGCTATGATTATGAGACAGAGTCTCCATTTAATTACATTGGCCCACACAAGGGTGTCTAGCTCTCTAGGATTAGTTACTACTTCATCAACCACTAAGATGCCAAGGTCCATGTTAGTCATCTCTTGTATCTCTTTAGAGGCTAAATATAGACTATGATGATCACTACTAACCTTTTCAAACTCTACTATCAAAACTTCCCTCTTTGCATATATAGAATCAAATAATTTTACTGCCTCCTCAATAAACATAAGACCATCAAAAATAATTTTCTCGACCCACTAATCCATAGTATTTCTCAAAGATAAAGATGTTCTGACTTGTTGAAGCAAATTAGGATCAAGGATATGGAGGTCGGCATTTGAGGGAGTTTCAGTTGTGGGTGTTATTATTTTAGCAACCGAATTCACAAAGGATAACAAAGAACTTACATGAGCTAGTAGCTTTGAATTTTCCTCCAGCAGCCCTTTTACCCTTTTAGATATATTATTGACTGAATATTTGACATGGTAAAGATCATCTTCCGTAGTAGAGGGCCTCAAATCCACTCTGCTCATTCTGAAGTCATCTTATGTTACCTCATCCTCATTCCTATCCACTACCGGGTCTATAATTTCTAGAAATTGGTTTCCTAAGGTAGGGTCAGTCACCCTCCTTGACATCCTTTTAGCATGTTTAGGCCTAGGAGTGCTTTGTAGAAAATTTTCTATAGTATCAATGCCTTCATCTACAAGTGGAGTATACCTCTTTTTCTTTTGGACTACTTTCTTCAACCAATTGGGAGATGGGGCCAGAACATTAGCAGTATTAAGATTAGCAACAAGAGGAACAGGGTGAGAATTCTGCTCCAAGGATTCATTTTGATGGGGGGAACTTGGTGGGCTTACCAAAGAGTGCAACAGACTATCTTCGCCAATCTGAGAGAAAATGAAAGAATCACTAACACTTACAAGGTTATTCACAGGTGGTACATGGTCTACTTTGGATGAAGAAGAAGCCAATCTGGTATTTCCTTTTGCTAGTTGAGTGTCTTGTTCACACACTATTTTCACCTTTATAGACTCCTTAGGAGGCCTGTCATCACCACCATTTGATTGTGAACTGACTCTATGAAGAGTCGTATTCAAACTAGAAGATCTTCTATACAAATGGGTAGTTTGAGACTTGCTTTGGTTTTGAGAAGCCAATTTTTTTGGCGTAGTAGAACCAGCACACTCTTTTACCTTCCCCTTTAACCATTTCTCCATTCTCCTTAACACATGAAAGGAAAGCAACTTAACATTTGTAACTTCTTTTTCAAACCATTTCACAGGAGGCAGGGGTTCCATTGACACGGCATGATAGCCTTCATCCATTATGCCTGAATTATCGTTGACCATGTTAGGAACTTGAAGATCCAGCTTGAAAGCTCGAACCTGGTCCATAATTTATCTCATCCACTTTCTCCTTTGTACCTATCTTTCATCTACACAGTCTTCCCAAAAATCCTTGAGTTGAGGCTGATGTAGTTAAGAACAAGCCCCATGCATGTTTTCCTTTATGAAGTTCTTACCGTCAAAAGCCATGAGGGGTGATAAACTGTGGAGACTGAATTATGATAATAACTTGTCAACATTTTTGGCCCCATCATTACTTTTGCAAGAATAGACAGACAAGGTCACAGGGAAAGAGTATCCCTTCTTCTTCATGGCTTGGTATTTTACATTCATAGCCACCATCTGAAGGCATAATTCCAAGAACACTAGATAATCGGATGGGTACCATGGAAATTTCAACAGGGCATTTTCATAACCCCCAATTCTTAAATAAGAGAAACAATCAAACTGTATATAAAAGCTACCAAATTTCATGACCAGAGAAGATGCTTCAACTGAGAACCTTTGCTCTATTGAGCCATCAATCGGTTTGGCTAACATCATAGACAAAGCATCATTTACTCTCCTAAAATCTTTCATACCTTCCATTTTCTGCAATTGAGGGAAAATATGGTACACAGGCATACTTGCTACAGGATTTCCTTGAACCTTCAAACCAGGCCAAGCAGCCTCTCTTCGAGCCAACACATACACCAGTTGGGAACACATGTGGAAACTCACGCTTCTTGTAAAATTCATCAGTTGTTCATGTAGACTTTCACTAATAATCTTTGCCCAGTCAATATAATGGTCCCCACAAATCAACAAAATGAATCTACACATCCAAAATTCAAAAATATCTTATTCTGGGTTCCCAACTACTCTTTTCAGCAAAGTTATCATGTCTGAAATTTCCTCCT
The DNA here is from genome assembly GCA_027924645.1 of Cunninghamia lanceolata. Classification (NCBI taxonomy): domain Eukaryota; kingdom Viridiplantae; phylum Streptophyta; class Pinopsida; order Cupressales; family Cupressaceae; genus Cunninghamia; species Cunninghamia lanceolata. The sequence goes on along the minus strand of BSBN01001410.1, from coordinate 822,276 downwards.
TAAAATGACTCCTTTTTAGGTTGGCAGGAAGCCGAGATTTCCTAGTCTTTTCAATTTCCAACCAGTCCTTAGCAATACAAGTATGGCACAATCTTTCCTTTCATTATAGCAATTCTAGGTAGAAGACACAGAACCATTAGCATTATCTTCATGTTCCTCCAAATTCAAAGCTAGGGTGACAAATTTTGAATCAACCTTTGCCACAATGGTGCCATTAGAGGTTTTTATCTCCTGGGACTTCGTAAAATAGCCATTTACACACGCCACTATCAATTCAGGGCAATGCATGGTGAGCGGAAAGCCTCCATCTTTATCCAGACCACTACTAACCATCTTTCCCGCCAATGGAGTTTGATTCTTAGACTACATTCTTCCCCAAAAGTCCTCCAAATCAACATGGCCTAATTTGGCATCTCTCACCCCAGACAAACTGTTCTCCACTATAGAGGCCATGGGGACTCCTTGAAATTTGAACTTCATCTTTATATACTCGAGGAACCAAAACACCAGAGACTCTAAAACATATGCAGGTAATACAGGGTAATGCAAAGCACTGACAGGAAGTTCTTTATGCAGATACATGGAAATGGAAATTTTCTAACACCCCAAAGAAAGCATTGTGCTTTTATAGCAGAGTAGAACAAGAAAAAGATAGAGTTGCTAATCATGCTAACCTGTGAGAATGGAGTTATGTTGATATCCCGCACGTAGCAAGTTAGTCGTTTAACATTCTGCAACGCATTCCCTTTGTGAAATGATGCAACTTTAGGTGGAGGAAGAATTTATCAATGTCACTTCACATAAATTCACTTATGGAGAACATTAAATTCTGGGGGTGAATTAAAATTTCAAATTCATTAATACATGCCTCAAGTTTCCCTCTGAAGATTGTGCCACTGTGTTTTCACATACTTCCAATTAAATGTGAAGTGACAAGTGTCATTCCTTTACACCATGTGCCAGGGCAACAAAAACACTGCAGCAAGTCCTTCAAAGTCAGCAAGTCGGGCAAGAATTGAAGTTTTGAACTCCAAGTCGAAGGTTTAGATGTTCAAGGAACTCCTGACCTCCCAATAACAAAGAGATTTCACAACATCGAGACACAAAGAAAGACTCAAGACATGGACTATTCGCACAGGTCGGGAAGTCAGGCAGTTCAAGAACTTGTGAACTCGTTGACTTGATTCAAGAATACAAGGAATCACCGACGACTCAAAATATGACTAAGTAAAGGTAGACATCGGATGAGAAAGCATGAAATAGCACATATAAAGTAGACAAAGGCTAAGATAAAACACTTTAGTGCATTTTTAGAAATGGGACAACAAAATGAAGATGATGATTTGTAATGATTAGGAATGATTAGGATGTGATTAGGATATGACAAGGATGGTTAGAGTTTTTCTTAGGATGAAACGATAAGGATGAATATGTCTTAGAGTGAATGTGTTGGCAAGAATGTTTAGGATGATGTATTTATGTATTTGTGTTTATAGCTTGATTTGGCAATTTGCAAACAAATGATTTCACATGTACACACATGAATCACACATGCAAGACACATAAGCAAGTTTGACTTTGAAATTGAATGTTGTGATTAAGCAAGCACTTAAATACACATCAACAATCCTATGATTAGTTAGGTAGGTGTGACCAAATAGGTCTTACTCTAGGATGTACAAGTTTGACTAAGGATGTCCCCAATATACTCAAGGTACGGTGGACCCAATTCTATGAAATGAAAGAAAAATAATGCCAAACAACCAGGAGAAAGGGGTAACCCACCCTTCACCTTCACTTCCCTGAGGTATAAAGTTCTTGGGGGCTTAGCCCAAATGATAATATTTTGACTTCCAAGAGGGTGTCTTTTGATTCACACCTCTCTATTTAGACTCCATTGGAATGCTAGAGTTGAGGTTGTCCCTTCGAGTGGTGTGTCTCAAAGTAGGCCTCCTAGGAAGGGTATGACAAAAGCAAACCAAGTGGTTGTTTTTGATCTCCAAGATCACCTTGTGATGTGAGGAGAGAGCATACACACACACACTTGATTCACACTCGCATTTATTAATTTCCCTTGAAGAAATTCAAATGTGTGGTGTGAAAATGAATGGATGAGAGGTGTTTTTGATTCTCAAGTTCGTACGAAGCGCATGAGAAGAGCATACACACCTTTAATCTCACTCAAGTTCACCAAACAATGCAAACACTTATTTTTTTTAATCCAAAGTCAAAATGTGTGATGGAAGACAATTATTTCTTTTAGACCTGATTTGAATGTGTGACAACAAACAATGATTCATTTTAATGCCCAAATCAAAATGTGAAGGCAAACAAGTTGTTCTTTTTATGCCCAAATTGAAGTGTGTTTGCAAATAATGATTATGAAGAAATGAAAAGAGATGAAAGATGAATGGATTGCACCTAAATATTTTCATCCTTAAAATTACTGCTATGACTGATAGTGATGTTGTTACAGTGTTGTATGAACACCTGAAAGTCATCAAAACCAAGAACAAACAAGAAACTTGCAAACCCTAGTGCGTTATGTGAAAAATGAGCAATCTGATTAAATCTGATGCTAAATGAATAGATACAGAAAAATGGATTGCATATTCAAAAAAATTAAGAAATTCTAAGTTGTTTCAAAAAAAATTGCACTAAAATCTGATAAAAATTACTCAAGATATGCTCACTTGAACTTTAAAACTAGGGTTGACTTTGACTATGAATAACAAGAAAACTTGGTAGAATATGATGATGAAACCTATACCACTATGAAGCTAGCTAAGTCACCTTTCCAACGAGTCTTTTTTTGTGAAATTCCAACCTGGTATGATAAAGTTATGACAAAAAGAAAAAATGTGCCCTATTAGGGCATGAGGAGGAGCAAGGTCAAGTCTGGTTGTTAATTGATAGCTAGTAGCTAGCATTTAAGCTGGTCACATGAGTGGTTAAGGAACTTGGTGGTCTACTTGGGCGGTTAGTGCTTAAATAGCCCCCTAGTCACCCATGTGACCAGGGGCCAAACTATAGAAAAAAATAAAAATTAAATGAAAGGGGAGGGCGCGACTATTAGCCCCTCCTCGTAAACCTGTGACCGAGGGCTTATATTTTAAGCCCTAAGGTATACCCATGACTGTGATTGTGTGTTTTAGACGGTGGCAGTGGAAGTTTGAGTGTGCAGTGGGATAGTTTTGGAATGGATGTAAGAGGTGGCCAGCGAGAGGAGTGGAGCGGAGCTCTAGCGGAAGCTAGGGTTTAGGAGAGGCGTCAATGGCGTTGAAGGTGGGTTTCCAAGGAGTAGAAATAGTGGGTGGTGAGGATTAGGTCATTGCCCATGGCAGCAATGAGTGTTAGGGTCTGGAGTCAGAGGAAGCTCGGTGGCGGAGGTGAAGTGTTGGAAGCCGAGGTAGGCGGCGCTAGAGTTAGGGTTTCGGGTCAAAGGAAGCATGGTGGCAACAGTATGAACGAAGGCAGTGACAGATACTTCAAAGGTAGGGACAAGGAGGTAGATGGAGGTAGGAAGGATCCAAATTGTTGTTAATGGTAGCGATGAAGTCAAGAAAGTGGTGGTGACGAGATGTTTTCACAGTGGTGATCAGGGTTTAGACATTCAAACCTGCGACCAAAGCTCACCCTGCAACAAATTAACATCAAATCCTGCAACACCAAAAATGTTATCCACCAAAGATTTCACAAAAAACTAGAAATTCAATTGAAGACCCCTGCACAGGGGTTGTACGGGTCCATACAGATCCATACGGTATGGCCCTGCGACATGGGCCAAAGTAAAAAAAATTCAATTTTTTTCCTGCAATGAAATATCAAGTGTTATATGTCATTTTTCACCTGTAGGGCCTCCCAGATGCAACGACAAGGTCTGTTTTAGGCCAAGAGGTCACGTGCAAAACTTGATTTTCAGAAATTATCAAAAATCATTAGATTTGCAAGATTCGTGTCGGGTTCACCAAATGTAGTTGGGGTAAAATCAGGGCTAATCCATAAACAACAATCATTAAACCCTAACAACACAATGAAGTACAAAATGAACATAGAAATCGAAGCAATAAACAACAAACTAATCTAGATTCCTATGTCAAACTTGGTTTGCCTCCATTTCTCTTCTCAATCTTGCATAAGAATGCATGATTTCGAAGGATGAATGTTGGTTACTCATTCCAGCAACATAACAATACTTGGAGACTAGATCATCAAATGGCTTGGTTGAGGGTTGATTTATAGGAAGTGAGTGATTTGAATGAAGGGCTATGATTGAATGTTCAATTGAATGATGTGGGAGATTAGGATCGAATAGGGTTTCCCACTCCATGAGTAGTTGTAGTCATGTGATAAGTGTAGGGAGGACATAATTTAAATAAAAGATTATTTAAATTAGTAGGACATGTGAAGTGTATTAAATGAAAAATGTACTATGTGACATGTGTTTGATTGTGATGAAAGGTGAGGGCCTAATTCAAATATTTTATTTGAATTAGTTGGGACATATGAAAGGGAAATTAATTAAATAAATAGGATTTATTTAATTAATTAGAAAGTGGGATAAATGGGATTAGGAGTGGGATTAGGACAAAATGTCATATGATGTCTCTAGTAATGTGTTGACAAGGTGTTGCAAGACATGGACAAATTTAGGTGTCTACACACCTGAATACTTTCAATATGTTTGTTACCCAGTTGACCTTTGTTGGTGTGAATATGGAGGAGGATTGATGTATGACATTATTGTGTTCCTTACCAAATTCATGGGACCACCTTGTTATGGCCATTGGGAGTACCACTACCACCTTCAAGATGGATGAAGTGGTTTCTTTGTTATTGTCTGAAGAGATGTAGAACAAATATTTTGAGTCGGATAAGGAGGCTCTTGTGGTTTGTGGTAGATCTAAAGAGAAAGGGAAGAAAAAGGATAAGAACAACGAAGAAAAAGAAAGATCCAAATCCCATGGGAGACCCAAGTCTCTTGGAATTTCCTAGGCTCTATGTTGGAATTGCAAAAAATCTGGTCACTTCTACAAGGAATGTAAGGAGGATAAAAATAAAAAGAACTATGATTTGGATTCTAACAAGTCCTCTCAGGATGAAGGAGAAGCGTTTGTTGCTGCGTTGGCAACACATGCATCTAAGAATGTATGGATTATTGAATCTAGTGCATCTTTTCACATGACCTCTCATCGAGGTTGGTTTTCAAAGTATGAATAATATGATGGTGGTAAGGTGTACTTGGGAGATGACTCTCACCTAAATATTGTTGGCTGTGGAAGAGTCTTGATTAGATTTCCTAATGAACGAGTGAAGGGGATCAATAGTGTTCTATATATCCCTAGTTTGGTACATAATCTATTATCTGTAAGTAAGTTGAATGATGTGGGAGTGCAGGTTATTTTCACAAATGCAGGATGCAAGATGAATAGAGGAGCTATGGTGCTAGCTTAGGGTGTTTAGATTGGCACTCTATTTCAGCTTGATGCATGTGAAATATGGTGCAATATTTCCTTTGTTTCAAAGAAGATAACTTCAGAGTCTTCATCCTCACCATCGGAACTAGTAGCGAAGAGGACTGTTGCATCTACTTTTGATGGTCATGTTTTTTGGGTACCTAAGGGTGCTCATTCTATGGAGATGAAACTTCCAGCTAAGAAGACAATGTTATGGCACCAAAGGCTTGGTCATATTGGTGAAAAGGGTTTGAGGACCCTGAAAAATAAAAACCTTGTTGAGGGTATGAATGTTGTAATCTTGAGTTTGATTTTTACAAACATTGCATCTAGGGAAAACAAAACTATGTTCAGTTTTATTCCAGTTCTCACAAATCTTCTGAGGTGTTGAACTTGATTCATTATGATGTGTTTTGTCCTGTTAATGTTCCTTCAATTTCAAAATATGTTTACTTTGTTTCATTCATTGATGATTACAATAGAAGGACATGGGTGTATTTCCGTAGAAGGAAATCTAAAGTCTTTAGTAGATTCAAAGAGTTCAAATCTCTTGTAGAGAATCAAAAGGATAGAAAGATTAAGTGTTTGAGGACTGATAACAGTGGTGAGTATTATTTAGTAGATTTCAACAAGTTTTATAAAGAACATGGGATTGAGAGGCACAAGATAACTCTATATACCCCTCAATAGAATGGAGTTGCAGAGAAGATGAACAGAATATTGATGGAGAGGGCAAGGAGTATGCTAAGTGGAGTTGGACTTGAACAAAAGCTCTGGGCTGAAGGTGTTTCTACTGCTTGTTACCTAGTTAACAGGTCTCTTACATCGGCGCTTGTTGATAAGGTACCTATGGAGGTGTGATCTGGTAAAAATCTTTCATTGAGACACATTTGAGTATTTGGTTGTGAGGTATATGTACATGTGCCTAAGGATAAGAGGTCTAATTTAGAGAACAAGGGTGTGAAGTGTATCTTCATCGGTTATGGCATCAGTGTGAAAGGGTACAAGCTTTGGGATCCAATGGCTAAGAAATTTCTATATAGTAGAAGTGTGACCTTCAGAGAGCTCAATCCTTCTTCTATTATTCTACAACCAAAGAAAGAAGAAGAGAAAGAGGATGTGGTTAAGCTTCCTTCCACCCCTGAGAAAGTTGAACCAAAAACATCTATTGGACCTGACGATGAGGAGAGCTCTAGAATCTCTGAAAGTTTAGAAGAAGATGGAGAACCTCAACCTCAATCTTTGAGGAGATCCACGCAAATAAGGAGGTAACCTGATAGGTTTGGTTATTCATTGCATGATTCCAGTTGTATTTTTTCTTTGATTTCTAACACTAATGAGCCTCGGACTGTAAGCAAGGCTATGGGTATGAGAGATGTAGATTTTTGGAAAGAGGCCATGGAAGAAGAGATGGCTTCCTTAGAGAAAAACAATACTTGGGATCTAGTGCCCTTGCCTGATGGATGTAAACCTATTGGTGCGTGAGGTGGAACCAATGCTTTGATATGCATTGATTAGATTTGTTACAATAGATTTTCACTATTGCAATTTGATGTTCTTAGGCCAAGAATATTCATGATTGGCCTAAACTTAGTATTTTTCATCATCTCAACAGACAATTGACATCTTCCATTTTTAGTTATATTTTTAAAAAATATATTCCATATCTTATTCACATTTCTTCTACAAGTACATTCATAAATCTTATCACCCATTGGTTTTAGAAATTCTCATTAATTTCAATAAAAAACTAAGACACAAAATTCTAGGAGGTGTTCTCAATGGAAAACTTGAATCATTAGATACATTTTTCTCATTCAACACTTGATCACTAGGTGTAGCATCTATATTCACATTTACAAATGCATCACTATTTTCAATCAATGATTGAATATTTTGTACAATATCAATTTGAGATGGCAAACATGGCATACCTTCAACTCTTGCATTCGATTTCTTACTTGCACAAAGTTTTTGCATTTGTTCCCTTTGTTTCTCCACATCCTTCTCTCTCTTAGATGCTTCATGATCCAATTCAATTAGCAAAGATGGTCAATCTTCATTTGTGGAGTTCAATTTCTTATTTTGATGAAGTTGTCTCATTCTTTCTCTTTTCTTTGCATTCTCGACTTCATGCAGCTCTAGTGTGAGTCTTTGGTTGTTTCCTTGAAATGATATTGAATTCTATATCAATCTAAAAAATGGTCAAAAGAACACAAAAAATATCTAATAATTTATCAAATTATAATACAAAACATGCACAATTAGAATGTTTTATATCAATGTAAGACAAAAAACTAGTTAATTTGCTCAATCAAGTGTTGCAATTCCTCAAAACATGTAAACAATGATTTGCAATATCAAATTTGATTTAAAATATTTAATTGGAATCTTCTATATCAATACAAGAACAAAAATTGAACTAGTTTTGTCAACCAATCGTTGGAGAACCTCGAAAGCATCAAAAGTGTCTTTGCATGTTGAAAGGAAGCAAGGTATGCGAAAATGCTTCCTACACTAATCTACTGAGGAAAGATTTATGCAAATTTTAACTTTTTAAGTTATAGATTAAGATGCACATTAACTTAAAGGTAATAACAACATTCAAATGCAAATACAAAACTCACAACACAAGATGTATGTGGGGAAAACCCTTTTGGGTGAAAAACACCACAGTCCAAAGCCACCCAATATATTATTCAGGATTCAAGAAGATTACAATATACTTGGAGAGCAAGCTTTCACAGGAGTATAACCAACCAGAGATCCAGAGGCAACTCAACATCTATAAGACTCTCCATCCATCTAATACCATTCTCTCACTTGTCAAACACCTTTCAAGATCTAATAGAATGACAAGATTTAACTACTAGGGGCCGAGAGGCCCATAGACTCTGAACACCATTTGATCTTCTCCATGTTCACAAGTTTTATCAAGGCAACTGCAACATTCGTCAAAGTGTCAACTTTTTCCAAATTCATCTTCCCATCCTCTACCATGTCATGAACAAAATGGTACTAGACATCAATATGCTTAGTCCTCACATGGAAAGTAAGAGTCTTTGCCAAACATATGGCACTCTGACTATCAGAACAAATGGTAATCTTCCCTGCATTAAACCCAACATCATAACACAGTCTCTTAAGCCAAATGGATTCTTTACAAGCATGAGTTGCTACCATGTAATCTGTTTCAATAGTGTACAAAGGGACCATAGGTTGCCGCTTACTCATCCAACTAATAGCACCACCAAACATAGTAAACACATATGCACTGGTAGATCTCATGCTGTCAATATCACCTACCCAATATGAATCCACAAATCCTTGAATACAAAGTGAATGTCAATCCTTTGTAGGATAACCATGATAACATAAGGAATACTTAGAAGTACTCTGCAAGTATCTAAACACTCTCTTCACTACATCCCAATGTACCTATCTAGGATTAGCCACAAATCAACTAAGAACTCCCACTGCTCGGGCAATGTTTGGTCTTGTACAAACCATAACATACATCAAGCTACCAACTGCACTAGCATAAGGAACTTTGCTCATATCCTCCACCTCTAAAGGATACTTTAGACAATCTGCAACAAATAACTTTGTCCACATCATAACAGGAACAGTCAATGGTCTACAATCTACCATGCTAAATCTCTCCAACACAATGTTCACATACTTATTTTATCCTAACCAAAGTTTTCTGTTAGCTCTATCTCTTCTTATTTTCATTCCCATAATGTACATGGCTGCCCCTAGATCTTTCATCTCAAACTGTGCTGACAACTGAGACTTCAAATCAAAAATCAAACTTTTACCATTCCCAATGAATAACATATCATCAACATATAATGCAATAATGAGTGAAGTCAGGGAAAAAACATTCTAAAACCTGCAAGCAGTACAATGCAAACCCTAACAACCCAATGGAGTACTAAATAACCTAGGACCAAACAAATGGAAGCATAAAACATGAAACCCTAGAGTACTAGTGTAAATTCTCCATTGTTTCTTCCAAATTTTGCAGCACTTTGCTCTCAGATTTGCAGACCTGCAAACATAATGAGAAGCTCAAGAGTATGGCTATGGCAAAATCAGAGAGAGGATGCTCAAATTATGCAAGTGTGTGTGTAGTGAGAAATGAGGGTGAGAGTGTTTTTATAGAAGAGAGAATTTGAATGGAGGGCTAAGATTGAGAGTTTGACTTTTGATATGATGAAGGGTGTAGATTGATTAGGGTTCCTAGTCACTAGAGGACAAATGTCATGCCCATATTTCTCATGCGGTCACGACACAAAACACACGTCATGTCCACATTTGTCATGTGGTCATGACACAAATTATGAAAAACTTTTCTACCTATCCCTAGGAACCCCCTCGCACGCGTCTATGTGCTTGGTGGCAATACGCATAAGGCGTAAACATGTCAACAAAATTTGGGGAGGTGCATTGTCCCACGCAATCCCCTGCATGATGATAACTGTCTAGGGGGTATGCGACACAAAGTGTGTCGCTTTTAGGTTTAGAACGATTTTAATCCTAACCCTAAGTTTCTTAGGTGAGAAGGGGATTTCGTCAGCTTTGAAACCTAACCCTAACTCAGATCAAAAATGAAATCAAAATAATGATTAAGAAATAATGGCATGATGGACGCATGATAAAGTGGAATGGTAAAATAAAAGTTAATAAAATATCGTAAAATTAAAACCCTAGAATCTAGGAAAAATTCGACAGCAGAACGTGTTTTCAATAATCAAATTAAAATAAAACACCAGTAAGAAATTAAACAAAATTTAAGAATAAAAATTAAAACTTAAGAACAAATTAAAATTTAAATACTTCACCAAGTCCAAATAACTCAACTTGCAATAAAATATTAAAACTCAAAATAAAATAACTAAGTGTCGCCAAAATAGATTCCAAATTTGAGTCCGTTAATAAATATAATATCGGCATTATATTTATTAACTAACTCGAATTAATAGAGAAGGGGGAGAGATTAAATAACTCTTTCCCATAAAATAATAATCAAATTGATAAAAGATAAAATAATTATAACACACCAGGGAATAAAATAAATAATCAAAATGAAGTTAAATTCAAGGGAACACACTTCCCATAAAATAAAAATCAATCCTTCCCTCCTTAAAATATAATTCACAAGGCATTAAACAAAAATACAAACCCTTCATAAAATTTTAAACAAAATAAATGAAGCACAAGAAATAAAAAGACAAAGGCATAAATAGAGAATTTAAAATAAAAGACAAAACCATTTCCTCACATCTTCTTCTCACTCTAATTCCATAAAATAATAATTCCTACAAGAGTTTGCCCTAAACATAGTTTAATATTTCCTTATGGCAAGAATAAGTCCTAATTTAACCTCATTGTTCTCTTCTTCATTTTTTTGTTTTGTCCTTTTGTTTTGTGCAGGTCAAGGTTTGAAAAAGAAGGGGAAGCCATGAATGGAGCTTTCTACTACCTCTCACGGAGGTATACACAGTAGAGTTATCTCTCCTTTTTTTATATCTATTTATATATGGATATATACACATTTCTGTATACACACACACATAAATACATGTTCATTTAATGTAGAATATATATATATACACATTCTACTGTGGCAGGTGAAAGACGTCAAACAGATGAGATTTGTCGCAATGAAAGAGGGGCCGAACGACGGCCGCCGTGGGAGTGGAGTGCGGTCTGAAGGGAGGCAGCGGCACTGTGTAAAGTTTTGGGCACTAAAAGTGTTAAGGAATGGTGGGGAGGGGGTTGAAACCCCCACCCACACCCTTGGGTGTGGGTGGGGGTTTCGACCCCCTCCCCACATCCTTTGTAACAGTGGAGGCGGATATGGGGTCTGTGGTGGGCGCCAACGCCCACCACAGCCCCACTTCTCTATTTTTATTTTTTCTTAAACAACAAAAAATAAACTGCGGTGCTTATTACAGTCTGCCATATGTATTTTGACCTCCCTCTATTATTCTGTTCTATATTCTGGTTTGTCACATATAAAATGTATATTGACTATTTTAATATATATATATACATATATATATGTATATATATATACATGTATATATATATACATATATATATATGTATATATGTATATATATATATACAGATTATAAATGTAGTCTATTTTTTTGTTTTACTTCACAGTGTATGCATTTTTTTTACTTGTATATATAATTATATATATGCACACATATATATGTATGTGTATATATATTTAATATATACAGAAAATATATAAGCTTAGTTTTTCCATCTAATCTATGTGTATACACAGTAATAAAAACAAAAACAAACAGCAAACTAAGATTAAAAAAATGAAAATATATATGTATATATATATATTTATATACATATATATTCCATATATATATGTATATTTATATATATACACTTAAACTAACTTTTCATTAACACTAATTTTGATTTAACATAGAATACTAACTTTCTGTCTAGAACATAAAATAATACAGGAGCATTTTTCCATGAAAATATACTATTCAAAAATATTCTTTTTGAACAGTTCAACTACACAGAAAAAAAATATATATATATATATATATATTGAAACAACCTATAAGGTAAGAAAATTACAATTTCATTTAAATTTCTAACAACCCATTTTCTCATAACAGCAACTAATGACATAGAAGTTTCAATACAAGATAACAAAAAAGAACACTTTATATTTTCCTTCATATTTTCTGGTTTGCACTAAAGCATAGACAGCAACATATATATATTGCAAAGAACAAATGACAGCAATTAAATCATCTCTTGTATTTCTCTAAAACACACAAACTCCATAGTATAGAGAATAAACAACTTTTAAAAAAAAAATAAAACATTAAGAATGTTTACATTACAACACTTTTTTCAGCCAACACCATGGGTAGAGTAACTTGACAAAATTTACAATAGGACCACAAAGGCCATGGCTCAAACAGCTAACAACATATGACCAAAGCAACACGAAAATGGACTTCTCTCAAGCTCCATTTCTTTAATAAGCACCTGCATTAAAACACAACAAAAAGGAAAAACCCAGCCACTTCAAAATGCCCTCCTCCCTACCGTAGACCCGCAAGTGAGTCAACCCTGAGCTAGAGAAGTAGGGATTCACATGGTTAAAAACACACCACAACAAGCATCAAAGTAACAACAACACAAAAATTAACCCCAAGGATGATCACATAACACAACTCATGAGAATGAGTTTGACGGGGGTAGGGAATGGACCCCTCTACTCAAAGGCCACACTAAAAATACCAAATACCAAGTCTCATGGCCTCAAGCCAAAACCTCCAAAATCACAACTCTCCAAATATCTCAAAATAAACTTCCATGGCACTCTTGCCATCCAAATAATCTTCACAAAAGGTAAAAAGTCCTCAAGACCATAAATAGCACAAAATATGGGGGTGACCTCAAGGAGGTTCACTTTCCCCTACCCTAAACAAGTTGAGCCTTACCTCCAAATGGAGGTGCTCTCACCAAACTCCCATCCCACACACAAAAAAAGAAACAACAAACAACAAATCTACAAATACATCATAATAAAATATGCAAGGGTAAAGAACATAGTCATGAAGCTTACCTTCAAAAGCCCTATAATGGAAGCACATTTGGTGATGAGCTCCAAGCTTCTCCAAACCTTCCATCTCCAAAAATCTCTCTAACTTCCCCAAAAATTGCTCAAAATAGAAAGAAAACTCCAAAATGCAAGAACCCCACACTCTTCAACAAGAGGAGGTAATATAGGCCTTCTAATTTGGCCTTGAGGAATGAGAAGGTGACACTTGTAACCTTCTCCTTCCTCCTCCTATGTCACTTCTAATGGAAAGGAAGTGTGAGGGTGACAAGTGTCATCCTCCAATTCCATCTCCTTCCTCACCTTATCCACTTGTGCTCTCACACATGTGTGAGAGAACAAGTGGTGAGGTGACATTCCCCTCCAAGCCTCCATGAGGATAAGGGATGCCATATGGCATCCTCTTATTCTCTAAGAGAGCCATCTCCCTCCAAGATGCTCTCACACATGTGTGAGAGCCTTAGAGGAAGATCCCACACACTTGGGAGTCTTGGAGACCTCCCAAGTCTCCTTAGTGAAGGGATTCCCAAACATTGGGAAGGGAGATGAGTCTTTCCCAAAGCATGATTCATCTCCCACCCTTATCTAATTCAAAATTCGTCACTTTGACTAAACTTCAGTTTAGAGTGACCACAAGTGAGTTATCCCAAGGTTTAGTTAGTCAAAATTGACCTTAGACCCATGGGTAACCACCTAGGGTAAATTTGGGACACTAAGGTTCACCTAGGGAGTCATAAGTTCACTTTAAATGGTCTCAAAAATAAAAACAATACCAAGTGGTATTAAACCAAGGGGTACTAGGCCAAAATGATAAAAATATACAAGCACTTAAATCAACACTCAATTCAAACGTGATCCTCATCCCTCTTGGGAATGGATTGGTTTCATAGGGAATAACATATGTGTGAATTCTACCTCCAATTTCCCATGGCCTGGGAATGTAAATCCTGCACATCTCGATCAAGTGTCAATCATATTATGAATAATCATAGCTGAAGTAACTAGAATTAAATTCATGGCATGGAATACAACAATGATCATCTATAACATAATTTCGAATTAAACTACATTTTTCTATCAAATGTCACATAATCATCATCACATAAAGAACTAGAAGTCACATCACAAAACATCATCTAATATATCTCGCATGTCTAATCTCAACATAGCATCAAAATATAATCAAATCGAATCACCATATGTCAAATCAATGTCATATCAAAACCAAGAGATATAATCAAATCTGCATAATGAAACCAGTCTCTAAAAGTTTGATAATGTGATCAACTGAAATGCAAAACAATCAAAATAAGGAAGGAAAAATAATCGGCCTCACAACAAAGGATAATTTTTTATTTAAAGAAATGGTGAGGTGTAATATGATTTTTAAATTAAATAAATTGTGTTCATTAATTTAGTTTATTTGTGAAAGGGATTATGTAATGTGATTTAATTAAATAGGTAGAACCTATTTAAACCGGGGGTGAAGGGTAGGGTGCATGAATGGCCTTCTTCTCTGGGAGGGTAGGGCAAGACCTATAATTTAAATAAATATGTATTTATTTAAATTAATAGGGTAAAGTGGGTATTGGGATAGTGATAAATTAAGTAATTATTTAATTATAGAAGAAATCAGAAGAAGATTGCTGAGTAATTAAATAAATAAAATTTATTTAATTAAAAGCATAAGGGGAAAGTGAATTAATTAAATAATTAAAAATTATTTAATTAATAGTAGAATGGTGTGAATCAGGGGTCGAAATGGCTTTCGCAGGCTCATTTTTAAGTGTCTACATTTTGCCCCTCTTTGATACAATGTCAATTTTGGCGTTGTGTCAAAGAAAAAATTGGGAAATATGCTCTGGACATGCCCCAGTGTGCCCTAGATGAGACGTAATGGCCTTATGCCCCCTCGAGAAATTTTTCAAATTTTCTAAAAAAATTTCAAAAAAATTGGAAAATTTTATGAAAAGGTGTATGGGATGCCAAAGAGTGATTTAGGAGTGAAAAACTAATCCCGAAAGGTGTCTAACGTGTAAAAATCGATCATAGGTTGACCAATTTTGTAAAAGGGGGCCTACTTAGGTCAAAAAGGTCTATAAATAGCTCTTAGGGGGGCCCATAAAGGTCATTTGTGCACTTGGCTTGTAGAGATCTTAGAGAGTATTGAGCAGTGATTTTGAGATTTCCTATGGACCAAGTGTCAGAAAGTCTCTAGTTCCAGTTCACCTGCATCATGGCATGAGGGTCAGGACCCACAATCGGCTCCTTGAGACATGCGCAGCGGTATGTATCTAACCCTCATTTTTCAATTTTGACATTTTTAGGTAGATTTAGGGGCTCAAAAATAGAGCACGCATGTGGTGCACTTTTGTGTGCTGCATGCACTATCGCGTGTCATGCTTGCACCAAGTCGTGTGACACATGCGAGTTGGTGTGACACATGTAATTTCTAGAATCGCATGCGCAAGGGGCTGTGACGCCTCCAATTTAGGCGTCACGCATATGCAAAATGTGACACATGGGTGGAGCAGAGCGACGCATGCACAAAAGTGCAATGCCTGCGATAGATAGTGTGATGCACGCGCCAAAGTATGATGCATACACAAGGCAATATGATGCATGCGCTTAGCCGTGATGCATGGAAATGGCAATGCGATGCATGCGTGTGTTTAGCAGTTTAGAAATGCATTTTGCCCTGATTTTTTCCCATGTTTTGTCATGAATGCTTTACTTAGGGTTTTTGGATTGACATAGTGTCCTGGCTCTGTGAATAAAGGTGAGATTGCTGCCAATTTACACGAGTGAGAGCTATCTGACAGGGTACCAATTGCGAGACCATTTGTCAGTGGTGGAGAGGGATACTCTTGATGCCCTAGGATTATAAGGAGTTACTTTTATGCCCACGACTAGTGCTAACCAAGGCCTACTGACTACACTGGTCGAGCAGTGGCACTTGGAGATGAGTTCATTCCATCTACAGACAGGAGAGGCCACCATTACCTTGTTGGATGTCTGACAGATTCTGCGACTACCGATTCACGACGAGAAAGTTATCTATAGTCCATAGAGGGGATTACCTACACTCTGGTGACTATTTGAGACTGATGATGATGCTACCTTAGGAGTTGAGGATCATGAGATCCACTAGGACACACTGACATATCGGTATGATTAGTTGATTGTGGTCCAATACACTTGCATTAGTGGTGTTGTGTGTCTAAATTAGCGTGGACATGGATTTCTAGTAGGCTAGGGAGGATGTTGAAGGGCATGATGGTAGATGCTACAGTATATGCTTGGGGACCCTGCCTCCTAGCTCTGTTATATTACCAGTTGCACGGGGTAGCTTATCATGGTGATCAATCCATCAGTTGCGGCATTACTTTATTGATGATCTGGGCTTGGTAGAACATTCTTGTATGTAGACCGCTAATGGAGCGGGAGATTTTGGAGGAGTTTCCATATGTTTTATGCTATACTGGGGCAATTTTGCAGGTGCAGATGGGCGATGTCAAATATTGGAGGCACACCATTGATCATATGGATACATTTGTATGGAGGTCATATAGATCTTGTCCCAGGTGGATAGAGGATGTAGAGCAGCTACCATTTTGCAGACACACACAATATCTTATTGGATGGATGGGTCAGAGCCAACATATCATAGAATGGCATTTGCCAAAGCATGTGTTGAGATAGTTTGGAGAGTGACAGGCTACTCTTGCTGGCATTGCAGAGTTTTCCTGAGTCACTCGGGAGATTCTGTTTTGGGGGCCGATGATTGCAGTACAGACGGTGATTGATGAGATTGTCAAGTTATAGCCTATACAGTGGGGAGTAGATGATGTGGCAGATGTGGGTACCACACCTACGTATGAAACTTGGTGGGCCGGTCATAGGCATGTTCCATTTCTTCATCCTGATGAGCCAGCTCCAGTAGAGAGATTGGGGAGGGGGCCGAGAGGCAAATTTAGAGGACGAGGTCGAGGCAAAGGCAAAGGCTGAAGGGATGGTAGTAGGGGAGGTGGAAATGGAGGAGATGATAATGGTGGCACAGGTGGTGGCAAAGGAGGCAGGGGGTGAGGAGGCCAGGGGAGAGGATGAGATAGACAGGGGGAGGTCCTTGACTTGCTCCGATTTAGGAGGAGGGAGAGGGGGATGTGGGATAGGTAGCAGTTGTAGTGGGGGAGATGTAGGTGGAGGGAGGGGAGGAGGATGTGGTGATGGAGGATGTCGGTGGAGGAGACATCGACAAAGAGGAGATGGAGGAGGGTGAGGAGGAGATCGATGAGGAGGAGCAGATCAGGGAGGAGGCACTTCAAGAGGTGCCTATTGTGGAGATCAAGGATGATGAGGAGGCAGAGGCTGCTGGAGAGTGGGGAGGGGATATGGCGGTGGAGATAGAGGCTTTGTGGACTCAGATGTAGGGGATGTAACTATGCATCCAGGAGCTAGAGGGACATGTAGCTCAATGGACCGGGGAGAGAGACATGGCATTCATCAGGGCACAGTGAGTTGAGCAGAGGAGCATTGATTTCATGACCACTGTTAGCAGGCCAACTATGGAGTTTGCACAAGCATTATATCAAGTAGCGTAGGAGACACAGTATTATATAGGCCTGTATGAAGGGTTGGTGCCAGTGGATCAGAGGGGTGTGAAGCTTCCAGAGTAGGAGTGCTAGCAGGTCGCACTTGCAGAGGTCTCACAGCAGTGTAGGAGTTTCTCACTTGCAGAGGAGGGCTTCACCTTATGATCAGCCATCTGGTTCTAGGGCATGGACAGAGTAGAGGGGTCCTCCTGCAAGGCCGATGGGATCTAGAGGCCATGATAGCAGTCATTAAGCCATTTTGATATGTATGATGTATATTATGATCGAGCCTTTGTGCTCTAGTTTTTGGTTGAGCCTGCGAGCTACATTTTTGACACATGGATTCTGATTATTGTACTGTGACACACATTTTTCATACATATATATAGATGTACAGTGGTTTACTTATGATGATTATTTATTTATTTCTACATGCATATGATGTGATGGATGCTTATGATTATGTTGTTTTTATGGTTCTATGGTTATGCTTTGTGATTTATGATTTATGATGAGATGATGTTTATGATGCGATGTATGATGTGACCTATGGATGCTTATGTTGAGATGTCATTATATGTGTAAGAAATGATATTTTATTTTATTTTTATGTTATGGTTATATGTGTACTACATGGATGCAGATATGTATGTGTCAAATGTTCTTATGATAGATGTATGTAGATGATAATTTTATGTGTTATAATACAGTATTGATGAGCTAATATGATGATGATATTTATGATGGATGTGGTATTATGCTTATGATGTGATGTATATGATGGACTAACATGTGTATGCATGTAGACCTATGAGATCTAATGTATTCTTTTGGTGTGTCACAGTAGGATGAAAGATGATCAGAAGAAATGGAGATGAGAAATGCACGAAAGATGAAGTTTGGCTAGAAGAATGGATCCTGATTTTGCCTTGATAGATTTTTGAGTTTCTTTCTTATAGTTACTGCTTATCATCATAGAGCTTATTATGTCAAAGGATGACAATCACCATGGCATGTCAAAGGCCAACGCGAAAAGTGTGGTCCCTTGTGAAACATGCACAAGATAGACAAGGAGTGCCCGACTCAAACTAAGTAACTGTGGTATCTTGTTGGTACATGTGATGAGATACCCGTGGGGTGTGTGAATCCTGATGCAAGGAAGCATGTATACCTTTTGATGCATAGCATGTATTTGATTCACACCCAATGGAATCTTGATCACATGCAAGACACCTAGTTTCCCCAGTCGTCTTGTCAAGACAAACTATAAACAGCGATCAAAGAAAAGGTCCCGCTCTATCCTCACATCTCTTCATCACTTAAGCACTACCTTGAGAAGCATAAGAATGAGACTACAAATCCAATAAGACAGGTAAGACCTAGATTCAACAGCCATGTAGATCGTTTGCTGAGTGTTCATGTGTTTTTTGTGATTGGTTGTGATAGGTTGAATGATGCCTAGTTTTAGGATGGAAGGTATGTCGTATAAGACACCTGGTCTAGTTTTGACAATGCCCCTACCTATCTAAGGCAAGTGATAGGATTGTGATATCCCGTATAAGACATGTGGCCTAGTTTTGGGAATGCCACAAGTTGTGAAGAATGCTTGGTATGTGATGATTGTGAATGTTTGAAGGATGAAACATGTCGTCTAAGGCATAAAGCTTGGTTTTGACTATGCTCCATGCAGTTGTCCAAGAAGGTTGTCCTTAGTGATGTGCGATCATCACTATGCGAGTGATGAGAAATGATTGCTTGGCTATGCCTTTTTTGATGAGATGTCATGTTGACACGTGAGGTTGTTTTCCTTATGAAAGACTAATTGCTTTAGTCTAGTCAAAGTGTCCATCTCATTAAGGGACGACTTATTATGACAGTTGACATGACGGGCCCTAAAGGACTGACCTAATGCCTTGGGGGTTCATTGAAGATGGCCTTGCCTACGTGAAAGCTCAGAGGCATCGTAGTTCAACCAGGTGGACTTTAGGTGACCTAAGACCTAAGGGGAAATGCCTCGGGGGCTCATCAAAGATGGATTTGCCTACGTGAAAGCTCAAAGGTGCCATAGTTTGACAAGGTTTTGACACAGTTTATTGCTTGGGATTTTGGTTGGTTATTTGATTTTATTTTTTTGTGATTTTTGATGATATGTGATGTTTTGGGGTTTTTTGAAAATATGTGATGTTTTTGGATTTTTGAGAATATTTGGATGTTTTTAGATTTTTTAGAATATTTGGATGTTCTTGGATTTTTGAGAATATTTGGAAGTTTTTGGAAATTTGGAAATATTTTGATGTTTTTAGATTTTTGAAGATAGTTGATGTTTTGGATTTTTAGGAATATTTTGATGTTTTTGGATTTTTGAGAAAGGTGTCCTTTTGGATTTTTAGGAATATTTTGATGTTTTTGGATTTTTGAGAAAGGTGTCCTTCAATACCGATTTTAGGATCGGGAACTGCCCCCAGTCAGGTGTGAGACAAAGTTATGACCATGATGGGATGGGGATAATGATGAAATGCTGTGGGAAAAGCAAGGAGACGCGAAATGCTAATTTATTTCCAAGCCAATGTGGGTGATTATGGATTATGACATGGGTTACGGATCACATGGGATATATTTGCAAAACATGGGAGATCAAATGGAGTGATGGTAGACAAGGGAGCCAAGATCGACTACACATGGCGCATGTTTGCCAAGTTTTCACCATGGTACCTATCTAAAGCACCACCGAAGTGGGTTTCACTTTTGGACGAATTATTTCTCTTTACTATTTTATTGCTTTTTTTATTTTTTTTATCTTTTTTGTATTTTTCTATATTTTTTGATTTTTTTTCTTTTAATATCTTCGAAGGTGCATGTTGTTGATTGGCTCTGGTAGCGGTTCACCTTCAGGGGTAGCAAGTTGATATGTTTCCAATCCATATGCCACAGTGATGATATGGGACCTAACCAATTTGGTTCAAACTTTCCCTACTTCTCCCTTGCCATTTGATTCTTAGGGTTTTCTTTTAGGACCAAGTCTCCAATGTTGGACTATCAAACTCTGACCCTTTTGTTATAGCTATGTCGGAGACAGTTCTGATATGCTTGTAGATGTGCCAGAGCATTCTACCTTCTCTCATCTAGTAGTTCGAGCTCATTTAGCCTGGATACTCTGTAGTCTTTGTCGTCCACAAATTGCCTCAACAACACTCTCAGGGAGGGTAACTCAACCTTGATGGGCAGGATGGCTTTGGAACCATAGACAAGGGAATATGGGGTGGCCCCGGTGGGGGTGTGGATGTTGGTGTGGTAAGCCCACAAGGTGGAATTGAGTTGTACATGCCAGTCACAGCCAGTGTCATTGACAATTTTCTTGAGAATTTTTATAATGGTTTTATTTGATGCCTCAGCTTGACTGTTGCCTTGGGGATAGTATGGAGTGGTGAAATGGTATTGAATGTGGAATCTTTCACATAACTCACGAATGTCTTGATTTTTAAAAGGACAACCATTGTCTGTGACAATAGTTTGAGGCATGTTGTACTGGCATATGACGTAGTTGAGAATAAATTTGGCTATTTGTTTGCCGGTGATGTATGTCATGGGGATGGCCTCAATCCACTTTGTGAAATATTTTGTGGTGGTGATAATGAACTTGTGGCCGTTGGCGGAGGTGGGATGGATTTTGCCCATGAGGTTGAGTCCCCATTGAGAGAATGGCCATGGAGACGTGAGTGGTTACAAGTCTTGGGCAAATGCATGCACAAGATCTCTGTGTATCTGACATTGTCTGCATTTGTTGGTGAAACGATAGGCATCCTTCTCCATGGTAGGTCAATAGTATCCAACTCTAAGAATTTTCTTAGCTAGAGTTGGACCACTAGAATGATCTCCGCATATACCCTCGTGTACTTTACGTAGAGCCGTTTGTGCTTCCTTGGTGTCGAGACATCATAGGAGGGTATTGTCAAATCCGCAGCGGTAGAGAGTGTCACCAATGATGACATACTTGGTAGATTGGCAGATGAAGGATTTACGTTGGTTAGCAGATAGGTCAGGTGGTAGAATTTGGTCATGGAGGTATGTATGGATATCATGATATAGGGAGACGAAGGACCAACTATCTCACACACTAGTTCAGATTCAGGGACATCAAAGGCTGGGACCAATAGTTGTTCCACAAAGAACTTGAATTGAGGTGCATTTCTTAGGATATCAAGAAGAGACCCAATTGTTGCCATTGCATCTGCTGCTCTGTTCTAAACTTGAGGAATTTGATCAAAAACCACTACGTCAAAATATAGCCAGAAATTGTCAACCATTCTCTTATATGGCATAAGTTTTTCATCTTTTGTGTCATATTCATTGTTGACCTACTTGATGACTAACTATGAATCGCTGAAAACTTATAACGTTTTATTTTTCCATTTGACAGCCATTTGTAATCGTATGAGCAATGCTTCATATTCTTCTATGTTATTTGTACAAGGAAAGGCTATCTGAAATGCTTTAGGGATGGCATCACCTTGAGGAGTGATGAACAAAATGGCGGTGCCTAAACTGTTATTTGTGCACGAGCCATCAAAGAATATTGTCCATGTTTTGGGAATGTCTACTGTAAAGATTGATTCATTGGGGAAAATCTATGACCACAAGATAATCTGCTATTGTAGGTGCTTCTACCAGTTGGTTTGCGATCACTTGTCCTTTTATTGCTTTTCGATCCACATATTCTATATCAAATTTGCTCAATACCATAACCCATTTGGCTAGCCATCTTGTCAGGGCTGCCTTGTTGACTAAGTACTTTAGTGGGTCAATTTTTACAATTAGCTTTATCTTATGATTCAACATATAATGTCATAGCTTTTGTGTGGCAAAAATTCTACAGCAAGGAAGACGTGCTCAATAGGACTATAGTTCAACTAGTATCCCACTAATGTTCTGCTAGTATAGTAGATTGCCCTTTCCTTTCCTTCCTCATCATTTTGCGTTAATAATGTCCACAATGTTGAAGGTGTTGTTGATATGTATAATAATAGGGGCTTTCCTGGTATCAGAGGCATGAGAATTGGTGGTGAGAGAAAATAGTCTTTGATCTTCTGAAAAGCTTCCTGATAATGTTTTGTCCATACAAAGGGTACCATTTTCGGAGCAAGTGTTGAAATGGGTGGCATTTGTCCAGCGAGCTGCGTGATAAATCTCCTGATTGATTGAAATTTTCCTTGTAGACTACGTAGTTTTTTGATATTTTTTGGTGGAGGCATTTCCATTATTGCTTTTACTTTAGCGAGATCAACTTCTATACCTTGGCGTAAAAACAATATAGCCTAGTAGTTTTCCTTGGTGTAACCCTGAACACACATTTCTTAGGATTTAATCTAACTTTGTATTCTTTGAGCTGTTTGAATGTCTTATCCAATACCTCAAGATGGAGTGCTTCTTGTGACTGATTTGGCTAGTAAGTCATCAACGTATTCTTCCATACATATGTGCATATAGTCGTGAAATATAGTTGTCATTACTCTCTGGTATGTAGCTCCTGCATTTTTGAGGCCAAAGGGCATGACAATCCAACAGTATGTGCCCCATGGACATGTGAAAGTTGTTTTATGTTGATCTTTAGGTGCTATCCTTATTTGATTATATCCTGAGAAACCCTCCATCAGTGAAAGCATTTCGAATCCAGCAATAAGGTCAATGATAATGTCTATGTTTGGTAATGGAAAATCATCTTTCAGACACGCCTTATTTGAAATCCCTGAAATCTTCACAAATTTAGATCTGGCCATTGGGTTTTGTGACTGGTACAAGATTAGATACCCACTATGGATAGTTGATTGGGTCCTATGAAGCCTACATCGAGTAGCTTTTTCAACTCTACTTTTACCAAGAGTGTGATCTATGGATGCATTTTCTTAATTTCTACTTCACTAGTTTGGCATTTGGCAGTAGTGGCAGGTGATGTAAGACAAATTGTGGATCAAGCACAGGCATATCTACATACGACCAGGCAAAATTAACTTGTCTTTCCGAGAAGAAATCTTGAAGTCGAGCCTTTCCTATTCTGTTAAAGACAGCAAAATGAATAATCTTGGGATCTTCTTTTGTGCCCAGTTTGGTTTCAACAGTTGTCTCCACTAACACTGATGATTTCTCATGTGTAATAGGCAACACTTCCAACCCTCCATCCTTGGGCACCTCGGAGAGGTTTTCACCCTCGGATACGTCCTTTATTTTTACTTTTTCATGGTCAATAAGTGTCTTTCAGTTTTCACTTAGAGACCTTTTTTCTTTTTTATTTTCACTTTTGTGACTAGAGGGTGGAGTGGATTCTCTAAAATAAGCTGAGTTGTTGAGATCCATGATGTAACCAACTTTGTGATCCCCCAAAGGTATACCTTCATGAAGTCCCCATGAACTCAGCAATGGCTATGATAGGTAAAAAAATCAGGTTAATAAGATTAAGCATAGCCATGAAAACCTAACCCTACCATCATCAAAGAATCTAATCCAAATGAAATCAAAAGCATGCAATTCAATAACAATATCATCTAGATTGTATGATTCCTTGTTTATGATGTGGATTGCTTCTTCCACAATGAACAATTATGAAGATAAAAGCTGCCATGATGGATGGATGATAAAGCTAATATGCTCAAATGGATGCTAAAATACTCAATATGCTTAAGATGATAATGTACATGCTATATGAATGTTGGATAGATGTCGTATGGAATGAGAGGATGTTTATTTAGAACTTCAACCAAAATTAATCAACGATGGAGATTTGGTGGCTATGTGAATGGCTAAGATTAAAAGATGATAATAGGTGAATGTGAAGATGACAAGTGGAGGGAAGATAAGGCTTATGTGTGCCTGTATATATAAAAAGTACTACATGTGAAATATATTAAATAAAATATGTAGTACCACTTATCTTTTTTTTTAAATGAAAGAGGCACACATGTCGGCTCATGAGATAAATGATAAGAGGAATTAATTAAATAAATAAAATTTATTTAATTAATTAGAAAGTGGGTTTGTGAATCAAATTTTAATTAAATAAATAAGATTTATTTAATTAAAATAGATAGAATGAAGATAATTAAATAATTAAAGATCGTTTAATTATGGCTTAGAGGAAATAGCTAATGAATTAATTAAATAAATATAAAATTTATTTAATTACTAGAAGAAATAGATGTGTTAGGGATATTGCTCAAGTGTGTTAGACAAATGCAGATGGTGGATAATGCAATATTTGAATGCTAATGATAATTAGGTCAATTTTGGGTGTCTACATTTTGCCCCTCTTTGATACAATGTTTATTAGAGCGTTGTGTCAAAGAAGATACGATAATTGTCATGCCCGCATTTCCCATGCGGTCACAACACGCATCACACGTGTCATGTCCACATGTGCCATGTGGTCATGACACGAAATATCAGAAATTTTTTCCATGCTTCCCTAGAAACCCCCCTCGCACGCGTACGTGTGCTCGGTGGCGTACACTTAAAGCAAAATAATACAGTTGTCGGTGGGGTACTAAGTACATGTGTGCACATCCTGATGCAAGAAAGCCAACAAGGGGGTCATCGCGACGCGGTTAACGTCGCTACAAGGTTTGAACTTTCAAGGTTCCTAAACCCTAAATTTCAGAAGATTCCGGCAACATAACGCCTCACGGGCGTGAGTGGAATTTAATAAACAAATTCTATTCTTAATACGTGGTTCCCTGATAGGGTTAACAAACTTCCTACGTCTCCCTAATAATGATGAATTTACACTTGGTCTCATTTATGGAACATTTTTCAGCAAAGCCCGATCATCCATTCATTTTTTCATTTTCTGAAATTTAATATTAATTTTCTTCTCGTTCGGGCTTAGCTTTTTCAACAAAGCCCGTTCATTTGCCCTCTCTTCCATTTCTCTGAAATTTAATTTTGATTGTATTTCTATCACGTTCACTTTACCGTTTCTCTGAAATTTAATTTTGATTGTATTTCTATCACGATTACTGCCTCCTTTACATTATTCCTAATTTCTTAGAAGACCAGATCACTGAAACAGGGTTTACTAACTTCACTTGACTTAGTCTCCTAAGTTTCTGCTCTAGGTTTCATCTCAACGTTTGAATTAATTTTAATAATCAACTTGTTCCTAATCAAGATTAACGGTAGGATAAACTCACTTAGTTCTCTTAGCCCAGTTCGGAATTGCCACGCATTTTCTCCTCTTTGTTTTCTAATGTTAGTTTTTCTTTCTCTTATTTTCTCAATTAGACATTTTTCTAAATCTACAGTCGAGTCTAAAATGGCCACACATGGAATGCCTGTGATGGCTTGTTTGCGTTTATTTCCAATGTCCTTTGTAAAAGGAAGGATCATATTTTCCTCTTCATTTGCCTGATATTTAATTTGTGATAATTGTTGAAACTTCCGAGAAACTCTTCCTTAAAATTAAAATATATTTATTTATGCTCTCTTTAAATTATAATTATATATTTCCTTATTGTTGCTAAAATTCTTCTACCATAATTTTGTTTCTTTCTTTTAAAACAAATATAGCCTCTCTTTCAATTTTATAACAAATAATATATAAATAATATAATATATATATATATATATTTATATTAATATTTTATTAAATATAATAGTTTTTTTTTTTTTCTTTTATAAGAACCCCAAACTTTGTGATCATTTCATATTTTATTTTGGCTCATGAATTAACCCTAACATATTTTATCTTGCTTATGGCATTGTGTAGGTTGGTGGAGCGGCGGCGGCGTTGGTGGATCATCGGCGGTGGTTAGAGCAGAGGTCACCCTTTGTAGTGGTCATAGAGGAGAGATCAGGTGGAGATTGGGAGGTATGGCCGCAGGGGGCAGAGATTGGGAGGGCCGCGCAGAGGTGTGAGGGAGGTTCCGCAGCGGGGGGTGGCCACGGAGTGGTGACAAGCGGCAGTAGTGTGGCCGCAGAGGAGAGGGGTTTACAGCCCGCAGGGGGGCTGGGGAGTATACGGCGAGGACCTGTGGTAGCGGAGTGTGGGGGGCCTGTGAGCAGGCTACGGAGGTTATGACAACGGCGGGGGTGTGGGGAGGAGCGGAGCCCCCACCCACATCCCACTACGTGGGGTGTGGGTGGGGGCTCCGCCCCTTCCCACACCCCATCATTTACAATTTGTGGTGGGGTTCAAACCCCCACCCTTATTAAAAAAAAAAAATTTGTCTGTGTTTTACCACAGAAACAACGAAAAAAAAAATTATTTATTTCCCATTCAATTTTGTGTAAACAATTTAAAATTTATTTATATAAAGTATATATATATATATATATATATATATATATATTACACCATTACCCAGCTCCAATGAAAATCACAGTTTCATCAATTAAGCATCTAATTAAAAAGGATCAAAACATAATACTAATTATATATATTTAATAATTATTGTCAAGTAATTTGTTTAAAATCGATTAACAATTCAATTTGTATAATGAATTTTCTTACAAATTTTATTTTCAAGCATCTCCAAATTAAACAATATTTAGTGGAAGCTATATACGCAATTAATTAAAGCTTATTTTCCTTATTACTCGAATTTAACTTTCAAGCCAAGTGATGTAATCTACAATAAAGTAATCATTTGATTTTAACAAAGAAAATAGGAATTAATTTCATTGGCAATTATTCACAACAATTTCAAATGCATTATAATAACAAATTTTTACTTCCTTTCAAATGATAAAACCATAATCTCCACATAATTTATTAAAATAAACATTTTCACAATTCCTCTAAGAGGTAAATATTACAAACTTACTTACAGCTACAACTAGTTTCACAACTTTGCAAGTAGGAGAAGATAGAAATAAACAATTCTAATATCCTTTTAAAAATAAATTTTCTTTTCCTTTTCTCATTTCAAATGGTAAAACTTGTTAAACAGTAAAAGCACAATTATCGACACAATAAGGAAGATTTCCTCACAACTCCAAAATAACAATTTATACAACAACAGAGAGATAATTTTCTCCTTTTCGAGATCAACAAGGAAGGAGCTATTAAAAGATCAGGCTCTCCTTAAGACTTAAGGAAAATAAAATATTTTCTAAGATCAAATAATCTTCTCCAAGCTTCACAATAAGCTCCCAGAAAACCTGCATATCACACAAGGGAAGAAACACCACACAAGTTGCTCTCCTCCCTACCATAGACCCACAAGAGGGTCACCCCGAGCTAGGGAGATCATCCACACACCTAGGGTATTCCAAAATTCTACTTCACAACAAGGTATAAACAACACACCAAAACACACATACACCCATGGATATTACACAACACAAAAACTCAACCACAGTGAGTTTAACAAGGGGTAGGAGAGTGGACACACTCAACTCTAGAGTGTCACCCTTACAAATAATATATCAACACAAATTTCTCATGGCCTCAAGCCAAACTTGATAACAAAATTCTCCAAGGAGTTCATGTTTTGACTCTCAAGCCAAAAAACACAATTTCTCAAAGTCACACAAATTCCCTCAAGGCTTTCAACATCCCAAAAGAAACGAGGCATGCACCCGAGGAGGATCACTCCTCCCCTACCCCACACTTGATGAGCATTTCTCCCAAGTGGAAGAAGCTCTGTCAACATCCCAATAAAAATTCCCACAGTAACAAAATTTACAACACAAGAAAAATAAACATTTCCTCACATCCTTCATGCAACAATTAGAATACAAAAGAAAGGCCATGAAAACCAACCTTACAAAGCCCTTTAATGGATGAAGTTGATGTAGAGATCCACTAAAATCTCCTCCAACCTAAGTCACCAAACTCCCTCTCCCTTCCTCTCCCAAAAGCAATTTTCAAAAAAATTCAAAATCCTCCAAATTCAACAACCCCTGTCACTATCCCAAGGGATGAGTGTTGGCTTATGTCACTCACCCATCCCTAAAGTCTTCCTTATCCCTTACCACATGTCATTTCTCTTACGCATGGGGGAAATAAAAGGAGTTAAAGGAGGAAAAGAAAGGTGACACATGCCTCTCCTTCCTTCCTTCTTATGAATGACCACACAACTCCATGGGGACTCTCACCAATGGTGAGGGTGACTTGAAGTCAAATCCTCCATAATTGGTGGGTTTGGAGTCATCTCTTACCTTGGGGATTGAAGAGGGATGGGCTTGAGTGTTGGTACCACTCATCCTATCCCTCCCATACCTCCAAATTCATCACTTAACTTCAGTGTGAAGTTAAGGTGACCATACGGAAGTTACCCAAGCCAAAAGGGACCCTAGACCCATGGGGTATAACCCAAGGTCAACTTTAACCTATTTAGGGCACCCAGGGTCAAGTTAAGACACAAGAAAAGGGCCTCAAAATTTTAAATAAAAAGAAAGAAAATTCAAATACAATTCTTACACAACACAAATCATAATTCAATGTTACAAGAGGGTAGACCTAACCCATTCAATCTCATGAAAAACAACATTACAACACTACATCAAACACAGAGTTGATCTCGGTTCCTCGTGGAACCAGATTGGCTTTACAAGGGATTACAACATAAGGTGTGGAATGATCTCCAGTATCTGTGGTTTGTTAACCAAAACCTGCGCACTCAATTACAAAGTCAATTTCACATATAAATATCATAGCCGAAGCAACTTAAAACATGAATTCCTAATACATAACACAGTTCTCATAAACATAATGAAATCACATAACAATTTCCTTTCTAACATCACCCAATTAGTTTTCCTGTAATGTAACCATTAATCGGACATCACCCAATTAGTTTTCCTATAAAATAAACATCTATCTAACATCACCCCATTAGTTTGCCTTTAACATAATAAGGTTTAATAGTTTGAAAATCTGGGATCAATAGTCCCACAACTCAGCAACAGTAAGCTAAATAGTCACATGTACGGAATGAAAAAGTGTAGGCCTCACAATAATTTACTTGATAAACAAGGTTATGCCCCAGTGTAACTGGCAAGTGATGCCCCCTTGAGAGGTAAGCTAGGCTAACCAAGAAGCATTGGGTTGGCTCGCGATAAGAGGAAAAGCTAGGAAACAAGGTTGGCACGAAGAAAAAAAGGGGTTGGGTGGGAGAAATGGGATGGTTCAGAAGAAAAGAGGCTTTGGCATAGAAGAATTAGGGTTTCGACTGGGGCTATAAGTAGGGCCTTCAAGGACAAATAGGCTCATTTGTGCTCATTTGTGTTCAGAAAGATAGACAGATCCAGAGCTCCTTAGAGTTGTTGTGCGACGAGAGTTGGAGAGCTATCAGGATGGTGATTCCACGCAAAGATCATCATACTGAGCGAGTGAGGACACATGGATGACCAGAGGGAGCATATGCACCGGTATGTATCGAAACTTTTACTAAAAGCATGATTTTGATAGGCTAGAAGCATCATAAATGCACACACGTCACCATAAGCGACTAGGTTTTAGGATAGGCAGTTCAAGTCACTTAGGAAGAAAAACAAGTCACTTAAGGTAGTTGAGGTTGCTTATAGGCGTGGCTTGGTCACTTATGGGAAATCAAGTCACTTCCAGTCAGCTAGACAAATATAGGTAAAATTCACATATCGATAAAAGCAAGTCGCTTATAAGCTAAAAGTAAGTGCATATATAGGTTTAGCTCGCTTGCAAAGAAAAGATGCTCACTTATAGAATAGAGATCGCTTAGGGGAAAAAAGTATGCGCATATAGAAATGTAGCTCGCACTTGATCAATAAGCAGTCGCATAGGAAAATTAGGTCGCATATAGGCAAGAAATAAGCGCATGTAGTAAAATGGGTTGCTTGCAATCAATAGATAGGCGCATATAGAAAAAGGAGTCACTTGCAGTAGATAGAAGCAAGTATAGCAGGAAACAGTCCAGTTTTGTATCAGTTGTATGTAGCGCAAGAGACTAACATGATGAGTGAAATGATGTAGGATGTACTACCACCTTTGTTATCACGAGAGCCACATCCTAGGGATTTGCAGTTGATGAGATTGTTGGATGCAGCGGAGCGTCTAGTGTTAGAGATCCTCGAATTAGAGCATGTATCTAGATTGGAGTCGGTGCAGGCACATCGAGGATTGATGATGCCGATTGTGGAGCGATGGATGAGCGAGCATAGTTCTTTCTTGTTACCGACAGGAGAGGCGACGATCACACTAGAGGATGTGTTCCAGATTCTGTGTGTTCCTATTGATGGGGACCGAGTAGATTATGATCCTGATATGGGTCCAACTGCATTCAGTAGATTGTTTGGGACACCAGACATTGGAGTGAAGGGCTTAGAGATTCCTATGGCGAGGATGGAGGAGCTATGTGATAGACTGCAACGAGTGGTAGTAGCTATTATCAGATGGCTAGTTGGAGACAGACGAGTGAGAGGTTTTCTAGTAGGATGGGGGACAGTGATGGAGGGGATGTTCTCCTATGGGACGAGATATGCATGGGTGGAGTGTGTGCTTGGATAGATCTATCATTTCTTGCATGATTGTGCATATATGTTCGGGGCTAGTATGTCTGTAGGAGTTACAGTTTTACATGTGTGGGCATATGAGCATATTCCAGTGACGAGGCCAGATGGATGGGTGGCTAGAGCAGTAGGAGAGCCTTATACTAGGATGTATAGAGGAGCATTGACATACTGGCAGTGCAGAGGATGTTAGATGAGGTAGATAGATTTATATAGAGGCCATGGCTAGGATGTGAGAGATGGGATGAGGAGGATATAGAGCTTGTCTATGCTAGGTAGGTGAGATATATCTTTGGATGCGGGATATACATTATAGAGCACTATTTGCCCGAGAGAGATTTTGAGATAGTTCAGGTTACCACAGGCAGTACCAGTTGGTGATGCCATTTTTGGGAGGACTTGATAGGAGGTGTTTGATTAGGGGCTAGAGGTAGTGGTTGATATGGATTTGGCGAAGAGAGAGGGGCTACAGCCAGTTGTATGGAAGTGGGGACAGGGTCCTACAGATCCAGGCACGCTCCCAGATTATGATGCATACTAGGTGATAGCGAGAACGACGCGGTTGCTGCGGGTTGGAGAGATAGGAGAGATAGGGATGGAGAGACCAGTCAGGAGGAGGCGACGATGGGCTCCACCAGCACAGGCTGTTGTGCCAGCAGCTCTGGGGATACAGTTACAGGGACAGGTGCAAGGATAGCCTCAGGGATAGATATTAGGAGGTGATGATGTTGGGATTCAGTAGCTATGGAGAAGGATTAGAGAGGAGAGGAGATGGAGGCAACGGGCTCAGATGAGGTTGAGGAGAGTGGAGTTGGATAGACACCAAGCAGTGATTGGCTTACGGCATGCTAGAGATCAAGCTCAGACATACCAGGCTTAGTTACAGGCTAGAGTGCAGGCTAGGGATGGGCAAGATGACAATGCACTTGCTAGGGTGATAGGAGAGAGGGATGCAGCTAGGCAGAGTGAGGAGATGATGAGATTAGAGCGAGATATAGCCATACAGTAGATGCAGGCGATGAGGGCTGAGAGAGATGGTTTACGGATAGAGAAGGATACAGCTATGCAATAGCCACAGGGGATGACTGGTGAGTGGGATAGAGCAATGGCTACATTGGGTACAGATGGGGCTATGATTTATTTAGCCACATAGTTGACATAGGTACAGGGAGAGCTACAGAGAGTACAAGGTAAGGCAGAGTATTATGGAGGCTTGTACTATGGGGCTGTGCCAGCAGAGCAGAGGCAGCCTAGCTTCAGGAACAGATCAAGAGCTTTGGGTTCATGGAGGATAGGTGGATCTTGATCCATAGCATCAGTGATGGAGCCACAAAGAGATAGGGGGACAGGTACAGGACCTAGTGGTGGCAGTCAGGGCGAGAGAGCTACTAATAGTCACTAGGGCTACTTTGTTTATGTATATTATGTTGTATCATTATGAGGCCTAAAGCTGATTGTACATACATTCTTGATGGCTCAACTTGTATATGTAGACACTTGTATATTGACACATGTATATTATGATGGCATGTTGGTTATCGACATGATGTTGGAATGGGGATGGATGCATTTATGGTATTATGATGGTTATGCATGTTATATTTGTATTTTCATGGATTATGTATGGATGTTGATGTAAATGATATGAGTGGAAATGTGCGATAATGCAAATATGTAAATGGTAATGATATGATATAGACTCATGCATATAGATAAATGGTAATGATATGATATGTGATGGACCTATAATGCCTAACACACTTGTTTTGCAGGATAAGAGATGTGAAAAAAAGACAATGGAGGGAGATGATTGATCTTGGTTGAGGAATATATAGGCAAATAATGGGATGAATAGACGGTGTGATGGGCAGCTTTAAAAGTAATTTCTCAAGAATGAAAAGAAATGCAATCCTTATGTTTGATATAGCATGTGGATGTTATGCACCAGGGTATAGAATACCAAGGTGTCGAGATATCCAATGCAAAACTAGCATGCTACAATCTTGTCTAAATGTATGAGGTCAAGATGTTGAGCCAACATACACAAGATATGAATAGCAGCTATTGTTCTGAGATGGACTTTGATGCTACAAGCAATGGTTTGAACTTACCTCCAATACACATAGTGACACCTTTCTGGGTATATGTATGGAGCTAGTCTTGACATAGAATAGTCTCAAGTGCATAAGAGACTGTTTAGCTTCTCAGATGCTAGAGATATTGATATGTAAGATGCTAATCCCAACAAGTACAAGATACCAATATGCATAGGAAGAGAATAAGATCATCCCGCAGACATGGCATACGAAAGCAATATGGCCATGCCCCAATCCTTACTTCATTGCAACGTACCAAGATATGGTAGATCAAGGTAGTCTTGATTAGGCATAGAAAAGGGACAAAAGATAAATCAAAAGATAAAAAAATAAAAGATATTGTCATCACATTCTCTTGCCAAATTTAAGTGCTCTTAGATTTAAGTTGGGGCCTTGTTAAGAGGAAAGCTGCATCCTATTGAAGGCTAAAGATATTGATAAAATGCTATAGCAAATGTTGGCTTAAGGCATGCGGACCAATAGCTTCTAGCTTATCCCTGATTGGTTAAAGTGCTTGAGCTTTCAATATACACATAATCTGCTTCCTGCTTGAGCTGATCAAAGAGAAGAAGATGGAGTATGAAAGAAGATGAAGAAGATGGAGTATGAAAGAAGATGAAGAAGATGGGGTGGATCGTCTGTGCTTGAGTACTGGAAACTTCCTTCGTATTCTAGACTGCCTACATACCATGTATCCATGGGATCAAAGCACATTTACGATGATGATGAGACATGATGAATATGTAGTTATGGGTTTATTGATGATGTAAGTGATGAAAGATAGAAGAAAGTGAGATGAAAGATTAGAGGATGATCAAAAGAAAGATGAAAGATGGATTATGAAAAGAGGGGCTATCGTCTTTGCCTAAATCTGAGTGCTTCCTTTGCATCTCAGATTGCCTACACACCCTGTATCCACGGGATCAAGGCTTTAACAATAAAGCTGGTGATGTAGTTCTTGCTTATTACACTGATGATTGATGTTGAAAGAATCAACTTTATTGCTTGGATTTTTGCTTTGGTGATGGTTTTGATGTTTTTTGATGTTTTTTGAGCTTGAATTGATTGCGAAGATATGAATCCTAGTTGCAAATGTTTTCCATGTTTGACGTTGGATAAATACTATGTTTGAAGTTGAAAGTTTGCTATGTTGTGAGCTAAGGTGTTCGCTTGTGTTATGAGCTAGAGCTGGCGGTATCCACTTCCAAGTAAATATTAACAAGTGCCCCCAATATGGGATGAGGTTTATTGTGGAGAAGCAGCAATGGATGTGTTCGTGAGAACAAGATGCTAAGGTGCCAAATGATATAATTACCCCAACGAAATCCAAACTGTAAAAGCTAGCAAGGCAGAGGCAAGGGCAGAAAATCTTTTTATTATGGGGAAATGGGTTATGATATTTATACAAGATGAAATGCAGATTATGATATGGATTATCAGGGATAAGATGGCAAAGTATGCTAGGAAGAGTGGTGATCAAACAAACTAAGCAGATAATGGGAGCTGGTCACTACACATAGTGCCTGTTTGCCAAGTTTTCACTATGGTACTTATCCAAGGCACCTATTTACCAGGTTTTCACCAGACGATGGATTATTTATCTTATACTATTTTTTTTGTTATCCAAAGTGCCACAAAATGGTTTTCACTATTGGATGGATTTTTTTTTTGGATAGCTGAGATTCATGGATAAAACTTCTTGAGATGGATGTTGTTGATTGGTTCATCCAATGGAATGCCTTTAAGTGTTGAGAGAGTGTATGCACCTGATCCATAAACTACTGTGATGATAAAAGGACCAAGCCAATTTGGTTCAAACTTGTCCTATTTCTCACGATGTTGTTGATTCCTTTGATTCTCTTTAAGGACAAGATCTCCAACTTGAAATCTATGTTCTCTGATTTTTTTGTTATAGCTGCGAAGTAGATGGTTTTGATAGACTTGAAGATGGTTGAGTGTTGTAAGACGTCATTCATCTAGTAGCTCAAGATCATGGAGTCTGGATACTCGATATTCTTCCTCTGAGATGGTATGTTGCAGAGATACTCGCAGTGAGGGGATTTCAACCTCAATAGGTAAGATAGCTTCAGTGCCATATACAAGAGCATAAGGTGTAGCTCTAGTGGGAGTTCTGATACTTGTTCTATATGCCCATAATGCTAGATGAAGTTGTAAATGCCAATCACGATCAGCTTCATTGACTATCTTTTTGAGAATTTTGATGATTGTTTTGCTAGAAGCCTAAGCTTGGCCATTGCTCTGAGGATAGTAAGGGGTAGAGAATCAATGTTGGCTATGGAACTTGTTGCAAAGATCTCTAACCTCTTGGTTCTTGAAAGGATGAGCATTATCAGTAACAATAGCTTGAGGAACTCCATAGCGGCAAATGATATAGTGTAGGATGAACTTGGATATTTGCTTGCCAGTAATATAAGTCATTGGTATGGCTTCCACCCACTTTGTGAAATATTCAGTGGTGGTGATAATGAACTTATGACCATTTGATGAAGTAGGATGGATTTTACCTATGAGATCAAGTCCCCACTGTGAGAAGGGCCATGGAGTAGTGATAGGTTGAAGCTCATGTGCTGGTGCATGTATTAAATCTCCATGTTTCTGACATTGTAGACATCTCTTTGCAAATTGTTGTGCATCTTTTTCCATGGTTGGCCAATAGTATCCAGCTCGTAGAAGTTTCTTAACAAGGCCAGGGCCAGCGGAATGCGAGTTGTAGACACCTTCATGTGTATCATGTAAGGCCACTTTTGCTTCCTCAGAATCAAGACATCTAAGAAGGATACCATCAAGACTCTGGCGATAAAGGGTGTCTCCCAAGATAGTGTAACGAGAGGCTCGACAGATAAAGGTTTTGCATTGGGTGTTAAATAGTTGGAATGGAAAGGTTTGATTGTCGAGATACTCGTATAAGTCCTCTACCATGGTGAATTAGGAACAACAATTTCACATATAAGCACAGACTGCGGTACTTCAAATGCTAGAATCAGAAGCTATTCAACTAGAAACTCACATTTATGTGTATTAGATGGCATGTCTAGAAGAGATCCAATCATAGCCATGGCATCTGCTGCTCTATTTTGTAGCCTTGGGATTTGTTCAAAGGTAATATTATCAAAGTACTTTTTAAAATCATCAACCATTACCTTGTAGGGAAGAAGCTTCTCATCTTTTGTTTGATATTCATCTAAGACTTGTTTGATAACTAGTTGAGAATCGCCAAAGACTTGTAACTATTTGATAGCCCATTGTACTTCCATGCGTAATCCTGTGATTAAAGCTTCATACTCTACTATGTTATTGGTACATGGAAATGCAATTCTGTATGATTTGGGTATGCAATATTCTTGAGGGGTAACAAACAATATGCCTGCTCCTGATCCATATTGTGTGTAAGATCCATCAAAATATAGTTGCCACAATGTTGGTGAAGTTAAATTGAACAATCCTTCATCAGGGAATTCTAGATATACTGGATGAATATCTGTGATGGGTGCTGCAGCTAACTAATCAGCGATGACTTGTCCTTTTATGGCTTTTCAATCCACATATTGTATGTCAAATTCACTTAAGATCATAACCCATTTTGCTAATCTTCCCATAAGGATTGCTTTAGAGAGAAGATATTTGAGTGGATCAACATTAGATATGAGATTTGTTGTTTGGTTCAACATATAATGTCACAACTTTTGGGAAGCAAACACTAATGCTAAACATGCTTTTTCCATAGATGAATAATTAAGTTCACATCCCACAAGAGTTCTGTTGATGTAGTAGATGGCTTGTTCTTTCCCTAAATCATCATGTTGAGCTAGAAGAGCACCCAATTCTACTGTAGTTGATGATATGTAGAGCAATAATGGGTGATCAAGCACAGGAGGTACTAACACAGGAGGTGTTGCCAGATATTCCTTTATTTTGTCAAAGGCATGTTGACACTTTTCATCCCACTTAAAAGGTTCACCCTTATGAAGAAGATGTTAGAAAGGATGACATTTATCTGCTAGTTATGATATAAATCTGTAGATGGACTATAACCTTCCTTGTAGACTGCGAAGCTGCTTGAGATTTGCTAGTGGAGGCATTTCCATGATAGCATTCACTTTAGCTGGGTCCACTTCTATCCCTCATCGAGACACAATGTATCCCAATAGTTTTCTAGATGTTACGCCAAATACACATTTCTTTGGGTTCAGTCTGACTTGATATTTCTCTAATCGATCAAAGATTTGTGCTAATACCTGTAGATGTCCTTCTCTTGTCTTAGATTTCCCTAGGATATCATCAACATAGTCTTCCATGGTAGTGTGAAAAGGGTCATGAAAAATAACTGTCATGGCTCGTTGATAAGTAGCTCTAGCATTCTTGAGACCAAAAGGCATTACAACCCAGCAATATGTGCCCCATGGACAAATGAATGCTGTTTTATCTAGATCTTCCTCTGCTATTCTGATTTGGTTATATTCTGAAAATCCATCCATCAAAGATAGCATTTCATGTCCAGCTGTGAGATCTACAATGTTGTCTATGCTTGGTAATGGAAAGTCATCCTTAAGACATGCTTTATTAATATCTCTAAAATCTGGGCAACAGCGAACTCGTCCATCAGGTTTTGCTACAGGGACCAAGTGTGAAACCCATTCTGGATAATCAATAGGCTTTATGAACTTTGCTTCTAATAGCTTCTGAATCTTTGCTTTGACCAATAAAGCTACTTGCAGATGCATTTTGCACAATTTTTGTTTAACAGGTTTTGCATTAGGAGATACTGCTAGATGATGTACCACAAGTGATGGATCTAGACCTAGCATGTCAGCATAAGTCCATGCAAAATTTATAGCTCTTTTTATAAAAAATGTTGTGAAGTCTCTTCTTTCTTGCTCTAATAGTGATGCTGCCAAAAAAGTGATCTTTGGATTCTGCTCTATACCCAAGTTCATGTCTTGTGATTGTTCAACTAGAGCTGTTGATTTCTCATGATAGTCAGTGGCAACAAGAAGATCAAATCCCCCATCCTCATGTGCCTCAGAGAGGTTTTCACCTTTGGATACATCCTTTATTTTTACTTTTTCACGGTTAAGAGGCACCTTTCAGTTTTCACCTAGTGACCTATTTTGTTTGATTTTGTTTATTTCACTTTTGCGACTAAAGGATTTGATACTTCTGCCAAAATATGCTAGTTTAGGTAGATCCATCATGAAACCTTCTTTGTGATCACCCAATGGAATGCCTTGTCGTAAGCCCATGAATTTTGCAATAGCTTCATCATTCTCAAATGTATCTAATATCGGTGCCCCCTGTTGGTCCCAATCGACGAGGTTAGGATATACGAGTGAAAGGGTTACGGACGAATGGTTATGGCTAGAGGATGTTGTGGAAATCATGAAGATGGAGTTTTCTTGAAAAAGGTCAGTGATATGAAGGGAGGAGTCGTCGATGGTATCCAAACTAGAAATCTCTCCTACCAAGGAAGGTCCAGCATCCAGATCATAAATACACTTAATGTCTTTGGAACACGGTACCTCCAGATGATAGCCAAGGCTTTGCTTATTAAACTTCTTAGACACAACAATGGGTTCAATAGGTCCTTGGCGACCATAGATTGGAATTGTGTGATATAAATATCGTTAGGCACTAAAGATTCTTGTAAGGCTTTGTCAAGGATAGCTTTGTGAGCAGGGGATATACAAAGCAACTCAAGAATAGAAATATGCATAGGTATTTTGCCAAGGTGATCAAGGATATTATAGCTAGAGGACGGTCGAGGAGAATGGATAGGTGCTCCTTGAATGCTAACACGACCTCTTCAAGTAGTTATAGTGCAGTCAGGTGCTTTGCCTTGAATGGTAATGGTAGAAATGCGAACATGGTCAATGTGGCCAATAGTAGATGATTCATAGTTGTACTGAATGGCATTCCTAGCATGAGGGTTACTTGGTTTGTCATGAGATGGAAGTGGATTCTTGAAAGCATCTAGATCATAATTCAACGTTAGTTGCTGTGTAGGTTGAGTTGTTGAAGGTGTAATTTTGATTAAACCTTGATCGATGCAATCTTGGATAACATGCTTTAAGCGCATACAACCATTTGTTTTGTGTCCTTTAACTCTATAGCAATCGCAATACTCATTTTCTTTATACCAAGGAACTTTGAAGAGCGGTTCACCGTTGGGTGGTACATCCGGTAACATAATATCACCCACTTGGAGAAGCTTTCGAAAGACAACTTCCTTAGGTTCCGCTAATGGTGTAAATTGTCGGCGAGGGTTTGAAGTTTGTAGTTGTCGAGTTCATTGGAAAGGTTGTGTTGTTGGAGAAGCAACTTGAATGTTAATGGGAGCTTTCATAGTTTGTATGTTCTTTGCATCTACAACACCGCTGTTGACAACATTCTTGTTCTTGTTCCAAAAGTGAGACTTATCATTGGAGTTTTGAGGATAGTCTTTGTTATCGCGAAGAATCTTGATAGTGCCTTTAGCAATTAAAGCTCGTTCAATGATGATTCCTTTGGAAACAAGTTCATCAAAAGTGCTAGCACTTTGCAATTGTAGTTGGATTGACAGCTCGGGATGAAGGTTTTGAACAAAAATATCGAGCTGTTGTTTTTCAAGTATTTCCCATGATAGTTTGCTAGCCATGTTATGCCATCGTTGAGTAAATGAAGAAAAGGCTTCACCATTGCATTGTTTATTGTTGACAAGGTCATTTATGTTTACCTCATGTTCAATGTTCAAAGAAAAGTGTGATCAAAACTTATTTGCTAACTTTGCAAAAGACTCAATTCCTGGAGGTAAATGAGAGAACCATTCAAGAGCTTGTCCCACTAAGCTTCGGGGAAATAGTCTCAAAAGATATGTATCGTCATGAGCAACATCAAGACATGCCACAAAGAATGCTCTAAGATGGTCTTCTGTATTTCCTTTTCCTTTGTACTTGTCAAATTGTGGAATTGCAAAGTGTGGTGGAAAAGGTGTCATACAAAGTGACTTGTCAAATGGATAAGCGCATATGTTTTCTAAGGAAAATGTCTTCTTGCTTTGTCCTACCGCTTGGTTAATCATTTGTTGAACATCCACTAGAGATAATTGTTGTTGTTGCAAAGCGGGTGGTTCGTTGGGAAGTGAAGCATGGTATGATGTATATGGAGGTTGTTCTTGTGGAATATATGAAGCCATGATTATTTTTTGAGGTTGCATACTCACAATGTATGTCAAAGGATTCGTATGCGACACATATGTGGTTGAAGATTGCTGTCCTTGAGACACAAGCAGTGGTTGGGTATATTGTGACGAATTAGCACCAAAATTTTGCATCACATGGGAAGTGGAAGATAGATTGGCATTAGTTAATGGTTGTGAATTTGGAGTTGGATTTGTGACATGGTAAGTGATGGAAGGATTGGTGGATGTGGAAGAAGGATGGACATTTGGGTTTGTATTTTGGACAATATGGGGATTGGTATATGTCATGTGTTGGGTGACAATAGGCAAACCTTGGGTAGTATAAGATGGATTGATGATTTGTGAAGGATTATAAGATGGTGGAATGGATGTAAGTTGATCAACATAAGTGACTGTAGTGCTAGGATTAGCTTGAGAAACAATAGGTGGGTCACTCATGTCAATAAGACTAACATTGGGATTATATGATGTATTGGATGGATTAGTAGAGATAGTGGAGATCATATTAGTAGTGGTAGGAATATGAGATGTGGTGTCCACTTGTGATGTAATGGGGGTAGCGGATTGTGATGGTTGTGAAGCTTAGACCGTTGGTGTTGTTTGGATAGCTTGGGAAGCTTGCGAAATATGGGATATGGGGATAGTTTGTGATGTTTGAGGAGTTTGCAATTGGGCAACATGGACAACTTGTGTTACTTGAGGCATAGAAATGATCATGGTGGGAGAAGGAGTATGTTGCGAAACATGGAAAGGTGGAATGTTTAGATTTTGCGAAATGAAAGGGAGTACATTGGTTGGAGTTATCAAAGGTTCTAAAGTGTACTCCAAACGTGGTGGATCAAATGAAGTAACAATAGGCAATGAAAGAGATGGGTTGGAATATGGAGTTTGTAATATGGTATGGGATGGTGTGACTATAGTGGATGGTCCCTTTGCAACAACAACGAGAGTGTTTGGATCGTGCTCTCTAATAGTGGATATGTCAAAATCTCTTGGTAATTGTTGGTACGTAGATTTTGCACTATAACATATGGATTATTATATTGACTCTTTGCCCAGAAAACACATAGTGAAAATAAGTACCAACAATTGGTAAAGTTGTAGTTTTTCTATCAACTTACCTCTGCGTGTAGAGGGGCAGCTCCCTCATTTGATAAATTATGGATTTTTAAGAAAGAAATGAAATTAAAGAAAGGTTGGAAGATTAAGACAATGGGCTTACGAACATTAACTCAATCCACATGTATAATGTTTAACAATCCCACCAAGACAATATAAGAACACTTCTTAAACTGTTAAAGTGAGTGTATGTAGTATTAGAAAGAAGAAATGATTCAAGAGATATTCAACATACATTGACACATTATCTAGTAATCAATTCCTCCAAGACTAGTTGTTATTCCACATTGCAGATGCAAGATTATGTAAAGAAAAACATCATCCATCAACATAAGAGAAATGAATAATGTTAAAAAGATATTTGAGATCACACAATCCAAAATGTCTCTTATTTCTTCACACTAAGTTGTACAACTCTATTTCTCATAACACTTCTTCAAATGTGAAAGCCAAAAAGTCCCCTTTACAAACACGAAGCCTTGTATATATAGGCTTGTCTCCCATAACCAACTTTTATAACTACCTCATAACTACTTCTCCTAACCACCCAAAATATTTTATGAAAAATAAAAATGCACTTTAATTAATCTTTATACGGTCTTTTCAAAAGTTTCTTAAATAATAAAGTGCACTTTTCAACTTAATTACAAAAGACTGACATAAAGTCACTTTTATAGAAGGAGAACTAAAACCTATCATTTTGCAAACTTTGAAAAGTAGACCAATATGATTGATCTCACAAGAAACCATCAGGTTTTATCCTCGCCATCTTTGGTACCATCTGAAGATGTTTCTGCTGCTACAAACTACTGCAAAGGAAGAGGTGACTTTGTTTTGTATGCTCTGAACATCCTGACTGCTAAGGCTATAAGTCTATTTTTGGGAACAAATACTCCTGTCATACGAAGTTTCCATTCAGATTGATCTTTATGGACATCATTCAAATTATGTTGATAATCTGATATATGATCAATACCAGAATTGACAGCAACAAAGATGAGATTCAATTTATACATA
This sequence comes from Cunninghamia lanceolata, assembly GCA_027924645.1. NCBI lineage: Eukaryota > Viridiplantae > Streptophyta > Pinopsida > Cupressales > Cupressaceae > Cunninghamia > Cunninghamia lanceolata. The sequence continues at coordinate 779,704 of BSBN01001410.1, read as the reverse complement.
AGTCCTTCATTGAAAACCTGTTTATTGAACAACTCTATATTAATCATGTTTTCAAAGTTTCTTTTGATAGCTTAAGCTTCCAAAACTAAAAATTTATCTTTCTCAATCACATCAAAATTGATTGCTAATAAATCAACATGAATCTTCATCTTCACCTGTTCACAAGTTTCCAAGAGCTTTTCTTGAGCTGCCAACACTTGTTTCATATTTGACAGTTTCCATTTGACTGAACAAAGCCAAGAACTAGATTGGTTTTCTTCAATGTTTGAAAAGACTTTTTCATAAAATAATATCTCATTATCAGTTTTGATCATCTCACTGAGGTCCTTGGATATTCCCTGCCATAACAATTCTTCCTTTTGGATACCTCTTATTTCCTTATCAAGCTCTTCCCTCTTTGTTTCTGCTTCATCATATAGACTCTTTGCTTGCTCAACGAAACTGAATGCTTTTAATTTCATATGTTCAACCCATTTTTCAGTCACCTTTCCATACAACTGATATTTGCTGACACTTTCAATAATTTCTTTTTCAACATTATTTTCAAGAGATAAATTAGTAGAGGTAGAGGAAGTATCAAGAGGCAAAGCAGATGTATCTATGATGGCTTTGAGATAGGATGTCAAAACTTGCACCTGTTGCTTTAGTTGATCTTTCATGTGTCTTTCTTTCTCTGTTCTTTTTATTAACTGGGCAGCCGATACTTGAAAATTTTGCATGTCACCCTCATATGTAGATGGACCAAGATCTATCTTAGTGATGTTAAAATCACTTTCTGTAGCCTCATTCAAATTCTTTTCTAAAACAGGTTGTGAAACCTCAACATAGACATTGCCTAATGAAGAATACACTGCCATCCTTGATGTAATCTTGATCTTTTTAGATTTGGGAGACCTTTGCAGCAAATTGGAGACTGTATCAAAATCAGGCATGATTAATTGAGCATTGTTTCTTTTTCTTGACAAACTTTGTTGTAACCAAGAAGAAGAAGGATTATGTGAGGATTTTGGAATATTTGTGGAAAGAGGTACTATGTTTGAGGGAAGAATATGCTCACTGAATATGTTCATAGGTGGCGGGAGTATAGATTGTAATGCATGAGGTGAATGAGGTGTTTCATGAGAAGGAGAAACAACAAGAAGTAAAGGAGGGATATTTAAATGCTCATCATTTTGATGGATTATTTCAGGACTTGTGGACTTGTTTTCCTCAACTACTTCCTGTATGGGAGGTAATGCATTATCCTTTATTTTTATATTTCCCCTTTTCTATTTTTCATCATTTTCACAAATGCTCTTAGGACCCTTTCTTCTTGATGGATCTTCTCCGTCATCTCCTCCTTGAGTACTCTTATGTGAACCAATGCTTAAAGATGGAGAATGAGAACGAAAGGAAGAAGAAGAAGAATTTGAATGCTTATCTTTTCTACTTGATGATAAAGCATTATCACTTGTCAGTTTAGTAGCTGTTGCCTCAATAGCCTTTTTCTTTACCCAATATTTAGTCTTTTGAATGATATGTGCAGTTCTTATACCCAAATCTTTGATCTCCTCATTAGCCCAATTGATAGGTGGTAAAGACTGTGTTTTAATTTTATCAAAATACACAGGATCAATTAATTCTAAACCATCTTCCTCAATTCCATCTGTATTGCAATCTAATTTGAATTATCTAATCTATGGAATGGTCATCCTCATCCAGTCTCGTTTACGTACCTCATAATCATTTTCACAATCTTCCCAAAAGTCTTCAAGTTCTAGAAAGTGACAGTAACCTGCACCAAGCTGTAGATTGTCTCTAACATATCCTTTGCTATCAAAAGGGAATCTCATAGTATAGGCATACAAGCTAATTTTTATCAGAGATCTCTCTATGTTTTGAGCATCTGCAGAAGGTTTGCAGCTATAATGACTAAGGCCAATGGGAAATGGAACTCTAGGTTTCCTCTTGTCTTTGCATTTCTTATTAAGTGAACCAATTTGCCTGCATAGTTCTATCAATACCATCTTGTCATCTACATATCTATGTAACTTATATGGATATCCATCAAACCCACCAACTCGTAAATAGGTAAATCTAGGATATTGGATGAAGTAGCTCCCATATATTTTGATTAGACTGGCAGCTTCTGGTGATATCCGGAGTGCAATATTACCTTGAAGTTCTCTTACAGTCAACATTGTGAAAGCATCATTCACCCTACGGTAGCATTTGTAACTTTGTTCTAGTTGTAACTGAGGGTAGTAATCATAGATCTGTGTCATGTTATCATAGGTTCCTTTGGTAGCAAGACCTGGCCATGATTTTGTGCATGCAATTGCATAAAATAAGTAAGAGGACATGTAGAAATGTTCATTCAATTCAAAATTGGTCGACTGATAGTGCAAATTGTCAGTAATAATGCTGCCCCAATCAATAAACTGATTTCCTGCACAAATAACATTTACAAACAGGAACATCCACATTTGAAAATTAGCTACTTTTTCATCTCCCATCACTCTATAGAGTAGAACAATCATATTTGAAATATCCTCTATGAAGCATGATCTGTGAAGGACTTTAGGCAACTATGATTTTCCTCCTTTCAGTGTATGTAACCAGTGTTTTGCAATGGTGTTGAGACATTGGTGTTTCCTTTCATTGAAATACTGATGAGCAAGCCTTTTGTCTATGTTCACAAACTGATCTCTGACAGGTAGCCTGAAAGTAATACCAATCAAAACACTGTCTAACCTGACAATAAGTTTGTCATCAATGCTTCTGATCTCTTTGGTTTCTGGATTGTAACGCTTCATACATTCTAAAACCAGATCTGTGCATTGGACTCCCATGGGAAAACCGGCTGCATGGGCTAATCCACTGTCAAACAACTTATGAGCCATTGGTGATCTTTTCCCTTGTTCCATTGTCTCCCAGAAATCTGCCAAACTGATGTGTCCTAGAGAATTATCTGATATTTCAAGAAGTGTGGATTCAAGAACTGAGAGGAACTCAAACCCCTGATATATGTATTTCATGATTTGATATCTACAACAAGTTGTGAAATATGTCTGTATCTATTGTATTTCAAAGTTTTCTGCAGTGTTTTATGAGGTTTTGTTTGATAATTTGCAATTTGTTGCAATGGATTTCAAGAGGAGATTTGAAAAACACATCTTTCAAACAAGAAGGCAGTAGGTGTCCATACCCGAGCATCTGCATAGAGCATGAAATTCCTCTGATGTTGTTTACATGTCTAGTTTCTGTCTTCCACAATCGGCTTACATGCTACATTCAAAGTAGTCATTACTGCATTTCAAGAAAACGGTATTTCTCTGCAATGTTTGATCAAACTGTTGATAGGCCTTTTGTATACTTTTGTATTTCTACATACCCTGCATTCTTTATATTTCATGCAATGACACTTATCTGAGGCATTTTATCAAATGGGTTTCATACCTTTCATATACTCCTATGTATAGTGTAACCATCTTTCCAAGCATTTTATACTTATAATGTTTTGAACAAAAATTGAGCCAATCTGTTAAACAGTTCACGTGCATTGGCTATGATTCTACATTTTCCATCTATGTCTACCGAATCAAGTTATATTGACACTTGCACTCATAGGAGGTTCAAATGAAAAGGCTGATAAGATCAACTGGAGGACTTAGGAGATTTTTCAAAGAAAATCTACACAAGACAAATTTTTGAGCATATAATGTTCTCATATAAGGCTTTGTCGACTAAATTTTGAGATTTATAGGCAGATAACTCCACAGAGTAGGCAAGAGAAATCATATTTTCCCACAAAAGTAAGCTGGATTGACAAGTAAAACTCATTAGATCTCTTTAAACTTCAGACCCAATTGATAGGTTTCTGATAGCAGGTAGAGTATGATATATAGATATCAAAACCTACCTCATGATACTCTTGGACTTCAATGATGTGATCTTAGTGGAGAAAACTACATAGTACAATGTCGTCACTAAAGAGAAGTAGAATGATGTCACCAAAAGAGAACAACATCTTGTCGAATCAAATTTACCACGGATGCTTAAGTAATCTGATGTATTTGCCTTCGAATATGTAACCTCAATCAGCATTAGCCAGACGTCGGCAGATTGGAGGAGACCATATATGACCCAAATCCTTCATCAGTTTTGACCACTACCTAAATAGCTTTCACTTTTGGTGATTATGATACCACTGCATTCACTGCCCATGAAGAAGTAAACACAACTGTAGAATACTCAAAGTTTTAGAAAGCATTTGTTCTTTATTTCTTTAGCTTGTGCAGACTACGTGAAAAAGGGTCTTTGAAGGAGTTTTTTGAAACACAGCATTCCTCGCACTCCGGTGACTGTAACCTTGAAGGGCTCCGAAATCTTCTCCAACATAAACCTCTTGTTCATAAAGCATTATGCTCAAAAGTCTTCATGTCGTTTATTGTGTTTTAACGTTTTATATGCAGGTCATCAACTCGTTAAAACTAACTCACATGTCTTTCAACCGTTGCGCAGTTATTTGAGGCTTCATTTCACTGGGGGAGATGGCAATGATTGTAAAAATGTTCCTCAACTACCACAAATGACGTGCCACGATACCACATATTTGAAGTTTTGTTGTTTTATCATTGTTATGTTTCCATTTCACACCTTTTTCACCTGTCGACTACTTGAGAACTGTCGTTGGAGATATGATTTTTTTTAACATGGCCATCTTCTCTGGCATGTGCCACCTTCTCCGGCATGTAAATCTTAATAAAATTAACATATGATCCATTTAAGAGTTAAAATGCGATGCATTCGTCGGAAACAATGGTGAATGAATAGTCAGCATTTGTGGCATGAGTTTAGGGAAGGTGACCAACTTCTTCTTCATTCCCATGAGCTTCAATCAGAAATATTAGGAGATGGATGTGGATAAATGTGACAAATTCTCACCCAAGTGAATAATTAACTCGAAACCTTGGATACCGTTTATGCTCTTTTGATCCTTCTTACATTTGTTTCGAAGGAGAACAATGTGCAATTTGTGATTTAAATAATAAAAACCAATATTTAACTCCCAACTGCTGCAAGTAAAAGTGAATTTCTCTTTTTAAAATCATCTCTGTGAACTTGTAGAACTATGCCATCGGTAAAAAGCAAAAATGTTCAACTTAGCCAAACTCACAAGTCACACACACTTAGTGAAAGATGGAAAATGACGCAAGTTTTGCGAAGAACAAAAGCCAACGCATAATGGACTTTGCGAAAAACAAAAGTTAACATGGGCTTAGTATAAAATGAAAAATGGATGCAAAATAAAGTATTACTAAGCCGTGAATTTTTGCTTTGGCATAATATTGCTATTAAAGCTTTAATGGAGAGAAATAAGACAAGGAATGATGCTATGATAATGAATTATCGACATGATTTGACACATAAAACATGATGCCGACAAATTGCAACCAAAAAGATGACCTAGTATAGAAGATTAACTCGCCAAAGGTTTTTTAAAAAAATGGGTAGAAAGATGGGGTAAATAGCTGGCTCTACTTGGGGACAAGAACTACAAGGACGTAGATGAACCCCAGTGTCTTTGACAAGACTAGTGATCTTATCTTAGGGTAGATAGAGTCAAACTAGAAAGAGATGTACAACACGACAGAAACAGAACAAAACAAGGAAACTCACTGACACAACAAAACTTTCTTATATACAAAGAGTTGGGAATAAATCCCACTTTTACTGATTGTAAATCTTTAGGGGTTGCCCATTGTAGTGCAAGGGTAGATGAGTGCCATCAAGATACGCCAAATGATGCAGAGGTAAATGTAGTGTTTGTTGAAGTTCACTCAATGAACTTAGATCACTCAACTTCCTCCAAGAGGTTTACAAAGGTGTTTGTGATTACAAGCCTATACAAGGCTACTCCGAGAATTAACTTAGCCTAGGATCACCCTCTGATGTCCTCCACACAGGCTACTCAGCACTCACTTTGGGGAGTCACAGCTCAACCCAACTTAGAAGCACAACCCACCTTCAGGAGCTCACCACCTACTACCAATACCTCTACCAACATGGACAACAACATCAATTAACATACACTTATCTATGACATGCATGGAACAAGGTCACTAACCAAGAAACCATCATTCTACTCCTAACAAAATAATGGACAGCAAGTCTTTATATGACTGTCTTTTGACAGTGTCAAAGAAAGCTTATTTCTTCTAGTTGTTATGAACAACAAAACCAGCATTAACTCCTTTATCAACAAGGGTCTTCACACCAAACATAACATGTATCTACCAAGGACATGAAATCACTGATCCAGTACCATACTCCTGTACTTACTCTGACAGAGAACAATAATTGTCTTACGACTATCATAAAGAAATAGTGTTTCAAGAAGGTTTAAACCTTGTAGCAAAAAGGAGTGGATAAACCAATACTAACTCCCCTAAACCCCAAATGACCTTCACCACTTAATGCATAATCCAAATGCCTATGTTGAGCATATACTATTCCTCAACCATGCAAACTGTACTGTACCATACTGTGCAGGAACAGCAGACTGTTATTTCTAACAACAAACTATTTTGTTCATCTAGAAAATCAGTCTAGTCTTAGGTTGGGTTAAGGAATATAACAAGGATCTAGTCCAGGACTAGTTGGACTCTTGCATAGGTCTACCCTCCTAATAAATCACAGGAATCAACATCCATTTCATCCTACCATTGACTATTCCTGCAGTCATATTGTTGTCATTCATTAATAACTTAGCTAGTCACCAAGAAGACTAGCTAATTTCATGCCCAAAGGCTTGTGGAGTGAAAGACAAACACAAATAACAATAGAAAACTAAAATAAAGGTGCTCTCCTTCCATCCTACTAAATAATGTTGATGCCATTTAGAGGACAAAGGAGAGTTTAGACATTTCTTTCCAAAAACCTAGCTTTTAGAGGGTTTAGACCAGTTTTCCCAAATCGACTAGTTTCTCCCTCCACAGAAAGAGTCAAGAAAGCAAACAAGACTTAAAAGAAATGTGATTCAATGCATAATCAAGTTTTGTAACCTTCAATCCCTGTAGTGTCTGTACCACACCGTACCAGAAGACTGTCTCAAACAAAAAGTAGAGAAAACACTATTTTTCACTCCAAAAAATTGTCTTTTTTCATTCCTCTTGCATGGTTTTAACAATCAAAAGTTTTTGGAAAGTTTTTGGGACCTTCCCACTTCCACTCTGCCTATACAACTACCCATGAGAGGCAGTGAAACGTTGGAACTAGCTTTTCTTAAAAAAACTAAGTTTCAAAAAAAAGAAACATTCCTATAAAATAGGCCTTACTAGCATCCTAATGGACTAGTCACTCTAAATGACTAAGTCTTTATTACAAAACATCAAAATGGCTTTCAAAGCCTTAGAGGTAAACAAAATAACATGAAAACCAACTAGGAAATAGCCAACACAATGACTAAACTATGGAGCTCCTGCACCATACTCCCCCTGTAGGAGAACTCAAGTCCCTTGAGTTGCCAACTGTTGAAGTGTTATGCCATGCTTCAAGATATCTGCTTCAGTCATCCAGGTGGCCTCTAAATTAGGAAGATCCTTCCATTTCACCAAGTAGTCTTTATAGACACCTCTCTGAGTCTTCTTGACAACCTTGGAATCTAGAATGCACTCCAACTGTAAAGGCTTGCTTGGAGGTAAATCCTTGATCCAATCAGCATCTTCAGCCACCACATCTGATCCACTTTCACCAGGCAATGGAGGTCTGAAAGGAAAAAGATCACAAACATTGAAAATTGGAGAGATACCAAGGCCAGGTGGTAGCTCAATCTCATATGCATTTGGACCGAATTTGTGCACTATTTTGCATGGGCCAATCTTCTTCATCAGGAGTTTAGTTGGCTAACCCTTTGGCAACCTTTCTTTCCTTAGATATGCCATAACTAAGTCACCAACTTTGAACTGTACTTCTCTTTTCTTCAAATCTACCTTTTCTTTGTACTTTGTGACTAATTTTTCTAATTGCAACTTGACTTGATCATGGACTGTTTTCATGGAGGCAGCAAACTCTTCACCAAGTGCACTCCTTCTATCCCAACCTTGGAGATCCTTTAGCTCAAGTGGCCCTCTTGGATGAAAGCCATAAACTATCTCAAAAGGACTTTTACCAGTGCTCCTATTCCTGGAATCATTGTAGGCATATTCAGCCTGACTGATAACCAAGTCCCATGCCAAACCATGCTGCTTTGTAAGGCATCTTAGAAGGTTTCCAAGTGACCTATTAACCACCTCAATCTGACCATCATTTTGTGGATGGTAGGCTGATGAAAAGGACAACTGTGTGCCCAGTTTCTTCCACAAGGTCCTCCAGAAGTGACCTACAAACTTAGAATCTCTGTCAGTTACAATGGACAATGGTAAACCATGTATCCTTACTACCTCTCTGAAAAACAAACCTGCAACATGAGATGCATCATTTGTGCATTTACACGGCACAAAATGAGTCATCTTGCTGAACCTATCAACAATAACAAACACACTATCCACCCCTCTGGCTGTCCTGGGTAACCCAAGCACAAAATCCATGCTGATACTTTTCCAAGGTCTGTTGGGAATGGGAAGGGGCTGGTATAGACCTGCATTTGAAGACACACCTTTGGCTCTTTGACAGATTGTACAACTAGCTACATACTTCCTCACATCTGATTGCACCTTTGGCTAAAAATAGAACCTTGTGACTTGTTCTAGTGTCTTGTCTAAGCCAAAATGTCCTCCTAAAGAACCATTATGCTTCTCCTTGATGATGTTGTCCTGCATGGAGCACTTAGGGACACACAACAGATTGCCTTTAAACAAGAGGCCTTCCTGCAAAACAAAATCTGCATACTCTCCATGGAATGTGTTAGCCAAGTTCACACAGACATCATAAGCCTCTTTGAAATCAAAATCTTCTTTATATAGCTCCTTTAAACAGCCAATACCCATGCTTTCTAACTAGATTTCATGAACAAGAAGCAACCTCCTACTCAATGCATCAGTCACCTTGTTAGAGACACCTCTTTTGTACTTAATTGTGAAGGTATAAACTTGTAGCTATTCCATCCATTTAACATGTCTATGGTTCAATTTTTTTGACTGTTAAGAAAGCTTAAAGCATGATTGTCAGAAAACACAATAAATTCTTTGGGAAGCAATTAATGTCTCCATTTCTTAAGGGCTTGCACCATTGCATAGAGTTCTAAGTCATAGGTAGAATACCTTTGCTTGGCTTCATTCAACTTTTCTGAAAAGAATGCCACTGGATGTCCTTCTTGGCTGAGAACAGCACCAATAGCTTGCTGACTTGCATCACACTCAACAACAAACACCTTATCAAAATTAGGGAGTACTAAGGTAGGCAACTCAGCCACCTTTGTTTTCAACAACTCAAAACTATCATCAACTTCCTTTGTCCACTAGAATCTACATCTATTTCATCCTACCATTGACTGTTCCTGCAGTCATATTGTTGTCATTCATTAATAACTTAGCTAGTCACCAAGAAGACTAGCTAATTTCATGCCCAGAGGCTTGTGGAGTGAAAGACAAACACAAATAACAATAGAAAACTAAAATAAAGGTGCTCTCCTTCCATCCTACTGAAGAATGTTGATGTCATTCAGAGGACAGAGGAGAGTTTAGACATTTCTTTCCAAAAACCTAGCTTTTAGAGGGTTTAGACCAATTTTCCCAAATCGACTAGTTTCTCCCTCCACAGAAAGAGTCAAGAAAGCAAACAAGACTTAAAAGAAAGGTGATTCAATGCATAAGCAAGTTTTATAACCTTCAAGCCCTGTAGTGTCCGTACCACGCCATACCAGAAGACTGTCTCAAACAAAAAGTAGAGAAAACACTATTTTTCACTCCAAAAAACTATCTTTTTTCATTCCTCTCGCATGGTTTTAACAATCAAAAGTTTTTGGAAAGTTTTTGGGACCTTTCCACTTCCACTTTGCCCATACAACTGCCCATGAGAGGCAGTGAAACATTGGAACTAGATTTTCTTAAAAAAACTAAGTTTCAAAAAGAAACATTTCTATAAAATAGGCCTTACTAACATCCTAATGGACTAGTCACTCTAAATGACTAAGTCTTTATTACAAAACATCAAAATGGCTTTCAAAGCCTTAGAGGTAAACAAAATAACATGAAAACCAACTAGGAAATAGCCAACACAATGACTAAACTGTGGAGCTCCTGCACCACCAAGTAAAATGAATTATCACCACAAGCTTCTCTAATTTGGAAAGGTCCTTTCCACAGAGACTCAAACTTTCCATGCATCCCTTTAGGTTCTTTCCTCTTATCCCAGAGTAGAACAAGATCTCCTACAACAAACTACCTTTGTTTGGTCTTCTTATCAAACAATTTCTTGACTTTTGCTGATGTTCTGCTATTCTGTCAACTACTTGACTCCTTTGTTCCTCAAGTTTTGTCAGATGCATGATTCTTTTCTCCAGAGAATCTTTAAATTCATTACCTTCAATTACTATCTGAAGAGAAAGAGAAATAAGTTCTAGAGGGATTGGTAAGCGAGCATCAACTCCATAAACAAGTTAGAAGGGAGATGTGTCGATGATCCTTTTATATGTGGTCTTGTCAGCCCATAATGCATCAAATAATCTCTTGTGCCAACTCTTTTGTTTTTCCTCTGGTAGCTTTTGTATGATAGAGATGAGGTTTTTGTTGGTGGACTCTGCCAATCTGTTCCCTTGCGGATAATAATCAGAAGAATGTGCAAGTAAGATATCATGCCAATAACAGAAATCAAATATTTCATGAGAGGAGAAATTGGAAGCATTATCCGTGACAATTTTTTGAGGTACACCAAATCTCACAAGAATATTCTCCTTTAGAAAATCACACACTACTTGGGAGGAAGTTTGACGGACTGGAATGGCTTCAACCCATTTAGTAAAATAATCTATGGCCACCAAGATGTGTGTATGCCCGGCGCTAGATGTTGGATGAAGTGGACCAATGAAATCTAGTCCCCATTGATGAAAAGGTTCTTCAATAACAACGAGCTTTAATGGTTGCATGGCTAGCTTGACTTTGCCTTTAAATTGCTGACAAGATTCACACTTTTTCACCCATTGGTCTGCATCTTTGAATAAGCCAGGCCAGTAATAATTATGTCTTAGAATCTTATAGGCTGTGACACTGGAAGAGAAATAACCACCACAAGCTTCGTTATGAAAGAATTGAAGTAATTTTTCTTGTTGTTCTTTATCCACGCATTTCAGAAAATTTCCATCGATCCCCTTCTTGTATAAACTACCTTCCCAAATAATATATTTTGCAGCTTTCAACTTGATTGCTCTTTTCTACTTCGGAGTTAAGTGTGAAGGACATTCACCATATGTCAAGAAATAGGCAATATCTGAGAACCATTCATCTGTCAATCCTACAAACAACACTTGAGGCAAGCCAAAATTCTTTTACGGAGATTCTTCAACTGTGCAATTTTCAGCTATGAGTTTACATAAGCCCCTTCCTCGTACCAATTTGGTTGGCTTAATATCAATATCATATTCTTGAACTTTAGCAATCCAAGAGGCTCTTTTGTTGACACCTATTTCTTGCTGAGTAAGTATGGTTTTGATCGAAGTACCTGACACAAAGACCTTAGAATGTGAATTGAGGATATAGAATCTAAAATGTTTTACTGCCTTGACAACTGCATAAGCATGCTTCTCTGCTAAAGAATAATTCAATTCATGTTTTTTCAGAGGAACACTCATAAATGCAATAGGTGCTTCTATACGATCATCATTTTGTTGAGTTAGGATAGCAGATAAAGTATGCTCCAAAGCATAACAATATACAATGAAATCTTTGGAAAAATCTGGATGAATTAGAACTGGAGCATCCGCGATCGCTGTTTTAATATCTTGAAATGCCTGTTTCCCTTTTTCAGTCCACTTGAAGACCACCTTATCCCTCATCATGTCTACAATGTGGTGAGTTAATTCAGAGAAATCTGGTATGAATCTCCTTAAGAAATTGATCTAACCAAAGAAAGACCTCACTCCAGGTTTTCTTGATGGTAGTGGCAATTTTTGGATAGCCTCAACACGTTCAGGATCAATCCGAATCCCATCTTTAGACACAATGTGCCCTAGTAGTTTTCCTTTAGTAACCCCAAAAATGGACTTCTTAGGGTTAAGAGAGATTCCTTGCTCATGGCAACACTGTAGGACTATCTCCAGATGTTGAATATGATCTTCTCTTTTTCTTGAAAAGACAGTGAGATCATCCAAGTATACAACAATAATCTTGTTTTTTAAATCTCCAAAAGAGAGGTCCATAGCAAGTTGAAAAGTTGCACCGGCATTGATCAACCCGAATGGCATTCGATTGTAAGCCAAAGTTCCCCAAGGCGTTGTAAAAGTAGTTTTATGTTGATCCTCTCGGGTAACCTCTATCTGATTATACCCGGAAAACCCATCGAGTAATGACATCATTTCAGATCCAGCATCGTTTTGCAAAATGTGATCCATCATAGGTAAAGGGTAGTTGTCTTTTAGAGATGCTTGGTTAAGATTGTGGAAATCAACACAAATCCTTATTTCGCCATTCTTCTTCCTCACAGGAACTATATTTGCTACCCAAGTTGAATGATGAATGGGATATATAATTCTGGCCTTTAACATCTTATCAATCTCTGCAAAGATAGCACCAGCAACTTTAGGATTGAATTACCTCTATTTTTGCCTAAAAGGAGTAGCCCCAGGTTTAAGAGTGATATAATGCTGAAATTTTCCACCCCTGAAACTCTTCAAATCATCATAACACCATGCAAACACGTCCTTGTATTTGACCAACAGGGTAATGAGCTTCTTTCTTTCTTCTGGCGAACATGCTTTTCCAATTCAAACAATTTTAGGATCATCTTTAGTGCCTATGTCTACTTTATCATACTGAGAAGAATTGGGATTTTTCTCTTGGTCCTTATTCTTCAAATAGCAATCATGTTTGTCAAAAAGTTTCTCTAGAGTAATCAAACATTTTGGGATGGTGTTCCCCTTTAATTGTAACACTTCATCTTCTACAGGAGTCTCACTTCCTTCAAATAACAAATTGACAAAAGTACCGGCCTTCTCCAAAAAGGACACAATATATCTGTCATCATCAAAAACTTGCTAATATTTATCATTATCAGGCACGCTCGGTCGGTATACTAATTCAATTTTATATTGATCTTTGTTGAACTCTGGATGTGGAAGCAAGAGAGCCGCAAAAACTGCAAGGCAATTAGCTTTAGAATTAAGAGTTCGAGGAATAGCCTCTATAGAGAAAGCATCGAAGAACTCTATTTGATCCCATACTAAGTTTCGGTATCTTCCCAACTTGGTGTTCTTTGTTTGAAACTGATTTCTTACTTGCTTGACAACCAATTCTACATCTCTGAGAACTTTCAACATTTTGATTCCTTTCTCTTTAGCAGCCTCGAGGCCTAAAATGAGTGCCTCATACTGTACCGTATTATTAGTGTTGTTGAAAACCAATTTGAAATCCACAGGAAACTTCTCCCCTATAGGTGAAATAAGAACAATTCCAGCCCCTGAACCAGAAGAAGAACAACTGTCATCGAATTCCATAGTCCAAAGGCCAGAAGACACATCGGGAGAGATAACTTCAGGGGTTACCTCTTTTTCTTGCATGAGCATATATGTACCTGGTCCAGTTTCTTCATATAGTATCTCTGCTCTTGGATCATCAGACTTCAGGACTATATATTTTGCTTTGGGCTCTGGATTTAGTCTAACTTTCTTTCCATGGATTGGGACTAAGGCATGGGATGAATCCAATTGTATTTCTCCACCTAGGTCTTTACAAAAACTTCTGCTAAGTAGCATGCCATAGCTTGTGGGAATGTCAGCAACTAAGATGGTGAGCTTTAGTTTCTTTTCTGGGAAAGTAGCTAAAGCAACTTGCACGTCTTTGAGTTGACCTACTAATGGGACTAATTTGGACTCCATAGAGTAGACTCTGCCTGAGGGTTTATTTAATGACAAGCCGAGGGCATGAGCAACCTTAGCAGGCATGACATTATCAGAAGCGCCAGAATCTATTATGCAATTGCTAAGTTTACAGCCGGCTATATACAAAGAAACATAAAATGGGTCAGGCTTATCTGGGAGAATAACATTTACCAATGGAGTACCATTTTGTGGAGATTCACTAAGGAGATCATCATGTGAAGGCTCTTCAGGTTGTGAGTCATTTGATTGTTGGTGTACTGAAGAAGAATCTGGTTTTCCTTTAACAATAAGCATTAATCTCTCCAACTGATGAGGATTCGACTTCAAGTAATCAAGTTGAGAAATTTGTACCTTTGTTGTCTTGCAATGCTCTATGAAATCAAATGCATCATCAGGTGGGGGAGATGAATCACCAAGAGGGGAACCTTGTGTGCCTTTATCTTTCGTGGCAGTAAGAGGTTGATTCTCTAGAGGATGTTTTCTTGATAGAATCTTCGAGGCATTTTCTAGAATTTTGTGGGCAGATTCAACTTTGGCTTTTCCTTCATTCTTCTGATGCTGATTTCTTGTGAAGATATTACAAGAATGATTATTAATGTCATGAACCTCTTCTTTTTCATTATCAGACTTGTACTCAAGAAAGTTGATTGTTGGTTGGCCATAGGTCTCATTTGTCTCATCTTCTTGAGAGACATATTCTTCTATCTTCTCACTTGATAGATTCATCTGCATGAACCTTACCATTTCAAGACAAGTGCTACCATCATGGTCAGTAGTCAGATGAAAATCACATGTAGCTGCAGTTTGTTTATGACTGGAAGAAGGATGTTCAATAGCTAGTCTTTGCACTGGAGGAGGAAGCCTAGGTGTCTTGTTCTGCTGGTACGGTACATAATTTCTCCTGGGTATATCTTGATATAGCGGAGGTGGATTATGCGGAAGCTATTTCTTAAGCAAGAGTAAATCATTGGCTAGCTTTTGAATTATTGGGTCTGTAGTGGGTGGATTAGAAGACTGTGCCTTCCCCTTCTGCAAGTCTTTGTTCCATTTTCTGGCAGTCAACAAATCATCCTCGATCTCAATGGCCATGGTCTGTGCCACTTGTAAATGGAAACTTATATCTGGAGGTTGCGCATTTAGAAAGAAACATTTTTGATTCTTCGCAGTTGGCCTTTTAGTAGTTTCGATTCTATTCACCAACTTGTTAAAACGTTCCACAAACTCCCGCATCGACTCATGAATCTCTTTCTTCATTTGAGTAAGTTGTGCTAATAATGCATGCTCATCTTCAGCACTTTTGAAACGGTCTTCAAATTTTTGGCGCATAATCCCCCACGATTTTATAGTTCCGATAGGTAAATGTTGAAACCATTTTGCTGCTCCTTCAGTTAGAGATTCAACAAACAATCAGACAAAAACATCTTTGTGCATAATGCCTAGAACACTGCATGCGGAAAAGAAGGCATTAATATGCTCGTCTGTAGAAACTTTTCTATCTCCAGTGAATTTGGGTAAAAAAAATTTGGATCCATGTGGTAAATCATGCAACTAATTACCTAAGGCGAGGGGGCCAATAGCTGCTCCCCAAGGCACAGGTTGAGCCATTTGCAGTAGTGGAATTGGTTGAATATTTATAACAATAGGAACCGCAGTCCCGTGCAAGGTTAATGCTTGGTAAGTGGAAGAGGAGGCAGAGGTTCTGGTAGGACTTCTTGTGGGTGAAGGAGGCCTACTAAAAGATTTAATGTTCCTTCTCGAGGGAATAAAAGATTGAGAAAAATCAAAACTTGCTAGCTTTTCAAAATCAGGATCCAAGATGCCCTTTTCACGGTCTCCTCTGGTTTATCTCTTGGCAGCCAGGTTGATTTTGAGCAGGATTCATAGGGCGATATTCTTGAATAGGTCGGATAGGTGGGACAACTTGTCTATCTCTTCTTGGAGCTATTTGAAAAGGAGCACGCCTGTTAGCTATTTCCAAATCTTCTTCTGCAATGCGTTGCACTATTAACCAAGCACGAACACGAATTTCTGTTCCTATGTCTTCTTCTTCGTCAAGCACTGCATCTACTTCTTGATATTGGCAATTTGACCTCCTATATCTCCAAGCCAATACTCGCAAATCAGTAATTATATCTTCTTGCTCAAGGTCCAACCAATTAACATTAGGTTGTAAAACAGGTCCAGCTCTACATTGCAGCACCATATTTATTGATCAAAAAGATTTTCTTTGAACACATTAAGGCAACTTTTTCCAAACAAAAGAGGTGTGTTTGAATCCAGTCCCCAGCGGAGTCACCAAAAATATGTTGGTAAACAGATTTTTGTACTATAACATATGGATTATTATATTGACTCTTTTCCCAGAAAACACAGTGAAAATAAGTACCAACAGTTGGTAAAGATGTAGTTTTTCTATCAACTTACCTCTACGTGTAGAGGGGCAGCTCCCTCGTTTGATAAATTATGGATTTTTAAGAAATAAATGAAATTAAAGAAAGGTTGGAAGATTAAGACAATGGGCTTGCGAACATTGACTCAATCCACATGTATAAGGTTTAACAATCCCACCAAGACAATATAAGAACACTTCTTAAACTATTAAAGTGAGTGTATGTAGTATTAGAAAGAAGAAATGATTCTGGAGATATTCAACATACGTTGACACATTATCTAGTAATCAATTCCTCTAAGACTAGTTGTTATTCCACATTGCAGATGCAAGATTATGTAAAGAAAAACATCATCCATCAACATAAGAGGAATGAATAATGTTAAAAAGATATTTGAGATCACACATGTAGTGCCCCTCCGTTTTCACTTTGGTTGTGTCAGGTATGTTTGACATTTGGTTATTTGGTTTGGATTGTTCATTTGATGCTATTGGTTAATCATGGCATTAAAATAATATTAGTAGTCATTAAAACATTTTTTATAATTAAATAAATAGAAATGCCTTTATGCAAATTTAGTGCTGAAAATTTAAAAGGGTAAACCCAAATTTATAAATTATTATTTTAGGCCCCTATATTATTTATAGCACTATAGTTTATTAGCTATATTAATTTGTTACATTTCCTAGAGGTTATTTAATATTATTGGTGAGTGAAACCTTATTTTATATAAGGAAACCTAATAAAATATAATGTTATTAAATATTACTTTAGGATACCTAATTATAATTGCTTGAGGACAAGCAATCTTGAGTGGGGAGGGTTGTCATGTCCCTATAATGATTTATTATTGAATTGTTTATTTAAATAATAAGTTAGCCTTATATAAACTAAATATATAATATATTTATTTAAAATATATTATTAACATGTATTATTTAATAAATAATATTATTAATTTAATATAATTTAAATATTATAAAATATATGAAATATATATATTTATATTTTAATTAACTAGATATATTATAAATATAAATATTTTAATATAATATTTATGTGAGTAATTAATAAGATATATTATTATATATAAAAATAAATATTATGAAGAGTCTTACCTATTAAAGTTAGAAAGTAAAGTAATTTGGAATAAGACAAAGTAATACGGTTAAACAAAAGGTTAAATTCAAAATAAAATCATATAAAAATAAAAGTCTAATAAGACAAACATTATCCCACCATATTATATGCTTGGAAATAAAATAAAATAAAAGAGCTCCCGTACTTAATAACAAAAGTATTTATTTATACTATATATATTAAGGGGAGGTCGAAGGAAGATATTTATAAGTGTAGCACATTAATAAATAATATATTATAAATATATCTAATAATATAAATACAAATATTATTATTATTATTATCTTATATTGTAATATAAATATAAATAATATATCATTTATTATAATGATATAATATAAATACAAATAAGGTAAATAAATAATAATAAACATTTTTTAACCTATCCTCTTATGATAAGGGAGTTACGTATGGTTAGAACTAGTTTTACCACAAAAGGGAATTAATATAAAGTAATAAAAATAATAAGAGACATACCTCTTCGAACATATCCCTTGAAAGGGAAATAAATAAAGGTTGTGAGATAGAAGGAAATCATCATGGAAAGAATGAAGTAATAAAAAGAAATAAATAAACAGCTGTGAATTCAATAAAGGTAATAAAGGAGAAACATCATTTGAATTCATCAAAGACAAGCAAGAAAATATCACAAGGAAGACATGAGGGCAGCCAAGGAAAAGGATCATGGGGAGAAAATATAAAAAGAGTATGGGATAAATACATATATTTAGATCTGCATTTTATAACAGCAATACAATAAAGACTATATTACCGCAGCAGGTAAGTAAGTATTTATATTTACTTATTCAATTTATGATTTGTAAGAATTTATAATTACTTGTTCAATTTATAACTGGAAAGATATAAATAATAAGGTTATTAAGTAGAAATTGATATATGTGATATATACATTTATGTCTGAAATTTATATTTTAAATATGTATCTTGTATAATTTGAATTCATAAGTTGTTAATAAATGACGTATGAGAGATAACAAGTATGTATATGTATAGATGAAGATTAATTAAGGCCTTAGGGTAAAACCTAGGGAGAAGGCTCTAGGATAAAACCTAAAGATTAATGAAGGCTTTAGGGTAAAACCTAAAGATTAATAAAGGCATGAATTCCTACGGGTAGATACGAGACTTCCTAATTAACCACCTAACACTAAGAAGGTGGGGTAGATAGTTATGGTAGGTATTGATCATTCCATGGGAATGGGCCTTGATTGACGAATCAAGGATATCCCCTTTATAAACACCAAGCCTTGTATATATAGGCTTGTCTCCCGTAACCAACTTTTATAACTACCTCATAACTACTTCTCCTAACTACCCAAAATATTTTATGAAAAATAAAAATGCACTTTAATTAATCTTTATATGGTCTTTTCAAAAGTTCCCTAAATAATAAAGTGCACTTTTCAACTTAATTACAAAAGACTGACATAAAGTCACTTTTATAGAAGGAGAACTAAAACCTATCATTTTGCAAACTTTAAAAAGTAGACCAATATGATTGATCTCACAAGAAACCATCAGGTTTTATCCTCGCCACCTTTGGTACCATCTGAAGATGTTTCTGCTGCTACAAACTGCTACGAAGGAAGAGGTGACTTTGTTTTGTATGCTCTGAACATCCTGACTGTTGAGGCTATAAGTCTATTTTTGGGAACAAATACTCTTGTCATACGAAGTTTCCATTCAGATTGATCTTTATGGACATCATTCAAAATATGTTGATAATCTGATATATGATCAATACCAGAATTGACAGCAACAAAGATGAGATTCAATTTATACATAAGTCCTTCATTGAAAACCTGTTTATTGAACAACTCTGTATTAATCATGTTTTCAAACTTTCTTTTGATATCTTGGGCTTCCAAAACTAAAAATTTATCTTTCTCAATCACATCAAAATTGATTGCTAATAAATCGGCCTGAATCTTCATCTTCACCTATTCACAAGTTTCCAAGAGCTTTTCTTGAGCTGCCAACACTTGTTTCATATTTGACAGTTTCCATTCGACTGAACAAAGCCAAGAACTAGATTGGTTTTCTTCAATGTTTGAAAAGACTTTTTCAGCAAATAATATCTCATTATCAGTTTTGATCATCTCACTGAGGTCCTTGGATATTCCCTGCCATAACAATTCTTCTTTTTGGATACCTCTTATTTCCTTATCAAGCTCTTCCCTCTTTGTTTCTGCTTCATCATATAGACTCTTTGCTTGCTTGACAAAACTGAATGCTTGTAATTTCATATGTTCAACCCATTTTTCAGTCACCTTTCCATACAACTGATATTTGCTGACACTTTCAATAATTTCTTTTTCAACATTATTTTCAAGAGAGAAATTAGTAAAGATAGAGGAAGTATCAAGAGGCAAAGCAGATGTATCTATGATGGCTTTGAGATAGGATGTCAAAACTTGCACCTGTTGCTTTAGTTGATCTTTCGTGTGTCTTTCTTTCTCTGTTCTTTTTATTAACTGGGCAGCCGATACTTGAAAATTTTGCATGTCACCCTCATATGTAGATGGACCAAGATCTATATTAGTGATGTTAAAATCACTTTCTGTAGCCTCATTCAAATTCTTTTCTGAAATAGGTTGTGCAACCTCAACATAGACATTGCCTGATGAAGAATCCACTGCCATCCTTGATGTAATCTTGATCTTTTTAGATTTGGGAGACCTTTGCAGCAAATTGGAGACTGTATCAAAATCAGGCATGATTAATTGAGCATTGTTTCTTTTTCTTGACAAACTTTGTTGCAACCAGGAAGAAGGATTATGTGAGGATTTTGGAATATTTGTGGAAAGAGGTATTATGTTTGAGGGAAGAATATGCTCACTGAATATGTTCATAGATGGCAGGAGTATAGATTGTAATGCATGAGGTGAATGAGGTGTTTCATGAGAAGGAGAAACAACAAGAAGTAAAGGAGGGATATTTAAATGCTCATCATTTTGATGGATTATTTCAGGACTTGTGGACTTGTTTTCCTCAACTACTTCTTGTATGGGAGGTAATGCATTATCCTTTATTTTTGTCTTTCCCCTTTTCTATTTTTCATCATTTTCACAAATGCTCTTAGGACCCTTTCTTCTTGATGGATCTTCTCCGTCATCTCCTCCTTGAGTACTCTTATGTGAACCAATGCTTAAAGATGGAGAATGAAAACGGAAGGAAGAAGAAGAAGAATTTGAATGCTCATCTTTTCTACTTGATGATAAAGCATTATTACTTGTCGGTTTAGTAGTTGTTGCCTCAATAGCCTTTTTCTTTACCCAATCTTTAGTCTTTTGAATGATATGTGCACTTCTTATACCCAAATCTTTGATCTCCTCATTAGCCCAATTGATAGGTGGTAAAGACTGAGTTTCAATTTTATCAAAATACACAGGATCAATTAATTCTGAACCATCTTCCTTAATTCCATCTGTATTGCAATCTAGTTTGAATTCTCTGATCTGTGGAATGGTCATCCTCATCCAGTCTCGTTTACATACCTCATAATTATTTTCACAATCTTCCCAAAAGTCTTCAAGTTCTACAAAGTGACAGTAACCTGCACCAAGCTGTAGATTGTCTCTGACATATCCTTTTCTATCAAAAGGGAATCTCATAGTATAGGCATACAAGCTAATTTTTATCAAAGATCTCTCTATGTTTTGAGCATCTGTGGAAGATTTGCAGCTATAATGACTAAGGCCAATGGGAAATAGAACTCCAGGTTTCCTCTTGTCTTTGCATTTCTTATTACGTGAACCAATTTGTCTGCATAGTTCTATCAATACCACCTTGTCATCTACATATCTAGGTAACTTTTATGGATATCCATCAAACCCGCCAACTCGCAGATAGGTAAATCTAGGATATTGGATTTAGTAGCTCCCATATATTTTGATTAGACTGGCATCTTCTAGTGATATCTGGAGTGCAATATTACCTTGAAGTTCTCTTACTGTCAACATTGTGAAAGCATCATTCACCCTACGGTAGGGTTTGTAACTTTGTTCCAGCTGTAACTGAGGGTAGTAATCATAGATTTGTGTCATGTTATCATAGGTTCCTTTGGTAACAAGACCTGGCCATGATTTCGTGCATGCAATTGCATAAAATAAGTAAGAGGACATGTAGAAATGTTCATTCAATTCAAAATTGGTCAACTGATAATGCAAATTGTCAATAATAATGCTGCCCCAATCAATAAACTGATTTCCTGCACAAATAACATTTACAAAAAGGAACATCCACATTTGAAAATTAGTTGCTTTTTCATCTCCCATCACTCTATAGAGTAGAACAATCATATTGGAAATATCCTCTATGAAGCATGATCTGTGAAGGACTTTAGGCAACTGTGATTTTCCTCCTTTTGGTGTATGTAACCAGTGTTTTGCAATGGTGTTGAAACATTGATGTTTCCTTTCATTGAAATACTGATGAGTAAGCCTTTTGTCTATGTTCACAAATTGATCTCTGACAGGTAGCCTGAAAGCAATACCAATCGAAACATTGTCTAACCTGACAATAAGTTTGTCATCAATGCTTCTGATCTCTCTAGTTTTTGGATTGTAACGCTTCATACATTCTAAAACTAGATCTGTGCATTGGACTGCCACGGGAAAACTAGATGCATGGGCTAATCCACTGTCAAACAACTTCTAAGCCATCGATGATCTTTTCCCTTGTTCCATTGTCTCCTAGAAATTTGCTAAAGTGATGTGTCCTAGAGAAGTATCTAATATTTCTAGAAGTATGGATTCAAGAACTGAGAGGAACTCAAACCCCTGATATCTGTATTTCATGATTTGATATTTGCAACAAGTTGTGAAATATGTCCGTATCTATTGTATTTCAAAGTTTTCTGCAGTGTTTTATGAGGTTTTGTTTGATAATTTGCAATTTGTTGCAATGGATTTCAAGAGGAGATTTGAAAAACACATCTTTCAAACAAGAAGGCAGTAGGTGTCCATACCCGAGCATCTGCATAGAGCATGAAATTCCTCTGATGTTGTTTACGTGTCTAGTTTCTATCTTCCACAATCGGCTTACATGTTACATTCAAAGTAGTCATTACTGCATTTCAAGAAAATGGTATTTGTCTGCAATGTTTGATCAAACAGTTGATAGGCCTTTTGTATACTTTTGTATTTCTGCATACCCTGCATTCTTTATATTTCATGCAATGACATTTATCTGAGGCATTTTATCAAATGGGTCTCATACCTTTCATATACTCCTATGTATAGTGTAACCATCTGTCCGAGCATTTTATACTTATAATGTTTTGAACAAAAATTGAGCCAATCTATTAAACAGTTCACGTGCATTGGCTATGATTCTACATTTTCCATCTATGTCTGCCGGATCAAGTTATATTGACACTTGCACTCATAGGAGGTTCAAATGAAAAGGCTGATAAGATCAACTAGAGGACTTAGGAGATTTTTCAGAGTAAATCTACACAAGACAAATTTTTGAGCATATAATGTTCTCATATAAAGCTCTGTCGACTAAATTTTGAGATTTATAGGCAGATAACTCCACAAAGTAGGCAAGAGAAAGCATATTTCCCCACAAAAGTAAGCTGGATCGGCAGGTAAAACTCATTAGATCTCTTTAAACTTTAGACCCAATTGATAAGTTTCTGACAGTAGGTAGAGTATGATATATAGATATCAAAACCTACCTTGTGATACTCCTGGACTTCAATGATGTGATCTTAGTGGAGAAAACTACACAGTACAATGTCGTCGTTGAAGAGAAGTAGAATGATGTCACCGAAGAGAACAACATCCTGTCAAATCAAATTTACCACGAATGCTTAAGTAATCTAATGTATTTACCTTCGAATATGTAACCTCACTCAGCATTAACCAGATGTCGGCAGATTGGAGGAGACCATATATGACCCAAATCCTTCATCAATTTTGACCACTGCCTAAATAGATTTTGCTTCTGGTGATTATGATACCACTGCATTCGCCACCCATGAAGAAGTAAACACGACTGTAGAATACTTGAAGTTTTGGAAATCATTTGTTCTTTATTTCTTTGGCTTGTGTAGACTACGTGAAAAAGGGTCTTTGAAGGAGTTTTTTGAAACACAGCATTCCTCGCACTCCGGTGACTGTAACCTTGAAGGGCTCCGAAATCTTCTCCAACAGAAACCTCTCGTTCATAGAGCATTATGCTCAAAAGTCTTCATGTCGTTTATTGTGTTTTAACGTTTTACATGTAGGTCATCAACTCGTTAAAACTAACTCACATATCTTTCAACCGTTGCGTAGTTATTTGAGGCTTCATTTCGCTGGGAGAGATGGCAATGATCATAAAAATGTTCCTCAACTACCACAAATGACGTGCCACAATACCACATATTTGAAGTTTTGTTGTTTTATCATTGCTAACTGCATACAAAGAACGCGCTTGTTATGTTTCCATTTCACACCTTTTTCACCTGTCGACTACTTGAGAACTATCATTGGAGATATGATTTTTTTTAGCATGGCCATCTTCTCTGGCATGTGCCACCTTCTCCGGCATGTAACTCTTAATAAAATTAACATATGATCCATTTAAGAGTTAAAATGCGATGCATTCATCGAAAACAATGGTGAATGACTAGTTAGCATTTGTGGCACAAGTTTAGGGAAGGTGACCAACTTCTTCTTCATTCCCACGAGCTTCAATTAGAAATATTAGGAGATGGACGTGGATAAATGTGACAAATTCTCACCCAAGTGAATAATTAACTTGAAACCTTGGATACTGTTTATGCTCTTTTGATCCTTTTTGCATTTGTTTCGAAGGAGAACAACGTGCAATCTGTGATTTAAACAATAAAAACTAATATTTAACTCCTGGCTGCTGCAAGTAAAAGTGAATTTCTCTTTTTAAAATCATCTCTCCGAACTTGTAGAACTATGCCATTGGTAAAAAGTGAAAATGTTCAACTTAGCCAAACTCACAAGTCACGCGCACTTAGTGAAAGACAGAAATTGACGCAAGTTTTGTGAAGAACAAAAGCCAATGCATAATGGACTTTGCAAAAAACAAAAGTTAATGTGGGCTTAGTATAAAATGAAAAATGGATGCAAAATAAAGTATTACTAAGCCGTGAATTTTTGCCTTGGCATAATATTGCTATTAAAGCTTTAATGGAGAGAAATAAGACAAGGAATGATGCTATGATAACGAATTATCGACATGATTTGACACATGAAACATGATGTCGACGAATTGCAACCAAAAAGATGACCTAGTATAGAAGATTAACTCGCCAAAGGTTTAAAAAAAAATTGGTAGAAAGATGGGGTAACTAGTAATTTAGCTCCCATGCAGGCAAGTTGCAAGAAGTAGCGATTAGGATCGGATAAAACAAGTCTCTCAAATTGATCCCATACGTGTGTATCTTGAAATTCTGATAAGTCTTCTAGGGATTTATCTTCATAAGTCTCCAAAAATGTTTTAGGTTGCACTTGTTGTGAAGATGACTCTCCAATGGTGTACCCATGGGGCACAAACATGTGAGGAGGCATGCTGCTCGTAAATTGAGTTGCGTCTCTAAGAGGTGTTGATCTAGATTCTTACATCTTTGCTTCCATCTCAGCTTACAATTTGGCTTCCATTTCAGCTCTATATTGACTGCTAGTTTGAGGCATGGTGATTGATGTTGAAAATTGAACTTTAGCTTGTCAAGGTTTTGAGACCCAAAAGAAAAAGATGATGGTTTGTTGATTGTTTGGTTGCTGTTTACTTTTGTTGTTAGGTTTCTTGGTTGCTTTGTTGTTGGACTTCCCTAGAGAATAGCTCACACACTCAAGGGAAAAGTTGTTTGCTAAGATTGTTGTTTTGCTGATGTTGCTAAAGCTAAAGCCAAAAGATGATGTTTTGTTGATTGATTGGGTTGATTGATTTGATGTTTGGTTTGCTAGTTTGGGACCTCAAAAAGATGAAAAGCTCACAAAGTCCAATGGGTTGGTAAGCTCAAAGCAGGAGACAAAGTCCAGGTATCTGCTAATGATTAGAGACAGGTCTGAAAGCTAATGTTGAGACTAAGCAAGCTAGAAGTGTAGCTGATTCGGCTGAGTCACTAAGATTTACTGGTAATTGACCACAGGCGACGGGTAATAGCTCATATGCAACTCAAAAAAGGTCAAAAGTCACTGGTAATAGCTTAAATGTGATCTAGTTTTGGTTAGAGGCAACAAGCTACAGTGTTAACCAGAGGCGAGCTAATTTGCTACAGGCGATTAGTATTGACTCAGAAGCAATTTATTGTTGATCAAAAGTGACGTAGTTTAGACCAAAGGCGACTGACTATTGTTTAAAAGTGATCCAGTTTAGGCAAAAGGTGACTGACTGTTGTTTAAAAGTGATCTAGTTGTTTGTATGCAGGCAGTTTAAGCTCAAAGGTGACTGTGTCTGTCAGGAAATATGTCTGAATTATGTTTTTGACAAGAAAATAGTAATTGCAGTCACTCACACTCACAACAATCACAAACTTGTACAACCTATGCTACGAAAGGATTGTATTTGTTGATTCCCCTGGCTGTGCTTATTCAAAGCAGATAGCTTCAGGATCTTGGTAGCACCGGCTCCTTTCCATGGCACACACTTCTCACGCATACCAAGATCTGGGTTTCCCAAGGCTTGTCCCCCACCAAACCTTAGGATTGTCCCTTCTATCTCTTCTAAGAACCACGTGAATCGGGGCGGCTTCAAAGGTCCCACCTTTTGCGTCAACAAATAGAAGGCTTTTGGCTACTACACAAAGTTGTTAATAAGGGCATCCGTTCGGGTGGCTATACATGCGGCAGCGCTACTCTCCATTATGGAGTCTCCCAGCCTTCAAGGGTTACGCCTTGAAGGGTTTTGGGGGAAGTTGGATGTTGGTATAACACAACAACACCCATTGTTTATGGCTTTTGACACAAACATTTTTCTTATATAGCGGTTTGGAAGGACTTGGCTTTAGCCCGTTACCGCTTGGGTCGTATCCCTTCTCACACCGGGAAGGCAGGCCCTCTAAAGATAATAACAAGTTCTCGTACACCCAAGATCCATTTGATAGGCAAGGGAAAAGGATACTTTTTCTATTAAATTTGGGTTACAAACATACACATGCAAGCAATCAAGAAAGATAAATCAAGCATGGAGCAAGCAATGATTCTTTTTAAGCACCAAGACCAAATGTTCCTAAACTAATGAAAAACTACAAGTCTTGGACCGATCGAAGATGCAAAAGATATGTTAGTAGTTTGATAACCTCCTTTTCTTGTACAATTGATAAGATGCTGCACAAATACCCAATTAGTAACCAAGAAAACCAAACTGCAAATGATAAGGACTAAAAATGACACAGTTTACCAAAGGCGATCAACTGTTGATCACAAGCAAACTGTACTCTATCTCAAGTGAAATGTTATAGATTAGAAGCAATGCCAGTAATGCCAGATGTGGAATGATAAATCTCATAAGTGATGCGAAAAAGCAACAGGCAACTGGTTACGGGTCATAAGTGACTCAAATCTGTGAAAAAAATATATATATAACAAAAACCCTAGTTTCACAGAAAGCGATCCAGATAGCTAAAGGTGATCACTGTTAGGTTAAAAGTAATTCAAATAAAGGCATAAGCGACCACTATTAGCTTATAAGTGGTGCAAAATAGGAAATAAGTGACTATTGTTTGCTCAAAAGCGATCCCAAGAAAGCTAAAAGCGATAAATTTTGGCCTAAAAGTGATAGATTTTGGCTCAAAAGCGATGCATATATTCAGACAACAACTGGTTTTCGCTCAAAAGCGACTGGAACTTGCCGTAAGCACTCAAAAAATCTGATCTTCACAAAAACAACTTCAAATAGCAAAGGTAATCAAGGACGTGGGTCCCACCGGGCGTGCCAAAATGTGATAGGT
Source organism: Cunninghamia lanceolata (assembly GCA_027924645.1). Lineage (NCBI taxonomy): Eukaryota > Viridiplantae > Streptophyta > Pinopsida > Cupressales > Cupressaceae > Cunninghamia > Cunninghamia lanceolata. Next base: position 752,226 of record BSBN01001410.1, on the reverse strand, counting down.
AAAAAATTAGGTTTATAAGATCAAGCATAGCCATGAAAACCTAACCCTACCATCATCAAAGAATCTAATCCAAATGAAATCAAAAGCATGCAATTCAAGAACAATATCACCTAGATTGTATGATTCCTTGTTTATGATGTGGATTGCTTCTTCAACAATGAACAATTATGAAGATAAAAGCTACCATGATGGATGGATGATAAAGCTAATATGCTCAAATGGATGCTAAAATACTCAATATGCTTAAGATGATAATGTAGACGCTATATGAATGCTAGATAGATTTAGTATGGAATGAGAGGGTGTTTATATAGAACTTCAACCAAAATTAATCAATGGTGGAGATTTGGTGGCTATGTGAATGGCTAAGATTAAAAGATGATAATAGGTGAATGTGAAGATGACAAGTAGAGGGAAGATAAGGCTTATGTGTGCCTGTGTACATAAAAAGTACTACATGTGAAAGATATTAAATAAAAGATGTAGTACCTCTTATCTTTTTTTTAAAATGAAAGAGGCACACATGTCGACTCATGAGATAAATGATAAGAGGAATTAATTAAATAAATAAAATTTATTTAATTAATTAGAAAGTGGGTTTGTGAAAGGAACTTTAATTAAATAAATAAGATTTATTTAATTAAAATAGATAGAATGAAGATAATTAAATAATTAAAGATTGTTTAATTATGGCTTAGAGGAAATAGCTAATGAATTAATTAAATAAATATAAAATTTATTTAATTAATAGAAGAAATAGATGTGTTAGGGATATTGCTCAAGTGTGTTAGACAAATGCAGATGGTGGATAATGCTAATGATAATTAGGTCAATTTTGGGTGTCTACAATGGCTTCATCATTCTCAAATAAATCCAAGCTAAGTGGATTTTGTTGATCACAGTCCATAAGCTCGGGGTGGACTAAGGGCAAGCCATCATCGGTGTTTAGGTAGCTTATGGTGATGGGAGTTAAAGTGCAGATGGAAGTATTGTCTGGATCCCAAAAGATGTTGATCCATGCGGCACCGTCAGATAGGTTAGGTGTGGAGGATTCAGGCTCAGGTTCAGGTGGGTCCCGTGATGTCTCGACGTCCTTGGAAGTACTTGCATCCCTACCCAAAAGTAACTTAGTACTATGAGTGCTCTCTCTTCATGATGTATACCCTAGGCCCTTGTTACGAGGTCGCATGGTTGGTTGAATGGGTTCCTTTATCCCACTTTTGTTAGGCCCGAATCCGCTATGCCCATCATATCCTTGTTTTACAAATTCATAGCATTTACCATATCATTCCATGGGCAATTGTATGTGCTTAACCTCTTCTTCTTCCTTATAGAGCCACTTAGCAACATCATCGTCTACGTCCTCCTTGCTTAATTCTCCCCATTTGGTGAAGGTGGTGGGGGCAGCAGTGATGGTCTCCTTAGGTTTGATTAGGCCAGGTTTTTCATGAGACCTTGGTGACGTTGGGAGCTTGCCAATGCAGTATGACCTTTCTATATTGTATTCCCCACATCCTTTGTCTTGGATTTGAACTTTAGGGTTTTGTGGTGGGGTGAATGGAGTGGTGGATTTTGATAACATGGATGGGTCAACGTAATGCGATGAGGTGGAGGGTAAAATTCCTCTGTTGATAAGCACTTGATGCTATGGGACTTCTCTTAGGTGGCTGCAGTATTGGAAGGCGTCAGGGTCACTAGGTATAGTTGTTAGGGTTTAGGCAAATCAAAGCAATAAACACTAACAATTATATGCAAATTAAATAACCCAAATATAACAATGACAAATAACACAAAAAAGATCAACATAGAAATTTAACGTGGTTCACCCAATATGGGCTACATCCACAGAAACTCAGTCCTCCAATGATTTTATTATCCAGTGCAAAACATATTACAATCTCACAAATACATCATCGTACCATACATCTCATCCGCTTATAACAAGCTTTTTGGAAGCTTCTATAATTAGGGTTTTGCAATGTCATTTTTCTTTTGTTGGTTAACAAAAATTAACAACTGACTCTGATCATGCAAAAAAGAGGGAAAAAAAATTTGGGGGGCTGCACCCCCAAACCCCGGCGAGGATACATAACTAGTGTACAGTACTTGCATGATCAGTCACCACATACCAACAATCTCCCATTTGGAGACTGATCAGGCTCCACACCAAACAATCTCCCACTTGGAGACTAATCCTAGACGACACCATTGCACTTGCAGCTCCCACTAGATTACAGGCTTGGTTGGTTTCTTATATCCACCATTATCAGTCATGACGGCCAATGGAAACTGATGAGAAAATTAGTTTCTCCCGTGTAACTTCCTTTGTGAACATATCTACAGGATTCTGACTTGTGCGAATTTTCTCTAGCTTCAACTGCCCATCCTCCAAAACTGACTGGATGAAGTGGTATCTGAGCTGTATGTGCTTAGTTTTTGAATGTAAAGCTAAATTTTTAGCAAGATGAATGGAACTCTAGATATCAGTGTATAAAGAGCTATCTGCTTGTGGTTTCCCCAATTCCTCTAGAAAATGTTGTAACCAAATCATCTCCTTGCTAGCTTTTGTAGCAACAACATACTCAGCTTCAATGGTTGAAAGCGCATCAACCTTTTGCAGTCTTAAAATCCAACTGACTGCAGTACCTCCTACAGTAAAAACATACCCTGTGGTACTCCTGCTATCAATATCACCTGCCAGATCAGAGTCAACATATCCTTTTAGAGCAGAATTTGTTCCTCCAAAACATAGTTTCTTTGAAGTAGTACCTCTCAAATATTGGAGAATCCATTTACCACATTCCAATGTTCCATCCCTGGATTACTCATATACCTGCTCACAACTCCCACTACATGTGCAATATCTGACCTTGTGCATACCATTGCATACATCAAGTTGTCAACTGCTAATGCATATGGTATCTTAGATATTTTGTCTTCCTCCTCTTGTGTCTTTGGACACATCTCCTTAGTCAACTTAAAATGACTAGGCAAAGGTTTACTAACTACTTTTACATTCTGCATGTTAAACCTTTTCAACACCTTCTCTACATACTCACTTTCAGACAAATAATTTTTTGTTTGTCCTGTCCCGTGTGATCCTCATACTAAGGATTTGTTTTGTTGCACCCAAATCCTTCATAGCAAATGAATTTGCTAATTTCTACTTAAGTTCATTAATATGCTGCATGTTAGACCCGGCAACAAGCATGTCATCAACATAAAGCAACAGGATAATATAGCTGCCATTACCTAATTTCTTGAAATAAACACAATAATCAAAATAACATCTTTCGTAACCTTGTTCAGCCATAAAACTATCAAATTTCAAATACCATTGCTGAGGTGCTTGCTTCAGGCCATACAAACTCTTCTTTAACCTGCACACAAATTCCTCCTTACCCTTGACCTCATATCCCTTTGGTTGCTGCATGTATATTTCCTCTTCCAAATCCCCATGGAGAAAATCTGTTTTCACATCTAGCTGTTCAAGATGCAAGTCTTCTACAGCCACAAGACTTAGAATAGTTCTAATAGAAGTCATCTTTACAACCTTAGAAAATATTTCATCAAAATCTATACTTTTTTTCTGTGCAAAACCTTTTACCACGAGTCTGACCTTATATCTTTTCTTGCCTCCATCTTCTTCCTTCAATTTGTAAACCCATTTATTTGGTTCAAGGCTCTTTTACTTGTAGGCAATTGGACTAAGTCCCAAGTTTGATTCTACAGCAAGGAATCCATTTCCTCTTTCATGCCTAGCTCCCACTATTTTTTGGTATCTACCTGCATTACTTCTTCATAACTTTCAGGTTCACCAGAATTAGTTAATAATATAGAATATAATGATGGAGAAAATCTTTTTTGAGGTCTAGATATCCTTGTAGAACGTCTAACACTTGCAAGAGTCTGTGGGATAACTTGTTGTTGCTGAGCATCAGGTACCACTAGTATTTTATTTTCTAGAATCTCATCTAGCATCACATATTCCTTTTTGGCCTATTCATGCTTCTTTTCTTGTAGCTGATCCTTATACATGACCTTCTCATTGAATATAACATCCCTGCTCCTAATGATTTTATGATTTTCATAATCCCATAATCAATAACCAAATTCATCTACTCCATATCCAATGAAGGTACATTTTTTAGACTTAGCCTCAAGCTTGGTTCTATTCTCAATATCAACGTGGACAAAAGCTTCACAACCAAAGGTTTTTAGAAATGAATAGTTTACCTTTTTACCCATCCATGCCTCCTCTGGAATGGCACCATCCAAAGCATTTGAAGGTCCCATGTTTATTAAATAAACAACAGTATGTATAGCATCTACCCAAAAGTGTAAGGGTAGTCTAGCATGCAATCTCATGCTCCTTGCACACTCCATAATAGTCATATTCATCCTCTCAGACACACCATTTTCTTGTGGGGTTCCAGGAACTATTTTCTAACACAGATTCCATTGTATGAACAGTAATTCTCAAATTCTTTGTTGCAATACTCGCCTCCATTATCAGATCTGAAACACTTCAACTTTTTCCCTATCTTATTCTCAACCAAAGCTTTCCACCTTTTAAAAGTTTCAAATACTTCTTATTTTTGTTTTAGGAAATACACCCATGTTTACCTAGTTGCATCATCAATAAAAGTAACATAATAACAAAAGCCACCAAGAGAAGATACCTGAGCTGGTCCCCATACATCTGAATGCACAAGCTCTAATTTATCACTCTTCTTCTCTTTCCCAACTTTAAGAAATCAGACTCTTTTATGTTTTCCATAAACACAATTTTCACAGAACTCCAAGTCAATCTTCTTTAGACCTGGTAGCAACTTTCTGGAGTGAAGGATCTTCATCCCTTTCTCACTCATGTGCCCATGTCTATGGCAGCACAATTATGTTTCTGTCCCTGCAGCAAGTGTTATAATTGTCTCAATAGCAACTGTTTTTGTAGCAGCTAAGGTAGAATAAGTATTACCAGTACACAAATACAATGTGCCTACCTTTTCACCTTTAGCTACTACTAATGCACCTTTAGTGACCTTCTAGACTTTGTCTGAAAAGGTAACTATGCAACCTTCACTACCCAGTTGTCCTACAGAGATTAAATTGCTTCTCAAATTTGGAACATGCCTTACCTCCTGTAGCAACCATTCATTTCCATTCTGCAACTTGATTTTTATCTTTCCTTTTCCAACAATATGACAGGGTTCATCATTACCCAAATATACCTGTCCAAAATCACCTTAAACATAATCTACAAAATATTTCCTATGCGGTGTGGCATGAAATGAAACCCCTGAATCTATTACCCAAGAATCATTAGCATTATCTAAACATAAAATTAAAGCATCCTGTAATTTATTACTTGCAACATTAGCTTCCTTATTGTCATCATGTTGTCTGTCTCCTTGTTTGCCCTTTTGAGCCCAACAATCCTTCTTCAAGTGTCCTAGCTTTCCACAATGCCAGCAATCCATTATTCCTCTGGATTTAGATCTACCTTTTTTTGACTTCCCTTGTGACTTCCCGCGATTTGTTGGGCTTTTTCCTCTCTCCTTTGTTCTTCCCCTATTCTCTACAGTCAAAGCATTACTACATGTTGAAGTCTTACCTATGCTTTTCTGTCGCATTTCCTTTCTAAGGATAACACCAATAACATCATCAAATTTCAAAGTATTTGAACCAGAGACAGAGTTACTTACAGCCATTACCAAGCTATTCTATCTTTCTAGAAAAGAACATAAAACCAAGAGAGCCCTCACCTCTTCATCAAATTTTACTTTTACAGAAGTTAACTGACTGGTAATTGTATTAAATTCATTTAAATGATCTGACACAGATCCACCTTCAATCATTTTCAGATTAAACAAATGCTTCATGAGAAATACCTTATTAGAGGCTAAGGGTTTTTCATACAATTTGGCCAAAGCTTTCATCAGTTCACTTGTTGTCTTCACTTCTGTTATATTGAATGCCACAAATTGTGCTAGGCACAGCCAAATGGTTCCCAGTGCCTTTCTATCCAAAAGTTCCTAATCCTCATCAGTCATTGTTGCTGGTTTCTTGGCTATTCCTTCCAACAACCTCCATAAATCCTTTTGATAGAGATAATCCTCCATCTGCATCTTCCATAATTGATAGTTCTGCACATTGAATTTATCTACCTTCAATTTAACCTCGTCCTCCATTGCTCCCACTTAACCGTGAGACCTTCCTACAGACGATAAACAAACACAAACTGCTCTGATACCAGTTGTTAGGGTTCAGGTAGATCAAAGCAATAAACACTAACAATTATATGCAGATTAAGTAATCCAAATATAACAATGAGGAATAACATAGAAAAGATCAACACAAAAATTTAACGTGGTTCACCCAATATGGGCTACATCCACAGAAACTCAGCCATCTAATGATTTTATTATCCAGTGCAAAACATATTACAATCTCACGAATACATCATCGTACCATACATCCCAGCTGCTTATAACAAGCTTTTTGGAAGCTTCTAGAATTAAGGTTTTGCAATGTCATTTTTCTTTTGTTGGCTAACAAAAATTAACAACTGACTAGGATCGTGTATAGTACTTGCATGATCAGTCGCCACATACCAACAATAGTGATTTTAGTGCCATTGTAAGGGAATTTAATGCATTGGTGGTAGGTGGATGGCATGGCCTTCATAGCATGGATCCATGGTCAGCCGAGGATGTGATTGTAAGGGAGTTCAACATCCAAGACATGAAATGTAGTGTTAAGAGTGGTGGACCCAACTCTTACGGGGAGTGTGATCACCCCCTTGGAGAAACATTCTGCATCATCGTAGGCTTTGATGACGATTCTCTTGGTGCGTTCTAATGCAACCATATAAAAAAATTCACAACTCTGGTATTTTTGCTCTCAGGCTTATGTCATTAGGGTAGAAAGTCCCTGGCATAGGGTTCTTTTTGCACACTAAGGCATTTTGAGTAAAATCCCTTAAACCCTAAACCCTTGTGCCAAAAAGGTAGTAGAAGTCACATTCGTTATGTTTCCATGTCAATTGCTTATCCCCTGTTACCTAAGCTTTTAAGTTGTTTCCTTATGTCCCCCAGAATGTTACTTGACTGACCCCTTGTAGTACAGTCATTGCCTCTGGTCCGCGCCCAAAAACTTCATTTTAAAGAAATCAACCGAGTGGCCCCCTTTTCCTAGTAGGTAAAATATGTTTTTAAGATATATATTACAAGGTCCAAACCCACTAATTCTCTTTTGACATGTGGCAATTGTGAATTTGTTTCCGCCAATCCACCAATAATAAATGTTGATGGAGAAGGCACCTGCAGAACCGTGAAAGGGGTGATAGTTGGTCGGTGACCGTCTCTTATCAAAAGGAAAGAGAAGTGGTGGGTCCCTAGCACTATAACGTGGCCTATTTTATATTTTTTGACATTCTGCCATACTTCACCAAAGGGTCTTTCTAGGCGGCCGCAGAACGATGGAAACCTGACACGTGGTTTTCTAAAAGATGGGACTGATGCATTAAAAGAAAAGGACCTGACGTGTCACAATCCTAAGGGACTTGATTACTTTTGGGGAATTGTCCAGTTCACGTGCAGTTGATCTAACCTTTCTTCGTCATTCCACAAAGATCATATTTTCGGCCATATCCTTAGAATGTGGAATTGCGGATGGTGTCTTAACTATACTGCAAAGGGAATATTTTCTCAGGATCACAGTTAGGGAAGCTATCCAAGTGGCCAGTCATCATTGGGAAAAACAAACAATACCCTCCTACTGCATAAATGGCCTAATCGATGTCGTTGAGTCAAGCCAGCCAGGACCGTGATCAACAGTTCAGATTTAAAATTATGATAAAGGGATGTGTTGGCACTAGATCTGATGATACTTCATTGCGGGCATTAATTTCTCAGGCATGTGCAGAGTCTCCATTGCTGCCACTACGAAGGAATTTACTAACTGAAAGATTGGCTTATGCAGTCTCGACCTTTGGAAATCTATGCTTCTACCAAGAATGACATTTCATCTATTATGTGATGAATTTTGACATGATGACAGTGCTAAAATGGTGAAATCGAGGACCTGACATCTTCAATGCGAAAAGTGATATTCTCATTTAAGCAGAATTACGAAATCCAATCTTTCCGTTCATTGTAGTAATTTTCAAAAGATTTCCATTTATGGCAAAAATGCTTTGAAGTGATTGGAATTTATTAAACCAAAGATGCGCAGATGTGTGCTTGCATCCCAGAATTTCTATAAATAGGCAATTGTTGATGTTGCCTCCTACACTGTTTAAAATGTGCTGACAATATGGCTCTCCCCTACTCCTGTATGTTTTTTTTCTCCCCTGTTCTATTGGATTCTCTTCCTTGTTCTCATGGCTATCAATTTGTCCTTACAGAATTAAGAGACTTGGAGTTTCTTTCTATGGAATAGGTGGTGCAGGGAAAATTTGGGAATAGTAGCAGCATCCATTGAGCTCCTGTGATTTCTTCTCCCTTCTTTTGTCTCGTCTATTTGTGGGCCCTGAGGGCTAATTTCCTAGCTCCAGTAATTCCTTATTTTTGTGAGTTGGCAGATTATCTTCTTAGGCAGAGAGGCATCATTGCTTCCTCTACCCCTCCCTTACATCTAATTTTCCTAACAGAGCTTTAACTCTAGGTGTAAGGAGACTGCCCACCAAGATGATACAGATAAGGGTAGAAGAAAGAATTGTTGTTGTTGCTGTTGTTCTTTTGGCTTGACTTCTAGCACTGCCTAAGTCATCCATGTATGGATTCCTCGAGTTTCTCCCTGGTTGAAGTTGATGGAAACTTCTCAGCTAGGAGGGAGGAATCATACCACTGCAAAGAAATCTAGAAATAGTGAAGGAGGTTCAGGCTTCCTGGGCTTCCTTTCAATGTTGTTCTTTGTAGCTTTTCTCATTTTTTGGTTCGCGATTTGGGTAGGCAGAGCAGTGAATGCTCTTATTGAATGCTTTGATGGCATTTGAGGAGTGCTTGGCTCTAATGGCATCCAACAATGTATCAACCATCAACAAAAGCCTGGCTCCATTCCCCACCAAAAGTGACTGGGCATACAGTTATGAAACGGTTACACCGACATCTTGTCCCAGCTTCATCTTTTGGTTACACAAATTTGTAACTTCTTTTGTCTTGAAGCCTGAAGCTTTTATGCTCCATTGGTTCTATAAAAGGGAATTCAGGGCTTATGAAAATTATTGGTTTGAGGTCATGTCTCCAGACTTAGTTTGAAATGTGAGATCAATTTGATCAAAGAGGAATTGTATATAGTTAGTTTTCTGCAATAAAATCAGTCGTCTATTTTCAAGTCTTCATGAGTTTTAAGATTTCTTGATAATACTCTAAAGGCTATGTTGTAATACAATAGACAGTTTACTTTACAAATTTTGTTGAGTTTTAGAGTGTACTGACTCCTACTTCATGTACACAATTCTACATTTATGAATATAAATTTGATTAAGGATCATTTTATTCATCATCACAGTCTTTCCTGTGTTTGTATATTCTTCTCATGGCATTTACTCAAGTACTAAAATAAATGGTTGCAAGAGAATATTGAATGTAGTATTGGTTTGCAAGGATAACTAAGCATGGTTAACTCTAAAACTAGTAAGATACTTTTAATGTAAGACATTATTATATCTTTACAGTAAACTGAGATTAATTGCATAATATTTCTTAAGTTTATGTTAGTTTTTGACTCTATGACCCTTGGATCGGCACTGGTCTATTCATGAATACTATACTACGCTTACATCCCCTTAATCATCCTCATCATTTTAAATAAGATCAAAACATTTTCCCTTCCATTAGTAGGTTTTTTAGATGTTAAGTTCATTTTACATGTTCCTCTACAAAGAATAAGGTTAAATCTTAAGAACCTAGCCCATTACTTTACTTTATCAAAAATTCTTTAAGCAATCTAGAAGGAACATATCTGTTTTAGACACAGTGTTAATTAGCAAGTATTCAAGGACTCCCATCCATTTGATTAGAACACTATTTTTAGAAAGAGGAACACCCTCCTTGGTCCTACAGAGCCTAAAGTGTAGAGGAAAAGGGATTAAAACCCCGTTTCTTGTTCGTTGGCCAATCCCTCGAGGTAGATCAATTATTCGAAATGGCTATTTTATAGATCTATTTTCTTGAGATTAGGTTGGGAATTTAAAACAACCAACATGGTCCACACATGATTCGGACAAACCCAATATCATTACTAACTTTATAGGACATATATTCAATCCAACTCCACCGTCTACTATGACTCATCTAATCTTGTGTTTGTTAATGAAGACCTTGAGGTGAAGTGGGTCGATGTGATTCAGTTGTTGCGAGGGTACATCACGTTCGATGAAGGTGACATGGTTAGAGGTGGCTAAGTGTCCCACAATGGCTTGGAATTGATTAACATTTAGATCCGTGGGAATGGAAGATTCCAACAAAGCTTTGTCGAGAATGGCCTTGTGCTCCAAGGATAGGTGAAGGAGTTTGAAGATAGATATTTGGGTCGAGGTCTTTTTCAAGTGGTTCAAGAGATTGTATTGGATCTTCAGTTATGCATTGGATGTATTAGAGGGATTAGATGGGGTTCCTTACGAGTGGTGATGGCACACTCGGGATGGGATTTGATGTTGATCATGGAAACATTATAATCAAAGGCACGGATGCTATTAACAGTATACTCGTATGCGACATTGTTGTAATTAACATGATCATGCAGCTTGGTTCCTGAGGTGGAGGCTATTTTCGAACCATGATTTTGTAAAGGATCCTAGAAGATAGTGTGATTGGTATTGGAGGATCCCTGTGGATTGTCTACAGTGACATCTCCTTGGTCAATGAAATCTTGTATGATGTTCTTCAATTTGTAACAGTTGGATGTTTTGTGACCTTTGATTCTGTGATAATCACAAAACTCGTTGTCATTCCAAGAAGGTGGTTTAAAAGCAGGGTCATACAACTTAACCTCTGGTAATTGAATGAGGTTGGATTGTAACAACTTCTTAAGGATTATCTCAATGGGTTCTGTTAAGGGTGTAAAGTTTCACCAAGGGTTGTTATTCCTTAGAGGTGGTCTTCTTTGATTGTTTTGAATTGCGTTGGTCATTTGTTGTTGTTGTTGCAATTATTGTTGAACAATTGTTGATAATTTTTCACCGGGGGTGCTTTAAGTGTAAGAACGGGGCTGGTCCTATTGATTGCTTTGGCGTCTATGACCCCATCATTTTTGACATTCTTATTTCGTGTCCAAAACTTATTTTTGTCGTAAGGCAGGTTTAGTTGTTTTGGTTCTTGTTGAAAATTTTGATCGTGTCCTTAGCTATGAGGGCTTTTTCAATGGCTGTTCCCTTTTCAACGACTTCTTCAAAGGATGTGCAACAATGAATTTGCATTTGGTGCATGAGTTATTTGTTTAATTTTTCCATGAAAATTGGTACCAATTGGTCTTCAGGAATTTAACATGGACACTTGCTAGCAAGGCTCCTCCACCTTTGGAAGTAGGAAATGAAGGTTTCCCCATCTTCTTGTCTAGTATGACATAAGATGGCAACATTCAAATCCGTCTCGATGTTATAAGAGAAGTGGGATATGAATTTGTCCGCGAGTTCGGTCCATGTCCTAATCCCTATGGGAACGTGTGTGAACCACTCAAGCGCTTGGCCTACAAGGCTCCTTGGGAATAATCTCAAAAAATAGGTATGCTCATATGCAATCTCGAGATATGTTGTGTGAAATTCCTGCACATGTTCTACAGGACTTCCTTTCCCCCTATATTTGTTCAAGTTGGGTACATTGTAGTTTGGTGGGAAAGGTGGCATGTAAATGCTTTTGTCAAAGGTATAAGGACATAAGTCTTCCATGGAATATCCCTTCTTGGTGGTAGAGATTTGCATGTTTGAGAAGCATTGTTCTAGTGTTTGTATCTTGTGTGCCATGGCCTCAAAGGAGTTCAACGGTGTGTTCAAGGCATTTCTAGGTGCATGTTGATGTGCGTTACCTATGCTTAGTGTCGGTGTGTTTTGTGGTCCCAAGATTGTGACAAGTGGGTTGGTATTAGTGTTGAAAGGGATGTGTGATGAAGATGCATTTAGGTTTTGGTTGTTGGGTACCTATGTGGTATTAGGATTAAGGTATTGATAATGGGAAGAAGCATTTGTGGTGTGTGGGTTTTGGATGTTGTGAGGATTTGTTTGGAAAAGGGTGTTTTGGTTTTAGACATGATGAGGATTTGAATGAGTGTTTTGATGTGAGGCACTAGCATTTTGGTTGATGTTTAGAGGGTTTTGGGGGATGGTGTGATTTTGAGAGGTACCAATGTTTGTATAATCGTTAGGTATGAAATTGTTGTTTTGACCATTTGGATCTATATATTTCTGATTTAAGGGATTGTTATGAGTGGCATTGACATTCGTGAAAGTGTTGGGTATGACATTATTGTTTTGATTTTGTGGATCTATATATTGATGGTTCAAGACATTGCCGTGTGTAGACCCAAAGTTCAAATTTGGTATGATGTTGTTTTGACCATTTGGGTCCACATATTGATGATTCAAGGCATTCATGTTAACATTGTTGTTTTGATCAAGGGGATCTATGCTTGGATTGCCTAGATTGTTTTGAGTTCCAAGGTTCAAGTTTGCATTTGATGTGGTGTTGTGTCCCCTAGAAGTTACTATGTGCATTTTTTTTGTCCTTTTTTTTATTCATGTTCATTGAGGCGAAAGGATTTGTGAAGTTTAATGGTTGGGACACAACATTCATGTTGTTACTGTCAAATGTTGCATGGGATATCATGGAATCTTGTTATGTTTGTCCTGCAGGAATGGTGACAAGCTCTTGTGTTGGATTTATGTGGCTAGAAGAATGAGTTATTTGTCCATGGCTTTGTGTGGTATTGTTAGATGGTGATCCTACAATCATGTTAATGTCAACTCCTTGGGGAAGTTTGGTACCATTTTGTAGCTTTGTGGATTTGCAGCAATCATCTCATCTAGAATTTGCAACAACCTAGGGTCTTGGGAGGCTTCTTCAATTTTTTGTTGCAAAATGCCTTGGTCTTCATCTCATAAGAGGATGTTCTCAAAGAGATCACCCATGTTGGATGAGGTTCCAAATCTCATGGTGTTTGTGAGATGTTCTAAGGATTCTCCCTTTCTTTTCTTTTGCAACTGTGTCTTGACCATATAAGACCTACTAGTTTGTGGAAAATGAATTTATCCTAAGGATGAGAAGACAATGTTTCTATGCTATGTTTTTTTGGTGTTTCTGGATAAGATAGGGATGGTAAGGTGAGGATGCACTATGCAATGTTTTTGGTTTTTTTGGGATATAAGTATGCCTAGCGAGACTAAGGATGAAAATGTAAGGATATTTTTTGGTATTTTCTTGGAAGATAATGATACTAAGGTCGTACTTATGCAAATGGGAGTGGCTAAATGGGTGGATGATATGTCAATGCAACTAAGGAAATGAGACTAAGACTATGGTAGAGGCTAATGATTATTAGTCTTCAAAAATTTTAGCTCCAAGAGGATACTATTGTCTACGCATGACCCTTTCAAAGCACAAGTTGGATTTGTCAAGACCTTCAAAAGTTGATGTAGAGAAAAGAGTGATTGATTGAAGTGAGCTTGTGGGTTGAGGCTTCACTTTGAATGAACAGACTTATACTAGACTTGTGAGTAATAAACCTGAATGGTGATTGATTTAGAAAAGATATCAAGGTCTCTTGGTCCAATTTTGTACTTATGATGTAGTTAAGCTTCGACAGTTTCTCCTTATGTTTCAACTTTAGGAAGACTAATGTTTTTAGGAACCTCTCTAAGGGTTGGATTCTAATGCTTCAATGATGGACTAAATGGTTTGAACAATGTTAAAAATGTAATTTAATGAAGTTGAGTATGCAATCTAATCCTAAAAGGATGAGGTGAGTATGTAAATTGATCCTAAGGAGATGAGTTTGGACAACTACATCTAAAGGGATGAAAATTTATCCTAAAAGGATGAAGCTAATAGATATACAGAACTAGTAGGTCTGAGATGTTTTTGACATAGTTGCAGTCATATTTGATTGGGAGAGCAAATTTCAAAGGATCCTCTAAAATGTTTTTACTATAGGCAGATATGTCACACGGGATTGTGACTGTGTCACAAAAATTTGCGTATGCATCACAGTTCTGCAGATGCATTTTAGAAAGTTGCGGATGCATTTCACTATCTAAGCGAGCCTAAAAATTAGTTTTCTATGTTTTGTTTGGCAGTTTTGTTAAAAATTTAGAAAACACTTCTCACATAAAAGACACTTAGCATGCAGTTTGGTTGTGACTCTTGACTTGCACAACGTAAGGTGTATGTTCAGGGGTGTTACAACCCCAAATTTTCATGGGTCTTATCACAATTTGAGAACAATTCACATACATAAGACAATTCCTATCCCTAAAGTCAAAGTCTGAAGGCAACTTGTTCAAGACCACAACTTGGAATCTCTGACTCAAATGCAAACACACTAATTTATGAGTGTATCCATTATATTATCTTTGTGAGAGAGGATGGATAGGGGCCTCCTACACTGGAAAGATGATGCAATCACCCTTTCCCCAGAAAGCTACATATATCTTATGCTAAGCCGAGGATTCCCATCTCATCTCTAGGGAGCCATATGATGAGAATCTAGAGAGGATTCTATGTCCTCTTGTCTTTCACAAACTACCACAAGGTTAAAAGGGTGGCCTCTAATCTAAAGGTGTCTAGTAATTGTTCAAGGGACCGGCATGTTATGAGCATTCAAGAAGCTACTTAAAGCTTTAACTAGTCCTACTAGGAGTCTCATATATACAAGGTGCACCTCCTTTCAAACTAGCATTGTACGGTAAGCGCTAATACCGGTTAAGACTTGGCTTTCGCCTTATCTTTTTTTGTATAGCGACCCGAATGAAAGTACGAATTGAGGCCATTCCCTTGGGGTGAGTACCTCTTTTCCCACTAAGGAAGGCCTCTTTAAAAGGGTAACAAAAGTGACACAAGTGCAAATATACTTTTGATCTCCAAGTTCATACGATGATGCAAGGAGAGAGCATACGCATTTGACTTGGCCACACTAGACAAAGTTTATTGACCCTTAGAATTTAATGTGTGGTGTGATTTATGCAAATATTGGGAAGAGCTTTTGATTCCCCAGATCACTTTAGAATGCAAGGGAAGAGCATATACTTCTTCACAACATAAACAGAATCACCAAGTAAAGCAAACAATGATGCAATTTGTTGTTCATTTTTAGCCCAATCAATGTGAAATGCAAGTTCTTTTTAAGCCATATGAGTGTGGTTGCAAACAGATTGAAGTTGTTTTTAAACCCAAATCAAAGTGTTCCTATCCTAACCACACACACATGAAAAAGAAAGAAACCCTACAACAAGTAAGTTGATGATTTTAACAAAGGTTCTCCTCTAATGGATGCCACACAGCTATAGACCAGAGATCAGTAATAGAGAAAACCCCTAACCCTATTGTGCAAAATTGAAATATCAAATATGGAAGCAACCCTAAAAATTTTGTTTTACCAGTTTGATGTGTCACAGGGAACTGCGACTGCATAGTACAAAGAAGATTATGTGGTTCACTGTGAGGCGAATGTGTCATACAGGGTCACAGAGGCATCGCACAAAATGGCAACTGCATCGCACAGAATGGTGACTACATCACACAAAGCAGCAAAAGCATCACTCTATGCCTACAAGTCAAAAAACTAACAGAAAAACCCTAATAGCAGATGAAAAAAGGTACCTTAGTGATAAAATGAAAACCCTAGGATTGCAAAGTTGCTTCCCTAATGCCAAAAAGATGAGAAACTTTTAGACATTCATAGGGCATACTCAAATGATTAAACAAGTTTATACAAGCCCTAATACTTATAAAGAAACCCTAATGAGATAAACAACAGACCAGAGGGTTAGCAAAACAAATAAAGATTTAGGTAGTATGATTGAAACCCTACAAGACCAAATGGGTTAGGCTGATAAAAAGGAAATGATGATATTCTACCCTAAACATAGTTGCCTACGTCACAGAACCCTTTTGATGCATTGCAAACTTCAGAGGATGCGTCATGCCATACAATGCATGCATCTCATGGAGAAGTGGAAGCGTCACATAGACCTGCACATGTGTCACACTATTCCTATAAACCCTAAATCATGAAATTTGTGAAAAGTATAGATGATTCACGTCGGGTTCACCAAATGAAGTCAGGGAAAAACATTCTAAAACCTACAAGCAGTACAATGCAAACCCTAACAACCCAATGGAGCATTAAATAACCTAGGATCAAACAAATGGAAGCATAAAATATGAAACCCTAGACTACTAGTGTGAATTCTCCATTAGTTCTCCCAAATTTTGCAACACTTTGCTCTCAAATTTGCAAACCTGCAAACACAATGAGAAGTTCAAGAATATGGCTATGGTAAAATCAAAGAGAGGATGCTCAAATTATGCAAGTGTGTGTGTAGTAAGAAATGAGGGTGAGAGAGTGCTTTTATAGAAGAGAGAATTTGAATGGAGGGCTGAGATTGAGAGTTTGACTTTTGATATGATGAAGGGTGTAGATTGATTAGGGTTCCTAGTCACTAGAGGACAAAGGATAATTTTTTATTTGAAGAAATGGTGAGGTGTAATATGATTTTTAAATTAAATAAATTGTGTTCATTTATTTAGTTTATTTGTGAAAGGGGATTATGTAATGTCATTTAATTAAATAGGTAGAACCTATTTAATTAGGGCAAGACCTTTAATTGAAATAAATATGTATTTATTTAACTTAATAGGGTAAAGTGGGTATTGGAATAGTGAATAATTAACTAATTATTTAATTATTTAATTATAGAAGAAATCAGAAGAAGATTGTTGAGTAATTAAATAAATAAAATTTATTTAATTAAAAGCATAAGGGGAAAGTCAATTAATTAAATAATTAAAAATTATTTAATTAATAATAGAATGGTATGAATCAGGTGTCGAAATGGAATTTGCAAGCTTGGGACATTTTTAAGTGTCTACAATGAGAATGCAATCATTATCCATTTATAATAACACAATGATCTGATTTCAATCTCAAAAATCCCAAACTCAACACAAAGGTAGCAAATTTTTGGTACCACATCCTAGGAGATTGCTTCAAACCATACAAAGACTTTTTCAACTTGTAAACTAGATTTTCTTTACCTTTTACCACGTAGTGCTCTGGCTATGACATATATATTTCTTCCTTCAAGTCACCATGAAGGAAAGTTGTCTTCACATCCATCTATTCAACTTCTAAATCGTATGCCGCAGCAAGTGATAACAAGAATATGATAGATGCCAGCTTTGCAACGAGAGAGAAAATCTCACCATAATCTATTCCCGCAACTTGGGAATAACCCTTCGTGACCAACCTTGCCTTATACTTCTCAACACTACCATCTGAACCAAATTTATTCTTGAACACCCATTTGCTGGATTCTAGAGCCTTCTACCTTCTATAGCTTCAAGTCTGCTAGGGTTTTCTATTTTCCCTCCTTTTCATGGCTCACAGCTTTCCCATCCTTCTCTCTACTACCAAAAGATTCTTGAAAAATGGTCATAAATAGCCCTTTTTGGTGCCTTCCAGCCAAATTTTCAAAATTTATAACTCCCTCCAAAAATAGCCCAACTTTTGAGATCCATAACTTTTGATCTAGGTGTTCGATTGATGAATTGTTTGATGCGTTGGGAAGCTTGTGAAGAGATCTATGCCCTCAAAATATGCTCTATCGATTATGCCCATTTTTAGGGTCATACAGGGCCTCTAAGTGCCTCAAAATTGACTTTGAAACTTTTTCAAGGATTTTTAAAGAAATGAAAACTTTAATATCTTTCAACCAACAAATGATCTTTGGCCAATTCCTTCACCAAAGATTATATTTTTCAATTCTAGTGCTTTGAGTAAATTTTTATTTCCCTATGTGCTCAAATGCAAACTTTTTTAAAAATAGCAGGTTGTTATTTTTAGTCGGTTGGAAATTTTGAATCTTCTGAATCATTATTCAAGCAAATGGGTATCCTTAAATATTAAAATGTAAAAGAACAAAAAAAAAATCATCATTTTTCTGGTGATACAAGATTTCCCTTACACCATGGGATGCTCCTGCATCAAACACCACGGTAATTTGATAAGTGACCTTGTCACATCTCAAGTGTTCGAGGAAAACCCAAATGATCAACCTCTAGGTTAGGTAACCGAGAAGAATCTTCAACATGCCTTCCTTTCCACTTAACCAAATATTCTTCATATTGCCTATTCCTAGTACTTCTTCCCACACAATTATCTAGGATTTCTTCTGTCTCCTCCTCTGAAGTAGGTGTCGGGATACTCCACTATTCTTCTATTTATCCATCCTCTATGCCACCTTCATGATACTCTATTAAATTAGAAATGTTGAACATGAGAAATGTTGATTCCACTTGGCAAGGCTACCTCATATGCATTTATTAAATCATGCTTCTTTAGGATCATGCATTGCCCAAATTTTTTCATCTTTAACTTATTATATGTACCCATTGGGAACCTTTCTTTCCTTAGGTGAATCATGACTTCATCACCAGCCTTGAATTAATTAAACTTCCACTTCTGATATGCCTTATCCTTGACTTGAGAATTTATTTTATTAACATGTTGTTTTACCTCTTCATGTAATCTCTTCAGGTGCTCTGCAAATTCTTCAGCCTCGGCACTACTCTTCTCTCCTCTGTCTATATTCCTCATCTTAGAAGCATTTCTCAAAATAATCCCATATACAATTTGAAATGAATATTTACTAGTACTCCTATTGACAGGATTGTTATAAGCAAACTCTACCTGTGGTAATATCAAATCCCATCCCTTGAGCTTATCTCCTACTAAGCATCTCAGCGGATTGCCCAAACTTTGATTCACTACCTCCATATGTCCATTAGTTTGTGGATGATGTGTAGAGCTAAACTTCAACTCAGTCTTTGACTTCTTCCATAAAGTCCTCTAGAAATACCTAATAAACTTGGTATCTCAATCTAAAACTATGCTCTTTGGAAGACCATGTAGTCTAACCACCTCCTTGAAAAATAATTTTGCAACATGAACAACATCAGTAGTCTTTTGGCATAAAATGAAATGTGCCATCTTTGAAAATATGTCAACCACCACAAATATTTAATTATGCCCTCTCTATGTTCTTGGCAATCCAAGAACAAAGTCAATGCTGATATCCTCCCATGATTCTCTAGTACAGGTAGTGGCTGATACAAGCTGATATTCTAACAAATTCCCTTGGCCATCTGGCATACTTTACAACTTTGAATAAACTTGTTCACATCCTTGTGCAATTGTGGCTAGTAATAGTTCTCACTAACAAGAATAATGGTCTTATCTCGACCAAAATGCCCTGCTAACCCTCCAATATGCTTTTACTTGATCAAGTTCTCTCTCATAGAGCTCCTCGAAATGCACAACTAGCTTCCTCTAAACAACATACCATCTTGGATTATGTAATCAAACCATCTTGTCCTATCCAGGGTAACAGGCTATTAAGATACTACAAACCTTGATGATCATATATAAAACAAACTCTTTAGGCAATAAACAATGCCTCCATTTCTTCAAAGCCTAAACTATAGCATAAAACTCCTGAACATAAACATAATATTTTTTCTTGGCATCATTAAGCATCTCACTAAAATAGGTAATGGGCTTACCTTCTTGACTAAAAACAACTCCTATATCATTGTCACTATCATCGCAATCTACCTGAAATACCTTATTGAAATCTAGAAGTGCCAAAATAGGTTGCTTTGTGACTTTCTGCTTCAATGTTGTAATATACACCCCTGTTTGTGTCTTTTTCTGATGCTAAAATATTTGTTTGTTTGTTTATTGTTGATGCTTAGAATTGTGCTATTTCCAACACCAACATGGGAAACTCTGAGACGTGGGAATGCTCCTCAGAGTAACCTCCAGATTTTAAAGAAGCTGGCTCTTCTTTCAAATGTATTTCAAAAAAGGATAGAGGTAAAGTAGAATTACAAATGCAATTAAGGAAAATTTAACTATAGTGATACGCCTGAGTATGATTTGTTCCTTATAATTAAGCACGGTGAGACTACTTTTAGGATTCAATTACATTAAAGAGCAAATAATGCATGATCAATGTAAAAGATGAAAGTAAATAGAAACAAAGGCTCACCACTTGAAAGATTCTTGAAATGACACAGAAAATATCAGCAAAGGCACAGAACTCTGTCTTTTATTAATTTTCCAGTCACATAAAAGGCACAGAATCATGCACAGTTATACAAACTCTCTGAATCAAGAAAACAGAACAAAGGCAAATGATATTACTGGCCACTACAAAAGATCTTCAAACTTCTCTAACAATCTGTGATGCATAAAAATCTCTATATCTCCAATGTTATCTTAAACTACGATCTGAACCCATATTTATAGCATAGAACTAGCTCAAAGATTGCCCGCATGATCAAATCTCAACGGCCTAACCGAACTGGGACTTAACTGGAAGTGTCTGACAGAAAATATATTTAGGATCTAAAACGGTTAGCCACTCTGTAACTTCATTGGCTGAAACAGATACATGTAACTCCACTTACTTGAATCAGGTAGGAACATGTGGCAGTTTCTGATAGTCTTTGCGACTATAAACCCTTGGGACAGCTGGCATTCATACACGCCCCTTTCTTGAAACTCCTTCATCTTTCCAGAATAATAGGAAACTAACACATGGCATTCTCTGCTGCAATGAGAAACAACAACCCTTAAGACAGATGGCACTCTCCATGTTCTTTACTTGAAAATTGTTTCACTATTTAGGAGGCACCGGAAAACGACACTTGGCAGCGTCCGCGGCCCTTGCAAAAAGATACGTGGCACTTTCTGCTTTACTTAGAGCTTTACTGTGGCTTTATATTAGGAGTGCTTGGGCGTTGCCATCTGTCACGGTCCGCTGCCTCGAGACTTTAATCACTTACCAAAAATGGGACCCACCAAACCCCATGCTCAAGCAGCATCAAAAAGAAATAGGGATAGGTGGTGCCTTCCGCAGATCTTAGAAACATATACGTGGCAGCTTCCACGTAACTTAGAGAGACTGTAGAAACATTTATGGGATCCCGCGGAAGATGACACATGGCAGTTTCTGCATCTACTTTGTGAAACAAAATTAGCACTTTAACAAAATTTCTGCGGACGTTGCCACTTGGCACCTTCCGCGCAACTCTGAGAAACTTTATAGAAACATTAGAGACTCATAAGGATCACGCGGATGGTGACACATGTTCCGCTCCACGAAACTTTAGAAATATTACTGGGGCCCACCAATAGTCTTTACTTAGCAATGAAACAAAAAGGGAACCCGCGGAAGTCGACACTTGGCGCACTCTGCAGAAATTATATGGGACACACGGCACCTCTCGTGTAACTTAAGAAACTTTTAGGAAACTCTCTGCATCTGCCACTTGGCACCTTCTGCGCTCACTGAAGCTTTAAAAGGGGATCTGCCACATTAAGAGAAACATTAAAGGGATGCTTGAAACTTTATAAGAAACTGAAACGGATGCCGACACTTGGCGATCTCTGCCTTAATGCAAAAGACACTTGGTACCATTGCACTACTTTGAGAAACCTTAGAATGTGTCCCGGGTGCTAACACTTGGCAGCTTCTGCTGCATCTCTAGGACTTAGCCAAAATTTACAAAATAAAACCCGCGCACCCGCACTCTGTGTCAAAACCTTACTGCCAAAACTGAAACTCAAAGAAACAGAACCAGAGCTCGCACAACTAAAACTCAAAAATAAACATGTAGAGTATTTTACTCTACAGTTCATGGCAACCCCGAGGACTTTTGAGCCTGCCCAAAAAGAATCTAAAAATGTTCATATATATTGCAAAATTTAAAAATTTTGCAACGCCGTCTGATATACAGACCACTCAGCATCAGATAATCCCTGTTTGTTCTACAAATCCTGGAAGGCTAAATCCAGGTTGATAATGTCTTTATGTGAAAACCTCTGTGAAACATGGACTGCAGCTCTCAATTGGAAATCAAGTTGGGCCATAGGGATCAAAACGGCTTCCACTTCTGACACTGTCGAGGCATCTGTGAGACCCTGGAAAACTGACTGGTCATTTTGTCTGGCTAGCAACAAAGGCTTGATTTCATCAACCATTAATATAGTGTTGCTATCAGGAAAAGGGGAGGGGAGACCCAATTGCACCAGGTTTTCAATGTGTTTCTTCATGTCCTTCACTTCCTCCTTGACCACATCTAGGAGCTCCTGGCAAGTAATTGCAGCAAAGTTGCAACTGAGAACCTCGTTCACCCATTTTGCAGCAATCATTCTGTCACTGATCCCTACTACTGATAGTGCTTCATCAGATGTATCATACAGTTTCCCCAGTAGCAGTTGAGAATCTAAAACTCTCATGGAAATAATGGACAAAGTGGCCTGAACTGAGGTCTCAACCTTTTCACACAACTGCTGTGCATGTAGCAGGAAAGTTAAAGAGGGTTTGAGCTGGATAATCTCCTCAGAGATTCTTGTCCATACTGATGCATACAGCTCCTTAACCAGGTTCAACACTCCTACATTTTGTGGCCTATTTGCCAACTCAAGGGTCAACTGTTTTGTTGTTTGTTGCTCAGCCTGAAGTTGATCCTGTATAGCAGCAACATTGTTCTGTTCCTTCAACAGCTGCTGTTGAAATTGTGTGGCTTGTTGAGAGGAATCCTGATGCCTCTTCTGCAAGGTGGCATTTTCCTACTTCAGGGTAGTCACTACAGACTTCACCTGCATTAGCTCCTCCGTCAAAGAAGCATTTTGGCTCTGTGTAGCCTGATGAATCTGACATGAAACAGTATTTTGCAACTGTTTAGTGAGATCTTCTATTTCATCATTTTTTAATTTGAGCTCAGCAATCAGGGTGTCACTATGTGCCTTTTCTTGAGCCAGATCAGCCTCCACCTTCTGCAGCTTCCTTGATAACTTCAAATAATCAGTGGCTACAGCAGAAGTGGTTTCATTTAGCAGCTCTATCCTGTCTTGTGGCCTAAAAAGTGACATGTCCATGGCCACTGCACTCATTGTATAATCTTGGGGCTGCATCTGCTCATTAGGTCTAACTACATTTGGTGACAAATGAGTCACCGTTAGCTGCTGTTGTATTGGGTCAAATAGTGACCTCATGTGTGGGACAGCCTGAGCTTTATTTTCCTTCTTTCTCTTCTTGTCCATTCAGGCTTCCCTAGCTTTCTTAGCAGTGTCTGCTTGAGCTTGGAAAGTAGGGGGAGAGGCAATATACCCACCCGCAAAAGGATGACCCTGTGGCAAGCCATAGGGGATAGCCGAATGTTGGCTAGGGGAAACTTGAGGAGGTAGTCTCCTAGGAAAAGAAGGGGAGAAAGGAGGCAATGATGTGGCCAGTGATGACATGGTCTGTGTAGTGATAGGTGGGGAAAACTGGGAAATTGGCACAACAGAGGTGGCAGGGGAAAATATTTGGCTAGTTGGGATTGCCACCCCTATAGAAGAAAGAGACTGAGAAGGAGAAGGAGGAGTAGCACGTACCTGAGAAGTAACGGATACACTCGGTGGTGGCTACTGTGAAGGCTCTGCTTCTTCATCTGAATCAGGCTGAAGTTTTAGCCTCTTATGTTTCCTTAGCCTCTCCTCTTCCTACTTTGTTTCTTTCTCCTCCACATTTACCACTGTTGCTAGTGGTGTCTGCACAAAACTGGAAGCCCCAATCATTAAAACTGATGGGGTACCTCTAGGTGGTGATGACACCACACTCTTTTGCTTCTGTATCGCACTGAGAGATTGGGGCCGGGCAGTCACAGCAGCTGTAGATGATGCTTGTCCTAGGGTCTGCACTATATGAGTGGACCTTGCTTCCTTTTCTGACTCTTCACCCTGAGTTTATTGTTTGCTTGTGTCGGGGCTAGAAACTGGAGATGGATGCCACTCATCCCAAATAGACTCCCATTTCTCATCTGTATCAACATTACCAAAAGAGTGGGTGGTCTTAGATATCTCCTGCCTATACTTCCAATAGGCTTCTATCTTCTCAGCTTTCCATTCTCTGTCTCTTATTAAATTTTTCTTTAATCCAGTGCCCATTTTGAGTTTAGGGTCAAAAACCTTTTTCTTATTATAAAAAACTTCCCATGGTCTGGGTCCCTGAAAAGGTAAATCTGTCAATTCTGCATATAAATCAAGGATGTCCTCCTTAGGGTTTCTTCTATCCTCCCAAAAGGGGCGTCCCTCGTGCATAATCTTAGCACCGACACTATTATTCCTGACCCATAAGGTTATGAAATTGTTTGGGTCATATCTCCATTTATCCTCAATCAAAAGGAAACCCAAGATAGCTAATTTTCTCAGCAACAAGTGTTCAACATCCCTGACCAGTAGGGCCATATTTTTCTTCACCCATGGAACATCATACATTTTCCTTTTCTTTTTTCCAGCACCATAATCATTATCAACCATAGACATTTGTCGGGTGACTTCTAAAAAGGCTAACCTAGGAGTCAAAACCTTGGGTAGCAACACTGGCTCTCCATTAAATCCATGGACCCTAATGATAGTATGGTGAGACCCAAAGAAATAATCACAAGGAATGGGAGAATTTGCCATGAGGCCTCTGACACTTAATGTTAATCTATTTTCAACAGGTTCTGGGCTTAGGTGACTAAATGCAGGGGCGACAAAAAGTTCCCAAAATTCATAGGGGTCAGATGATTCAGATAGAATATGTGTCCATGCGAACACAGGAATGGTCCTATTGGGACTGAAACTTGGGTCATACATATTCAAATGCATATACTGGGAGAAGATAGCATGGTTTTGATATAACATGAGATGAAACAGGTAAGAAGAATACTTGAAAACCCCCGTTGATTTGAAATTGGTGAGTTGGTCGACCATTGAGTAGGCAATCTGCTCTGAGAAATCCAGCCTAAACTCCTGAGACTTGTCCACGGTCTTCATTCTGAATAAAATGGCGAGTTGCCAATCATAGACGGTGATGTCTTCCTTCATTCCAAAGATAAATGCCATCATGGATAGCGCTTCCTGACTGGCTTGTGTAAATTGTGCCCTCCCCGTTGGTAGCGCTGGCATTTGGGTATTCTCATCTCCCAGCTGCATCTCGGAATTGAGAAACCTTAATTGGTACTTGACGTTTGCCCATGTCTTTTGCATTTTGGCAATGGTGGGAATCGTGGCTATGCTTTCATAGTGTAGGGCCAACATGTCCCTAATAGCCTTTGGTGTAGTTTGCACCATGAAGGGTCCCTTTTGAATGGTTCTTGAGGGTGCATGAAACAATTCTGCGCATACCTCAATCAGGTCGGGGCACAAATGCACGCTTGGGACCATAAATTTTGCCAATTGAGAGGTCCATATCCGCATTCTGAATGTTTCAAATTGTCTGGCCTTGGCCTTCAGGAGGCATCTTTGGTGTGCTCCCTCTCGCAGAGCTTTGCTAGACTTTTGAAGGACTGGGTCAGCAATACCGTCTGCAAAATCTTGCACCTTAGCTAAGTCGACCACATAAGCAACCTTGGGAACCCTAGTCCTTGGATAGTTCTTTAAGGGTTGTGCAGGGGCCGAAGCATATGATTTGCTAGTGAGAAGCGTGTCAATAGACTCGTAAGTCCCTAGCCCCTACTGTGAAGACTGTGCCTCTACCATTTCTGTGTTTGCTGAAAACTGTTGAACTTACTCGTAACGAGGATGAAAGCTTTGCAACAGGGAAGACATGCTTATGAAACAGGTTTTGCTATGAAATCGCAAGCAACAGAGAAGACACTTAGCAGAAGTAGAGACAAATGAGATACAGTTAAGCTTTAACTCATGTTGTTGGGGTATTTTAATGACACATTAAGTCTCATAAATGGCATTAAAAATGAAAAATCGTTATAAAATCTTAAGAGATCTGAGTGGGACAGAGTGTCAGACACGTCACAAAAGCGGCTGCGCTATGGTACTTTTAGGGAATTTTGGGGATTTGAGAGGTTTAATGAATGTGAGAGTTTCAAAAATCGAAGAGACTTTAGCTGTGGCCACGTGTTCACTAGAACACTTATTCAAAGAAAGAGCGGGAAAAACAAAGCAACAATGAAAAGGAAACTATCTAACTATAATACACAGAAAAGACACTGGTTAATTGAAATGCTTCAAGTAGATCCCATTCACAGGAATCTCCACAGGTTCACCCTCCATTGTTTCAAGCTCAAATGAATTCTGTTGTTTACAGGAACGGATTTTATAGGGGCCAATCCATAATGACTCAAATTTACTATGTCGACCCGGCTTGGCGGCTCTCTCATCCCATTTCAAAACAATTGATCCTACTTCAAAATGGGGATTTGAAGTCTTCTTATTGAAACAGTCTTTGATTATTTTCTGATGTTTCATTAATGATTCATGTGCGGAATCCCTTTTTTCTTGAACTTCCAGGAGCTCAGCAAGTCTGACCTACATGGGGCCATTTTCCTCAATCTCAATCTGTTTTAATAACTAGAGAGCAGGAAGTTCAGGGGCATTATAGCAGGTTTACCATAGACCAATTCATATGGGGACATCTTTGTCACTTGTTTAGGTGTAATTCTATCTGCCCACAGTGCTATATTAAGCACTTTATGCCACTCTTTGTGATGGTCAACCCCTATTCTCTTGATAAGTCTAATCAGATTCTTGTTAGTTGATTCTGCCAAACCATTACCCTAAGGATAATAATTTGAAGAGGTTTTCAGGTAGATTCCATACTTTAGTGCAAAGTCAGATATTTTTGCCCCTAAAAATGCCTTAGCATTCTCTAAAATTACAGTACGAGGAGGCCCAAAGTGAGTCGTGATACCCTCCAGAAAGTCTAGGATCACCTTTTCTGTTTCTTCTTTTAGTGGCACTGCCTCAGTCCATCTGGTAAAATAATCTGTGGCAGTTAGAATCCATTTGTGCCCCATACTTGATACTGGATTGATCATTCCAATGAAGTCTAGACCCCATTGGGCAAAGGGTTCATCAACAATTATAGGGCTAAGGGGCATTGCTGCATTCCTTCTTTTCCCCACATAATACTGACAAGATTGACATTCTTTGACCAGTTAATAACAGTCTGTAAATAAAGTGGGCCAGAAGTAACCTGCCTGACTTATCTTTATAGTTGTGGTTCTTGCAGAAAAATGTCCACCTGAGACTCCATGGTGCATCTCATGAAGTATCTTTTGGGCTTCACCTTTCTCTATGCATCTTAAAAGTATGCCATCAATATTTCTTCTGAAAAGAACCTGGTCAATTAGAACATAATGGGCTCCTTGCTACCTATAGTATCTCTTCTTGTCCTGAGAGAGCTCTTTTGGGAAAATCCCATGTTTCATAAACTAGACCCTATTTGTGACCCAAGAATTCTGATCAACTTCTTGTATCCTAAATACACTTTCCTTTTCAGTTTCTTCGATTATCATTTTTTCCATATCTTGAACCATATACTGGCACAAACCCTTGCCTCTAACGAGTTTAGTTGGTCTGACCTCCACATCATATTCAAGAATCTTTGTTATCTAGTTTGCTCTTTTCTCAGTGATTTCTCCTTCCATAATGTATTCTCTGACACTCGGATGAGCCACTAGTATCATAATCTTATTACCTGTGACCATGTGTCTGAATTTCTTGAGGGCTTTCACCATAGCATATGCCTGTTTCTCTACAAAGTTATACCTGGCTTCATACTCCCTAAGAGTCCTTGAGAAAAAGGCTATTGGATGCTCTCCCTCTTTTTGATCATCTTTTTGTGTTAGGATAGCAACAACACTGAATTCTCCTCCATAGACATACATTACGAAAGACTTAGAGAAGTCAGGGTTCCTTAATACTGGGGCTGTTGAAATTGCTTTCTTGACCTCTTCAAAAGCCTATCTCCCTTTTGTAGTCCATTTGAGCACCAGGTCTTTCTTTAGTAGCAGTGTAATTGGTCTTATCAGGCCTGCAAAGTCTGATATGAACCTACTGACAAAATTAATCTTTCCCAAAAAGGACTGAACTGCTTTCTTATTGACTGGTAGAGATAGGTTCATTATGGCAGTGACTCTCTCTGGATCTATAGAAACTCCTTTTGACACTATATGCCCTAATAATTTGCCTTGAGGTATTGCAAAAATGCATTTCTTAGGATTTAGAGATATTCCAAACTCTTGGCATTTCTTAAAAACTGCTTCTAAATGGTCAAAATAATCTGCAGCATTTTTAGAGAAAACAGTGAGGTCATCTAGGTAAATTAGAATGATTTTATTGATAAGCTCTCCAAATGCTACATCCATTGCCCTCTGAAATGTAGCTCTAGCATTTGAAAGACCAAAAGGCATCTTTGCATAAGCAAATGTTCCCCATTTTGTGGTGAAAGCAGTCTTATGTTGGTCTTCATCAGCCAACCAAATCTGATTGTATCCAGAGAAACCATCTAGCAAGGAAAATCTCTCTGATCCAGCCACAGTCTGTAAAATTTGTTCCATAGAGGGCAAGGGGTAGTGATCCTTCAAGGATGCTCTATTTAGATCTCTGAAATCCACACAGAGCCTTATGTCTCCATTCTTTTTTCTGACTGGTACTAGGTTGGATACCCAAGTTGAGTGTTTAATTGGGAAAATGATCCTTGATTCTAATAGTTTCTGCAACATATCCACCATCAGAGGTTCAATCCTAGGGTTCACTGGCCTCTGCTTCTGCCTAACCGGTTTAGATCCTTCAGTCAGCTCTATAGTGTGTTGAATGATATTTCTATCATAATCATGGAGATCCTCATAGGTCCAGTCCATGACCCTATCATATTTCTCACATAAATCAATTAGCCTTTCTCTTTCCTGTTGAGTGGCAGAATTTCCAACCTTTAATTTTCTCCCCTCACTAACCTGAATTTCAGAATAGTCCTCTTTATTTGCTTGAAATCTCTTCTTTTCTAGGATGGCATCTTCCAGGTCAAACAAGTTTTCCAGGGTAATTAATCCTTTAGGGAGCTTGTTTGACTTTAGTTGAATGATCTGATCACCATATGCCTCTTCAATTTTGGGTTGTAACTGATCAGCAAATTCTCCTGACTGTTGCAAAAATGAGAGTACTTGAAAATCATTTTCAAAGACTTGCCAATTTTCATCATTGTCTGGGATGGTTGGCCTCACAATAACTTTAACTAACTCATTATTGACCATTAGATCAGTTATTAGATCAAACTGTGAACCAATTTGTGCCATCCTATCTACCTCAGAATTTTGGGCTCTAGGTACTACTTCTATATTGAAGGCTTCAAAATTTTCTATTAAGTCCCAAATTCTGTGTCTATAGGATTTCATCCTTACATTTTTAGCTATTGCCTTCTCTCTTATTTGTTTCACCACTAGTTCTGAATCTCCTTTGACTATCAGATTCTTTACTCCTTTCCTTTTTGCCAATAGAAGTCCATGCACTAAAGATTCATATTCAACATCATTATTGGTACAGGCAAAATGAAAGCGAATGGCTCTTAAAATCTTTTCACCATTAGGGGCAGTAAGACAAATTCCTACTCCAGCTCCATTTTTACTTCTAGCCCCATCAAAATTTAGGGTCCAGATTCCTGAGTCATTTATGGATTCTTGAGTCTGAGAGGGCTCATTTCTTAAGACATTAGGGATCTCCTGATCTTCTTCAAATATAACATAAGTGCCCAACCCTGTTGAGTCATAGTTTCCAAAAGGGTCACTCTGCATCATGGTTAACAATTGATTATCTTCTTCTTGCTAATCATATTCAGTCCAATCCCCCATTTCTTCAACAAAAACTCTTTCCTCTTTATTTAGCATGGCATGGGCTGCTTCTAACTTTGGGGTTGGTTCATTTGTGATATGGTCCTTTAACAATGGTTCTGACAGTACCTTCATTTTAGTCCCATATTTGGTTCTTAGGATGAGCTGAGACCAATCAAGTGACATATAACCTCCTATCTTGGCTGTAAAATCTCTGGATAGGCATAAGCCAAAAATAGGAGGAATATCTATGACCACAACATCTTGATTTACAACTATATTTGGGCAGGTATACAGCTGAAGTGGGAGCTGTTTAATTTTCCCTATTGTTTGCACAGACTTCCCATCTAGCTACATAACTCTTTTTGTAAGTGGCTCATATTTTATCTTCAAAGCATCTGCTATTTGCTTTGGCATCACTGTGGTGCTAGCCCTAGAGTCTATCATTGCATTGTGCAACAGTTTCTTCCAACTATTAAAGTTAAATAAAAGAGATCTGGCTTGGATTTACTTACCTCTGGTGCATTATTCAGAAGGGTTGCTGTCTGTAGGGGAACAGTCTCTTTGAACTTTTCTTTTTCAGTAGTCCTCCTTTGGTACCAGTCTGTTTAGGCACTGCTTGGCCCTGTAGAGCTTCTTGCAACAATGTCTTTTGCTCAAGAATGGCTAGCATGTCCCATATTGACAAATGGGCTGGAGTCCTTTTTAACTGATCCACCACATTCACAGGTCCTAGTGCTTGGGTTCTTGGATAATAAGGGTACCTTGCTTTTTCTTGAACTTGTCCAGAAACTACTTGGTTCTGCACTGGTTGAGGTATTTCTTGTCTAGTAGCTGTATTTTGATGATCTTGAAATGGAGGAATCCCCATAATTTCATTATTTGTGACTCCAGGCTGTTCCATCATCCTTCTCTTGGCTCTAGTATAGTAATCTGATTGTACCAATAGCTTCTTAGAGGTTGAAGCTTCATTTAAGAATACTGACTCTTCATCTTCAATCCATGAGAACAAAGCATGTTCAAGGGCTATTTCTTCTTCTTGCTATAAAGACATCCCTTGCATCTGAGCCATCAGGACTAAATTTTGCATACCAGGGGATTGGTAGGGTTGAGTGTCAGAAGTATTTGCAAATTGTCTATCCACTCTTCTTTTCTCTACTATCTTTTGTTGTAGATTACCCCTAGGACAATCTCTGGGCATATGAGCATTATTGCAAGGGAAACACCAGGCATTGGTGCTATCTGCATAATTATTCTGCCCTGGGACAATCTCTCTGTTTGGATTAGGAGGAATAGTCTGCAAGGGTGTAGGAACTGTAACTAATTAGTTTGATGGCTGAGGATTAGTTTGTCTTTGGGGACCCTGATACTGATTTGACTGCAGAGGAGGTCTATTCCCTTGATAGCCTTGATATTGGGGTTTGGGATAAGGATTCTGCTATCTTTTTAGGTTAATTATTTTATTAGAAAATGTTCGTAGGATGTTCTTGACATCATCCATCTCAGAGGACTGGGCAAGGACTATAGCTTTAGCAGGTTGTTGGGGAAATGTATACATGGACACAGGTGGGGTTATGGGGTTAGAGGCTTCTTGAGGCAATGGTAGGGTAATCTCTGGAAACATAGGCATGGGGGGCCTTGGGGGCAACTTTTTGACATCTATCAAATTATTTTCAGCTCTGACTGCATAATCATAGGCTTCTGGTAGAGTCCAACCTCCAAGTGATTGAATCATTACTGCTATATCTGAATTTAGGGCTTTAAGATAAAATACTATAGCCATACCTAGTAATGGTCTTGCTGTAGCAGGAATCCTTTCCCAAGTCTTCTGAAATCTTGAATTGAAGTCAGTCATTACTTCTTGTGGTGCCCTCTTGATGGTAATCAGTTGTTGTAACAAAGAAGATTTGTCACCCTTCTCTTTGAATCTTGCAAAGAAAGCATCTCCAAGCTGATCCCATATAGATATTGAATTTGGGGTCAAAGACCTGTACCAGTCTAGAGCCTTCCCCTTAAAAGAAGCTGCTAACAGTCTTATAGCCACATTTTGTTGTGTGATCACATGTATTGCATAGACATCAGACACATCTTACAGATGCTCTTCAGGTGTTTTGAAATCCTCTCCACTGAATTTGGGCAGAGCCTTTAGGGCATTTGCTGGAATAGGATCCCAAGTGGCTGGTGGTACTAGAAGAATCAGAGCACTGCCAGTGTTCCAATTTGCATAATTCCTTAGGGCTATAGGTGCTCCCATGTTTGCACTTAGTGTTGCTATAAACTGATTTGCCCTTCTTCTTGGATTAGTTATCAATGGTGGTAAAAGAATACCTGGGTTTGCAGCAAATTGAGCTCTTGTCACAGGTCCACAGCTCTGACTCCTTGTGACTCTCTGGTTCATACAGTCTTGAAAGAAACTTCAAGAGATTGTCCCACCGGGCGTGCCAAAAACTGTTGATGCTTAGAATTGTGCTGTTTCCAACACCAACATGGGAAACTCTGAGACGTGGGAATGCTCCTCAGAGTAACCTCCAGATTTTAAAGAAGCTGGCTCTTCTTTCAAATGTATTTCAAAAAAGGATAGAGGTAAAGCAGAATTACAAATGCAATTAAGGGAAATTTACTATAGCGATATGCCTGAGTATGATTTGTTCCTTATAATTAAGCATGGTGAGACTACTTTTAGGATTCAATTACATTAAAGAGCAAATAATGCATGATCAATGTAAAAGATGAAAGTAAATAGAAACAAAGGCTCACGACTTGAAAGATTCTTGAAATGACACAGAAAATATCAGCAAAGGCACAGAACTCCGTCTTTTATTAATTTTCCAGTCACATAAAAGGCACAAAATCATGCACAGTTATACAAACTCTCTGAATCAAGAAAACAGAACAAAGGCAAATGATATTACTGGCCACTACAAAAGATCTTCAAACTTCTCTAACAATCTGTGATGCAGAAAAATCTCTATATCTCCAATGTTATCTTAAACTGCGATCTAAACCCATATTTATAGCATAGAACTAGCTCAAAGATTGCCCGCATGATCAAATCTCAATGGCCTAACCGAACTGGGACTTAACTGGAAGTGTCTGACAGAAAATATATTTAGGATTTGAAATGGTTAGCCACTCTGCAAGTTCATTGGCTGAAACAGATACACATAACTCCACTTACTTGAATCAGGTAGGAACGCGTGGCAGTTTCTGATAGTCTTTGCGACTATAAACCCTTGGGACAGTTGGCATTCATACACGCCCCTTTCTTGAAACTCCTTCATCTTTCCAGAATAATAAGAAACTAACACATGGCATTCTCCGCTGCAATGAGAAACAACAACCCTTAAGACAGATGGCACTCTCTGTGTTCTTTACTTGAAAACTGTTTCACTATTTAGGAGGCACCAGAAAATGACACTTGGCAGCGTCCGCGGCCCTTGCAAAAAGATACGTGGCACTTTTTGCTTTACTTAGAGCTTTACTGTGGCTTTATATTAGGAGTGCTCGGGCTTTGCCATCTGTCACGGTCCGTTGCCTCGAGACTTTAATCACTTACCAAAAATGGGACCCACCAAACCCCGTGCTCGAGTAGCGTCAAAAAGAAATAGGGACAGGTGGCGCCTTCCGCAGATCTTAGAAACATATACGTGGCAACTTCTGCGTAACTTAGAGAGACTATAGAAACATTTACGGGATCCCGCGGAAGATGACACATGGCAGTTCCCGCATCTACTTTGTGAAACAAAATTAGCACTTTAACAAAATCTCTGCGGACGTTGCCACTTGGCGCCTTCCGCCCAACTCTGAGAAACTTTATAGAAACATTAGAGACTCATAAGGATCACGCGGATGGTGACACATGTCACACTCCGCAGAACTTTAGAAATATTACCGGGGCCCACCAATAGTCTTTACTTAGCAATGAAACAAAAAGGGAACCCGCGGAAGTTGACACTTGGCGCACTCCACAAAAATTATATGGGACACGCGGCACCTCCCGTGTAACTTAAGAAACTTTTAGGAAACTCTCCGCATCTGCCACTTGGTGCCTTCCGCGCTCACTAAAGCTTTAAAAGGGGATCCGCCACATTAAGAGAAACATTAAAGGGACGCTTGGAACTTTATAAGAAACTGAAATGGATGCTGACACTTGGCGATCTCTGCCTTAATGCAAAAGACACTTGGTACCATTGCGCTACTTTGAGAAACCTTAGAATGTGTCCCGGGTGCTGACACTTGGCAGCTTCCGCTGCATCTCTGGGACTTAGCCAAAATTTACAAAATAAAACCTGTGCGCCCGCACTCTGTGTCAAAACCTCGCTGCCAAAACTGAAACTCAAAGAAATAGAACCAGAGCTCGCACAACTAAAACTCAAAAATGAACATGTAGAGTATTTTACTGTACATTTATGCTTACTACTGATTGGTTTGTTGGCTTGTTTGCATATTCACATTCAATATTGCAAAATAATAAAGAAATGCATAACATGCAATGATACCTAGAAGTGTAGAGAACATAAACAACTTAAACTATGAATACCTAGATGGAAAAATAGCATAAACTTCAATTTAGAGACATACCCATGTTCCATTTTACAAGTTGCAAGTCTAAAATATAGAAAACCAGCGAACAGAGACTATAAAAACCTCATCCAAAATCATCAACATGTTATTTTGCCCTCCTGGAATTAATAGGCATCTATAGACAGACCCCAAATGCCTCCATTACAAGAGAAAAAGGGCCTTAAACTAAGGCATTTGATGCTAGGAGTCCTCACGCCCAGTTTGAGGATGTATGGCTGATGCAGAGTATCTAGGACAGCAGTAGCATGATCATAACTTCACAAGCAAAGATCTCTCAAGACAGCCTTCAACACCATCTCCAACTTGCTCTTAACACACACACAAAGAAGGAGGACTCCAAAACACCTTCCAAGAGGCCAACTCCATCAAGGTTCCATTTAGATTTCTTGCCAAATCACCAAACAAGGTCTACAGGACAACAGTCACAACTATATTTTCTTGAGACAGTCATAACATCTCTTTGCTCCATGAGAAGGACAATCACACTAATCTCCATATGGTGATCTCTATCAGTATAAACTCATCTTCATTGTAGCATGCCAAACCTACCACATGCCTAACATGCCTACTGCCTTCACTGACAAAGAAGACAAACTCACTAAACTTACCTAGTTGCTGTTGTCCTTCCCCAATCTTCCAGTATAGGCTTCTGCAGGGTCATCTACATGCCCAAACTCAATCCAAACTATCCTCCTATCCTTCCAAACCTTCACAAGACCTTGCCCTCATTAACATACAACTCATTCCTCTGACTAGGGTAAGTGGGATCAAAGGAATGAGGAGAAACTCATAGGGTTACTCAGAAGAAGCTCTAGACTAGGTTTTAGGACAGTCTGTAGACAACACTGATTACTCTCTTCTATAGAAATGTCAAAAGTCCATACAAGATGCAAAGGGTAGGTAATTTATCAACCTAAACCTGCATTACAAATACCACTCACCTACAGGCCGTACTAGTACGGAATATACAGAAAAAATAGTGATTTTCCTAAAGGAGACAGCGAATCTGAAAAAAATAGATTATGGGAAATCAACAGTATCTTCCTTCTAGTTCCTTGTCAAGGCTTCAAACCAAGTTTAAATCAAAGGTAGTTCAGACCTCTTTCTTTCCATTACAAATTTGTGCCATGCCAATGCCGTACATGTACGGAAAACTACAGAAAACTGTGATTTTCAAAAGGAAACAGTAAATTCAGGAAAAAAAAAATAGCTTTGGGGAAATTAGCAATATCTTCCGCCTAGTGCATTGTTAAGATCCCACACAAGACTCAAATTAAAGCTAATACAATCCACTTTCCATCCACCATGCTAATAGCTTCTGATCAATCCGTACAGGTGCGGGTACGGCCTGAAAATAGTGAAAAAAATCTGAAAAAAAATAGAAAAAACATAAAACAGAGTTTCCTTTGGTATTTTTCTCCAATCTCATGAATGTTTTTGCACAATACAATCTTCCTTGGCTTAATACAAGCCTTTATACATAAAAAAATGTTTTTCATTCCAAAACCATTGATTTCTCTTGTTTTTTCTCTAATTTGTAACTGCTATTTTTAAGAGATCAATAAGGAAACTGTCTTTTTGGAAAGCAAAGACTGTTTTTCTAAATAATGTTTTGTCTTAACTTTAGATTAACCTTCTCCTAACCTTTGACAAGGTGTTAACACATCTACACCCTTTGACATGCCTTTAAAAGGCTTAAAACCATAGACACTTAATGACTATCCTAAACAAACATTAAAATTAAAAACTATCCTAAATGCCTCTACAAAGGCTTATATAAAAGACTATAGTAAACATGCAAAATAGACCCTAGCTAAATGGACATGGTCCGTTACAAATATGGATTTCAAGCCTAATAACAACATGTAAATGGTCTCAAAGACCTTATTTGAACAAGACAACCTTAGTGAAAATCAGATAAAATCTTGATATCTTGGTGCTCCTGCACCATACTCCCCAGCATGATTAAAACTCTTGTCCCAAGAGTTAGGGGATCTGCTCCAACCAATCTTCCATCTCGATGGAATGTTCCTCAAACTAGGAAGCATGAAATCACCCAGAGTTATCTTTCTCTGTCTCCAACCTGCATGGCTCCTGTAAATAGTGTTAGAAATAGAAAACTTGTTGTGATGTCCTTGCCTAGGACCTTGTTGTTGCAATGCTTCAGCTCTTTTCAACTGGAGGTTCTAATTCATTTCTCCCTGGACTATCTGTTGTTTGTCTTCCTTCTTCTGGCTCCTTATAGGACATTCAATGTCCCCTACCTTAACATAACTCAAGTCCCAAGTCTGCTGCTCTCTAGGACTATCATCCACCTTCTGTTGCAACTGTTGCTGCTGTATGCAATCACCCTGAACCTAGACATTCAGCTTCAATTTCTCCCCAAAACAAATAGTAACCTATTCCTTCTTCTCCTCACAAGGCAAAGGAATCAATGTGAACTTCTTACCATCTTTGTGCACTACATAGGTATTAGTATACCCATCATGAATAGTCCTTCTCAAATACTGCCATGGTCTGCCCAAGATTACATGCCCACATGTCATAGTAATAACATCACATAAAACAGAGTCCTGATATGGACCAATTGTGAAGTCAACATAAGCCTTCTTAGTGACCATTACCTGTTGTTCTTGACTCACCCAAGTGACATGGTAAGGACTGGGATGATCAAAAGTCTTCAACCCCAACTTATTCACCATTTCCCAAGAAACTAAGTTATCATGAGAACCTGAATCTACAATCAACTTGCATAGCTTGCCATGGCTCAAATAATTAGTTCTAAAAATAGATACCTGTGGTGGTTGTTGCATCTTACCTCTTTCCACCATAAGCATCTCTCCATCCATCATTGGAGAGGCTGACGACATCTCTGGTTCTTCTGGCTTCTCCTCCTCTTGTGCCAAGTGAACTCTTTTATCCTTGGTCTTGTCAACACCATCCTTCTTAGGACAGTTGAAAGATGTGTGTCCCACCTCATTGCAGTGATAACATCTACTTGTGAACACTCCTCTTCCTGATCCAAATCTACCTCGACCTCTATATCCACCTCTCTGTTCTGTAGGCATCTCCTTACCCTTCTCATTGCTGTTCTGAACTTCAGTAGTAGGTTTGCCCCTACCTCTATTTCCTCTTCCATAACCTCCTTGCCTTTCTTGCTTCCTCTTCACTCTCTCTTCAGCCCTGATGGCTAACTGAAAACACTCTCCAACTATTTTTGGTACTGCCAACCCAATCTCATCCTGCAAGTTATACTTAAGCCCATTAAGGTACCTTGCTACTTTTTCTTCTTCATCTTCCAATCCACCTCTGATACTAAGCTTATGAAATTGCTCAGTATAGGACATAACATCCATGTCCTTCTGTTTCAGATTCTACCTCATCCTCTTTGTCTGAATGGAGTAATCAGATGGAAGGAATTGGTCTTTCATTATGTCCTTCATCCTACTCCAAGAAGTGATTTTTGATGCACCTCTAGCCATTCTCTCTATCTGCACACTACTCCACCAGGTAAGTGTTGTTCCTCTCAGTTTTGTCTTTGCAAACTTGATCTTCTTTTCATCACTCATCTCCTCATATTCAAAAAAAATTTCCAGGGCATCTATCCACCCTAATACTTCTTCACTATCCATCTTCCCCTGATAGATAGGTAGCTCTATGTTTGCCTTAGTTCCACTTCCTTGGACTGCCTTCAGCAATCTTACAAACTTCTTTTCTTCAGCATCTAACTCATCCTTAGGAGGATTCTCATCTGCATCCTCATCTCCTTCTGACTCACTTTGTTCATCCTTTCTTGGATTCTTCTCTAATGCTTCCAATCTTGCCAAGATTGTTGTATTCTCCCTTCTTACTTGCCTCAACTCTCTGTCTCTAGCAGCATCCTGTTCTCTTCTATCCCTCAGTTCTTTCTCTCTTGCCTCTAAGGCTTCTCTCAGCTCAGCATTCTCTCTTGCCATCTGGTTCTTTGGAGGCATCTTTACAAACTCTCACAAACCTTATCTTCTTCACAAGATCCACAACACCTTCAAGGATCTACTAGCTAGCTCTGATACCAAAATGATGCAGAGTATCTAGGACAACAGTAGCATGATCATAACTTCACAAGCAAAGATCTCTCAAGACAGCCTTCAACACCATCTCCAACTTGCTCTTAACACACACACAAAGAAGGAGGACTCCAAAACACCTTCCAAGAGGCCAACTCCATCAAGGTTCCATTTAGATTTCTTGCCAAATCACCAAACAGGGTCTACAGGACAACAGTCACAACTATATTTTCTTGAGACAGTCATAACATCTCTCTGCTCCATGAGGACAGTCACACTAATCTCCATATGGTGATCTCTATCAGTATAAACTCATCTTCATTGTAGCATGCCAAACCTACCACATGCCTAACATGCCTACTGCCTTCACTGACAAAGAAGACAAACTCACTAAACTTACCTAGTTGCTGCTGTCCTTCCCCAATCTTCCAGTATAGGCTTCTGCAGGGTCATCTACAAGCCCAAACTCAATCCAAACTGTCCTCCTGTCCTTCCAAACCTTCACAAGACCTTGCCCTCATTAACATACAACTCATTCCTCTGACTAGGGCAAGTGGGATCAAAGGAATGAGGAGAAACTCATAGGGTTACTCAGAAGAAGCTCTAGACTAGGTTTTAGGACAGTCTGTAGACAACACTGATTACTCTCTTCTATAGAAATGTCAAAAGTCCATACAAGATGCAAAGGGTAGGTAATTTATCAACCTAAACCTGCATTACAAATACCACTCACCTACAGGCCGTGCTAGTACGGAATATACAGAAAAAATAGTGATTTTCCTAAAGGAGACAGCAAATCTGAAAAAATTAGATTATGAGAAATCAACAGTATCTTCCTTCTAGTTCCTTGTCAAGGCTTCAAACCAAGTTTAAATCAAAGGTAGTTCAGACCTCTTTCTTTCCATTACAAATTTGTGCCATGCCAATGCCGTACATGTATGGAAAACTACAGAAAACAGTGATTTTCAAAAGGAAACAGTAAATTCAGAAGGAAAAAAAATAGCTTTGGGGAAATTAGCAATATCTTCCACCTAGTGCATTGTTAAGATCCCACACAAGACTCAAATTAAAGCTAATACAATCCACTTTCCATCCACCATGCTAATAGCTTCTGATCAATCTGTACAAGTGCAAGTATGGCCTGAAAATAGTGAAAAAAATCTGAAAAAAATAGAAAAAACATAAAACAGAGTTTCCTTTGGTATTTTTCTCCAATCTCATGAATGTTTTTGCACAATACAATCTTCCTTGGCTTAATACAAGCCTTCATACATAAAAAAATGTTTTGCATTCCAAAACCATCGATTTCTCTTATTTTTTCTCTGATTTGTAATTGTTGTTTTTAAGAGATCAATAAGGAAACTGTCTTTTTGGACAGCAAAGACTGTTTTTCTAAATAATATTTTGTCTTAACTTTAGATTAACCTTCCCCTAACCTTTGACAAGGTGTTAACACATCTACACCCTTTGACATGCCTTTAAAAGGCTTAAAACCATAGACACTTAATGACTATCCTAAACAAATATTAAAATTAAAAACTGTCCTAAATGCCTCTACAAAGGCTTATATAAAAGACTATAGTAAACATGCAAAATAGACCCTAGCTAAATGGACATGGTCCCTTACAAATATGGCTTTCAAGCCTAATAACAACATGTAAATGGTCTCAAAGACCTTATTTGAACAAGACAACCTTAGTGAAAATCAGATAAAATCTCGATATCTTGGTGCTCCTGCACCAATGGCCATCTATGGGGAATGCAACAACAGCAAAACTTGTCAAAATACTTCAGAAAATTGCTCCAATAAGTCTCAAGAATATCAGAAATAACCTCCTTATTCTCCACACCACAAAGATATAGAGTTGGCACTCAAAATGAACATCCAACCAGCTAAAATAAAGTACGGCTCCCTCACAAAATAGTATGGCCAACATAAGGAGATCATAGCAATTTTAATACACAAATAAAAACATCATTCCCATTCTAAAATCTACATATTAAACTTGTATAAAAAAACCCATAAATCTATCAATTGAAGACCAAGTGTAATCCCTGTGTGAGATCACCAACAACCTCCCAGATTGTGTCTTTCAACAACATAGGAAGTGTAGTCTATAGAGGATTCCATCTCCACAAACCCTATAAGGATAACTAGCTCCTCCAACAAGCCAAAGCTCAAGAAAATGAATGCACAACAATGAATCTCTAAATGAGCTCTATTTTTCACTTGTATTCCTCTTCTCATTTCCAATGCCCAAGTTGGAGTCTTTAAATTTAATATTTAATTTAATATTCAAAACTCATTATGGCTCCCCATGGGATGAGTGCCCCCTTTTAATTAACACATCAAATAAAAACACCTTATACCCCCTTAAGTCACTTTTTTTTAAAATGAAGTAACTTATAACATTTAAATACCATAAGTTAAATATTTAATTTAACTTTGATATTTTTAACATTTAAAATAATATTCCATGGCCACTTCAAATGTCGAGAAACCAATACAAGTCACTCCCGCCAAAGCTGCTAAGAATAGAAATATTGATACAGGCTCCACCGGTGACCCTACCCAACTTACTAAAAATAGTAAGTCCTAAAGAACTTGTCCAAAGACACTCTAGAAAGGGAAGATGTGCTCAAAACTAATGTTAGAACTCAATAAAAGCATCCCACACATGTCACAACTGCTAGTAACTTCCACCAAAGTTCTCTAACCATCAAACATTAGCCTACAGGAACCCTAGAATGGGCTAATTGAGTCAACCTGTTGAACTGGCTAGGAAGGGAACATTATAGTCTGCCCTCCCCAAATTTTCTTGTCCTCAAGCAATCTCAACTCAAGATGCTATAATATTTGCTCATTCTCCCATGTTGCATCCTCTGCAAATAAGTTCTTCCATTTAACCAAATACTCCTTGATAATCCTTCTTTGGAGAGTTCGCTCCCGAGAATCAATAATGGCCTCTGGAATCAGTATTAACTTCCCCTCCTCATCCAATGGTGGCAACTCGGATGAGGGAACTACATTGTGTCCAAGTGCCTTCTTGAGCCTAGATACATGAAAAACATTATGCACTTGGTTGCTGGCTAGTAACTCAAGCTCATAGGAAACCTCTCCTACTCTCCTGGACACCCTGAATGGACCATAAAATCTTGGTTTCGGTGTCTCTGCTCCACTCCTTTTGAGAGTAGATTGTCTGTATGGCTAAAGTATCAAGTAAACCATGTCCTAACTTCCACTCAACATTGATCTGCATACAATTTCTGCTTATTTTGTGCATGTTGCAGATTTTCCTTTCTTGTAACAAATCCTTTGCTTTAGGCAATCTACTATCACCAAGTACTAAATCCATGAAGTTAGGGGCGTCATACCCATATAAAGCTATAAATGGAGGCATCCTAATAGACATATGATATGTAGTGTTATAACAATACTTCCCAAGATGCAACTATTTGATCCATGCTCTTTGTTGCCTAGAAACATAAGTTATGAGATACCTTCCACCCATTTGTTTACAATATATGTTTTCCCATCCATCTGTGGGTGGTAACTAGTACTAGGAGTAAGCTCAGTGCCACACAACCTGAACAACTCCTACTAGAAAAGACTTAGGAAATTGTTGTTCCTATCACTCACAATTCCCCTGGCCATCCCATGCAACCTGAAGATCTCCTTGAAGAATACATCAACCACCTGCACTCTAGTATATGTCACTGATATAGTGAAGAAGTGTGCAAAATTGGTCAATTTTTTGACCACCAAAAATATATAGTCCTTGCCCTGTACCTTAGGTAGTCCAGTAATGAATTCCATGGAGATATATTCCCATTTTTTATTAGGAATGGATAAGGGCTGAAGTAGTCCAGCTAGATAAGTGTGCTCATTCTTATTCTGCTGGAAAGTAGGGCACTCTTTAACATACTAAAGAACCTCATACTTGAGTCCCTTATAAGTAAAACACTCCTAGATCTACCTATAAGTCTTAAAGAACCTAGGGTGACTAGCCATGGATGTATCATGAAAAATCCTCAATATCTTGCCCTTAAACTGTGAAGTAGGTACCATAAAAATCCCCTCCTTATAAATGATCAATTCATTAACCACAGAGTACCTATTATTATGCAATGTGCCCTCTATGATTCCTACGGCCCAATAATCCTTAGCATACTCTGATGAAATTAACTCCCTCCAATCAACAAAAATCTCCTCTAACAGACACAAGTGGGGTCTCCTGGAAAGTGCATCTGCTACTACATTTTTCTTCCCTTTGACATATTCTATGTTAAAGTCATATGCCTCTAGTTTTCTCACCAACTTTTGTTGTCAATCATTAAGGTCATTATGATTCATGAGGTGCTTAATGCTATTGTGGTCTATGTTTATGATAAACTTGACCCCAACCAGGTATGGTCTAAATTTGGTCAATGCATGCATTATGGCCAACATCTCCCTGTCATAAACTGAATAGCTCCTCTCCACACCTCTGAGCTTCCTGATCTCAAACTCTATGGGGTATTTCTCCTACATTAGTACTGCCCCAATCCCCTCTCCTGAGGCATCACACTCCAACTTAAAAGGTTTGGAGAAATCTGGAATCGCT
This sequence comes from Cunninghamia lanceolata, assembly GCA_027924645.1. Lineage (NCBI taxonomy): Eukaryota > Viridiplantae > Streptophyta > Pinopsida > Cupressales > Cupressaceae > Cunninghamia > Cunninghamia lanceolata. The sequence goes on along the minus strand of BSBN01001410.1, from coordinate 709,119 downwards.
AACATAGGACATGAGGACATCAACTGTTTGAAGTGTTCAAAACACTACTATGCTAAATCTAACCATATAAAATCTCCTTTCTTGGTTAAATCTGTAAGTGGGGATATAGTCTATGAGAAGCCCTTGATGAACCTCCTATAAAAACCACACAACCCAAAGAACCCCTTGACCTAAGAGAGATTCATAGGTGTAGGCCATTCTTTAATAGCCTTTATCTTTTCTAGATCAACTCTTAACCCCTCGACACTGATAATATGACCAAGGTATAGAAGTTCTTTCATGCCAAAGTCACACTTGGACTCCTTAGCATACAAAGACTCACTCTCTAGTATGCTGAACACCTCCTCAAGATGCCTCATGTGCTCCTCCCATGTTCTACTAAAGATCAAGATATTGTCAAAGAAGATCAACACAAATCTTCTCAACTGCTTCCTGAAGATCTGATTCATGCAACTCTGAAAAGTAGCCAGTGCATTAGTCAATCCAGATAGCATCACCAAAAACTCAAAATGAGCATCGTGGCACCTAAAGGAAGTCTTCTCTATATCCTCCTCCCTCATCCTGATTTGATGGTACCCTGATCTCAAGTCAATTTTGGAAAAATATCAAGCTCCGTGTAGCTCAATGATCATCTCAACAATTCTAGGAATGGGGTATCTATTTTCAATGGTCTTTTTGTTCAATGCACGGTAGTCAATGCACATGCATATGGTCCCATCCTTTTTTTACTAGAACAATTGCAGAAGCAAATGGGTTCTTGCTAGGTCTAATATGCCCCATCTCCATTTTCTCTATCTCATCCTTGAGCCTCTTAGGATGTTGATAGGGTGTGGTAATCACCAATTTTGCACCATCCTTTAACTCTATCACGTGCTCTATCCCTTTGTTAGGTGGTACTCTGGGTGGTATACTCCCAAACTATCACATCTCAAACTTTCTAGTTTCCTGAACTCGGTTATATTTAGAATTGCTAGATATTTATTTCTGATTATGATACAAATAGATAATTGTTTAGGAATAAAAGTGAATGTTACCTTTTTTATTATACAATTAGGAAATGATGAAAATGGATATTATGTGATGCTTTGACTATGGATTTTGGTCACTAACCTATTAATCGGAAAGTTGAGTTGAATGAATGCAAGTATGTGTCGAAGGTAAGAGACTGGTTAAGGCATAGGTGACCTAGCCACCTAGCAAGAAATGGGATGGAGAAAAAAACTTGATGTTGCACACACTCACATGTAGCTCATATTGCATTGCATTATCATCATTCTTGGAATGATCTTTGTGTTTGCACGTAGCTCATATTGCATTGCATTATCATCGTTTCTTGGAATGATCTTTGTGTTTGATGGAATTGATTTATTGCTCATGTTACAAATTATCTCCATTATGCTTTCTTAGATGTGCAACTAATGATTTGCTCGTTAAATTCAAATGTCTTTTTACTTGAAATAGAATAAATTTAAAAGTTCATATTCTCTTTTATTTAAATTGTATATGTAAAAAAATCATTTTTCTTTTAATATTATTTTTTTATTTTTTTAGTGGATAACTATGTGCTAAATTATAAATGATAAAATAAAAATATATTTTAATTGTAATGTTTATCCATTGGTGCAAAATGAATTCTTTTATTTTCCTTTAGATATTATCAAGTTTTAAAAAGAAAGAAAACAAAAATCAGGAAAGAAAACAAAAACTAGGAAAGAAATCAAAAATTAGAAAAAACAAAAAGAGAAAAGAGATAAAACAAACTAAAAATAAAAAGATTGTAGAGGGAAAGAACAAATGAAGGAGGGAGGATAGAAGGCAGAAAGGACACATAGGAGAAAGGAAGAGCTTTCTGTGAATAGTAAGAAGGAAGTTGAAGAACGACCAACGGTGATACATTCAAGTGCCAAGTATTTCATTTGTTTTCTAATATAATTGGTATGCTGAAATCATCTAGTTTCTTTAATGACATGGAACTTACATTGAATTAGGTTCAATCTATATTTATTGAGGTATTCAGTCTTCTTGGTTGACTATACCGCATTATTTTTTTTCTCGGTGTGATGACATTTGATCAGCCAGGTTGATATTTCGATGGCCTTTATATAATTTGATTGGCCTCGGTTACCTGTATTCATCCTTAGCTCATTACATCTCTTGCATGGATTTGCCTTTCTATTTAGGATTGGCATTTTCATAGTGAACTGATCACCCTTTAAAAACTAATACGATTCTTTGATTTAGAACCAACCCACCCCTTTCCATAGTCAATCAGTCTTCATATTATCTTTGTGCCAGCTTTTATCTTTTGACCTATCTTTTCAAGGATGGGTGCCAGCCTTAGTTTAGCGACCAGCCCTTGCATTCATTGACTCTCTATTATGAGACTTAGTGCCAAATAGACCTCCTTTATGAAAGATCTTATTGTTTCCTCGCTGCCAATAGTGGCCTCAGCTTGTTTCTAGTAGTTGTTATTATTAGTTTTCATTAATATACTTTAGACTTACTCTTGATCACATTGGATGGCTCTGTAATAAATCTCTTCAACTTAAGCAGCCTAGCCTCTTAGAATCGACGTCTTGTCTATCATCTTAAGTTTTCTGTCTATCTGTAATTCTTTTTTTGAGATCTTAAAGACCATCTTGTTAACCTATTAATGTAAACGATTGATCTTTTTCCACTGTAACATCTTGGTTTCATCAGCTTTTAATGGAACTGCTTCTTAACCTTCATTGCCTAGTATGGAAGTCGGCCATGTATAGACTGTGTAATATTTGTTTCTATAAGGCAAACTCCTATTATCGAAAGCCTAATTTCCTATTCTAAAAACCAATATGCATTGGGTACGGCGAGTCCTTCTCATGCTATTGAGTAATTACCATTTGCCTAGCTGGGTTGCTTCCTCCTCCAATATGGAGTATTTCCCAGATCATCACCAAGACCACTGCAAGCAATTTGTGCTTATCCTCTGATGAGAGATTCATAATGGAGTGGCGACACTATAAGTGGCTCTAGTGACCAAGGTAGTAACCGGAGCAGCGTAAGAAACGTGTGCCATTAGGTGACTAAAATTAAAAATCAAAACATCAATTAGAAAAATACTTAGAATAGACTAGTTAGATAATACATTCAGAGGCACTTATAAATAAAAAGGAAAAATCGGAAATTAATAGGGCATTGTGTATTAATGAATATTCAACTAATGATCTAAAATGATTTCCCCATCCTTTTTTTTGGCGTTGATCATGTTTTGTGAGGTTGCCCTTATTTTATTTCTATCGGCAGGTGCATTCATTGTTCTTATTTTGTTTTCCTTATGATTTCAAATGGTCTCTTAGTATTATCATTGCCTTTTTACCTTGTTAATTGGCTCTTTGAATTGTATAGTTTATATTGTGGTATAGTAGCATTCTCCTATCTCCTCTTGACTTTTGGGGATGTCGATTGGTCCATCATTTGTATTGCTAGAATAAGGGTCAAAAAAGTGTTTTAAAGATTTATATAAATTTTATAGATTTAGATAATAGCAATTATATTTAATGAAGCATTTAGGTATAATTTTAGGCCCTACAGTACAACATAATTATACTCATTAATGGTCATAATATACAAAACTGATAAGTACGTTCTCAACAATTAACTTTATTTAATTGATAATTAAAGGAACATTTCGCCAAAGCAAGTATATGTACGCAATTGACGTAAAATTATTTTTATTTGGAATGGTAGCATACATTGCGTAAGCCAGTAATAAAACTCTTTTCATAACTTATCATTTAGCAGTTATTGATAAAAAACAAGAAAAGTACCTGCATGCAAGAAGTCATTTAATTAGTTGAAAATAAGTTTCAAAACCATAACCACATAACATCCACATTTATCAACTAGAGTGTATTTTTTTTCTCCTACCTTTCATTGTGTTAGTCATTGAGCATATGAATATGCAAATGTTGTGAAATTTCTTTTAAATCAAGCATAAACAAATAATCCTGGCTATATGGAGTCAATTGATATAGTTCTTTGAAATAGTCAAATGTATGTATTATCTTGCAATAGAGTTAGCTATTTCACCTTATATACACCTTTTGGGATAGGATGTCGAATGTAGGCTTACAGAGAAGGTAATTTTTTACCTATTTATGTTTATGCTTTGGCCAAAGCTATATTGTACCATTGAAATAGATGGATAACTAATGCCTAGATATTTATATTGTTCTTTGCCACATCCTGTTTGCAAGAAATATGTTCATTCTAGATTAGAGTGCATATAGGCATCAAACATGCATCGAGAGTTTCCCTCCTACCCATTTGTTCCGAGTTGCTAAGCACCTCACGCAGGGTCAGGCATTCTTCAAGTTAGGAAGAATTTCGGGGAAGTGTAGTGCTTCGTGGTTGGGTGGAAAAAGCACCTTAACCATGCTCTTGACCTTCGACCTGCAGAAGACCAGTGGGTTATGGTGGCTAAAGATGGATTTGTATATTCAATTCTATTTTATGTAATTCAGAAGGTAGATATATCATTGTATTGAACTCTTGTATGGCTTGCTTAGCCAAAGGATGTAATTGTACTTTTCTTTGATGGGCTATTGATTGCACTTGAAATTTTGTAAAAGACTATACATTTATGGTTATCTCAGTTAATAGAAAGATTCAATTTCCATTTATAGATTGAGATTTGCTTTCTCATTGATGTTTTTAGTAATTTAAAATTCAGTACTTTACATTTGGTATCAGAGCAGTCAAGTTCAACACTTGGACCATTGGAGCGCATTGTGAGGTTTCACGAGTGTGGAGAGATATACTAATGATAAAACATTTGTTTTTGTGCCAGAATGGAAGGAATGATAAGGACAATAAGGCGAAGCCAAGAAAATAAAACCTACTGATATGCCTAAGATGACCAATAAGGAGTCACCTACTGAATCAAAGATGAAAGAAATGAGAGATGAAAAGGAAGCTTGGCTCACTGATTCTGAAATACTAGCAGATGCACTCAAATGTATTCACCTAGAAAGGAAGAAAAGGATTGAAGGGACAAGAATGTTGTGAACTCCCTCGACTAATGTGAAAAGTAAACCATCAGCCTATTGTGATATGTCTTTTGGATGTGGTCAGGATGCACCTATTATGGGAAAGGAGGTGATGATGGAGTACTCACGAGTACATTCACCCTCTAAATTTGTGTTACTCAATTCTGATGGAGAGGAGGAACTAGAAGAAATTCCTCTATTAGAAACTGATATGTAGGCATTCTTATGCAAGAAAACAAAAAACTTTTGTATGGAATAAGGATCTAAAAATCCAAAAAGTGAATAAAATAAGATTTTGACTTTTAGAATAAGCAAATATTTATGAGGAATTCAAGGATGTTTGTGTTGCTCGGTTGTGTAAGAACAAAAATCACGCACTGCCTCCATGAGGACCCCTATGATGATTCAAATCCTTGTCATGTACATGTAAGTGTGAAATTAAATCCTTTAAGCAGCGGGCCTCTTGATGACGTGTCCTCTTTTCTCATCTTGTGCTGTTTCTTCTTTGTCGATTTCCATCTCTTCCCGTTTTCAACGCTTTTTGACACTTGTTGACTTGCGTTTTCTAGATTTCGACCCTGATCCTAAGCCTTGTGAGTATCTTGTAGGTGAGTTTTCACCTCTCCCCATTGTCTTTTGTTTAGTGCACCTCATAGAAGCCTCTTAGAGGTCTCCTTATCCATCTCCCACTGATGGTTTTCATTTTAGACCAACCAATCCAAATCTCCCCCTATTATTTCCAGATCTCCCCTGTGAGATCCTGCATATGCAAGTGGAGATTTGGATTCTTCCACATGACTAACATGTTTCTTGATCTAGAACCCATCCTTTTCCTATCTTTTGCTATCTCCCAACCTGTTCTTCTGCATCTGACCCTGTCCAGCCCGAATCTCGCTCGGGTGACGTAGGGTTGCCCCCCGAGTGACCCATGGTTGCCCAAGAGTGACCCTACTGGAAAAAGATGTGACCCTGTTATTTTTGAACCCATAGAAAAACTCGAGTTTCTCTCTCGTTTTTGCTCTATTTTCACCTGTTTTTCTTTTTGTTTGCATGATTTTTTATCCTTGATATAGAGTTAACTATTTCATGCACCCACACATGCATAATTAACTCTATTTGATCTCAAATGAGTTAACTCTTCAATCAATCCCTTCTTCTAAACCTATAAATACCCCCTCCCTCAAGCACAAAGGGAGGCAAATTCATTGTGCACATAGCTCTTGCCAATTTTGCTCTCCAACTTAGAATTCAAATGCTCATACAGGATGTAGGTGCCTTTTGCTTTATTTGTTCAACCAAGAAATGCTACGCTGCTTCATTCTATGCCATTGTGCTCAATCCAAGCTCTCATTGAGCTCATACAAGCTTCATTGAAGCTTCTTTTTGCTTCTTCAGGTCATTTTGTTGTCAAGAGGATCACCTGATGCCATAGAAGGATTCAAGGTTGCCTACACAAGGATTACTGAGGGTAGTGGAGTCAACAAATCTTCATTTCTTCTAGGTTCCTTCATTATTTTTTCTTACTTTGTAGTAATTAGAGAATCCAATTTGCTCTTGGGAATAGTAAAACATTGCTTTTTTCCTTGATAGTTAGATCTTGCATGTTAGATTAATCACTTTCATATTTCTAGATCTAGATTTTTAGAAAAAGCATTTTCCCTTTCATTTAGATTAGATTGCATTCAAAACACCAAAAACCCAAAAAACATAGGTTAACTTTGCATTTAAAAAGTCATATAGGATTGCACACATATTTCCTTTTCATAGATTAGAAGCATTTTCATTTCCAAAATACTCTAAAAAATACCAAAAAGAACGCTCTGCATATCATTTTAGTTTGCATGCATATAGAAACCCTAAAATAGACCAAATTGCAAACCCTTGATTCCATCACGAGGTAATCACAGTTGAACATTCCAAACAAACCCTTGATTTTATCACAAGGTAAGAACAAAGTCAAAACACAAATCAAACCCTAGGTCAAAACCCTAGATCTAGTTAAAGTTAGCAATTACGCAACTTCCTCTATCTTGATTCATGAATGTGCTTAGGAGTGAGAGGAGAGTGGGTGAAGGCTATCTGTGATGAGATCAAGGAGATCCATCTGTAACCACAGCAACAGACATTTGTTCTACCACAAGGAGACTCATTTGTCCTCTTGCTGTTACAAGAAACTAGACAATTACAACTACAACGAGAATTCCTTCAAAACATTGAAATAGCAGAAGCCATCAACACAAACAATCGTTTACCCACACAAAGGTGGAATCAAAGGAATCTAAACAGAAGAAGAGAAACTAGTGACCCTTCGAGTCATAGGGTTATCTCAAATACAATAACTATTGAATGAAACATACAACAAAACGCACAACAACAAGGGCCATAGAACTTGCTGACCCCCATCCACGAATTCCAGCTCTCCAATGAGCCAGACCTCTGCCGTGTCTCACCTCCTCTTGACTGGCTACTTCCATGTGAGCGAGAGTGATATGGTGGATCACCCCATGGAAAGGAGGGAAAGGGTCCGTGTGCGTGCTGAAATCTGACCTGACAACCCCAGGCAACCAGAGTCACGATTTTGAGCGTACATATTTTGGTGAACCTGACGTGAACTACAGAATCTTATGGTCTTTTAGTTTGCATTCCCATTGCAAAACATTTCAAAAACATTTGAACACTTTGCAAAAATATTCTCACTGCTTTTCATAGTCGCTTCGACTTCATTTGCGCCATCATCCATTCCATTTATTTTGCGGTGTCTGTGGCACCCCCGAATATGCCGAAACCAGACTTAAACCAAGGGAACATTCCCTCAACTAAACCTAAAACTCCTTCCTTTGATAGATATGTCCCACCACATCCTAATGTGCCAATTACCAATTGTTATGACTATGAGGACTCTGATTATGAATAGGATCCAAAAGATTCCATGCGTTCTCTATCCTTCAATAACCCGACTTGGGAAAATGACTTGACCATACCAAATGCGCCGCATAAAGCTAGAAGGATAAGATTGGAGATACATTGACCCGAACGACCTTCCACAAGTACATCAAATACCCACCTAGATGAAGAGGTTAGAAGGTTGGAAAAATGCCTACAAGAAACCAAAGATGCTCAAGAGGCATTGAGGATTGCCTTACAAGAAGAACAAAAATAAAATGCCACACAAGAGGAAGCCCATCACTATGAAAACATTCAAAAAGAACATCCTAGAAATGAAAAAATCTCTAGAGTTGCAACTCCTGCAGATTTATAGTGCAAAGAATCAGAATCCTAGAAGCAAAGCAAGATGTCCCAGAAAGAAGACTTAAGTCTCACAAATAGGACCAGGAGGCATCTCAAAATCCCCCCTACCTCAATTATTATTCATGGCATGCTAGTAATGATACTTGTTTGAATGGGAACCCCCCTATTCAGAACAACCCAATGAATCTGACAACGGGTTATCAAAACCCACCTACAGGGTTATTACTAACACTGCAATCTCAAAACGCCTTCTTAGGAACGTATCTTGAATATTTGAAAGATCCTCTAGGCCAAAACATAAGAAGTGTACAACTACCTCATCCATTGCCAGATCTCCCGAAGTTCAAAGGAGAGGGAGATCCAAATTCACACATCAAAGCCTACACCATAGCCATAAGAGAACTCCTTCCTTGGGACAGGGTTGTCGCAAAAAATTTTCCTGAAAACTCTTGAAGGCATCGCTTTGGATTAGTATTATCATCTCCCAGAGGCTTCAATCCATTCTTTTAGACAATTAATTAGAGAGTTTGTCATGGCATTTGACATGAACAAACTCATCAAAACAAGGATCAGAGAGTTCCTTACAATGAAACAAGAACCAAACAAATCTATAGCACATTTTGTCACCCGATGGAGGCAAGTACTCTATTCTTCAACTGGTGCTCTGAATATGGACCACTGAGAACTATGCAATCTCTTCTTACAGGCCCTTAACAAAGACATGAGAGAGGACATTCAAAAACTTCCATACAAGTCCTATGAGGAAGCATTGGAAAGTGCGTTAAGAATTGATCAAGCTGCCATCGACAGTGGTCAAAAAGTCTATGGATCGAATGGAAAGCTAACAAAAGAAGACACGAGAAACAATACCTCTATTGTTAAGATCCTCAAAAACAATAAAAGTGCAACCATAGACGGGGTGATGGATCAATCCTCCATCAAAAAGATAAAAGATGATTACAATGGGAGGGATTACTAACCTCCTAATGTAAATGCCATAGATCGATCTAGAAACAATGGGTACTACCCTCGAGACAACTACCAAGGCTAGAATCGCAATGGAAATAGGAACGGGAATGAAGGAAGATATGAGAGACCCCCATATGAATTCAATCAACATTGTTCTTTTCATAGAACAAGGGGCCATAGCACATAATCCTGTAGCTAATACAATAGATTCATAGTGAAACTTCCAGAAGAACAACAACGTCTGTTCATAGAAATGTTCTTGAATCCACAAGAGGTCACACCGGATATCAGAGAAACAAAACAAAATCAAGCTCCCATAGCACCACAAAATGTAAATATGAGAATTTATCAAGACCTGTTCCCCGTGCAGAAAAATATAGAAATGACAAATCAAAACAAAGCAACTTAGTGTAGTAACCCCGAAGTCCCACCACAACTAGTACAAAAAGGAGAAACTAAATTAATGGGATTGGTTGAGATCATGCACAATGAAGAACAAAAGGAAGATCACGAGGAAGACAATGAGCAAGTAGAAGCATATGAAGGCACCATTTTGGTAGTAGAGCCGATACCAACTCCAATCGAACTTTATGAGCTCATAGAAGATCTAAAGAAAACATATGCTCACTTCTCGTTCATCGATTTACTCAAGAACTCCCCTTCACATCGCTCAGCATTGCTAAAGGCAATAGGCCTAAAATATCTTGACCAAATCACGCCACCGCCTAGCAAACAAATCAATCATGTGGACTATGATCTTAGCCCACCAAACTTAGAACTTAAAGATCCAGGCTTATTCTTTGACCTACAACAGATGCCCTCTGAGGCAAAGTTAACTAAGAAAGGGGACCCTGCACTATATCTTCAAGTGTGGGTCTATGATACATGCATCAAATGAACATTAATCGACGATGGAGTTACAGTGAATATAGTTCTTTTCTACCTTTTAGAGGGAATGGGCTATGGACACACCAACATCACTGCTTCAAGAGATATCCTAAGTGGATATGATAATCTAAAAGCAGCCACCATAGGAAAAATTACCCTTCCAGTGACTTTGGGACCCAAAAGCATTCCAACCACTTTCTATGTAATAGATCAGGACACGAGATATAACTTGATTCTTGGAAGGCCGTGGATACACAAGATGAAGGTTGTGTCATCCACGTTGTTTCAAGAAGTTCAATTTTTACACCTAGGGAAGGTATATGTCGTACAGGGAGATCCATAACCTTTTAGCATGTTAAAGTCAAATACTACAAATAAACGCATAGGTATTCCCATAGACTATGAACTCCCTACAACCAAGTTAACCATCCCAAAACCTACACCTCAGTCCATATGCGTCAAACATATGGAAACTCTAGAAAAGAGCATAAACAAAGTAGAAATAAAAACTCTAGAGAATGGGCCATCACCAAAGCAAAAGGAAATGGTCCCCAAAGACAAAATAATTGAAATCATGGAGTTGATCGAAAGGGATGGACCACTTCAATTCCGCCTAGAGATACTCACAATTGACATCCAAGAGGCCTATAAACTCTTCCCATGCATAGGGTAAAAACCTCATAGAACTGAAGGGCTAGTATTTCAAACCACTACGTTAGATCTAAGAAATGCAGACCCACATGCTTTCTTAGATGCAGACGAAGACATAACGGAAGGTTATACACTGTTGTCGCCACTAAGTAAATCCCATCTTCCTGACACACCTGAAGAAACAGAATCGTATGAGCCCCTCACATCAACCAATAATGCCCATGGAGGAGGCACATTCCATAGATAATGAATCAACCAATGCTATAAAGGTGTTGCCTAGGATGTTTATAGTATCTAAACCACCAGAAAAACTACCCACTTCTGCCTTGATTCAATCAAATGAACTCGGTGAATGGGAAGCACCTCGGGTACAAATAGAAATGGTGAAGAGATTGCCCAATGAAGATGAAAAAAGTGAAGGTATCTTTCACAGAGAGTGGAAGATGAGAGTGACAGCTGGTATCGATGACCTTATCATTTTTGAACTACCTAAAAGTTACATTGGGTATGCCATGCATTTGAGACCAGAACCCAATGGGAGGACAAGTATAAGCTTCATCCCCCCTGATGAGCAAAGGGAGCCACAAACTCCCCTTGAACTATTCCAATTCTTACAAAGAATCCAAGAGAGGCTAGAGGTAAAGGTCTACATGCAAGAATAATTCGATCTATTGGCAAAATTACTAAACTGCGACGGAGTCCTGTATTGGACCCCCTGCCACCAACATGCCTTTCGAGACTTACTTCATCTCACAATGCCAAGAGAAGCCACTGAGTTGGTATAAATAGATTCGAATGATAAACCATATCAAATAGGAGAGCTTGTCCTAAGAAGAGGTAGCACGAAAAACAAGAAAAGGAGACGAAAAAGACCCTTTTCGGAAGACTGGAAAGGCCCCTACATGGTTGAAGAAGATATCAAAAATGATGCTTATCTCTTGTGCACAATGGAGGGAGAGGAATTTGGCAAAACATTCAATGCCTTTCACCTCAAGAAATACTACGTCTAAAAACAAAAAAAAAATTATAAAACATAAAAATACAAAAAAAATTATAAAATTCAAAAATGTTAAAAACAAGTTTGTTTCTTGCATTTCGGCATCATTCTGTTCATCTTGCATTACAGTCTATGACTTGCTCTTGTACTATTTTCCTTTTAGTAAGGAGTCTAATGTTGCCCAGATATACGTCATCCTTTCAGGATTTAGAGATTCCTCATTTTCTCACAATTATCTCCCTTCATTCCTGATGATTCTAATCAAAGCCTAGCTCTTAGCTTTACACTGATCCCAGTCTTAATGAGTCAAGATGTTAGGTCTAAGAAAAGTCAGTGTTCAAAGGAAGCTTGGAAGTAGACCTTCCCAATTCTTCCCTAGTAGTAGAGAAGTCCAACCAGATTACAAAAACTTTAAGCGATGCTCAACCCCTTATCTTTCTTGGCCAAAAACGTCAGAAAGATCAAAACTCTGAAGGAAGTAATCTAAGATACGAGTGAATAAAAAAAAGAGTGATCAAAATAAGAGTGTTGAAAGAGTGAGAATTGAGAGATCAAGCCTGCATAGCAAAAGTTTCAAAAAAGCATTCATTTCTTGAAAAGTCAAAATCCAAAAAACTAAGAAAAGTCAAGTGAGGAAAATACAAAAAAAGCAAAATATTAAAAAAAAAGAGATACAAAAAAACTGTGAAAGAGAGAAGATTGTTGAATTTCCATACTCTTGGGTGGAGATCAATCTAATCTCTAAGCCTCAAGGGTGACATTCTAACAGAGAAAGAAAGGTACAAAGCACACATACACACACACTAGCTGAGCAAAACCAAAGAGTCTAGTAGTCTCTAGGATCATCTTCTATCTAGGGACCCTTGTTCTTTCCCATTTTATCCTTTACCCCAGGTCTACTTTGCTTTCCATCTATGATCTAAGTCTAGCGAACACCTATAATACTTGCTACTTGTCTAAAGTTGAAAGCTTACCAATTTGTCTTATCTAGATAAGGATCAGTGTTTAGCCTTTAAAGAAGCCTAGAAAGTAGAACCACTCCATTTCCATTTCACTCCCCATCTGAATTTTCCTAAATCCTTTCTCATAGCCTTGAATAGATCTCTTAAAGAAGGATTGTTACTAGGAATTTTGGTTAACAACATAAAACCATTAATAAACCAATGAACATTAATAGAAATTGTGAATAACAAGATTGAACAAATAAAGCACAAATCTCACAAACCTTGTTATCCTGCAGCTTCCATTGTTCACCTAGTCTCGATCAATCTTTTATGATGAAAGTTGCCCTCAGGAAGCGTGCTTCCTTGCTTCGTTCTTTAACATGGCGATGGAGAAACAGTTGTGATACTTTATTGCTATGAAGATGAGCTTCAAAGCAATGAGGGTGATCTCAAGCAAATGGATAGTAATGGGGGTGCCAAAGGCGTGCTAGTAATTTGACAGAGTAGTTGTACTGAAAGCTTGGATTATAGAAATGGAAGAATAAGGTTCAATTTATAGACTCAGAAGAGAAGAGATCAATAGTTGAGAAGAAATGAGAAGATCAACGGTTGAGAATGGTTGAGGAATGTGCACGCATAGAAAGAGGACAAGTGTCCAAGCTCCATCATGCAATAGGGGAGTTAACAGAATAGATTGAAGAGTTAACAGAATTGACCAATCAGTTAAGTGAATTGATTGGGGAGTTAACAGAATAGACCAATCAATTAAGAGAATTGATTGGGGAGTTGATTGAATTGACTAATCAGTTAAGTGAATTGATTGATTAGTGAACTCAAATGACTAATTAGTTAACTGATTTGATTGATGAGTTAACTAATTTTGACTAGAGGATAAATAGGACATGTGGGTGAGGGAATATTAGCTAATTAAATATTTAAGATATTTAATTACATGTGCAACATGGTGAGGTGGAAAAGGTGAGGTGAAAAGGTGAGGTGGATTGGTGATGTGGATTTATGAAATTACGACTTAGGGTATAGGAATTTAGGATTAATTAAATAATTTAGGATTATTTAATTATGTGAGACATTAGAAGAATTTAGGGAATTTAATTAAATAAATTGATTTTTATTTAATTATGGGATAATGAACCAATCAAATAAACTTAGAATATTTATTTAATTGATAGAAGAAAAGAAGAATTAAGATAAATATTAGAATATTTACTTAATTCGACATGAGCCAATTTTAGGTGTATACAAGGACAACTCACAATTGTCTGAATAGAAAATCGTATTTAAGAGCAGTCATTTTGTTTGTTCCACATTGCATTCATACCAAAATCAGAAAAAGAGTCTCAAAGAAATAAAGTTAAATGTCATATCTCGTGACAGTCAATGAGTGTTATAGTTTCATTTACAGCATTGCTTGTGTTCTTGTATTATCATTTTGTAAACTGCATATCATATATATGTCCTACAAAACTACAAAAACATATCATTGTTGTCATGCTTGCATTTGTTAAAAGAGTTGAAAAAGTCAAACATAATCAAAAGGTTCCTAAAAACTTCTAAAATGTGCAAGAGATAAAGTATAGATTTCGATAGGAGAAAACCATAGAAAAGATAAACTTCCATAGATACATTCGAAGTTGGCATGTACAATGGTATCAAAGAGCTAAGACAAAATTCTCTCAAGAGAAGTAGAGGCTCCCCATGCAAGGGGGCATAAATTTCAAAAAAAACAAGTCAAGGGCAGTTCCCTCCAACAGAACCCTCAGGACTTCGACTCCTCCATCTACGAGTACCACTAGTCGCTCTATGAGATCTGTGAGAATGGTGTGCTCTACTGTGAGCATGTGACTGTGAAGGCCCCACCATGCTAGTGTTAGGATGCCCAAAATTAAGGTGAGTCATCTCTCAAAGTACTTTGTTCTCACCCTGAAGCATGTCAACCTGGGTCTTCAACTCTGTAGTTATCTGGCACCCATGGTAGACAGGAGCAAAAATGTCAGTGTGTCATCTCCCAACGAGGGGCACACCAGGATCATCCAAAAGATGATCACGAGTCATCCTAGTGAAGGGAGAAGTCAATCCAACATTGACTTCATGAACAAAGTCCCTCCACTCTTTGACATTACCTGAAGTAGCATATCGAAACAAGACCAAGTCAGTTCTACATAAAAAGAGAAAAGGCAAGGTTAAACTAAAGAAAATAGATGAAAAGTTACGTCGATCTCCAGGCTGCCAATTAGGGTCAAACTGACGCATTGCCTCATTTGAATGAGGAGGTCGAGGAACAATAGGAGGACCCTCAGGGATGTCAGGAGTATTATTTGAAACATCAATGTCATTGAAATCCTCATCCTCAAGAGGGACCTCATCTGAAGAATCATCAGCATCTGGAACATAGTCCTCGCCAGTGGACTCTAAATCAACAGTCACAATCAATGATCGGGAAGGAGTCCCTCTCTCTCCCCTTCGTCCTCCTCTAGATACCCTGGTAATGAAGACACCCAGAGTCAAAAGTGTCCAAGTGAGGTTTCTCTGTCCAATCTTGCCCATCTCGTAAACGGTCCTATAACAAGTAGACACTAGGGGCAAGTCCTCAGGGACATCCTCGTCAAACTGATGTAAGACACGGTCTACCCGATCAACCTCAACCTGACCGTTACGGTCTGTGACCTCTGAAACCTCGCGACAGTACACTCTCATCTCATCATCTCGGGCCCAAGCCCCCTCCATGTCATCGTAGGGATCAAAAATTAGGTCATCATCAGTAAGTATAGCAACAGTGGGTAGAGTCGCATCAAAATGACCAACATGTGCCCACCTCGCTACTCTCAGTAACCACCTATCTGGAAGTGGAATAATCTTCTGGTTGGGTCTCATGTGCTCAAAGATCCATGTCATGACCAAAGAAGAGTGGCTAAATGCTAGAGCCCCTCACCAGGAGATCCGATAAAAATCTCTGTAAACCATCGCCAAGATGTTAGGTCCCCATGCATAAACTGTGCCCTGCTCTATCTCATGAATGTACCCAACACCATCTCAGACGAGCCAAGGCCTCGTCTCCTGACAACTTCGAAGCAATCAAGCCAATTAGAAACCTCCTCAAAAGTGGGATACGGAGTCGTGGCACAGAGGTAAGCTGAACTCCTGTCTGGTCCCCAAGATGATTAACCCCCATGAATGCAGCGCAAGAAGCCTTGTCCTAAAAAGACTCGTTGACTAAAAGAAATAGAGGTTGTCCCCTCACAAGAACCCCAAGAATGCGATACACATCATACAAAGTGATAGTCCACTCTCCTAAAACCTGTGGGAATCTAAATGTGTTTCTGTCTGCATCCTGGTAAGTCAAAATATTACAACATATACGAGATACAGGATGAATCACAAGAACATGGCAAACTCTAGCAAGACCTGCCCTCTTTAGCATAGCTCAAGCCTTGGTACTCAGTGAAGTAAACATCCCTAAGAGCCATCCCTGCTCTCGAAAGGCATTCCATCGAATGTGCATGACCTACAAAATCAAAGGAGAACTTTAGATTAGATCTCATAAACTCGTAAAATCCCTAAAAATCGTAAAACTGCAGAAAACCTTACACAAAAAAATCATATAAACCTTCAAAATTGCAATAAACAGGTAGATTTAGTGACCAAATCATGCCAAATCAGAGTGAAAAAAATGATAAACAACATCAAATGCAGTCAGAAATCAGTCCAACAGGGTCGCCCCCGAGTGACCCTGCCTGACAAAAGGGGAGACCCTAGGAGTGAGTCCCTCAAGCAAAAATCACTCTAGAAAGCTCATTTTTTGCCCGATTTCAAAAAATAAAAGATCAATCTTGATCCAAACAACGAGACCAATGCAATGTAATAGAAAAAATCATCAAAAACGGATAATTTTAAGATATTTTTCATAAAATTCAAGCTAGGGTTTAGAGAAGAGTTTTTCACTAATTGCATACCCGATTCTCCGCGGCTGAAGAAGAGGCGGTCATCTTTGCAATCTCCTCAATAATACCTCTCTATCGACTGCTCACACGAACGATTTCGTCGCCATTTTGCTCCAATCTCATAATTTGGCTCTCTTTGTTTACCCTTAGCTTAGTTTCATTTATGCATTTTTAGATTAGCTCTTTGCTTTTATGCATCCATTTCATGCATTGTTTTGTGTGCTCTCATCCCTACAAGTCCAAACCGACAAAGGCAAGCAACTAGTCAAACTCAAACAATCCATGGTAAGTTCGTCATTTTAGTTTTCATTATTTATTTTTGATACATTTGAATGTCAGATTAATACTAGTTATTGCAGGTACAAATTGCGGGAAAATCAACAACAGGTATGGCCTAGTTCAGGAATGATATCTACCTTTCATGTAGACTATCGTCCCCGAAGGGGGCAAATATGTAAGCACAAAAATCACACATTGCCTCCATGAGGACCCCTATGATGATTCAAATCCTTGTCACATACATGTAAGTGTGAAATAAAATTCTTTAAGCAGCAGGCCTCTTGATGGCGTGTCCTCTTTTCTCATCTTGTGTTGTTTCTTCTTTGTTGATTTCCCTCTCTCCCCATTTGTGACACTTTTTGACATTTGTTATGACACTTGTCGACTTGCATATTCTGGCTTTTGAACCTGATCCTAAGCCTTGTGAGTGTCTTGTAGGTGATTTTTTACCTCTCCCCTTTGTCTTTCATCTAGTGCACCTCATAGAAGCCTCCTAGAGGTCTCCCTATCCATCTCCCACTGACGGTTTTCATTTTTGACCAACCAATCCAAATCTCCCCCTATTATTTCTAGATCTCCCCCGGGAGATCGTGCATACGCAAGTGGAGATTTGGATTCTTCCACGACTAACTTGTTTCTTGATGTAGAACCCATCCTTTTCCTCTCTTCTACCATCTCCCAACCTGTTCTTCTGCATCTGACCCTATCCAGCTCAGATCTCCCCCGAATGACCCAGGGGTGACCCTACTAGCAAAATGGGTGACCCTATCATTTTTAAACCTGTGGAAAAACTCAAGTTTTTCTCTCGTTTTTGCTTAGTTTTCACCCATTTTTCTTTCTGTTTGCATGATTTTTCATCCTTGATATAGATTTAACTATTTCAAGCACCTACACATGCATAATTAACTCCATTTGATCTCAAATGAGTTAACTCTTCAATCAATCCCTTCATCTAAACCTATAAATACCCCCTCCCTCAAGCACAAAGGGAGGCAAATTCATTGTGCACACATCTCTTGCCAATTTTTCTCTCCAACTTAGCATTCAAATGCTCATATAGGACGTAGGTGTCTTTTGCTTTATTTGTTCAACCAAGAAACACTACGCTGCTTCATTCTATGCCATTATGCTTAATCCAAGCTCTCATTGAGCTCATACAAGCTTCATTGAAGCTTCTTTTTACTTCTTTAGGTCATTTTGTTGTCGAGAGGATCACCTGCTACTACAGAAGGATTCGAGGTTGCCTACACAAGGATTACTAAGGGTAGTGGAGTCAACAAATCTTCATTTCTTCTAGGTTCCTTCATTATTTTTGCTTACTTTGTAGTAATTAGAGAATCCAATTTGCTCTTGGGAATAGTAAAACATTGCTTTTTTCCTTGATAGTTAGATCTTGCATGTTAGATTATTCGCTTTCATATTTCTAGATCTAGATTGTTAGAAAAAGCATTTTCCCTTTCATTTAGATTATATTGCATTCAAAACACCAAAAACCCAAAAAACATAGGTTAACTTTGCATTTAAAAAGTCATATAGGATTGCACACATATTTCCTTTTCATAGATTAGAAGCATTTTCATTTCCAAAATACTCTAAAAAATACCAAAAAGAACGCTTTGCATATCATTTTACTTTGCATGCATATAGAAACCCTAGAATAGATCAAATTGCAAACCCTCGATTCCATCACGAGGTAATCATAGTTGAACATTCCAAACAAACCCTTGATTTCATCACAAGGTAAGAACAAAGTCAAAACACAAATCAAACCCTAGGTCAAACCCCTAGATCTGGTTAAAGTTAACAATTATGCAACTTCCTCTATCCTGATTCACGAATGTGCTTAGGAGTGAGAGGAGAGTGGGTGAAGGCTATCTGTGACAAGATCAAGGAGATCCATCCATGACCACAGCAATAAACATTTGTTCTACCACAAGGAGACTCATTTGTCCTCTTGTTGTTAGAAGAAACTAGACAATTACAACTACAATGAGAATTCCTTCAAAACATTGAAATAGCAGAAGCCATCAACATAAACAATCATTTACCCACACAAAGGTGGAATCAAAGGAATCCAAATAGAAGAAGATAAACTAGTGACCCTTTGGGTCATAAGGTTATCTCAAATACAACAACTATTGAACGAAACATACAACAAAACACACAACAACAAAGGCCACAAAACTTGCCAACCCCCCTCTGCAAAGTCCAGCTCTCCAACGAGCCAGACCTCCACCGTGTCTCGCCTCCTCTCGACTGGCTACTTCCACGTGAGCAAGAGTGACGTGGTGGATCGCCCTATGGCAAGGAGGGAAAGGGTCCGTGTGTGTGCCGAAATCTAACTCGACAACCCTAGGCAATCGGAGTCACGATTTTGAGCGTATAGGTTGATCGAGTATGTGTAAGTCATCGTATGTTTGTGTAATACGAGTAGCAGGTACCTTCTTTTGTTATGTGTGAGGTTTGAGGTGTTAAACTCATGAGTGAATTAGCAAACCCTATATCTTATGACTTGAGTGGTGAATTTTCCATTGCTTAGTGTGCATTTAGTATGCTTGTCATCATGTTGTGAAGGAATTGGCTTCATCCGAATGATTGCATTAATGCATTATCCATATGCTTGGTGAATCTTCATTAGGTGTGAAATATTAACCGTTCTCGCTGGATAGATTGATGTAGCTTAATTTTGGATTGATGGATGGTTGCTAGTATATGACTGTGTGTCCTTGTATAGTTTTTATGATTCCCTTGAATGGTATGCAACTCTAGCTGCTGGGCAACTTGAGTGATGATTGTGTGGTTAAGTAGAAATGATTTTAGATTATGAATGTGATTGGAGTCTTAGAAGATTCATATGTCCAATGCGATTGAGTGTATTCTCTTACTCACCTGGATCTGAGGTGAAGTGTAGCATTGTAATCTCTTTCTAGTGGCTAGAATTAGCCACACAATTCATGTAATGTGGAACTTTTAAACTTATTACTTTATTTTATTTGACTTTGGTGAATTTTCTAAATGTTGTGAGGGCCAGCATTAAAAATTTTCTTATTCTTATTTATGAATAAGTATTGTATACACCTAAAAATGACACGACTCTATCCAAATAAATATTTTTAATATTTATTTAAGTCTACATTCCTCTATCAATAAATTTTTTTAAAAAAAATTATTCAATTCATATTCCTCTAAGTTAATTAAATATCAAAATATTTAATTACCTCTTCTAAAGTCAAAATTAAATAAAATCTTTTATTTAATTTATTCCTTCCAAACAATTAAATAATTTCTAATTATTTAATTAAGTTGTTCATTCCTCCAAATTTAAATAAATCATTTAAATTTATTTAAATCCTCTTGATCTCTAAAAATAAAGTATAAATCAAATATTTTATTTATTCTTCTATCTTGCACAAAACAATTAAATAAATTTATTTATTTAATTTGCTCTCTTATCTTCTAATTCCACAATTAAATAAATTTATTTATTTAATTTGCTTTCTTATCTTCTAATTCCCCAATTTATTTATTTAATTTGCTTTCTTATCTTCTAATTCCACAATTAAATAAATTTATTTATTTAATTTGCTTTCTTACCTTCTAATTTCTCAATTAAATAAATTTATTTATTTATTTTGCTTTCTTACCTTCTAATTCCTCAATTAAATAAATTTATTTATTTAATTTGTTTTCTTATCTTCTAAATCCTCAATTAAATAAATTTATTTATTTAATTTGCTTTCTTATCTTCCAAATCTTCTAAAAATAAATCTTCCTTGTCATGCAAAAGCAAAAATTGAGTTATTGATTTAAAACAGCCTTGTTTTTATCAACAAACTCTTAAATTAGAACAAAACATTCTAATTTTGTGAAAGCAAATCTTATCTTTGTCATGAAAGCAATTAACTCAAATAAAACAGCTTTCTTTGTGACACTTGTCTTCTCTCTATTCGTGCACATCCTCTCAAAGTTTCTCAACCATTGATATTCTTATTTCTTCTACACCATTGATCTTCTCTCTCACAACTTTATAAATACAACCCTCTTCTTCCATTTCAAGGATCCAAGCTTTCCATATCATTACTCTACAAAATTATCATTGCACCACATCATTCCATATCAATCTATAGCTTGTGATCATCCTCCTCTGTATTTGAAGTTCATCTTCACTGCAAGAAATATCCTAGCCATTTCTCCATTGCCATCTTGAAGAACAAAGCAAGGAAGCAAGCTTCCTAAGGGCTACATTCATCACCAAAGATCGATCGAGAATAGGCGAACAATGGAAGCCGTGAGGTAACAAAGCACTGTAAGTTTGTTTACTTATTTTATTCTTTGTTGTTTGCATATTCCATTGAAGTTATTGGGTTATAAATTCATTTTAATATTAGCCAATTTTACCCATAACAAGTATAGCCATCAAAGTTTTTATCTTATGACTTTTATGATCATGTTGATTTATTGTTGAAATTGAGCTCATTTTATGCTTTATTGTTGAAAATGCACTTCTCTTACACTTTGATATTTTATTATATCAATGGTTATGCTTGAATGTTTTAAAATTGCTGGTCATGTATCATGTTATGTTGTGTATCCTATTATATTCTCTATCCTATCCATAATGGACCTCTGATGGATTGTATAAGGGAATAAAATGCAGAGAATATACTAGTTCTTGGTGTGTGTGTGTGTTACTAGAACCATGGTAGAATGAATTCTTTGGTTGATGCTAGATGCAAGTGATTATTGGGTGAAATGTTGATTAAGTTTTGAAAGAGTTTTTGGTTATTCTTACTTGTCTCGTTCCTGTTAGTCTTCAATGTGATGCCTTACCCCAAGTGTTTTAGCAGTAGTAGGGTGTATGATGTTGTGACCTTGATGTGAGTTCCATAACTACACTCATGTTTTGACATAGTGTAGGGTATGATGAAACCTAAGTTAGTGCATGAGCATGTAATATATATGACAGGGGTATTCTAGTTGTCTTCTTACTCTTGTTGAGTTTCCGGCCTTGGAATTTTGGTTGCTTCAGAAGTTTCCCCTGAGTAGTTGGAGGCTCCTAGTTTAAGGATGGGAGAGATAAGGTGTTATCCTTTATATTCCACTGTATGGATACTTGGTGTTGGGCCAAGAGGAAGTCTTGAGTTTCCAAGTTGATCATTAATTTGTGATCAAGTTGTATTGTTTGACCTAGCTTAGTTGAGAGAAATGGTGGTATAGTGAAGTAGTCTTGCTCCTTTCTAGAATGTTGATGCCATCTTAGATATGCTCCTAGTGAGTAATAGGCTGCTAAGCCTTGCGTGATAAAGGTTTTTATGTTGTTAGAGGGTGTGGTTAGATTCTTCCCTCTAAGAATCTATTTGGTTGATCCTAGTTTGGTAGTGTAGAGCCAGAGTGTTAAATAATTTCCTCTTTCAAGAATGGAGCGTGAGGAAGTATATCATGTAAAGAAATCATGTCTAGAGTTGAGACATGTGGTAGCAGTGCCTATAACCTTTTAACTTAGCTTCCCTAATCCTTGAATTCTTGTGTTGTGGGTAGTGCCTGAGGAAGGACTCTTGAGAGAATAATCCTTTGTTACAATTTTCCTTAAGATTGGATTGTTGGCAAGAGACACTATATGGATTCGTTATTGTTGTCATTGATGGCAACAAAGTTCATAACACACATCCGCAGGACATGGTGTGTCCATACCGGAAGTCAGAGTGAAGAATGTTGTGGTCCGGTAAACAAGAACAGAGCATGTGGCGAGGTCTGACAGTCAGGTCCGAATCTCTCAGAGGAAGTATCTTGGTGAAGTACGGATTTGGGGAAGTCAAGAGGACTACCTTGACTGATAGATTCCAAGGATTGAGCCTCCGGTGTGGAAAGGATAAAGAGATATGAATGCTTGAGTGTCAGGTTCCCAAGTGACAGTATGAACAGAGGAAGAACTAACTGGCAAAACATCAGACATTATTCTGGATGTGTTACTAATGATGGAAAAGGTTCTTAAGGTATAAGTTATGTTTGGCCGACATGAATGATGATTTCTACAAGTATATGCTTGATCCGCATTACTTGATGTGCAAGGATTCAGCCGACAAATTAGAGTTTGTGAAAAGATTGACTATTTTGGATGCCGACTAGAAAGGTGATGGAATCACTTTTGCAGATATATATACAAGATGGATTTAGTTGTGAGATGTGCCGTGGTTTTGTATAATGTGCGAAGAAAAGCAGTAGACCCAAGAAAAAGTAGAAAGGAAGATTCGGTATGTGAAAGGAAAGCAGCACAAAAGAAGAAGAAAGATGAAGTGCAGCAAATCAGTATACTAAGCCTAACCGGAACTGAACTCTAACATATGTTGATGCTCCTTATCAATTCAAGTACTATATTACACTCTTTATAAATTGTAGACAGTGTGTCTCTTATAGGCAGTGTGCCTTTTGTGAGCAGTGTGCTTGGGCAGTGAGCCCTAATTGGCAAGTGCCATTTTGTATTTCCATTCTTCTAATAGATAATACAATCTTGGGTTAATCACCCCATGGTTTTTTCCCTTAACAGGGTTTCCACGTCACAAATATTATTTCACGTGAATTTTCATTTCATGGTTATGTTTGCTTATTTGAATTAATGCTACTTTGATTATTAAGGAAGTTAAGAAAGAAGAAATAGTAGGATAACTGATTCACCCCCCCTCTCAGTTATCAACAATTGGTATCAAAGCTAAAATCCTCCCAACAAAGCCTAACAGCTTCAGGAAGATCTGGGAATTTAAATGGATGTGTATGGTATGAGGGAGCAACTTAAGTCTGCCCTAGATGATCTTGAGCAGTCAAATTCTGAAGTCAATGAATTGAAGGAAAGACTCAAACAAGCCGATGATTTCATAAATGAACTAAAAGGAAAACTAAGTCTCTCTATGAAAAAGAGAAAAGAGCACCTTCAGCAATTGGCAAGTCAAGGTGAAGCCAATGATACAAATGAAGATCTGAAGGAGAAAACCAAGCTGTGTGAAAAGTTATCAAAAGAAATCATCATGGTAAGACATGAGATGGAATCAGGAGTTATGAAGTTCACCCAAGAAATTGAAGAGAAAAGAAAAACTGAAGATGATCTAAGACAATCTCTCAAGGAGAAATCAGAAGACTGCCACAAGAGGGATAGAATAATCAGACACCTTGAATCTGATCTTGAAGATGCTAAAGATAATGAAGAAAAACTTGAGGATCAAATTGTCTCTCTTAAAAGGGATCTTCAAATAGCAAATGAATATAAAAAAAAATTTAAGATAAGTTCTGCTCAACTTGAAGTTCTTCTTGAAAGTCAAAAGAGGGTAGATGATAAGTGTGGTTTGGGATATGAGAAAGGAGAAAGCTCCGGATCCGGTCAGAAGATTTTTGGATCAGAAAATCCAAGGAACAGGCCTAGAAGACCTCTGGTAAGGCAGCCTAATGCTCAAAGATATCCATCCTTCAATGGATACTGCAATAACTTTGGTCACAAAGCTAATCAGTGTAGAAAGAGAATGAATCAAACTAATACATCCTTCTCCGGACAATGTTTCAACTGCAAAAGGTATGGACACAAATCTCATGAATGCAGAAATATGTAAATAAACAACTCATTTAATGGCAGATGCTTTGCATGAAATAGAATGGATCATATGGCTAATCAATGCAGATCAAGAGGATATCAATCAAATATGCAAAGAAATGATGTTTGCCAAATTTGCAATAGATCTGGTCATACTGCAAAATTTTGTAGAAGCAAGAATCAGGACAAAAAAGGTCTGGTATATCATAATCAGAATCAAGATAAGGGAAAACAAAAATTGAATGCGGATGAAGTTCAAAATGAGATGAACAAGATTTGGGTGAAGAAAAGTACAGAGAATGTAGGAGATGGATCCGCACCAGACTCTGGTGCTGATATTCCTTTCAAAAATTAAAAAGTGAGCTCTGGCTCAAGGGGAGACACAAAGAAAAGCTTGTTCCCCCAGCCAGTCAATTGGTGCCGGAACTGGCATAAGGAGAGTTGCAGATTAAAAGGGCTCATAAAAGAAACATCTAAAAGGGGTATGGTAAAGATTTGAGAGATCTGCAAGAAGATTTGAAGAATCTAATCCTTCCAGAATTAATCTGGTAAAACAGTCTTCAAGTAAAAATAGATTCCTTACAAGTTTGGTCCGGTATGATTCAAACTATGGTGTCTTGATCTGCAGATAGATCAAATGACTAATGAAAGGAAGATAGATTATCACTACTCTCCTAGAATAACTTCAAAATCTGTCTCAATGATCCGAAAAGGTTTTGTCTCTGAATAAGACAAACAAGGCAAACCGGAATGAATTAGGTTGTGCATTTATTGCAGAATGAAGATTAAGGCTTCTCATAAATAAAAGAGTTCATTCGCTCATCATTT
Source organism: Cunninghamia lanceolata (assembly GCA_027924645.1). Classification (NCBI taxonomy): domain Eukaryota; kingdom Viridiplantae; phylum Streptophyta; class Pinopsida; order Cupressales; family Cupressaceae; genus Cunninghamia; species Cunninghamia lanceolata. The sequence goes on along the minus strand of BSBN01001410.1, from coordinate 683,752 downwards.
GTACACTCACATTCAAAGAAGAGAGAAAAGGAGCTTTGCAACAACTTCTCCCAAAGATCAAGATGATTCTTCATACAGCTCAATCTGGATTTCATCGTGTGCCCTAAATAGGATAAAAGGTATTCTTCATTCTTGATATCTCTCAGTAAGATTCTTTGATGATGGCTACTCTGAATATAGTAAAGATTTCTGATAGACATCACCCCAAATTTAAGAAACATCCATACAAATCCTTGGAGGTAGATCCCCTAGGAGCCTTCTCTAGTGTTCCGCATGGTGTTTTGCACACAGAAGATATTAGGGTTTACATACACGCAAATATTGAAGAGTTTGGGGAATTCAAACTAAGAGATATCTATCACAAACAACTGTTAGATGATTCATTTGAGCTCAAACCCCAATACAAGGGCCTCCAGAATAAGCACTTTGCACAATGCATACATTTCCCCTATTTTACTGAGGATGAATGGGTTAGGTATATTTTGAGCAGAATACATGACAACTTCATGTGGTTAAATGGACCATTCAAAATCACAAAAGATGCCATCAAGGCTGTTACCGGATTACACTCATCCGATGGGATTCCTGTTCTTAAATCTGTGAAGAATCAAACTGTGAGTGAGGCTACCAGATCCAAGTTTGACAAAAGAGCAATGACAGTAGATGACATCTCTGATCCAGATGTCAAGTTTGCCTCCATGATCATTGGATACAAAATATATCATTCTAGCAGGGAAAATTCAGTACCTGGAACGGCTATCTACACCGCTTATGAAATGCTAAGAAAGAATGCAGACTACGATCTTTGTCAACTCCTTTTGAACCAACTCTTAGAGAATCTACAGAAAATAAAGAGAGATAAAAAGAATTCATTCAAGTATGGTGGATTAATATTGTGCTTATTCTTCTACTTTATGAATGAGCTTCCTGGATCTAGTGGCTTGGTGTGGGAGAATGATAGACCTGTAGCTATCCAAATTAGAGATTATTTGCATGGGCTTGGTGATGACAAAGCATAAAATACAGCTCTGTGGGGTTACTTCAAGCACTTTCAAAATACAATGCAAATCAGAGAAAGAATCCCCAAATAAGTAGTTGAGAAATACAAGGATACAGTGTGCTTCATGGTCGACACTGATCAATGCCTAATGGAGGTAGTAGAGCCAAGGACAGTCTGGATCATGCCTATGGGATATGAAGTTGATGAACAAATTGTGGAGCTACATGTTCAACACATGCTAAGTCAGCCAAAGGATCCAAAGGCAGAAAGGTTTGGAACCTTTGAAGAGCTAAGTGTAAAGATTCATATGGAACTCAGACAACCAGAGATTAAGAGGAAGGTGAGAAAAGAAGTTGAAGATGTTGCCAAAGGATTTGGCATCTCAAAGGAGGCACTTGATGCCAACAGGGAAAAGAGGCAAAGGGCTGAGGAAGAGAAGAAAGAGGCAGAAAAGGAAAGCAAGGAAAGTGCTCCGGTAGAAACCTCCACCCGGTCTATATCATCAAAGAGATCTGCACCTGCCACTACCAAAAGCTCAAGGGAATCTAAACCGGAAGCAAGATCATCCGGTAAAACAGAGAAAAGAACCAAGACTAAGGCCACAAGGTCTTATGCGAGTCAAAAGGATGAAGAAGAGACTGAATCTGATGAGGGGATAAAGGAAATAAAGAAGCAGAAGAAGAAAGGATCCGATGAAACTTCCATAGGTCAAGACAAGGAAGAAATGGCAGAGGAATTTGTTGAAAAGCCCCACCCTGTCTCTAGAAAATGTAATCAAATTAGTCACTGTGGATGGAAACCTTCAACCAATGGCTGAATTCTATGATGATTATAATGAGGCTGACCAAAAGATCTTGCAGGAAGCTACAGTTAAGTATCTTAACATATATAATAAGGCTTTTATTGAAATTATATCTCTTATTCCCAAGAGCCTAGAAAAGGAGTTAGAAATAAGAAAGAATAATGCCATGGCAAAAGACCTTAAGATCCAGGAATAGATAGCTATTCAACTATATCCTTCAATTGATTCAAAACAAATGAATATGATCTTTAAAGATTGCAAGGATGAATTCAGGAGCAAAGCCAGAATGAATCAGCTCATGCTTGGTGAGACTGACAAGGTAGCCAAGGAAACAGAAGAGATCCTCTGGAAGGCCTTCAAAAGATTCAATCTTCCTATCATAGAGGACTTGGGTGCTAACCCCTTAGCCACAAATATTGCAGAAGAGTCCACTAAGAAAATGGCAGAAGAAGTAATGGACACCAGTACAGAAAAGGATAAGGACTTGGAATCCTCTGCTCTGGAAGAGGTGGCCCATGAATAGACTAACATCACTCCTCCAGTTTCCCCTACTGACTCCGGATCCAAAGGAGAAGAAAGAATAAAGGAGAAAGAAGCAGAGGTGAAGGGAAAAGAAGATATCAGTACAAAGGTTGTGGAAGGGGAGAAAGCTCCAAAAGACAGTTATATGACTGCAGAAGAAAAGAATAATCTGTCTCTGGCAAGAGACACTGTAGAATCAGTCAAGGACTTTTTGACAAAAGCAACTATGGAGATTGATGAACCGGAACTACTAAAAGGGCCATTAGATTTTGACTCTCTATCTCCGGTGCAAACAATAAAAATAGCCTCATTTGCAAATGTGAAGGTCAAAGAAAAACTACTAAAATCTCACATGGAAGACTGTGAGCTTATAGAGGTAGCATCCGGAGATTGGAAAAGATCATGCCATCTTTTCAAAAGGATCCCACAGCCTCCTCTTCCGGTAATCTCAAAACTCTAGTCAGTAGTGTTAGCACACATTTTGATTCTCTAGAGAAGTCAGCTGAAGAAAAGGTCCAGAAGGAGTTTTTGGATAAGAGATTCTCCGAAGTATAGGGACTGATAACAAATGATAGGAGAGTTATGGATATTGGGATAAAGAGCTTGGAAAATGCTCTTAAATATGGCAGAAATATGTACAAATTTTTCTTATCTTGGCCCACAGTGACCAAAGATATTGAGAGGAAAGTAAAAGAACAAGAGGATAAACTACCAAGTCTGTCTCAAAGTTTTGATCCTCTCTCATCCTCCATAGTAAATCAAGAGTGTCAAACTATTGCAATCACAAATGCAATAAAGAATTTTGAGAAGGAAAGGAAGAACATATTTAGCCGAATGGGTGAACTTAGAGGGATCATTATCCCTAAGTTAGAGGCCATGCATGAGGCCATAAGTGATGCTCAGACCACTGCTTGAACCAATGATCCAACAGATCTTAAGAGGGCAGAAGCTTTTGCATTCCTGTTGAGTGGTCACATCTTAATTTTGGATTGAATGAAGCAAAGTTGGGCTACAAAATTTATTCAATTGAAGATAACTTTTACAGACATTCTTCAATTTATGTATGTTATATGCGGCTAAGTATAGTTAAATTTTTGAAAATTTTGATACGCGGTTCCCACCCTTTGCCATTGATGTCAAAGGGGGAGTGAAGAGCAGTGAAAAATGAGGAATCCAACTAAGGAGGAGCTCCGAAAAATGTATATAAAAATAGAGCATCAGCCAAGGGAGAGCATAGTGTAAACACTTAGTCATTTTTCACTAAGTGTTTCCATCAATGCCAAAGGGGGAGATTGTTGGCAAGAGACACTATATGGATTTGTTATTGTTGTCATTGATGGCAACAAAGTTCATCCCACACATCTGTAGGACATGGTGTGTCCATACCGGAAGTCAGAGTGAAGAATGTTGTGGTCCGGTAAGCAAGAACAGAGCATGTGGCGAGGTCTGATAGTTAGGTCCGGATCTCTTAGAGGAAGTATCTTGGTGAAGTGCGGATTTGGGGAAGTCAAGAGGACTACCTTGACTGATAGATTCCAAGGATTGAGCCTCTGGTGTGGAAAGGATAAATAGATATGAATGCTTGAGTGTCGGGTTCCCAAGTGACAGTATGAACAGAGGAAGAACTGACTGGCAGAACATCAGACATTATTCCGGATGTGTTACTAATGATGGAAAAGGTTCTTAAGGTATAAGTTATGTTTGGCCAACGTGAATGATGACTTCTACAGTATATGCTTGATCCACATTACTTGATGTGCAAGGATTCAGTCGACAGATCAGACTTTGTGAAAAGATTGACTATTCCGGATGCCGACTAGAAAGGTGATGAAATCACTTTTGCAGATATATATACAAGATGGATTTAGTTGTGAGATGTGCCGTGGTTTTGTATAATGTGTGAAGAAAAGTAGTAGACCCAAGAAAAAGCAGAAAGGAAGATTCGGTATGTGAAAGGAAAGTAGCACAAAAGAAGAAGAAAGATGAAGTGCAGCAGATCAGTATACTGAGCCTAACCGGAACTGAACTCCAGCATATGTTGATGCTCCTTATCAGTTCAAGTACTGTATTACACTCTTTATAAATTGTAGACAGTGTGTCTCTTGTAGGCAGTGTGCCTTTTGTGAGCAGTGTGCTCGGGCAGTGAGCCCTAATTGGCAAGTGTCATTTTGTATTTCCATTCTTCTAACAGAGAATACAATCTTGGGTTAATCACCCCATGGTTTTTTCCCTTAACAGGGTTTCCACGTCAAAAATATTGTGTCATGTGAATTTCCATTTCATGGTTATGTTTACTTATTTGAATTAATGTTGCTTTGATTATTAAGGAAGTTAAGAAAGAAGAAATAGTAGGATAACTGATTCACCCCCCCTCTCAGTTATCAACATGGATATGGTAGCTTGTGAGTCTCCTTAGACTTAGTGGAGAGCTTCAGAGGTTATTCCAGCATAGTTGTGGTCCTAAGTGGTTCAGACTAAACTTGCTTACGATCTGTTGCAATTTTTAGGCTAGAGCCTATTCTCATTGCAGTAGCGGTTAGAGGATGGAGTGGCGTAGTGTCAAAGGAGTTGTATGCACGATGGTTGGCTTTGATCTAGCTGGTGTACCTTTGGAAATTTGTTTTGATATTGGAGATCTTGACCTAGAGTTGATTAGGAGAACTGGTTTCTTGAAATTAAGTTATGATCTCCATGAGATTACATGTGCATTATAATGATTGAATCATGCTTATATGTATCTATGGTGGACTAGGATTTGCCTCGTTGGTGTGCTTTGGTGCTAAGATTACTTTTCCTTATAACTTCATTGATTGGCTCTGACAAGAGTGTCGTATGTTACTTATATGTAATTGGATGGTAGTTGTACCATGTATCGGTTATATGCTTGTTTGGGTAGTTGGGCCATGTGTGTGTTGTTTGTATTGAATGACATGCTTTATTGGACCCAGAAGTTGTGCTGGTGGAGCCACTCAAATTCTAGATAGATGCAAAGGGCATTAGTAAGATACTTTTATTATCTCAGCGTTTAATAGGAAAAAGGGGGAAATGAAACAAAGGTTAAATCCTCCTTCTCAACAAACATTCAAGGACATAACAACCGAGTTGAATTACACTTTTGCAAGAGGATTCACCTACAGGTTAGGTTGTCACTTGGAACAATGTGGAAGCTCATATGTTATCAACTAATGTATCAATTTAATATTCAAATACCCTTAAAACCCTAAGTATGCAAAACAGTAAGCAAATTGATGAATTGTGACAAATGCTTGCGGACTAAGGTAGTAAACAAAGATTAGTTACTGACTATTTTTTGAAGTTTGGGATGCGAAATACTCAGGGACACTACCACTAATGCCCCTGTCCAAGGTGTTGCTTTCTCTGTGGAATCTTGATCTCCTTCCAACACTGATGATCACTGTATTTTCTATTTCTGCCCTAGGAGATGTGGAGGACACTACCACTAGTGCCCAAGTCCAAGGCCAGATGTTTTTTAGGACGTTGGAGCCTCTTCGGATGTTGATTATCACTATCACAATGATTTATATGTTTTCAACTTCAGAGAACACCACCACTAATTCCCGTGTCCAAGCAGTCCTCTCCTTCAAGGATCTGGAATCTACACATTGTCTTACTATTCCCTGCAACTCCACTCCATCAAGATGCGACACTTGTAACCTGCAATCACAAGGAGAGTGGTTTGGGGTTGTGGTGTTTAGAGTCTTGCCTCAGTCAAGCCCCAGAGAGACATTCAATTCTTCCAAACATCGTTGTTAGATAAAGAGTGTGTATCCCTATGGGGTAGAGGTAAAATCCAAATGATAAATGATCGAAAACACAAATAAATGTCACCTCAGAGGTGTAGATCTCACATAGATGAAGATTCTTCAACACATGAGAAGATGAAGCTAAGTTTGTAATCACAAACACAATAACAATGCTTTGCTCTGCAACAATGGATATCTTGAATGCTCTAAAATCATAAGTTTGCCAAAAGTTCATAATCATCTTCTAGTTTGTAAATGAAACACTAAACATGCTTATATATGCAACTACACACATTCCTGCTAAGAATTTTGTAAATTTGCAAACTTGAGATGTCGTCATAGGACCTAAGTAATGGTCATAAAACCGACATTAAAATTTAGGGATGACCTAAAATGGGGCAGGACTAGGGCACTAGCACCCAAGTGCACCCTCCCATTTTGAGTCAAGGTCTATAAAAATAGCACCCCCAGGTCCTATGATGGGGAGCCAATCTACCCTTGACTTTTGTTGTTGGCAAGACTGAGTTCATCGGCAAACTCCAATTTCGCTAGGCCGATACACCGATGGATTCTCCGTCTGTGTCACTCACCCCTTGTCACCCCGATATAACTCTTAGGCCGCAACTTCCGTTCAGTAGCTCGAACCTCCCTTTGGCCAGATTATCCTCATCGCTCTGAGTGAGGAATGCTTTTCTGATGGCCTCTGTCTCATAGATAACAACTCCAACTACTCCAATTCAAACCCTAGCACATGGAGATGCTAGGCCGCCTACTGTGCACAATCCTCAGTTTGGAACATCTGCATTGCCAAACAATGGAACAAAATAGGAAACAAACGAATATGGTACAATGAAGCCATTCCACTGATTTCGATAAAAATCTCACCAGTGGAATGCTTCATATCAACATTTTGCAACAACGAAACTACAGAAAGGAAAAAAAATCTACAGCTATGAAATTTGTAATTACAGAGAATGGAAAACAAAATTGACGACATAGAAATAGTTTGATTTCTCCTTAACACAATGCACAATTACATTCAGCTCTTCTTCGCTTCGATCTGGTTACAATGCTTACCATGCTTGCTTCTGTTCATTTCCCTAGTTTTATAAACTCACCAGAGGAATGCCAACCCTATTCCAAGCAGTTGGGAGAATGATTCCAAGCGGCTGGGAGAATGATTCCAAGCAGCTGGGAGAAAACTAACTGACTCCAAGTGGCTGGGAGACCAACCGTCTAAAACTAACAACCTGACAAATGCGACCTAAGTACTTGGGACTTACAAACATTGGTTCTAGGTCTTCAAGAACCTAGATACAAACAGACAGACAGACATGACATGCATTGGTCAAATAGACCTTCAGACATGACATGCATTGGTCAAATAGACCTTATTACAACCCAAAACTTGTTTTAAAACAGAACATGAACTTAAATGCCTCACGGAGGCCACCTTGTGTTAGGTTCTCCTGCACCATCCTATTTGCCATAACACTTAGGGGTTTTCTCATCAAGATTCAAAATTAACATGCAAGATGATTATAATGCATTCTAAGGACCCGAGAGCTAAACCTTAAGAGGGAAAAGTCCCCGGGAGACATTTTTTGACATAACATTTAGCCCCCACTTTAATGTATGCATGAACGTAAGGCCCATACATGAATTAAAGTATGGTCAACACACAAAAAACACGCCAAGTACTTAGAGATAATGCATACACAAAGATTGAGGAACCATCTCTAGCCCCCAATCTTAGGTAGACATTAGAGAAAACACATTACAGACATGCCAATCACAGTGAAGACAGTAACATGCACTCAAAACATGGAGAAGACATTTACAGTCCCACAAAACACAGAGAAGATAGTATTGAAGACACGCAAAACACAATTAATATAGTTAATGTAGTAATTATTTCTTTTTTTCATTTTCATATAAATGAATGCAAATGCCAGTACATGGAAAATAAACACACAACCCAAAATGTAGGAGGGACACATCACCACCAGTCTTTAGACTGCATATGGGGCAACAGACATGCAATACAGATCTCAGAGTGTAGGAGGGACTCATCGCCACCAGTCTTTAGACTACACTTGAGAACAAACACACCATACAAATCCCAAAGCATAGGAGGGACTCATCACTACCAATCTTTAGACTATGCTTGGGAATAAACACGCCATACACACACACATGGAAGACATGAAGAAAACCTAGAAAACAAGCGATGGAAGGAGCCTATTGCTAGGTTCACCACCATCTCAGGCACATTATAGGCACACCTGATGGTTGGGCTTTGCCACAACAACTGCCAAAGACACGCTTAAGGGAGGATACACCAACCCCACCTGCTCAAAGAACTTTTAGAAATGATAGGATGTGCACTCTCCTCGAGAAATACACCATCCCCACCTCTGCAAAGGGCTTAAAATAAAAGGATATGCACAATATCCTACCTCCACAAAGGCATTTCTCATTGCAATATAAAATAAAGATGTGCACTCGCTCGAAGATACAACATCCTGTCTTTGCAGAGGGCTTACAAACGTGCTTCATTAGTACCAAAATCATCAAACAGCTTACCTTATATATGCCCCCACCTTAAAGTGGTTGATATTGTGTACCAATATCAAGCACATTAAGGTAGAGAGAAAACACACAAGAGGACATGAGCTTTCTCAAAGCCCATGTCCCCAGAAGTGACATGCACTTTATGATTGCTGAATGTTCCCACAAACACACAATTTCCTTCAAGAAGAGAGGTTAGAAATCTTTCCTTAAGATAATAACCACATCACATGATCAAAAGCAATAAATAAACATAATCACATCAAGAGTCGAGGTTATACTAGGGATTTAGAAACTGTGTATAACTGTGGGGCTATACCACAGAGATCTCAGAACCGAGTATAAGTAAGGTGAGATCCAAGACAAACAAAGTGCACAGAGCAACAATATTGTTATGGTTTGTTAGTGCGATAAGACATCATCAAAATATCACACGGAGTGATTCTACTAGCCAAGCGTCAGATAATATATATATCAACCCCATCGTCATGTCTAGACTAGGTCCATTTGTGCTTACTCGCTGAAGGGACACGTGGTCCATATCAGTCTTATTTGTTTTTCATCATCTGCCAGCTAGATAGAAGCACTAGAGGAAGGTAAACAGTAAATCAAGAGAGGAGAAACAAGTGCCTTAGGGTCGTCACATAGAAAGGTGCCCCCAAGTCACCAACCACAATGTTATGCCCCTATGACACAATGCACAATAATGAAAATAGAGGGGAGGCAATATAGAAGAATGATCACACAAATAGAAGAAGGGTCACAACAGAGGTGGTCTCCCGATATCCTTGAACTTGCAAGAGTATCAAGGGTCATCCTAGGAGGCCTAAACAACACATAACACATCACGAGGGAAACACAACACAGAGGTAAAGGTTTAGAAATACTTACCTGTAGAGACAACTAAACTAGCGGTCATCATCAAGTAAGTCATCGCCTTCCCAATCTTGAATGCTAGAGGAGAGAAGTTCATAAGGTACCATAGCCCAACTTTTTTTCTTGTCTTAAAGTTGTTCAGTGTTAAGTTCTTATTGATTTGATTCAATGTTAGGTGGGATGTTTTCTTGTTGAGGTGAATTTCATTGGGCAAAAGCTTATCTTCTTCTCCTTCTTTCTCTTGCTTGTCTATTTCTTTTTGTCTTGTTGCTTATATTTTCAAAAGTGTTATCATGTTTTTCTATAGGTTTTTGCATGTTAGAGGAGGAAGCACCATGTTCAAATATCACTTGTCTTGATGAAGTGTTTTGTTCTCGACGAGTCACTCCCGATCCTTGTAAGGATAACAGGGGAGGAGCCTCGGCATAGATACCATCTCTCCATGGACGAGGTGGGTTATGAAACTTTCCCTTATCCACATCTATCATTCCAGTTATTTCATCATAGCCATAATAATCTTGGTTTATTCTTATTTCATTTTGTCCTCTAGGAAGTTCTTCTAATACGGGTTGTTTGTCTCTTATTGTTTGCATGGGAGGCCCGACCACTCTAGATATAAGTTTTTCTTTGTATCGTCTATATTGTAGGAAAGAGTGATCTTTTCATGGCTTAGGGTCTCTATCAGGTTGCAATCAAAAGTAGTCAAGAGTAAAGTTGTTGTCCATTGCCAAAGGTTGATATGTATTACGTTGAATAGTACGCACTTGTCCATGTAAAGGGAATTTTATGCAATTGTGAATAGTTGAGGGGACAACGTTCATAGCTTTCAACCATTGGTGTCCTAGTTTTACATGGAAGAGGTCAGATAAATGGATAACCTCAAATACTTGATCCACGGCTTTATCAAAAGTTGTAACTAATAAAGTTATCTTCCCAAAGGTAGGCATTAAAGCTCCATTATGTGTCTTAATCCTTATATTTGAAGGTTCATAAGAATCTTGTGTTAAATTATGTGCAAGGAGAAACTCTTCTATTATCGCATTAGTCATACAATTAGGATCTATAAGTGTACCATGTACTAGAATCTCCATTATTTTCACAGTAATGTAAAGAGGCCCTTCGTTGTCTACAAATGTTTTGTCATGAGGTATAAATGTAATTTAAGGTTCAGGGCTTCTTCTTTTCAAATAAGGTCTAGGGGAAAGCCTAGTATTATTGTTGCGAATATAAGCCATGTGTATATGTATTCAAATATATGCAAAATCAGATTTTGAAAGATTTTCAATGCTAATGCAAAGAACAAGTGCAAAACTATGTATGAATATGACCTAAAAATGCTTGATTTTTCACTTTTTTCTCAAATTTTCAATGCAAATGACCAAAAGAAGAGGTTTTGTGAAGAGTTTTATGAGGGGTAGCAAATAATAAGCTCAATATCAATGCAATAATGCAAAAATATCCTTCACAACATGCCTATAGTGCAAATCTAGATGAATGACAAGGCAAAATCTAGTGAAAATGCAAGGTTTTCAAACCCTATAGCTAGACATGATTTTTTGCAAAGAGGACACTATGATGAGACACTGCAATTAGAAATCAATCCTAAATGAGTGTTTGAAAAGGGTAGTAAAATCTAAAACAAGATTTTAACTACAAACCCTAGCTAATGCAAAACTAGGTTTTTATGAAAAATACACAATTTCAAGCAATTTTAAACAATTTAAGCATGAAAATGCAATGCAAATGATTAACATAAGATGAATTTATGCAATTTGAATCAGATCTAATAAAAATAATAGAAATTAAATGAAATTAAATGCCAATTAATTCAAATTATGTCAAAATGCAAGCCTAAGATGCCATTTTTTTTTCAAATTTTCCAAATTTTTCAATTTTTTTGTAAATTTTCAAATGCAATAAGATGAATGAATGAAAATCTAAAGTACAAAACTCAGCAAGGTGCAAAATTCAAAAAAAAATATGGGTTCACCAAAATGTTTAATAGGAAAAAGGGGGAAATGAAACAAGGGTTAAATCCTCCTTTCTCAACAAACATTCAAGGACATATCAACCGAGTTGAATCACACTTTTGTGAGAGGATTCCTCTACAGGTTAGGCTATCACTTGGAACAATGTGGAAGCTCAAATTCTATCAATTAATGTATCAATTTAATATTCAAATACCCTTAAAACCCTAAGTATGCAAAACAGTAAGCAAATTGATGAATTACAACAAATGCTTGTAGACTAAGGTAGTAGATTAGTTATTGACCATTTTTTTAAGTTTAGGATGCAGAATACTCAGGGACACTACCACTAACACCCTTGTCCAAGGTGGTGTTTTCTTTACGGAATCCTGATCTCCTTCCGACACTGATTATCATTGTATTTTTCGTTTCTGCCCCAGGAAATGCGGAGGACACTACCACTAGCACCCAAGTCCAAGGCCAGATATTTTTTAGGATGTCGGAGCCTCTTCAGATGTTAGTTATCACTATCACAATAATTTTTATGTTTGCAACTTTGGAGGACATTGCCACTAACACCCGTGTCCAAGGAGTCCTTTTCTTCAGGGATCCAGAATCTGCACATTGTCTTCTTGTTCCTATAGACACCTAAAAATGTCTCGACCACCAAACTGACTCCCAACATCCCTAAACATACCAATTTCCTTTCCAACCAATTAATTAAATTTTTATTTAATTAATTACCCCTGTCATTTCCTAAATCCACACCATTGCATTCCCAAAATTGAATTAATTTTGTTGATTCAATAGTCCAAACCTTAGCCAATTGATTTAATAAATATGCAAAATTTATTAAATCAATTCCCCTATTTCTTTAAATCTAATTAATTAGTTAAAACCATGTTAACTAATTAATCCAGCCTACTAATTAACCTATCCCCACCCTAGACAATTAAATAGCTCTTATTTAATTGCCTACCCTAGCCTACCTCATCCTAGCCTTAGGATTAATTAATTAAATCACTGATTAATTAATCTTATCCTCCCTCTAATCCCTCTACTAATTTATTCCAGCCACATTAATTAGGTTAATCACCTTAATTAATTGAGTCAAACCCTCATTAGCACTTCTCTCCGCATCCCCCAAATTTAAAATTCAAATAAATCACACATCACATTTACTTCTCTTACACACCCCTTACACATGTCATAACTCATAAATATCCACTCTTCCCCAAATAAATTTTTAATTCATTTTACCCTTCCCCATGTGAATTTTTAATTCACAAATAATCCATCTCACCCAACCTCATTTATTCACCTATTTCCCAAAAATGAATAAAAGATTTACTTTTATTCATAGCCCTCCATCTTCTAAAATCAAATCTAGGCCCTCCACATCACTTTCATCCTCCACCATTGATCTCTCCAATCAATCTCCACCCTTGGATCAAAATCCTCTCCAAAAATTTATAAATAGAACCTCTCCCAAGCCATTTTCATCATCTAATTTCATGCAAAGTCATAATGCCAAAATCACTCTTGAGTTAGATAGTGAGTTGCACAATTGAAGAGCATTTCACATTTGAAATCCATAGTCTAGGGATTATCTTGGTCTTGGGAGCTTCTTTTGGGTGCAAAGGCTCTTTCTTCCCTTGATGGGATTAAGTTGTGCTTATGAGGTATAATCTTATGTTTTATTGCATTTGATTTAGTGTTTTGCCTTCATTGCATTATCTAATCTATATTGGCACGCCCGGTGGGACCCACAAGGTCCAAATCTAATCTTTGTTTGTGAGTTTTTTGTGTTAGTATGTGATTTTTGCAGGTTCAGGCTATCTAACCGTCACAGCGGCGCTATCTCAACCGTCTTTCAGCGCTATTACTATATTAGCACTATTACTGTATTAGCGCTATCTCTGCGCGAATTTATTTTTTATATACTAACCTTACTCACGTGTTGTTTATTTGCTTTTCCTGTTGTTTTCTATGGTATTTGTTCTCTGTTTTGCAGGAAAACTAAGAATTATAGGGGGAGGTTATGGCAAATTTTTGAAAGAAACGACAAACCAGCATCAGTTTCCTGTTTTGACGTCATCTTTCAGATTAGCACCATTTGTGCTTCTCCATAACTCTCTGAAACATCACGCATTGGTGCCTTCACTGACATAAATCATCGCTATCTTCTGTATTGATGCCTTACGTAGGACATAATAGCGCTAAAATATGTATCAATGCTATTCTATTTATTAGCACTATAGTAGTGTTTAATTAGCGCCATAAATTATTTTAGCGCCTTCTTTCGTAAGTCGGGTTGTTCTGCCTATAGTGGCACCTGTGTATGATTTTTTTAGCGCTATTCTTGAAAATCTCTTTGCTGTCTGTTGCAAGTACTGCGGATACTAACACAGCTTTTCTTTGCAGGGTGGTTTGATGTTAGTTAGGTAAAACACTTTGATTTGGGGAACTAAAATGAACCCTTTTGCATGTTAGGTCTTAGAAAACATTTCAACTTGGTGCTTTAAAATCTATCCAAACAACCCTTGTGTGAAGTGTGTGTGCTCATAACATTTACTTTGGTGCTCTAAAATTTACTCTTTTGTGTGCCAACAAACAAACAATCAAACACTTCGATTTTGGGCTCTAAAAAGAACCACAAATTGCATACATCATTAGATAAAAAGAACAACAAACTTGCATTTCTCACGCATCTAATCAAGATAATCTAAAATACTTGTGTGAAGTGTCTTCGTGGTTGTGTCAAGTAGAGTGAGAAGTGTATGCTCTTCCCTCGCACCCTTTGGTGATCTTGGGAATCAAAAACTTCTCACAACACTTTGCATTAATGATCCCCCATCTAATCCAAAGATCTAAAATTGAACCATATTTAGTGTGATGTAATCATAGGGAACACGTATGCTCTCCCCTCGCATCTTTGTATGAACTTGGGGATCAAAAGTGTTTTCATAATTATATTGCTTTTGTAATCCTTAGAGGCCCTGCCACCCCGCTTCGAAAGGTGGGAACGACCCAAGCGGCATCAAGCTAAAGCCAAGCTCTTCCAAGCTGCTATATAAAATAAGGCATTTGGGACGAAAGTCTCCAGAGACAGGTGTTGTTTTGTTATACCGACAGCCAACCTCCCCCAAAACCCTCCAAGGTGCAACCCTTGGAGGCTAGGAGACTCCATAACGGAGAGTAGCGCTGCCGCATGTATAACCACCTGAACGGATGCCCTTACTAAGAGCCATTGTTGTAGCAAGCCAAAATCCTTCTATTTGTTGACGCAGAGGGCAAAACCCTTGAAGCAGCCCCGATTCATGCGATTCTTAGCCGAGGTAGTAGGGACAATCTAAAGGTTTGGTGAGGGACAAGCCTTATAAGAAACCTGGATCTTGGTATGCATGAGAAGTGTGTACAATTGTAAGGAGGAGCCGGTGCTACCAAGATCCTGGAGCTACCCACTTTGAATAGGCGCAGCTAGGGGATTCAACAAATATTGTCACATTCTCGCCTTAGGTTGTGAAAAAGTGCTTGTTCTAAACAAAGTCATATCATTTCACAAACAAAAACCATTGCTTGTTTTGCATTCAAATGTGTGTTAAAGTGCTTTAATTTTTCACAAACAACTTGCCAAGAGACAAAATGAATCAGTTGGTCACTTTCTAAACAAACAGATCCAAAAATTTTCCATCAAAAATCTATCTACCCTGTTTCAGCGCCATATCTATCTAATTGTAGTGCCATTTCACCCATGGATTGGCGCTATTTTGAGATTGACTTGCCTGAAATGAAACAAATCAATTGGTCACGTTCCAAACAAACAGATCCAAAAATTTGCCATCAAAAATCTGTCCACCCTGTTTCAGCGCCTTATATGTCTGATTGTAGCGCCATTTCATACGTGGATTGGCGCTATTCTTAGATTGACTTGCCTGAAACAAAGAACCATTTAGTTGTGATCTACACCTTCTGCTCTGCCATAATCCATATCCATCTCGTAGAAATCCGATAACAGTTCAGCCATTTTCTTCAAAATTTTTCAAATTGCACCTTCTCTTTGACCTTAGAGGATCAATCACCACCATTGTTAGACCCCGTTGATACATCATAATCAACCCAAATACATACCTATCCATCCCCTTTCAATCTTTTTGCATATCTCCTTGGACCTAGACAAATCATTTCAAAAATTCCACATCCAAATCAAAAAACCCATCAACAAGACATCAATCAAAGCTTGTCATCCTTTTGAGCCAAAGTTAGATCTAGATCTTATCATTGACATCACATTTTCCTTGAAAATTCATTAGTCTACCTTTCAAGAAAAATAAATCACCTCTCTTTGTGTAAGGTCATTAGTCTACCCCAAACAAAGAAAAACATCTCCTTGTCCCAAATCAAAATCTAGATCTTATCCAAAAGCTCAATTTGAAAACATCAAGAACATCACCCTCATCATCCTAAATCAATCAAAAAATAAAACATCACAATTCCAAATCCCTTTCTCATCATCCGTCTTTGGTCCAAAAATTTGTGCAAAATTCAATATCATCCATTCATATCACCCTTAGGATAAAACCTTCGGAAAAACATATCGATCTTCACCATACACTCTCTTCTACTCCATCTCACTACCATATCCATCTTTGGGTCCAACCAAATCAATCTGATTCTTTAAGGTCTCCATCTCCATTCCACTCTACTTCTAATCAAATCCATACGCATATGCCCATCACGAGATCACAACACAAAAAGAATCTAGAAATGGTGGAACAATGGTCCTTTGGCCTACCTAACACCAACAACAGCAACATACTTACTTATCAAACATACAATCCACCTACATATTCCTTCATCCCCCCATTTGGCGCCAACGACCCTTTTCACTTCTTACCACAAACACAAACACTACCACCACCACCACCACAAGATGTCCCCACCATATCCCAAGATGACCTAGATGTCTTGAGCTTCACGCAAGATGCCGATAACATGGACCTACTTGATAAAGTCCTAAGATCGGACCCAAATAGATATCTTGACCATCTTCTCAAGCTTGGCGCTCAACTTCCCCCCATCACAACATCCTCACAACCATCCACTTCTACAATCGTCCCTACCACATCAAATACCCAAGCATCTACATCACATACCCAACCCACCATCTCTCAAATGTCAACACCTAATGTTTCTACCACCTCCACAACCTCAACCACTACTACATCTACAATTCCCACATGCACTGCTATACCTAACATCTCCCAACCCGTCATCACTTCCACTACCACAACAACCGTCAACCCTTTCGTTTCACACATCACCATGGGTATACAAGGCAACATCATGCAAGCAAGTACCTCCACAAGTGTGCCCCCACCAAACCCCCACACCATTGCATACCTACGACAACTATTCTCACAACAATCTCATAACACAACCAACCAACCCAATGTCCACATACCCAACGTCAATCCATCTTATGTCACATACCCCCATAATCCCATAAATCAACATAATCCCAATCCCCAAATACCACCACATGTTCTCCAACAACTCTACGCGCACCAACAACAGCAGCCACCAATCAATCCAAACCACAACCCGCAACACCAACATCTCAACCAAACCAATCCCCAACATCAAATCCCGCCTCACCTCCCATATCTCACCAACCAAAAACCCTACGCGTTCCAACCACAACAACCACAGGATTTCAACACCATCCTACAAGGCTTAATCGAAAAGGTGGATGATCTACAAACTAGGGGCAAACGCAAATACTATTCTTTTGAGGATATTTGCCCCTACCCATTTGACCGCACCTTATACATGCCCCCTTTCCCTAAAAACTTTGAAACGCCAAAATTTGACAAATACAAGGGAAAGGGAGACCCTAGGGACCACCTTAGGGAGTTCTACATCGCTTGCCTAGAAGTCTCTAACAATGACACATATCTTATGAGACTCTTCCCAAGAAGCCTTGGTGGCCAACCCGTTGAGTGGTTTGCCCATCTTCCACCTGGGATTCGAACATTCCTTGAGCTTGCGAAAAAGTTTGTCAACCACTTCTCCTACAACTTTGAACATGAGGTGTCTATGACCGACCTCTGCAGCACCAAACAAAAGAACGGAGAAGCTTTCGCTTCCTTTTTACAAAGGTGGAGAGGCCTAGCAAGCAAGCTCCCTTGGCCTATTCCTGAAAAACAACTTGTCACTATGTTTGTGGCCAATCTCAATCAGGAGCTAGGGTTTCACCTACAAATTCTTTGTGCGTCCACCTTTGAAGAGGTCATCGACAAAGGTACAACCATTGAACGGGCCCTCATTGCCAAGGGCTCTATCAAACTATATGACCATAAGTCCAATAGCAATAACAACAACAATAAATCCAATCACAACACCTCCAATCACAATAACAATACCAACACACAATCCCATGATAAATCACACTATTGGGGGAAGCACAAGAATAATCTGAATGACGGTGGCACAGATGTGAAAGCCGTCCAACATGTCCAAAACCAAACACCTGCACACACGTATGCAGCAAACGCCAATAACCAAAGAGGACCGAATAAGCCCCGTAAACCTCGCCGAAACTTCACACCATTAGCAGAACCTATCGAGGACGTCCTCGATAGATGTCTCAAACAAGGAGCAATCACACTCCTGCCTGTTAGACCACGTCAAGATAATGACCTTAAAGCAGCATGGTATAATGAAAATGACTATTGCGAATACCACCGCGTGGTAGGCCATAAAATAGCTGACTGTATGCAATTAAAACATTGCATCCAAGACCTAATAGACCAAAATCTCGCCAACCTCGAGCAAAGTGCACAACCATCACCAAACGCTAACCTTGGAGCTTACAAGGATCCTTTGCCCAACCATAACAAAGCTTCATCATGCAACCAAGCGTACAATGTCACTCCACCACCCGCACACTACGACTCCATTGTCGGCCGCATCGAACCCTCATCCCACTATGTCAACACAATCACCATTCGGGCACAAGCACCTGATTGTGCCGTGACAACCCGTCGAGGCCATGTCTCAATCCGCACTGCCCCTCCTACTGAATCAACACCCGCATCCACATCCGATCCCCTCCCCCCTCATCCAAATGCCCGTCCATCACCCACCACTCGATATAACCTCCTAGAGCATCTAGGAAAGACACCCGCGCAAATCTCCATCCTTGAGCTGCTTCGCACATCACCCCGCCACAAGGACATTCTTGACAAGGCCCTTTTGGAAACACAAGTCCCTGCAAACTTGGATGTCCATCAATTTCAAGCCATGGTCGGCCATATCGCTACACCACACCATATCACGTTTTCTGAAAAAGATCTCCCTGCTTTTGAACACCTACATAATGATGCACTACACATCGAGGTCCGCATTCACAAACACACCATTAAAAGGGTCCTAATAGATGGTGGTTCTGGCCTAAATATATGCACTCTAAAATTGCTAAAACACTTGGGGTACTCAGATGTGGTTGTGGATGCTAGTGAGTGCATAACAATCAAAGGATATGATGACACCGAGAGGCTATCCGAGGGCACCATAAAGCTCCCTATTCAAGTGGGACAGAAAATCCTTGAAACAAAATGTCAGGTTCTGGATCTTGACCTCCCCTATAACATTCTTCTTGGCCGCCCATGGATCCATGCCATGCAAGCCGTCCCATCCACTTTCCATCAATGTCTCAAATTCCCCCACAACGGCACCGAAGTCACTATTTGTGCCGATCCCCATCCCTTCCAATACTATAGTTTTCTGGAAGGACACAACCAAACCTTCTGTCCATATAATAAAGCCACCACCCAAACCAACCCAACAGCTTCCACTTCATACATGGACCCCGCCAACATCGCCACCACTTCATCCCAAACACCTTCACCACCTGAGGACAAGATCAAGCTCAGCGACCAAGGCTGTGGCGAATACAACCTTCACAGCACCTTTTGCGTGGGCTTATTACCCACTCCTAAGACATTTGGCACTTCGAACACAGAGGCAGCTGACACAGTCATCATCAAATGCAAACCCTCACCCATCTTTGAGAAAAAACACCTTCTAGATTAGGACATACTTGAAGATATTTCATCCTAGCTTTACAAGGACGAAGAAACAAAACAAGACATCCCCACCATCCCAACAAACAGTTATGGCAAAGGTTCTGAAATAGTCAAAAGCATGGGTTACAAAGGACAAGGTGGCATTGGCCTTCATGAACAGGGGATTGTAGAACCACTGCAAGCAACAAGAAACCCCTATACTCAAGGGTTAGGGTATGGTCAACCACAACGCATCCTTAATACCGGCGAATGTATCCTAGCTGAGTTTGCTCCAGTTTCTCTAGACGTCGACAATGTCAACGAAATGGACCTACAAGACTCCTTTAGTGACTTTGTCGATTTCTTCCACTCATCCATTTGCACCATCTACTCCGTCACCACTCTCGCCTCATCATCCAATGACCTACCATTAGTATACCCCGATCTCATTGACTGGGACCAATGAGGACCTCCTATTTTTGATATCGCACCAAATGACGAAGCCATTGCTGAAATGATGGGGGTAAGAGACCACTTCCCCTTAGGAGATCACAGAGCTGGATACATCATGGAACTCAATCCGGCTACCTGTTTCGAGGAGACAACCCCTACTTCCAGTCATAAAAACATAAAAAGAAACAATAGATTTGATGGTGAAAACCGTTCCACGGCAGTATCAAATCCCAAAATAGTAAAAATAAATGACGTATCTCCTAGTGAAAACCTCCATGAGGCGCCAAGGGATGGAAGCATGGGCCTCCCTGAAATAAATAAAGTATATCCTGACAGATCACCCATCTTGGTTGAACCAGCTCAGGAAATGAATCTAGGGACAGAGGAAGAGCCAAAAATCACATACAGAGCAGAATCTCTCAGCCTGTTTGAACAGGAAGACTTCTTGGCATTCTTCACACTCAGAAATCGCAACTTTGCGTGGACCTATGTAGACATGCCAAGGCTAGATCCCGCCTTGGTTGTTCATCATCTTGCAGTGCGTCCTGATGCCAAACCAGTCAAACAGAAGCTCTGAAAGATGAATCCTCAGGTGGCCCTTCTTGTCAAAGCAGAGCTCAAAAAGTTACTAGATGTGGGGTTCATACGTCCAATTGATTATCCTGAATGGGTTTCAAATCTAGTACTGGTTGCTAAACCAGATGGCAGAATGCGCTGTTGTACTAACTTCAGAGACCTCAATAAGGCCTGCCTGAAAGATGACTTCCCCCTTCCCAACATTGACATGATCATGGATCTTACCGCAGGGCATGAGATGCTATCTCTCATGGATGGCTTTTCAGGATACAATCAAATCAAAATTGCCGAAGAAGATCAGCACATGACATCCTTTATATGCCCATGGGGGACATACTGTTGGGTAGTCATGCCATTCAGCCTAAAGAATGCAGGAGCTACTTATCAAAGAGTAATGACCATCATCTTCCACGACCTCTTTCACCACATCATGGAGGACTACGTTGATGACTTACTCAGCAAATCAAAGACCAGAGAAGAACACTTAGATGTGCTAGCCAAGATCTTTGACAGGCTAGAGCAATATAATGTTCGTCTAAATCCAAAAAAGTGTGTCTTTGGTGTCACCTCAGGTAAATTGCTGGGATACATAGTCTCCAAACGAGGAATCAAGGTAGATCCAGTGAAAGTCAAAGCTATTACTGAAATGCCACCTCCTAAAACCTTGAAACAACTAAGAAGCCTGTAGGGTAAACTACAGTCTATTCACCGATTCATTGCTCAACTTGCTGATAAATACCAACCATTCCAGCATCTCCTCAAGAAAGATACAACTTTCGCCTGGACTGCTTAGTGTTAGGATGCCTTCGACCAACTAAAAGCATATCTGGCTAATCCCCCTGTTCTATCTCCACCAAGACAAGGAGAGCCCCTCCTCTTGTATATCTCCACGACAGACACAGCAATTGGGGCTTTGTTAGCATAACATGATGAGCATGGGAAGGAAAGAGCCATCTACTACATCAGCCGCACCTTGATTTCCTATGAGCTTAACTACACACAAATTGAATGAGCATGTCTCACCTTAGTCTTCACATCACAAAAGTTAAGACATTATATGCTCAATCACAAGACTAAGCTCATTGCTAAGATCGACCCACTCAAATATTTGCTAAACAGAGCAACTCTCACTAGAAGAATGGCAAAATGGGTCATGATTCTCACTGAATTTGACATAGAATACACAGAGAGAAAGGCAATCAAAGGACAAGTCATAGCAGATCAGCTGGCTGAGGCACCTATTCAGGCAGAACACCCTACAATAGCAAAATTTCTAGATGAGGCCATCTTGACAATCAAACTAGCCACAGATACATGGAAGATGTATTTTGATGGATCCTACACTCATAGAGGCTCGGGGGTAGGCGTCCTGTTTGTTACCCCTCAAGGTGACACGATCCCTAAATCATTCAAAATCAGATTTTCATGCACCAATAATGTAGCAGAGTATGAGGCCCTCATCACAGGTCTCTGAATGGCCATCCAATGGAAAATAGAAAAACTAACTGTGTATGGCGACTCTCAACTAGTCATCAGGCAAGTCAATAATGAATACAAAACCAAGGACGATAAGCTCCTTCCCTATAAGAAGATGGTCTATGACTTTAAAGATTATTTCGGTGACATCCACTTTGAGTAGATCCCAAGGTTAAACAACAAAGCGGCAGATGCCATGGCAACCATCGGATCTTTGGTAGACATGAAGCAAGGCAGCAAGAAATGTGAATTCCTGATCGAAGAGCTCCCCATCCCAGCATATGACGTTCCCCAATCTGAACTAGTGTGAGAAATCATTGGTCCTCTATCCCCCTGGTATCAGGAAACCTACCTCTACCTTCATGATAATATCCTTCCCACCAACCTATCCCCATCACAGAGAAAATCCTTCATCCGTCGAGCCTCCTGTTTCATCCTTGTAGGTGACACCCTCTACAAAAGGAGTCTTGATGGCACACTTCTACGATGTTTAGACTCTAGGGAAGCTGAGGCAGCTTTGGAAGAGGTACACGCAGGTATTTGCGAGGCACATTCAAGTGGACCAGCTCTTTCTAAAAAGATCCTGAGGACTGGATATTATTGGCCCACCATGGACAAAGATGCACATCAGTTTATCAGAAAATGCCTCCCTTGTCAATAGCATGGTGATCTCATCCACGCACCAGCACAGGAGCTGTAACCAATCACAATGCCATGGCCTTTCTCACAATGGGGACTCGACCTCGTAGGAAAAATACATCCTCCATCCTCCAACGGCCATAAATTCATAATCACTGCTACCAAATACTTCACAAAGTGGGTGGAAGCAATACCACTCACCTTCACCACAGGCATCCAAATCTCCAAATTCATTCTCCACTACATCATCTGCCGCTACGGTATCCCTCACTCCATTGTCACTGATAATGGGAAGCCATTCAAAAACCAAGAAGTTCGAACTTTGTGTGAAAAGTTTGACATCAAACACTGATTCTCCATGCCATATTACCCCCAAGGAAACGGTCAAGCAGAGGCTTCTAATAAAACCATCCTCTGCATCTTAAAAAAGACAGTCAATGAAGCTGGCCACGACTGGCACCTCCAACTCAACCCCGCCCTATGGGCTTACTGCACAAGCATTCGCACTCCTACCAGAGCCACTCCATACTCATTAGGATTCGGATCTGAAGCCATTTTACCTATAGAGGTCGAGCTCCCATCCCTCCGAGTATCATTGCAAAACATTATCTCTGATGAAGACTATCATGTCGTAAGGTTGCATCAACTTGAACTACTGGATGAGAAACGCCTGAATGCATTAAATCACTTACAGGCATACCAAAACTGCCTCAGAAGAAGCTACAACAAAAAAATTAGAACCAGAAAGTTTGAGGTAGGTGACCTGGTCCTAATGGAAAATTAGAAGAACCTGCAAGAGCGTCCGAAGCAAGGAAAGTTCGCACCTAATTGGCTAGGACCTTATGTCATCACTGCCAACTATGGGTCAGGAGCTTATCAGCTTGCAACACCCGAGGGGCAGCCTCTAGATGAGCCGATGAACATCTTGCATTTCAAGAGATTCTATGCATAACCCATCTGGTACCCCAAGTCAAAAAATAAAATTAAAATTAAAAAAATCAAAAAATCAAGAAAAATTAGAGTGCAATAAAAACTTCCAATGGTGAAAATCACTTCGGTGACGCCTTGGATAAGTACCATGGTGAAAACCTGTTTCAGGCGCCATGCGTAGTGGCCGGTTCTACCATCTAATAAGTCCTCTTTCCATCATAACACTCCATATCCCACACCTCTCATGGCTTGGAAATCGACACCATCAAGTTTGTTTTGCCCACTCTGCAAAAAACCCCATCCATGGAACGAGGATCCTTGTAAGCTCCCGTTTGTACAGTTTGTAAAATCAGAAAATCCAAAAACATCATAAAATCAGAAAATCCAAAACTCCAAAAAAAAAAATAGTGAAAAACATAGAAAATCCAAAAACAATCACCCCATACATCAATCTCACATCCCATCACCCTCATCAAACACACATCAATCCTCATCACATCACACCCATCGCAAACCATTCCCACATCATCAAGTCATGCCAGAACTACATATTCATTTCACCCGCATCTTAAAGGTACCTTGATCCCATGGACACAGCGTATGTAGGCAGTCTGGAATACGAAGGATGTTTCCAGTACTCAGGTATCTAAGATGCACCCATCCAACCCATTTGGATGGTTCCCATTCACTGAGCTTTCTGGATCTAAGAAACAATACACATGCTACGTATACAATCGAAACATGGTCCCTCACACACAAATCATCAAGCAACATACCAACTATAATCTTACATTTGGCCAGAAGGTTCTTTTGCCCATCTTCCAAAAACTCTCCAATCAAACACCAACAGATCTGCGTCCTAGGATATGTCTTTCCTACAATGGACAAAAATCTATCATTGTCTCATCACGTCTCTTAGCAAGAGCACACAAAGGCTATTTGTATATTTTGTTGGTCCTTCTGCTTATTGATTTTTTATCTTTTCGTCTCGTTCCACGTCATCTCCAAAGCTACCTTGATCTCATTATATCATGGTACGTAGCGGATAGCACCTGGAGTAGACATAGTTATTGTTTCTGTATGCTGTGCTTGTGGGTTGGTTTCATTACTCCAAGAATAGTATTCATATCTTGAAGTTCAGGTCAGTTCTAGCATGATGTGTCCTATTTGCATCTACAGGCATCAACACCTTATATGCATTATTCACACTCACTGCTATGAGTCCCCTTCCTGCACTAGACAAGATTATACTACCTTGGGCATGCATGAAATCAACCTATTGTTTGTGGGTCTAGTCCATGCAATCATAGGATATACATCATCACCTAGGTCATTTCATACCTTTGTGAACTGTATCCTACATTGCTACATTAAACTAAAAAATGCTCTCAATTAATTTTGTGCAACTACTGTTACTAGCTCAAAATCATCATCCTAATTACTTAGTCAACTATCCCATATCAGCCTAGATTTGATAAACACTTTTCAACCCCCCCAATCTAACTAACCCCATCTTCCCACCATCTCTCCACTTAACACATCTTGAACCAACCCAAACTCCCCCAACCTCAATGACGTGGTGTCTTATGACCTAGCAATCCTCCAATCTCCCCACTGCCATCCCCTAGACACTCCCACCCTTATCATCCCCCACCACCTAACACGCTCTCCCACAGTCTCACCACTCATGGTCAACACAAGGAACATCATGTGTATCAGGACTAGGCCATATCACCTATCACCTAGTTTGCATACCACCTATCACCTATACTGCATTTAACCATATCATTTAGCTACATGTCACGACCAATTTGCATTGCATTTTAGGTTCATTTTAATCCAATTTGCATATCATTTTTAAAGTCATTTTAATCCATTTGCATAACATTTTAGGTTCATTTTAATCCATTTGCATCTCATTTTAGGTTCATTTTAATACATTTAAGTTGCATTGCATTTTAGGTTCATTTTAATCCAATTTGCATATCATTTTTAAAGTCATTTTAATCCATTTGCATATCACTATAGGTTCATTTCACAAACATTTAGCTGCATATCATTACACATCATATCATACATGCATGTTGAAATTAAAAATAGTATCATCACATTGCATTCCATACATATAAACATCTCATAAACAATTAGTTGCATTACAACATCATCAGCATCCCCATTGAAACAACATATACATCTAATGGCATATACATAATTCCATACATTTTCATTCATAATAAATGTTCATTAGTCTGCATATTCAGTTACATCATATAGTCCATAAAATCACAACACCATGCATATATCACAAAAACATCCATGCATCCATCAAATCACACATCATTTGCATCAACACCACACATCCACAACATATAAAACATAACATGTGCATCCATCATATAAGCATCATCACAATAGAACATCATAAACCATCAAAAGCATCACATCATATATAATCACTGTAAAAACAATGTACATCGCTCATCATCAAAAAAATACATATAGTGTCCTGATACAAAATGCCTCCAAGGGCTATCATGATATAACTATCACATAGAGGATCCTCTCTCTGAGGGAGTAGGAGACCCTGACCCTGGTCGAACCGGTGCTCCTGATGGCGGCTATGGCTATGGCGCTACTAGTACCTGAGGACCCTGTTGGGGCACATGTGAGGGAGGAGGCATTGTCTACTATACTGACTGCATAGATCTTGATCTATGTGATCTCGATGCCCTCAACCTGCTGACCTGGCTATAACTCGGTGCTCGCTGCGCTCTGGGTACGGCTGCATAATACAACCCCCGATAATACTCCGTCCGTGCTCTGGCCTCTGCTAGCTCTCCCTGTACCTGAGATATATGCCCCTGTGCCTGGCTCAACTGCCCCTGTATCTGATGTGCATGTGTCTGTGCCTAAGCCAGCTGGGCCTGCATCCCTGCCAAAATCAGGGCAAGTCCCCCACCCGCAGCCTGTACACTGCTCAACACCATCTTTGTCTACTGTGCTCTCATGAGCGCTGCATCCCGCTCTATCCTCAAATCCTCCATGTCCTCTCGAGCCTGGGCCAACTGAGCCTCTAGCACTGCCACCTGCCCATCTACTCCCCGCAACTGTCCCAACTCAGCCTCTTGACGCCCTAACGCCTCCTCTAAACTGGCCACCTGAGCACGTAATGTATCCACCTCATCTGTCTCCTCCCGTGGACATCGCCGAGGTGTTAACCTCTCAACCTCTGCCGCCACCGCTGTCCCTGAGCTCCCTGCCCCGGTATCATGCCTGACAACTCGCAGCTGCTCCACTCGTGAGGGAGATAGATCACCCTGCTCTGCCCTTGGCTGTCCACCGCGCCGCCACGGTCCTCTACGCTGTCGTCTGCCCCTAACTTGAGCCTGTTGTGCTGGAGCCTGCTCTGCAAGAGCCTACTGCGCAGGAACCTGCTGCTCCCCCTGTCCCTATCCCGCTGCCGCTGCTGCCAACTCATCTATAAGCTGGCCATCTCTCGCAATCACTCTCTCCTCCCCATCATCCATCACCTCCACAAGGTAGTCCTCCACAACCTAATCTCCATCCCCATCTGGATCATCTCCACCCCCATCTGAGTCATCCCCCGCTACCTCCACTGTCAGATCTGTCAATCAGGTGGGCCGATGCATCTGCCACCATATCTCATACCAGGTGTAGTCCCTACATCCCTCACGGTGCTCCTCCAATCCCATTGTACTGGCCGAAGTGCTGCAAAATCATTCAGAGAAACCTATGGTTGTAATGGTGTGGGCTAGCGGGCTGCATCTCGCGGTGTCCGTGCGTATATCGCCATCTGCTGAGGCGTATCCTGTACTAGTCCAAACTGACGCATAACCCGTGAAGGTAGGTACATCTCTATGGTACGGTCCACACGACCCATAAGATATCTCTGTTGAAATGTGTATGGGAGATGAGTCACATCATCTGGCCACTCCTCACAACCAATGTATGGTCGCCACACCAAACTAATCACGTCATCTAGTAGCTTCCACCAGTAGTGCACCTGTCCAGTATATGTGTACTCTGCATCCCGATATAAAAATACAAAGGCCTCAAACTGCCGTCGATAGTACCCACATGTCGGCCTCAAGACTGGGATATGCTCCCAAATCCATACGTGCAGTAAAGTGACTCCAGCTAATAAAGCCCTGTCATGCAAATAAGCCACCGTGTGCATCTCATGGAGCAGTTGTGCTAGCATCACCAGCCCCCATGCGTAGACAATATCATGGCTCACCATCCCCTCTATCATCCCGCCCCAGCCCACAGGAAAACCCCTGCATCGCCTATCAGGCATCCCCACACCTCCAATCAGCACACACAGAAATAAAGCAAAGGGATCTACACTCGCCGCCAGCGTCCTATCATAATCCAACTCCCTCTCATCTGCTGAAAGAACCAAGTGCTCTGCTCCGAACACTCTGGTCAATGTAATCTACCCCCTCCTCATGTCATATCTCACATGTCGACCTTGAATCAGCAGCTTGAGGATGCGATAAACATCCTCAAGTGTGATGGTCATCTCTCCTGTCGGCAGTAGAAAGCTGCAAGTCTCAGTGCGATATCGCTCCACCATGGCCATCATCAGAGCTCTATGAGCTCGCAGCACTGGCATCGATGCCACCGTCTAAAGCCCCAGCCTCGTCAGTCAAGCCCGCCATGCCTCATCAAATAATGCCATCACGGATGGCACTCATCGCTCCCGCGACTGCAGTATAAACCGCCGTGTATCCTGCATCCACCATTTCTTCGTTAGATACTAACTTATTTCCCCCAGACACACTTTTTCTTCTAATGTCTAAAAGGCCCACATCATGTGGCCTCCACATGGACAGCCCCTGGTGCCATTTTTAAATGGCGCTACTTTTCCCTACCCATTGCGCTAATACAGATAATGGCACCACTGTATGACCCATATTGCGCCAATCCAGACGATGGCGACGCAATAAATTTTCGCATCAATTTCTCCTTTCGCGCTAAAACATATAATAGCGCTATTTCTAATTATGGCGCTATTCCAAATGATCACGCCGTTTTATCCCCACCATGGCGCTAAAATGCCATGTTTCTTCTTTCCTTTGTTTTGGCACCAATCCAGACGATGACGCCAATATTACCCCTAAATAGCGACAAAACTACCCTGCCTTACCCTGGCAAATTGTGCCAATCCATAGGATTGCGCTAATTCGCCTTATCTTTGGCGCCACGCGCTCTAAACCCATATCCCAAAACCTAAAAAAATGTGCGTAAAATAAAAAATCACAAAGTTTAGGTTAGGCCCTACCTCGGGTCCAACCTCGGGTGACCGCCCGACCTCTCAGAATCGCTCTGAGATGTGATGAAGTCGCGGGAACTGTGAGTTGCGCTCAGCCATCTCTCCTTTGTCTTCTCTTCTACAAAGTCAAAAGTGTGCCAATGTGGCACTCTTTGGGCCCACTTTCCCTAATATAGTGGGCCATGTCATCCCCCCACCCCTTCTTTTTCCTCCAGGGTGCAGATCTCAGCCTTTTTCCCCCGTTTTTTTCCCGTCATCCTCTTTTGTCATCTCTATCCCACTGTCACTTCTGTCACATCCTTTCGAGAGCTTACCTGCAAAATTTTCATTTTCCCACCAACCTCTCGAGGGGGCATCCCCTATCCATCTCATTCCTTCCCGGCAGCTGGGGCATATTTTTCTTCAACCTGATGCCACTTCCCTCCTAGGTCCTGATGCCACGTCAAAGAGGGGCAAATGTAGACACCTAAAAATGTCTCGACCACCAAACTGACTCCCGACATCCCTAAACATACCAATTTCCTTTCCAACCAATTAATTAAATTTTTATTTAATTAATTACCCCTGTCATTTCCTAAATCCACACCATTTCATCCCCAAAATTGAATTAATTTTGTTGATTCAATAGTCCAAACCTTAGCCAATTGATTTAATAAATATGCAAAATTTATTAAATCAATTCCCCTATTTCTTTAAATCCAATTAATTAGTTAAAACCATGTTAACTAATTAATCCAGCCTACTAATTAACCTATCCCTACCCTAGACAATTAAATAGCTATTATTTAATTGCCTACCCTAGCCTACCTCATCCTAGCCTTAGGATTAATTAATTAAATCACTGATTAATTAATCTTATCCTCCCTCTAATCCCTCTACTAATTTATTCCAGCCACATTAATTAGGTTAATCACCTTAATTAATTGAGTTAAACCCTCATTAGCACTTCTCTCCACATCCCCCAAATTTAAAATTCAAATAAATCACACATCACATTTACTTCTCTTACACACCCCTTACACATGTCATAACTCATAAATATCCACTCTTCCTCAAATAAATTTTTAATTCATTTTACCCTTCCCCATGTGAATTTTTAATTCACAAATAATCCATCTCACCCAACCTCATTTATTCACCCATTTCCCAAAAATGAATAAAAGATTTACTTTTATTCCTAACCCTCCATCTTCCAAGATCAAATTTAGGCCCTTCACATCACTTTCATCCTCCACCATTGATCTCTCCAATCAATCTCCACCCTTGGATCAAAATTCTCTCTAAAAATTTATAAATAGAACCTCTCCCAAGCCATTTTCATCATCTAATTTCATGCAAAGTCATAATGCCAAAATCACTCTTGAGTTAGATAGTGAGTTGCACAATTGAAGAGCATTTCACATTTGAAATCCATAGTCTAGGGATTATCTTGGTCTTGGGAGCTTCTTTTGGGTGCAAAGGCTCCTTCCCTTGATGGGATTAGGTTGTGCTTATGAGGTATAATCTTATGTTTTATTGCATTTGATTTAGTGTTTTGCCTTCATTACATTATCTAATCTACAGTTCCCTACAACTCCACTCCATCAAGATGCAACACCTATAACTTGTAATCACAAGGAGAGTGGTTGGGGATTGTGGTGTTTAGAGGCTTGAGCCTCAGAGAGACATTTAAGTCTTCTAAACACCGTTGTTAGATAAAGAGTGTGTATCCTTGTGGGATAGAGGCAAAATCCAAATGATAAATAATTGAAAACATAAATAAATGTCACCTCAGAGGTGTAGATCTAACATAGATGAAGATTCTTCTTCAGTACATGAGAAGATGAAGCTAAATCTACAATCACAAACACAATAACAATGCTCTACTCTACAACAATGGATATCTTGAATGCTCTAAAATCATAAGTTTGCCAAAAGTTCATAATCATCTTCTAGTTTGCAAATGAAATATTAAACATGCTTATATATGCAACTACACACATTCCCACTAAGAATTTCGTAATTCAAACTTGAGATGTCAGCATAGGACCTAAGTAATGGTCATAAAACCAACATTAAAATGTAGGGCTGACCTAAAATGGGACAAGACTAGGGCACTAGCGCCCAAGTCCACCCTCCCATTTTGAGTCAAGGTCTATCAAAATAGCACCCCCTATGTCCTATTTGTCATAACACTTAGGGGTTTTCTCATTGGGATTCAAAATTAACATGCAAGATGCTTATAATGCATTCTAAGGACCCGTGAGCTAAACCTTAAGAGGGAAAAGTCTTAGGGAGACATTTTCTGACATAACACTCAGTATGTGTGTAGTAAAGATATTACTCAATACAAGGTTGAGTAGGACCAATACTCTATGGACAGTGCCACATGGAAGGGTGCTAATGAGATAGATAGATCCTTTCCTCATTTGATTATGATATTTATGGATACTGATATTAGTTGTGTGAAACATTAATATTTGATACTGTGTATTAAGACATCAGGGCAATGTCTCTTCCAAGTGGGGAAATATGTCACGTCTCAAATTTTCTAGTTTCCTGAACTTAGTTATATTTAGAAATGCTAGATATTTATTTCTGATTATGATATAATGGATAATTGTTTAGGAATAAAAGTGAATGTTACCTTTTTTTAGTATACAATTAGGAAATGATGAAAATGGATATTATGCGATGCTTCAGCAATGGATTTTGGTCACTAACCTATTAATCAAAAAGTTGAGTTGAATGAATGCAGGTATGTGTCGAAGGTAAGAGTTTGGTTAAGGCAGAGGTGACCTAGCCACCTGACAAGAAATGGGATGGAGAAAAAAACTCAATGTTACACACACTCACATGTAGCTCATATTGCATTGCATTATCATCATTCTTGGAATGATCTTTGTGTTTGCACGTAGCTCATATTGCATTGCATTATCATCGTTTCTTGGAATGATCTCTATGTTTGATGGAAATGATTTATTACGCATGTTACAAATTATATGCTTTCTTAGATGCACAACTAATGATTTGCTCGTTAAATTCAAATGTCTTTTTACTTGAAATAGAATAAATTTAAAAGTTCATGTTCTCTTTTATTTAAATTGTATATGTAAATAAAATGGTTTTTATTTTAATATTATTTACTTTTTTTTTTTAGAGGATAACTATGTGCTAAATTCTAGGTGATAAAATAAAAATATATTTTAATTGTAATGTTTATGCATTGGTGTAAAATGAATTCTTTTATTTTCCTTTAGATAATATCAAGTTTTAAAAATAAAGAAAACAAAAATCAGGAAAGAAAACAAAAACTAGGAAAGAAATGAAAAATCAGAAAAGACAAAAAGAGAAAAGAGATAAAACAAACTAAAAAATAAAAAGATTGTAGAGGGAAAGAACGAATAAAGGAGGGAGGATAGAAGGCAAAAAGGACAGAGGAGAAAGGAAGGGCTTTCAGCGAACAGTAAGAAGGAAGTTGAAGAACGACCAATGGCGATAGATTCGAGTGCCGGGTATTTCCTTTATTTTTTAATAAAACTGGTATGCTGAAATCATCTAGTTCCTTCAATGATATGGAACTTAAATTGAATTAGGTTCAATCTGTACTTCCTGAGGTATTCAGTCTTCTTGGATGACTATACAGCATTATTTCTTTTTCTCATTGTGATGACATTTGATCAGTCTGGTTGATATTACGATGGCCTTTATATAATTTGATTAGCCTCGGTTACCTATATTTGGCCTTAGCTTGGTACATCTCTTGCATGGATTTGCATTTCTGTTTGGGATCAACCTTTTCATAGTGAACTAGTCACCCTTTAAAAACTAATGTGATTCTTTTATTTAGAACCAACCCACCCCTTTCCATAGTCGATCGGTCTTCATATTATCTTTGTGCCATCTTTTATCTTTTGATCTATATTTTCAAGGATGGGTGCCAGCCTTAGTTTAGCGGCCAACCCTTGCATTCATTGACTCTCTATTATGAGACTTAGTGCCAAATCAACCTCCTTTATGAAAGATCTTATTCTTTCCTCGCTGCCAACAACAGCCTCAGCCTGTTTCTAGTAGTTGTTATTGTTGGTTTTCATTAATATATTATAGACTTACTCTTGATCACATTAGATGGCTTTGTAATAAATCTCCTCAACTTCGGTGGCCTAGCCTCTTAGAATCAACGTCTTGTCTATCATCTTACGTTTGATGCCTATCTGTAATTCTTTTTTTGAGATCTTAAAGACCATCTTGTTACCTTATTAATGTAAACAATTGATCTTTTTCCACTGTAACATCTTGGTTTCATCAGCTTTTAATGGAACTGCTTCTTAACCTTCACAGCCTAGTATGGAAGTCAGCCATGTATAAACTGTGTAATATTTGTTTCTATAAGGCAAACTTCTATTATCGGAACCCTAATTTCCTATTCTAAAAGCCAATATTCATTGGGTAAGGTGAGTCCTTCTCATGCTATTGAGTAATTACCATTCGCTTGGCTGGGTTGCTTCCTCCTCTGCTATGGAGTATTTCCCAGATCATCACCAAGACCACTACAAGACATTTGTGCTTATCCTCCGACTAGAGATTCATAATGGAGATACAACACTATAAGTGGCTCTAGAGACCAGGGTAGTAACTGAAGTGGCATAAGAAACGTGTGCCATGAGGTGACTAAAATTAAAAATCAAAACATCAATTAGAAAAATACTTAGAATAGACTAGTTAGATAATACATTCGGAGGAACTATTAAATAAAAAGAAAAAATGGGAAATTAATGGGGCATTGTGTATTAATGAATATTCAACTAATGATCTAAAATGATTTCCCCATCCTTGTTTTGGCGTTGATCATGTTTTGTGAGGTTTTCTATCGACAGGTGCATTCATTGTTCTTATTTTGTTTTCCTTATGATTTTAGATGGTCTCTTAGTATTATCCTTGCCTTTTTACCTTGTTAATCGACTCTTTGAATTGTATAGTTTATATTGTGGTATAGTGGCATTCTCCTATCTCCTCTTGACTTTTGGGGATGTGGATTGGTCCATCGTTTGTATTGCTAGAATAAGGGTTGAAAAAGTGATTTATAGATTTAGATAATAGCGATTATATTTAATGAAGCATTTAGGTATAATTTTAGGCCATACAATACAACATAATTATACTCATTAATGGTCATAACATACAAAACTGATAAGTACGTTCTCAACAGTTAACTTTATTTAATTGATAATTAAAGGAACATTTCGCCAAAGCAAGTATATGTACACAATTGATGTAAAATTATTTTTACTTGGAATGGTAGCATACATTGTGTAAGGCAGTAATAAAACTCTTTTCATAACTTATCATTTAGTAGTTATTGATAAAAAAATGAGAAAAGTAGTCGCATGCAAGAAGTCACTTAATTGGTAGAAAATAAGTTTCAAAACTAGAACCACATATCATCCACATTTATCAACTAAAGTGTTTTTTTCTCTTACCTTTCACTGTGTTAGTCATTGAGCATCTGAATATGCAACTGTTGTGAAATTTCTTTTATATCAAGCATAAACAAATAATCCTGACTATATGGAGTCAATTGGCATATTTCTTTGAAATAATCAAATGTATGTATTATCTTGCAATAGAGTTAGCTATTTCACCTTATATACACCTTTTGGGATAGGATGTCGAATGTGGGCTTATAGAGAAGGTAATCTTTTACCTATTTATGTTTATGCTTTGTCCAAAGCTATATTGTACCATTGAAATAGATGGATAACTAATGCCTACATATTTATATTGTTCTCTACCACATCTTGTTTGCAAGAAACATGTTCATTCTAGATTAGAGTGCATTTAGGCATCAGGCATGCATCGAGAGTTTCCATGCTGCCCATTTGTTCTGAGTTGCTAGGCGCCTCATGCAAGGTCAGGTATTCTTCAAGTTAGGAAGAATTTAGGGGAAGTGTAGTGCTTCATGGTTGGGTGGAAAAAGCACCTTAACCATGCTCTCGACCTTTGGCTTGCAGAAGACCAATGGGTTATGGCAGCTAAAGATGGATTTGTATATTCAATTCTCATTATGTAATTCAAAAGGTGGATATATCATTGTATTGAACTCTTGTATGGCTTGCTTAGCCAAAGGATGTAATTGTAATTTTTTTATGGGCCTTTGATTGCACTTGAAAATTTGTAAAAGACTATACATTTATGGTTATCTCTGTTAATAGAAAGATTTAATTTCCATTTATAAATTGAGATTTGCTTTGTCATTGATGTTTTTAGTAATTCAAAATTTAGTACTTTACATCTTCATTAGCAATTTCTGAATAACTGGATGGTAATTGTTCTTCTGTTGTTCTAGAATCGCAAGCATGATTAGGCACTCTGCTTCCCACTCCACCTGATCATGTCTAAGCATCCTCTCCATCCTCTTGAGAGATACAAATGGGGGACCTCCATCTGATAATGCTCTAAGCATAATTTTTTTCCATTGGAATCAAACTTCATTTCAATGTTATGCAAATTCATAGTAAACTCCCCAAGCATCATCATCCAAGGAATACCTAATACCACATCAGTGTCACTAATGTGAACTACATAAAATTCATCCTTAAGCTCATATTCACCTAGCCAAATACTCAAACCAGAAATCTTCCTAGTGCAAGTGAGTTTGAAACCATCTACAACCATCACCTCGAATCCTTCAAACTCCTCTATTTTGAGTCCTCTTTTGGCAACAAGACCCTCATCAATGAAATTATGTGTAGCACCTATATCAATGAGAGTAACTATTCACTGCCCACAAAGAACTCCTCTAACTCTGAAAGAACCAATTTTTTGGTTTGGAAGATAGAGAGTTACGCCATCACCCCTTCACCATCACTTTCCCCTTTTGATGAGTTTTCCTCTTCACTATCCTTTATATCAGATTGTTGATCTGATTTTTCTGAGTTAGTTTCTTTAGTTGAAAAATATTTTATTTGCTTGGCCTTTGCCTTCTTAAGGCATCTATGAGATGGGTCCCAAGGTTCCCTTCAATGGAAGCATAATTTCTTCCTCCAATACTCATTCAACTGTTCATTACTCAGTTGATTTGTTTCTCTTTGGTTGGTTAGCGTCATGCTGAAAACATTTTTTATCCTTATCCTTCTTATGTAGAAATCCCTTAGATTGTAATTTGCTCCTAGAAGTAGAGGACTCCATATCTCTCACCTTATTCATTACTTCCTGTAATGAAAGTAAATTAAGCCACCTAATCCAACCCCTTAATGGATCTATAAGTCCATCTATGAAAAGAACTACCAATCTCCACTTTGAAATATCAGTGACCATCACAGATAACTTTTGGAATTCTGAGATGTAGCTATCCACTGAACCTCATTGTTTAAGTTGAGCTAACTCCTTGAACTGTAACTCTGGGTCTTTCTTATCAAACCTATCAATCAATCTCTCAATGAACTCTGCATATGAAGTAATCTGATCATGGCCAATTGTAATCATATTGTGGTGCCACCACTCATGGGCACTACCATCAAGATGCAATGTAGCATAGGTAATAGCCTCCTCCTTCAGCATAGGATTGAGATGAAGGTAGTTATCCATCCATTATACCCAAGCTCTCACTGTTGTCTTTACTGATCCATCGAAGTATGGAATGGACAATTTGCTTACCATTTTCTATAGCTCATGATTTTTTTATCTGTTACCCCTATTAGGTCTATGCCTCATCCTTGGATCCACATAATCTCTGAAAGACATTTCAGCCTGGAACTTCGCCCTTGAAGCCCTCCAATCGCTCATAATCAAATCTTGTAGCTCCTATTGATTTGGCTTAATAACCTCATGTGGGTTATCACAAGGGGGAAAAGTGGGCATGCGTGGTCTACTGTTAGTTGTCCTAGCCATTGTATGATGGTTGACTATCCTGTTATTCACAGATCCATCCCCACCATTTCTCCTATTGCCATTACCTTCACTATCATTTTTGTTCTTGTTGTTATTGTTGTTGTTGTTGTTCCCTTCAATTTGTCTAGCAAGTAGGGCACAAATATGGTTTAGATTTTGTTGTAACTCATGTTGTCCCCTAGCCAAATCATTCAAAATGTCCTTGGTGCTTGGTTCACCATTATCTCTGTCGCCCATCTCAACCACTACCTTATCAATACTTGCAAATGGGTCTGTATGCAGTGGTACTTTGAGGTTTGGCTATGACCTATTTCTCCTCAAGTAATATTGGTCTATGTTGGGATACATTACTCACTAAAAACTCTACATTTTTTTTCCAAATGACTGCACAAGATGTCAAGAAGAGATGAGATATGATACCACTATAATATACACCCCTATTTGTGTCTTTTTTTTATGCTAAAATTTGTGTTTGTTTGTTTATGCTCACTACTGATTGGTTTATTTGCTTGTTTGCATATTCACATTTAATATTACAAAATAATAAAGAAATACATAACATGTAATGATACCCAGAAGTGTAGAGAACATAAACAACTTAAACTACGAATACCTAGATGGAAAAATAGCATAAGCTTCAATTTAGAGACATACCCATGTTTTGTTTTACAAGTTGCAAGTCTGAAATACAAAAAACCAATGAACAGAGACTATAAAATCTCATCCAAAATCATCAACATGCTATTTCTCCCTCCTGGAATTGATAGGTAGCTATAGATAAACCCCAACTACCTCCATTGCAAGAGAGAAAGGGCCTTAAACTAAGGTGTTTGATGCTAGGAGTCCTCATGCCTAGTTTGAGGATGTACGACTAGATATTGGGAATGCAATAGCAGAAAAACTTGTCAAAATCCTTCAAAAAATTACTCCAATAAGTCTCAAGAATATCAGTAATAACCTCCTTATTCTCCACGCCACAAAGATATAGAGTTAGCACTCAAAATAAACATCCAACCAACTAAAATGAAGTACGGATCCCTCACAAAATAGTATGGCCAGCATAAGGAGATCACAACAATTTCAATACACAAATAAAGACCTCATTCCCATTCTAAAATCTATCCATGAAATTTGCATATTAAACTTGCATAAAAAACCCCATAAATCTATCAATTGAAGACTAAGCATAATCCCTGTGAGATCACCAACAACCTCCCAAATTGTGTCTTTCAACAACGTAGGAATTGTAGTTTGTAGAGGATTCTATCTCTACAAACTCTAGAAGGATAACCAACTCCTCCAACAAGCCAAAGCTCAAGAAAATGAATGCACAACAATGAATCTCCAAATGAGCTCTATTTTTCACTTTTATTCCTCTTATCATTTCCAACGCCCAAGTTGGAGCCTTTTGATTTAATATTTAATTTAATATTCAAAACTCCTTATGACTCCCCATGGGATGAGCACCCCCCTTTTACTAACACATCAAATAAAAACACCTTATACCCCCTTAAGTCACTTTTAAAAAAATAAAATAACTTATAATCTTTAAATATCATAAGTTAAATATTTAATTTAACTTTGATATTTTTGACATTTAAAATAATATTCCATGGCCACTTCAAATGTCGAGAAACCAATACAAGTCGCTCCAGCCGATGCTGCTAAGAATAGAAATATCGATACAGGCTCCACCGGTGACCTTGCCTGACTTACTAAAAATAGTAAATCCTAGAGAAGTTGTCCAAAGACACTCTGGAAAGGGAAGATATGCTCAAAACTAATGTCAGAACTCAATCAAAGCATCCCATACATATCACAACTAATGGTAACCTCTGCCAAAGTTCCCTAACCATCTGTTACATCCCCTTTTTGGATTCAATATTACTATTTACTTTTTCTTAAATAGTACAGTTATGCGGATATGTTTTTAACATCATAGGAACTGATGATATGAATAGAAAAGGTTAATTTTATGAAATTATGGAATCTACTTGATTATGATCAAATTTATGTTATGAATTAAAATGTTTTTCAATATGGAAATGAAATGATTTGATATAAATATGTTTTGATCATAATATTGGTGCATTGACCACAAAATTGTATGTGAGATTTTCAATGACAGGAATAGAAGGAACATGTTCGCCAGGAAGAAAGAAGAAGAGAAAGTATCTTTGAGAAAGAGAGAATAGACTCTGGAATAACCATGGGTGATTGCCACTGAAAATGCATATCAGGTAGACAAACCTAGATGCTTTGAGTTCGGGCTAAGTCAATTTTAGTTGAGATATTGATGTCTATTAGAGTAGGTCTTTCTCCTTTCATAAGTCGTCGTTTAGAGTATGGGAAATCGACATTAGTGTCGTAATACTCTGAATCATGTCGTCAAATATGAACGACTGATTTATTGTTTATATGTTCTTATGTATTTACTTGTGGTCGAGTTGTAAGTCATGTCTTGTTATTTGTTCGACGTAAAAGTCAAAATTGTGCGTAAGTCAATCTCAAGTCTTGTTCTGCATTTGCACTCAATTCGGCGTTATCGTCATAAAGTGCTACGAGCGTATGCTGTAAACGTCTCCTTGCGAAATTTGACGGATGTTGAATTATTCTTTTTTGGGCTATTGTCGAATACTAAAGGGTTTAAATAATGTTTTAAAATCTAGAGACCATCGTGTGTAGTACCCTTGGTCGTAAAGGAATCGGAATATGTAATACTTTGTTAAGTGTCGTTTTGAGATAAATTCCTTTATTCTCTAATGATGTCAATAATCAAGCAGAAGCTTGAGAGGAACACACTTAAGCTCTTATTAAGAGGTCTTTTATTTCAAATAGTCTTTTGCTTTCATGCTTTAAAACCTTAAGATAGTCGTCGACCTAGCCTTTTATATTTTGTTAGCATTTGTTTTATATTGTTAACTGTTTTGAGTAGTGGACGGACTGTTGAGTCTGCCAACCACCACCTCGCCTTCGTGGAGCTCCATCTTGGAGAGTGATCACAATTTGTGGGAGTGGTCAAACCAATTTCTAGTTGAGGTCAAATAAGGTGGGGGATGTTTTTGCATGACCGGTTAGATTCCCTTATCGATAGGCATGATCGGAGAGTGGAGGTGACAGTTACTCCTTCGCAGTGAGCGGGGAAGATATAGAGTAGTTTGAGTCAGTTTTGTCAGGAGGGAACATGGAGGAGAAGCGAAAGAAAATTACGCAAAGAGCAACGAGCTGAATGGCGAAAGGAAGATTGAACACCTTGGACGGGTCTATGAGCAAACACTGGTGAAAACTTTAGGTTCTCTTCACCTCATTCTTGCACAGTCATAGTTTTCTGTTGTGTTGTAATAAGTAATATCTTTCATGCATTTTGAAAGAACTTAGTTTGCTTAAAGGAGCAAGGTGTGAGTTGATACCACCTAAAAACTAGTGTGTTTTATCACTGTCTAAACGGAACCAATGAATTATCTCCTGCACTACACCGCACCACAGTCACACTTCTGAAATCATTGTAATGTTTTCCATAGGAGTTAATTTGGTTTGGTGTTAGGTTCACTAGAGACTAGAAAATGGACGTAAAACATCTCACAACCCATACAAGCCGCAGTGGCAAAACATTTGTCGATAGAGAATAAGATCTCTTTGGATAGTCAAATACAATACCTTGGCTCTAACAAGTTTAAAGGCCAGCTACTACTAGAGTGAAAGACTTGTTTGTGTCAACCATTGATAGAGGATTGTTATTAGTGAGAGGTGCAAGTCGTAACATGCAAGTCTTTACAATCATCCTTTCTTTCTGAGTTAAAACTAGTCGGTTGACCATGGCGAAGTTGTTAACCTAGCTGTGAATAATAACAAGATTTAGATTATATGCTTTTGAAGGTAATACTTTCGCTATTGAAGTATTTAAACTAATGTTTTTCTGAGAAAAGACCTTATTGTTATACCCATTTATTATTATGAAGTTTTTACAAACAAGTATTGAGTCTTTTGTCAAGTCTCAAGCTTAGACTTTCATGCAATCTAAATTATTAGAAGAAACGATATGACAAGGTTTTCTAATGTATAGATCGACAAGATTAAGCTATGTCGAAGACTTCGACACGTCAAAGCAGGACATTGTGAGTGTTAAATTTTAACGTAGGGTTTTCGAACATTGTATTCTTTAAATTGGCTTTTAGTGAAACCCTTCCAAAACAACAAAGTTGAGTTTAGTGTCCACTCAAGAGTGGATAATTTAAACATTGGGTTAACTTAGAGATCATTGTGACAACGCGTAGCGTTATCCGAATAATCAATATGCTAGGAAACCAATCTTTTATCATGAAGACGGAGAGGTTTCCATGAGCTTGTAGAAAGAGAGTAAACCTCAATGCCATGTGATAATGCATGATGAATTTCAAACACCTTGAGGTTATCGAGGTTGTTATAAAGAACTTATAAATAGGTAACTGTAGGATTGTGATTAATTCGAGTCAAGTGGCGTGGGTGAACTTAATTCATGCGTTGATACAACGCTAATTATATTCAAATCCTTTGGCCAAGGTAATGCATGATCCTCAAGTGCATTGAATGTTCACTGTGACTAGATGGCGTAGCTTGTGGAGTGGTCATGCATGACTAGAGGGTATCTAGGGGATTGCATGATAACAAGTCACGTAGGTCACAACACCAGAACTCAAATAGCAAACACCATTGGTTATCCTAAGTCTATCCTCTTGAGTAGGGTAGGGCCACTTTCGGTTAGGAAGGAGTGCGGGAGACCGACGGTCTGTGGTTGGAGGTTAAGCTCCTTGAAGATACTTTCTCTTCTTTATTCTTGTGGATTGCCGAGACTTGAATTTGGATGGTCGACAATCGAGATGCAGTGACATTGGTAAGTTCCTATTTTGGAATTGTTATAAGTAACTTTTGACAACATATTGTTTAATGTTGTAGATGATTATATCCTCTTGTATGAGCTATAATTTCACGACTATTGTTAGTCAATGGATGAATTACTTGTTTATAGTAATTAGTAAACAAATTATTTTTCTGATTTATTCTTTTAAAAAAAAACTTATTACCTTTGGTTAAAACTTAGTTTTTAGGGTGAAATCAGAACTGGGTGTTACATATGGTATCAAAGCTAACCAGGTTTAGCACTAGGGCTGATATGTCCACTAACCTGATTAGGAATCAACATTATGTGGGTAGTTAATGATTTGATTTACTGTACCAGGATGGTACGTATCAAGAAAACTGGAAGGAAGTCCTTCGCTGGTAAGGAACATTATCTACAAGCTAAGTAGAAATGACTTGCGATGATCAAGACTATTGAGAAAATGAATGATGAAAATGACATTTGGCTAGATGATGTGGAAACTTTTTCCAATGCTTTGTCACGACTCAAACGAATGAAGAAAGAACTCCTAGAGACGGCTAGGATGGCAACTCGAATCATGGTTAATTGCTGCCCTATTAGTGTACCTATGAGTGTACCTATGAGTGTACCTATTAGTGTACCTGTTAGTGTACCTATTTGTGTACCAATGATCACTAGGGATCCCTGTATAGCACCTAGAGCTAAAATCATTGTATTGTCATCTGATAGTGAGTTTGAGGGTTATACACCTCGTGAATATGTGTTGGACAATGAATCTGAAGGTTACACTCCACTTGTAAATATTGAGTGAAACATGAGATATGTCTATCTTTAAAGAATGTATGTACAGTTTTGCAAAGTATAATAAAGATAAATTTTGGTTTGAGAATAATTATGGATATGAGCAATTGTTATGTTTTGATAATATACAAAATGATAAATCATAGAACTGATTAGTATTTGCTTAATCAGGTGAGAAAACAAACAATCATGGATCAATCAGAGTTTAATGAGGGGGAAGATCAGGAAGGTCACAACTCTTAGGAAAACTCCACCGATAAATTGGACAGAATTCTTAATATGCTCACTGAAACCAAGGAAAGGTTGGGCAAATTGGAAAAGAAAGTGAATCAAACCAGGAATATAGAGGGTGAAAATGAGTATTCTAATAATGTAAGTAAAAGTAAACAATGGGATCATGGCACGTCAAGTGAAAACCAAGATGATAGTGAAACCCAGAAGAAGACAAAAGAAAAACTTACACTGGAACTATCTAAGGATATGAAAAAGATTATCCCTCCCAAATTTGACGGAACGAAAACCGGTGATGCAGCAGAAGCATGGTTAATAGAAATGGAGAAATACTTTGAAATCAGAAATTACTCTGAGATTACAAAGGTAGTGTGGGGAGCATATCAGTTATCTGGAGAAGCATCCACTTGGTGGATGAATAAGAAAATGGAACTGGAATTAAGTCCCTTGAAGGTGACATGGAATGAATTTGTGGAACTTTTTTGAAAGAGGTGGTTACCACAACTATATTTTGATCAAAAGTTAACAGATTTCCAA
Organism: Cunninghamia lanceolata; assembly: GCA_027924645.1. NCBI lineage: Eukaryota > Viridiplantae > Streptophyta > Pinopsida > Cupressales > Cupressaceae > Cunninghamia > Cunninghamia lanceolata. The sequence goes on along the minus strand of BSBN01001410.1, from coordinate 640,515 downwards.
AACCTCAGGCAAGGTGATCTATCTGTGGTTGAATATGCAGAAAAATTTACCAGATTGTTGAAGTATGTTCCTCAATATCAAAAGGATGAAAGATTTCAGATAAGAAAATTCATCATGGGACTCAATCCTCAGATTGGCGGTGAGGTGGAGGTGCATGGTCCAAACATAATGGACCAAGTGTATGAGAAAGCAATTAAGCAGGAATAGAAGATCAAATCCATTTTTGCTTACTGTGAAAAGAAACGTAAGAGATTTGATAAGAACTACAATGATTAGACGTATAAAAGGAAGAATGAAAAAGGATATGGAAACAGGAGGTTCGATAAAGGAAATCAAAAAAACAAAGGGGGATTTGGTAATGAACGTAGAAATGAAGACTATAAGAAAAATGACAATTTTAAGAAGAACGATGATGCTATGAGTAAACCATCTGAGAAGAGAGGACCAATTGGAGGATGTTTTTCTTGTGGTGGAGATCATTATGCTAACCGTTGTCCTAATAAAAAGCAGAATGGGCAGCCTAGGAATACAGTACTTCCTTCGTAACAGGAAGCTTTTCAACAAAGGATTCATGCCGCCCTTGACAATCGACAAGCTGAGTATCAGATTACTCCCATTAAGATAACAGGTACATTATTTGGAGTTCCTATTTCTATCTGTTTGATACTGGTGCAACAGAAAATTTTGTGTCATCTAGAGTCTTAAGTAAATTTCCTACCGTGGACAATTGAGTATGCAAATCACTCAAAGGCTCAGGTAGAGCAATGTTTGTTCGAAGCTAAGATTGATATTTCAAACTTCTCCACTGAGGTAAATTTATATGTAGCACCTTTAGGTTTCTACGATGTCATCTTAGGAATGAATTGGTTGTGGAGACATAGGGCCAAGGTAGATTGTTTTCATAAAACAATTGAGTGTCTGGATGATAAAGGAAATACAGTAAATTTTCAAGGTATTCAAAGGGAAATAAGGATCAGATCTATTTCTTCAAAATAATTAAAGCAGGCTAGGCATAAGGGATGTCAACTTTTTGCAGTCAAAATGGACCTAGTAGAGGAAGCCTTAGAGAAGCAAACATTTGAGGAAAAATATCCATATCTTTGCAATTTCAGTGATGTATTTCCTGAGGAACTGCCAAGCTTGCCTCCAAAAAGAGCCTTTGATTTTGCCATAGAAATTAAACCAGGATTTGAGCCAGTATCTAAAGCTCCATATCGTATGACCACTACTGAACTTATGGAATTGAAGGCTCAAGTGCAGGAGCTATTATCTAAAGATCTAATTAGGCTAAGTGTATCACCATGGGGAGCTCTGGTTATTTTCGTCAAGAAGAAGGACAGAACCCTTAGATTGTGTATAGATTATCGGATGCTAAATAAGGCAACAATAAAGAATAAGTATCCACTGCCATGTATTAATGATCTATTTGACCAAATGTGTGGTGCATCAGTCTTTTCTAAGATAGATTTGAGATCTGGATACCATCAGTTGAGGTTGAAAGATGAAGCTATTCACAAGACTGCGTTTAGAACAAGGTATGGTCATTATGAGTTTACTGTGTTGCCATTTGGATTAACCAATGCACCAGCTGCTTTCATGAATCTCATGAATAGTGTTTTTAGAGATTGCCTTGATAAATTTATCCTAGTTTTTATAGATTATATTCTGATATATTCCAAAAATGAGGAGGAGCATAGGCAGCATCTTCAAATTGTTTTGCAACGATTAAGAGAACACAAATTGTATGTGAAACTCTCGAAATGCACTTTCTTTCAGAAAGAAGTGCAGTATTTGGGACATACAATATCAGCTGAAGGGATATCAGTTGACCCAGCTAAAATTAAGGCTATTATGGAATGGCTTGTACCTTCCAGTGTTTCAGAAGTATGAAGTTTTATGGGATTGGCCGGATATTACAAAAAATTTGTTTTGAATTTCTCAAGTATTGCTAGTCCAATTACTTCTTTGCAGAGAAAAGGAAAACGGTTCATTTGGACTGAAGAATGTCAAAAGGCATTTGATTTGTTAAAAGGAAAGTTAACAACAACACCAATCTTGAAAGTCCCTGATCTTGAAGGACAATTTGAGGTTATTAGTGATGCCTCGAGAGAAGGGTTAGGAGGTGTGCTTATGCAAGATAAGCGTGTAATAGCCTATGAATCAAGAAAATTGAAAAACTAAGAGTAGAATTACGCTCCTCATGACTTAGAACTGGCAGCAATGATTCATGCCCTTCAGATGTGGTGACATTATTTGTTGGGAAAGACTTTTATACTAAAATCAAATCATCAAAGTCTTCGTTACATATTTACACAACCTCATCTCAATGCAAGACAAAGGAGATGGTTAGAATTAATATCAAATTATGACTTTGAGATTTCTTATATCAAAGGTAAAGAAAACTGAGTAGCTGATGCTTTAAGCAGAAGAAGACACGTAGCTTCTATAATCTCTATTCATGCTAATTTTAAAGATGTAGTATTACAAAGTTTATCTGGAGATGAATACTATGAGCAGGTGAAACAAGCTCTACAAATAAACCCTAAGGATCCAAGATATGACAGATTCTATTTTGAGTCAGATGGATTGATGAGATTTAAGGGAAGAATCTACATTCCTAATTCTGTAGAACTTAGAAACCTTGTTTGGAAGGAAGTTCATTGTGCACCTTATTCCAAACACCCAGGAGTAACAAAACTTTTAGCTGATGTCAAACCACTATATTTCTGGAAAGGAATGAAAAGCGATGCTGCAAGATTTGTGGCAAGTTGTTTGGAGTGTCAGAGAGTGAAGGCAGAACACCAACATCCTACTGGGCTATTATACCCGCATGATATTCCAGAATGGAAATGGTAGGTTGTTAGTATGGATTTTGTTCAAGGCATGATCCAATATTGGTTGTTGTAGATAAACTAACCAAGGTAGCACATTTTATACCGGGAAATTTGACAAATGGAGCTCATATTTTGGCTTAGAAATTTGTGCAAGAAATATTCAGATTGCATGGGGTGCCTGAAAATATTATATCCGATAGAGATGCTCAAATAACCTCTCAGTTTTGGCAAACTTTATTTTCAACATTAGGTACTAAACTCAATGTGAGCACCGCTTATCATCCTGAAACTGATGGACAAACATAAAGGGTTAATTAGGTCTTAGAAGATCTTTTAAGAATGTATTGCATGGATCAACAATACAGATGAGAGGAATATTTACCTCTTGTTGAATTTGCCTATAACAATTCCTATCATTCTGCCATTAAGATGGCACCATTTGAAGCATTATATGGAAGGAAATGCATAACTCCTATAAGCTGGGATAAGCTGGAAGATAGGATAAGCATTGGGCCTGAAATGCTTGCGGATATGGATGAAAAAGTGAAAATGATTAGGAAGTGGTTGGCAGAAGCCAACGACAAGCAAAAAAGTTATGCAGATCGCAAACAAGTGCCTAGACATTTCTCTATTGGTGAGAAAGTTCTTTTGCAAGTGAAACCCCATAAAAGCTCAATCAAATTTGGTAAATTATCAAAGTTGGCTCTTCGATATGTCAGACCTTTTGAAGTCCTTGAGATTATCAATCCAGTGGCCTACAAAGTTGCTCTACCTCCAGTCTTGTCCAAAATGCATAATGTTTTTCATGTTTCATACCTAAAGAAATATTTTGTAGGTAATGACCACATTATTAAATGGAATTATTTACAGATACAAGAGCAAAGAGTGGTTGTGATCGAGCCACTCAAAGTGCTCGAAATGCGTAAACTTCGTTTATGTAATCGAGAGGTTTTGCAATGCAAAATTAAGTGGGACCAATATGGTGAGGATAGTGCCACTTGGGAAGACTATAATGACATCTATCAAAGATTTCCTTATCTTTTCAAAAACATTAATGTTAAACTATTAAAGTTAGTTTTATGTTAAAATTTTTCTTGGTAAACTCAATCATCAGGGACGATGATTCTTTAGGGAAAAGATATGTTACATCCCCTTTTTGGATTCAATATTACTATTTACTTTTTCTTAAATAGTACAGTTATGCGGATATGTTTTTAACATCATAGGAACTGATGATATGAATAGAAAAGGTTAATTTTATGAAATTATGGAATCTACTTGATTATGATCAAATTGATGTTATGAATTAAAATGTTTTTCGATATGGAAATGAAATGATTTGATATAAATATGTTTTGAACAGAATATTGGTGCATTGACCACAAAATTGTATGTGAGATTGTCAATGACAGGAATAGAAGGAACATGTTCGCCAGGAAGAAAGAAGAAGAGAAAGTATCTTTGAGAAAGAGAGAATAGACTCTGGAATAACCATGGGTGACTGCCACTGAAAACGCATATCACGTAGACAAACCTAGATGCTTTGAGTTCGGGCTAAGTCAAATTTAGTCGAGATATTGACGTCTATTAGAGTAGGTCTTTCTCCTTTCATAAGTCATCATTTAGAGTATGGGAAATCAACATTAGTGTTGTAATACTCTGAATCGTGTCATCAAATATGAATGACTGATTTATTGTTTATATGTTCTTATGTATTTACTTGTGGTCGAGTTGTAAGTCGTGTCTTGTTATTTGTTTGGCGCAAAAGATGAAATTGTGCGTAAGTCAATCTCAAGTCTTGTTTTGTGTTTGCGCTCAATTCGGCGTTATCGTCGTAAAGTGCTACGAGCGTATGCCGTAAACATCTTCTTGCAAAATTTGATGGATGTTGAATTGTTCTTTTTTGGGCTATTGTTGAATACTAAAGGGTTTAAATAATGTTTTAAAATCTAGAGACCATGGTGTGTAGTACCCTTGGTCATAAAGGAATCAGAATATGTAATATTTTGTTAAGTGTCATTTTGAGATAAATTCCTTTATTCTCTAATGATGTCGATAATCGGGCAGAAGCTCGAGAGGAACACACTTAAGCTCTTATTAAGAGGTCTTTTATTTCGAATAGTCTTTTGCTTTCATGCTTTAAAACCTTAAGATAGTCGTCAGCCTAGCCTTTTATATTATGTTAGTATTTGTTTTATATTGTTAACTGTTTTGAGTAGTGGACAGACTATTGAGTCTGCCAACCACCACCTCGCCTTCGTGGAGCTCCATCTTGGAGAGTGATCACAATTTGTGGGAGTGGCCAAACCAATTTCTGGTTGAGGTCGCATAAGGTGGGGGACATTTTTGCATGATCGGTTAGATTCCCTTATTTATAGGCATGATCGGAGAGTGGAGGTGACAGTTACTCCTTCGCAGTGAGCGGGGAAGATATAGAGTAGTTTGAGTCAGTTTTGTTAGGAGGGAACACGAAGGAGAAGTGAAAGAAAACTAAGCAAAGAGCAACAAGCTGAATGGCAGAAGGAAGATTGAACACCTTGGACGGGTCTGTGAGCAAACACTGGTGAAAAACTTCAGGTTCTCTTCACCTCATTCTTGTGCAGTCATAGTTTTCTATTGTGTTGTAATAAGTAATATCTTTCATGCATTTTGAAAGAACTTAGTTTGCTTAAAGGAGCAAGGTGTGAGTTGATACCACCTGAAAACTAGTGTGTTTTATCACTGTCTAAACAGAACCAATGAATTATCTCCTACACTGCACCGCACCATAGTCACACTTCTGAAATCATTGTAATATTTTCCATAGGAGTTAATTTGGTTTGGTGTTGGGGGCACTAGAGACTAGAAAATGGACGTAAAACATCTCACAACCCATACAAGCCGTAGTGGCAAAACATTTGTCGACAGAGAATAAGATCTCTTTGGACAGTCAAATACAATACCTTGGCTCTAACAAGTTTAAAGGCCAGCTACTACTAGAGTGAAAGACTTGTTATTAGTGAGAGGTGTAAGTCGTAACATGCAAGTCTTTACAATCATCCTTTCTTTCTGAGTTAAAACTAGTCGGTTGACCATGGCGAAGTTGTTAACCTAGCTGTGAGTAATAACAAGATTTAGATTATATGCTTTTGAAGGTAATACTTTCGCTATTGAAGTATTTAAACTAATGTTTTTTCGAGAAAAGACCTTATTGTTATACCCATTTATTATTATGAAGTTTTTACAAACAAGTATTGAGTCTTTTGTCAAGACTCAAGCTTAGGCTTTCATGCAATCTAAATTGTTAGAAGAAACAATATGACAAGGTTTTCTAATGTATAAATCAACAAGATTAAGCTATGTCGAAGACTTTGACACATCGAAGCAGTACATTGTGAGTGTTAAATTTTAACGTAGGGTTTTCAAACATTGTATTCTTTAAATTGGATTTTAGTGAAACCCTTCCAAAATAACAAAGTTGAGTTTAGTGTCCACTCAAGAGTGGATAATTTAAACATTGGGTTAACTTAGAGATCGTTGTGACAACGCGTAGCGTTATCCGAATAATCAATATGCTAGGTAACCAATCTTTTATAATGAAGATGGAGAGGTTTCCATGAGCTTGTAGAAAGAGAGTAAACCTCAATGCCATGCAATAATGCATGATGAATTTCAAACACCTTGAGGTTATCAAGGTTGTTATACAAAACTTATAAATAGGTAACTATAGGATTGTGATTAATTCGAGTCGAGTGGGGTGGGTGAACTTAATTCATGCGTTGATACAACGCTAATTATATTCAAATCCTTTGGCCAAGGTAATGCATGATCCTCAAGTGCATTGAACGTTCATTGTGATTGGATGGTGTAGCTTGTGGAGTGGTCATGCATGACTAGAGGGTATCTAGGGGATTGCATGATAACAAGTCACGTAGGTCACAACACCAGAACTCAGATGGCAAACACCATTGGTTATCCTAGGTCTATCCTCTTGAGTAGGGTAGGGCCACTTCCGGTTAGGAAGGAGTGCGGGAGACCGACGGTCTGTGGTTGGAGGTTAAGCTCCTTGAAGATACTTTCTCTTCTTTATTCTTGAGGATTGCCAAGACTTGAATTTGGATGGTCGACAATCGAGATGCAGTGACATTGGTAAGTTCCTATTTTGGAATTGTTATAAGTAACTTTTGATAACATATTGTTTAATGTTGTAGATGATTATATCCTCTTGTATGAGCTATAATTTCATGATTATTGTTAGTCGATGGATGAATTACTCGTTTATAGTAATTAGTAAACAAATTATTTTTCTGATTTATTCTTTAAAAAAAACTTATTACCTTTGGTTAAAACTTATTTTTAGGGTGAAATCAGAACTGGGTGTTACACCATCAAACATTAGCCTACAGGAACCCTAGAATAGGCTAATTAAGTCAACCTATTGAACTGGCTAGGAAGGGAACATTACAAATGTATCAAAATTATTGGCTACTCTTTTAGTCCATTTAAACTCTTTTCTATCCCATCTCATTGTCTCAGTTAGGGGTGCACAAATGTTACTAAAAATTCTTAATAAATTTTCTATAAAAACTTGTCAAACCATTAAAATACCCTACCTCTGTAACACACCTTGGTGTAGGTCACTCAATGATAGCCCTCACCTTCTTTGGATCACCCTCATTTGAGATAACAAATATTAGATACACAAACTCCTTCTTCATGAAACTACATTTATTCAGGTTAATTAACAACTTCTCTTCCCTCAGCTTCTTAAAAACTCTTTGAAAATGCATTAGGTCCTCCTCCAAAATCTTACTGAAAAATAAAGTATTTGTTGGCTTTAGGTTTTGTTTTGTCATTGATGTCAAAAAGGGTTAGTGTCACAGGTTGCTCACAGTATTGTTTGATCAGTTGCATACATGATCTTAGAGTAGTTTGATCAATTGCATACATGATCTTAGAGTAGTTTGATCAGTTGTAGCGATCAATATTGGAAATGATCAAGTGGCAATGATCAAGTGGAAAGTAACACAAGAAGTTCATTCAACCTTCTGAGATCATGTGTATGACAAGATAGTTAATGCCTTATATGCATTAGATTTTCTCCTACAAACATATGGATGGATTCATTGTATCATCTCTCTTCATATTCTAATTGAGACAGTCCACAGATCAGTATGGTAGTGTGATGATCATAGAGTTAGCATGATCTCCAAAGGTCTAGGATTATATGATTGATGGAAGGTTTCTCAAGAGAAAAGGTTCTGTTTATTTGCAAATGAACAAAGGAGATTTCATGTTGTATCATCTTCATTCTTTTGTTCTTCATTGGTTCATCCTTTTTAAGATCATGGGAATTGAATTGTCTTAACTTGCATCATGATATCATCTATAGAGTTTGTGAGATTCCTGTTGTTGTGGTTTGTTAGGGTTGTTGTTGAAGGCTTACGCCTTAAGACCTCTAAGAATAAGGATTTGGTTGTTTCAAGGTTAAAGGAGTTTGTATCTATAGAATCTTGCAGATGATCAAAATCTTAATGGTAAAAATTAGGGTTTGTCAATTTTGTTGAAGACCTAAACTTCTAAAGTCTAAAACCTAATTGTTGAAGTCTTGAAATCTAAGTTTCAAAGGCTTAAAACCTAGAATATATGACAGTTTCACTTTTCTTATAATCCTTCAGTGACTTACTATAGTAGGTGACAAGACAATTTAAGTCACAACTTAAGGGGTTTGGGACCGTGTAACATGCCACTTGTTCTACCAAATAAATTTTACTACATTTAAACCAAAAGTAAATAATTTATGATACTAAAAATAAGAGCAATAAAATTTTTCCTTCCTTTAAAATGATATGATGCACATTTGAAACATATTTCAAACTTTACCATTACATAATCAAATCACTTTTCAACATTACAAGTATTGAACATTTCTCATTTACAAAATTCCATAAGATAGATACAAAGTTACAAACAAGCTTCAAAGAGCTAACTGAAAATAGAGATACAAATGGTTTTGATGTCTATCTTCAAATCCTGGCTGCCAACTACATGAGGAGAAGCATCACTCAATCACTTTTCTGCTAGCCACAGACTAATTGCGGTCCCCCACACATTTACCAAACTGGTAAATGACCCTACCCTTCGACGAAGGGATTGGTATGGTAACCTCAAAGAATAGCCTATTTTGAGCAAGATGTTGTGTCCTACATAACTAGAATTGTCATATTATGGCTCCAACCTACAAGTATGATTATTCCTACCTAGTATTTAAACCTAGATCACAATGAACTGGCACTGTAAATAGTGGCTACTTACACTACTTTAGTGAAAGTATTCATCACCCCTAATTCGGAATGGAAGTCACACATTCGCCCATATTCCTAGCTTGATTTGGTATGACATCAATCTCTATACGAAGGTTATTCCCTTACCCATGGATCAAATAATCACAGCATTAACCCCACTTAACAATTCCAAGTTTACTATGATACTTCTACCAAGTTTGTAATATATGGTGTTCATAACCTAACTTTAACATTATAGCAATAGCTAATCACACTTAACTTAATATAGTGCATATTACCAATATAGATGCCAATCTCTCCTATGGAGATTAGTCATTCATTCATTACATAATATTTCCTATGTTACTTATATATATACCTCATAATGAACATATGAGAGAATACCCAATTCGATACAGAAAAGAAACCCAATCTTATTTCTAATCAATCAATCAAAAACATATAATCCTTTCAAACATAAAATGCACGATGGAGAAGAAATTAGCATGCCTGTAAATGCTATGGTCCAATAGATCAACTGGATTGCTTGATCTTATCTCCTCAAGCTACTGAATATCTCCTCCAATGATCGACTCACTTCCCCCTCTCTAGTTCTTACTAATATTCCTCACAACTCAAGACCAAAATAACAACACAACTCAAAATACTAACTCAGGAAAATAACAGTAGAATAACATAAGCAACTTTGATGGAGAATTGTGTGTCAAATGAATGAGAGAGCTCTTCTATATATACTAAAGTTTGAGCATGCCAAGGCTACAAGCAAGCTCGCAGATCTGCCACCACTCCTCCTTAGAATTTGACTTAGTAAAAAGATGCAAAGTCACAGGCAGAAGTCGTTGCATAATGAACACATAATGGACAGCAAGCACTAAACTAAGAAATGCAAGGTAACAGATTAAATTTAAGACTCCTTTTGGTTTATGCTGCTCAAACATGGCACCACATAAAACACCACGCCCCCTATTTACCTGTTGCTAGTTTGGAAAGAACTGGTCAAGTATTCTCACGTTGGGAAAAATAGTTACCAAGTGCTTTATATCAGCGCTGCCCATCATGCACTTTACGTGCTTTAACTTCCAAATAGTATACCTATATTCGTTGCACTTCCAATGCCATATACATAGTAATATGCAGCACTATAGTCTTATAGACTATATGTTATAGTCACATTAAAAATGTTGTGTATTAATCATGGTATGCATTTTGCACCATAGTCTTATAATTATGCGCTTAGTATAACATTTACCTTGGTTTCTAAGCTACTAGCTATGTTTAACAAGTCAATGCCATGCTTATCAAAGTAGCGCTTAAGGAAACATTATTCATATATAATCAATGCTTAAAACATTAACATGTATTATATATATATATAAGCTATATTTAAAATATCAATTGATATTAGAATTCACATATTTGTATTTGCATATTCCATTTACGTAAACCGTAAATGATTATATATATATATATATATATATAATCATTACTTGTAAACAACATAAAACTCATTAACTCACATATCCATCGATGATGTATGTGCATGAAATGTACATATACACACTTGCATAGAGATATCCCTCATCCAATCAATACTCCCATGCCTATGAGCAATATGTTCATAAGCATGCATAGATATGTCTATCTACATATACTCATGCATGTATTTTCTCGTATGTATGAGTTTATCGTGGACATGTATCTTCATTTGTGTATATATTCATTTCATGTTCATACCTTGTCAAATGCAATTCCAAACCTTATCAAGAAGACTCCAATTGACTCTCAAACTAAATCACAATCCTCATTCAAACACTCATAAAATCGTATCCAAATAAGCATTCAAGATCATTACCACATATTACTTAGCTTTACCCACACATACTCGACATAACCTAGACCAAGTAGGATAGTGGTGTGTGCTTGCTCAGTTTAGGCTTTCTCTAACATTTACCAGACCAAGTCCTTTTCCTGAGTGATAGTTCTCCTCGTTTCCAGAGGAACAATGTGTTCCTACATTCAGCTTACATCACCACAATAGTAGTTAGCTGATCTCAATATAATCATATGCTTTATACATTTCATAACTAGAATCCCTTATAATACATCACATTGCATCATTCAATCTTTCGATATATTCGGTTCAAGAATCACAATACACATTAATGCAAAGATTCACAAGCCATTCATTTATTCGAGCAAATTAACCAGTCGAGGTAAATAGTAAATAGTTAGAACACATGGGGTGTAACATATTCCCCCCTTGTGAATCATCGTCCCCGATGATTTTTAAGTATCAAGTATGACCATAACATAAACAAGACATTAAAAAAATATCATATTACAAAACATATTGTTCTCAAGAATTTTCAAAATTCATAATAACTTGCGGAAACTTCTACTTCATCTCAGCATAATCTTCCCAAGTGGCAGAATCTTCTGCATACTAATCCCATTGGACCTTGCATTGTAAAACCTCTCTATTACACAAGCAAAGATTATGCATTTTGAGCACCTTGAGAGGCTCGATTGTTACCACTCATGGGTCCTATACCTGTAAAGCATTCCAATCAATAACATGGTTATCCCTTGGAACATACTTCTTAAGATATGAGACATGAAAGACATTATGCATCCTGACAAGAGCTGGTGGTAAAGCAATTCTGTACGCAACATGATTGACTTCCTCTAGGACCTCAAATGGACCTACATAGCATGGAGCTAGTTTGGATGACTTTCCAAACTTTATAGAACTCTTATGGGCTTTTACTCTCAACAAAACCTTATCCCCAACAGAGAAATTCCTAGGAACCCGTTTGGCATTTGCATAGCTCTTCTGCCTATCATTAGCTTTTGTTAGTCTCTACTTGATAATCTTGACTTGCTCTTCCATATCTAATAACATTTCTGTCCCAAGACTTATCTTATCTTCTAGCTTATCCCAACTTATAGGAGTCTGACATTTTCTACCATACAATGCTTCAAATGAAGCCATATTTATTGCAAAGTGATAGGCGTTATTGTATGCAAACTCAACCAAAGGTAGGTAATCCTCCCACGTCTATTGTTGATCCATGCAATACATCCTTAGAAGATCTTCTAACACTTGATTTACTCTTTCCATTTGTTCATCCATTTCTTGATGATAGGCTGAACTTATGTTTAGCTAAGTTCCAAGTGAAGAAAACAAGGTTTGCCAAAATCTACTAGAAGTTACACGAGCATCCTTGTCAGAAATAATCTTTTTGGGAATTCCATGCAATCTAAAAACCTCTTGAATAAATTTATGAGCTATCACAAGAGCTCCATCTGTCACATTACCTGGTATGAAATGTGCCACTTTTATTAGCTTGTCCACAACTGATAGAATGGCATTGTGTTTATTCCTCGACATTGGAAGACCTTGCACAAAATCTATGCTAATAACCTGCCACTTACTTTCTAGTACAACATGGGGATATAGTAAACCTGCAGGATGATGATGTTCTGCCTTTACCCTTTGACATTCTAAACAACTTGCCACAAATCTTACAGCTCCCCCTTTCACTCCCCTCCAAAAATATAACAGCTTCACATCTGCTAACATCTTAGTAACACCAGGATGTCTTGAGTATGGTGCATTATGTACTTCCTTCCATACCAAGTTTCTTAACTCACCAGAATCAGGTACATAAATTCTTCCTTTATACCTCAATAACCCATTGGGTTCAAAGTAAAAACCTTCATACCTTTTATCTTGCAAATTATTTGAGAGTGCTTGCTTGTCTTGATCATAGAACTTGTCACCCTTGGATCCTTGCAATACTTGACTTTTGAGGTCAGTTTGGATAGATATCATTGAAGATATATGCCTTCTTCGACTTAAAGCATCAACAACTCTATTCTCCCTTCCCTTGATATAGCTAATGTTGAAATCATAGTCTGATATCAGTTCTAACCACCTCCTTTGCCTTGCATTTAGATTGGGTTGAGTAAATAGATACTTCAAACCATGATGGTCTGCTTTTTAATTCAAAGGGTTTTCCCAATAGATAGTGTCTCCACATCTGTAATGCATGAACCACTGCTACTAACTCCAAATCATGCGAGGCACAATTTTGTTCATAAGGTTTTAGCTTTCTTGATTCATAAGCTATGAATTGCCCTTCCTGCATTACCACTCCACCCAAACCTTCACCTGATGTATTTGTGATAACAACAAAGTTACCATCTAGATTTGGCACTTTCAATACTGGAGCCGTGGTCAACTTCTCTTTCAGGAGATCAAATGTCTCTTGACATTTTTCAGACCATTCAAACTTTTTCCCTTTCCTCTGCAAAGAAGTGATAGGAAAAGCTATTCTAGAAAAGTTTTCTACAAACTTACGATAATACCTAGCCAAACACATAAAACTTCTAACTTCAGGGACATTCTTTGGCACCACCCACTCAAGCATTGCTTTTATCTTAGCTGGATCAACTACAATTCCTTATGCTGAAATCACATGACCTAGATACTGTACTTCCTTCTAAAAGAAGGTACACTTGGAAAGTTTTCCACACAACTTATGCTCTCTTAACCCCTAGAGTACCATTTCTAAGTGCTAAAGATGATCCTCTTCATTCTTGGAATAAATTAGAATATCATCCAAGAAGACCAACACAAATTTATCCAGGCAGTCTCTAAACACGCTATTCATAAGGTTAATGAATGTTGCAGGTGCATTTGTTAACCAAAATGGTAAGACTGTGAACTCGTAATGACCGTACCTTGTTCTGAAATCAGTTTTAGATCTATGTCTTCATCCTTGATCCTTAACTAGTGATAACTTGACCTTAGATCAATCTTTGAGAACACTGTTGCACCCTGCATCTGATCAAAGAGATCATCGATACGTGGCAATGGATACTTATTCTTTATCATCACTTTGTTGAGCAACCAATAATCTATATGCAAACATAGTGTCCCATCTTTCTTCTTTACGAAGATCACTGGCGCTCCCCAAGGTGAAACACTAGGTCTTATTAATTCCTTGGATAACAATTCTTCAAGCTGTGATTTTAACTCCATCAATTTTGTTGTTGTCATCCTATACGGTACTTTAGATAAAGGTTCGGACCCTCAAATTATGTCAATGGAGAAGTTAAACACTCTCTTGGGAGGCAATCCAGGTAGTTCTTCTAGAAATACATCTTCAAAATCTCTTAGGATAGGGTATTTCTTCATATCTGTCTTTTCAACATCCTCCATCTCTCCATCCTCAGCTTCTTGGAGATCTTGGGGTCCATAATATTCCACATCATCTTAATTGATAAACTCTTTGTATTCCTCAAGTTTTTCCATTTTAACTGCAAAGAGTTGACAACCCTTCTTCTTTGCTCTATGCATTTGCACAACTGATATTTGTCGTAGCCTAACTTCTCTAGGTGTCCCTTGCAAAGATACCCAATTCCAAGATCATCTAGACATTCTATTGTTTTAGCATGATAGTAAACCTTGGCTCTATGTCTCCATTACCAATTCATCCCTAAGATGACATCATAAGATCCTAAAGGAGCTACATACAAATTAACTTCCACAGAGAAACTAGGAAGTTCAACCCTTGCTTCGAACAGACATTGGTCCACCTTTCCTCTTGTCTAGTTTGCATATTCCACAACCCAAGACTTTTCCATATAGCTAGCTCTCTTAGACACTTTACTAGCTACTCTAGGGGAAATAAAATTTTTAGTGGCACCAATATCTATTAAAACAAAGATGGGTATGCTAGATAAAGTACCTATGACTTCCACCAGAGTGATCTGATATTATGCTTGTCGGTTACCAACTGCAACATGTATCCTTTGTTGAAAGACATCCCATTTCAGTGGAAGAGGATTACCACAAGGTTGTGACCCTAATGGCTTATTGGGACATTGACTAGCAAAGTGATCTCCACCACAAGTGAAACATCCCTTAACCAGTCCCTTCCTTCCTTAAGTTCTTCCAGAGTTACCATTGTTTCTGGCGGCATTGCTAAAGTTATTGTCGTTATTTCCTCTTTGATCTCTCCTAGGCTCATTCTAGTTATTCTGAGAATCCTTTTCCCCTTGCTTTGGAAACCCTTGTACTTCATTTGACTTCCTAAAAGCTTGATTGGTTTGAGACCATAAACCTTTATGTTCTTCTCATGATGATTTGTGGCAGACTTAAGCTTCTGCTCTTGCTTAAGAGCTTTTTCATATACAAGATCCATAGTGGTAGGACCATGCATATCTACCTCCCCACCTGTCTGATTATTCAATCCCATGATGAACTTCCTAATACGAAACTTCTCATCAGCTTGATACATGAGTACATATCTCAAAAGATGTGTAAACTTTTCCCAATATTCACTGACCGAAGAATCTCCTTGCTTGAGGTTCTGAAAATCTGTGAGCGTCTGGTCATAGAAAAGTTGGGGTAACCAATGTTTTCAGAATATTTCAACAAATTCAGTCCAGGTGAGTGTAGTAGAACTAAGCCTTAGCTCCATCTTCTTACTCATCCACCAATTGGATGCTTCTCTTGATAACTGGAGAGCTCCCCAAATTGCTTTGGTAACTTCTGAGTAGTTTCTAATCTCGAAGTACTTTTCCATTTCAGCAAGCCAAGCCTCAGCTACATCCCCACTGGTACTTCCTTCAAACTTAGGAGGTGTAATTTTCCTCATGTCTCGGGATAATTCTTTATCCATTCTCCTCCTCTTGGTTCCTTCAGATCGTGATTGAGATTGTGATCCTTCATCCTCATTCCCACTAGCTTGTGTGTTGTCACAAGAATTTTCTCCTTCATTCTCACTATTAGGGACTTCATTAATAATAGGAACATCTTTATTGATAGGTACTTCTTTTCCCACTCTTTCTTTTCCTTTTCCTTTTTGTTCCAAGTTCCTTATTCTCTTTCTTGTCTCTTCCAACACTGCTAAGATTTGATCCAACTTAGGATCCATGTTTTCCGATTCTTGCCCTACTTCTTCACTTCCTCCAAGATTAGTTCTTGTATGAACCATTCTTTCCAAGAAAGTTAAATATACCTGTAAGTTTTTGCTAAGATTAGATTCTACGAATGTTTACCTAACGTTAATAAAACATTAAACATTTCAAATAGAAACATTTATTCATATTTAAAACATTTTCCATAAAAGAGTACATATACACAAGTTTTTGATAAAAAATAGTTTCTTTTATTTAATATCAATAAGGATTGAAATATCCTTAGATTTACATAGAATGACTATTAAGATAGTCTAATGGGGAGTATCCATCGGATTCACTCTCAGATACATAACTGAGTGGGGTGTATCCCTCAGATTCAGGTGCACAATTATCATCGTATGGATAATAACCCTCATACTTATCCTCAGACACATAATTTCAGGGAACATACTAATTTGGGTGAAGGCATGACTCAATGTCTCCATGTCACTTAACCATATGTCCTTATCATCATTTGTTCCCTCAATTATATGAACAAGGGCTTCTCTCTCCTTCTTGGCCTTTAGGTAGTGTTCGTTCCCAATGACTAACTTCCTTGCAGTCATTTTGAGATGCACCATCCTGGCACAAGAATTCCAAACATCAGACTCTCATAATGTTGGATGGGAAAGCATATTAAGCACATAGGTTCCAGAGCTAAACCTGGTAGCTCTGATACCACGTGTAACATGCCACTTGTTCTACCAAATAAATTTTACTACATTTAACCCAAAAGTAAATAATTCATTATACTAACAATAAGAGCAATAAAAATTTTCCTTCCTTTAAAATGATATGATCCACATTTGAAACATATTTCAAACTTCACCATTGCATAATCAAATCACTTTTCAACATTACAAGTATTGAATATTTCTCATTTACAAAATTCCATAAGATGGATACAAAGTTACAAACAAGCTTCAAAGAGCTAATTGAAAATAGAGATACAAATGGTTTTGATGTCTGTCTTCAAATCTTGGCTGCCAACTGCATGAGGAGAAGCATCACTCAAGTGCTTTTCTGCCAACCATGGACTAACTGCAGTCCTCCGCACATTTACCAAACTGGTAAATGACCCTACCCTTCAATGAAGGGATTGGTATGGTAACCTCAAAGAATAGCCTATTCTGAGCAAGATGTTGTGTCTTACATAACTAGAATTGTCATATTGTGGCTCCAACCTACAAGTATGATTATCCCTGCCTAGTATGTAAACCTGGATCACAGTGAATTGACAGTTTAAATAGTTGCTACTTACACTACTTTGGCAAAAGTATTCATCACCCCTAATTTAGAATGCACGTCACACGTTCACCCATCTTCCTAGCTTGATTTGGTATGACATCAATCTCTATACAAAGGTTATTTTCGTACCCATGGATCAATTAAACCAAGGATTAACCCCACTTAACAATTCCAAGTTTACCATGATCTACTTCTACCAAGTTTGTAATATATGGTTTTCATAACCTAACTTTCACATTGTAGAAATAGCTAATCACACTTAACTTAATATAGTGCATATTACCAATATAGATGCCAATCTCTCCTATGGAGATTATTCATGCATTCATTACATAGTATTTCCCATATTACTTATATATATACCTCACAATGAACATATAAGAGAATACCCAATTCGATACAGAAAAGCAACCCAATCTTATTTCCAATCAATCAATCAAAAACATATAATCCTTTCAAACATAAAATGCATGATGGAGAAGAAATTAGAATGCCTATTAATGCTATGATCCAATAGATCAGCTGGATTACTTTCTCTTATCTCCTCAAGCTGCTAAATATCTCCTCCAATGAATGACTCACTTCCCCCTCTCTAATTCTTACTAATATTCCTCACAACTCAAGACCAAAATAACAATACAACTCAAAATACTAACTCAAAAAAATAACAGCAGAACAACATAAGCAACTTCGATGGAGAATTGTGTGTCAAATGAATGAGAGAGCTCTTCTATATTTACTAAAATTTGAGCATGCCAAGGCTACAAGCAAGCTCGCAAATCTGCCACCACTCCTCAAAATTTGACTTAGTAAAAAGGATGCAAAGTGGCAGGAAGAAGTCGTTGCACAATGAACACATAATGGATAGTAAGCACTAAACTAAGAAATGCAAGGTAACAGATCAAATTTAAGACTCTGTTTTGGTTTATATTGCTCAAACATGGCACCACATAAAACACCACGCCCCCTATTTACCTGTTGGTAGTTTGGAAAGAACTAGTCAAGTATTCAAACGTTGGGAAAAACAGTTACCAAGCGCTTTCTATCAATACTGCCCATAATGCACATTATGTGGCACTTTACGTGCTTTAACTTCCAAACAGTATACCTGTATTCGCCACACTTCCAGTGCCATATGCATAGTAATATGCAATGTGATAGTCTTATAGACTATACACTATAGTCACATTAAACATGTTGTGTATTAATCATGGTATGCATGTTGCACCATAGTCTTATAACTATGCACTTAGTATAACATTTACCTTAGTTTCTAAGCTACTCGCTAAGTTTAACAAGTCAGTGCCATGCTTATCAAAGCAACGCTTAAGGAAACATTATTCATATATAATCAACGCTTAAAACATTAACATGTATTATATATATATATATATATATATATATATATATTATTGTTACTTGTAAACAACATAAAACTTATTAACCCACATATTCATCGATGATGTATGTCAATGAAATGTACATATACACACTTACATACAAATATCCCTTGTCCAATCAATACTCCCATGCCTACGAGCAATATATTCATGAGCATGCGTAGATACGTCTATCTACATATACTCATGCACGTATTTTCTCGTATGTGTGAGTTTATTGTGGACATGTATCTTCATTTGTGTATATATTCATTTCACGTTCATACCTCTTCAATTGCAATTCCAACCCTTATCAAAAAGATTTCAATCAACACTCAGAATAAATCACAATCCTCATTCAAACACTCATACAATCATATCCAAATAAGCATTCAAGATCATTACCACATATTACTTACCTTTATCCACATAGACTCGACATAACCTAGACCAAGTAGGATAGTGGTGTGTACTTGCTCAATTTAAGCTTTCTCTAATGTTTACCAGACCAAGTCGTTCTCATGAGTGATACTTCTCATTTTCAGAGGAGCAACCTGTTCCTGCATTCAACTTACATCACCACAACAGTAGTTAGCCGATCACAATATAACCATATGCTTTATCATTTCATAACTAGAATCACTTATAATGCATCACATTGCATCATTCAATCTTTCAATATATTTAGTTTAAGATTCACAATACACATTAATGCAAAGATTCATAAACCATTCATTTATTCAAGCAAATTAACCAGTCGAGGTAAATAATAAATAGTTAGAACACACAGGGTGTAACAGACTGTGAGTTGACCCCCCCCAACCTAAGGTGAATGGGTGAGCTGAGTGACTTTTTATTTTTGAAGTGCCAATATCAAATCCACGGTGTACATTCAATTCATCATGGGCACATAGATTAAAATCGAAGGTGGAAGTTTAAAGTATTTTCAAATGGCAACGGTTATCCCTGTGTGATTCAACATTGACGGGCATTTGGGTGTTCATTATGAAATGCAATTAGTTTGTTAGGTTTTGTAACTGCTTTCTTTTACCCGTAGTTAAAGAATTTCAAACTGAAGTGGAGGTTGATTTTCAAGTGTAATGTGAAGTGAGAGAAAAGGAAAATGTGATATTTTTGACAGATATATATTTTTATGAGGAACTTTATCTCTGATACATATATATAAAAATCAGTTTGACAGATGGTTTGTATGTGTAATGTAAGAGTAGTATGTTGATTGGTAGAGATTTGCACTGATATTGAAGAGAGATGGATGGTGTCATCATTAATAGAAGAAATGAATGCAAAGTATTTTGCAGAGTTTCATGATTTCATGGACATATCATTTTACTTTGATTATGTAGGTGCTTGAAGAGACTAAAGGTGATGTGATTTATGTTAGATTTCTCTTGTAAGTATATGTATGGTTTTGTTATGCAAAGATGAGCATTTAGATAGCATGGCAAAGAAGCATATTGAAGAGGGTTTTGAGTTTGCATTAGGTTCACTCAATGTGTAATGCAGATGTATTAGACTATCTATAGATGAAATATCTTCACACAGAGGAGGTGATTGAGTAAGAGTTATATAACTCATCTATAACCTTTGTTGGTATTGTAAACAGAGTAGAACTCTGTATGTTTATCTGTTTTGTAATTGAAGTGGGTGCTCTTGATGAATAGAGTTTGTGTTCTTGATGTAGGGATTGGTGTTCCTATCAGGATGTGATCAGCGAGATCCTTGCCAGTGAGGCATGAATGTAATCAATGAGATTTTGGTCAGTGAGACCTAATAAAGATTTTGGTGAGGTTGGATAGTGGTTTTTCCCTGTTTAGGGTTTTCCACTTTAAATCTTGTGCTATGGTTTCATCTGTATGATTCAAATCTTTGTGATGTCTTTGGCATGTCGATGTTAGTAATTGTTTTTACAAGGTTGATGAATGAACTAGTTTTATTGGATCACTAATTCACCCCCCTCTCAGTCATCCATTGTATTCCAACAGTATCATCTACATAAACAATGACAAATTTACCAAAAACTCTTTTAATACCTTGTTCACGAGCCGCATGAATGTGCTCAGTGTATTGGTTAGCCCAAATGACATGACTAACCATTCATATAGGCCCTCCTTAGCCTTGAAGGTTATCTTCCATTCATCTCCTTCTCTGATTTCGATCTGGTAATATCCACTCTTCATATCAATCTTCGTAGAGTACTTGTCTCCACTCAAGCAATCCATAATATCATCCACCCTTGGTAAATGAAATATGTACTTGATTGTAATTTTGTTGATGGCTTGGGAATCTATACACATTCTCCACGCTCCATCTTTATTTGGTGTTAAAACTATAGGTATTGCACATGGACTTAGTCTCTCCCTTATCAGTTCTTTCCTTAACAGCTCATGAACTTATCTGTTTAGCTCTTAATTCTCTGCAGGAGTCATTCTATGGGTTGCCTTAATCAAAAACTAGCTCCTGGTATCAAATCCATTTGGTGACTTATTTTCCTCACCGGTGGTAATCCTTCTAGTACATTATCAGAGAAAATCTCTCAAAAAATTTCCAACATATTTCAGACTTCTACTGGTACATCTTCACATTTCTCCTGGTTGATCTTAGGAATTAATGCAAATCACTGCCACTCATGCTTCATACCATCTAAAAATTTCTTGCCATCTACCAAGCAAATTCTGGCAGTAGTACATACATTTTCTTCCACCTTCAGAGCAAACTAGTATGCATCTTCTATGATGGTCATTATGACCAGGCTCAACTCCTCTTGAATACTTGGCATCAACCTATTAATGTAATGGGCTGTCTTCTCCTTGTTGGCCTCTGCATGGCCTGTTCTGATAATAAACTTATAAAACTCTTTTGTATACTCCTTAAAACAAACTTGTTACCTTGTTTCTATCCTTGCAACTTCTTCAACAACTCCAACTCATAGTCCATAGGAATAAATGACTTCTTTAGTTTGTTCACCATCTGATCCCACCTGGTAATCTTTCCTTTTCCTCTTTAGTTTCTCTCCAATTGAACTACTTTCCACCAAATATTGGCATGGCCCTTCAACTTCATTTTTGCAAACTTGACCCATTCTAGATCCTCCACCTCTTCATACTCAAAATATTCCTCCATATTATTTATCCAATCAATAAGCTCATTTGGATTTAGATCCCCAGAATATGTAGAAACTTCAATCCTAGGCATCTTTCCAATCTTCAAAATGGCCCCCAATAACCTAAATTGCTTAGGATCTCCTACAACATCTTGTTCTTCTTCGAATGGCTCTTCTTCTTTAGCTTCATCTTTGCTTTCTTCTCTTCTTCTTGGCTCAAACCCTCTTCGCAACTCCTATTGCAATGCATCAATTTGCTTTTGTAGGGCTCTAAAACCCTCTTCTATCAAAGCATTTCTCTCACCACCATAGTTTCTTCATGGAGGCATCTTGGTCTTCTTCTTTTCTATTCAACCCACAACCACAAGTCCTGGTGTAAACTGTAATGTCCCACCCTAGTTTGGAACAATTTTTTCTCAAACACCCATAAAGTTTACTAACTTCTAGTGAGCTGACATTCTGTCAAACACTTTTTGGGTTTGATGTTTTGTTGTTGTTGTCAGTGTATTTCAATGCATTTATGTTTAAGGGATCATTCAATGTGCAATATATAATAGAAAATTTCTCAAGAGACAACTTAGAATTGCATATAAATCTTACAGACATTAGATCAAACACTTGACAGGAATACCAATGAAGCACATACTAACCTTAACTCCACTAATAATATATTGATTTCAATGAGTATTTTTGTTATTACAATATCTAAGATACTAGAGCATGGGTACAAGCCAAATAATGAAGATCCATAGCAATATATTGATGTTGTTGCAAACTGTATGTTGTTGTAGCTTGTTTTTAAGTCCCCTATAGATGAATATATGAAGAAATCTACTTGTACTCCCTCCTCAATAGTTGGTCCAGCATACAATGACAATGAGAAGTTTGTTATACATAAGTAAATATGGTTGTGCAAAGCTTGGACAGCAATTCCAAACCTCCACGTGCAGCTCCAAAACCTCATACCCAGCGACCAACAAAGAAATGATGCTAAGAGGGTGGAATAAGCAGCACCAACGCTTCCATAAATCCCACATCCCTCCAAAAACAATCACACATAGCTTCCCTTGGCTCCAAACTCCTCATGCAACCTTCTGGCACTCACAAAAGGGCGTCATGCAACCATTCTAAAGACCCACACAACCATTGATATACTCAGCAAATACTTTCCAGAATCCTCCACAAATCACCATAACTCCCAAGTTTATCAAATAAATTTATTATTCGAAGAATCTCAATAGAATTTGCATAGTAAACCCTTCGCAACTAATAATCATCAAATTATCTAACTAGTAATCCTTTAGCACACTGGCAATCTCTGAATGAAATTGCTACAATGAAATCCAAGGGTTTTTTCCTCCAAACTCCAAATCTTCACTCACTGTCGATCCCTGGATGGAACCGTACTGTTGAAGACAGAGGGTTTTCGTCCTCAGCTTTAAGAAACCATTGGGTTTTCATCCTGCTGGTAAGAGTTGGCCACATGCACAATCTCGAAATCTCCAAAGGAAAATAAACAAACTTCTAAATATCCCAAATGAGCTAACACAACCTCCTTTTATACTTTTTTCCCACCGACCTTTCCAGAAGCTTTTATTTTTTAATTCACTTTTTAATTAAAAGTTCCTTTTTAGCTCCAAAAGACCTTTTTATCAAAATAATGATAATATTTGATTCACAAGGTCCCAATATTATGTGTCCATGATTTAAAACTTTTCATTCTGGTTCCAACGAGCTGTAACACTAGGTGCTTTTAAAATATTTTAAATAATATTTAGCGACCTTAGTAAAATAATTAAAATAAATTCATTAATACACCCATTTTGTGGAAACTGCCAGAATGCATCAGAATCGAAAAATGACTGCAGTAGACTGATCCCGATGAAGAATAATGATAAACGAAGCCAATCGAGTGACTTACTATAAATAGACACCCTCTCCAAGATTCTTGGAGAGCACACCCAAAGTCGGAAAACACCCTAAAAAGTGGCATATGAGTCCTCCATACCACCTGAGCTCAATGGAATAATCAAATAACTCCTCTGATAATGTTGACACACATCCACAAGGTGAGTGCCAACTGTAATGTAAGAGAACCTAAAAATGGGGACATTACAATCCTCCCTCCCCAAAGATTGCTTGTCCTCAAGCAATGCTTGCACAACACCAAAAACATTAGACTAAATTGAGCTACAACCATCTATGATCACAGGGTCCCACGTCAATCTCAGAAAGAACCCACTATGCTGATGTTGCACCACTTTGGTTATAGTTATATACTCATCATGCCAAAACCACATTCCTCTCTCCTATGACCCAATAATATATCCATCATGAAAACCCAAACTAAAAATACCTGAAAGGGCTGAAATCTATACCATGAAATATCTCCTGCCAAGGCATCTCAGTGAGGTCAATAACTGCAACCCTTGTACCTAACACGATCCAGGATACTAGGAAAGATAGTTCATGCTCAAACATAAAACATAAACCTCAGTATCTCTCCTCATGATGTCCCAAAAGTGAGACAAATCAATCCCTAACAAGTGGCTGGTATAGAATATGCCAACAAAACCAACTCTGAAATTAGCTATCCTAGAAATGCCTCTATGATCATAAAATGTTAACACATCATTGACACTTAATCTCCAAGTGTTAAAGAGGCGATTCTAAACACATCAACACACCCAATCCACTGCAAACAACCAAGCATTATCTAAATATATGCATACCAACACCATAAAATATCTGCAGTGACCATCACTCACCAAAGTGGAAACAAGAAATAACTAAACTGTGTCTAGAAAAACTCTCATAACCAGTTGCCCTAAAGCTTGCCAAAGCTCAAAAACCATTTTATCATAAAATGATGTCATCATGATCAACATGAAAATGCAAGGGTAGCAGATAATAATATGAAATTCCCCTAAAAATGTAGGAGATGTAAGCATGAAAATAGATGATAAGATTTCTCCTATAATCAAATCACCTCTACCAAACAACCTCAACCATACAATACTTAATTGCTAGTTGGAGACAGCCATCCAACTCATTTGTGTGCCATGCACTGAAGCCCTATGTAAACTAATTGGAAAGCAGACATCGATAACACCACTAAAATTTGGCTCACAACTCCAATCTTGTCTCAATGTCTCACTGTTGGAAACTACACTTGGGTCTCAAATCTTGTGATTAATTCCAATCTCATAACTAAAATTGGTAAAATCTCCATCATCCAACTCACAAAGTGGATTATCAAAAGTCATATCAACATCCACATCAAATAATGGATTACCAACAAACTGAAGATCATCCTCAACTCCAAACTCAAACTAATCCTCTTGTTGATCCAAGCTCTCATTTTCTAATTTCTTGGGGTAATATAATAAATCCAACTTCTCATGAATGCAATCAAGTTCTTCCACTACTTGTTTGATCACTATTGCTTTTTCCTTGTTGTCTTGTTCCTTGTACCGATCAACAGCCAAAATTTGATTTTTGGCATCTAGGAGAGACATTTGTACATTCTTCAAGGAATCCTTAGTTGCACTAAGCTCATCTACCTTAGCCTTAGTTTTCTTGTACAAAATCAAAGACCTCGTCTGCAATCTTGGTAGCCATATCTCTATCATGGATCATGTGTAGGTAGGTTGATTTCACTTCCTCCATAGTGCTTTTAACCTTATGCAAATCAACAAGGGAAACTATTTGCTCACAATGACGCCTTGGTGTGTTTTGAATTAAGTTCTCCAAATGCCTATGTGTGCCATCTAGTCTAGATAAAACTTGTACTTCATTTTCAGCTAACACCAAGAATTATGTTTTCCAATCATGAGCATGTAAGGACGGTGAATTGCTATTATGTTCCATGCCAAAATCAGAACTTTCATACTTGTCATCATTGTCTCCATGGCTGTCACAAGACTCATGTCCCTCTCCTTCACCATCTTGATAAAAATGCTTGACATTAGGATGAGGATCTAACTCAACAAGTTCACTAAACCTTTGCTTAGAAACAACTCCAAGCATTAATAAATCAGATTTGTGTTCAGGATCATCGTCAAACTTTTCAAAATTGGCGTCTTTAATAGCATCCTCATGGCATTCATTGTGCTCTAAGATTAGAACATCATCATGATCAAAAGGAAATTCATTCCATATAGGATCCTCATCATACTTAGGTGCCAACACACTTAGATCCCATGTGCTAAAGGGTTGATTGCTTTGTTACAAGAAAAAAATATTCATTGTGCTCCTTAAGAGTGGTTGTCTCTCTGAAAAAGGCACTCTCCAACTCACTAGTATGGAAATCATCATAAGCATCCCTCTTCCTAGGCTTGGTTTGGAAGTCAAACCAAAAGCCACCTAAGTTATCATTATTGGGATGAGATAAGGGATCATCACCATTAACTGATTTAAAGACATCATCATAATTACCCTCAACATGCTCTTCTTCTGAAGGTACACAAGTGATCTCATCTATCCAATCATTAGTACTAGTGTCATCAAAAAGGTCAATAGTCTCAAAGTTATCACTATATAATTCTGAATCTTAAATCAAGGATGTTGTTTTTTCAACTTCATTAAATATATCCTCAACATATGTTGATGCATGCACTTCAATGGAGTCATTTTGGGGCTCTGTCATACATACCTCTTGAGATAAGGCATTTTCTTCAAGTTCTATAGCCTCAACTATTTCTTTGTCCTCAACAACACTTTTCTGCAATAATTCATTTTCTTTATTGATCCCACATATGTGATTAGGTGTCTAAGCCTCTTGACATGTGCAGCAACGTTGCTCTCTTCTCATTTGGTTCTTGCTTTTTTTGGGAGATACTGTAACCTGTAAACCTAATGAAATCAATTCCTCTTCAGTCAACTAGTTTTTACACTTCTCAATTTTCCGCTCCACTATCATTTTTGAGAACTCATGAGCTATAAGTGAGACATCCTACTCCCTCCAAATAGTCAACAAGTCAGATTGCAATTGTTTGGTGATATCATCATCCTCATTTAAAATCAAGCACAAGATAGTTAGCATGGCTGCTTTAACATTGTCTGCATGATGTTTTCTGATTTTGGCAAAGAAGCATTGGAACATTTGGAGAATTAAATCATTACACTTAAGATCAATCAAAATGACACATGATCTGACCCTTGCCATGATTTCTAAAATCTTAGCCCTCTTTTCAAAAAAGGGGCTTCTAGTATCACCCAACCCCTGAAAGCTTTCAATAATCAGTTGTAATATCTCCCTCATTATGTCATCATTGTAGGGTGCTTTAGGAGCTAAAATTCTTATAATTTCACTAATGCAAGTGGCAACAAGTAATATCACATCATTATCTCTGTGTCTCAACATCCTTTGCTTACCCAAGGAAGGCACTACAGGAATCGTCGTTGCTCATATTACCTAAGAAGGTGACTGATCCACCATGTGCAAACAATCCTCTAGCTCCTCCAAATTGCTAAGAAGAACCTCTTTTGAACATTGCAGAGATTCAAGTTTCATCCTTGCATAGAAAGCCTTTCACACAAATTTTCTTCACTGAAAGATGCCATGATTTCACAATTGTTGAACATATAGTTTCAATCGTTGAAATTATGTTCACAACTGAAGATCTGAAACAAGATGTTAGGTTTCCAAACAGGCTAGCAAGATCACCGGCTTTGATACCATTATAATGTTCCACCCTAGTTTGGAACAATTTTTTCTCAAACACCCATAAAGTTTATTGACTTCTAGTGAGCTGACATTCCGTCAAACACTTTTCTAGTTTGATGTTTTGTTGTTGTTCTCAATGTATTTCAATGCATTTGTGTTTGGGGTCATTCAATGTGCAATCTATAATAGAAAATTTCTCGAGAAACAACTCAGAATTGCATATAAATCTCACAGACATTAGATCAAACACTTGGCATGAAATAGGAATAATAATGAAGCACAAACTAACCTTAACTCCAACAATAATATATTGTTTTCAATAAGTATTTTTATTGTTACAATATCTGAGATACTAGAGCATGGTTACAAGCCAAATAATGAAGATCCATAGCAATATATTGCTGATGTAGCTTATTTGTAAGTCTTCTGTAGATGAATATATGAAGAAATCTACTTGCACTCCCTCCTCAATAGCTAGTCCAACATACAATGACAATGAGAAGTCTATTATACATATGTAAATATGGTTGTGCAAAGCTTGGACAACAATCCCAAACCTCCATGTGTAGCTCCAAGACCTCATACCCAATGACCAACAAAGAAATTCTGCTAAGAGGGTGGAATAAGCATCACCAACCCTTCCATTAGTCCCATGTCCCTCCAAAAACACTCACACGCAACTCCCCTTGGCTCCAAACTCCTCATGCAACCTTTTGGTACTCACAAAAAGGTGTCATGTAGCCATTATGAAGACCCATGCAACCATTGATATAATCAGCAAATACTTTCTGAAATCCTCCACAAATCACCACAACTCCCAAGTTTATCAAATAAATTTATTCTTTGAAGAATCTCAATAGAATTTGCATAGTAAACCCTTTGCAACTAATAATCATCAAATCCTCTAATTGGCAATCCTTCAGCACACTGGCAATCTCTGAATGAAATTGCTACAATGGAATCTAAGGGTTTTCATCCCCAAACCCCAAATCTTTGGCTCACTGTCAATCCCTGGATGGAAGCGCACTGTTGAAGACAGAGGGTTTTCATCCTCAACTTCAAGAAACCATTGGGGATTCGTCACTGGTAAGAGTTGGACATAGGTACAATCTTGAAATCTCCAAAGGAAAATAAACAAACTTCTGAATATCCCAAATGAGCTAACACAACCTTCTTTTATACTTTTTTCGACCGACCTTTCCAGAAGCTTTTATTTTTTAATTCACTTTTTAATTAAGAGCTCCTTTTTAGCTCCAAAAGACCTTTTTTTAATCAAAATAATGATAATATTTGATTCTCAATGTACCAATATTATGTGTCCATGATTTAAAACTTTTCATTTTGGTTCCAACTAGCTATAAAACTAAGGTGCTTTTAAAATATTTAAAATAATATTTAGCGACCTTAGTAATATAATTAAAACAATGCCATTAATACACGCATTTGTGGAAACTACCATAATGCATAAGAATCAAAATCTAACTGCAGTAGAGTGATCCTAATGAACAATAATGATAAATGAAGCCAACCAGGCGACTTACTATAAATAGATTCCCTCTCCAAGATTCTTGGAGAGCACACCCGAAGCTCAAAAACACCCCAGAAAGTGGCACATGAGTCCTCCAGACCACTTGAGCTCAATGGAATCATCAAATAACTCCTCTAATAATGTTGACACACATCCACAAGGTCAATGCCAATTGCAATGCAAGAGAACCTAAAAATGGGGACATTACATAAACTACCTCATATTCAGCGATCTATCTACACACTCAAAAACTACTCTGATACCACTTGATGAGGGGGTAAATCCCAAAACACACAACAATACATATTGCTCATAAAAAATATGAATGTTCTTTTATCGAACTAAAAACAAATTACATTAGAGAAATTAGAATCAAATTAGAGGATGAAATCCTCAATAGGCTGCAACACATTACAGCTTCTTCCACTGAATTCTGGAGCCTTTTGTCTTTTGTACCTTCAAGTCTACTAGTGTTTTCTATTTTCCCTTCTTTTCATGACTCACCACTTTCCCCTCCTCTCTACTGCCAAAATATTCTTAAAAAACTATCGTAAATATCCCTTTTTGGTGCCTTCTAGCCAAAATTTCAAAATTTGTAACTCCCTCCAAAATTGCCCAACTTCTAGGAGCCATAACTTTTGATCCAGGTGTTTTATTGATGAACCATTTAATGCATTGGAAAGCTTGTGAAGAGATCTATGCCCTCGTAGTTTGCTCTACCAATTACTCCTATTTTTGGGGTTGTATGAGGCTTCTAATTACCTCAAAATTGACTTTGAATCCTTTTCAGGGGTTTTTAAAGAAACAAAAACTTTAATATCTTTCAACCCACCAATGATCTTTGGCCAATTCCTTCACCAAAGGTTATATTTATAAAATTTAGAGCTTTGAGTAAATTTTTATTTCCATACATGCTCAAATGCAAAATTTCTAAAAATAGCAGATTTCTATTTTTATACGGTTGGAAATTTTGAAGGTTTCAAGTCATTATTCAAGAAAATGGGTATTTGTAAATACCAAAATTGAAAAGAAGAGAAAACAAAACCATCATTTTTTTGGTGATGCAAGATTTCCCTTACACCACTGGATGCTCTTGCATCAGTGTTTTATTTAAGCAACAAGCATCAAGATTGCGAAAAAGAGGGTGGTGTTTCCTTATTAGCCTACATCTCATGCTTTTCTGTGATGTGATTGGGAACCCATACCTGAGCTTACTTTCATATCACACATGTGGCATTTGGTTTCAAGTTTTTTTGATCATATGCTTATCTTATTTTTCCATTGCTTTCCCTAGTTAAGGATAAAGTAAGTGTTGGGTTCATCATCAAGTTTGTTGTCGTGACGATGAAATCTTTCTAAAATCTTTCTATGTTTCACATAGTTATGGCAAGGGAGGATCTGGTATGAATGGGGGGTCTTGTCTCCCATGACATTTCCATTCCAGATTCCTCTCTCTGCTCCCCTTCCTCTACCAGAAGTATATATTTATAAAGTGGTTCTAGTTTCTCTAAGACTTCTTTTGATTTAGAAGGGCTATAGTTAGAGCTAGGGAATGTATAAGAGCTTTCCCATTTAGCATACCATCTGCAACATAGAGTTCAGCATAAGCATACCTATCAAGAAAAGAAGCATAAGTTCTTGATTGCTGGTACGTTATCTCTCGATGCAGCTTTGATTGAGGGGTAATTAGGCCCTACAATTCATGGAGTGAGTATGACGACACAATAATCTTTTTGTGGTCTTTCATAGAACCTCCTTAGATGGAAAACTAGAAATGAAGAAGTTGTTGCGATTTGACACCCCTTTCAACTCACAAGCCTCATTTCCATTTCTTCTTTTAGCCATCCTTCATGGTTGATACTATGTGAAGAAGGAGACTATGGTTCTAAAAGGGATGTTTCTACAACTTCCCCCTTCTCCTCTTCCCAACACACACAAGTATGGAGTTGAACTAAATTGAGATGATAAAGTTACACTAATTGTCCAGCTATTAGAAACAACCCTATCATAGGATTGCCCCATAAGTGCCAGAATGAATATAATATTTGCTTTGTGTAATTGAGTGGGGTGAGATCTTTTGCAATTGCAATCTATATTTGGAAGTAATAGATGTCAATCATTTGCATGAGATGAGCACTTCCTCTCCTTTAAATAGGGGTTATCATCATTGATAGAGGGCTTGGCCTCTGTTCATGCTTGCAAGCAGGGCCTGAAGTATTGAGGCTAACTTGGGTTATATAAGCCTTCAAGTTTCAATGTCTTTGATGTTTGATCTGTGTATGAGCAAGTCTAATTTATGTTGAAATTCTATAATGACATTGTAATCTATTTCAACAAATCAATATAAGACCACACTTCTATTCTCATTTTTACATTTTGTCTCAATTTTTATTTGAGCTCTTTAGGGAATTTGAGTAGTTCTTGGGTTCATATTTGTTGTTCTTTATGTCAGGTTTCAGTTAGTTTGTATTCAAGGAATGCAGTAAAAGTGTTTTCAACTTAGATTTGTTAAGTAGAAACTCTTTCTAGATTGATATATGAGGCATTTAGATTCATTGTGGATAACTAAGAATGGATTTATTTCTAAGAATGGGAGGGAATTGGGGGTCTAATGTTCTTGCGAGACAGAAACCTAGTCAATTAGACTCAACTGAATATTATGATGTACTTGGTCATTACAATTTTTAATCCAGATTTGACTCTGTTACTACAGGATTAGGCACCGATCTAGTAGTTGAAGCTAATACAAGCTTTTTGATATTAAATGCAAATCATTCATTTAGTCCTTATAAGTTAGTATAAGTTATATTGTGTTAGTATGCTTAAATTCAATGTTACAAATCTCTGTTAAATTTTGGCGATCTTGAATCTGTGAAGTAAATTTTAGAGGATTACACATATTGTTAGTCATTGGGTCATTGATGAAGCATATTGTTGCAAAAAGCCTCATCTATAGGGATTGTGAGTCCTTAGTACATCTTGTGTTGCATCATGACCTATCATGATACTGCCTTAATAATACACTTGTGACTAGTAATTCAGTAGACCAATGTGAAGACATGGCCTATGATAACCAACTTTAGGGGTGTTTTCACATATAGGGTTTGGTCGAGCTATAGTCAGTTTGCCTATCATCATTTTATGAAGGTCTCTAGGATTACTCTCATGAGCTTGGCAGAGCTCAAAGTGTAGAAGAGTTATCCCACTCTTGTCTAGTTGGCCTTTTCTTTCCCTCGCTTTGATTATAGTTGCGTTGCTCTACTTGGATTAACTTGAATTCCCCAAGTTTTGTCATCCCTTAGAGTTAAGCGTAGTAGGAAAAAATCGCAATAGAACAAATAATTCAAATTTGACTAAAACATTGGTTCTAAAATTTTGATATCAAATTCATGTGTTCAAAACAAAATTAAAGGGATGTAAATTTCATTGGAATTTATTCAAAACATTGGGTTAAACTTATGATTTTGAAGAGGTATGTTGTCATAAACCCTCTTAAGATCTAAAATCAATGGGAAACATCTAAAACACATTCATAAACTAGAAAATTAAAGGCAATCAAAATAGAGTTTAGGATTTACACAACTGATTGTTCAACATAGGTCTCAAAACCTTGTTTGTGACTCTTAGTTTTCCATCAAAGGCCCTTGAATGAAATTGCTACAAGCTCTCCTACTGAGTTATTTTGGTCAACTTTGAAAATTACAACTAAACGAAGACTCTTGAGGCTAACAACCTTTCAAGTAGGGGAATTATCACTGTTCCAATGTGTTGGCATGCCAAAACACACATCAAAAAAGTGTGCACAATGCAAAATAACATTGACAATTGAAGAAGTGACTTGTTGACACATAATATTAAAGTGTGTTATGTAGAATTGCACTAAGCAACGTCGAAAAGTGCCTTAATGTGGTTGTTGTCTAGTGTAATGTGAGTTTGATGTAATGATACTAAGAGATCAACCAATAGAGTGAAGTTGTGGATGCTTTATGTGCTCGTAGTCTTGATGAGAACTATAAGCTTCCAATATGGACACAGATGTTGCCTATAATGAGTGTAGAGCTATAGAGGCTAGCCTTCTTCTTCATTCTAACATTAGAGGTTGATGCACAAATTGTGTGAATCTAGTGTATACATTACTAACATAGGAGAAGATGCACCTAAGGAACAATCTAATGCTCCTATGCAAGTTGTTGTGGATATCATGGTTTGTGCAGGTTCCCCATTGAAGATGTTGTTTCTCTATCATCTTATGTAGTTTGAATGTTGAAGGATTTGGTGCATGAGAGATAAAAGATGGTATGTAGCTAAAAGATGTAGAGAGAGCGGCTTGTTCAACTATTTGACTTCAATGTTGTTGGAAGCTAGTCTTGTGACTAATGGATGGTTGGCTTAGTGGTAGGTGCATATGATCCAAATGAGTATACTTTCCTAGGTGTTGCTTGGCCTTCAATTGGAAAGTATGTGTGTTGGATTTATGCGTGTGCCACTATTTGGCTAGGGAACTTGGGACTCTCGAAGGTTCCTTTTGCATAGGATGTTGTTGTTATTGCTAGCCCATTAATGCACAACACACTATTGGGTAACATTGGAGTTCCTTCTAGGAATCATAATTAATGCTTCACATTGTGGGAGTTAAACCTCTTAGGGCAGGAAGTTGTGGACTACAGGTGGAGTGTTGTGCTACAAAGGAGTCATTTAGGGTGATATTAAAACTCAAACCCCTCAACTTTAGAGCATGTGGCAATGACTTACACTATTGGAGATGAGGCTGAGTCACCTAATGTAAGGGGTTTTATTCATTTAGAGAGGTTGATGAAGAACTTCTTTCATCTAGAGAGGTTGGTGAAAAACCAGATCTCCTTGGGAATTATTTTTCTTTGTGCTTCCTTCTTCTAAATAGTGGCGTGAAGAAAAGAGGAGTGTTGCGTTGCCTAAAACTTGGATAGATGCATCTGATGACATGCATCATGAGATCAAGCCTTTATGTTCTGATACTAATGATCTGATTTTAGTATGAGGATCAAAGGACATTTTTGTATATAGGTAAAGTTATAGCTAAGCTAATGGAGGTTGATTTACTTCTAGGGGAGAGTTTGAGTTGTGGAAGCATTCTTATATAATGCCATGGCCAAGGTGAATCAAAGACATGACAAAGGTGTGAAGAATATTGTCCTATATTCATCAAAGTGCAATTAATTGAAGAGGAATGAACATCTATGAATTAAGGATCAAGAAGGACTAAAAGAATAATTAGAGCACACTTCAATTCTAAAGGGACACATGAATCAAATCTGCACATGGCCATTTGCATGTTTGTGATCACCATCTTCAATATTGTTCATTGTTGTTAATCAGGCTCATCAAAGAGTTCGACAGAGGAGAATACAATCACCTATTGAGTTGACAAACTCCTAAACGGTGTCCCTACACATCACCTCAACAACTTCAAATATTTAGAAGGCATAGACAAGTAACTTTTCAGGTTCACATTTTGTTAGACCATTCTTGCATGACATAGATTAGTCTTACATGATAGATTATGTTTGTGGTAGTTGGGATCAACCCTATAGAGTTTACGTGATAGTCATTAAACTAAGGCAACTAATTTTCTAGGAGTGACAAATTGATTTAGAACATCATCAATGTGATTTATCCATCCTCAATTCTAAAACTAAGTTTACCTAACCACTTATTTAATTATCACATTTATTTTAATTCAATCATTAATCCCAACTTTCTCTTATCTAAATTAATTGTTACTTAATTACATTCATTTAATTAGCCTATATAAATATATATAAAGCAATTATATAAATATATGTAAAGCAATTATTTTCGTTATAGAAGGAAAGGAAGAGAAAGGATACCTGCCCACTTAAAAACACAAGGTCCACTCTAAAAAACAAAATAGTGAAGTAGTTTCTTAAAAAAAACCCGGTCAGATTCCAAGACAAAACCCAGAGATTTTAAAACATGAAGTTGATATGTTAAAAACCGATGCATTCGGGGAATACAAAGTTGTAGTCAGGGCGTTGAAAGCGCGCAAAAACAAAACTCTGTTTACAAGAAAACAATCGAACAAAGTCGTAGTTTTAGTCAGGAAGTTGAAAACGCGCAAAAAGAAAGTCTTCTCTCTGCAAGAAAACAATCGAATAAAAACAAACACCCACATCATATTTATTTGATGGGCCTGTGAGGGATATTTGAATTGGTTAATTTAAGCTCAAGCCTGTGCTGCGTCTACCTGTGTGTGTCTGCCATCCAAAATGGCTATTGGTGCTACCAAAATGGTTCTTGGCCTCCTTACGTTCGTCACTGTTGGCATGCTTATTGGTATGTACACGCATTTCTTTCTCTTCTTTTCCTTTCAAAAATATTATATGCCATTAGGTGGATCATTTTTATGTTATAAATTTGGGTGTTTATGATTTTTCGAATCTGGTTAGCAAGATTGAGATCAACCCAATAAATAAAATGGGCAATTTCAGAACTTAAAAAGGCGAGTGTTGTATGCATGAAGAATTGAAAACCTAAATGGGAATAAACTCAAATGAGTCAAGAGTTGGAAGCAATTATGATGTTTTAGAAATCGGAAAATTGGGGGAGGACGAAACATGGGTTGCCCTAAAGATGCTCGGTTTTGATGGGGAAAGAAAGAAATAATTGTTGGACCTCTGGTGTTGATTTCTTTCGCACTTTTTGAGGAGAATTAAGTTGCTATTTAGGAAAGGAACTTCAGTCGGTTTTTTTCTTTTCTTCAAACTTGGTAAATATAGGGTGAAGTTATGGGTCCTTCAGTCAGTCGTTTCTGTTTCTTGGTTAATATTGGGCGAGGTTACAAGGCACATTTATCGCACTATGCGGAGTGCTTGGATCGCTTTAGAACAATTTGTAAAAATAGTTTACACTCAGATGTATCCAAGATTGGTTATATCACAACCCTACCATATGTCTGCTGGAGTTATGTGCCACCTTATTGTGGTAGGTGGATGTGGACTTGGGTCCATCTTTTAGGAGTGTCCCCCATTGTCATTACACCACAACCCCTTGCACAAGTTCACTCAGTAATCTGCTTGCATTGTTGTATTAGTTTTTAAACTAAAAAATGGAGAAACATGATTCAAATTTAAAATGAACATCGTTTCCTTGAGAAGGTGCTTGGCTCATGTAGAGCCCACCAGGTTCTACTCCTGCTGGAAACGTTGAGGTATGAATATTTGTATTCCAGAAGGGATTAAGGGATGAGGTTGGTTGCAAGCATTGAGTGCTTTCTAGATAAAGAGTTGGCCTTTATACCTTGGCAGCTTAGCCCACGGAGGTTTGGTATGTGTCTGTTCTAACAGCTTGTGGGTTTGTTTCTCACCTCCAACAAATAAAATAAAATATTAAAAATAGAATGCGGAATTCAAATTACTTTAGGACATTTTGCATGAAGAGTGAAAAATCTATGTAGGCATCTGAAATTAGATAAGTGGAGAATGAGTGCAAAGGGGTAGAAGAGTTGTGTTGTGGAACTATATGGAAGTCTAGAACGACAATGACAATGATGGTAAGGAATCAACTATCAACACAAAAGCTGAAGAAGATATGATATCTAGTGATAACTTGAAAGAGCATGTTGCAAGTATTACTGTATTACTCAAAAGCTTGTAGATCAATAGAAAGCTTACAAACAATGCTCCTAAAGAAAATTCTAGCATTGGTGTACCATACCTCATAGTACTAGATGATGAGGATATTGCAGGCCTACAAACAAAGAGAAGCCAGGCTAAGTGTAACAACGACTATGACCTGGGTAGATAGTGCAACGCTAAAATAACAGTATTACATCATAACAATATGGACTGCCAGTGGTCAGATCGATGAAATTTATTGGATAAATGCCTTCCTAGTGACATTGTGGGGCATTGCAATCGAGTATATGGAGTTTGAGGAAGATCTCTTCAATAGTTGGGATGCATAAAGATTTTTTTTTAATATACACATCCACATTAGAAGCCAACTATGGAAGACCAAGAGTTACAACTTAGAATTGCACATTAGACGTCCCTATGGGGATTTGAACTTGGGTCTCTACAATGAGAACTCAATGTTTTAACCAATTAAGCTCAACCCCATGGACCATAGAGAACTTTTTCGGAAACTATTTCAAGCTTTTAAGAGATGACAATGAAGTAGTTGAAAAATTCTATCATTCAAAACAAGAGAACTTAGATTCAACATTTGAAAGGATTAATCAGAAAACTGGAGAAATCTTCTTCTAACAACAAGAAGAATAGGTACTTCATTGAAGGCCCATCACCAAAATATAGGTTTAAACTAGAGATTGTAAGGATGAGGCTCATATGTTAAGCTGTTCACATGATAACAATGACTTAAAAAATCAAGATTAACCAACTTGCCGATTCTGGTGTAGGGTTGGGTGCGAGTATGAGGTTTTGGTACACTGGTACGATGTTTTTTTCCTTGGGTACGATACAGTTGGGTACGGCTGTATATATATATATTTTGTGCGCATATTTTGGGTACAGTACAGTTGGGTACTGCTGTATATATATATTTTTTGCGCATATTTTGGGTACGGTACAGTTGGGTACGGCTGTATATATATGCACAAAATTTAATGAATATACATTTGATATATCAATTGATAGTTCAAAATTTCAATATTATGTCATATATCATATATGTCTAGGACTCTAGAGTCAAGATTCAAATGAAAATCATTACAATTACAAAATTTGAAAATAATACAATCAAAAATCTGTATCTTGGTCTTCAATCTTCATCAAACAGATCTAGATCAAAGTCATCGCTTGGTTCAACATCATTTGAACCACAAGCTAATGGAGTGCCATTCCCACTAGGTACATCATGTGTAGGAGCCTCGTCATCATCTACACTAACTCTGGCAAGCTTTGCAATAGATACATCCAAGTTGGCACACTTAGGAGTTATATCCCAATTCTTTGTTGCCCCTTCCTTGTAGTCAACTTCCTTATGTGATAGGATATGCAAGTTGGAATGGATATAGACCAAGTCCTCTGCTTGTTTTGCAGCCAACCAATTATGCTTCATTGAGTGGATATAGGAGTATGTACTCCAATTCCGTTCAGCTAAAGAACTTGCAACCTGTTGAAATTGGAGAGAAAGTCAATACAACTTAAAAATTAAAAATGCAAAAGAATGGTAAGTACTAAGAATGTTAAAAAAAAAATGCTTACTTGTGATAGAACTTTGATTGCAAGAGGCTAGAGGAACAAATAACCTTGCCTGTGGAGGTGCCACCATGTACGAGCATCTTCCTTGTATTGGTCTCGAAGAGCACAAATACTATGTTCTCGTCTTGAGATGAACTTGCCAAAATCTTTCCTAACATTGTTCACCACTTCTGGATATGAGAAGGTTCTTCAGAATGCTATCTTGTACCCATTAGCAACTTCACTATCTCTATATGGTGCGGTTCTCCCTGAAAGAAGGGCCTTCATGAGCCCTTCTTTCACCTCTTCATCATTAGATGGAGGCACTCTCCCAGGCCTTGCTACATATCATTTGGGATTTAGAGTGTAGGCTTCCATATGAAGCGCGGTGTTCATAGTGTTTCACTGCCATGTCACAATGGGCATAATATGCTTCTCATAAATCCCAAATTGGGGTCCCCGTTATGAATGGCTTGCTTCATCTGCCCAAGCATGCTGTCAAATGTCTCATAGATCTCTCCAAGGCTAGGAGAATTTATATCAACATATCTTATGACCAACACATGTGAGATGAAGGAACAAACAAATCTGCAAAGAATGAAAATAATTTACAAGTTAGAAACTTAGAAACAATAAAATCAGAAATTTAATAATAAAGTCAGCAATTCATTAAAAGATAACAATTTCTTACCTCACTGTGGACCACCAATCATTGTCAAGGATTTTTTGTTTCACACTTTTTCCTTTAGTTGTGCTTGCCTCTGGCCATCCACTTTGAATTAACCACCATTAATTGTAGAGGCTCTTGCACCTCAATCATCCTTTCCAACAAAATAAAGTAGCTGACATATCTAGTATCCACGAGCTTGAGGAATTCCTTCCTCAAAATAAACAAAGCAAGTAATGTGTAATGGTTGCAAATGAGCTTTTGAACAACTCTAGCTTCTGACACCATTGCCTTCACCCAATCTATCTTCCCAATGTTTTTCAACGCATTGTTCAACACATGGACACAACATGGGGTCCAAAAATGTGCTTTTAAGCATCCTCCACCATCAAGCCAGCTAACTTACATATACGGGCTGAATTAGTTACTACTTGTACAACATGAGAGGGCTCAACCTCTTCTATGGCACTTTTCAAAGTCTGAAATTGGAAGTTTGCATCCTTCCTCTTCCTTGAACAATCAATAGCTCTAAGAAAATAAGAGCCAACTGAACATGTGACAATGACATTGACGAGTGGTTAATGTCTAATACCGGTCTACCCATCCACGATGATAGAGCTGCCATCCCTTATCCAAACTTGTCTCATCTCCTCCATCAGTATATTCACCTTGGAATACTCCTTATCAAGGAGGAAGGTGTGTAGCTTATGTTCTCCAGGGGGGACAAATGAAGGACCAACAAGTGTATCTTTGAACATTTCTTTAAAATATGGAGAGTGTGCCACATGAAATGGTATGGCATTGACATAGAAAAATTTGACAATAGAAGACTTGGCCACTTCTTGTGATTGTATATTAAACATGGTTGCAATACTAGTGGACCTTTTCTTTCCTCTTTGACTTTCAACATCTATAGATTTGGTAGGCAATGACACACTAGGCTATTGATCCGTACTAACCCTAACTAATTGTTAATTAAAAATTTCATTTCAACAGTTGCAATGGTCCGTGCTCGTGACTATTGGGAATAAATAAATACTACTTCCTTTCCAATGAAGAAGCAGGCAGAATTAGGCACATATCTCTCAGCGAGATTGTCAGAAGACTCCAACACTCCTACAACACCTGTAGGTGAGCAACAACACCTGTAGGTGACCTGCTCACTAGGTGTTGTCATCTGGATCTCCAACAAAATCCAGATCAATGGTATCAGAGTAGAAGAGATCGTGGGAATGTTGTTGCAAAAAAAAAAGAAGAGCTATAGCAGTTTTAAAAAATAATAATAAAAATAAATAAATACAGTGAAAAAAAAAGGATGCCAAGATAAAAAGAGGAAATCACATCCACAGTTAAATAAAAAAAGAGACTGTTGAAAGACAAATAAAAACAATAGCTTGTAGTTGAAATTTCTGCCAAATAAACATTGATAGATAATAATAATAATAATAATAATTATTATTATTATAATCAGTGCAAAGCTAACTTTAGTGAATGAGCAACAACGGAGCAGCAACAACAATACGTATTACTTCTAACTTTCTCAATACAGTAAGGAAGCAGATACAAAATTAACTGATACTAGAGCCTCTTTCACCCTTGTATGTCACATCGTACGAGGTCAGGCTATCAAAGATTGGGTTTAGAAACACAAAATCCTTCAAACTATCTTCCTTCGAGACACACACAACCAAAAATGGCGGAAGAACATGGAGATTCATCTGGTACCTTAAAAGTTATGGTCGAAGATGCTTTAAGAAAACAACGTAAGGAAATAATGAGCTAATTTTTGCAGTTGCTCCAGCAAAATAGAGGAAATCAACAATAAAAAAAATAGAAATTCCATTTGGTGGTCACACTCCTTTCAAAGTACAAGTGAATTTTAATGTCCCAAACTTCGAAGGAAAAATCGATGCAAATGCTGTAGATGATTGGTTATCAAAACTAGAAAAATACTTTTCTGTGAACAACTTCTCTGATGCTTGAGAAAACAACGTAAGGAAATAATGAGCTAATTTTTGCAGTTGCTCCAGCAAAATAGAGGAAATCAACAATAAAAAAAATAGAAATTCCATTTGGTGGTCACACTCCTTTCAAAGTACAAGTGAATTTTAATATCCCAAACTTCGAAGGAAAAATCGATGCAAATGCTGTAGATGATTGGTTATCAAAACTAGAAAAATACTTTTCTGTGAACAACTTCTTTGATGCTTGAGAAGGTAACCTTCGCCCTCCTGAAAGCTGAACACCATGTGAAACAATCATGGGAGACTAAGTGGGCATCCAGAGAACTCCTTGATTTGGATGAAAGCCCCATATGAGGAGATTTTGTGGAACACATCAAGGAAGAATATCTACTTGAAGATGCATATGAAGAAA
The DNA here is from genome assembly GCA_027924645.1 of Cunninghamia lanceolata. Lineage (NCBI taxonomy): Eukaryota > Viridiplantae > Streptophyta > Pinopsida > Cupressales > Cupressaceae > Cunninghamia > Cunninghamia lanceolata. The sequence goes on along the minus strand of BSBN01001410.1, from coordinate 599,238 downwards.
CATATATGTGGTGGCAGTTGCTTTGACAGAAAAAAGATCAATCCGTTCAAGACTACACCAATACCTTCCATGCATTATCTGCCAAACTTGGCATCCAAGATACAGAGAAACATTGAGTTTTGAAGTATCGTAGTGGACTGCACCGATATATTCAAACTGAGATGGCTGTCTTAATTGTTGAGACACTAGGCACAACCTTATGCAACAAAGATTGAAGAGAAATTCAAATCAAAAGGCGAAGGCAATAACAAGTTTGTAGGAAAACAATCCACCAAGGGATTCTCCTCACAATCATCAACATCAGATCAAGGTGCTAAAAAGATACAAAAAGACACAAGCTTCTGGTGTGAAATTCATAAAAGTCCTTCGCATAACACTAAAGATTGCCAAGTTGCTAAGACACTAATGGCGGAAATGCGTTAAGTAGAGAAAGAAGCTAATTTGTTACCTACAAACCCTTTTGAACAGAAGGATGGTGAACATGTCATTGAGGCAGACCCTTATGCCATGGTTGCCACTGCTAAAATCTTGCCTCACGAAGATGAAGAATGTTTGTTCCATTCATAGATGTGGGTGAATGGAAAAGCCTTACATTTCATTGTTGATAGTGGGAGTCAAAAGAACTTGATCTCTGCTGAGACTGTCAAGAGGTTGAACTTACGTACAACACCCCATCCACAATCATACTCTATGGTTGGGTGAGCCAAGGGAGAAATATTCAAGTGAGTAAGCAATGTTGTTTATCCTATTCCATCAAACCATTCGATGATGAGGTAATCTGTGATGTGGCACCTTTGAATGTATGAGATGTACTATTGGGACAAGCATACATGTACAAGCGTCATGGATTCTATGAGTCCAGACCTCACATTGTTATTGTTAAGTGAACGAAAGTATCGAATACCTGAGGTAAGTCCTACAAAATCTGCATCTCTATTAAGTACAAAACAATGCACGCGTTTGATTGCTCCAACTAGAGCTCTTGTATCAATGCTAACAATTCAACCTGAGGAGGCAAGGTCAGTCATAGCTTGCACTCATACCAAAACAGTCACTACCACCATTCAATAGAAGCCGATGGGTCAAATATTGACAAAATATCAGAATGTATTCACCTCACCTACAGAGGTTCCATTACATTGTCAAACAAGACATTCAATTGATATAATCTCAAAAACACCATTCCCAAATGGGCCGTTGTATAGAAAATCAGTTTTAGAGAATGACAAGATCAAGCAACCAACTCAAGCATTAATTCAAAAACGACATGACCAACATCGTACGTCTCATCACTTTTCGGTTGATGACAAAGTTTGGATTCATCTTTAGAAGGATTGCTTTTCAAAACCTAATAGGAAACTTTGTCTTCTTCGATCTAGGCCACACAATGCCCTCAAACATATTTAAACTTTTGACTTGAATCCTAAGACTACTGTTCCATTTACCGATGACAAGATTATCGATGTCCTTGTGAAGACACTAAAACAACAATCGATTCCTCTCTATCGTGTGGTTTAGGTAGGCCAGTTACCTCGTCAGGGCAAGTGGTTTACAAAGGAGAACATTGTACTACACTTTCCTCAATTGTTACCGAACATTGATGCAATGGGGCCCATTGCATCTCAAGGGGGGAGGAATGATCTGAACTAACCCTAACTAATTGTTAATTAATTATTTCATTTCAACAGTTGCAATGGTCAGTGCTCGTGACTATTGGGAATAAATAAATACTACATCCTTTCCAGTGAAGAAGCAGGCAAAATTAGACACATCTCTCTCAACAAGATTGTCAGAAGACTCCAACACTCCTACAACACCTGTAGGTGACTTGCTCACTAGGTGTTGTCTTCTGGATCTCCAACAAAATCCAGATCAGCTACATAGACTTTATTGGCACTCCTTTATTTCTTGCATCACCCTCCATGTGCAACTTAGTCACCTCGGCTTTCTCAGCTAGGGTTATTTTTTCACATGCTTTTATGCCTTGTCGAGTTATATCCAAAAGATGAGAGTAAGCTCTTGTGTAGTTGCCTCTATAGTCCTTTTTGCACACATGACACAACGATACTCTTGTTACAGGATTCAGTAATTGAAATTATATTACAGAATGTTATTGTATATTACAAAGGAGAGCAGAAGCTCTATATATAAGATACAATGTCTAAGAATAGACAACAGGCTGTATAAAGCAAACAACGAATAAACATAAAGCAAACAAAAAAAAAGATAAGCAATATCGACCATTATAACTAACTGTAGTTTAATATCCTCCCATAATGGTCGATCTGTCAACTATACCAAGATGCCCCCGAAATTTGACAAACTTATTCGGGCTCAGAGATTTTCTAAGAATATCTGCAGTCTGGTCTTCTGTAGGAACATACTGCAACACAACAGATCTGTCTTCAACTAGCTGGCGAATGAAGTGACAATGAAGATCAACATGTTTTGTCCGTTCATGAAAGACAGGATTTTTGGCAAGTTTCAATACCCCTTGATTGTCACAATACAAGGGTGAAGGCCTGGTTGGAGACATTTGCATGTCTGAAAGCATCCGTTGAAGCCAAATTGCTTCACAGGTTGCTTTAACAGCTCCCCGATATTTAGCTTCTGTCGAGGAGAGAGCCATTGCCTGCTGCTTCTTGCTAGTCCATGTGATGGCACCTGTTCCCAAACTGAAAACATACCCAAAGGTAGACTTTCTGTCATCAATCGATCCTGCCCAATTTGAATCTGTAAAACCAATTAGTTGAGGGTTTGCACATCGGCCATATAGAATGCCAAAGTCAGAAGTACCTTACACATATCTCAACACACGCTTTGCTGCAACCCAATGTTCAACGCTAGAAACTGTCATGAAACGAGAGATGTAGCTAACTGCAAAACTAAGATCAGGTCTAGTGGCAGTAAGATAGATGAGACTGCCCACTAATTGCTTGAATACAGGAGAGTTTGAATTACCTGAGAATTTCAACCCTTTTTCCATGGGGGTAGAAGTAGGTTTGCAGTTTGCCATCCGGAATTTGTCCAACAAACCTCGTGCATACTTTGACTGAGAGATGAAGATGCGGTTAGGATGTTGCCAAACCTCAATACCTAGGAAATAATATAGGAGTCCCAAATTGGTCATGTCAAAAGTTTGACTGAGATCGTGTTTGATCCCCTGAATCAACTGCTCAGAGCTGCCAGTGATAATTAGATCATCGACATAGATAACAATGTAAAGACTATCATCAGCATATTGTTGGACATACAGATTGGAATATGAGGGGCTCCTCTGAAAACCACGATCCACGAGGTACTTATCAATCTTGATGTACCATGCCCTTAGAGCCTGTTTGAGGCCATAAAGAGCTTTTACCAATTTGCACACTTGGTGTTCTTTGCCCGCAACCTTGAAGCCAGGAGGTTGCGTCATGTAGACTTCTTCCTGTAAATCGCTGTTGAGGAAGGCGCTCTTAACGTCCATTTGATGGACTCTCCACCTAAATTGGGCTGCCAAAGCAAGAACAAGCCTAATGGTACTCATTTTGGCTGTAGGAGCAAAAGTCTCCTCATAGCCTTATATTTGTCAAGAGTCCCATCAACCTTGTATTTGACTTTGTATACCCATTTGCATCCAATGGGCTTCGTCCCAAGAGGGAGATCAGATAGAAACCAAGTATTGTTCTTCAGAAGACTCTGGTGCTTAGCATCCATAGCCTTTTCCCATTCATGTACACCTTTGGCCTTAGAATATGTTTGAGGTTCTGAAATGCTGTGAAGATTGGCCATGAGAGCAAAATTGACAATATTTTGCTGCTTGCTCTTCTTCCGAGCAGATCTACCCTCGATGAGTTTATTATCGTGAAGATCACCAATTGTTTTGGCCCACCATTTAGGCTGGAGAGCAGATGAACCAATATATGAAGTAGGTGCATCAGTTTCACCAAGAGGGGCAGGAACAAGATCAGGAACACGATCAGGAGGATCCAGAATATCCTGAGGGGCGGGTGCTGGAACACTATGCTGCGATGTGGGCAAAACTGTAGGAACCCTCCCATCAGGTGGAGCGAAAGGAATGCGAACTTCGAAATTTGAAGCCTCCAAGGGCTGATCCTCAGTATGAGTAGATGAAGTAGATAGCAGAAAGGGCCCAATAGTCTCATCAACAACTACATCACAACTGAATATGAGACGATCAGTATCTACATCAATCAGTCTGTAAGCCTTATGATTTTCATTGTACCCCGTGAACATGAGTTTCTGGCTTTTGGCGTCTAGTTTAGTGCGCTTGGCATCTGGAATCCAAACATGAGCAGTGGAGCCAAAAATTTTCAGATGGTTGACGCGAGGCTTACGCCGAGATCAAGCTTCCTCAGGAGTCATCTTTCTGACGGCATAGGTGGGTGACTGGTTCAGAAGATAGACAACAGTGTAGACTGCTTCAGTCTAGAACTTCTTAGGAACACCTTTATGTTCCAACATAGAACGTGCCATCTCTGTAATAGTGCGATTGCGATGCTCAACAACACCATTCTGTTGAGGTGTGTAAGGTGTAGTAAGCTGACGTTTGATGCCATGTGCAGCACAGAATTGAGTGAAGTTGGAGGAGCAAAACTCCCCCCCATTATCAGATCGAAGAGAGACGATTGAACAACCTGACTCTTTTTCCACCAAGGCTTTGAACTGTTGAAATGTACTAAGCACATCGGATTTCCTTTTTAAGAAATACACCCACATCTTTCTGCTAAAATCATCAACAAAAAGAAGAAAATATCTGCACCCAGTAACTGAAGGAGTGTTCATTAGCCCACATACACCAGCGTGAACTAACTGCAAAACCTTGGAAGCTTTCCATTTGTCACCAGTAGGAAATGGAGTCTGATGTTGTTTGCCAGCTTGACATGCGTCGTAGACGCCAGGAAGTTGAGCCTAAATTGCTGGAAGACCACCAACCAGACTCTCCCAAGCTAACTGAGAGAGATAGTGGATGTTGAGATGCCCATAACGCTGATGCTAGAGTTTACTGAGGGACGTGCTCCTGGCTGCCAAAGCTTGCTCTGGAGAATCACCAGAATCCACTAGTCTATATAGACCATGATCCTCAAGAGCCTGAGCAACAGTGGTGCGTGTCTCACGGTCCACTATGCTGCATGAGTGCATGCTGAAGACAACATCCAGATGCGGTGAGTGTCGCATGATCTAACTGATAGAGAGGAGGTTCAGCTCCATGCCAGGTACGAAGTAAACATCGAGAAATATCAATTTTCTCCTACCAGACTGAATCTGCACAGTGCCTTTTCCGACAATAGTATATTCTTCGCCTCCTCCAAAGACGACAACGTCTCTGAATAGCATGTACTCAGTGAACCAGTCTCGCCGATGTGTGAAATGTTGGGAAGCACCCGAATCAACGTACCATGCAGAGGTTTTGATGTGATCGGCGGAGCGTTTAGCCATAAAGGCATAAAATGCAGATTCCTTTCGTGCAGTGTGCGCAACATTAAAAACAAGATATCGGAGAATAGACACCACCCAGGGGGCAAAAGTCTTAAAACATGAAAATGGACTCGACAATCCGAACACGGAGTTCGAGATAGAGCAAAAAAATTTCTTCATATCTGTTGGTAACAAGGGAACCCAAAACGCCACTGAGGAAATCGTAGCCGGAGGAAAGTGAACAGTGATCGGAGAATGCCCGATGAATCCGCCAAAATGCTTGTCTGAGAAGATTTTCCTCCAAGTGGCTACTATAGAAATTTTAATATGGGTGCCATCCAACAGCAAGCTTAAAAAAAATGATGCTATGGAAAATCGCGACCTTGGATGAAAATTATCCAATGCCACACTAAGTCGCAGAAACACTAAAGGGTCAGAAAAGCATAGAACCAAAAGATGAAGTTGCGAGTAGAAGTAGTCTTCAAATGCCGAATCAGACAACGACCTCAACCCAAGGACAAATCGCGATACTTCATAAAATGATTTCTTCCAAAGACGTGGATATTCACGACGACTTCAAAGAGCCCCGCGCAACCTTCAGAGGGCATAACCGTCCACACCAGAGAAATAGCGACGAAAAATCGCGACTGGCACAAAAGTCCCACCTAAATAAACCAAAATGCGACCTTCTCAAAACCAGAAAACCTTGCCAAGGAAATCACAATCTGGGTGGTGAGGGAAAAATGCGAAACTCATAAGTCTGCGATTTGCAGAGGAAAAAAATGATCCGTACGTCGTACGGACAGGCATAGGAGCCGAATGGCTCTGATACCATGTTACAAGATTCAGTAACTGAAATTATATTACAGAATGTTATTGTATATTACAAAGGAGAGCAAAAGCTCTATATGTAAGATACAATGTCTAAGAATAGACAACAGGCTGTATAAAGCAAACAGCGAATAAGCATAAAGCAAACAAAAAACAAGATAAGCAATATCGACCATTATAACTAACTAACTGTAGTTTAATAACTCTACTCGCCCCTAATTTTTTTCTTGTCTTTGTCTATGGCTGTTGCAAATTGTAAAAGAGGTTTTTTGGGATTAAATGGGCCCTTTGCATAAGTTTTTAATTGTTCAGAAGGGCATTCAAATGGGTTATTTGAACTAATTGTCCCTGCAACACTCTCACTCTCTAAAGAATCTCCAACATTATTTCTAATTCTACTACCATGGGCTCTTTGTTCAATTTGAATTTCTTCACCCTCACTACCCTCACTGCTGCTCATTATTATTTTTTTGATGAAAATGCAAATGACAACTGCAAGTGCAAACATAGAATAAAAACAAACATAAAAACTCTGCTAAGTATTTGAAACTTTGACAAAAAACAAAAAAAATGCAAAAGAATTTGTTAAAATGAACAATAGATAGTGAACTTACCTCAAATGATGTAAATTGGTCCTCTTTTGCCCTTTTTTCACTGTTATTCTCTTCTTTGAGTTGTTTTCTCACAGCTGTGCTATTTCTTTTTTTTTTTAATAATTTTGTGTTTTAAAAAAATAAAATAAAAGTTTGACATGCTGGGCTGTAGCTGCCCCCTGCTGTTTCTTGCCAGTTGAAACGTTTGAATGTCCCCTATAGGGGATAGGTCAATGTTTGTAGGGGACGTGTCCTTGGGTACATTGGTTTTTATACATTATAAAACATCAACTTTGTGGATTAAAAAAAATGCTTTGGTTTTTTGATTGGATTGTGTTTTAAAAAAATAAAATAAAAGTTTGACATGCTGGGCTGTAGCTGCCCCCTGCTGTTTCTTGCCAGTTGAAACATTTGAATGTCCCCTATAGGGGATAGGTCAATGTTTGTAGGGGACGTGTCCTTGGGTACATTGGTTTTTATACATTATAAAACATCAACTTTGTGGATTAAAAAAAATGCTTTGTTTTTTTGATTGGACCATAGGGGATGGCTAGCCGTCGCTTGACATTTCCAGGCTTTTCTTAAAAACAAATTTGATGTCCCATTGATGTTTCTAGTTTATTCAACAAATTGGGGACAGCTAGGGGACATTTCCAACCTGTCTCTGCGTCCCCAAAACATTTCCAGTAGGGGAAGGGGTCAACAAATGCAGGTGATTCGTCCCTGGGGTACATAGAACAAAAGTGATTTCTACAACTTCTCCACTTTAACTTGTGATTCATTTGTCAATTTTACAGACTTATCCAACCCTTATTCTTTTTGCAACAATTTGTTTTGTCTAGCAATAGTGTCGCTTGGTACATGTTTAGAATGTACCAGCTATGTAACTTGTCGTTTTTGATTTGACAGCTCCAATTACAGCAGCATCATTGCTTTGTTTAATTTCTCCTTCTTTTGTTCTCTTCTCCATTTGTTAATTTTGTTTGTACCAAATAAAAAATCTTAGGATATTGATGTACTTATGTGTACAACATATGCACTTTGCAGTATAATTCAATCATGTCTTCATCATTGAAATATGGTCGAGTGACAAATGGAATGTCCTGGATTTTCCTCAACACATCCACTAGTAAGACTGCCAATTTCTGTGATAAATCTGTTGACCTTTCCTCATAAACGTGTAAGCTTTTCAACAAATGCAACCATTTCTTTTATATCTTCTTTGGGGCCATACTTTCCATAATTACAGTTTTTAACCTCATAACGGAATTAACATCACCTATTAATTGCTGTTGTGGTTCATTTCTTGTGATCCATGGACAGGTGATGTTGGATTTAATCTTTCATTCGATATTCACAATCCACTATTCAAATATTGTGTCTTCAAAGTTTGGTATGTTTGTTTCAAAATCCTTCCCTTCTTGATCTGTATCTTGAATATCTTATCACTTCTTAAGTTTGGGACATGTTGTGATCAAATCACACATCGCCCCATTGCAAATGGGGACCCCCCTTTTTTTGAATTTTGATGCTTTGCATGAAGTTTTGATGATGTCTTGGAGCTATTTCATGATGAAGTCAGTGGTGTTTGAGTCCTGTAGTCCCTTGATATCCTGATCCTGATGTTTGAGATCCTGAAAATGACTAAGTCTGGTATCCTGATCCTGAAGATCCTGAAAATTGACTAAGTCTGAAATCTGGTGGATCCTCCAAATTCTAGATTTTGCATGTTAAATCCGATGGATTCGAGACCTATCTCAAACATCCTGAAAGGTATATTGAAAAATATTTAAAATATAAGAAATTCATTTTTCAATATACCTTTACCCTGAGAGGCCCTGAAAAACACCTAACTGCTCTAGAGGATCCAAAATCTTGATCCAGTGCGACAGGACATAAGAGTGGCGCAAAATCTTGATAAAATGCGCTACTTCAATCAAAGCTTGGAATGATGATCCATTGCTCCAGAACCAATGCGCCCTAATCATTGCGCCAATTTTGGAAGGCAAAGGTAAGTGAGTTTTGAAGAAATGTTGAGGAAAGATCAAAAACTTGATCTCATGCGCCCAAACTGATGCGCCTTCAAGAGGAAGTAAAGATTATAAATTTTAGAACATGTCAAAGAGATTTCATATTGTTGATCTAATGCGCCAAAAGTAAATGTGGAAGTTGCTTTCTAAGTCAAATGGAAATCCTCAAAATCTTCAAGTAGTGATCTAATATGATGAAGCGCCCTTATAAGAGGATATAAAGAGGAACTCAAGTACATCATCTAGTGCGCTAATGCCTTGAAGAACTTGAACTTTCAAACTACAGCGTCACCTTGTGGAGGGAAGATTTAAGTTTAAGACAGCTAGAGGATTCCAAAATGGTTATCTGCTGCACCACAAACAATGCCTAGCCTTAGAAGAGTCCAAGACCTGGAGGTCTCATCTGGAACATGAACTTGCAGTGATGAAGACTCTTGATCAAATTCCATCTAAGTAATGAACACTAAGATCAACCCTGATGTATGTTTGAGATCCTAAAAATGACTAAGTCTGGTACCCTGAAATCTTGAAAATCCTGAAAAATTGACTAAGTCTGAAATCTGGGGGATCCTCCAAATTCTAGATTCTACATGTTAAATCCGGTGGATCCGAGACCCATCTCAAACATCCTGAAAGGTATATTGAAAAATATTTAAAGTATAAGAAATTCATCTTATACTTAAATATATTTTTCAATATACCTTGACCCTCAAGGACCCTGAAAAAACGACTAAGTACTGAGGGGGCGCAAATTTCCCATCTAGTGCGACAAAAGACAAAGGTGGCGCAGAATCTTGGCGCAAAATCTTGGTGAAGCGTGCTTTTCATCCAAGAATAAAATGATGATCTCTTGCGCCAGATCCAATGCGCCTAACTCTTGCGCCAATTTTGAAGGAAAAGCAAGGTTTTGAATGACTATTGAAGAGGAATAAAAAAATCTCAACCATTGCGCCCAATCAAATTCGCCAAAATGAATGAAGATTATTGGAGTTTTGAACAAAATTTAAGGAAGAAATTGAAATTCCCATCTAATGCGTTTAGCTTGAAGATGTATGTAATGACTCTTATGTGTTATAAAATTAAGTGTTTATCAAGAGAATTGATGTTGTCTCTTTCCTTGTTTGTGTTGTAGGAACTAAGGAAATCATCCTAGGAGCTAAATAGTCATCTCCAAGCGAGGGATGAAGCTAAGGAAAGGAGCTAAGGGCTGGAATCACCTTCATGCTAGGAGGGAAGTCAAGAAGTAGCCCACAAGAAGAAGGCATCGTGTATCTACTCCTAGTGATCACTTCAAGTTCTTTCAACCTTCAAAATATCATGTAGCTGCTCCAGAGGAACTTCTCTTCATCATTAAAGGCATCTATAAAGTTTCAAGTTCCTCCTATGTATTCAAGTATCTTTGAAGAGTCATCTACTCTACATTTGAGGGAGATGTTATCATCTATATCTACATTCCAAAGGACTCTCTTCAAGATCATCTTCAAGGAAGCATTTCATCGTCTACATCAAGTTCAAGGATACATGGCAAGTACACTACTTCAGTATCAAATCATGCTAAGATCATCAAGTTAGAACATTCCATCATCAAACGTTCCAAAGGCATCCATTCAACTTCAAGTTCCATTCAAATCTTAAAGGCTAAAGAGAGATCTCCTACTTTTGATCATGAAGGAAGTATACATCATCATCATCTCCTACGACTCTCTATCAAGATGCATCCAAAGAACATCAACCTTCCTACAAGAAGAAGAAACATCACGAAGTTAATCAAGTGAAGCAACATGTATTCATCCAGTTTACAAAACATGAGCAAGGCAAGATCAACAAGATACATCTCAAGTGTTCCTCATCAAAAGCAATCATATCGAAGACATCACAAGAGGATATAATTTGGGAGCATGCTGAAGTGGCACTTAGGTGGCGAGTACACCTCAGCCTCCAGTCACAAGTCGCCACATCATTTCAACTACATTCAATGTATCATTTAATAAAAGAAGCCAAAGGGACGCCTATGTGGAAGATATTTTAAATGATTTCATCTTACCTTATCACATTGGAAAATGTGCCTTCATTGCCTCTCTCTTTTGTACTAAAAATAGCAGTTATTGTAACTACCTACTGAGGTGACATGATTTAAACCCTTGGCTACTGAAATGATCTTAGCCATTCATTGTAATCTGGACCACTATATAAAGGCCTTGTTGCCTCATTTGTAAATTCATTAGAGAGTAGTTCAATTTGTAGACAAGTAGGAGTAGAATAGAAGAGACTCAAAATTCTCTGAGAGGACTTGAAGTTGTTGTAAATATTTTCCAAAATTAATGCAAAGGACATTGGAGTTCGCTTGGTGTTTAAGTGTTGTCTTGTGGAGTAACATGATTTCTTGTATTTTGAGTTGAATGAAGAGATGTTTCAAGTAGATTAAAAGTAGATTAGCAGTTCATTGATGTAATGTATGTTGTGTTGGATATTTGATCAACTCCTAGCTCATGCTTTTGACATTCATCGCTGGTGAAGTGTTGTGTAAAGCTAGTTTGAGCCTCATTTACTTAAGTTCGATTGTGGATGCTTGTTTGAGCTGCGCCATCCGATGGGTGCTTACATAAGCCTTCATGATTTGAAAACTATTCGCGTACCTTAGGAGATTGCACCAACTCCATGTAGTTGTAGGCATCCTTGGCGAAGTGGAGTTAGGTTATTAAGGAGTTTGTCTATTCGTACAATCATCATTGCTTCATTGACCTTAGATTAGATTCCCTAAACCCTATCCTTTTTTCCTTTTTTATCATTGATACATCATCCACACTGAAGGAGAGAGATAAGCTAAATGAAAGAAGAAGAATCTAATGTAAGTCCCTTCGTGATTATCAGCAAGATCACATGTAATCACTGAGTTAACCCATCACGAATCATAAATAAGGAACCTTGGAGTTACTTCACTGGATCACATAGTTCAGCCTTTGAAGAGCTTTATTCAAAAGAGAGTGAGATACTCTAGTGTTTTACTCTATTGTTGACTTGTCTAAAAACAATCATCAACAGGACGGTCCTTCTACCTCCATATCATCCTCCACAGTCCTTAGTTGTGCCTACCTTCACAGTTTTTCCTTCGTTCTTCCACAACAGTAATTTTAATATTAGCTGAAAATACAACTGAACATGAATATAATTCACTACCTGCTACATCCTCTAAAATTATATCTGTCACTTGGATTGAAAATGGATATTTCTTAGCAAGGATTATCAATCTGTAGATATCTTTGCATAACCTTATCTACATTGTTTGTGGGTGCCATCATCACTGGTGATACCTAATAACTTGTTTCTGTTTTGAATATTATTTCAACCTTCAAAATGATCCCAATTTGTTCATTTAATGAAACAACTTGCACAAAAGAAAAATATAATAAGAAATATGCTGCAAATACTTGATAATAATATGCCACTTCGAGTGGGCAACCTCCTAATTCACTTCAAGGGGATACCTCCAATAGCCTTCAATAAGAACACAATACTCAATACGATGATAATAACTAACTTTTACCTCCTATATATACCATATTTATGCCATGGATGCCACCCAGGCCGACCTAACTGCTTATATAAGACTATATTAATGAGTTATATAACTTAAATAAGAGTTAAGGTAGCCACAAGCCGACTACTCATAACCATATACACACTATAGGATTAGGGGTGTAGCATGTCTCCCACCTTTACAAACGTGTTGTCCTCAACGCTATTCAATTGTGGTAGTTTCTTCATAAAATCTCCATCTTCCCATGTGGTAACTTTGACTAGAAAATATTTCCATATAATGAGGTAATTTGGAATTGTCGATGTCCTTAGCTTCTTCATGTGTGTCTGGAATATTAACTTCAGCTCCAAGATGTGTCTTCCCTTTGCATCTAGCTCTATGAATGCATTCTTCCATTTCTCCAACCTTTTGACGTGCCTTCAAGGAAGAGGTGAGGATTGGTAGATGGGTACCCTAGCATTGGTTGAATGGCCTGGTCAGGATCTCCTTTAGGAAATAATGCTTTTTGAAATGCCCCAAGTAGTGATAATGCATGGAAAGATGTTATTGGTTTGACTTCTCTTTTTTTCTCTTCTTCTCTTTCTCTTCTTTCTCCTTTTTCTTCTCCTTCATCATCATCATCATCATCATCTTCTTCTTTTGCTTCTTCTTCTTCTTCTGCTACTTCTTTTGTTTTTTCTTCTGCTACTTATTCTTCTTCCCAATTCTTATTATGTTAATATGCTTCCTTATAGTTCAAAACTCTCAGAAGGGAATCCATTTTCCTAGATGATTTGTAAATCCTCGTCTTCATTGATGAAACATCTTCCTTAACCGTGGCGATTTCCTCATACACATAATTATTCTTTTTGCCTCTTGTAGCTAGCCCCACCATGATGGGGGAAAATAAATTTGCAATAAATCACACAAAACAAATCCATTTAATCTGACATTTTTACTGTAACTTACTAGGACTTAGATCTCATTTCCCAGAAAAAATCCATGAAATTAGTTAATTTGCAGCCTTGAGAGCGAAATTGGTGGAAACCCTAACTTTGCAATAACTTCTTCAAATCTGATCCAAATGTGCTCAAATCTGGATTGTATAAGCTTCAATATTCCATTGAAAAACCCAGTAAAAATCTTGAAAAGATATGCCAAAATAAGAGAGATATGTGCTTCAGAAGTGAAAATGGTAGAAACATTAATTCTACAATAACTTGCTCAGTTATGCTCCAATTGCTTTGAAATCTGGACTATAGCAGCTCCAATATGTCCTTGAAAAACCCTTTAAAAATATTGAAAAGATTCACCAAAATGAGAGAGATATGCACTTCACAAAATGACCTCCAAAATTGGAAAAAAATTTGCCTTATTTCTTGCCTTCAGGGTGTCAAGATCATGCTCTGATACCACTTGTAATAAAACAACTTGCACAAAAAAAGAATAAAATAGGAAATATGCTACAAATACTTGATAATAATATGCCACTTCAAGGGGGCAACCTCCTAATTCACTTCGGGGGGGATACCTCCAATAGTCTTCAATAAGAACACAATACTCAATATGATGATAATAACTAACCTTTACCTCCTATATATACCATACTTATGCCATGGATGCCACCCGGGCCGACCTAGCTACCTATATAAGACGATATTAATGATTATAAAACTTAAATAAGAGTTAAGGTAGCCACAAGCCGACTACTCATAACCATATACACACTATAGGATTATGGGTGTAGTAGTTCATGTACCTAAGCTGCTTGTCTTGGATTTATTGTATAAGGTTGTCTCCTTACGGGTATTGCTCCCTTTAAAAGGTCAATATGGTGCAGTGCACATGCACCTGTTTTGGGACTCCTTTCATATCCTTGTAAGTTAATCCAAAAACTTATTTATGCTTTTCAAAAATATCTATGACCACCCTTTTGATTTGGAATCTAGATATGTTCACATTGTAATGATTTTAAATTTTTTTTCCTTCTGCAATGCCCATATTAATTTCTTGTATGGCTTGGCCCATATAAGGGATACTTATTTCCTACAGGGAATTGTAGGAGGTTGCATACACGGTTCAGCATTTTTTGTTTGATATTTTCAATGGTATGGTGTATGATCACTTTCTTCCACTGTCTCGCTTGCATATACCGCATAGAATTATTCTACAGTCAAGCAGATGTCCTCATCTGTCTTACTTATTGCTTGGTTCGTTCTTCTTAATTTGCGGTGTATTGTTATTCTGTGACATTAGAACTGCTGCTATGTACAATGATAAAAACTTTCCTTATGCTGATATGTTGGGTGTACCAACAATAAACCACATTCAGTCTACACTGTTTTCTAATATCTGTGCATAGAAGTAAAGTAACAGCAGTATGTAATTGTAATAAATGCAAGAAACATCAATATTAATAGCAATAGAATGATGTTCTCATTTTTTCAAATGGGTTCTCATAAATATAAAGTTGTTATGAAAGGTGCAACCTTTGACAACATCCTTTCAAAATTGCAACTAACTTAATCGAAATATGTCCAGTGATATAGTCAACTGGTTTACTTGGTGCTCAACTCTATGCTAATTGCACCCAAGTATCCCATGCGCTCACTACAATTACTTGTGAAAATTAGCTATCAGTGAGATGACTTATTAGATAATTATTATAAATTCCACAAAAATAAAAATATCTAATGAGAAGTTCTAAAAATTCCCATTCCCAAAGGATTGCCAATTTTGATAAACAGTGATCATACTTGGCACTTGGCAGGTAGCATGCTCCAAACTATTAACTAACAAAACAGATGTCGAATGTAGCTTTTTAGAAGCACAGTAACATTTACCACCATTTATACAGATAATAGGCTATTATTAAAGAACCAACATGAAGCTAATATGTTTATGAAACTGGTGGCAACCTAGTTGTAAATAAACTTTTATGGGAATAAATCCCACATCTCTCATAGTCCTAGGGTAAAATAATTAATCACAATGAATAAACAATCTAACCTGGGATAAAAGAGCTAGAACTGGTTATGCTATTGAAGTAAATACATGGAATTTAAATAAATAAAATAATGATGCTTAGCTCTTGGTTCGATGTCGATTTACCACTGAGAGATTTGGCCAATGTGTTAGAAGACTAGAACCTGTTAGACAGTTGCCATGGTGATGGGACTGATAAAATTTGTATCTGATGCTCTGTTTTACTTATGCGCCAGTGAAACTGAACCCTGTGTGTGGGTCTGTACTTCACTGATTCAGATATCAGGAATCTGTTCACCTTGATGTCTGCATCCTATGTTTGAAAAGTAGTAGTGTCGATAGACACCGTTTAGGAGCTTGCTAGGCTAGGATTATTCTCCTTTGGTCAAATCTCTGTTACTGAGTCAATGGTACAGAACAATGATTGAAGACAGCAAGTAGTCATGCAATATACCTAGAGTGCTGATGCAATGCTGATGTTATGCTCTTGTGATGGTGCAATGTGTAATGGAGCTCTTATGCTAGGTCCTAGATGATTTTCAAATGAATTAGGGTTTGTCCTTTTATGCAACACCATAGTGTGCAATTTGAAATGTTTTACACTTTGGCTGGCTCATAACAGCTAGTTGGAAAGGGGGAGTGTGGGCCTATTTTTAAAAATTGAATTTGAAACTTCAGGGGTCATTTCCACTCCTGCGGATCTGATTTGGGTCAATTCCACACCTGCATAAATGAATTGAGATAATGTTTGGGTAACTGTAAAACAGAGGATCAGGTCTGGTCCCTTGGAATTTGTGAAGATGAAATCAAGTTAAAACATAAGATCAAGTTATTTGCCACTTCCATGTAAGAATATGTCATTTTGCATGATTCATTGCATTAGGGACAGACAAGTAAATGTGAGTCCAAAACAAAGGGTAAAAACAAAGGGTAAAAGTGCAAGGTATGCATTTCTTACCATCACAAAACTGTCTACTTTTCTGCAGGATCTGCAAAACAGCAAGCTACTTTTTTGATTTCCTGCATGATTTGTTGGCTGAGATGTGAACTGAGTGCCAAGAACTGAGGCAAAGGATCTATTTAGCCCTCCAAGGGCAGACTCAGTTTAGCTGACATAGGGGAATAAGATGGTTGTGCCAGAGTTTGGGTAACTACAACGGCAGCTGTAGAGGTTGCTGCTTAGGTTTATGCTGGCAAGTTGCTGTACAAAGACAGAATCCACAGATGTCAACAAGAATTTTTTAAATGCTTTTTGTGGGGTATACTATGTTTTTTGCTCTTGCTATTAGAGCTCCTGTATTTTACATGTTCATATGTTGACCATGCTCTACTATATTAACCTGTAGTATCTGGGTTCCAGGGAAAGTTTTCATGGTAAAAGTGTGAGAATAGAGCTCTGATGTGGACAATTTAACAAAAGGATAATAAAAATCCCCAGGCCATGAATCACATAAGATCCATTGAAATTTATCCTAAATGTTCAAGAAATTGCAGGAGTTTTAACTACATTTATTTTTCTCCCTTTATTTGTGAATGTAATTTCTCATGGATTGCTGTTAAAAAAATCTTTTGCATGGAACAAACATCTTAAAATTGACTGAAGATAAGAGGTTGAACACATGCGCTTAAGAAAATATACTTGGTGCTTGTGATACAGGTGCAGTATTTCAATTGGCATTCATTCGGCATTTGGAAGAGTCAGCTGGTATTGCATAGCCTTTCCTTGGAAATTATACTGCTTCTGTTAGGTGTTTTTGTTACTAATGAATATGGTTATAATGTTTTCCTTGATAAATATTGGGGACATTTTTGCCAAGAGAGTATGGAGCAGTTTAGATTTTTGTGGCTTTGTCATTAATGCCTTCATTTCTTGTATAAGTAACTGAATTTCTGGGATTGTACTCTTTAATAGTCTTTTTTGTTTTCTTGGTTTGGATTGTGATTTGCTTTGCATATTTATGATTTGCAAACTTAGCTAAACATGTTTCTTTTGAAAAGTAAGGTTTGTTCCTTGTAATTGTGTTTATATGTTCATGGAATAGCAAGATCCTCAAGAGTCTGTATAAGCATACTGCTTTTTTAATAATTACAAATTAGTTAGCATATCTCTTTCAATTTAATCTTGGTCTAACCCTTGGCAAATAAATACCATAATGTGGTCCTTGATTTATCAGGTTTATAAAAGCAATAGGTTGGTTGAAATACACAGATGCAAATTTTTACCTGTGCTAAATTATGGTTAATTTTCAGTTTCAAATGACCGTAGTCAAATTTTAACTTTGCTCAGTTGTGCTTTATCATGTTTTATTCTAATTGTACTTAGTTGTGGTTGATTTGTAGCTGCCATGACCCATTAGTTGTGTTTAATTTTAAATGCAATTAGTTCCAGTTTCTAAACCATGGATGGTTGGTACTTGGTTGATTGTTTGCCCAGACAAGCATATTTATATACTTGTTCTAATGCTTAGAAAATCAAGCTCATTGTTTGTTATCATATGGTTTAATTTTCTAAAGGTGCTTGTTCAATTTGATTGTTGCCAAAACCTTTTCATGAGTTGCAGTTGTGTGCTTGAGCTTTGTTTCATGGGCAGACCTATATACCATGTTTTATGGTTTATTTAATAGATTGTAGAATTGTACACAAGATAAACCAACCAATAAAACAATATATGCTTTTTTGGGATTGCACAAAATCTGTCACACGACCTGTACTTGGCAAGGACTTGTTGAAGCCAAAGAGGAAGTGTACAATCTGTTCTTGGCAAATTACTTGAGGAAAACCCTGGAAAATCATAAATGCAAGAGAGAAAACGAACAAAAATCTCAACCCAAAAGACATTTCTTATTCCATGCCAAATCCACTTAATAGACATCAAAATAGTCATATAAACAGGTATCAAATAGGGAAATATCGTTTTAATAGAATGCATATCTAGGAGGTTTTGGGGTACTTAAGATTAAACACATGGTAATTGGCTTGCGTGTATTGGCAATGAGCATTGCAATCCATATTTCAAATCATTGATTTCATCTTTATATGCATGTTCTCTAATTCTGTTCAACATGGATGCATATGGTAGATGCATGTTTCTTGACTCTTTGATGATTGAATAAGATGACTGCAAAGTAACTTTGGATCAGTGAACCTGACTGACATCAGAGGAGTGTAGTAGAGCCAATTTATGCCCCTATTTCCTAGAAAATGAATTCAAACAGATTGTCAACCTATCTCTTGTAAAAAGGACAATCAATCACAAAATAGTGCGAGAAAGGGTCAAAATTTGGTTAGATTGTGGGCTCTGGAGAATGCATCATCCACATGATATAGACATCAATTAGATTCCAATTTCAGATGTTGTGGAAATTGTTTCAAGTCTGCCAAAGACTCTATAATGTCGAAGAAGAGATTTCAGTTGTCCTCATTAGTGGAGCAGAGAAACTCAGCTGCTAGGAAGGAAAAATAAGGAGCTGAGTGTCTACACAGATTCAGGTTACCTCCAAGGAAAAGATTAACTGATGAACACTTAGGAGGACCTTAAAAGAAAGAAAGATGGAATTAAGGCATTCTCTCGTGTCAAAACAAGTCAGATTCAGTGGTGAGGAAAAATAGGACCTTGTGACAAACACCACTTAAATTAGGAATTTTATTGGAAGTCGAATGATGTCATCAAAGATAAAATCAGAGCAGAGTTATTTCCTGGGACATTGCAGGGATATGCTATTAAAGTGGTATGGTCAGTTGCCTGCTAAAACAAGAAGACACCGACAGTGGTGAATTTTTTTTTTATAGGGAATTTCGAAGACAACACGGATTTTCAAATCTATAGTGCACTAGCCAGTTTGAAACAAGAAAAGGGTGAATATATTAAAGGCTATATTAGATGGATATTAAATTTGTATAAATATTAGAGAAATGTATTGATGATGAGCACAACTACTACTTACATTAATGACGGGCTTAGAAATTTGTTTCAAGAAAGTTTAATATCAACATCGAGCAATTGAGATACTGCAATAAAATGTTTGATATTGTTAAGCAACACATAGTCATAAAGTATATTGACCGATGGCAAATGTGCATTAGGATTGAAGATAACTATCCAGAAAAAAAAAATCAAACCAGAAAAGACTGGTAAATAGTGCCTATAATGTTCAATAAGGATATAAAAAAGAGGTATGACTGATAAAAATCTGTTTCATTTGTGATGTAAAGATTTGACAAGAAGAGTGCTTGTTCAACCTCAAGAACAATTCAAAAGAAGAGAAACAATTGTGACATGCACAACTAGTCACAACAAGTTGAGGATATAACAGTATGATCACACATACATGTAGAAACAAAACAAGAGATAAAATGGACCCTAAAGTTGTTGTAATGAACTCTTCATCATGGTGTTATATATATTTACAAGAGGAAGGATGAGCATGAGCAAGATAAGGCCATGCACATGCAGACTGCCAAGAAGGGAAAGAAGAACCATTAATAAGGATTTAAAGCACAAAGCGAATAAGGTGAACCTTCCAAATTTTGATGGAACCAATAAGATCACCCCTCATGCATGGCTTCAAAAGTTGAACGACTACTTTTTACTTAGCCCAATGACCGAGAGGGATGCACTTCAATTTGCCATCTTGCACTTGGAAGTACTAGCCTATGAATGGTGGCATAATGGAAAACATACTCAAGGACATGAATCCATTACATCTTATGCGGAATTTTCCAAGAAGCTCATCAAGAAATTTTAGAGAAGACATCCACAACAAGATTTCAAGGACTTAACTCTAGTAAGACAACAAGGAACAGTGGATGAATACATAAGTGAATTCGAGAAGATAGCTATTCGAGTTACCGGAATTGAAGATGAAAGATTAACATTTCTATTTATTGAAGGTTTGGACGAGAAACTAAGAGGATTAGTGGGGGCACTTAAACCCTCAACACTTGATGATGCCATTGAAATGGCCATCCAACTAGAGAAGAGTAAATCCTCTCAACCATCCACTAAACCTCTCCATAAGAAAGGAAATTTTGATAAGAATCCATGCCATAAGTGTGGAGAACCGTGGAAACTGGGACATATAGGTCTGTCATGTCCCACATTAAATCGATTATCTCATTCCAATTAAAGATTGGAATGATGAAGCTAACTTCATTAACCAACGAAACTTCAGCGCAATCCATGCTAATCATAATGGAGTCACCTCATCAGAATACATGGAGCAAATCTCAACGATCAACTCACGATTAGCATGGAATGCGATTACTAAGAAGCTTAAGTCTTGTATGAACCAAGAGGTGCCATCGGTTTAATATCATATGAAGAACAAGACCGACCTCTGCACTGACCAGCAAACAGTGAACAGATTGAATAAAGGGAAGACCAATTGAAGTGTCGAGGCATGGATCCGAATCATGAGTAAGACAAAAGACATAAGACTTAAAGACATCGACCAAATGCATCCTACGTGGCACTTAGAAGGATAAGGCAAATTATGATAGGACAAAATGGGTATAAGCAAGGCTGTATTTATTATAACAACGATCAGATTATAATCAGCGATCCAAATGATAATCTTAACACAGACTTTAATAAGCGATCGAGACCATTTGTAAGCGCCAAGCTAATAATGGAAATCAACAAATGTGTTAAGTTAACAAGATGGCGTCAATTCATAAAGAGATGCAATTTATCATAAGGGGCGTCGATTGAAAGGTATTTAAACAATAAGAAAGCAATGGACAAGGCATGGAAGGAAACACATTTCTTATCATAATAAACAGTAAACACTACATCAGGATCAGTCATCAATCGAATTCATCATACCTTCATATCATTGCCAAACGCATATCTGCATACAATAGCCAATCAAGGAAGAAATCAGACAAGAAGAAATCAGGAATAATATATCCGCTGTCATCATCAATAGAACATATCTTATTACAATCAAACACATCAAACATCCATCAGTCTTGATCAAGCATAAGGAATCAAACAAAGCGATCAGCAATCGAACAAGGAATAACCATCGGCCAAGAGCAAGAAATTGATCAAGCATAGTAGATCATTACTACTACAGCGAATCATACCCAGATCTGTGGCATATTAATTATATCATATATAGACAACAATACTATACAGAAACAGGCATATACATATCGAATTCATAATTCCACAAAACCGGGATCCAATCAAGGGAAGATACTATCTATAGTATAGGCTTATAACCATAGTTCCACGGAGTTTCAGGGACGGGGGGATGGCAGGGGACGTGTTTTGGGGACGGGGGGTCTAATTTTGGGGACGGCGGGGGGGGGGGGGGGTGGAGGGGGAGTGGTGCGCTGAAATACATATAGTACTTGAAAAATTAGTTATAAAAAGATGTATAACTGTAGAATTCTATAAGATGTATAAATTAGTTATAAATTAGACATGTATGCAAAATGTGGAATCATAGACAAGGCACGTGAACTGTTTGACAGACTGCCTCAAAGAAATGTGGTCTCATGGACTACATTGATTGCAGGATATGCACAAAATGGATTTGTTGAAAAGGCTTTAGAAATTTTAAAGCAAATGCAATTGGCTGGTGTAAAGCCAAATTCCACAACCTTTGCCAGCCCAGCATCCTCCCTGCTTGTGTCAAAATGGGAGCTTTGGAATAGGGTACGGACATCCATCAAAACATAAAGGATAGAAGAATTTTGTCAGATGTTGTAGTTGCAACTGCCCTATTAGACATGTATGCAAAATGTGGAAGCATAGACAAGGCATGTGAACTGTTTTGACAGAATGCCTCAAAGAAATGCAGCGGCAAAACTGGGGGACGGCGGGGGGATGGTGGGGGGACGGCGGGGGACAGTGGGGACGTTTCCCTGAAGTCTCCCTGTCTCGGAAACGGGGAGACGTGGGGGACGGCTGTATTTTAGGGGGGGGGACGCGTCCCCGTGGAACTATGCTTATAACACATCAGAAATTCAGTTCGAATACTCCATTATAATACAAAGGTATGTTCACAACTCATACACTAGTCAACGTGAAACTAAGACGTCAAATAATCATTATAAGATATTCCAAATCTGAACTCTTATATTGAATCGAAAATGAATGAAAGTAATGTTATAATTAGTAAGTTTATAAATGGATTTCATAATAGCTATATCATAGAATAAGGATATGAATATTAGTATGTAATTCTTAGATAAGGCATGATTATAGTGAAAACATATATATTGGATATAGAATTATGAGAACAATTGGAAATGATATGAAAGGCTTACTTGAATAAGAAAATGTAATGTATAACTAAGTAAGGCCGGAATGAGAAATGGACATCATTGTTAATCCATCACACCAAGTAAGTGAGACCCAGGGTTAGGCAATTGGCCAAGGTATTTAAGGCTCGAGTTGATAAGGCTCTAACCTTACAAGGCAAGTGTAGATTGCTTGTCCTAAACGGGAAGAGTACTCAACCGAGAAAGGTCCTTATCTCATTTGGTGTAGATTGCCAATATGAGGTAAGTGGAAAAAGGCCCTTATCTCGATTAGTGTAGATTGCTAATCCGGGGTAAGTGGAGATAGGCCCTTGACTCAATTAGTGTACATTGCTAACTTGAGGCAAGAGGAGTAAGGCCCTTGTTTCAATTAGTGTAGATTGCTAACTTGAAGCAAGTGGAGAAAGGCCCTTGTTCCAATTAGTGAAGATTGCTAATATGGACAAGTGGAAATGGCCCTTGTTTCCAATTGGTGAAGATTGCCAATATGGGACAAGTGGATAGGCCTTTGACTCTAGTTGGTGAAGATTGCCATTCTAGATCAAAGGAAAGGACAATGGACCTATGGCAAGATTGTGCCCAAGGAACCCTCTCTTGTTGGGTGAATGATTGGATTAACATGTTGGCCCAAGTATAGTCCCTTCCGGAAGGAAATTATGATCTTGTAGTGAAATAGAGAAAGGAATAATGCATATAAGTTATGATTATAAGGTTTGATTTTATATAATTGTGATTTATATAATGAGATAAGAAGGATTGAATACTAATGTTCTCTTTTACGAGTTGAAATTGTGTGCAAGGTTGTGAAAATTTTGACTTGCTAGAAGGGGACATTACACAAAATTTGGGCATCTAGGTTTCACCTTAGTTATATGTATTTGTAGTTAGAAGTGCTAATGGGAACTGAGCTATTTATACATTTAGATATTTATAAAGTGAATGATAGTTTCTAAACGTGGATCTCATCATCTCCTGGTTGTTAGGGGAAGTTGTGCTCAATTTTTTTTGTGTAGATGGGGAAATTCCTCATCAAAAGTTAATGGAGAGAACCACTTAACATGTGTGAAGGCACCTTTGTGACTAAATGGATAAGTAATGATTTGCTTTTGTTGAGCGGTGCAAGTGTCAATAGTGTTTGAATATATGAAAGTATCAACAGAATCCTTGACCTAGCATGTCTTAGTCCAGAATTTACCATTTGTGTATTCAGCTAATTCACACAAGAATCACTGAAGTCTGACCTCTCAAATTCCCCAAGTGCTCATTAAAGTATTGAGTGTCAAATACCATTATGGAGTTTGGAAGTTTACGTGCCTTGTGTTGGGAACTTGTTTTTCACTAAGTACTAAATTCTTGAATCATGTGAATATTTTAGTTAACTTTGTTATTTATCAAGAATCATTCTAGTTAATATTTTCATGTGTAACATGTCCCTATCCTCTCTCTCTCTCTCTCTCTCTCTCTCTCTCTCTCTCCAATCTCTTATCTGTCTTATCCATTTAGTATTACTTTATTCATATGTGAATATTTGCATATTCTTCTTGAACATACTTGGTTTGTATATTATAAGTGTTATTAGAGCTCTTGTAGGCCATTTACATCATGGAGCACAAACTTGTAGTCTGGATATTTATTTCTTAGGCGTATGGCCTCTAGAACATTGTGGCTTGAGCTAGATTTCAAAACTAATTTTTACAAAGAAATTCAAATTCAAAATAATAATAAAAAGTAAACAAAATTTGTAAGGCTTGTGGTCGTGAATGGCTCATTCTTGCTATTTTAACATAATACAAATATAAAATGCAAAAGAATATTATTAAAAGAAAATAGAGGTATATATATTGTAGAGTTATTAGACTATGATTATAGTATTTATAGAGATTAGGTTTGGTTTATTTTAAGAATGGGTGATTGAATGGAGTGTGTGCTCTTGTGTGAAGAAGGAAGAAGAGTCAACAATTGGTGGAAAGTAGAGAATCCTAGTATGGGGAAGAAACACATACTATCATAAATAATAATTGTTCGCTAGTATAATATTACTTTATCATGTATATGGATTAGTGTATATGCATTCATAACATATGTGGTATTCCTTATATTGTACTCTGAAGGGATCCCTAGATAGGGTATATTAACCTACCCTTGGTATCAAAATCATATTGATTACACATGCATAACAAATGAAACTTTAGAGCTAATGCATATTAGAGGTTGAGATGGCCATATCTCTTATGCCACAAAACGTTGTTGTCCTCTATAGCTAAGACATGCAAATTAGCTATGATAGAGTCAACTAGCTCGTCTAAAACACTTTGCTCAATGCCTAGCGTAATCATTTGTCAATGCTTGTTGTTAGTCATAATACATTTCTTTCCACAAAAAATCACAACAATGACTAGGATTTTTTGTAAGTTGCCTGATAGACAATAGATTTTTGTTCATATTTGGAACAAACCTAATATCCTCACTACAAATTTTATTGCATTATTGAGAACAATCCAAGGATCCCCTATCCTTTCTATTGCATGAGTTCTACCATCTTCTAAAGAAACAAAATTTGTAGAACTAAAATTAGTAGTAAACTTTACATACTAGTCCTTGATGTAGGTGAAATGCTGAGATGCACCATAATTGAAGGACTAACGATTGGTTGCTTCATTGATATCTTGGGAAGTTGTCATAAAAGCACATTCTTCCTACCTAGTAGGCTTGCTTTGCCTCAACTGCAACATCAACTTTAGCCTAGGATAGATTATATTGTTGTTTTTGACATTCTTTTTGATATGCCCAAATTTATGAGAGTAATAACATTTGACTTTGTATTAAAGTCAAAGTTTTCTTCACTTTGCCCTTATACTATGTAGCAATGCACTATGGGATTGCCTAGAATTGGACTTAAGACATTTGCATTTGTCTCTATCATTTTTGCAACAAATGTGAATTGACTTTTTCAAAAGTGAGAGTCTGACTTTCTTTGCCAATAAATACAAAGACATCATAGAAGTCTCAACAATAGTGACAAATTATTGATGATAAAAGGAGCCATATCATTTTCATCTATTGGTTTGTTAACAACAAAGACTTGATCTCTTAAGTATTTCATTCCATGTAGATGCCCTGAGAGTGAACCACCCTAACCCAACTTTGTGGAAGACAATAGATTTTTCAAATATAGGACCCTACCTTTTTTAGAAGTTTGATATTTATTTTTTAGATTCTCTTAAAGATCACTAATGGAAGTGGCATTTTGAACTTCTGGGATAAAGTCATTTGAAATAGACAAATTTAGTGAGTCTTCTTTATGACAATCATCAAAATTTGCAAGAGTTGAAGCTGTTGTGGTTTTCATTAATAGGATTATTTTATCACAATTCCTACAATAGTCAATATTTTGTGACTCCAGAGATTAAAGTTTTGGCTTGTCAAGTTTTGGGTTTTGGGCAAAACAAGTTTTTGAATATTGGCCATGACTATTCACATAAGGTTTTTACTCACAATTTTCAAATGGAAATGTGCTTGAATAATTTTTTTTTTTGATAATTTAATGGGGGATTTGTAGGGGGTCCCCACCCAAGAAAAACATAAAGATAGTTACAATCAAAACGGTCAAAATGACCACCAAACAAGCTGAACAAACTACTAGCACCAAAAGAGCAAGACAACAAAAATCAATGATAAGTCACCACACAAGACCAACAACAATACACATATGAAAATCCTCACGAAGAGGGAGGACCAATAGACGAATTCAACACCCCCCAATGTCCAATGCCAATAGCAAAATCAACTCCCCATCCCCCAACATCCATCACAACCACTTGCAACCGATCTTCTTTAGTAGGCACAAAGGTGCAACCATCCGTCATTGGGTCCAAACCAAGAAACTTGATTCCATGAAAGATTTCCTCCCATTCTTGTGCCCAAATTAGCCTATCTCCCTCCTAGAATGGCAGTGTGAGCACACTAGACACTTCTAAATGTCCCTTGGTATATGCGACCATAGTAGCAAAAATATTTCTTGAGAATAACTCAGCAAACCAAAAGATTAAAGATTTTTTCAAAAAATTGGGAATCCAAAAATACAGAATAAAGAAAAAAAGAACATTTTTTTTATAAAATATTTGAAGGCAACGTAATTGCATGAATGGAAATGAGAATTTACACAAGTTTTGGAATATAGCTTTTTTTCCATTAATTTTTAGATCGTTGAATACATTGCACAATGCATGGTACATTACTACATAGTAACATGCTACAAGTACATAGTTCGAGTTTGAAGTTTGAACATGAAAATGTATTACAATCTAACCTATAAAGTACAAAGTAACAAAAAATGGAGTGAGCCAATGACTCTTCTTGCTATGAAGTACACTACACTAGAATGTTGTAGGGCTTGATGACAAAGCTCCAGGGGCATAGCCTCTCCTAATTCGAGCAATGTCATCAAGTTGAAATTTGGCATTCTCAAGATATTAAGCTCTTATAAAAAAGTATCTCCTTATCATTTGTGGTCCATTCAAAATATGGATTAATCTCGTCAAGGTCAATCACTCAATCTTCCTCAATGCTACTTGACATTGTCAAATTGAATGCATATGCTAATGATGTAGACAAATTGAGTTCTAGAAAGATAGGAACGAGCTTTGGAAAATGAATCAAAACAACAATTACAATTTAGAAGTAATTATCAATTGCAACTTTTCTAACCTCGAGCTTTCTTCAGTTTAAGGTGGAGGTTGTGGTGAACACCCGGGGAGCATAAATGTCCTTTGTCGATAACACTAAATCATTCATCCGTTGTTGCATCAAATAGTTGCGTTTCGTGGAATGAATGTGTTCAAACACACTCCAACTATACTCATAAGTGGACGAATTGCATGGCTGGCTCAAAAGGTGCATCGCCATCCATTGAAGGTTTTTGCCTTACCAAAAATCCCACCATTGCATTGGAAAAAACACATTTTATCAAGATACAATCATGTACGATTTGTATATTCGTAACTCTCCCATAGTTGCACGTGTCTCCTTTGGAGTAGGAAACAATCTCTCCATGCATTTTAATAGGTCCTCAGTGACCTCTACGTCATCTAAAAATGAGGTGCTATAGAACGATGGATTTAGATAGTATTTAGTAGCATGGAGGGGAGAATGCATCTACCAATCTCAACTCTCATTTATTATTTCCCACTATCTTGTCCTTGTTACTCTCCATCTTACTCCATATTGCCTCCTTGGCCCTATCCATGGCCTCATACAAATAACCTATAGGGGATTTATTCCCGTTGACTAGTCTCAAAACTCTCACTAGAGGCTTTGAAAACTAGACAACCTGCTTTGCCTCATTCCAAAAACTTCTTGTAAAAATATAGTTTGCCACAACTCTAGCATCCGACTAACAAAACTACAGATCACTAACTCATTTGAAACAAACATTCATTTCAAATTCATTTTTTGCTAGCAAAGAATTTGGAGTGCAAGGAAGTGGGTAGCAAATCTTTTCACCCCTAGTTGAAGTTCCTTGCCCTTTGTGAAGGTGCACAACATAATCAACAACCTCGTGTGATTCTAAGTGAACTTCTTAATTGTATGGGTCCTTTGCAATATGTCTTTAACCCATTCAGATTTTCCAATGTCTTATAGGGTTAGATCATGAAAATGTGTTGTGCATGGGCTCTAAGCATAGTGACATATTTTTCCATTAGAAGGCTCCCAACAACAACACAAGCATCAACAATATTTGTAATTTGTTGGGTCACATTTTGTGCCCTATGTCAATGATCACCTCATCAAATTTTTCAAACAAACCAAATTTGACTTGATCTAATGTATCCACGGATTTTAGGAAGATTGTCCCAATCCTGCATGAGACAAGGAAGTTGATGAGCATGTGATTATTTCTATCCATCCACCCATGTGACATGACAATGCATTTAGTTTTTGTCCTCTCTTTCCGATGTTTGGCAACATTACTTATGTATTGTACTATGCCCTTTAGTATATCAACCCTCAAAGCGTCATATGATAGCGCTTTAAACCCATAACCTACAACTACAATGACATCCACCATATCTTGTTAGTATGGAGACTTGATAACATTGAATGACAACTAGAATAGTAACGAAAAATTTCCAATGGCTTTCACCTATTTGTGAACATTCTTTCTCCACGGTGTACTTTTTAAAGTGGGTTGTAATCTTGTTGTAGTATGAGGTTCAAAGAAGGCGTTAAATGTTTCCCTCTTGTGTATGGCAAGCGAGTTGTAGAACTGGGTTTAAAGTGAGATTCTTGTAGTTTTCTATAGTAGTTTTGGTTCATCAGAACGATTGACCTTGGCCTCTAAAGAATTTGGTTGCACTTCTGTGTGTGTGCTTGCCTTTTTGGCCTTACCCTTTGAATATGCCTTTAGAGCTTGTTGTGCTTGATCGGTGACATCTAGAGGGCACTTTTTCTAAGACTCTACTTCATGCCTTGACTGCTGTGACAAATGTCATTTGAAGTGGAATATGCGTCAATTGTATACAAGCCTGTAAAAATGCATTTTACCTGTAATTATTTGTGATATATGTCCATGCAAAGTCTGTCCCACATGACATGATAACCAAATTTTTACAAAAGAATGGATTTAGGCTTTCATATGTTTCAAGCTTTTAACTTTTTCCATATCATTCGTAGAAGAAACCCATATTGCCCCAACCTTATCACTCCCTCTTTTTGATATACCTATATCTTCAATGCCAAATTGTTTAATACATAGCAGCAAAAATCTTTTGGATCAGCAAACCAAAAGTATAAGATTTTTTCAAAAAATCGGGATTTAAATGGGAAAAAAGGGGGAAAAAATCGGATTTAAAAAAAAGGTAAAATAACACAAAAAAAGGGAGAAAAACCTATTGTTTTTGAAATTTAAAGGCATTTCAATAGCATAGAGATATAGAGAGCAAATAAAATTAGGAGTTTAGCCCATCAATTGTGGAATATAGATTTTTGTCATTTATGTTCATATCGCAACACAAGGATAGGAGGAACACCTTTTTCTTTTAAGAACCATGGAATGGTCATTATAGAAATCAACTATAATCCTCATTAGAAGCCATTACAGAAAGTACTTCAAAAGTAGGAATATGTAAAGGTTATATATTACTTGATCAAAGTTTCATATCAAGAAGAGAGGGCTGTCTAGAATAAAAAAGTATTGAACTACACAATGATGCTGTCCAAATGCTACCATGAGAACTAACCAAACAAAAATAGTTCCCCAATGATATGAATTTGGCATTGAATAATACATGATTTTGTGACAAATGGATAGAATTTCAAGCTTCCCAACAAATGTTAATCAATAGGGACAAAGGAGTTTCAAGAGAAAAGTACTCAGTACCTTGGGCTATAATACCATTCTTTACAAGATGGGAAATTTGGATAGAAAGGAACCATAGAAATTGTATGGAGGTTCACAACCACTTGAATTGTTCTTTAGTCAAATATGGTGCAACACAAGAAAGGCACTTGTCACAATTTAAAGGATGGTATAGAAAATGTGGCATTGTCAATAGAGTCCATGTGCCTATAAACATGCTTTGTGCCTCACAATATTAGAATGAAACTCAATATATGGTACAATTTATATGATGGAAATTGCCTCAACAAAGATATAATAAACTTTGATGATACTACACAACTAAGCTCAAGAAGATTAGGTGCAAGAGGCATTGTTGGGAATGACAAGTGAGAAATCATGGCTCTATATATATTCAACATAGGTAGAGCAACCAATAACAAAATAAAGTTGGTGGAGGCCATTTATGGCTTGACTAAGTAGAACAAAGCATCACCTATGCAGAAATCAAGGGAGACTTGAAAATTAGCAATGGACCTACCAGCAAAATGTGCCAAATTAGAATGGTTATCTTTGAAGTTGCTAAATATTCTATCATAAAATCATTGATAGCTAACCTTGGTTGGTTAGCTTCAACATCGAAAACCTTTGCGTCACCGTGGTTTCAAAATGCACTGACAGTCACTTAGCGAGCAAAAAATGCCCTAGCTTGATGTTGTGTGAAGTCTAAAAAACATGCAAAAATGCGTTGGATTGCACGAGTATTTTGTGCGTGAACCCTACCAAAAGGAAATTGTACACGTAAAATCTATTGCGGAGTATATTACATGTAAAAAAAATCGTTGAAATTGGTCAAACCTACAATGCGTACGATTTGACATGAAAAAATAATAAAAAATCGTTGAAATTGCTACTAAACATGAAAAAATCATTAAAAAGTGGTAAAAAATCGACAATCAAGGATTTATCAAAAAATGCGATTTTAACGGTGAAAAAATCGAGATCCCTATCGATTTGTGATTAATAGCGTATAATCGCAATTTTTTCTTATTTGGTTTAATATACCACACCTCCTTAGCTACTCAAAGGTATGTGGAAGAGTGATGATATGTGTTGATGAGGTTTTTTGTGACTACAACATTAGAATAAAACACAGAGTATCCTATCCTCTCTTGAATAAAGCTTCTCAGACACTAAACTATGTGATCGAATGAGACTGCTCCAAGGTTCCTTTTATGTTAGGTCTTGACGTGCACAGGGATAGACTCAGTGGAATGATGTGATTTGCTGTAGTGCCCCCTCGTCGTTGGCTTGTGATAGCCCTGGTTCTGCATTTCTCTCTGTCAATCGGAGACAGTTGTTAGTCGTTCATTGCATTGATTCAATTCTGAGACATTTAGTAGGTTATGAATTACATTTATTTTGATCTTGATGAACTACGTTCGACTGACATAATTGGGCATGTGTCATGAGTTATGATGGCATTACTATTATTCCAATTATGATGCAAATTAATATTATCATGTGTCTTTTGGTTGTTGGTATTCGTATTCTGGTTAAAGTTGTTATGATATTGTTTTCAAGGGCGGAGACGGTGTAGTACTACTCGCTTCGAGTACCTACTGTGCCGCGATTCTCTGACTCTCTATGTGTAGACATATATGTACTTGATTGTATACAACCAGTTGTTTAAACGTAGGCTGCAGGTACCGAACCTCGACTCCACCTGATATAGCAGGTTCGAGCAGGTTCTTACTCCAATGGGTATAGTGATGGGAGATAACACGAGGTCTATTCCACTAAGTCGGTCCTTGGCTTCTGTCATGGCCTCGAGTCGGGTTGTGACGTTTGGTCCTTGTCTTTACCTTGTATGTTGGTAATCTTGTGTTGGGGAGTGTCGTTAGTTGCGTTTAATAGTGCTTAAGAATACTCATGTGTGGTTGAAGAATACTTTAATGATTTATCATAATGCTTCTATTTTGTTTAATGAATAATATTTGTTTTTTGGCTTTGAACTGGTTTGATACCTTGGATGGATTTTATAATAATCTAGAATTAAATTTTCTGCTGTCCAAGAGTATTTATGTCGTAATTTTGGAGTTATGGGTTATTAATACATTATTGGTGCAGGATAATTTTGATATGGGAAGTAAATGCCTTGAGTTGTCGAATATGAATTCTCTGATTGGCGGAATCTCCATTATTAGTAAAATCTTTAATTTTGCAGAGGAGTGGGTGGTTGGGTAACGGACGCATGTAGTCGAATCATTTTTGTTAAGGGGGGGTTTTTGGAAAGAGAAGGGCAGAAATTTTGGTTGCAGGAACTGGAGAAAATTGGAAGAGAACTGAAATCCGGGTATGCTTCCATTATAAAATTTACTTGTTTGATTAATGGGATTTTTTTATCTGTGTGCTTCTGCCATTGATGGATCTATCCCTGCCAACTATACTTCTTTATACTATGAGAAATGATTCATACTACCCTATTGAATTTGTTGAACGCAAGGGTGATTCCTCAAGATGGGTAGTGATTTCAATTTGATCTGAATTATTCATTTTGCATGGGTCATTAAAAAGCTTCATTTTGGTCTATGTTCATTTGAGATTTCTTTCTTTCGAGTTTCTATTGCTTAACCCCCTATGTGATCTTTTGGGGCTTCAATGTCGACCTTCACCAAACGATGCTAAAATCACCGGCATGTAGAGGGATTCTCAACCTGCATTGGATTCTTAAATTCTATGACCTCAGTTTTGAACTAATCAGCTGGCATATCAATGTCCTCTAAACCTCTTTATCGCCCTCTTGTTGGAGCTTGTAATCAACCTTTGTTGGGCCTTCTATCATTTTGTTCTTGGAAAGAAAATGTAGCCTTACTCTGATTTAATCCGCTGATCATTGCTCTGTAGGGGGAGAACTTTTATCTCGCATTGGTGCTATAGTTGCTTACCCTGTCACCAGCTAGATTCGATATCATCTTGCTTTGATCACAACTATTTGTGTAGTTGCATCCACTCCATTGCAAACATACCTTCTTGCCTAGCATATCAACGTTTCATCTCTGTGATTACCACTAATGTGTTTAGGTCGAGCAAATATGGTTTTGATCTGTGGTTAATCGATGCATTAATGCTCCATCTGCTTGATCACCTAATGACAATTGCTAAACAGATTCGACCCCTACTTCAAATGCTGATGCTCCTGACTAGTCCAAGAACTGATGAGGTTGGAGACCAATGTGCAGAAACCTCCTTATCAAGGACATAATCTCACCACCGCTTCAATGCTTGACCTCACCATAAATTTACTTTTTATAACTTCTACTATTGAGCTTGCCTTGCGACAAGACTGTTGTGTGCATGCAGCTTGTGAACTCCTTATCAGATTTATCTCATTCGTAAACCGATTAAGGGGGGGGGTGAGAAACATGTGTATTACCTGCAGGTGATCATTCGTTAACATTCATTGTCATACCCCTCAACAAACTCTTCTATCCGATAACTTCAGCAATCAAGTGCGCAAGCATAGCAATCAACTTGTCCTTAAATGGCTCAATGGAAACCTTCATAGAGCTAGCTATAGCGGCCTGTTAAAGTTCTTCTACCAACTGCTACACAATCAGGTTGATGACCTCTCTTATCAAGAATCGACCACACTAGTCTGTTTGATTTGGGAATCGACCTTGGAGTCCGGGCAGTGACTGGTAGTTTCCTGTTAAGAAAATTTTGAGATACCATGTGAAGGGTGCCGTAGAACCTCCTGATTGATGCCGCAGCCTCTCTGGCTCTGCGAAGGGTTTTGGCTCTCGACCTCTCCAGTGCCTTTCGTTGCCTCTTGAGACAGACTGACTTCCTGGCACGTTATCCTGGTGTGTTGCATCTTTTGCTTGACATTTCTTCCGTTTCTGAATTGAATTTCCTTAGACCGAAATGATGTTCCTTCCTCTGTTAAAGTGGTGCAAGTCTCTTCCTTATCAGATCTGCTAGGAGTGAATTTCTGGTTTGGAAGTTCGTTTTAGAAACTTTCCATCTTATCGCTTTTGGTAAGCCGAAGTTTGAATTAGAAAGTTGCTTTTTGTCGGTCACTACAGGAGTGGTCGCTATTATAGATATTTAGTAGTTCAGCTGTTTTGTTTGTGCTTTTCTAGTCCTCTTCTTTCTAGGGGAGCTATTGGTTAAGTAATTGCCATCGATTAGAAATATTGTAACTTTGTTATATTAAGATCATTAAAGCAATACATAGCTTGGAATCTATGTTGTGCAATTCTCCGATAGAGGATAGTTTCAAATGATAGTTGTTGGCTTAGGATGGTATCATAGCATGTCTTCAGGAGTGCTCGATTTGTGATTTTCTTGTATTAGTAGGAACCTTTGTTTAGGCAAAATATCTTTCCTTATTGAACTTTTATGTGGCAAATGATAGATGTGATCCGTGTGTATAGGAAATTCCCACGCTTTGTGTTGCATCTTATAAGCGGTTTATGTTAGGGAAACATTTATGTTGTAGGATTTGAATGGAATGAAGTTTGGTTGGATGATAGTTGGTAACTTTTGGTTATAGAAAATTATGCAAACTTATAATGTTTTCTTTCGAAATTTTAATGTGTTAGAATGTTAGTTATGATTATATGTTCGATAGTAACTTATGTTATTAAGGAAATATACTCGTAGTGTGTTGTTCAAATTTTCAATTTGCTAGATAGTCGATTTTTGTATGGAAAAAGGATAAATTTTGTCGTGAAATTTGAATGTAATTTAAGAAGATGTGATTATGAATGATGTGGTAGCATGTCATTTAAGCAGGTAAGGGTATATAAAGGTTTAAACTAGTAGATTGTGGTCAATAGTCTAATTCGTTAGAAAATTATTCATTTAAGATATTTATCTTATGTTCATGAAAGTGTTTATAGAGTTAGTAGATTGGAAGGAGTGTACTGGAAAAGTATTTATGCTGATTATGTTTGTAAATTGGTTTAACGTCGAAGAAAGATTTTGCTTATTGTAAATAAAGTACTTATAGATGTTGACTTAGACGTGATATGTGACAAATCTTAAATGGTAAGTTAAATTAATTAGGTTTGTAATGATTTGAAGATTGTAGTATGGCAGTTAGTAGATTGCACGTAAAGGAAATTACGATTTTGTTGTGGTTTTACAATTGGTAATTGTTAGGAAATCGATTTAAGGAAATGTATTTATTTATAGTGATAGATGTGGACAATAGGAAATAAAGGCGTTTTTTGTGTAACTGGTTCTTGAGATTAGTAATGGGTAAGATGTTTTCGTTCAGGTAACAATTTATATTAGTTAGTTGCTTCCTTATTTAAGTTGTAGGTAATATCATGTCGATGAAAAGTTGTGGTTCTATGTTTAGTTGTCCTTGGAAATTTTAGGGTAATTGGGATTAATGTTCAGGTACCATGAGGTAGCAATATTGTGCTTCGGTAATAATAATCTTGTTAAATATTATTTGTTTGTTTGTTTGTTGGGCTTGTAATATTCTTTTTCGTGCCCTGTAAATGATGGATATCATTGTATATGTACTTTTGTTTTATACTTTTATTTTGGAAGAACAAGGAGGTGTGTTTCGATTATATTTCAAGAATTGTCTTTATCTTGGAAATTGTTCAGATAATGGAATTGTTTGAGCCTCATTGGCCTTTGTTTATGTTAAGTTGTTCGGTTCACCTCGCTTGCCTTATTAATTCCTAGAGATGTGAAGTCATTCTAGTTGTGAGAACTTGGTGTAAGTTGTCTTCTTTATGTTACCTTGGTGGTGGAGTTTGATCTATGTTGGTTTGTTGTGAAGTTGGGATCTTATGTGATGTCATGGCCACGTGTTGACTATGTGGAAGTGTCGGCCTTGTCTGATTATGGTTTCGTTATCCTTGGTTGTACCTAACTCCAGAGGTGAGGTGTCTTGATCTTTGGTCCAGATAGTGGCATGCCAATAAAATGGGATATCTGGATTTTCGTATCTTGTCATGAATGGGAAATGATCTCTTGAATACAGTACTTGGTTCTGGTTTGGTATTACTTCTATTTTGATGGGTTCTAAGGACTTTTTGTTGTGACCTAGGGAATGGCGTAAGCTATGGGTCGGAACTGAGTTGTGACTTTTATATCTATGCGTTGTGGCATGTTTATTGATCAGAGAACATTAAGGGAGTGGCTTTCATGGTGGGGCCGGTGCCTAGTGAGAGGTTGCCTGGGTAACCCCATGGAAGTTGTAAGCATGTGGAAACTTAATAACTTAATCAAGAGGGTTGGGTATTAAAACACTTAACAAGATAAGTAAGAGACCTCACCCATGCCTTGAGTGCTCTTACAGGCCAAGGATGGGATGAGAAGGCCTGGTTGGCAAGGCCGACCTCCTTGTCTCCATGAGAGGACCTGTCGGCTCTGCATGTGTCACCCTATGGGCCCGGTGCCTAGAGAGAGGCTGCCAGGGTAACCATAGATGGGGGCCGGCTTCTGGGGATTGATAGCCTGGGTAACCCATGCTAGGACCATGCGATGACACTCTCCTTATGCAGTTCAGTTGTTTCTTTTTGGTTGTACCTTTGGAGTGATGTCTTGTCTTGTGCAGTTTTGTTGATATGGTCAGTTGTTTCAAGTCTGTTGTCGTTTGGTTATTTTAGATGTTCTTTGGCTTGGTGGAATCTTTGTCGTTATCTCCTAGCTCAGAGGGGTGGACCTCAGGGTTCCACATGGTTGGGAGGCAGAGCTATCCATTGGCCTTTTTGGAGATTCGGTTCGAGTCCTATGCAGAGGTGTTCCAGTTCCAGATTGCTTCCAGCCTCAGAGATGTTGTCTACTTTCAGATATATTCTTTTGTAATCGACGCGATCGGTCTTGTATTCTTGCATTGTAACTTGTATATTAACTATCTTGCAAATGTGGAAGTTGACCTTATTTGTAGCAGCAGTATAACGTATATCACTTGTGTGGTTTTGACTTTGTATTCACTGATGCAGTTATGTTTCCCTAGAGGAGTTGAATGTGCACTTTTCTTTATGTTGTGTATTATGATATCTTGGTTACTATGATCGCATTTACTTGTTTAAAAAAAAAAAATTATTTCTAGAATTTTGCTCTTGTTTGTCTAACTCTCTAGGGTTGCATGACGGGGCATTACATTTGTTGGTAATCACGAGGGGGACTTACGTGGGATTACTCCTTCATGGACATGAAATTCACTCCTGGGACTCGGATTGGTGGGTGAATGAAACTCCTTCGCAAATGGACAACCTGGAACCTACTGTTTCCTCCAGCAGAGAGACTGGGATTTCACTATTTCTTCCACAGAAAGGCCTGGATTTCACTATCTCTTCCAAGGAAAACAAGGCGTAGGCTCTTAGTTCCACTTCCGGATAGGGAATGATTTCTTAGTGAGGTTCCTTACAGACTATTCCTAACGAAGATCTAAAAGAAAATGCAAAAGATGAGGTAAGGGTTCAGGAATCTAATCGATGGCAATGACTGCTATTGAAGATGGAAATTGGAACTAGTCCTCTGCTTCGTCATGAGACAACAGCTAGGCAGGGATGGTGCAATCTTCTGGGGTAGAGGCAGAGATTTTCACACTGTCCTGTCATGGAACATGGAACTGATCATATAGAAACAGTCGAAGTTAAGCATGGATTACGTTCAGACTAACCATACAAAGTGATTTGCAAGCCACATATCACAAATGGTATGAACAAATCAACTTCAATCATTCAACAAGAACATTTCCATCACATCTATCTAACGAAAGCATGAAAATACAAGAAAGAACTTCAATATCTTTCAGATTTGGTCCAAGAAATCAATAAGACCATGCCAAAAATCCAAAGAAATATATGAAAACCATTCTTCAATGCATATATTATTGCTTCAGAAGTCTGTATTACAACAATCCAACTAATCCTTGGAATTTCAGCTCAGAAATACAATGCAGAAATGAAAGCTAACTACTAGGGTGCTCTAGGAGCATCAGACTGATGGAAAAGAGAGAGAGGGAGATATAATGAGGCATCCTTAGCCTATTTATAGGCTAGCTAGCAAACAAGGAGGTGAAAAAAGATCAAATTTCCTCGAAATCTGTGCAAACCCTAAAGAGATAGGGATGAATATGTCAGGCTCCATGGGATGCTGCCACCTGTCCTGGACGCCAGATTGACTAAGCTGCTTGGTTGGTAGGTGAGACTATTCAACTGTTTGTTTGTCCTGCTCCTTGGTCGCAAATTCCATGGTGTCCTGGAATCCACTTGTCCTGGTCGCAAATTCCACTTGGAACAGGATTTTGCGACCAGGAATGATTTTCTTCTTGGGCGCATAATCCAAGGGGTCAAGAAACTTTGCTGTGGAATTCCTTCCAAAATGGAAATCAGGTCAATCCTGAGGGAATTCTTGGAGTGATCCTTGGAATTTTGTCTTGGTGTTGTGTACTTTGGAATTGAAATTCCATCCCTGTTGTATTTTCCTTCGCACCAGCATGGATCCTTGCTCTTGGCGTGGATTCTCATTCTTCTTGATGGATGGTGAACTTGAAGTGCATCCTTCGATTTGTCCAAGGATTGATCCCCTTGTCCGGAACCGAAATCCCTTGACGTTGCCTTCCTTGTATCATTGAGATGTCTGAATCTTTCTTTTCTTCTTGCGGAATTCACATGTCTCCTCGTCTGGCGTTGGAAGTAGTCCTCCTCTTCGGTATTGGAACTCCACGATGCTTGAGATAGTCCTTGATCATCCTTGAGCTCCGCCTTCATGGAAGCTCATCCTCGTCCTGGATTCCTGCGAAACAAGGGGAACCTCGAGTAGTCATGATGAACAAGATCCTTAAATGTAATGCAAACAAAAGATAAAACAGGAACTAAACTTGCATAATTGATCAAATTGACTTATGGACTCCTGAACAAAATAGAGGATTTTCATCACCTTCTGGTATCCTTCATACTTGGACTAACTTTTCTTTTCATTCCAGGATTACTAGGCATGCACAGGAGGAATTTCCAGGTCAGGGAGCAATTTCCAGGTGGTCGGGGATTTTCACTTGTCAAGGATTTTCCAATGTCGGGGATTTCCTGATGTCGGGGATTTCTTGATGTCCTGGATTTCTTCCAGTCGGGAATTCCTTCCAGTCCTGGATTTCTTCCCTTGGAGTGATTCTTTAACTTTTTGTTGAAATTTGGCTAAGTCTTGGATATCTTTCCTGCAGGATTTTATGAAGGTCATTGTTTCGTTTTGGTTAGGCATTAGCTGTGGGTGAACTGGAGGATCTTGTCCAGGGGCGCAAATTCCCTCAGGTGCAGGATTTTGCGTCCTGGACAAAAAACTGTCCAGGGGCGCACATTCCCTCAAGTGTAGGATTTTGCGCCTTGGACAAAAACTATCCAGGAGCGCACATTCCCTCAAGTGCAGGATTTTGCGCCTTGGACAAAAACTGTCCAGGGGCACACATTTCCACGGGAGGTGGATGTTGCGACTTTGACCCTGCATGTTCAGTTTTCAGGAATTTTAGTTAAGGACTTATCCTTTTCCTTTGGTTTAATTTTGGCAAAGGGTGAATTTTAGTTTGTTTCATTGGAGGTTTGATCATTGACACAAGATTCAGGGCTCGGAGTTTTCGTTTCTTCCATCCCCAAGGAATCTCCTCTCTTCGTAGTGAAATTTGCAGGAGGTGAACTCTAGCTGCCTTAGGAAGGTTCAATGGCGACACGGGATTCGGAATACGGAGTTTTCGTTTCTTCCATCCCTCTCAAGGAATCTCCCATTTTCATGGCGAAATACGGAGTTTTCCTTTCTTCCATCTTTCGTTTCTTCCATCCCTCTCAAGGAATCCCATTTTCATGGCGAAATACGGAGTTTTCGTTCTTTCATCCCCTCAAGGAATCTCCCATTTTCATGGTGAATTTTTCAGATAGTCAGGGAGAAATTTCCTAGGTCGCACATTTCAGTACCAACAGGATTCCCTTTGTCTAGGTCGCAAAATCCAGGCAGTCAAGGAGGAATTTTCCAGGTCGCAAAATCCACCTGGTCAGGGAAGAATTTTCCAGGTCGCAAAATCCAGATAGTCAAGGAGGAATATTCCCGGTCGCAAAATCCACCTGGTCAGGGAAGAATTTTCTAGGTCGCAAAATCCACCTGGTCAGGGAAGAATTTTCTAGGTCGCAAAATCCACTTGGTCAGGGAAGAATTTTCTAGGTCGCAAAATCCACCTGGTCAGGGAAGAATTTTCCAGGTCGCAAAATCTAGACAGTCAAGGAGGAATTTTCCAGGTCGCAAAATCCAGGCAGTCAAGGAGGAATTTTCCAGGTTGCAAAATCCACCTGGAATAGGATTTTCCACCTTGTCGCATTTTCCTGATGGTCAGGGAATTTCCTCTGTTAGGAATTCCTCCAAAGCAAAAAGTTGCAGCTTCAGGGTGGGTCTTGGAATGGAATGATCCTTGAATTCCTTGTTTTGCAAATTTCACTAAGTGAAGGAATTTTCCTGTCCGGAACTCTTGCAAGGTAGAAGGTCGCCCTTTTGGAGTGGGTCAAGGAATGTTCAGTTTAGGAATGTTCCTGTCAAGGAAAATCCAGTTCAGGAATTCCTTCCTGTCAAGGAATATCCAGTTCAGGAATTCCTTCTTGAGGATCTTGGGTTTTCCTGCCTTGCACTGTGGAATTTCTATTCTCTAGATGAAGCTTCTTGACATTTGAATGAGGATTTATACCTTGGAACGAGGAACTGCCTCTTTTGTCATGGAACCTCTGTAGTTATCTTTGGAATTTTCCATTACTTCAAGTCAGGGATCGATGAGTTTCGGCAAGGAATGACAAGCCCTTGGTGCACCCGGGACTCTAGATTTAGAACTCTGGAATAGAAATCATGGTGGGTTTTGGAGTAGGGCCCTAGACAGGGACTTAGGACAAAGACCATCGAAATGGGATTGCGAACAAGGACCTCCAAACTCTGAAGTTTGAAACATGGATTGGAACTGTGGAACAAGAATCCGGATAGACCTTGGAACGGGATTCTAGACAAGAATTTTTCGGAATAGGATTCCTGGATAAGGATCTTCTTATTTGTCAAGGAGTCTTATGCTGAGGGTGCAAGACTTGGACCTTTCCTATGGAATAATGGACCTATGCCATGGATTGGTCAGTTTTGATCGAGGAATGATAGTCAGGGTTTCACTTATCCTCAGGGAAATTCACCATTTCAAGCATTCCTAATGTTCCCTGTGAGCTGACTGCTCGGACATTCTTTCTTAGCTTCATGGATTCGAGCAAGAAACTGCAAGATCAGAGCAAAAACGACGGCGAAAGCGAGAAAAGAGGGGGTCCCCATTTGTAATGGGGTGATGTGTGAAAACATCACAACAATATGGAAGAGCAATCCTCTTGATATACCAAACTTTTTGATATACTACACCTCCCTATAAGAGTGATGGTATGTGGAAGAGAGATGAATGTGAGAGTAGAGTAGAGTGTCACAAAAAAAAAATGGCACGAAAGGGTCTTGGGTTTGTCTAATGGCATATTTGCTCACAAGGGCAGTCCAAAGCACGAAGGCATGGTCGACCATCTGACACTCTGATCCCCCTGCACTAGATTTATGGTTGAAAGGTAGATCATTGGAAGATGAAAGAGAGGAGAGAGAAGAATAGTTAGAGAAGATAACAATAAGGAAAAGAATCTCTAGTCTCCTTATCACTCCAACCTTTATAGCCCTCAAATATACCTTTGGGGTGTCACTTCCTAAGGTATGAGAGTAGTCTTGCTGAATGCTATATTTAGTGCACTATAGAGGAGCTTAAGAACAATTTTTTTTTGCTATGTATATTGGATTCCTTGCAAATGGATTTAGTACCTTACAACAAAATAAAGTTAAACATTTACAATGTCACAATTACAAAATATTTGGATTTTTTTAGGTTTGCAAGTATGCCCTAACTCAAACCCTAAACCTTGATTTTTTTAAGGTTTAGGGTTACGTTTGAGGCATACATATCAACCCAAAAACCTTAATTCTAACCCTAAACCCTAAAAGGATAGGTGAGGGTGTATTTGCTGGCAAAAAACTCTAATCCTAACCCAAAAGTCTGAAAAAATTCAGTGTTTAAGGTTAGGATTATGATGTATTTGCTAGAAAAAAAACCCTAACGCTTAGCATTATGGATTTTTAGTAAAAGTTCAACTTTAACCCTAAATGCCATTTTTTCGGCATTTCTAGTTAGGGTTAGGGCATATTTATTGGCAAAAAACCCTAATGCTAACCCCAAACACTAGAAAACTTTCAAGGCTTGGGGTTAGTGTAGGGTTACTAAAAACCCTAACCCTAAACACTAAAAATTTTTAAGCATTTCTGGTTAGTGTTAGGGCATATTTTCTGGCAAACAAACCCTAACACTAACCCCAAACCTTGTAAAATTATAGAGTTTTGGATTAGAGTTTGGGTTTTAAGTTAAAAAATTCTAATCCTAACTCTAAATGCTGAAAATTTTTCAGCATTAAAGGTTAGTTAGGGTTAAGTCATATAAAAACCCTAATCCTAATTGCTTCAAATACATTTTTTTAATAAGCCATGTAATTTTAAAAAAAAATTCCATGTACTTTGAAGCTGAAGATTAGTTGTTCAATTGAATGTAGCACAAAATTAATGGTGAAAGTGAAACCTTGCTGCGCATTTGAATACTCTGAAAATCTTGAAAATGTGCTTAAAAAAGCTCTGAAATCTCAAAAAACTAGCTGCAAATGACCAAAAAATTTGAAATTTGCTGTATAAACTCAAAAAATTTTCACAGTTAAAAAAATCACCAGAAAATTGTGATAAATTGCCATAGAATAAGAAATTGCACAGATTTAATTGGATAAAATCTCAAAAAAATCATTTTGGCCGATTCATTCAAAGACTCATGATGTTTTTAGTTAAAAAACTAGTTTTCTGTCCGATTTCTGATTACTCATGATAACTTGCAATTTTTTGACTATGTGGGTGACTGTCAGGTTTTTCACTGTCAATTCCAAATCCTAACAAAAAGCTTTCACATCCTATGAAGTTTCCTTTGATATGTACTTGGAATTAAGAGCAATATTGGATGCTAACAAAAAGGGTCTTATAAAAGACATAAGAAGATCAAGGAAAGAAGAAAAGAAGAAAAGAAGAAAGAATGTGAAAAGAAGAGCTTCAAAATTTATAAACCATTTCAGCAATCTTCTAATCAGCCACAAAGGAAGAGCGAAAATCGGTTGAGGAAAGAAGATGAATCAATGCTTACAGGTTCATTTCAGCGGAGTGTTGATATAGACAAATAAAAATCAGACATTGTTCATACATATGAATGCCCTATAAAAACGTATGATGAAAGATTAAGAACAACAGTTCTGATTTTCTGTTTTATGACAGCAGTCATAATTCCTTGCATAATCATGAATTAGCAGCCACTTTGCATAAGGATGACAAATTGAACAAGGAAGCTGAAAC
Organism: Cunninghamia lanceolata; assembly: GCA_027924645.1. NCBI lineage: Eukaryota > Viridiplantae > Streptophyta > Pinopsida > Cupressales > Cupressaceae > Cunninghamia > Cunninghamia lanceolata. Next base: position 555,800 of record BSBN01001410.1, on the reverse strand, counting down.
AATGGATCCCAATGAAGAAGAATCACTTGGAGCATCTCCAAGTGAGGTATACATGAATCTCTATGATGATGATGCTGATTTATAAACTGATAATGAAAGGATGGACTCTTGTGATGATAGTTTGCTTGATCATAATGCTGGCCCACCATTCATACATGAAGATTACCAAGCATCAACTACTGAGATTGCTGATTTTGATGGTGGCGTTGTGCCTACAAATGAAGGAAAATCAGAAAATGTGTTGTGTGGCAGCCCAAGTCACTTTGATGAAATTGATTATGGACCTTTAGCTTTGCAAGGTTTGGAGGACCAATTTGTGGTTACGGATGGAAAGATAGTACAAACATTAGCAAGGGTTGATACCACTCATAAGTTCATTGAAGACCTCATTTGGACAACCCAAATTGAGGAGAGGCAAAAAGGAGTACAAAGAGGAATCACTCTTACACAATTGAACACAATCAAAGAGGCATTAGAAATAATGAAATCTGATTACTTGCAATTGCTTATCGATAGGGATCATGCTATCAAGTTGGTGGAAGACAAGGATGAAGAGATTGATGAGCTTTGTTTACAACTAAGTTTGGCTCATTTTTCATCATCCAAATCAGACATTCAGTCATCTATGGCAGCCATATCAAAGGAACAAGAAGAAAATGCAAGGATGATGGAGATCAAGCCAAAAGTTGAAGGGGTTGAAGAACTCCATCAGCATGACATATTGCATAATGCTTTCAACCTCCCGCATGCTAAGATGGTTCATTTTGTTGACAATGATTGGGAAGCACAACAAGGGTATGAAGTCTTGAGATTAGAGGTGGAATATTCACATGAAAATACAAATTGCAGCCATGAGTTAGATGGAATGACGGGTCATATACTTGGTTTTCAGTTTGGTACACCTTTTGAATCAGCATATAAGGGTAAGTATCCAGCTATGGAAGAATTTGAACATGAAGCCTATGAGAGAAGACAGCATTACATATACTTGAACCGTTAACTCTCTAATGATTCCAATGGTTTACTTTGGGATAGCATGTTTTCACAAATACATAGCTATGATTCATGGATTCTAAGTATGCAAAGGGATAGTATCTATGTGGATTTGTCAGTTTTTGTCAACATGGATCAGCAAAAGTATGATGAAGGATTGCACACATTTGGGAAATTGGCTGGATATTTGAGAAGGATTGTGGCACTTTTAGCAAGAAGGTTGCATAAACTCTCTTTTGCAAACCTTGAGCAGCTTGGTATAACACATGAAAAACCACACCAAGGGCCTAGATTAATTTGGGATCCGAGAATTGGTTGGTATGTTTGAGTCTAATGCAGATTTGATACATGTGATTGCTTGAGGGCAAGCAATCTCGGGGTGGGAGGACTTGTAATGTCCTTTTTTGAGCCATTGTTGCAAAGTGACTCAGATATTTCGAAAATTGGAAAATAACTATTTTTCCTTGGCAAAATGATGTTGGATTATGACTTGGAGTAATTTTGTAGTAATTATGGTGAAGTCAAAATTAATTAAATAATTTGCCTAGTAGAGGAGCAACCCACTTGGAGGATGGAAAGTGGGAAAAATAAAAATAAAATAAAATGACAAATAAAAAAAATAATTTAATGCCAAGGGTGGCGTCCCACTTGGAGAAGAGAAAATAAAATAAACTAATATTATTTTTGTCAATTTGGCCGCCAAAGTTAAGGGAAAAAAGAAATAAAATATTATTTTATTATGGAGGTGGACATGAAATAAAAATAAAATAAAGCAAAATTGGGCACTCCACTTGGGCATTATAAAAAGGGCATTTGGAGGTCATTTTCGATTATTATGGATTTGTCATTTGATATTGGAGGTTTTCTCTTTGAGCCGCAACTTTGTTTCAGCCTATTTTCTAAGGATGAAAACCCTTAGAAAAATTAGTGGTTTGGATGAAAACCCAATCCACTTTGAGATGTGAATCCATACGGGGTTTAATATTGGACATATTTGTAGGTTTTTGCATTTTTTTGGAGCTACAAGGACATATCATTTCTGCAGGTTTATGACACCTAGGGTTTGAAAGACAAATTGACATGATTTGTGCCAAAATGTCAATTTGTTATGATGGAGATTGAAGGATAATACTTTCAGGTTATTGGTGAAGGCTTTGGCATTGATATTGCATGATTTTATGATGGAATCGTTGGCTTTTTGAGGGCAGATCTGAGTTTCCATAATGCTGGCCGCTAGGGTTTGAACACACTTTGACATCATTGAGATTAATTAGCAGATCTAGGCGGTTGTATAGGCAGTTCGTGGACTTGTTTGAGGAAGAAAAACATCTATGCTCATCGCCTAGGGTTCATTACATCATTTGAATACTAGCGCTCAACACAGGAGGAGAATCATGGCACTTGAATGAAGGGTTTCAGTTATTGTTTATATCAGAAAATTGCATCAGACATTTCTGATTTGGCAGATCAGAATTTTGAGGTACATTTACCATTCCATTGGCATCTAATATCCATCCTTTGGCACCTAGGGTTTGAGAGGCTACCTTGAGGAACTAGCGCTAACCTTTGGGAAGAGTTTGTGGGTTATTTTGGAGCTGTCCAGCATTGTCTTCATCAGCAAAAATCATATCAGATCTCAGTGCGGACAATAGACATCCAATTCAGTTTTCTATTGGTCATGTAGGGTTTCATTTTGTGCCAAGAAGAGGTGTAACCCAATCGGGTATGTTGTAGACAATTCCATTGTTCAAATCTTTAATTTGAAATAAAATACTTTGCTGTTCCAATCTATATGAGACATCTGATTGTGTTTTCAGTTCATCTATTTGTTATTATTTCATGTATCAAATGGTTTTATATTGGCATCATAACATGGCAAATGAATTCCCACATTGAAAACTCATAAAACCATTGAAAACAAACAATAAACAAAAATCAGAAAATTCAGAAAGTTGGATCAGATTAGGCAAGGGTTCTTACATTATCTGAAACCCTACCCCTAAAATAGGGGTCTCTAGCCTTGAACAAGTGTTGTCAAGCCATCATAAACAAAACTAAAGCTAACCAGATCACACCACCAATGAAGCTGCTTAGAAAACTAGTGAAAATTCCTTGCAAAGACATAGAAACCAACAAATAACCAAGGCAGAAAGCACCAAAAAGCCAATAGCTGAGGCTGTAAGTAGACAAGTGCCTTTGTATAAGGAGTTATTCCTCATATGTGTTGGAGGGGAGATAATAATTCTTACAACCCATCAATGCAAAGCATGCTTAAAATGGAAGTTGTCACTTCATGCCACCAATTGCAAAGGGAACAATAAAAGGAGTGAAAAGCTGAAGTAATACTCCTTTCAATCTTTACTAACACCTACCACATGGCAGGGAGGAAAGAGGACATCCTACCCGTTGATGTGTTTTTTATGACAACAACATTTAGAATAAAACACTAAGTATTCTATCCTCTCTTGAACAAAGTATCTCAAATTGTAAACAATGTGATCAAATGAGATTACTCCATGGTTCCTTGAATGTCAGGTCTTGACGTGCACATGGATAGACTCAGTGGAATGATGTGATTTTGCTGGTAATCACAAAGGGACTTATGCTAAATTACTCCTTACTAATGGATGAAATATACTCCTTATTCCTTGGATTTGTGAATGAATGGAATCTTCATCAAACTATCTAAAAAGAAATGATAAAAGGAAAGGGTTAGGAAAAATCTAATCTACTCGTAGGGACAATGAGATAATGAATGATGCTTTGATAGACAAATTCCTTTGAACCAAGCTTCGTTTCACCATGAGAGCAACAACTTCATGAAACTAGTGCAATCTTCAAAGGTAATGAAGGATTTTCATATTGCAAATATGCATTCAAATACCCACAGCTGGCGCAACTTGAACAAATATCCACAATCTAACTATTGCAAAGTGGGGTTCAGGCTAACTTTGCATTGTAGCTTACCATCGGCAAACCAAAAAAAGTATGAACCAAGGAATTCATCAAATATCTATATATTCATTCACCATATCACTGAACTTCAACTAAAATCTATTTAAACTGCCCTGAATCATCTTCAAGAAATTGGAGACCATGCTAACATACCAAAACAACACAATAGTCACCAATCTTCAAAACTACACCACTTTCAACCAATGAAATATCAACAACATGATCTTCTAGCAAGGCTCCATCCTTATCTCTATATTGGGCGACTAGGTTCAATGTATCTAGACATGTCGATGTGGCATACTTGGATTGGTTGACGATGATTGGATGCCACCTCAGCATGATTATCCCTTGAGTGTTCTTTGAACTTGGAATTTCATCCTTGTGTTGTGTTTCATCTGGATTTCTTGGTATTGGCGTAGATTTTAGGTGTAATCCTGAACTTCATGATGTTGAACTTGATCCTCTTCTCATCCTTGAATTTCCATGGATTGATCTTCTTTTGATGTTAGATTCCTTGACGCTGGATTGGAAATGCATCTCCTCCCGTGGATGATCTTGATGCTAGCCTTCCTTGTGTCATTGAAATGTCTTTGATCTTCCTTTTGGAACTCACACGTAGTCTCCTTCTCCGGCATTGGAACTCCTTGATGCTTGAGATAGTCTCCTTGATGTTTCTCGAACAGCTTAGATCATCCTTGAGCATCATCTTCATGGAAGTTATCCTTGTCCTCAATTCCTGCAAAACGAAGAAAACCTCGAGTAGTCATGGCGAATAAAATCCTTCAATGTAATGCAATACTAAGATGAAACACGAATAAACTTAAATGATTGAAGAAAAATACGCAATCTTGATCAATTTTATTCACAAATTCTTGAATAAATGAAGAATTTTCTTTATTTCCTGCAATTAATCCAAACTGGGCCGACCTAGGCAAGGAATTTCATAATTTTCCTTAGATTTTCATTGAATTTTAACTTTTCTGTGTTCAAGTTGGCTAAGAATCCTAGGCGCAGTTTCATGTTCATCATGGATTTTTCTCTACTTGGAATTCTAGGACTTCAACTCTTGAATTGTGATAAGGAATTTCACTCCGAAGATAAGGAATTTCACTCCGAAGATAAGGATTTTTGCAAGTTTGTCAAGGAAAATGAAAATTTAACAAGGAATTCTTCATTTTGTCTTGGAATTTTTCATGTTTTGAGTCGAGAGTTCAGGAATCTCGCCAAGGAATGATGAGATTTTGACAAGGATTGATAAAATTTTGTCAAGGAATTTTCCTAGTCAAGGCACATTTCTAGTTTGATCAGGAATTTACAAGGCACACTTTCAAGGGTATCATGGACTTTTTCTTGTCACAAGTTTTGGAGGAATAAGGAATTTCACACTTTTTGAGGAGTTATGGATTGAATCCTCATCACAAGTTTGGAGGGTGTTAGGGAATTTCTTCTTGAGTGCAAGTTTCATCTCCTTGTGGAATCTCTCCTAGGTCGCAAATTTCACTATGCCAAGGAATTTCACACATTTTGCCTTGTCCTGGCTTAATTCTATGTTTCACATTCCTAGTCGTAGATTTTTCTTCAATCCAAGACGCACATTTTGGAGGGTTATGGAAAATTCCAAGTCGCACTTTTTATCATGTCATGGATTGTTTTATCCTTGGATTGGTTTATCCTTGTCGCACTTTTTGGTGAGTCGTGGATTTTCTATCCTTGGATTGTTTTATCCTTGTCGCACTTTTTGGTGAGTCGTGGATTTTCTATCCTTGGATTGTTTTATCCTTGTCACACTTTATGGCGAGTCGTGGATTTTCTATCCTTGGATTGTTTTATCCTTGTCGCATTTTTTACTTGATCAAGGATTTTGCGAACAGGATTATGAAGGTCCTTGCCTGACAGTATATTTAAAAATTATTTATACTTTAAATATTTTGAAATATACTGTCAGGATGTCTGAGATATGTCTCGGATCCATGGGATTTAACATGCAGATTCTAGATTTTTGAGGATCCACCAGATTTCAGACTTAGTCAAATTTTCAGGGTTTTAGGACATTAGACTTAGTCAATTTTAGGGTTTCAGGGACATGTGTCAAGGTGAAGGCATATGGACCCCTTAGTTAAATATCCATCCCTTACGCCAATTTTCCACTCCTTAGTCAATTTCTTCAATCATCTCATGGATTTTGAGCGAAAACTTGGGGAGAGTCGTGCAAAATTACTACCAAACCTCCACACTCAGAGAAAACCAAAACCCAAAAACAAAACGAAGACAGAAAGCAAGAAAAAAGGAGGGGCCCCCATTTGCAATGGGGCGATGTGTGAAAACGTCACAACACTACCAAGCTTTCAATTTATCACTATAAAGGGCTGATAATGGTATTTGATTGATACCCACATTGGTTAGAAAATCTGCAACCAAATTCAATTCTCTATGGCAAATGCTTGAATTGGATATCCTTAAAAGACTTACGTAGATCCATCACTTCCTCGAGAAATAACTACTTTCAACTCGAGCAAGAGCGCTTAACCCTTGAATCATAATCATAGAATCACCTTCCACTACTACATGCTTACAACATGTTGAAGAAGCCATGGCAATGCCTATAGATGCAGCTTCCCACTCAACCTTGTTATCTGACTTTCAACCAAGAAATAGGGAATCCCCTTTAATAAAATGATCATCCATATCTCTTAATACTACACTTGCACCCACTAATCCTGGGTTGCTCCTAGAAGCTCCATCAAAGTTGAGCTTAAGAAACCCATCCAAAGGTTTTTGCCAGGAAGTATTTTTTCTCATAGGCCAATTAACACTCCATTAATGGAATGCTTGAGTATCTTTCAGATTAGAACAAAATTTTAGAATAAAAGAAGGAAATAATGTCAATAGATTTGAAAACCCAGTATCATGAAAAAATTAAATACTCATAAATGTGGTAAATTTTGCATGGTTGGCTTCCATAGGCAGGTGGCCCCTCATATCTTTGATAGTCAGCCCTGCACTTTGACAGACCTCTGCACTTTTGACAGTCGTTTTTCTTCAACAAGACTTTTCTATAGTTGCCTTACAACAAAAAAACCAGTCATATGCTTTTGATAGTTGTTTGACAGATCTTAGCAGGGACAGCCAGCCTTAAAGGCTACAAAGACAATGATTTGCAGTGATTTGACATACCTCCTTTGACAACAATTCTTATTTCTCCCTTCAATCTTCCTCATCGAATTGGTTTAGCATGCCCTCTCCTAGGACTTCATTGTTTTGGATCGATGTACCCTTCTTGTGGATCAACATGCCATCATTTACAATCTAGCTTTGATCTTTTCAAGGGCAATTGTTTGGTCTTCCTCGATGCTACTTGATATTGTCAAACTGAATGCATGCATTAGTGAGATAGACATAATAAGTTTTAGAAAAATAGAAATTAGATTTGGAAAATGAAACAAAACAATAATTAGAATTCAGAATTGCAATCACAAGTTTTTCTAACCTTGAGCTTTCTTCAGCTTAGGGTGGAGGTTGTTGTGAACAAATACCAAATCATTCATTTGTTGTTGAGTCAAATGGTTATGTTTCTTGGAATGTATGTGTTCGAGCACACTCCAAGTAGATTCACAAGTGGATGAACCACATAGTTGGCTTAAAATGCGCATTACCATCCATTGAAGGTTTTTGGCTTCCTTGCCAAAAAAATTACACCATTGTGCTTAAAAAGCATGATTTTTATCAAGATTCTATCATGTAAGATTTAAATGACACTTAATATCTATATTGTAATTTGTATGTATGTACAAGATACAGAAAGTGTCAAAAGTTTATGGAGTCTACCTGGTTTGAAGGTGTTTCTACCTTCTATGATAGTTAAAATAGAGTAAAAATCCTTTGTGTGCTTGTATATTGCCAACTCTTCCGTAGTTGCATGTAGCTTCTTTGGAGTAGGGAACAATCTCTTCATGACCTCTACATTGTCTTGAAATGAGGCGCTATAGAATGACGATGGATCGAGTAGTATTTATGTTCATGGAGTGGGGAGTGCATTTGTCGATCCCATTTGCCTCCTTGGCCCTCTCAATGGCTTCATACAAATAGCCTATGGGGAATTTATCCCTATCGAATATTCTCAAAACTCTAAATAGATGCTTTGAAAATTGGACAATCTACTCTGTCTCTTCCCAATAATTTGTTGAAAAATGTAGTCTGCTATGATTTTGCTATCCATTTGATTGATAAAGCTAGACTCCATCCATTCATTTGAAATGAACATTCATTTCAAATTCATTTGAAATAAATAGAGTCTGCAATGCAAGGAAGTGGGTAGCAAATCTCGTCAACCTTGCCCAAAGAGGTTCTTTGCCCTTTATGAAGGTGTGCTTGAACACCCTTGTGTGATTGTAGATAAACTTAGTAATTGTATGGGCCCTTTGCAATGTGTCCTTAACCCATTCAAATTTTCCAATGTTCTCTAGAGTTAGATCAAGATAGTGTGATACGCATGGCCTCCAAAACATAGAGGAATACTTCATCATCATAGGTCTCCCAGTAGCAACACAAGCAACAACATTATTTGTAATAAAATGGACCACATTTTGTGGCTTTACATCAGTGATCACCTCATAAATAGTTTGAACATGCCTTTGCTGATTTCCTCCTATTTGATGTATCCATGAATTTTAAGAAAATTGTGCCAATATTGGATACGACAAGGAAGTTGATGAGAGTCTAGCCTTGACATGACAAAGCATCTAGTCTTTGCCCACTCCTTGCAATGTTTGGCAACATTGCTCATATTTTGTACTGTGTCGTTCATTATATCATCTCTCAAAGCTGTGTATGATGGGGTTTTGAACCCAAGGTCAGCAATTGCAATGGCATCCACTATACCTTGCTAGTAGGGAGAGCTAACCACATTGAATGACAAACTAGAATAATACCAAAAACTGCCTATGGTCTTCTTCGCTAATGTGTGAACATTTCTACTCTAGAGTGGGCTGTGATCTTGTTGTAGTATGAGATGTAAAGAAGGTGTTAATGTTCCCCCCTTGTGTTTGATCTGTGAGTTGCAAGACCAAGTGTAGATTGAGACCTAGCAGTTTGTTGTGGTAGTTCTAGCTCAAAATTGACTTTGGCCTTTGAAGAATTCAATCCAACTTGTGTACCTATCCTTGCCTTTTGGCCATAGCCTCTGAATATTGCAAAAGAGCTTGTTATGTGACATCTTAAGGGCACTTTTTGCAAGGCTTGACATCATGCCTTGGCTGCTGCGACAAATGCCATTTGAAGTAGATAATGCTTCCATTGCATACAAGCTCACAAAAATTACATTTCACTTTGTTTATACTCTCTATTGACATGTCATATGTCTATGCAAAGTCTCTCTAACATGGCATGATGACCAAATCTACAAAAAAAATAAAAATGCATTTAGGCTTTCAAATATTTCAAGGTCTTAACTTTTTCCTTGTCACTCCTAGAAAAAACCCTTATTGCTCCAACTTTATCCCTCTTACCTTTTTATATCCTTCTTGATGAGCACACACTTATACTGAGGGGGGGGGGGGGGATGAATCAGTATAAGGCAATCTTTTACTTTTTCAAACTTAACAACCACAATAATAACAACCACAGAAGATCTAACAATTATGCAACACAAGAAGAACACACGATTTACTTGGAAACCCTTTAGAGAGAACCACGACAAAATATTGTTTTTCTTATAAACCTTCTTTTGTAGGCAGTGGCACCAACCTACTCCTCTTACAAATCTTCTTTTGTAGGCACAAACCTATTGAAGACATCAATCCCCACAACTGAGCACCAACTCAGCAAGAGACACCAATCTCTTATTTTGATAGACACCAACCTCCAAATTCTTCAATGGATGATATTGTCTTCACTAAGATTTGATTATAGATGCACTTTCTTTCATGACTCTGCTTGTAGATCATCTAACGGTTATCACACAAGTGCTTTCCTTCACGACTTGGTTTGTAGATGATGCAATGCTTTCCTTCACAAGTCTATTTGATGATGATGCAACAACTTTCCTTCACAAATTTTTCTCAAATAATGCATTGCTTTCCTTTATAATTCTGCCTTAAGGTCTGCTCTAATTTCACTTACAAATCTGCCTCCAAATTATGCATCATATATTTCTCTTCACAATATTCACACTCTCTTCATATATTTAATATAGATCTGATTTACTCTTCATATTCTCTTCTCTAGATCTGCTTGAATTCCAAATACTTCACATCTTTTCTTACTTCTCAAATGCTCTCCACATCTTCCTTTTATACCATAATATTCTCTTATGAATGGATGCGACTTTATGAAACATCATATTCTCTCACATAGGGAGGCGACTTCTTAGAACACAACCTATGTCTTCGCACCTCTTCATTCTTATAATTTTAATTTCCTTTATAAGCAATTTCTGCCTTTATAAACGATCGCTGCCATTTTTTAGATTATAGTCATTGCCTTTGTAATAATTGCTTTTCTTCTAAATACACTCGCTACCATTACATGTGATTTCAAAAGGTAGTTGGCCAACATAGATAATATGAAGTCGGCCGTCATAGTGAAGTCGGCCATTTCAATAGCAGGTCGACCAGCATATTATGAAGTTGGCATTAGATAATTCCATCAAGTCGGCCAGCATTACTAATATTTAACTTTAAATCTTCAAATCGCCTATAGGAGGGAGGTCGGCCAACACATTAAAATATAATATATGTATTATTTGATCTTCAATATAGGCGCCATTTCAAGGAGAGGAGTCGGCCATATCAAACAATTATTTATTCTAATTAATTCTGATTCCTTTATGACTGCCTTTGCTTCTCATAGTCGACCAGGGGATGTAATTGGATGATGACGATACAGTGGCCTTTGGCCTTAGCGATTTCCTCTTACTTTTGACGTAAATGACAATCTTCTAACAATCTCGTCCATACATCTTGCCATCAATCTTGGACAACTAATTCCTTCTTTACATGACTTTGACATCAATGACAACTTATCCAACAATCTCCTATATGCTTTTGACATCAATGACAACAATCTCTTTGACATCAATGACATTATTGCCAACACTTCTATCTTTAATGCCAAACTACTCAATATACCACATCTCTCTCTATATCCAAAGGCATGTGGAAGAGTGATGATATGGAAGAGGAATCCTCTTAATATACCGAACCTCTCAGTATACCTAACGTTGAAACATATCACACTTTATTAATATGAGAGTAGAGTGGTACAAGAGAGTAGAGTAGCACCAAAAGAAATGGTACGAAAAGGTCTCAGATTTGTTTGCAGCTTGGGTATTCTACCCACTACTTTGGTGGTGACCCTTTGAGGGAGTATGATGGTTTAGTTTTTACACATGGGTATCATGAAGAAGAGGCCATGGAGGAAACCGATTGGGAGGAGTTTGTTTTCATGGACTAATCAGAAAATGCATTTCAAGATGATGATTCAGAGGCATGTAGTTTGAAGGATCAGCTGAAAGTTACAGAGGACATGATTGTTGCGGCCCTTGAACATTTTGATGACACTCACAAGATCGTTGAGTATCTCTACTGGAAGGCTCAGATGGAGAGAAGACAGAAGGGCACAGATGGTGTACTTCCTTTTGCAGATTTACAGGTAATAATTGCTTTCAGACAGGGATCATATCTTCAAGACTGCTGGAGTGTATGCTAATGCTTTGAAAGCGAAAGAGAATGTTCATAAGCTCACCTTGGAGCTTTGGGATACTAAGGAGGCCTAGGAGAATACGCAGATGGCCCTTGAAGAAGCAAAAGGTCAGCTTTATGCAACTGAACAATCTAGGAAGGAGGATAATGAGAAATTGATTGAAGATATCAAACAGGCGATTGAAGAACTTGATAGCATTCAAGAGGAGTTTGATCTAACATCTATTTTCAAGAAATCAGAATGTGGAAGTTTTGATCAGCAGGAAGATTGGATTAAGTATGAGGATAATGACAGTAGTCAGTTTGTTGATAACCCGTTGTTTGAGATGGATCTTGAAACAAATTTTGATAATCCACTCTTTGAGTTGGATAATGGAGCACATCTTGATTCCGACAATACAGGAGAGATGTAGGATCTAGATGCAGTGGGTAACTATGAGGTGGAACATGTTGAATTGGTTGATGATTTGTTTCTTGTAGTGAACCTGATTGGATGGGATCATCGTGGGTTGATATTTGACTTTGTGGGGTTACTACAAGGAATGGAGTACTATTTTGGTGTTAGTGTTTGATGGGGTAGAGATTATTGGTGTTGAAGTTCACATGAGGATCAGAGTAGCACAACTTCAGCATGGTGGAATTTCTTTTGGGATAAGTATCTATGCAAAGAATCATCTTTGTGGGTTATTGGTGACTCACGATGATGGAAGAAACATACCATGGAAGGTCATCTCTTGTTGCAATCATCCCATGAGTTCACTTGAATTTCTGCAAGTGGATTGGAGGGAGATTTTAAGCAGATTTCAGAGTTCTTCTGTGTTGGTAACTGTTGGGAGGATGTTTTCAGCCACTAGTGTTAGAGATGAAGACTTGATTTGGTTTTTGATCGTTCATGGTGCAATTGGAGAGTTTGCTTGGGATGAGTCTCAACATGTTGATGACTCTTTGGCAGAGTTTGCAGTTGCACTACTTCAAAGAATTTTGATGGTATCACTTGCCTTTTGTCGACATGCACTTGGGAGAAGGGAATTGCAACAGAACTATGACATTTGGTATGGAAGCATTGCAATGGCAATTGAAATTGAGTCACTAATGTTTGTGTTGTAGCTGGACTATGATGTAGGGCTTGGAAGTGAGCAGGATGGTATTGATGCTTCAGCCCTAGCTTATGGAGTACTACTTCATACGTTGATAGGAGTTGGTTGTTCTATTTCATGGAACATGACTTTCTTGCTCAACTCTTTGGAGGACAGTGATTGTTTGAGAGTTTGAAGGAGAGTTGCATCTTCTTCGCATCATCGATGAGCGATATAGGATTGATACTCTATCATCCTATGACTCTGGTAGTATTATTGACATCCACATAGGTTTGATTTTCAGTCATGAGGTTGCTGTTCTGCTCTATACCAGCAACTTAGGAGGAGTTGTCATACATCTTCTTGCACCAATGTTGGGTACTCTTCACATACTTGGGCAATCTATAGGAATTGGAGAGCTGTTTGGTGCTGTTAGCACTCTGAGTTGCTTTCATCTCTTCAAGTTTGCCATATGTTATGATATGGCGATTTGGGATCTAGGTGGTGGCATGCATGGCGCATCACTTCATTGGGGTACTGATGAGTTGCTTCACAACTCATAGAGAGTTGGTGTTGATTGTGACAGAGTGGAGCAGAGGAAGCTTGGAGACTTGTGGTTGTGTTTCAGAGTTCACATTCTTCATCACTTGTTGACAGGCATGGTTTCCTTCAGGGTTTCGGATTGGCATGGTGTTTGGTCCTTGTTAGACTTAGCACTCATTGAGGATGAAGCTTCTGGAGAAATGGAAATTTTGGTGCTTGTGGTTGACAACATTGTTTTCTTTGGAGGATGGAGCCGAGTTGAGTTCGAGTATGTATGGCGTTCACCGCAGGAGCTCACTTTGCAGGGCATTCTTCACATTCTTCTTGGGAGTGGTAACGACAGGTTGAGGTTTGGTGTGATCACAAGATATTTGATTGGATGGAGATACTCGTCACTTGAAGGTATACTTCAGGATACAGGTTTGTCATTCCTTGAGGACAAGCAATCTCGGGAAGGGAGGACTGTAAAGTCCCCAAAAGTATTCAAAGAAGGAGAATTTCAAATCTTTTATTTGAAATTTGCATCAAAATTGTTTGTCTTGGCTGGTCTTAAAAGAAAGTCAAACAAATAATTTTAAGCGCCAAGTTTTGAAGAGGTCTCTAAGTCGGCCAAAGGAGAATATTGGAAGACAAGTCGGCCTTATGGAAAACAAGCGAATTCAAATTGTTTATGGCACCAAAAATATTGTTTATGTCGACCAATTTATGGAAGTTGACCCTCTGGAAGAAAGGAAGGAATTCAAAATAGTCTTGAGTGCCAAACTCATGAGGGAGTCGGCCTAAGTCGGCCAAATGGAGAAGTATTGGTCGGCCCATCCATGAAAGTCGGCCCTTGGAAAGCAAACCATTCATTTTAAATTTTATTGCGCGAACATGAGATAAAATTAAGGTCGGTCAAGGAGAGGATAAGGGTGGTCGGCCAAGTTTTGGAGGATAATATTAAATCAAATATTTGAATTGATTTGGGCACCAAAACAAATAAAGGAGGTTGGCTAGAGAAGATTCAAAGAGAATGTGAGCGCTTAGGTCGGCCCTATTTCAAACTAAAGGAATTTTAAATTGTTTAAGCGCCAAATTCAATTAAGGTCGGCCTAGAGGGAGATTTAAAACAAATAGAATAATAAAGTTTCCTTGCTGGTCGGCCAGCTTATGAAGAAAAGGAGATTTTGTATAAATAGGAGGTTTTGATATCATTTGGAGGCATCTTTTGGCATGTCAACTTTTCATTTGGTCTTCAATTTATTTGCATTCTATTCCAAGGACCAAAACCCTTGTGAATAAAGGTGTGTTGGACGACAACCCAACTACATCTAGGAGATGGATTCACACGGAGTTCACATTTGCACTTCATTGGAGACTTGTAGTTTGTTGAGCTTCATTGATATATATCATTCGAAGATTTGGTCTGAGACCATTGTTGAAGATTTGGAGTTTGAAGGTCTATGCATATCATTCGAAGACTTGTAAATCCATTGCATCGTGTATTGATCGCCGATTGATAGAGGACATTTTGCATCTTGGAGCGCCATTATTGTGGCTGTGGCAGAGAACAATCTTGCAGATTTACATCAGCAGCAGTCTAACCGCCATAAGTGGAAGATTCCCTTGCTTGAGGTCAGCGATTTGATAGTAAAAGGGTGGTGATCTGCATTGAGGTTGTCCATTCATCATCAAGGACCAGCGTCTATCATTTCGAGGGAGATTGCAGCTGTTGAAAGGGACCGATCAGCATACTCATAGTCAGCGACCAGCTTGTTATCAGCATTTCATCATTTCCAAGAGGCGGATCTGATCAGCAGGCTTGTCATCTCCTTTCATTGCATATTGATCACTCATTTGGTATGTTATCATTTATCATTTCATCCTGATTTTGTAACAGCAGGTTGGCATTTGTATTTAGCTATGATAAAGCCATCCAATTTGATGTAATTGAAGACTTGAACAATCTGAATTCATGACAGCAGTGATCTAATTTGGTTATCATCATCATCCTTGATCCTTTATGTGTAATTCATTCTGTAATTTAACTAGGATATTGGTTGTACAATTTGGCATGTTGAATTGATGCATTTGCATGATAAATGAATGAATAAGAGTACGATTCAGATCTGGGATAATAGAAATCAGATCTCAGTCCTAGGGTTTACATTTTGAAATAGCAAAGTTCAGAAATATTGCTTCAAACCTAGAACGGGACATTACATTAAGTGCCATAAGGCATTACTAATTTGGATCTCCAACCAATTCTGTCTTCTTTTTCTAGCTCAAACACAACAAAAACATTGGCCTGAATCTCATAGCAGCAAAAATCTTTTGGGGAAAAAATCGGCAAATGAAAAGTATAAGATTTTTTCAAAATATCGTGAAAAAATCAGATTTGCAAAAAATGTAAAAAAAAATGCTAAAAAAGAGAGGAAAACCTATTGTTTTAAAATTTTTTTAGGGATGGTTCGTTTTATATGTATATATAAAATAGATTAATGATATAAATATTATATTATAATATTATAAATATTATAATAGAATAATAAATATTTTGTTTGGAAATAGAATAATAAATATTATTATTAGAATATATTAATAAAATAAATAATATATTATTAAGTCTTTATATTATTTTTTTGATTGATAGTATTTATACTATTAATATATAATATTATTATATTAATTATAAAATTTAATAAACATAAATTTTATTATAAATTTTTGCGAAAAAATTAAATTTATCAATAAAATAATTATAAAATTTAATAAACATAAGATTTATTATAAAATCTTTAAAAAAATTAAATTTACCATTAACTCATATTAAAATCTAATAAAAACCTAAACATTAATTAAATTAAATATTAATAATTTTAAATTAATTATAAAATTTAATAAACATAAAATTGAAATCATTAGTTTTCCACAGTCCATGATGCTGTATGTGAGTGTTTCTGGATTTGACTGTGTAACTTCTTTTGAGTAAAAAGAAGTTACACAGTCAAATCCAGAAACACTCACATAAAACATAAAATTTATTATAAAACTTCCTAAAATTAAACATAAAGTGCCGCTAGGTAAATTAAATATTAATAATTTTAAATTAATTATAAAATTTATAATTATAAAGTGCCGCTAGGTTTTGTGTAATGTGACGTATTATTGTTGCAGTCCAACATTATATTAATAATTTTAAATTAATTAGCTGATAGGCTTTTATATGTGAGCATTATACTGCTCGCAATTGTCTCACGTCGTAAAAAAATTCATGTCGGAAAATTCTATCCGCTTTTATATGTGAGCATTATAGTGATCGGAAAATTGTCTCACATTGTGAAAAAATTCACGCCGAATTTTTTTTTAAACTCATCAGTACAAAAACCCTCCACAAACCCAAATGGTGAAATCGCAGAAAAAAACTCGCGCATAACCCTGCTTGTCATTCGTAAAAGAACCCTACAAATAGAAACTAGGTGGTAAAAAAACCCTAAACAACTCTTTTTTTCCCATTCGTGATTTAAATAGGTGTTTAAATCGGGAAACCTCCCGATTCGCGATTTTTACTCTAAATTGTGATTTAAATCCGATTTTTGCTTCTATGGGCTCGATCTCAACTAAAATTAAACAAATATTTCAATATCAATTCAATAGCTTATGAACTGTCTCAACTGAGGCTAATTAATGACTGTGGACACGATCATTGTATACATGCCAACCTTAATTGAATGCTACAATAGGCATCAGGAACTAAAGTAACCTCATCTGAACCTACCATCTATCATCAGGGACATACATGACCCCATCTGACCTCTGTAATTTATATATAGTGACATTAAGAGCCTAAATTGAACACGACAGTGACTCATCTCAGACATGAATGGCAAGAACTAAACAACCTCAACTGAATTCAATGATCAGTCAGTGGGAATAGGAGCAATGCCAACTAAATCCCAGAATTGACATCTGAAACATTAGTAACCTCAACTTAATCCTAACATCTATAACTGGAGACATATGTAATCTCATTTGGGCTCTGTAGTCAATCATTGGGAACGTGAGAAGCCACAACTTATCCCCTCAATCTCTTATTCAAAACATGGGTAGCCTCATTTCACCTCATTTCAAGCCTATCATAAGTCAATGGGGATATTAATAACCTCAACTGAATACTGCCACCAGTCATTGGGGACATTAGCCAACCTCAATTGAACACCATAGTCATTCACTAGAGACTTTAGTAACCTCAACTGAAACCTTAAACCTCCTAAGTACATGTAAAACAGCATTTGTGACTACAATTTATTTATGCTAGTACAATTGATTATAGTCCTTTCAAGTTCAACAGCGATATTCATTATCAAGTGCAATGAAGTCAGTAAAAGAGTCAAAGTTTCTCATATGGTACAAACCTTGAACCTTTCTTGGTCAAACATTAATTTGACCAATCAATAGCAAGGATTTCTGGTTAATGCAGCATTAACTTTCTTGCTTGGTTTGTACTTTAGGATTGAAATATGGGTATCACATGTTGAGATGCATAAACTAAGTTAAAGCACATAGCATTGTTTAGCAAAGTATTTGATGTTGCATGCTGCTTACTCTTAGTGTTCGTAGATGTAAGTGAATGGTAGTCCTCATATCCAATGTATTCAACATTATCCTTTGGCAGATGATTAGTTGATCTCTCTCTTGTTTCGTTGGTAAAAGCAAAACCTGAAAAGAAAAAATATGAATGTAGCTCAAACAATAAGGATTTGATTAAAATATTCCACTAGATAAGTTGAATTTTTTTTATTGAATAGTGTCATGTCCCCTTTTCCAGAGTGATCACTAAAAGAACTCAAGAGTTTAGCCTATTCATCATTCCCGTAGGCTAAACTACATGATGAGGGAATGAAGGTGATTTTGGTTAAGTTTCATTCATTGTATCTTCATGTTAGCCAAAGTCATAAAGGATTTCATCATGAAGAATTGCAATTACCTTTGTAATTTTACATATGCAAGGGGGTAGGACCTATAATCAAAGGGGTCAAGTTGATAAGTGTTTTGTATAGAGAGAAATGAAATCTTTAATTACATTTCTCCAATCTATTGTCAGATAGGACCTATTAACATTATTCATGGAGTGTGTGAAGGGATAGGTCCAGGCTAAGATCAAAAGCAAAGCATAAGGGGAATCGGCCATCATGCAAAGATAGGTCCAAGCTAAGATCAAAGCCTAAGGGGAATCGGCTATCAAAAATAGGTCCAAGCTAAGATCAAATGCAAAGCAAAAGAGGAAACATTGAGCAGGTATTCGCCCATGGAAAATGGGTCTCAACTAAGAAGGATCGGCCATACAAGAAAGAAATTCAAATTCAAATAAGTATTTTGGAGGGAAAAAGATTCAAATCACATATGAGGGGAGGATAAAAGCAAATTCAAATTCAAAAGTAATGCTCTGGATCATGTGCCCAACGATCACCAAGGAAGATGCACAAAACCAATGCAAAAGACATCAAATATGCTCACAAAGGAATTCGGCCAGGTTATAGATAAATTCGCTCAAGGGAAATAAGAGTTCCTAGCACATTCGCCTATGAAGAAAGAGCCATCGATTGAAGGAATGCATTACATTTACCCATGCAAAAGATTGCTGAAGTTAAACGTCCTTGAAGGAGCATTCACCAAGGAGAAACATTCGCCTATGTCAAAGAGGCTTCAAACACAAGGTCCGCCTAGCATGGAAAGACCCATGACTAATGGTGGATGCAATCACCAAAGAACTTCCATTCCATTTGCCTAAGTCATTGATGCCAAACACATTCGCACATGATGGAAGAAGTACATTCGGCCAGCTAAACACATTCGCCAGTGCCAAAGGAAAAATAACCAATGCATTCGCCCATGTCAAGGAAGGTTTCACATGAAGATCCAAGCATAATACCATTCGCCAACAATGAGGGTTGCATAGATCAATGAAGCCATTCGGCTAAGAGCAAAGATATGTTACATTGATAGAAGAAAAGCATTTAATGCCCACCTAGACATGAGGAAATTCGGCCAACAATGTCCAAGGCAAATGCCTAAGATGAACTTACCAAAATCCAATGCAAGAAGACACCAAGGCAAGCCAATTGGCCATAATAAATAGGAGAGATGATCACAATTGAAGGCATGTCCGAATTTGGTATGTTTCTATATTTATTTCTGAGTTTGAAGGTTCCGATCTTCTTACTTTCATGCAAGGTGATGTGCCCTTGCACATAGGGTGATGACCCCCCTATGCCATTGGAGGAGATATTGCTTCTAATATCTTCATTGCTATTAAAATTGCAGGTATTCTAAACTATTGCAGGTTTTAGAGGAGTCTACCATCGTTGGATATTGTTAGAGACTTAAGTAGAAAGTTGGTATTGCAAGATCCCAGTCACAAAGGGGCTGCTACATTCATTTGCAGCCACTCACAGAGCTGCTACAGTCCTATCATCTTAGCATCTTCTCTCCATACATTCATTGGCAAACACCCAAGATCATTCGCTCAAAACAAGACTTCATCATTAGTGGGATTTGTGACATATTCAGAGTGATCTAATTCTCTGGGCATATATAGATCTAACAGCAGTCATTTCAGTGACTCTTGATGACAATTTTGACTATATTTGAGGCTGGAATGAACTGATAATCATTTAGCCTTCATTCGCTAATGTTTGGCTTTATATGGAAGTTGTTTTGTAATGTTTAGGAGGACTGATATAAGTTTATGTGACTGTCATCATGGCAGCAAATCATTGTTTTGAGATTACATTACTCAATTCATTCAATTGAACATAAGTGTATTCATTTCCTTTTGAATGTGATATTGGTTGCAAGAAATTGTGTTTAAGTTTTGTTATTTTCAGCTAAGTCCCATCTGGGACATTACAAATAGTCTTTTTTCAAACTACTAACAAAATATTGAACATAAAATAAGAGGTTTTTTGATTTAGGGATATAGATACATAAATTTATCCACAGAGATTGAAAAGAAGGCATGATATCTATGATGCATTGATGACCAAATAAAATAAAAATTCTGACTTTTTTTTCAGTTTGATTGCCACTTTTTTTGTTATGACAGGAAATGTGGTTGATGTGTTTTACAGGGTCAGGTTTCCCCTTATATAGAAGAAAAGCTCATGAAAGTCAAGAAAGATATCTATACCTACCCACAGGTTAGACAAGCATGTCATTCATTAATGTGTGATTCTTGAAAATACTCGGAAATGCTCTTTTTGAAGATACTAGCTTTTGTTTACCTTTTCTAGAAGGAAACACATATAAGTTGGCAGTTTTAGTTATGAATAATGACTACTAGAAATTATCAATAGTCTAAAAGACACCTTGGTAGTTTTTAAAATTCTAATATGTGGTTGAAAGACAAATTATTTTTGTAGTAGCATCTTATACTAATGTCTTATTGACCTCTGTAGTTACAGAAACCACAGAAATAGTATATTAACTTTTTATTGTAATTGCAAGTTACAATCACAGTTATTAATAACAATGATAATTTATCTGTACAAAGTTAAACCATGTGTTGTTACATTTGTTTCAAGACCATGTATCTTTTACTATATATAAATAAGGTTATTTATATTAAAAAACAAGTAGTGTTCCAAAAATGACAGTCCCTGAGAGAGACAAAACCTATGAAGAGTTACTGTATACAGCAGAATACCAATACTTATAGTATGAACCTCATATGCTATCTACATGATTTATATTAGAATATCAGGAATCTGGATAGATATTTCTATTTTTAGACATCTGTGGTTGATTCTAAATTTGACTAAAATAATTTTGCTTTAGACATTGAGGTCTTCATTGGACACTAAATATTGCCTATCATTTTTCTGGCTCAACTGATTGTGGACTCCATTAAAAGGAAGCAGAGGTGCAGAACAACGCTTCCAACACTAATCTATTTGGGGAAGATAGTGCAAAACTCATATAAATCCTTAAACAGTTACAGTAAAAGAAACACATTCAAATACATGCATAAAACAATATTACCATAACACATAGATTTACGTGGGGAAAACCTTTCTAGGTAAAAAACCCCACACACCAAAAGCACAGTACTTTGTATTATCAGTAACAAATATTACAATACAATGACAGCACTCAGCTTCTTCAGGTGTCCTCCAACTTCAACAAGAAACTGGGATAATATTGGCAGCATAACGGTGTCACAGAAAATATCTTCTGCTTTACTACACCTACAACAATACGCTTAAGGCATATATATAGTATTTAAGAAACATCAACTGCAATGAAGTGATAGCCTCATTGCATTCAATATTAATTGAACGCATAACTGAAACTAGACTCATTATTGATCCACTATCGCACATGTAACAAGTTTGCATAAATGCAACTGACTTGCATTGAACGACCTCCACCATATGCGCCCCTTGACTCAGCCTTGAAACCTGAACGGTCTCCTTCATATGCGCTTGACGGTTTCAGTTAAACTCGGAGATGTCTCACAGGTTGAGACACACGTGATTCTCAACATTCTCCCACTTGTCGAAGACCTGACATGAGTCATCTGTAATCAACTGCTCAAGGCCCTAAGGCCCATGGAAACAGTACACCATCTGAACTTCTCTGTGCTCACTGGCTTCGTCAGTGCATCTACAACATTTCTCAAAGTGTCAACCTTCTCCAATATCACCTTTCCATCTTCTACCATATCACGAACAAAATGAAACTAAACATCAATGTGCTTTGTTTTGGCATGGAAAGTGGGATTCTTTGCTAAGCAAATGACACTCTGATTGTCGCAATAGATAGTAATTTGTCCTGCATCAAAACCAATATCCGAACACAACCTCTTAAGCCAAATGGCTTCTTTGCAAGCATGAGTAGCTGCCATGTACTCTGCTTTTGTCGTAGACAATGTGACTACAGCCTGTTGCTTACTCATCTAACTTATAGCACCACCATTCAAAGTAATCACCATCTCAAGCAAGAACTCCTCTCATCCTCCAACGTGCCACCTATGGAAGAAAAGGAACATGCCAAGGTGAAAATGCACCAATCCAAAGAGCACAAGCATCAAAACCAAGTGATACCAAAGGCTCCATGTAGCTATCAAAGGTAAAAAACTCACATGACTGAAAATAGCACCCACGACATATGCTAATACATTCAACCATCCATACCTCATAGGTATCAACAACATCAGTAAACTCATGCCGACAACATATCAAACCCATATACCGTAAACATAAGCTCCATGTACAAAATATGTCAATGAAGAACACATACATCGAGGAACTCCCACTGCATGGGTAATGTCACATCTGAAAATAAATCCAAGGCATACTAAGTCCACCAATCGACACTCAAACCAAGGTGTGGCTAAACAACAAGCCAATGTAGTATCAAGATCAATCACAATGATCCACACATGCAAGATAAATAACATCACACTCTCTCACAACATGTCACCATAACTATCCCAAGTCCAACCATATCAACATGGTCCTCAAGGAAGTAGCCATAAGAAAAAGGGAGAAAACCTGTAAATCATAATGTCCTACGAACACCTCAAAGTGCAAAGCTGTGTCAAGTATGATCTCCTTTACAACCCCAAATGAAAAGCGTCTATAACACCCAACCATTCAATCTAATAAGATCAAATGAACATTTGTAACATATAACCAACATGGATGTAAGCCTCTCTAATCAAGGTAGATCAAATTCATAACCATTCCATAACCAGGAATAAGCCCAATCACATCTCTTAAACTCATTATAATGGAAATCATAAATCAAACCATATGAACAAAGAGATAACCATTCCAATGTCCCTCAAATGATGCCTCCAGAACCAATTAACCATAGCTCAAGATCCATATCTATGAGAAGATAAAGCATAAAGCAAAATGCATCTAAAAGGATGGGCAATAACTTATAGATGGTAAACAGCCGAGTAGACCAAGAGTGGGGAATGATAATGCCCCTCTAGGATACACCAAGCCACAATGACTCTCTCCAAGAACAATCTCCTCTAGGTCCATATCCAGGTGTAGGCTCCTTGGTCTATCTGTTGAAACCTCCAATGAGTAACCGTTTCAACACGTGTCTCTAATCCCAAGAGAACTCCAGCCTCACCTAAGTCTCCAAGTATCCATGAGCACCTCCATGATCAATCCATGCCAAACTCCAAATGCAACACTGCACTAACATGAAGCTCCTAAGCAAATGACCAAAGTACTCAATACTAAGAGAACCAACAAGATCACTGTCAATGCTCCTACTGCACATCTGCATAATCAAGAAGCCCATCATGACATCATGATCTAACCATCTCCTTCTAGTAGATCACATGCACTAATGCACACATCCTGCCTCAAGAGATCCTGTATTATGCCAATACTCAAACTAGTATCCAGAGTAAACCAATACACAATACCAACACCTCTAAATCAAGGATCAACATGTCAAACTGACAAGTCATAAACCGACACCTCAACCAAAAACTCAAAAAAAGAGTCCTCCATGGTAAACCAAGATGTCAACACCTCCAATCACATGAAGATAACTATCTACTAACAATGGAACTCAAGATGTCAAAATAACTTCACCACAACATTATGAGAATCATAATCCAAAAGCCTTACCATGTGGTGCAGGGGCACCCATAACTCTTTATGTCTTCAAGGCGTCAAGTGTTAAACATTTTGGTATTTTCATGTAATAAGGTCTTCTAAGACCATTTTTGTGTGTGGGAGTCTAAATTGAGTCATTAGGTGTAAGTTGGAGTTTTGAGGAATATGAAAAGTCTAGATGTTGCACAAAGAAAGAATATGGGAATATCAAGAAAATGAAGGAATGTAACTGAAAAATTGGTCATGCAACGATGGAGCATGTTGGTAAATGCTTAAAAGTCCTGGTGTGGTCGAGTAGAAAGGAGGATGGAACTTTTAGTGATCAAAAAGCAATAAAAACTCTGATTATTCCTGCATTCCAACATTTTCTCTGCTGTTCCTCGCTGTAGTACGGATCTGTACGATCCAGTCAAGAGCCCAAACCTGTTTTGAAGGATTATATGTTGAATCTACTTTCTATTACAGTTGATTGGATGTGATTTTATTAAGTTTCAAGGAAGTTATAGGCGTTTTCTGAAAACTGTCTTAGATTGTCAAAACCCTAGACTAGGGTAAACAGTGAGCTAAGAAAATGTAAAATAGCAGCCTTCCATGGGTGGATTTTGATGAAACCTCATGGAATGGCATACGTTAGCATATATTTTGTTTTGTTCACACTTGCAGGAATAGGGGAGCAAGTTGGCATGTGCCAAGAAGCCATGAAGGCCTGATAGCCTCATGTATCAGGCTGCAACAATGAATTTGGAGAGAATTTTGAGCTTTTGGGTGTGGGTTTAGAACCCTGCATGTTTAGAGGTGTTGGTGAAGGGTGTCAAGAGTCCAGAGACAAGATACCTAGTCTTAGTTTGAACATTTACTAAAGTTTTGTGTCCATTTTGTGGAATGTCCTGTTATGACAGGGTTGGACAGTGGTTGTCAAGACAGTCTAGAACCAAGTTGGAGTCTCACACTTAGAACAAGTCCAAGAAACCCTTGAGGTGTATTTGATTGAGTGTTGTGAATGTTTGTAAACCTGTCTTGAAGTTCCTAGTCTCAAATTTTGCTTAGTGTCATATTGGATAAGAGTGGACCAAGTCTAGGAGGCCTAATTGCACAGAGGACAGTCAAATTTTGGGATAGTTCGTACAAAGTGATCCCACCCCATTTCTCAGTATGTGATGTAATGCCATAAAGGGTATTTGAAACATGTCTTACTTTTTGATAGTCAGGTCTACAATTGAAGTTATGTCAAAATATGTCTCTGCAAAAGGCTACAAGGAAAAGGGGTCAGTTGTGAAGGAATGCCCTATGGATAGAGGTCTAGGGTTTTGGTGAGTGATTGTTTGGTGTTGTCTTGATGTTCCTTGCCCCTGCTCTGCATCACCATGACACCTACAACCACTGTAGAGGAACATCCATCACCAAGTGACAGATCCACATCACTGCCAAAGCTCCCACTGAAACTGTGATATCGGGCTTATCAAGGCATTGTGATAACCATCCTCTGAATAAAGATTATCCATGGCTCTAACACAATCTAATAATCAACCTGTGCAATACCAGCAACACAAAAAAATAAAGTAGAACCAAGATCTCCAAACTAGAAGATAAAACCATCACTGTCAAAAGCTCACACATAACCGTGTATCCAAGCTATCCATGACATCGTGATAAACGTGCTACAAGTCCCGTCGACCGACTATCTAGGCACTCAAAAAACATCCATCTTCTCATCTCAATGCAACATACCAATGCACAAATGACCACAAACAAGGCCAACTAACAAAGTTTGCATCAACACTAAATCAATCTCGTGGATATAGACAATCCACATCCAAGTCATCTCACTGCAACCAATGGGTGGCCAACCCACAAAATTGCATAACTCAAAGATCCAATACAAATGAAACATGCAAAATTATCATCACATCAGTAACCTGCAAACTGTGATATCAAAGAAGATAACATGTAGATTTCAAGACTCAAACACCAGATTAAATCCTAATCTGATTTGCCAAATAAATCCACAATGAGTAGCCATAGTCAAGGAACCCATCAAGCAAACACTATAGAGATGCTAAGTGACTAATCACATACCAACATCTCCACACCAAGAAGGTTACAAACCTCCTCACACCATGCACGAAGCATACATGCAAACTTGCAACTATCTTACATCCATAAGCACCCCCAAGGAATCATAATCTGAAAATAGTTTATCCGCAGATCAAAAAAGGAAGAAGAGGTCCAAGAACTTCAGGCCCACTTGTAGGCCAACTCCACAACCTCCACCATGTACAAGCATACTGAGGAGCTAGGCTGTTTTAGAAGCTTTCAAATCATCCAATGATCAACTCCACAGCCTCCATGCATTCGAGGTTAACAAAATAGTGCCTTCCAATGCCAGGGACTAAAACCAAGCACCCAACATAAGCACATCAAACCATAGTCATGAAAACCCAAGTTTCTCCATGTGATTAGGGAGCCAAAAACAAACACCCAACATGAATACTTTGTTGCAAATGACCATAAACTGAAAGAACATAACCACCATGCATGAGGGTTATTGCACATTGTCAAGTAGGAGCTCCAGTTCAATATTACATTATGACCAACTCCATAATACTCCAACTTCACCATCCTTCAAATGCTTGCTGTAACCTGAAGACAAGATCAACTGCAAAACTTCCACTCAAACAAGGATTAATAATCAACCAATTCCTTCCTACAGATTTCCTCAAGCTTGCCAAGCTAAGAAATCGCAACAGAAGAAATACCCAGAACCTTAAGCATCATGGAACCAACACATGCAATCTCATGCAATCATGGAACCACCGTAGCTCTGATACCAATTGAAAGGAAGCAGAGGTTCGGAACAACGCTTCCAACACTAATCTATGTGGGGAAGATAGTGCAAAACTCATACAAATCCTTAAACAGTTACAGTAAAAGAAACACATTCAAATACATGTATAAAACAATATTACCATAACACACAGATTTACGTGGGGAAAACCTTTCCAGGTAAAAAACCCCACATACCAAAAGCACGGTAATTTTTATTATCAGTAACAAATATTACAATACAATGACAACACTCAGCTTCTCTAGGTGTCCTCCAACTTCAACAAGAATTTGGGATAATATTGGCAGCATAATGGTGTCACAGAAAATATCTTCTCCTCTACTACACCTACAACAATACACTAAGGCATAGATATATAATATTTAAGAAACATCAACTGCAATGAAGTGATGGCCTCATTGCGTTCAATATTAACTGAACGCGTAACTGAAACTAGACTCATTACTGATCCACTATCGCACATGTAACAAGTTTGCATAAATGCAACTACCTTGCATTGAATGGCCTCCACCATATGTGCCCCTTGACTCAACCTTGAAACCTGAACGGTCTCCTTCATATGCGCTTGACGATTTCAGTTAAACTCGGAGATGTCTCACAGGTTGAGACACACGTGATTCTTAACATCCATGAGCTTGAGTTGGCATTTGTTCAGTGGACATCCACTTGGCATCAGCAACTTGCATAGCCTCCAGTCAGAATAAAGGGACATACCATTCAGTTGCCCAGGCATGAGTGCTTCTACAGGTAGCAACTTGAGCAGCTTTACATTTAGTACCATAGTAGCATTACACTCCAAAAATATGTGATTAATCCCGAGTAATGCAACTCACCACATTTGCCATGCTGTTTCACAAGTTTTTCCTGAGTTTTTCAAAAAGTGGTTCTAAAATGTTTTTATGTACACATTAGTTTTCTGGCTCATTGTTTCTCTTAGGTGCTAATAAATTAAAGCATGGAAGACTGGAAATTGTTTAGTTTAAGGTTAAGGCTAGGGTAAGGGTATTTAAAAATTTCTTTTTAAGTTATTTTTTGAATAGATTTGTTTGAGTTAAAATTTAAACATTAATGTGAGTGTGTGAGGTTTTTTCTTTTAATTATAATTTCATGAGTGTTTGGGTCAAAAACATTGGGCTGCCCCTAAATGCTGTGGTCCAGAATGGTAGTACTTACTATTTTAGGACCAGCCTTTTGTTTTTTTTATCTAAACCCTCTTTGATGAAAGTAAAATCTTTTTTGATTTTGTTGTACCCATACGAAATTTTTCGTATACGTGCTCAAACACACCTCGCAAGGACCATGTAGCCTTGTCATTACTGCACTAACCCTGCAGGTACAAGACATATCAAAAGATGGCGATCCAAGGCTCAAATGGAGGGAGATTCTGACAAGCCAATCAGGCCTGAAGCAGTAAAAGAATGTCTAAAAGAGGAGGTCAAAGTGATGAATTGAAGGCCAAAATGACATAAAGGAACCAAGGGAAGCAATGCAAATACATCTGGTATTTTTGGACGTTTCTGGCTAAAATGTGCTCCATCTTGGAGTATAATTCATGGGGGAGAGGCTTCAATGAGAGCTTCGGATCATATGAGCCTATTCTGTCATCCGACGGAGAAGTTACGGCAAAAATAAGCTCCAGAGCCAGAGACAAACGACAGTGATCCAGGCAGCCTCCATCAAAATGGCCAAGGCAAAGTTCAAAGTTTTTTCAAGGTCAAGAATCATAAAGTGAGCCCTGAAATTGGCTAAGTCTAGTGTCCTGAAACCTGATGTTCTGAAATCCTGAAAAATGTCTAAGTCTGAAATTTGGTGGATCCTCAAAAATCTAGAATCTGCATGTTAAATCCCATGGATCCGAGACCTATCTCAAACATCCTGGAAGTATATTTCAAAATATTTGAAGTATAAGAAATATACTTAAATATATTTTGAAATATACTTCCACCCAGGACACTCAAAATCAAACTCCAAAATGGCGCTCAATTTGCCCAAAAGCCACGCCTTTTCCATCCTTGCAAAAAGCGCCTAAAATCCCTAATTTGCACGCCTATTTTGAACCTCCAAATAGGCGCCTATTTCACCCAATTTCCACGCCTTTTTGATCATCCCAAAAGGCGCCTATTTTGTCCAAATTGCACGCCATTTATCACTCCCTCAAAAGGCGCTTAAAAACTCTAAAATGCACGCCATTTTGAAACATCACAAAGGGCACCTAGAAACACAAAAACCAACGCCTTTTTGCCTAGGATAAAGGCGCCTAAAACCTCAATTTCACATGCCTATTTGATCTCCAATAAAGGCGCTCAATATTCCTATTTTCCACGCCTTGTTGACACATGAGAAAGGCGCCCCTTTTTGATCATTTGCACTCCTTTTTGAAGTGCCAAAATTTGCATGAGATAGGCGTTGAAGAGAGAGAATATTGATGCCTAAGAGAGAGATGCTTCAAGGCTAGGCTATAAATAGAAGTTCACCTCTCATTCTTTCATTTGTACATGGAGCCCAAAAATAAGAGCATCTAATTTTTAGGAAAAAGCACATTGAAAACCCTAGAAGGGTGGCACTCACTATAAAGGAGATCTCTTGCATAGTTTTTATCATTTTCTAAAGGCAAGAGAAGGGTATTGAGGCTGCACTTCACACATGGCGGCCATTAATGGGTGAATAAAAGCTTGCATGAGGCGAATTCAAAGGCATTGAGGAGTTGATCTTCGCATATAGGGCAAAGGCTACTCATTCTTGCATCATTCTACACCTTTCTATCTCACTCCAAGGCATATTTGTTCACAGGAAGGCCGTTTCTTTGCACTGGCGGCCATTGTTAAGGGTTTTCAAGCTTTTCTTTTGCAGATTTGAAGCTTTTTTGGACTAGCAAAGCATAAAGGGGATAGATTGGTCACTTCTCAGCCTCATTTTCTTCATTCTCCTTCATCCCAAGGTCCATCTTCATGTATACAAGGCAACGTCCAAACCCAGGAAGCCATTTCTGGTGATTTTTCAAGGTTTTTCTTCGCTGGTCATGGCTGTTCATAGGCAAAATCACCACTTACAGCCAAAATAAAAGTGATTTTTGAGGTCTATATGTCCAAAATTTCTCATTTTCGGCACATACCCACCTCGGCAAAAGGCATCTTCCATCATCCTGGATCAGTTTGAGCTCAGATCTGTCAAATCTTTGAGGGTGCAACTCCAAAATTTCATTTTTCCAAGGGTAAAATTTTAATTTTTTCACAAAAATTAAATTTTGGACAACAAAAAGAAAACTTGTTTTTCTTGGGCAGCGAACACACAGAGGTCCAGATTGGCAATTTTCAGGCAAAAAGGCATCAGAACAAGACCTCTCCAAGTCATTATGCAATATTCATCAGTCACCATTGAGGCTAAATCTTTGCTCAAACATGAATATTCCAAGGTCAAAGAAACAAACTTGTGACAAGTTTCACCTCGAAGGATATAGCCATGGAGTTGGCTACGTGGAAAGAAAAGCTTCTGGGCATTGAAAAATATGCCATTGATTTTGTCGAAAACATTCCTTGCAGGTATTTCAGCGATGAAGGCGTAAATTGCCTTGTTCATAATTTGCAGGAGGAGTTCATTCAGCTAATCCGCGGAAAGTTTTGTGATGATCCTCACGTAGACAAGATGTACTTTCTGGTTGAAATTGCATCAAAGTGTGCCAAGGCTGAAAAAGAATTTGAAGGTTTAGCAAAAATCACTGAGGATGCTGCCATTGACCTGCAGATGAGGATGGTTCACCTTGATTCTATGATTATGCCAGATGAAGCCAAAGTTGAGGAATTTGAGAGAAATCTCAATTCTCAGACTTAGCCTATTTTTCATATTTTGCAGGAGGGATTTATTTTTGGCAGCAGGAGAGATTTCCAAAGCAGCTTCTATTTTGAGAACTGACTTTGTTATCTAGAGTTAAATCTATTTTTGGATTTTGCTTTTGGAGATCATGCAAATTATCTTTGAGTTGGAACTCAATGTGTAATAACATGCAAGTTCAGTTAACTGAATTGCATGACAAGATGTTTTTATTTTTAATTGCTAATAAGCTTGCATGCTTACCATGCAACAATTAGATCTAGAGTGAAGAGTGTTAGTTAACTCTTCTTTTTATTTCCTTGCATCTTTGCTTTTTAGGTATAAATAAGTGTATTCTACACACTTAAACGATCAATGGTAAATGCTGAGACTGATTTTTTCTCGCATTTTATTGTTCAAGCAGTGTTATTGTTTCTTGCCTTTTGATTAATGAGAATATGCATCATGGTTTCGGAGATCTATCTTGTTGTCAAGAGTTGTGTAAATTGTTCATGACTTTGTGCATGAGCAATTGTTGTTGAGTTGTATTTGTTCTTTTGTATTGAAAATCTCCAAGTTGTACCTTCGATTTCTTTATGCTCTGAATTTACTTAAAGAAATCGGAATTGTTTTAAGATAGAGTTAGTTATTTTCTTCTAGAAAGCTTTAGAAAATCTTATAGCCTTGCAGAAGAGCTTCATTGCCTTGTGCTCGTGCCTTGAGAAACCAAAAAGATAGGTTATTTTGTAAACGTCTTTTTATTTTTCTTGTTGAGGGAGCTTCCCCTCCTAATTTGAAGAACAGTCCTACTGTACACGCTGTCCGTTTTTCTTTCTCACCAAAAGGTGCAAAATTAAACGCTAACAGATTTTTTAAAAACCATACTTTTTTTTATAATTAGTATTTTTATAAATAGTTTTCAAAAAAATAAAACACTTTTTTATAATTAGAATTTTTGTAATGTACTATGCTTATTTCTAATGTCTACACACTATATATGACATGAACTAACAGAATTAATATTTTCTCTATTTTTACAAATATAATATCATTTTTTAGTTTCTCAAGTTTTTGCAGAGTCTTTTCCACTTTAAAACTTGGTAATTAAATTTCGTTTACACTTTTAATTTTTAACATGCTGTGTCAATGCTGTGTAAATGGAATGCTACTATGTTTAATACCCTTCTGTGGTTGGTCACTTTCCTGTATGGCCTCAAGAATCAGCTTCTTGATTGGGTCAGACAGCAGGCTGTTTTCAGGACTGTGAAGTCAGCGCTGTTGAAATTTTTGCTATTCTTTATAGTGCATACCTTTGATCCTCCAGGGAAGAGAGGCAAGGAATGAATATTACTCTCCTGTACTTGAACAGCTTGCTGGAGACCACCTTTAAGTGAATTGATTCCATCGCTTCCATTGGTGTGTGGAGGATCTCATTGGTTTCATTTGGGGATTGAGAGGCATGATGCTTGATTTCTCCTAACAAATGGGTGCACTTGCTGTATTTTCTTCCTCTTTTTATATTTTTAAGGTAAACCTGGGCTGTGTCTGATACCCATATCTTGGCATCCATTTAACAGTACTTGAGTATTTTTCCTTTGATAAGATCTGACCTTAGACTTATAGAAATCACATCTTTTGAAGTGCTGCGGACTTTCTGCCAATGACAAATCAGTACTGCTGCCTTGACGGCCTTTCATGTTGGATTTAGCAGTCCTGGTTGTTGGCACGCTAGGGGCATCGATGTGGATTGGTTGATTCCTTTTCAAGCCCTTGAAATAGCTCATGCTTACTGAAAGCATAGGCCTTTCAACAGGTTCCAAATCAGCACTTATATTTCATTGACTGTAATTTCCTTTTCCCATGACCTGGTTTGAATATATCACTAAAACCCTTGTCTGTGTACTGCATCACACAATTTCCGATGTGACGAGTATTCCATCCTTTGACTGTCTGTGGAGAATTCTACTAGACCTTGTGCTGTGTCTCTTTCCTGCCTTTTTCTGAGCATCTTGTCAATTGAACAGAGTATGAGGGTTATACAAGTGGGAAGTGGTAGACAAATGGCATTAGTAGTGAGGAATAACAGTAATGTTAAAAGGCTAGATGTAGGGTGTAGGTTAGATTTGGGACTTTATAAAAATTAACATGGGGCTGTATGTGGTAGAGATTAGTTATTAATAGTTGCTACTAGGATATACAACCCATCACCTTGACGTGACATGTCCTGTCAAGGCATGCCCTGTTATCTTAATATAAGTAACTTATTACTCTATTCATTCATTCGCACCTATCCATTACCATACTTAATATTTTTCAGTATGGAAAACAATATATTATATTTTTACCACGTCTGTACTTGGTAGGTATGTGATAAGTTGTATCAAAGTCAACAGTCTTGTAACCTGTGGTTTGAAAACAGTTTTTCTCTATATATATATAAGCCAAAATAGAATTCAACACTATTATAAGAGTCTAAAAGATCCAAAAAGCCATAATAAATAAAAGTATAGATCCCTAACAAAAGACTTGGAAAGTAAAGAGATCAATAAAAACAAGGCATGCCCCAAATCCCAATTCTGTGGTGCTATCTTTACAACATCTATCCACTATCCACATGTTCCTTCCACATAAAACCTATTGGACAAA
Source organism: Cunninghamia lanceolata (assembly GCA_027924645.1). Lineage (NCBI taxonomy): Eukaryota > Viridiplantae > Streptophyta > Pinopsida > Cupressales > Cupressaceae > Cunninghamia > Cunninghamia lanceolata. Next base: position 522,613 of record BSBN01001410.1, on the reverse strand, counting down.
TCTACCTTTATTCTGTCATCTTCATTGTAATTGTTTTCCCCCTATTTTGCTCTTTTTTAATTTCTATCCTTATACTTTTTCCCTATTTTTAGCCCTCCCAACAACCTCTAAGCACCCCATTTTGTTGCTCTTAGACTCTCTTTAGCATAATTGCCCATCTTAATTAATTTCTACTTGTCATTTTTTTTTGGTGCTACTGCTAACTATGTAACTTTCTTTTCTTTTTCTTCTTCAACAATGCAATCCTTTTTTTCTTCTTCTTCTTCTATAGCCAGAAGCTCTTCCCTATGTAGTAGCTATAAAGTGATATATGTCTTGCCTAAGAAAATTTCATGTATTATTTCTGTAAAAGAAAGCAAGTTAACCTTTGGCAAACACTTTATAAACTTGAAAATCATACCAGGATTTCCAAGTCAAAAATGAAAAGGAGTGAAAGAAAGTCCAAGTGAATAAAATTTATTAAACTTGGCACTTAAATTAAAATCAATCAGATTTGTGGGAGATTAATGTCATGGTAGCAGAAATAGTGAGAAAATCACACTAAAATGTGATTTTTGGGTACTCGCTCATGTGTGCAATTTTTTGACACAGGAAATCATGATTTTCTGAAAAAATTGCCCTTTGCGATTTTTCGCTGTTTTTTTTCTCGATTTCTTGTGAGCTTTTGACCAATTTTATCACTGAAAATTGCACCAGCCAACTAATTGCTGTTTTTTATGGTGATTTTATCCAAATTTATGTCAATTTTTTGACTGTTCTGCGATTTCTTTTGAAAACACGAACCCTACTTTTTCCAAAATTTGAAAACCCTAACCCTAACCTGATTTTGCCCTAGTTAAATTGTGATTAAAAAAGAAGCTTTTATCTTTTGGTTTGCTGATTTATTCCTGAGAATTAGTTTTGCTGCCATGATTAATCCTACTTGTTTGTATATCATAGTAGAAATCATAGTTCACAGACTCGTTGGACTCGCTGTGGACTCGCCAAGACATGCGAGTCCTTGAGCTCGACGAGTCGACTCGCCATGGACTCGCGAGTCGAATTTGGGCGAGTCCCTAGACGAGACTCGCGAGTCCGGCCTCAGGACTTGTGCGAGTCCTAAGGTTGGACTCGCAAGTCTCGTCCAGGGACTCGCCCAGACTCGACTCGTGAGTCCATGGCGAGTCGACTCGTCGATCTCAGGGACTCGCGAGTCTTGGCGAGTCCGCGGCAAGTCCAACGAGTCTGTGAACTATGATTTAGACTCGTTGGACTCGCCGCAGACTCGCCAAGACTTGCGAGTCCCTGAGCTCGACGAGTCGACTCACCATGGACTCGCGAGTCGAGTCCGGGCGAGCCTTGAGGTTGGACTCGCGAGTCTCGTCCAGGGACTCGCGTTGGTGACTGGGACGTTAAAAAAAAGATAAAACCCTTTTTTTTTCTTTTTTGGCTCATTTCACAATTGCACTTTGCAAAAAACTATGAGTATGAATGATGAAATTTCAATTATTGAGTGTTTGATGATCATATGACGTGTAATCTTTGAATTATGACAAATTGATAATCAAATTAGGCTCTTATGTTCTCTAAATGCATTAATTTCTTTTCTTTTTTTAAAAACTACGGTTTTTTTTTTTTGCCGAGTCCTTGCCGAGTTTTTTCCCAAGTCTATGCCGAGTCCTATTTTGGGCTGCCGAGTCTGCGGCAAGTCCGAGTTTTCCAACTATGGTAGAAATTGCACTCTATACACATATTATTGAAGTATAATTGTAAGGATCAAACATAATAAAGGTGTAATAAAGTGGTGCATTTAAGATGAAAATAAATTTATTAGGTGGGAATAAAGTTAGTATGTAAAACAAATTCTAGTAGAATATTATATATTGAGTAACGGTATTAAGGCCTGATAATACATCCTCCATTTTTGGTAAGGAATTTGACTTTATTCAAACAACGTTCTCTGAAATTGTTGATCCCTTACAATTTTTTGCTTGGAATGAAGATGATAAAGCATGGTGGAGAGTATGAAACTGAAAGCTACTTTTCCAACTGGGATGAGGCCCAAGAATGGTGGTAGCATCAACTTTAAAATCAAAACTAATTTAACTTGGAATCAACTTGAGATTTTTTGGGTAGAAAGATGTTCAAAGGAAGGGAATTGTAAACTTGAAAATTTAATATTTAAAACTAAATTGAAAGACCAAGCTGATGAAATATCGAAATTAAAAGTACAACACATCATTCTTTGAAGATTATATTAGAGAAATATGGAGAGATTTGGTGCTTTTGTAACCATAGTCAAACTCTTCTTATAGAAGTCAAGAGTTTGAAAGAAGGGAAAAAGATATCACGACAAAATGAAAATTGATATGTTAATAAATAAACTGCCATTCTTGTAATGGATTTCAATGCTATCAAAGATCTTCAAACAAACTAACTAGAAAGTAGAAAGCTTTGCAATGTATACCCTTTGATCTGTGTTTTTTTTTTTTTTTTTCCTTCTGTTTTCTGCTTGTTTGGTGTTTAGGTTTTCATGGGTTTTGCTTGCATGTTTGTTTTTGCATAAAATTAAAAAATACATAAAATATAAAGCAAAGACTGAAAACCCAGAAAAACTTGAAGAGATATCAATCAAATATCGAATATCCAGTTTATATTATGGCAAAATATGAATTATGAGTACATACCCATATGCTAGATTATATGAATTAAAAGTACATACCCATATGCCAGATTACAACTCGGGTTTTATGCTGTGTCCAGGCCAGCCACCAATGAAGTGCAAATGCAAGGGAATGGTAAAATCTCCAAGTTTCTCCGTCAGCTGCTAATATATCAGAGATGCTGAATGCTAAACGCCCACCTTTGAGTCAATAGAAGCCTCCAATATGAGGCGTTTCACCTCACAGCAACCCACGACCAACAGTGGTACTGGTACAGCCCTCCATGAATGCAATACTCAGCAAATAACAATGGGAAAGTCTTCAAATCTGCATCAGAATTCTCTTCTGTAACAAGACAGTCCTCAACGCCTAGGATAATAGACAGCAAACATCAAAAAACATGCAATAATGCAGATCCCAGCTAGTACGGCCTCCCTCATACAGTATGGCCAGCAAATGTAATGGTACGACCTGCTCCAATACAGGCTACAGCACATGAAACTCACTCAAAATTGCATAAAAATTGTCTTCTAAACCCTGTTTGTAGCTGCAGCAATAAACTCCATGAAAGGTATAGTCTTCAAACTCAAAACTTCTCCAAAATGCCTCCAATGAATGCACAAATGAAGCTCCGGAAGTGAAGCTCCCAAAATCCTCTCTTGACGTGATCTTTCACACACGAAAAAAGGGACTAATGTAGGGGTTTTTGTCCTAGCAAAGCCAAATCAAACCCTCAATCTCCAAGCTCAAGAATGCACGGGAATATCTCACAAAGAGAGAGCAAAAATCAATAGTCAAGCATGAATGAAAAAACAATTCACTTTTTGCTTTTTATCTCCTCTCTCCCAACGCCCAAGAAGCAATATAGTTTATTATTTTTTATTAACTCCTTATGTCCCCTTAGTACCTTGGGCGCCCATCTCCTAGGCATAACACTTTGAACTTACAACTTCATTTTATAAAGTGACATTACATTATAACTTAAAGTTATATGTCTCTTATAATAACATAAATTAAATATTTAATTTAACTTATATTATAACGAATGGAGCTCTAGACAAATCGAAACCATGAACCTCATGCATTGATCATCCGTAATTGCCCTGCTAAAAATAGAAAGTGCCCCTGTTCCGACTTACTATAAATAGTAAGTGGCCAACTGGTTCCCTAACCATGGTTATTAACCTACGGCAGTCATGTGATAGGCTAATCCTCATTCACTGATCAACTGGGCTAAATGGGGACATTATAGTCTGCGCTCCCCAAGATTGCTTATCCTCAAGCAATCTCACCTCAGGATGTTGTAGTATCTGCTCATTCTCCCAAGTGGCATCCTCAACTGGTAGGTTCTTCCACTTTACCAGGTATTCCCTGATAATCCGTTTCCTCATTCCTTTCTCTGGTGTCAATAATGGCCTCTGGTACCAAGATTAGCTTCCCCTACTCATCTAATGGTGGAAGCTCAGCTGAAGGAATCACATTGTGGCCAAGAGCTTTTTTCAACCTGGAAACATGAAACACATTGTGCACCTTACTGTCTGTTGGCAACTTGAGCTCATATGCCACTTCTCTTACTCTTCTGACATTCCTGAACAGACCATAGAACCTGGGTTTCAGTTTTTCTGCTCCACTCTTTTTCAGAGTGGATTGTCTGTAGGGTTGGAGCCTCAAATACACCATATCTCCAACCTCGAAACTCCTCTCCACCTGATGTTGATCAGCATAGAGCTTCTGCTGATTTTGTGCTTCTTGTATGTTTTCTTTGAGTTCTTTCACTATGTCCTGGCTCTCTTGCAAAAGATCCTTAGTCTTCGGCACACAACTGTCACCAAGTAGAAGGTCTGTGAAACATGGGGCATCATAACCATATAGTGCCCTAAAAGGAGTCATCTGAATCGACATATGATATGTGGTATTATAACAATACTCCCCTAGGTGCAACCATCTGATCCATGCCTTCTGCTGCCCCGAGACAGTTTCTAAGATACCCCTCCACCCATTTGTTCACTATCTCAGTTTGTCCATCGGTCTGTGGGTGGTAACTAGTGCTGAGAGTTAGTTCAGTACCACATAATCTGAATAACTCCTGCTAGAACAGACTCAGGAACTTGCTGTCCCTGTCACTCACTATACCTCTGGGTATCCCGTGAAGCCTGAAAATCTCCCTGAAAAATAAATCAGCCACTTGAGAAGCTGTGAAAGTTGCTGAAATAACAAAGAAATGTGCAAATTTGGTGAGCTGTCGATTACCACAAAAATACAGTCCTTCCTTTGCACTTTTGGCAATCTTGTGATGAAATCCATGGAGATATATTCCCACTTCTGATTGGGAATAGGCAATGGCTGTAATAAACCTGCAGGATAAGTATGCTCATGCTTATTTTGTTGACAAATAGGGCATTCACGAACATACTTAAGAACTTCCGCCTTGAGTCCTTTCCATGTGAATCTTTCCCGAATTTGCCTGTAAGTTTTGAAGAATCTGGGGTGACCAACCACTGGAGTATCATGGAATGTTTTTATAACCTTATACTTAAACTGAGAATTTGGCACCAAAAATATTCTGTGTTTGTACATAATCAAATCACTCACCACAAAATATCTATCATCCCTGATAGTGCCCTCAATGGCTCCTGCTGCCCTAGAGTCTTTAGCATACTCTGCTATGATCAACCCTTTCCAATCTGCAGATATCTCTCCAACTAAGCACAAGTGAGGTCTCCTCGACAAAGCATCTACAAGTATATTCCTCTTCCCCTTGACATACTCAATGTCGAAGTCATAAGCCTGGAGTCTACTAACCCACTTTTGCTGTCTGTCATTCAAGTCTTTCTAGTTCATAAAATATTTGATACTATTGTGGTATGTTTTTATGATAAATTTTCCCCCAACCAGATAAGGCTTGAACTTGGCCAATGCATGCATAATGGCCAACATTTCTCGACCATATACTGAGTAGCTCATTTCAACACCCCGAAGCTTCCTACTTTTAAATGCTATTGGGTGCTTCTCCTGCATCAATATTGCCCCTATCCTCCTCTCCTGAAGCATCACACTCTAGCTCAAATGACTTAAAGAAGTCGGGGATTGCCAACACAGGGCAGGTAGACATCAAGTGCTTGAAGTGATCAAAGCACTGCTGAGCTGAATCAGTCTACACAAAGACTCCCTTCTTGGTCAAGTCTGTCAAAGGTGCAACTGTCTGTGAGAAGCCTTTTACAAACCTTCTGTAGAAACCACATAGTCCGAAGAAGCCTTTAAGCTGCGTGAGGTTTGTAGGTGGAGGCCAATCAAGAATTGCCTTTATTTTCTCTGGATCTACCTTGACACCATCAGCACTAATAATGTGACCCAGATAAAGCAGCTGTCATGCCAAAGTCACACTTGGAGTCTTTGGCATAGAGGGACTCACTCTCCAAAATACTTAGGACTTCCTCCAGATGTCTCATATGCTCATCCCAACTCCTGCTAAAAATCAATATATCATCAAAGAAGATTAGCACAAACTTCCGAAGCTGCTGTTTGAATATCCGGTTCATGCAACTCTGGAAGGTAGCAGGGGCATTGGTTAGCCCAAACGGCATCACCAAGAACTCAAAGTGGCCATAATGAAATCGGAAGGCTGTTTTCTCTATGTCCTCCTTCATGCGAATCTGATGATACCCTGATCTGAGATCTATCTTAGAAAAGTAACAAGCCCCATGTAGTTCATCAATCAACTTGTCTATGCGGGGTATCAGGTACCTGTTCTTAATTGTCTTTTTGTTCAGGGCTCAGTAGTCAATACACATCCTAATAGTCCCATCTTTCTTTTTTACCAAAACAACTGCAGAGGCAAAGGGACTCTTACTAGGTCGGATGTATCCCATTTCTAGTAACTCATTGATTGTTTTTTCTATCTCATCCTTCAGCCTCTTAGGATGACGATAGGGTGTGATCATGATGGGCTTGGTCCCATCCTCAAACTCAATGACATGTTCTATACCCCTATCAGGTGGTACTCCTGGAGGTATACTACCAAACACTTTGCTGTGCTTGGTTAACAACTTCTATATGTCTGGATGGTAGCCGTTTTTTGGTTGTGGTGGAGACTTTGGCATGATAAGACATTATGTTGCCCACTCTACCTGATCATCACGCAGCATTCTTTCCATCAGTTTCAGAGATACTACCCCATGGCCCACCATCTGATAATCCTCAAAGAACAATTTTCTTCCCCTTATACTCAAATTTTATTTCCATCTTGTTTACATTCATCGTGAACTCACCGAGTTGCCTCATCTAGTGCATGCCTAACACAACATCCGTGTCCCCAATACCGACAACATAAAAATCATCTACAAGCTCATACTTACCCCTAACAATACTCAATCCGAAGATCTTCCTGTTGCATGTCATTTTGAATCCTTCGGCCACCATTACTTTGAAACCTTCGAATTCCTCTACCTGTAATCCCCATCTAGCTACCAACCCCTCATCGATAAAATTATGTGTGGCACCTGTGTCAATAAGGTTGATGATACGCTGTCCTCCAAGTACTCCTCGCACTCTGAAAGAGCCAAGTTTCTGAAAACTAGAAAGCTAGGCGAGGTTCCCATCACTACTAGTACTATGCTGTGATGCCTTCTCATCCCCACTGTCCTCGTGATCTGAAGGCCGATCTGAAGATTGATCTGATGCCTCTGACTGTGTCTCCTCAGCTGAGTGATATTCAATCAATTTGGCCTTTGCTTTCTTTGGACACTTGTGTGAAGGTTCCCATGGTTCTTTGCAGTGAAAACAAAGCTTTTTCCTTCTATATTCGTTCAGCTGATCTTCGGTTAACTTGTTTGATTTTCCTTGGATTGGCTGAAATCTTTTTGAAAGGGTCTCCTGTGTTTCTCCTTGTCCCTCCTATGCTGAAACCCCTTAGACTGGAATTTGTTTCTCCACCTTGAGGACTCCATATCTCGGGCCTTTTTCATGGCCTCGTGAAGTAATGCAGGGTCGAAGCCCTTAACCTAACCACGTAATGGGTCTGACAGTCCATCTATAAATAACAGATAGGTCCTGAAACTCTGATATGTAGGAGTCCACCGATCCAACCTGTCTAAGCTGTGCCAATTCTTTAAATTGCAGTTCAGGGTCCTTGTCGAACCTGTCTATCAATTTGGCAGTGAATTTGACGTAGGAAGTGATCTGATCATGACCCAATGTCACCTTCCCATTACTCCACCACTTATGCGCGCTTCCCTCCAAATGTAAAGCTGCATAAGTTATAGCATCCTCCTTTGGCATAGGGCTAATCTGCAAGTAACTGTCCAATTTCTGGACCCATGCTCTTGCGGTGGTCTTAATAGAACCATCAAAATACGGTAGAGTCATCTTGCTCACTTTTTTCTAAAGTTCTTGGTTCTGTGGCCTATTTCCCCTGCGGGGTCTATGCTTCATTTTGAGATCTGAATATTCTCCAAACGTCATCTCAGCTCTAAACTCTACACTAGATGCTCGCCAGTCTCTCAAGATCTCATCCTGAAACTCGAGTTGAGTAGCATCTTGTTCAGTAACCTGGTTCCTGGGTACAAAAACTGGTAAGCCAGGTCTATCCCCCGTTGTCAACTGCGAAGCTCTTCGGTTGGTGATCGATGCTTCACCCTCGTCATCCTTGTACCTGTGCCTATCACCATTGTTTCTGTCCCCACTATTCCTGTCCCCGTTATTCCTGTCTCCATTGTTTCTGTCACCCATGTGCCTATCACCTCTGTGGTTCATTCTGTTTCTGTCCCCAACATTGTTCCTGTTCCTGTCACGGTTATTATTGTTGTTATTGTTATTTTTTCTGTTGTTTCTACCATCATGGGGTACCATCTATTCAAGTATGTGAGCCAACTCTGCTTGTGATTCCCGCAACTCATCCCGTGACTCCCTCATTGCCCTTTCCATGGCCAACTGTCCTCTAGCCAACAAGTTCAGTATCTCTTGCATGCTAGGTTCCTCATTCTCTCTATCACCCATCTCCTCAACTTGTACTGGAATCTCACTTGAAAAAGGATCCGTCTGCGGTACTTCAATGTCTTCTTCACTATAAAAGACTACTGGTTGTTCCTCTGCGGCTACCTCTAACTCTGTATCTGAAGGATTTGTATGAGGAACTTGTAAATCTGGTCTTGACCTGTTCCGTCTGAGATAATACCTACTAGTACCTGGTTGCATGTCTCAAAACCCTGTCTGCATGTTTCAATTTAACCACACAAGATGGCAAGATCTTCTGCTTTGATACCACTGTAATGTATACCCTCTGATCTGTGTTTTTTTTTTGTTTTCGGCTTGTTTGGTGTTTAGGTTTTCATGGGTTTTGCTTGCATGTTTGTTTTTGCATAAAATACATAAAATATAAAGCATAGACTGAAAACCCAGAAAAACTAGAAGAGATATCAATAAAATATCGAATACCCAATTTATATTATGGCAAAATATGAACTATGAGTACATACCCATATGCCAGATTATATGAATTATGAGTATAGACCCATATGCTAGATTACAACTCGGGTTTTATGCTGCGTCCAGGCCAACCACCAATGAAGTGCAAATGCAAGGGAATGGTAAAATCTCCAAGTTTCTCCGTCAGCTACTAATATGTAATAGACCTTATTATATGACTGAAATATTTGATCAATTTTAGATAAGATTTCTTACACAAATCAAAACAAATCATCAATACAATTCAACACATTTAAGAACCATCAAACCCTTTTGCATTCTTTATGAATTGGAAATGAAATGTCTTCAGATACACCTGCTGTTATCAAAATTCAGTCACTGTCTGATTATTATCAGACCTTATTACATGCATATATAGTGCCCGAATTAATCAAATCATACCTAGAGATAGTGTCCAATCACTCTAGAATGATGCTAGCTATCAAATAATGCTATAACAGCCCTGAACAATTGACTGATGTGAAAGTTCAATAGGCTGATATGATTGTATCAGACTTTCCTAAGGCTGCAACATGCCCAGATTTCTCACAAACTCCAATTAGGCTTCTCCTTAGGTCAGCGATGGATTATCCAAAGGCTCCCAAGTTGTCTTATATCAATCCTTGAACAATATCTGATCATAAAACCCTGTATATCACCTATATCAGCTGACTGTTATAGAAATTCAGACTTCACAAAGCTTCCCAATAATGCTTACAAACTCTACAATTATTACCTTGGCTTAGAAGCAATGAAACCAAGGGTTAATAATGATATCTTATCACTCCAAATAGCTACAATAACCTGCAAATTCAAAACATGATGTAATCTGTTATGAAAACATCTCAGAAATCATTATGGGGTCATCACCATAATGCTCAAGGGGTCATCTCCTTGAAAACTAGCTGAAAATTGGAATTCTCAGTAGTAAAGTATAGTTAGAAAAAACATACCAGATTCAACATATCTTCAAATGAAGATGGAAGTCTCTATTTAACCTCTCCTTGGATGAGTGATCTTCCTCTATGATGTTTTGTAATGCAATTTGAGTTTCACTAATGATAAGCAATAGACTTGAACAATTGTAAATGAGTTGCAACCAATACTCATTCATTTAAAACAATCTTTAATTATTTTAAATGAAATACAACTACTCCATATGAATCGATCCTTTAGCAATGAGTTCTTCTTGCATAGGTGGCTACTTGCATACACTCATTTAATATCTTTTTTTTGCATTGAATATCATGCATAGGCTTGGGCCATCACAACCACATTGGTGTTGGCATTTGAATGTGAATATTTAATAAATTAAACTTGCATTTAAAATCGTTCTTCCTTTCTTTGGGCGATCCACATGCAAACATTTAATAAATAAATTTGCATTTAAAATGATCCATTGCCTTAGCCACCGATTCTCTACTAGCATTTAAAATCATTTGCTAGCATTTAAAAATGTCTTTTGTTTGCTCCTCATCGCTTGGCACTTGATCCAATGTAATACAAAGCGTGTACATTTTTACTCCAACATGTACACTCTAATTCCCACGATCCAATGCAATGTGTACACTTTTATCTTGAGTGAACTCTTTATGGGCGTTGGAATTCAAGGGACCAATATTCAATGATTTTGCAATCCACATGATAGTCAATCCATTTGAAATATTTGAATATATTTGAACACCTTGGACCTATCTTCCTCCCACATTGGCTCTTGATGACAAATAGGTCCCACCTGGAGCAATTCCTTATTCCATGCAAAACTTCATAAAAATAGATTAGAGAAAATGCAATTAAAGATTTCATTTTCCCTTTTATTCCATTATCTAACAAATCAAACCAAATGTTGAAAATACAATTTCAATATTGCATTTTCCAAATAACATACTAGTTGAGCCAACTTTCTGGTTCTCCATGTATAGACATATACCAACTTTCCGGTTCTCCATGTATAGAAAGAACTCAACTAGCAAATCATTACTTAGCTCAAAATGGGGACATTACATAATATATCAGAGATGCTGATTGCTAAATGCCCACCTTTGAGTCAATAGAAGCCTCCAATATGCGGCATTTCACCTCACAGCAACCCACGACCTGCAGTGGTACTGGTATGGCCCTCCATGAATGCAATACTCAGCAAATAGCAATGGGAAAGTCTTCAAATCTGCATCAGAATTCTCTGCTGTAACAAGACAGTCCTCGACGCCTAGGATAATAGACAATAAACATCAAAAAACATGCAATAATGCAGATCCCAGCTAGTACGGCCTTCCTCATACAGTACGGCCAGCAAATGTAATGGTATGTCCTACTCCAATAAAGGCTACAACACATGAAACTCACTCAAAATTGCATAAAAATTGTTTTCTAAACCCTGTTTGCAGCTGCAGCAATAAACTCCATGAAAGGTATAGTCTTCAAACTCAAAACTTCTCCAAAATGCCTCCAATGAATGCACAAATGAAGCTCCCGAAGTGAAGCTCCCACAATCCTCTCCTGATGTGATCGTTCACGCACAAAGAAAGGGACTAATGAAGGGTTTTTCGTCCCAGCAAAGCCAAATCAAACCCTCAAGCTCCAACCTCAAGAATGCACGGGAATATCTCACAAAGAGAGCAAAAATCAATAGTCAAGCATGAATGAAAAATGAATTCACTTTTTGCTTTTTATCTCCTTCTCTCTCCCAATGCCCAAGAAGCAATATATTTTATTATTTTTTATTAACTCCTTATGCCCCCTTAGTACCTTGGGCGCCCATCTCTTAGGCATAACATTTTAAGTTACAACTTCATTTTATAAAGTGACATTACATTATAACTTAAAGCTATATAAGTCTCTTATAATAACATAAGTTAAATATTTAATTTAACTTATGTTATATCGAATGGAGCTCTAGACAAATCGAAACCATGAACCTCGTGCATTGATCACCCGTAATTGCCTTGCTAAAAATAGAAAGTACCCCAGTTCCGACTTACTATAAATAGTAAGTTGGCTCCCTAACCATGGTTATTAGCCTATAGGAGTCATGTGATAGGCTAATCCTCATCCACTGATCAACTGGGCTAAATGGGGGACATTACAAGTTTGCTCTTCTTTTGCATATTTTTGATCTTCAAACATATGCAAAAGAAGAAGACACAATACAAAAGGCATACACATGATAAGTAGAATGTGTTATGGTAAAAGCCATGAAAATGTTTAGGATGTGGTCTAAAAGAGTCCTCAAAGAAGAAATCAAAGGTGTAAAGATTGCAAAGATTGTTATGGCTTTGATAGTCAAATGTGTGTAGGCAAGACATAAAAGAGGGTGGGTGGGTTAGCTATTAAATTGATCACTTGGAGGCTCTGAGGTTGATTGAGGGTTATGAATGAAACCCTCTAGGATCAACCTGGTAGAGTCCTCTTCTTGCTTGGTAGTGACTTCTTTATGAACATTTGGCTGTCTTTGTGTATATTTGTTGATATGTTCATGTGATTGTGTAGTTGAATCTGATCTATTGTAAGGGTTTATGTTGGTGTTCATTTTTTGCTTGAATATTTTGGAGTATTTTTGTGTTTGAATTCAAAATTTTTCCCACGTCCTGGGTGGAGAGGCATTTAATGTTGTTGTTTCACTAATTTTTATGCATGTACTCGACTTGGGAGTTCGGGATACCTCCGGCCGATGCATTGAATGCTTGGTCGCGAGGGTTTATGGCCAGCAATAATGAAGGAAAGGAGGAGGGTGAAGAGAAAAGGAGTTACAGGGAAGTGTTATGAATTGATGATGCCGAGGCTTCCTCGAAAAATACAAGCTTTGAGATTCAAGATGTATTTAGAGCCCATAGTGGAGTCACCGATGGTGGAGGAGAGAAGGTGGAAGGAGAAGAGAAAGAAGGTAAGATTTCGCTCTCGCCAAATACTCTGTATTTGCCCTAATGATGAAATGTTAAAAGCGGTCAAAACTGAAGAGAATATGCTAAAAAATATAGCAGTGTTCTTTGCCTGTCTTAATGTGGATAGAATGCCATCAAGAAGATTTTTTGATAACTGAATGTCATCAGTTTGGGGTAAAAAACTAGGTCTTCACATTTCTTTCTGCCGAATGATACATCAAGGATTATTTGTTGTTTTCTTGAGAAGCCATAATATGCAAAAAAGGGTGTTAGGCAAAGGGTACTGGAATATAGGGCAAACCATGTTTAAGGTCATTCCTTGGGCACCCGACACCTCACATAATGAGATTTTATTTTGTTCCACCCCGAGATGGATGGTAATAAAAAAAATTCTTGAACAATTGTGGGCATTTTTGCCTCAAATGCTGAAACCAATAGGGAATATTCTCAAGATTGAAGAAACAAGGAGCACACTCCTGCATATGGATGAAAGGGTTTTGGTGTCCCTAAAGACAGGGATACAAATCCAGGAGACCATTGAAATTAAAATAGAGGACAGGTTAAAAAGAGAGGTTTGAAGTTTTGAATAAGTTAAAATTTGGAAGTTTGTAAGGTTAGATTTGAAAAACCTCAACATGACATATGTAAATCTGTAATAGCAATTTTGAAGGTTTGAAAACATTACAATGAAACATGAAAGCATTTGCAGCTATGGGCATGTATTTGACATTTCAAAACAAAACAAGAACAAAAAAAAATATTTAAAAAAAAGAAAACATAAAAAAACCAAGGACATGCGACATACCTTCTTTTTTCTTTTCCTCTTTGTTCTTCCTCCCTAGTCCTTCGTTTTCCTTCTCCTTTCATCAGCTTTCAGTTTCTTGAACTCTCTTCTTGCTTGCAAAACACAAAATCAAAAAATGCAAATGAAAACAAGAAAATGATAGTGGGCTAAAGAAAATAGAAATAAAATATAAGTTTTTATGTTAGGGGACCTTGTGGGGCCCCCACAGGGCTTTAGGGTTTTTCATTTTTAAAAATTTTGGGTGTTTCTTTTTTTTTTTTTCCATGTTTTGAAATCTATGTGTCCATGGGGGACATCAGGACCTCCCAGGGACATTGGGGATGCCTTGGCATCCACCTGGGGTCCCCCTTGTGGGGAATGTCTTAGGAGACGTCCCCTATGTTGAGGGGTTTCCTGTGGGACATCCCCAAATTTGGCAAGAAAAAGGGGATGGAGTAGGGATATTCTGCCCGTGTCTCGTCCCCAGAACAGGTTACAAACCTTGAGGATGCTTCCATATAGAAAACTGATTATCACACAATGACAGACAACTGAACAATATACTGGATTTGTATTATTTTGCAAAGAAATATGTTGACATGCAGTTTCCTAGTTGGGTTTATATTACACATGAGATGAGTCTTTGGCTTCACCTTTGTCATTAGGTATCTAGCTCAAACTGGACATACAGAACAAAAAACGAAGGGTGGCCTTTATATACACATGACATACATTAAGAATCACAACCATTGAGCTCTGCTCTGTGTATCCTTGTCTAAATTTGGTAACAGTCTGATACTGTGACAGCTCTGTTCATTAGAGGAAATTTGTTTCAACCTTGGCTGTTTTTTTTGTTCTTGATCTGGTTAGACACTACGTGGTTTAGTAACTTGTTTTGGCTGGTTGAATTCATATTCTAACTTTCTTTGTTCTCTAATATGCAATATGGAAAAGACAAGAATCACAACCATAGGGATAAAATGGTTTCAAGCATAAGAGGAATTGCTACATCATGTTCCCATTTAAAGAGATGATTATAGTTTGGCACTTTCAAGATGGATATGGTTCCTATAACCTCTTTTGTCAAGGTGGGCTAAATGAGGATACATGCAAGAGGGCACAAAGCTTCTACATTCATCTTTATTGGACTATTACTTATCACTCAAGAGAACCAGGTCCTTGCACCAAAATTCTTATTCCTCTGTTGGACAGAAAGCTTTATCTTTCCACTGTGGGAAGTCCAGGGCATTATCTACCCCCACTAGATTCCTCTCAGGCTGCTATGACAAAAGACCAAGACCAGATTTCCACAGATGAGCTGTTGAAATTCCTTCATCAACACTCTGAGAAAGTAGTCATTAAACCAAACTTTTGATCTAGAATGACCAATTTGAACATATTTTAATTTTATATGAAACCTTAAGATACTGAGACTTGTTTAATTGCCACTTTGAAGAATTTGCACCAGGTCTTAAGATCAGAACTATAATTTTGTAAACTCGTTAAATGTATGCATATAACACAGAAATTCCTAGATGCTCACTGCTTTTTATAAAGGGAAGGGAAAAGAAAATGCGATTTCTCTTACATTACATCTCAGAAGCAAAGTCGTAGTAAGGATAGTGGACTTTGCTTAAGCATGGTTTGAACAAGTTGGGACCAATGACATGGATCTGCCCAGGGGGATGGAAAAGAAAGGTATGGTCTATCACTCCATTCTTTGTCCCTTATAAGCATTACTATACCTGCTAGAGGTCACAAAATTTTCTTAACTGTTCCCTTAACGACTGCTTAGGAGCCCCAAACTTGCAAAATCTGCAAAGAAGTTTGCAATCCAACTTGAGTTATTATGAGTAACATTGATTCTGAAACGTGCCATGCTTAATCATCCTCCCGCTTTTGGTTTCTTGCTTACATCCTAAACTGTTAAACCTCAACACTTAACTGCTCACAATCGGGGGCCGCATCTTCTTTTCCTCATTGGATGGGTGTTGAAATTAAAAATAGCATCTAGTGCCACTGAAGTTAATAATAAACTTAAGAATTCTGCACCCTAGGATCAAGTCTAGGAGGAGGGAACCACATGGCAGATCTGGTTTAGCATTCACGGGATGGTGCAACTCTAGTAAAAAGGCTAGGCCATACAGCACTGTATAGAACAGTCCAACACAGGTTATGGACTTTCCTCATCTAGAAAGCATTCTTTGATTGTAATGGAAATTGACCCTTCACCTCGGCCTCTCAATACAAACAACTTATGGGCATGGAGTCATTTCTGACAAATATGGAGAGTATTAAGTCAAACCCCACAAGAAAAGGATGTTTTTGCTTTGTATCAAGGATACAATGGATAATTAAACTCTTTCTTGGTTATTCTTTTTAGGTTTTTTCCTGCTTCAAATAGCTTCTATGTGGCTAAATGCCTTTGGGAATGTGCTCAATGATTTTTGATTCCAATGTTTATACTTTAGTGATCACTTTATGTGCCTTCACCTGAAGTGATAATTTCACCCTCAATGGTTCACTAATGATAGTGATTGTGGAACTTGATGAGTGATAGACTAGTTGATTGCCCAATTATGGTGCTTCACTAGCTTGGCTACTGGTCTCTCACAATTTTGTTGCATAATGTCTTATTTGTTCAAGCCAAAATTTTGAAGTACAATAGATACAAAATGAAACTTAATTTGGGTGAAGGTAGTGTTTACTTTGGGCTTTGTTAAAGATAGTTAATATGGATGCATATTACAGATGGATGTAGAAAATTCAGAAGATGGATCCAATGAGGACTGAATATTTTGTTGCTTTTTAGAACTAATGCAGTTTTAATCATTCCTTCTTGTGCACTCCTTGCTTTTCTTAAATTTAGTTTTGCTGTTCTAGATGAATATTTTTTAGTTTTTATTTGGTGATAATTTTCCCTTTGTTAACAATTAAGTTCTTTCTCTGATACATTTTTCCATAGCCAGGATTTTCGCCCTGGGAGCAGGATGAAGATGCGAGGATGCTTCGGATTGGATTTGTATGTTGGAATGTTATCCCTTCCAATGAAGACAATTTCTTTTATATCTTAGGTGCTTCCTTGTCAATTATTTAAGAGTGCATATGTGCCCTTGTCATTACACAAATGCCAAAGAAAAGTTTACTGAACTGCTTTTAATTAAATGTTTACTTTTATTACAGGTCAAACCTGAAATAATTTCTTGGTCCCCAAGAATTATTGTTCTCCACAATTTGCTGAGTCCCGAGGTATGCATTTTTTATTTGATTTGTTTGATATTTGTTCTTTGAGGACACATTATTTTTACATTATATTGAAATATCAGACAAATGAGTGTCGTGTCCTTGACATGCGTAATTTAATGAAAATGGGACATTACAAGTCCACCCTTCCCAGAGTTGTTTACTCACAAGCAATGCAGATTTGGGTGTTCAAGAATCTATGGTCCCTTCCATGTGGCATCTTTTGCAGTCAGTTCCTCTAACGGATCAAGTATTTTGTGACTGTCCCATTTCTTAGCTTCTTTTCCCATGTATCGATGATAGCATCTGGCACTAATATGAGTTTTCCTTTATCATCCAAGAATGTCAAGTTAATTACAGTACAATGTGTTGTCCAAGCACCCTTTTGAGGCAAGACACATGGAAAACCTTATGAATCTTATTGTCTATTGACAACTCCCATTCATAAGCCATTTTACCAACTTTTCTCACAATTCTGTAGGGCCAATAAAAATAAGGTTTGAGCTTTTCAGCCCCACTCCACTTAATGGAGGTCTACGTATAAGGCTGCAGTTGTAGAAAAACCATGTACCCAACCTCAAATGTTCTTTCAATGCGGTGCTGATCTGCATAAAATTTTTGTTGATTTTGAGCCTGTTGTAGGTGATCCTTGAGTGATCTCAGAATATCTTCGCTATGTTTTATCGAGTCACTAGCTATTGGTACCCTGCTATTAGTAAAAATCAAATCTGTAAAAGTTAGTGCATTATATCCATATAAAGCCATAAAAGAAGTCAAAACCAATGGACATGTGATGGGTGGTGTTGTAGTAGTATTCTCCAAGCTGCAACCATTTGACCCATGTTGCTTGTTGGTCTGACATATTTCCTTAAATACCCTTCAACCAAATTCTGCACTATCTTTGTTTGCCACCTGCTTGTGAGTGACAACTAGTATTGGGAGTGAGCTTGGTAATAGTAAGATGAAATAGCTCATGCTAGGATGAGCTAAGGAATTCACTATCCCTGTCACTAACAATACTTTTAAGTAAACCATGTAGCCTCAATACTTCCCTAAAAAATAAATCAAGCAGTTGGTGTGCTTTGAATTTTGCAAGAATGGCAAAGAAGTGTGCGTACTTGATTAATCTATCCATTACAACATGAATGCAATTCTTGCCATTTACCTTTGGGAGGCCTATGATGAAATCCATGGATATGTTTTCCCATTTTTGGTTGGGAATAGGCAATGGTTGTAGCAAACTTGCAAGAAAAACATGCTCTACTTTATTTTGCTGGCAAGTTGTGCATCCCTTGATATGTTTGAGTACATCTTCCTTAAGGCTCTTCTTGTAGAACCTTTCTCTTGTTTGCCCGTAAGTCTCGTAGAATCTTGGGTGTCTTGCCATAGGTGCATTATGTAATGCTTTCAAAATCTTCTTCATTTTAGATTTGAGCACCAAGAAAATTCTGTCATGGCCCCTCCACCCTAGATAATTAATATTATTATTATAATAACAGTGTTTTTTAACACTATAATAAATTATATGTAAAATATTAATAAATAAGAATATAAATATATTAATAAAAATTCAAATTTAACAAATCATCGCCAACTCGGTGTACTATGAGTCTTATAGAAAACAAGTATTTGCATTTTGAGTTTGTTGTTTTCAAGTTGACATGCCATTGGGACGAAAACCCCACAAAGGTGAGCTTAGGCAGGACGAAAACCCTGCCTAGTGCTTTGTGTTTGAGCTAATTCCATTTCAGGAAATAAGCGTTGAGATTAACTGGAGTTACATGATTTCAGGTCTATGAGAAAACATTGCCAAGAAGGAAATCAACATCATTACCAGGATTGTGAGAAAACATCGCCAAGAGGAAGGAAATCAATATCATTACCAGGTCGCGCTTCAGGGAGTTTTGACAAAGTGCATTTTCAATAAGGGAGTCACTGTAGCAATTAGTGTTCAAACCTGATTCATATCTGCTAGCTGATTCAGAAGTTGCACCTGGACACATCGCCTAATCCTGCACGGAGCTAGAGATCTGCCCAGGAGTATAGGAGATTTATTGGTGTCTTCGACATAGCAGCGTCCTTGATTTAAGCCCAAGGTTTTATACATTTTATAAGGTGGATAAGGAAGTGCAAAACAATAGGGGACTCCCAACCTACAGGCGGTACCAACAAGGTAGATCATTATTCGCCATGGATTGAGGAGAGGGTTTGGAAACCACCAAGGGTTAGCCGTTGTCATCCAGCATCCCTTTCAAAGCATTTGAGTAGTGGCCGCCTTAGTCATACGTGAGTTAATTTTATGAGCATTCATTGATGTAAAATTTTTGGAACGAAGGATATAAATAAACCCAAGGGTTATAGACTTTGAGAATACAATGGACTGTTGTAATTAGATCTGTTTCAATTCCATTTATTTGTGCAATCAATTGTGTGGCTTATCAGAGATTCTTATTGTTTACATGGTGCTGCAAACCTAGTTTATTATACTTGTATATTCATTGATACAAAATCATAAAATGAAAACCTGGTTAACATTTGTTACTGCGAGGGTAATACTGGATTGAATACTAAAATAATTATTAGGGATATTTCATATTCTATCCTTATACAAAATGAGACCATTTGCCACTAAATACTTGTCATCCTTCACACTTTCATCCAAGATATTAGTAGCAAATGTATTCTTAGTATATTTGGCCATAATGGAAACCTTCCAATCAACAAAAATGATAGAAATGGAAAAGGCATTCTAGATAGAGCATCGATAACTATATTCTTTTTTCTTGTCATGTACTCTATATCAAAATTATAAGCTTGAAACTTACCTATTTTTGTTGCCTACTTTTTAGGTCATGTTGGGCAAGAAAGAACTTGAAACTGTTATCATCTGTTCTCACCACATATCTTCCACAAACTAAGTATTGTCTAAATTTGGCCAAAGCATGCATGATGGCAAGCATCTCTTTGTCATAGATAGAACCTCCTCTTTTTGAATCTTTCAATTTCCTGCTCTCAAATACTATGGGGTGCGCTTTCTACACGAGTACTACTCCAATTCGTTCTCCTAAAGCATCGCATTCTATAACAAATGGTTGTAAGAAATCTGGAATAACAAATAGAGGGCATGAACTAGTTACCTTTTTGAGCTTCTCAAAAGCTTCTTGAGCTTGGTCATTCCATGAGAAAGCTCCCTTGTTGGTCATGTTAGTTAGGGGTGTTGCCAACTATGAAAATCCCTTAATAAACTTCTTGTAGTAGCTGCAAGGCCAAAGAATCCTCTCAATTGTGTTAATGTGGTCGGAGTTGGCCAATCCAAGATGGGTTGGATATTTTGTTGATCCATTTGAACACCGTGAGCACTAATCACATGGCCCAAGTACAAGATCTCTGTCACCCCAAACTCACACTTAGATTCCTTAGCAAAGAGAGCCTATTGCTCTAGTATTCCAAGGATTGTATCCAAGTGTCTCAAGTGATTTTCCCATGTTTTATAGTATATCAATATGTCATCAAAGAATACTAAAACAAATTTTTTGAATTGACCATTGAATACCTGATTTATGGTAGACTGGAGAGTGGCCAGGGCATTTGTCAAACCAAATGGCATGACCACGAAATTGAGATGTCCAAAGTGGCATTTGAAAGTTGTCTTGTGCACATCGTCATCATGTACATGGATCTAATGGTAGCCTGATCTCAAGTCAATCTTTGAGATAGACTACTCCATGCAACTCATCAATGAGCTCATCAATCTTGGGAATAAGATATCATTTTTTATGGTCTTTGTGTTTAATGCTCTATAATCAATGTACATCCTTATTGTGCCACCCTACTTCACAAGAACCACCAATGATGCATATGGGCTAGAATTGCATTTGATGTAACCCATTTCCAATAATTTTTTTAATGGATTTGGCTATCTCTTCTTTGTATATCCGTAGTTGGTGGTAAGGGGTGATCATAAAATGCTTATAGCCTAGTTCGAACTCTATGATGTGTAGGAATCCCCTACTTGGTGGCAAACTTGGAGGCATAACATCAAACATTATACTATGCTTATCCAAATTGGTTTTAATATCAACATGATAACCACAATGCTTACCAAAAGATGAATTGGTGTGCATGCCTTTCATCACAAAACATCTAGTTGCATGTGCAACTTGTCCCATGTGGAAGGTTCTCTCTATACTCTTAGTTGTTATTACTTGTGGTGATCCATTAGGAATTCCATGGATTGATAATTTTGTGAATACTCTCCAAGGGAATGTAACCATTGTATTCCTAAGACCATTTGTGTATTTCCTAATCCAACCAAATAGAAATCATCACCTTGTAATCACCAAAAGATAATTTGAGTTTTTGCGTTACCTTAGTACATGGAATGATGAATCCATCAACAACAATGACTTTGAATCCAATGAAGTCTTCATCCTTCTATCCCTTCTTCACGACCAAACCTTCATCATTGAAGTTGTGACTAGCCCCACTACCGATCAACATGTAATCTGTTGCCCCAATAGCTCTCCACGAACCCTAAATGGGTGATATCGTGGTGCTTCCAAAAGATCTAGAAGTGTGCTGCTGCTATCATTTGCCAATTTCTCAGGTTCATGCTCGACAATCTATTCTTTCGTAGATCGTGACAACTCTTGTTCTTGAAGTTCATCTTCTGCATTAGACACTACCTCGATATAGTGAACTTTGCCCTTGCCAAGGCATCTTTGACTAGGTTCCCATGGCTCTTTGCAAGAGAAGCACACCTCCTTCTAAGCTCATTTTTGGTGTTATCATCTAACTTCTTTGCTGCAAATGGTTGCAGTGTAGCTTTTTGAGGGTGTGAGTTGAATCCCCTTTTCTAAAATTTGTGCTCTTCTGAAATCTAGTAGTGGGTGGTTTTGGCTGCATTGAAAATTTGTTTCTTAGCACAGTTAGCTCAAGTATCAACGTTATTGTATTATCCTGAATAGGATATTCTCTAGATTAACTATGCAGAAATGAGCTTTGATACCACTGTAAAGAACCCTACTTGTTCTATGCAAATTTTTTTTGATTTTTTATGCATTGTTTTTTATCTTTGCAATCATATAATCAAATTGAAACAATATGAACATGAAACATCAAACACCATATGGTAAATCAAAGCATATGAACCATCAAATAACATACCTGGAATCCACTTCACTTCTTATTGATTTCAATGAGCTGATTACAAATGTCAATTGGCTGGTCTGTTATGTCAGACTTGACTGATTTTAGGATCAGACTTCAAACAAGTAAAGAATGTGAACAAATATAGGCCAAAACCCTAGCCTAATGATAGACAATGATGTCCAATGAAGTAATAACCCAACAAGGATTGAATGTATGCCTGTAGCTGACCCTTAACCACTGCTGTACCTACTGATATCACTGCTGTACCTGATGATGTCACTGCTGTACCTGATATAGACTGCCCAGATTTGAGAAAGAATGATAAAAAGTGCCAAATTTCACCAAAAACAATGAAATCGCATATGCCACAAGTAGTGTGATTTGGCACAGCAAGGTGTAACTTGTCTCAAACCCTCAAAATATGCCAACAAATGATGTCAAACAGCTCTGATATGAGTTTTCCAGTCTGCTGATGCAAAAATCAAAATAATGAATGATGACAAAAACACACTACAATCGCTCCTTATGCAAATTGGCTATCTTAGAAGTCTTGAACAATGAAAGATACATCAATTCCATAGCCAAAACTCAAAATCAAACTCCATAACCAGCTGTAGATGAAAACCCTGTCAAACCCTAGCTTAGAATGAAGCCAAAACATCAACCAAATCATCCAATGAAGCCCAATGATGAACTCTATATGAATTCACCTCACAATGTGGCATGGGATTATCTCCAAACCACTAAAAATCAAGGGATCATCTCCTTGATATCACTGAAAATACATTTCCAGCCAAGAGAACAACTCAAATGCCAAGTTTTTCCAAATCATCAATAGTTGCAAATTGAAACCAAGAGCCTCTATTTATCCATCCCTTCACCTAGGCATCCCAATTTGCCCAATTTTGCTAATTTTCAAATCCACCAATGAAAATACAATCCTCAACGGACAATTTTAAATGAATTGTACTCATAAGTCCCAATCATTTAAAATAACAATATTTTGTTATTTTCTCCAATATCCTCTTGGACGCCCCCACATTTTAAAAAAACACTATTATTTTATTAAATAATTTCTCCTCTCCCAATCGCCAATTCCCTTGAGGAATTAATTAAAATTATTTTATTAATTTTTTCTCCTTATCCCTCCTTGAGCGGCGAACTCCTTGAGCAACAATAAAATATTATTTAAAATACCTTTTCCTCCCTTGGGCGGCGATCCCATGAATAAAATAATATTTTATTATTTTTTAAATAACCTCTCCTTCTTGGGCAGCGACTCCTCTTGGGCAAATAAGACCAATATTTTAAATATTTTTTACCTTCTTAGGCGTTGGCACATGATCCAAGTAAAATAATATTTATTACTTTATTTTATTTTTATCTTTTTTCCCTCTAGGCGTCAATTTCCTTGGAAGAATAATAAGATATTGAAAATACAATTAAATATTGCATTTTCCATTTGACCAACATTCATTTCTCCCATCCTTGGCTAGAAAATCACAATATTTTGGCTTAATGAAAAATATCATCATACAACACTTAGTGAAAAATCCAAACAAAACAAATATTGAGCCAACCTTATAGTTTTCCATCCTCTAGAACCAAGCTCAATCCAAAAATCATGTCTATCTCAAAATGGGGACATTACAGTTATCCTGATAGCCTCTTGCAATGATGATGGTGCAAAGGCCTTAACTTTACCTTTGAGAGGCTCACATAGACTCTCAACAAAGAAGAAAGCGACCCTCTTTTATGATATATCAGGTACTATAACTACAACTCTCTAGAATTCCGCTACATATGCATGCATTGAAGTTTGTTGCTTAATTGTGGAAAGTTCTTTGAAATATTCTTCTTTATCGTTTTGCTCAAATCTATCTAGCAACCTTTGGCTAAAATCTTCAAAAGTTTGCACAAGGTCATATGCCCTTGCATGATTAAATCATGGTGCCACCAATCGTAGGTAATGCCCTTTTAGTGCAGTGCGGCGAATTGGATTGCATCTTCTTCCATCATGGGGTTGAGTGTGAAGTAAGTTTGCAGTTTTTGCAACCAAGCCCAAGGAGATATCTTGTTGTACTATCAAAAGTGGGTGCAGGTAGTTTGTTCACCTTACGCTTTAGTTCTTTCCCATTGTTATTTTGGTTACTTCCTTGACCTCTTCTATGTTGGATATTTTTTCCTAGTAGCTCCAAGTAGATACCAAAGGGTGTGGCTATTTTGAAATCTTCAGTGTTCCCTTGATATTCTCCAAACAATCTATCAAGCTCCTTCGCAGAAGAAGTTTTAGTCTCCACTCTTTCCTCTCTTTCTAAGAACATTGGTTTGGAGGTTTTTGGAATGGAATTACCCATTGGTCGGTTCTTTGTAGATTAACTTTCTCATTTTTGTGGTGTTTTGGTGTGACCTTGATTTTGCGAAGGGATGGTGGTGGGTGTATTCATTTGGATCTGCAACATTCTTTTCAATAATTTATTCATTCTCTATTGGTTTGTTGGCATTCTCACTTGCCTTGCTAATAGCACCTCTGTCATTATGTCTTGTCTCATTTGGAGTCCTATTAGGTTGTCATGAAGAAACTTTGATCTTTCCTCCTTTGTCATGGGTCTTTTGTTTCTCGCCATACTTCATAGGTTGATAGGATGTTAGCTTTGATACCACTGTAATATCCCCAACAAATTTCAATATAAAATATTATCACTTTTGATCACCAAGATCTCGTGAGGGCGAGGTGAGAGCATACAATTAGTAACTATTATCATTCACCACTTTTTGATTGCTCACATCCTATAAGGGCAAGGTGAGAGCATATGGTGGATGAACAATGATTTATATATATATTATTTCCAACAACAACAATGCCTAGAAAGATGTAATAATGGATTGCAAAAATAATATAAATGTGTTGAAGCTTCAAAGAATATTGCACAAGTATGAATAAAACTTCTTTCACAATATAATGTTGCTATAATGATTACAAAATATATGCCTCCACAATATGTTGAAGCTTCAAAAATACAAAAGTTGCTGCAAATACTAAAATATATGCTTAAATTCAAACAAAAGTTTTGAAGTAAAATACAATCTATTTGTGAGATTGCCTTCAAGAAATTAAAGGGTTTTTGTCCTCCAATCTCCAAGAAACTGAAGGGTTTTCGTCGTTTGATCTCCAAAATTCAAGGCTTCTCATCTTTGAATCCTATAGCTGAACACAAGACTCAAACTATGACATAAAAGACTGAATAAATTGGCAGATGTCTTAAAGCCAAGCACCTCAATATATAGCGCCAACAGGGCACAAATTCCAATGCCCTACTTTCCCTCTCAAAGATAGAAATTAAAATATTAATGAGATTCTTTCCCCAAAGTAGTCCCCACTTTATCATGAATACCAACATGTAACTCCTCATTAATAAGCTATCATAGAAATCTGTCACAAGGAAGTGGCCAAGTATCCCGTGGGTTACAACAACTCACTTCTAGAATCTGATACCCCACTAAGTCATTATTTTAATATTACTTATTTCTACTACAAATTTTCAATGCCTAAAGACCCCATTATTAAAATATTTTCTTATCCTTATCGGGGAAATGAGGATTGGGCCTACATAAGATGAATTAATTTGAAGTGTACATTACATGCCCAAAAGGCAAAAATTTAGTGCAAGATTAAGGAGAACCAAAGAAACCAGCCATATGATCTGCCTTCTCTAGGAGGCACAAAGAAAATCTGCTTCACCTCAACATCTGACACCTCCAAATTTATTAACCACATCAAAAACAACAAACCCAGGAATTTCCATCCAACATATTTGATTCCTAAAGCCCTCCGCTTGGGGCTGTAGCTTGATAAAATAAACTGTCAGCAGATCCAAATGAAAGCCTTACGCAAATAAGTACGATCAATTGAGGGATAAAAGGGAAAATGTTGGAAACAGATAAAAACATGTTTCTCAAAAAAATAACAAAAGCAGAGAAGACATACTTGATTTGTTGGTTCTCCTTGAAGAAACTATTATAGCTTCCTCAATGAGGAGGGCAAAGCTCCTCAATGAGGAGGGCAAAGTACATTGGGATTTGGGGCAATAACATCAATAGTTTTGTCTGGCAACCTAAACCAAAGTAGTAATTGGGATAAAATCACAGAAATTGTGATACTTCGAAAATGTGAGTTGGAGTAA
Organism: Cunninghamia lanceolata; assembly: GCA_027924645.1. NCBI lineage: Eukaryota > Viridiplantae > Streptophyta > Pinopsida > Cupressales > Cupressaceae > Cunninghamia > Cunninghamia lanceolata. The sequence goes on along the minus strand of BSBN01001410.1, from coordinate 496,266 downwards.
ATATCGTTGACCTGAGCCACTGATCGATTTTTGGTGATTTATTTGCAATTTATACGCGTTTAATCACGATTAAATTGTGTGTTTGACAAATTTCAATGTTTTTTAAAAAACCTGCAAAATTCTTCGTCATTGATAGGGTTAAAACCCACATTTTTTTGCATTTTTTGTTGCGTTCATTCTCACAATGGGTTTGCACGAGTCTGCTATGACAATAGGGTTTGCGCGAAGAATACACCATAGGATCTTTGCTATTTGGCACAAAATCTGCAAGAAATCTGCTGCATGTGGTTAATAACAATTTTTTTCATGTAAATTTTTCTATCGATCCTCCATTTACAAGTTTTACAACAATATATTCAACACACAGTCTCTAATATTGCAGTCCACAAATGTTTGTGCAGCATAGGAACAATTTCTTCTTTAGTTTTAAGAAGATTAAATAATCACATTTACCTAAGGTCCTAAACAAACACCCTGTAATACAAAGATTTAACTTCTAAATCATTAAAATTTTCTAAAATTCAATAAAATCCTTGACAAATAATTATTAACTTTACTAGAAAAATGGCTTACCTATTAATGATCTCTTCACGGTTTCAAATATAAATTTTACCTTAATTTCACAAAATAAGAGTTTACAGTGAATTCAACAATAACCAGCAAAGATACAAGTTGAAATCCTTTTCTTCAAAAACTCTCTTCGTCATTCAAGTGTTTCATGACCGATAGCCTTTCCTAACAACAATGAAAAGAAACTAGTATGTTGCAGATCTGGATTTAATGAAGGTTCCATGACTGTATGTCCACATTATATGCAACTATCACTGTCCTATTATGATGCAATTTAAATTTCTCTTGAACTTTATTTTTTTCTTCATCTTTTTCGTATACAACATGAACATTTTGATCTTATATGTTTGTAACGTATAGTCTAAAACAAAAAATACAGGCTAAATGCCATACAAAAAGGAAGGCCTCCATTCTCTTTAAGAAATAAGATGTCAACATTGAAATAGAAAGTATATTTACATTATAAGCAACTAGCACTGTCTTTAGGATTCTTCCTCCTTTTGGAATCACTAATTTTAACATCTCTTTTGTTGTACTGGCATCTTCACTTGCCCGCATTTATTTCTTCTTGAATCTTCTTTGTCAATTTCTACTTTTAACCACATTCTCATTTCTTTTGATTGCTCTCATTTCACACTTGCTGGTTTCAACCACAGATTCCTACATGCTTATTTATTACATCTCTTCTAAGTCTCCCACTGAAACATATTTTCTTGCATAAAAGCTTTAGCTACTTTGTAATGTTCTAGCACCTTCTTCATTACTTGCTTCATCATCGGTGCCTGCAGCCTTCTAGTGCAGCTCTCTTCGTAGCATGATGAGTCATTTGTTACGCCTGATTTTTTGGAACTTTGTACTTAGTTTGTAGGTTGCCTTTGTATAAAGTAGATTAAAATTGAATATTTGAAAACTCTTAGCATCTAGTTATTATTTATGCACTTGAAGTATGCATTATGCAATGCAATGAATTAGCGATATGAACATAAATGACAAAATTATATTCTACAATTGATGCGCTAAACTCTCAATTTTATTTGCTCTCTATGTCTCTATGTGTAATATGCTACCCTAAATTTTTTTTTAAAATTATATAATCTATCATAGCAGGGTTAGCACAGGTATGCAACCAAATAGAACCTCCACACTTTCTGATCACCAAGTTCCCAAGACGGGTGAGGTGAGAGCATACAGTGCTTGGGCTATCAATCAATGCTTGCAAATTAAACTAAATACAATCTTCTGCTAATAGCAGGCATCTGCTTTTTAGTAGGCATCCACTTATTTAGTGGGGATACTCCACTTATCTAGTGGGTAAATAAAGGAATACAAATAATGTTCTTCCACTTATTCAGTGGGTATACTCCACTTATTCAGTGGGTGAAATAAGAAAGACAATTATTGTTTATTCCTCCACACTGGCGGTAAACCATCCAGGGGTTACAATGTGTTCATCTGGAATGTTAAAGCACTTTACAACTGATATAATACGCCTCTACTGTAGCAAATGAGCATAGAAAGACTCTATCTAATTAATGTTTTCAAATATACAGTTATATCAGAAATAACCATAGGTATACCCTTCATACAAGGCTGAATTGGAAAGCTGTCCACAGGTCTGAGATGCTTCAGGTGGTTGGCACAGGTCTGTAACAACATTTGGCAGCCATGGTTGTCTCTCATATCAACTCCAATGCTTCACATTCCATCATAATACCTTCAAACATCCTTCCCACCATCCTAGGTGCCACCTAATGCATGCTTATTACAGCTCAAAACCAAGCAGTTCTCCATTGCATTCACACGCCCCAATACTGATTGGTACGGACCTATCATAAATATGGACTGCCAAAGCTATGAAATCTGCATATAAACCACTAAACACAGGTATGAAATATATAATCCAGCATGGCAGAGGTCATCAGTCCATATTCCCATCCAAACAATCATTGTATACTGCACAAACAAAACCCTTTTCATGACATGGTACGGTTCAGGAAGGGCAATGCACTCCCAGCTGTTACAACTTCATCAAAAACTCCTAAAAACTGCTCAGAAATGAGCGCTAGGATTAAACATTCAACATCCCAATACCACTTTCACACATGCAACGGCCTGGTAAGAGTTGTATGGCAGTTCCTATAATACAGTCTACAGCTGCAAACTCACAATAAAGTATATGAAAATGATACTCCTTAACATGCTAACAATTTTCAAACAATACCATGCGGCCAAGGAACCAATGATTACAACATATTATTATTTGAACTCAAGTGCTGGTACGGCCATGAGAGGTATGGATCTGCCAGTGAAAACCTTCAATCTTCATAAACTCCAAAACCCTCATCAGTATTCCATCAAAAACAAGTCACAAAATATTCACAAACTCAATAGATAAATCATCAAATCAAAATACCATAGTATCCATGAAAGTCTAATGTGATTTTTGTATGAAACTACCATTACCAGCTAAGGTGGATCTCTTACCACCGAAATTGATCATCTCCAAGAGGGTTTTCGTCCTCAAGAAGGAAAATGGAACAACACGCAGGTTCAATCCAGCAGCATAACAATATCAAATCAAAAACATCCCTCCAAATGAGCTCTCATCCCCTTTTTATGACTTTTTGAGAGGAATATAATATTATTTTCTCTTTACCTTTTCATATTTCTTCTCTCAAAAAGACCTTTTTTGAAATAATAAAAATATATCATGTATTAATCCCCCTTTTTAAGTGCATCATTTAGAACACTTAATAACATTTCCAATGAGCTATAACACTTAGGTATTTTTTAATTATTTTCACCCTTAAGAGACTTAAATGAAAATAATAATTAAATAGCTCATTAATCCATCCAACTTTGCGGGAAATTCCAAACTCAAGTGAATTGCAAAATAAATCATACCAACGTGCTCCAGGAGGTTTGGGATAAAAAACGATGTCATCCAGTTGACTTACTGTAAATAGACGGCTCCTCCAAAATCTTGGAGAGCTATTCGAAAGGCCGAACAAACTTCCGAAAGTTGCATAGCCATTTTGAGACATCACTGACTTCAAATCCAAGGCAAAACATCACAAATAACTGAACATGTGCTCTTCACAACAAACAGAGCTCCCTAACCAACCCAGATAGCCTATAGAAACTCAAGGGAATAGGCTATTGGTCTTAGACTTGGCTAAACGCCAAATGGGGACATTACACTATGTTCTTCAAATGCCTTAAAATTTAGAAAATAGTAGGTTTTCTCCTTTTTTTTGGTGTATTTCTACATTTTTTAAAAATCTGATTTTTTCCCGTTTAAATCCCAATTTTTTGAAAAAATCTTATACTTTTGGTTTGCCGATTTTTTCCCCAAGATTTTTGCTGCTATGATCTGAACCATGACCCTTTGGGATCTATCTAGAAATTCTCTCGTTACCCAACAAGCATTTCCATGGTACACACTGCATAGTGTCTCATTTATTTCCTCAAAGAGTTCCAATGCATATGTTATGTGCTCAATGTGACTGTGTTTCCCTTATAAATTAGCTAGTCATATGGGCCCAGCTTATTGCCATGGGTAAGCCTATCCTCACAGGCAATTTCAACACCATTGAATCTCCCATAGAAAAGAAGGATGGACAGGGTTTTAGTCAACACACTGCTGATGCTCTAATTCAATATCTTGTCGCAATACGGATGGTTGTAATTGACTTTGCCAAGGCCTGTTCACATGGAGTAGCAGAAGAATCTGCAAGGGGTACATTACTAAAAAACTTGACCAAATTATTCTCTTAGAGGAATAGATCTCAGTGAAACACCTAATTTCAGCAATTTCACATCTCTACTCTGTTTGACCACTTCCAATACGACTCAAAATTTCCCATAAAAGCCAATGTCAAAAGAAATCCCAATTTGGATTTGAATGTGGCTCACCCTTCTGGATTTTACTTGACAAGTAGAGAAGTTGTAGCAAGAGGATAACTATATTACACTTTATGAAATGTGCAAATTCATGGGCAAGCTTCACCACCTCAAAACCAAAATCAGATACTGGAATTGTTGTCTTTGGCAACACTTTTCAATGAGCTAAAGTTCTTCCCACTGAATTGGCTGATTTGCAAAAACAAGTAAAGGCAAATGTGTTCACACATAAAATTCAAAGGCAGGAGTAGTTTGTCATTCCAGACTTATCAATAGCCCAATCCAGAGAGGGACATGTTGTGACCAAATCACACATCGCCCCATTGCAAATGGGGACCCCCTTTTTTTTGAGCTCCAGTACTTTGCTTGCGTTTTGGATGATGTCTTAGCACTTTTTGATGATGAAGTCAGTGGTTGTTCTTTAATCTAAGGGGAGTTCTCTATCGAGTTTCTATTCAAGAGTCATTTGCTTTCGTTCTGGATGTTTCTAAGATCCTGAAAATGACTAAGTCTGATATCCTGAAAATCTTGAAAATTGACTAAGTCTGAAATCTGGTGGATCCTCCAAATTCTATAATCTACATGTTAAATCCGGTGGATCCGAGACCTATCTCAAACATTCTGAAAGGTATATTGAAAAATATTTAAAGTATAAGAAATTATACTTAAATATATTTTTCAATATACCTAACCCTAAGGAATACTGAAAAATGGTTAAGTACTCAAGAGAAGAACAAAATCTTGATCTGCTGCGCCAAAACATGAGGAAAGAACAAAATTTTGATCCGATGTGCCTAGATGAAGAAGAGATCAAATTCATGATCTAATGTGCCCCATCCAATGCACCATTCTAGTATGAGGTTGAAGTGAAGTTTTAGGTGTAATTTTAAAAGGAGATCAAAATCCCCATCCATTGCGACCAAGGTTGGAGAAAGTTGGTTTTGATTGTTAAAGTGCAACTTTCAAGAGCATCCAAAACCCTCATCTAATGCGCCTATTTTGAAAGTAGTTTAAGTTCAAGTTTTTGACACCTTTCAATCAAGATCCAAAACTCCCATCCAATGCGCCACATGTGATGCGCCTTGTCAATAGAGATACATTGATGATTTTTAGAAGGCATGACAACCAAGCATCAAAATTCCCATCCATTACGACCAAGGTAGAAGAGGTTTGTTTGATGGTGGAAACACAACTTTTAAGAGGAGGATCCAAAATGTAGATCTGCTGCGCCAAAAGGAGTTAGTTTTGAGTGTCAAAATGCAAATTCAAGAGACTTTTAGAGAAGATCAAAACCCTTATCCAATGTGCTTGAAGGGGTAGTGTAAATTGCAAATTTATAATGCAACTTTTAAAGATAAAGATATAAAATCAAGATCTGCTGTGCCTCATCTAGAGTGCCATTTTGAGGGGAAGATAAGGTAAACTTTTGAGTGATATTTTAAGAGAGATCAACATCCTCATCTCATTTGCTCCATCTAGTGCGCCAGCACTAAAGGAAGTCTAGTTCAAGTTTTTAAGCAAATTTCAACCAAAGATTAAAATCATCAACCAATGCGCCTATCTGATGCACCAAGACCAAGAGGAGAGTGAACTGCCCATCTAGTGCGCCAAGATCAAGAAAAGATCACAATTGCTATCTAGTGTGCCAAAATTAAGAAGAAATTGAAATTGTAATCCAATGCGCCACCATTTGGAGTGAGGAAACTCAAAATTTTAAGGCAAATTTCAATCGAAGGTTGAAATCCTCAACCAATGCGCCAAGATAGGGAGGTCTTTATTGATTGTTTGAGATGAGATTTTAACCGGAAGATGAAATTGCTAACCAATGCGCCTTCCTCAAGGAGTAAAAAATGGTGGTTTAAAGTGAAATTTTAAGCGAGGATCCAATTTGGCATCTAATGCACCTAGGTTAGAAATGCATGAAATAATTCTTATGTGTTATAAAATTAAGTATTATCAAAAGGATTGATATTGTTTTTTTCTCTGTGTTGTAGGAGCTCGGATGGGATTGAATAATCATCTAAGGAGCAAGCGCCTGAAACCACCCTTCATACAAGGAGTAAAATGAAGATAGAAGATATCCACTCCAAAGGACCACTTCAAGATCATCATGTTGGAGCACTTCATCATTTGCATCATCGAGAGAAGGCATTCATCCATCACTTCAAGTTCTCTCAATCTTCAAGTCTTCAAGAGAAGTCTCTACTCCATGAAGCATCATCATCCTCACTACTCTTCGTGAGGAATCATTCAAAGAAGATCAACCTACATCCTGCAAGAGAAAAAGACACAAAGTTAGACAGATGAGCAACATATATCATACACATCTAGTTTACAAGAAGATGAACAAGGTAAGATCAATAAAGATACATCCCAAACATTCAAGATCAAGGCAATCACATCAAAGACATCACAAGATGATGCAATTTGGGAATATGCTGAGGTGGCACCTACGTGGCATATACATATTATTCATCCAATCACAGTTTGCCACATCATTCAACAAGCAAGAAGCCAAAGAGGACGCCCATGTGGAAGATGCTCTAAAGATTCTATTTTATCCTTATGTTCTTGGAAAGCGTGCCTTCATTGCCTCTCTTATGTACTAAAAATAGCAAATTGTTGTAACTACCTGCTGAGATGGCATGATCTGGACCCTTGGCTACTTGAATTGATCCAGGCCATTCATTTTAATTCTGGACCTCTATATAAAGGCCTTGTTGCCTCATTTGTAAAGGGAGAGATAATAGAAGTCAGTAGGTAGTAGACTAGTAGAGTAGAGCAGAAGAGACTCGAGAAATTCTCTGAGAGTACTTGAAGCTGTTGCAAATATTTCTCAAGATTAATGCAAAGACATTGGAGCTTGTTTGGTGTTAAGTGTTGTCTTGTGGAATGACATGGTTTCTTGTATCTTGATGAAATGGAGAGGTGTTTTTAAGTAGATTAAAGTAGAGTAGAAGTTCATTGATGTGATGTATGTATGTATTGAATATTTGATCAACTCCTAGCTCATGTTTTTAACATTCATCGTTGGTGAAATGTTGTGTAAAGTTAGTCTGAGCTCCATCATTTGCTTAAGTTTGATTGTGGATACTTGTTTGAGCTGCGCCATCTAATGGGTGCTTATATGAGCTTTCATGATTTGAAAACCTTTCGCTATTCTTAGGAGATTACACCAACTCCATGTAGTTGTAGGCACCCTTGGCGAAGTGGAGTTAGGTTGATTAAGGAGTTTGTCTATTCATGCATCATCATTGCTTCATTGACCTAGATTAGTTTCTCTCAAACTTTTATTCACTGAGTCTATCCACTGCAATCATAAATAAGGAACCTTGAAGTTACTTCGTTGGATCACATCTATTAGCCTTTGAAGAACTTTATTCAAGAGTAGTTTCTCTCAAACTTTTATTCACTGAGTCTATCCACTGCAATCATAAATAAAGAACCTTGAAGTTACTTCGTTGGATCACATCTATTAGCCTTTGAAGAACTTTATTCAAGATAGTGGGATACTTAGTGTTTTTACTCTATTGTTGACTTCTCTAAAAACAATCATCAACAGGACACTTCTAGAGACAAGGTCTAGGACTTTAAATCAAACAAGAGGACTCCACCACTAATTGTTTTCATAAAGCAATCCTCAATTGACAACATATCATTCAGATTTAGAGAATGCGAACAATTGACAACTATCTGGAAATGGCTCTGGAAATTCTCATATATGCTATAGACTGCTTCCAAGATCTTCTTATAGAAGGGGATGATATATATTGAAACTAGAGAACCCAGAGATCCTGCGAAGGAAATTTTTCAAAAAAAAAAAAATCAGATAGACAACCAGAATTTTTTCTGACCCATTATAGAGGAAGAAATTAAAGAAGTGGTCTTCTCCTCTAACCCTGTTAGAACTCCAAGCCCTGATTAATTTTTTGCGCTTTCTATCAGAAGTTTTGATCTCTTATTATATTGGATATTGTTTATCAGAGTTTAGGAAAAACAAGCAAACACTCAAAAATATGAATGCCATCAATTAGGTCCTCACACATAAGATTGCTCAGGCTTACAGAATGGAACAATACAGACTGTTGTTTTATGTAATATGATATAGGAATCCTCTCCAAGATCATAGCTAGCCAATGAAGGTATATTTTTATGGTGATGATTTCTTAAACACAGTCAATCTTTGTTCCATATAGGAAAATCATGTATAACATTGTTGCTATCTTAGTGTTGGCGTTTCAATTCACACCTCTAGAATGCGAGTTGAAAACGGACAGCTATGCACAAATAAACTGCTCTCCTATTGGAAGGGGGAGTTCCCTTTTTGCTGATGTTCGCTGAAAAGATAAATAAATAAAACTTCGCCTATCTTCTTTTTGATTCTCAGCTGCGAGCACAAGGTTATAAAACTCTAAATGCTGCAGAAGAGGTTTTTTTCTTTTTTAAAACTTCTACTACAACTAGGCTTAAACTAATGACGCTTTTAATCTCCTAAGTAAATTCAGAGCAAAGGGGATTAAAAGTGGACGAGGAATGATTGTTTTAACACAAAACCTTAAGCAATTTTCTCCCAGATTTACATCACAAGACTCATAGTACTTTAATGATGAACGCTGAAATAAAAGTTACATAAGCCACACATCTGACGACGAAACTTGATTCGAGATAGAATATCAGAGCAAAAGTAGGCATGAGACTTCTATTCAATATCTTAAAGTTAACACAACTCTAGGACAGCAATACTGTAGCAAAAGGCAGGCATACAACAAGCGATCAAACACCGGAGAACAAGTTACACAGAGTGAACAAACACTTGAAATAACAAAATTTGCAGGCTAGAATAGGCACAACAAATTTGCTATCACAAAAGTAGCTCTTTTACAATGGGCAAGGCTGCCCTTATTTATACTAAAATCAAAGGAGTAGGGAACCCTAAAATCTCCTTGATTAACCCTAACTTGCCAACTCGCAAGCTTTATTTCTATTCTAAGACGAAGATACAATTAACAAACGCTTTAAAGCAATTTGTTTTAAAGAAAAGAAAACTCCAACTATTACAAAGTGATTTCTTTTTAAATATAGAATGGATGAGCTTAGGATGAAAGCAAATGTTTTAAAACAAAAGCATTTGATTTAAAGTTGCTTTCTTTTGAAATACATCCTCATTAAGATTCTTGCTTTTTGGTGATGTCATCCATTGATATTCTGGGAAACAATATCTTCTAAAAAGCGAGTGACCGCATCTTTGCCAGGAACACTGATGCTCTCTAGTATGATATTCTGATTCTCTAACATTTCTTCACCGTTGGCAACCATCTGAAGAAATTCATGAACTTCGCCCACGGCCTTGTCAAACTTCACTGTCATTGTGGCAAAACGACCCATCTTGCCGACATTGATATCATCATTAAAATTGTTGCAGACGAGAGTCTGGAACTCTGCTTGCACTTCCCTGAGATCATACAGGGTACCATCTTCTTTTTCATACGAACACGGGATCTAAGAAACAAAAGATCTCACAAACTTGAGAACATTTACTACCTTTTCTTTCCATCCTGTCAACTCTGAAATTATATTGTCATAAGTTTTTACTGTGAAAAGATATTGCGCTTTCCAAGTAGAAATTGTCTTCTTATCATTAGCTAAATCAACAGAATCAAGTGCTATCTTCAAGTCGGAGATAATGATGTCAAACACCGGTCTATTTTCTACCATAGTCTGCTGCAACCCTTGAATGCCTTGACGCAGGTCATGAGCATTATACTTTAATTGATAAAACTCTGAAAGTATAACTCTCCCTTTAGTCACAAATTCTTCCACCCAATTATTCATGTGCCTCCCATAGAGGAACAACTGACTGAACTGCCGCTGATCGGGTGGTGATTCAAGATTCGGTGGAAGCAATAAATCAGCCTGTGATGCGCCATGGAAAAGGTTGGAAATGTACTGCCGCAGCTGCCTAACTTCAGCTTTGAGCGCTGCTTTGTCTTCTCCATCTTTCAACACCCTTTCTTTCAAATTATCCGCTGCAACCTCGAAGAGATTTACATCTGTATGCCGGGTACTCCTACCAAGGTTAGCTTTGACAACCTTGAAGTCATCAACCTCAATATCATTAGCACTTCTATCTTCTGGCGGTGTTGCAGTTTCTAGGATCATTTCTCCATCCGCATTCTTTTCAATGTGAACCTGCTTCTTCAGCTTCTTGTCTGGTGTGTCTTAGCAGACGCTTTTAAGCTCTATTAAATCCAGCTTATATGAGGGCTTTCTCCTTTTCCTTCCCAGAATGTTTTCAAGCCAGGATGAACCATCCTCTCTTGGAAACTCAGTTCTAACTTCATCAGCCCCCGATGAACCAATATGTGTATCAAAGTTACGAATTGGCGAATCTGGCTCTGAATCTATGTGGATAGGAGAAGTGCTCGGTGAAGGAGAGACATGATCTGAAGGCAATGTTTCAACGTGCGGCATTGGTTCAACAGGAACTTCTGATTCAACTGCTGGTTGTTCCTGCTGGACATGAGCTGGAGACTCATCCTTTTTCCTCTTTAACATAGCCATTTTTGTTCCTTCTGGAAGAACACTCATAGCTTTAACCCTTCGTTTTGGTTTGGAAGTGGAAGGCTCTGATGGTTGTACAACTGGCGGCTCTACTACCGAAATATCATCCTTCTGCTTATTCTTCAAGAATATCAAACTGTTTTTAACAACTCGACTCATTCTTTCTTCAATGGAAGTGTTCTCTTTTATTGACCAATTAACTGGTGGCAACGGTTGTTGCTCAACTTGGTCCCTGAAATATGTGGGAAGTAGAACTTCACCATTTTCTGTCAAACCCTCTACATCTTCTGACAGGATATTAGGCATTTGCTGAAAGTAAACCTGCTGTAATTGCGTTCTCGCACTTCAAACTCATCAACACAATTAGCCCAGAAGTCTTCAATTGCATGCGTATGCGCACAATTTTGACCAAGATGTGATGCAAAAACACCACGAGGATCATATGAAGACCTCCTATCAAAAAACTTGAGACCATACTTGGATGATTCATTACCAATGACCTTGGCATCTGCTCCAGATCTGCATCTGTAAATATTCTTTCCAATTGAAAAATGTATGAACTTCATAGGCTTGCCTCAAAAATTCCATAAATGCTATTTCATCTGTAGGATATCTCGGCAACATGGCTGGCTCTCCTGAGAAGCCGTATACTCTGATGTAGGAAAAAGTGGGAAACTGGATAAACCAATCAGCCCATTTTGCCATTGCCATTCTAGCATCTGCTGAAAATTGTATATGCAACTCATTATCCAAATCTCGCACTGCATGTATTAGGAATGCATCATTTACCCACCTGTAATGTTGTTCAGCTTGAGAAATTTCTAGTTGCAGGAAATGGTGATATACATGCTGAATACCCAGAGTTTCAACAACATTCAAACCTCTGAATTGACCTTGAAAAGCCATTAAATACACCAGGTATGACATCATGTGAAATTCATGAGCCCTTTGAAAATCAAGTATTTGTTGGTGGAGACTATCATGGATGAGTGCCGACCAGTCATAGAATTCGGTTCCATCAACAATCTGGGACATGATATAAAACATCCAAGGCTGGAACTTGTTAGCATCTGCTTGACCCGTGATCTGGCTTAGCAGAGTAATCATTATTGCATGTTCCTCCTTGAACTCTCCACGTCCAACATTCTTTGGCATGACATTCTGCTTTTCCTTCAACCACCTCTGAGCAATCTTTTTCCGGTACTTTTCTTTATTATTGTTTCAAACCCTCTTGCATTCTTCAATTGAAACAATTAAGTTTGCCCTCTAGACTGGTATTGTAAAACACTTCTCAATGTTGTTCGGCCTCAGGCTACAGAGCACACGTCCATCTCTTGATTGGATTTCTCTTGTGACTGAATTGTAATGCGTCATACAAGCAATTACAAATTCGATACTTTGCACTGTGATGGGGAAGGATACCGCTGCAAGCAAACCGGCGTGTCCTAGATTTCTGATAGCATTATTTGCTGCATCCTCCAAAGAATGCAAATTGATCATTGGAAGTACTTTATGCAAGTCTGTCTCACAAGTTCTCAGGTAATTGTGAACCAACGCCGTTTTGGGCTTGATTTGTGTTGGAGAGTACTGCATACTGAAAGATTTGAAAATTGACTGTGAACACGCTTATGTCAGAAAAATCTTGGACAAATGGCTGAAAATTACTTGCTGATTTTTAGAAAAAAACAGATTCCGAGCAAAAAAGCTGGCACATGGGTTTTGTAGGCAATTCTGTTTTGAAGCAACCCAGATTGTCGGATTTAAAAAAAAGCGGAGACTTTCTCGAAAAAGCAGCAAAAAAGCAGATTCCCGAAAAAAACAAAACTCCCAATTTTCAAGAGGATGAAATTCTAGATGGACCCATCTCGACGAAAACTAAAAAAGCTTCGGTCCAATTTCTAAAAAACGATCCCCAAGAAAAAAGGACCTTGAAAAAGCGTGCTCCCCTGCTTCTTCAACCCGAAACTATGAAGAACGCTGAAAAAACACTTCGTTTGAGCCTTCGAATCTTCGTTGAAAAAAAAATATGTTTTCTTCCTTTGGATGCAACCTGCAAAAGATAATGAAATAAAGAAGCCAAATGCTTGTCTTTATAGATCTTTAGGGCGAAAAAACAACTTTCTTTGTGAAAGAATAAAACTTGGATCTCATCTATGAAGAAAACAACTTTTAAAGCACAAATCCAAGTGGATGTCTTCGAATAGGAAGAATCCCTATTTTGTAGTTGCCTATTGCTTCATGTGTAAGATGACGAAAAATATCTTCTTTTGATGATGTCATCAAACACGCAAGTTGACAGAAGTGTTAGCCAATTTTTCTTCGTTTTTGACACTTTTGCACTTGTTTTGACTCAAGTATGGCCTGTCTCCGACTTCAACAAGATGGCAAAACGTCACCATTGACTGAAAAAGCTGACTGATCCTAACATTTTGGAGACCTATCAACTGTGATTCCATCCGCAGCCTCAAACAGACGATCTAACGTCGTTCAACTGTGAATCTGACTTCTGGAAAACTGCCACCGGACGAAGTTTTGGAAATGACTGTCAGAAAACACTGTCAAACACAGAAAAATTCTAACTCTAGTGAACTTGGGCGCCCCTAGCCTCTAGGGGCGCTTGACTTTCAATGCCTTAGTCATTTTTCTGAATTTTGCAACTTTTTCAATTTTTCGATTTGCGTGCGTGTTTTGGTGGTTGTGGACCCCTGTTTGGTTGTCGATTTCTGTCTGAAAATTGAGCTGATTGTACTCTTTGTCTGCCTCGGGAAACGTGTCAAACTGACCTTTTGTGAACCGGATTGCGTTGATAGAGGAAGATTTACGTTTTCTGGAAAAAACTCAAAAGATAATCTAACTCTGGTGGGTTTGGGCGCCCCTAGCCTCCAGGGGCGCTTGGTTTTCCGTGCCTTAGAATTTTTTTGAAAATTTCAAATTTTATTGCCATTTCTCATTTTCCGTGCCAACAACCTCTGTTTGATCTTCGTTTTCGATCGTCCGGATGACTGCTGAGGCAGGACAGAGGATGATCTAAGTAGCCTGAACATATCTGTGATGAAATCCCAGCTTTTATTGACGTTTGATTGAGTATGACCAAGTTTGACCAACCGGGAACGAGCTGACGAAGGAATTTTTGATGTTTTTCGAAAAATATGAAAAAAAAAAACTAACACCTGAGAAGTTGGGCGCTCCTAGCCTCTAGGGGCGCCTGAAATTTTTAGACTTAACCATTTTTCTGATTTTCAACTCTCGTTGCAACTTGCTCCGTTTTGCGTGCCAACAGCGGCTTCCTGATGTCGATTTCGACGATATCATCAGTCAACTGCCACTGGATGGTGAATGAACTGGGTAGCCTGGGTACATCTGACGAGTTTTCCAGCTTTTCAGAGCTTGATGATCAAAACGACTGCTTTTATTCACCCCGGAACATATTGACGGACACACTTCTCGCATTTTCTTGAAAAACGCGAAAAATTTCTCACACTGGTGAGACTGGGCACCCCAAGCCTCTTGGGGCGCTTGGAATCTTTAGACTTAGCCAAATTTCATGATTTCCAGATTTTCTCCTCACCTTGGATCCATCTTGCTCCGTTTTGCGTGCTTCGTCGAGTCGACGACTATTCGTCGGTTCTGCGTCGTTGGAGCAGCGTTGAAAACTTGAAAATGAGCTCTGGCAGATGAACTTCCTCCATTGACGACTTCAGAGCTCATGCTTTGCCTTCCAAAAAAAACAGAAATTACCTAGTAGAGAAAACTTGACCTTTTGCCGATTCCGTCTGGACCACGCTGATCGTGAAGCAGAATCGACCAATGAGAATCAAGCGCGACACCTGAGTCGGAGATTATATTTTTAGAAAGTTTTGCCAGCAGCTGTATCTCAAGAAACCCAGAAATCTAATTTGACGTCTATTTTTAGAAATTTTGCTTTTTTGACAAAAATTTTTCTAGACTTGCTCAAAATGCCTTAATGAAGCAAATTTTTTGATTGGGTACAACACTTAGAAATAGCCCATTCTCTTGAAACTTGAAAGTGGTGTAAAGTCCTCAAATTGAATATATCTAAAGCTTTTGAGAGGTGTAGTTGAAGATTAATCTCCCAAATTATTTATGCTTTTGGCTTTAATGATGAAATAAGAAACTGGATAAGTAGTTGCATCACAACCCCCTTCTTAGCATTACTCTGATTGCAAGTGCTGTAAGTGGTTCAAACTTCAGACAGGGAGATAATCTCAGTCTCTATTTGTTTATCATCATGAATGAAACTCGAAACAGGCTAACCGAGTATGAAATTTTTTAATCAGACTCCATGGCATCTGAGCTATGCCATGAAGATAGAGTTTATCCAACTTTGATTTTGTGGATGATACACTCCTCATGTCAACACATTTCTAGGGAGTTCAAACATTTATCAACCTTTCTTGAAAAGTACAAGTAAGCTTTGATACAACTAGTTATCAAGTCAAATTCTGACATCCTTTTCATAAATATCACAACTCAAAGAAAATGTAAAATTCTTCAGACTTACAATTAAGCATTTGGGCTTCCCTTTATATCTGAAGAACACAAAAGAGCTCTGGGACCTGATTCTGAACAACATTTAACTAAAATTCTCCACATGGACAGATGGATGACTAAGTTTTGCAGAGACAATTCATCTTATTCAAGCTGTTCTGGAAGTTGTCCTTCTTTATCAGATGACTTTGCTCCCAGTCTCCAATCAAATTATTGAGTCTCTAACATAACTCCAGAGAATTTCTATAACGAAATGCTAGAGAAACTTTCTCATGGGAATGATCTTTTTATCTTATGCATGCCCCGTATATCCAATTTCATCCAATCATAGAAGTTCTTCAGTTAATGCCAAATGTGGAGAGGGCAACCATATTTGGTTGTTATGCTCTTTATATAGCAGCTTCTGTCTTTGTCCACAGTTGTCACTGATAAGATTAGTCAGCAGTCTTCTTACCAGAACATGGCCTCTCTTCTCCCTGTCCAAGCTGTCAGGTGTTGATTTGAAAACCTGGTGGGTTCTATATGGGCTTGCTATGTGCTGTTTTTGCCATGTTTGTGGCTGCAATTTATTTGAATTTCTAGATTTGTTTGCACTCTACTTCCAAATGCTTACCATGAGTTTGTATTGCCCTTGTTTTCCGAATCCAAATGAATTTTAGTTTCTTATTATTTTCAGAAATAGGGGTATAATAGACTTATAAGATGAGCTGTAATTGCTATTAAGAAAATAAAGTCAGTCTCTCATTTATAAGTGCAATGTTTGGGCTCAGTTTTGATGCTATGATTTCCTTTTTGCAGGAGTGTGATTATCTGATTGCAATTGCTCGACCTAGACTTCATGTTTCTACTGTGGTGGATACTAAAACAGGCAAGGCATGTATACTATGATCATTGTGTTTTATTTTGTAGAAGGAAATGTCTTGGTCTTATTTGCTTTTGAATGTATGTACTATGTAGAATTTGTTCTAGCTTAAATTATCAAGAAAAGACAAGTGATTTTGTGCACAAACCTAATGCCTTGAATGGCTGGCACAAATTGGCTTGTTCTAAATATATGGTAATCTTAGCCTTATGGTTTATGATTAGTCACCATGTTCGATATTTTTGTCCCATAAAATTGGAAATTGCCAAATATCATTGCATACCAATAAACTTGTTCAACAATGATGATATAGTAACTTGAATTAAACAAAAATGACTATAAGATCAACAATGTCGAACAACTAAACATTTTGCTTCTTTCAGTTTCTCTTGTTCAGTAATTCAGCAAACAAATGCTGGATCGTACTAGCAAGCTAAGGAATTGTTCAGCTTGAAGTTCCCTCTGAATGGTATTTATTTCATCAGAATTCACCTGAAATTTACACCAATCCTTGTCTGGTATTTGATCTATATTCACAAGGCTGCTTTAACACTGGGAGTATTTCTACTTAGGCTTCAACCTGTCTCATCATCAAGGCATTCACTGGAAATAAACAACATGCAGCTTCAAGTCATTTTGTTTATTTTGATAATTTCTTTACTCAATGGTAATGGCACCCATGACAGCCTTTCACAGTGATAATGGCTCCTTAATGACATGGAAAATATATAAGGTAGGGCATAAAGAATATTCTTGATAAATTTAGGCTGGCGTCAATAAATTTCTGATCAGATAGAACACACGTTTTGGCTTATAATTTTATTTACAACTTATTTGTTTTAGTTATCTTATAATTAAAGGTTATCAGTTAGAGGTGTAATTTTAGCTTTAAATATATTTTGTTGTGTAATTGTATTGTCTAATTACAATTTGTAATATACATTAAATGTATATTACTTTTAAATCTTTTAGTTTTAGTAATTATGTATATATTCAATTTTATTATTACAATCTGTATTGTGTTTTACTAGATGAAGGTGTCATCTATTCACGGGGTTCCCATCCTGACAAAAGGAGAGATAACAGATGTTGCAGCAGGAACCATATATTAATTTCAATAATGGCATCTTATCTGCAATTAGTAGGAACCATATATTAATTTCAATAATTCCATCTTATCATCAATTATCTGATGAAGACAAATTTACGTAAAGCCTTCAAGCATTTCTTCTGTCAGGGTATTGATAAGTAAAATTGAACTAGAGTTTGCAACAGGAACTTCAGTAGGCAAAGTTTTGCATCAGATTATCCAATTTAACCTGGAAAGAACCACCAGCCCCATATATCATGCTTTGTTTGTCCAACATGATACCATATCGGATAAGGTAATAGATCCATTTAGAGAAGGCAGGGTCTTTGATTCTACTTTGGACGATTTCATCAAAATTTCCTCATAACTGACTGAATATCTTGCCTAGGAACTTGAGCAAGCCATTGCTTTTTTCTTTTCCCCTTATCCAAGTCAACTGATGTCTCCTCCAGGAATGTATGTTTAGTACTATAGGGAGTTATGCTTCCCAACATGGACACAGGAAGGGGTTCTTCTTTTCTTGCCAGAGTTTGAATTGTAGAAAAAGCCTATCTTCTGAATCCAAAAATTTGAGCAATGACAGAATGTTCCTCCAAGGTAGGTGACACTTCAAGGGAATTTTCAATACACATCCGAAGTTTCTCATTGAGCTCCCTTAAGTCCAGATAGATCCTGATGGTCACCATTATCACTGAGCTAGGAATAAGCAGATAGCAATGCCCCCAAAAGTAGAAGTTACAGTTCCAAACTAAAATGGACTCTAAATTGCCTGGTTGACCAACAAAACCTAGCTAAGCAATTTGTCAAACTATTACAATAGTATGACCCGAGCTTCCAATCAGAAGAAAAGATATGCCAATGACAGAGCTGAGGAAAAGTCTCACTACACTCCAGCAACATGGAACAGGGAAAGCGATTAAACATACTGTCAATGGCCAAAGTTAATGTCAAATCAACACTGCCTCCAAGCAAAATTAGCTCATGGCTGCTTTGGATACTTGATAATTTCCACGTTGAGTCTCTTCATAGCCTTTGGTAGAAATAAAATATATGAAGTTGATCTGCTGAACACTTGTATGAGATACACCAGCATCTTTATGCAAGAAACAGGCTTCCCCTCCAAATTATGCACTGATCTGATTTAAAACATGTAATGTCTGTATGTATTGTCTGAAAATTGCACCCTACAACAACAATTACCCCTTTCTCCAACAGGAAAGTTAATATGGAATTAAACGTTTATAATCACAAAGAAATGCTTTGAAAGCATGACTCTAGTGTCTAAATCGACAAAGATGAGTAGGGGAATTGCTATGGTTCAAATGAACAATCCAAAATGCAAATTGCGATTAAGTTCACCATCTGCTTTCTTGCAGCTGTTGGTGAATTCTCTTCAAAATGGACAACTTCAAATAGGCAAGTGCATTGCCAATTGAGGACCTAAATTATGAAAAGTAACCAAGACACTAGTCATGGAGTTGAAGAAGTCAAACTCTTTAGAATCATGTTAAATTGTTTTATAACATTTCCCTAGCCTCAAATTAACAAGTTAGAAACTTCACCAAATCTGAAAATCCCAACTCCAAAGTATTAAGTACTGTTGAGTGTGGTTCCCTTATGATATCAAAATTTTTAATTTTTGGGAAAAGGTACTCTTCCAGAATTTACTGGTATGATCACTTGATTGCAATATGTATGCTTTAGTTGATGTGATAGAGCTTCCAAGGCAAACTAAACTAACTCTATGAACACTAAATGTAAAAAAAAGAAAACCACATTAAACACCTAAAGCACAATCAAAGAAAACTATCTAGCCTAAAAAAATTAGGGAAACTGAAGTTAACTCTAGATGAACAAATTGAAATTATTACAGATAAAGAGATTTAATTAAACAAATCAAAGCAAGCTATCTACATGAATGGAAGTATGAACTAAACTGGAGCAAGCTATCTAATCTAACTTATCTGAAGAAAAACTGTAAATTGAGTCTAATATATATATTTTTTTTATATGCCATATGAACAGATATCACACAAGATTTTGCCAAATGTATAAAAGAATGGAGTGCAGATTTTTTTCAGATTCACAGAGTGAAAAGAAAGATGAACTTTCAGATATTAAGTGGGAGAAAAAAATGTAGCCAAAATTAACACAAATTGAAGCTAAGATTCTAAAATATTTTATTGCCCAATATAATGTATTTTTTTGCTAATCAAATGTGGCTTGAAAGTGAGGACCCCACCCCAAAAAATCACACACAAGAAAACTATAGCATTGCTCTAGTCTGAGCACATCCAAGTCGGATTTGCAGCCCCAAGAAAACTCCTTGTGAGATTCACATGTATTACTATTAGTGCTTCACAGCTTGCAAACTTCACAAAGCTCATAGGAAACACTATGAAGTGCATATCCTTGTGTTGGGTTACAGGTGCACAAGAAGATGGACAAGATGCCAACAAAGCAAATGTCTTCAGAACTGACCAAGTTACACTTCATCTTTCGAGCCAGTAAACAATTTGGGTACATGAAATGATTGGTATACTACAAGAAAAGAAATGGTTCAGGTAACTGAAATGATTGCCATGCTAATTGTTGTTGGAACTGAACAGTCTCATAATTGGTCTGAAGATCCTGTAACTCTGGTTGATTCTTATTGGGATGGACATTGTGACAACTCCATCTTCTGTTATACATTCTCAACACCATACAGTCTAACTATAAATTCAACTCACAGAAATACACGATATTGGTTTCCAAGTCTAGCGTTTTACATATATGCATGATACCATGTTTATGATGAAAGGAAGAGCTATATTTGCTATACCCATTCTCTCTGAATGTGTGATGGGGCTTCCATATTTGTTTATTCACATTTGTATTGCTTGTTCAATATAACTCACAGGTTAATTAGATAGGTCCATCCAGTAGTTACTATATAAGTTGTCTTCTGTGCAAACTCAACTCGGCATGGATTACTGGTACTATAGCAACTCTTTGCTTGAGTCCAATATCCTACTAGTTGGTCCTCTCAAAATTCTCTTTTGTTCCTAGTTGCGCATGAATACTTATCTCCATTAAGGTATACAACTTGGTTCTGTTTAAGACTACCCTGAAGAGTGATGACTGAATCCAAGATGTCTTAAAATGCAAAGAAATCTGCTTCAGCAAGGATGAGAGATCGAAGTGACAAGACAATGCACATTTGAGTATGGTATCTCACACATGGAAGATGAAGATTCTTTTACTTGTGAATTGTGATGTAGCACTACTTGAAATCTGTGATGCTCTTTTTGGCAAGCCTTACTTGTATGACCAAGATGCTACCTACAGATTAAATCACACCTCTGGACCATTAAGGCCAACAATTGTCTTTATCACATTATGGAAACCCCTCTAAAGACCAATATCTTATTGGTATCTGTGAAGTGTTGCAGAAAGCTAGTTTCTCGTGCTCAAAAGTTTGTGCTACTCATGGTCTGTGTAGAGACTGTGGGAAACACTGCGAAGATGCATATGTTTTTAACTTAGTTCGTAGCTCAACAACTACTTGATTGCCCGATACATTGATCTGGAGATGTCTTTGAAGACTTAAGAGGCATTCCAACACTTTGCTTCATTCAACATCGAGTTGATATCATGGAATATCCACTCTCAAATAGCCCTCTATTGCTCATCATTTTGGGAGAACATTGAGATTCACAAACAAATAAATGAGCTCATCAATCAAGGGGAGATTCAACCTGAAATATCCCTATTAGTTATTGTACTGTTCAGACCAGTATTCTCCTCACAGTAGTAAATGTAACCACAGTTTAGAACATAGCATCAAGGGATATACAGGAATAAGAAATTAAGACTGCAGCATTATGGTAAAAGAATTCACTGGTAAAACACACAACAACTGATGAAACTTCATACAGATCTGATAATAACAGCTCACAGTAATAACAATGTCTTTAAACCCACAGTTTGAATGGCCTTCGGCCTCAAATGCCGATAACAATTTCAATGTTTACATAAAATTTGACTCACAGACGTCTGTGGCCTGCTTCCAGAATGGTGTGTAAGAATATTAATAATGGCGACTAATTTTGATCATGCCAAATTTTCTTCCAGGCCACGGAGTTTGATGATAGACCCTGACCCTATATCACTGATGCCGCCTTATAGAATGAGGTCTCTGCTGGACGCAACCCGCAACCTGTCTTTTAAGAGATATGGAGGTTTTGTGCTTCAAAGCAGTGATTGTCGCCATGTCAAAGACACCTAATATCACTGCAACCTGGGTGATCCTTCGTGGGCAGTGGTTCAGGGATCCTTGACCAAGCGGATTTCTCACAACCGACACTCAGTCCACTATCCCGATCTGATCAGAAGTAGCCGATCAGGAACAGTAATTTTCTAGTTTATGATGTTTCAGTTGAGACCCAGGTACAAGTATGAAATTCCTCCCTGCTGTTGGAAACCCTGCTACTCCAAAGGGGTAAGATTGATGGCAGAGTCCGACAGATCTTGTGAATTTCGCTTAAAATGACTCCAGTCACCTTCTCCACCTGTAAGCCAACATTCAACATGATTAACACTCGCTGCAGCACCTGGATATGGCGACTGCCTAGCAGGAGGTAAGGATTGACTTCCTACCTCTATGGCGCAAATTGGACAAGGTTTTCGTCTCCTCAATTTGCCTATCTGCATCAAGGGATTTCGTCCTTGGCAGATTATTAGATTCAATTTGCAAAATCTTTTCTCAAAACCGGATACCAAAATTGAACAAAGAGACTTGTATTTAAACCCTTTGGATAGGACCCAAAATTGGGCACTCAAATTTAAATTTGAATTATTTGATTATTATTATATATATTTTATATTTATTATTTAGGGTAGTGTTAAAAAACACTTATTTTATTAATATAATTAATTGTGCAAAGGAGGGGACATGACACATCCAAGTTCTTCACCTTGTGGTAGTCCAATAGTCCTTGCACCAAAGGATGGTATATGGCACCTTTGCATTGACAACCATGCCCTTTAGAAGACCATTGTGAAAAAAATGTACCCTCTACCTTACACTGCTGATCTTTGGACCAGCTCCGAGGTGCAGAATATTTCACTAAGATTTATATCACTTGTAGCTATCACCAAGTTCCAGTGAACCTAGAAGATATTTGGCAGACCTCGTTCAAGATAAAGGAAGGCTTGCATGATTAGTTGGTAATACCTTTGGTCTTACTAACACGCATGTGACTTCCATGCAGCTCATGAACAGTATTTTAGTTTTACAACTCTTCACCAACACCTTCACCATTTTCTAATTCAATGACATCCTCACATACAAGAGGTTGGGAAGAGCATATTGTTGCATAAGTTTGGAAGGTTCCCTACACGCTTCATACATCCAAGGACCTTTGGTGTTACTCAGCTTTAGTACTTGAGTTACATAAAAAATTGTGAAGGAATTCATGTGGATTTTAGAAAGATCAAAATTATTTGAGATTGGTTAACTCTGAGTTTAGGCAAATTTCCTTTTACACAAATTTTTATTAAAGCTTTGTGATGAGATTCTCTTGCATTTCTTGGCCAATGAATGATATCATTTGAAAGTGATTAATTCCAATGGATTCCTACACAACATTAAGCACTTGAAGAGCTCAAAACCAGATTCTGTTCTGCTGCTCTGCACCTGTCCTCATGATCCATGAAAACAATCAACCCTTCAAAACTGAAACCAATGCATTAGATTTCACATTCCGTACAATGCTTACTCAGCATGGATATCCTCTTGTATAACATTCAGAAACATTGTGTAAAAGGCAGTGAACCTTTGGGAAGGAGCTGCACCCAATTATGCTATTAATGAAGCTTTGTCGGCACTATCTTTAGGCAGGGTGACTATTAATCATTTTAATCACAAGCTCAGTAGTTTCGACATACACAAAATAAGCCGGAGGATGCAAGGTACATGAAGTGGATGACCTATTTGTAGCAGTTCTGTTTACTGATCAAGCACAAGAAGGGAAATATATGAAAGCAACTGAATGCTTGAGCCACCCTCAAATCACTTCATTGTTGACGATGCTCGATACTTGACTCCTACTTGGCAACTTACCTCATTCTCTTAGTTGTACTGGCCACATAAACTCTCACTACCATGCTGTTCTACATGATACCTTGCTTATGAACAATGCCATTGAACAGCAAATCTATGGTGGTTTGACCAAACAGATAACAGAAAAAAGTTGCATTATCCTTGTATTCAACTTTTTTTTCCTTCTGCTCCTTGATAATTAGGCAAAGTAACTCTAAAGATTGGACCAGCAGGAATGACATCTGTGGGCCACCACAGAGATTATGGCAAGGAAGGATTCCAGAAAGTGTGCAATGAAGGCAACATGATAGGGGTGTCATGCACTCTAGCTACAAATGCTAGACAAACCAACTGAAGAGCTCAGTGCAGGGACAATTCGGGTTGATGAGTGTTCCTATTCATCATCCTCATCCTCACTAGCCAGGGCATGGATTGGATCAGGAGAACATGGAAGGGGCAACTGGAACTATGATCCAAAAACTTGGTCACCTTCTGGGGGTTTTACTTGCATTTGATCATAGCTTGTCTTTGTGACTTTCAGACAATACAAATACATGAGTTTAAGACTATTTTAAGCTACACTTTAAGAATTAATGACAACATTCATTTTAGCTAAACTGAGTACTTTTGATGGTTTAAATAGTTTTTATTTCCTATGCAATGGATTGATGCATGTGATTATGAGGCTTTTGTGCAAACCCACCGATTTGAAACAGGCAGTGAATTTGTAATCACTTTGGTGGTTTTGTCATATTGAAGCAGCTGTTTCATGTTTGCCAAACATTTGTCTGAGTGGTGGTCTCATAATTGCTGGGGCAAATTCGTATTCAGTATTCACTACAGTGGTTTCCTTTCTGAGTAATAGTGAGTGGTGGTTTTGTCCTGTTGCAATGTGCAAGAAGAGGAAGCAGTAGAGACACTTATTGTTGTTATTGTCTTGGCATTTGGGCTTTTATTCATGCCCAAAATTCTTTTACCGACTGTGTGACCTTCTCAAAGGCATCTAGAAGCATTGAAAGCATGTTAGGGAGCATTTGACAGACATTCAAATCCTTCATTTGCCACTTTCAGAGTTATTGAATTGAGATGAGTATAGTTTGGAGGCTATATCAACTAGCTGAGAGTGCACAGTGCTGGTTGGTGCATTGGTGATCATTTCAGACAACTTTACCACTTAGTTGTAGAGGGCATTTGCAATAATGAAGATGTTAGCATTTGGATCTGGCATCCCAATTGTTCTAAGAGGGGCAATGGGCTTGTAAAACTGCATATATAGTGGATTTTCTTGCTGGAGTTTCTCTCTATTTGGGTTTCTCTAGGGTAAACATGGTGTGATGGCTGCCTCGTGTTGTTGGTTATTTGTTCTTTGCTTGTTTATCCATTTTGCAAGTTAATTAGGCAAGTTTGCCATGAGATTCTAGTAGGAAAGACATTCGATTAGCTTCCATTATGCAAGCACAGCAGTTGCAATGTATGAAGCATGTATTTGGGCATGTGATGAGTTGCAAGAGTGTGCAAAGTAAATGAGCTGGCAGCCAATTAGGAGGTTGTGAATTCATCCATTTTCTAGTTTTTTGTGTTGTTTGTTTGGCCATAGGAGTTGGAATGACACTTCAAGAGAAAGGATCTGTTGTTGATGATAGTAGAGTGGAATCTCTACCGCTGTTTATGGATCAAGTGGTATAAGAGTGGTTCTTCTTGTGCCTAAGGGCTTGTTAACAACATATTGTGTGTGTAGTTCTCCAATTGTTTTCTAATGTACATGTTTTGTTGTCGCAAGAGCACAACCATAGGTAGAGCTTTGAAAAGGGCAAAGACATGAAGAGTTGGAAAGAGATAATCAGTTACTTCAAATGGAGAACCAAGGATTGAGGAATATGTTGAAAGTTCTGCAAAAAGAGGATGAAGATTTGCAAGTCTGGTTGACAAGCCATGAAGACTTCCTCATGGGCACTATGGAAGTGTTTCAACAAGAGTTGGAATTGAAGGAGTAGATTTTGGCAAAGTACCAAGGACATGTTAAAGGAGGGAAGAGGAAAGAAGAATCCTCAATTAAGGATGCACAAACCCAAACAGAAGTATGCACAATGGACACTCCACCAAATTCCCTTTCTTCCCATCAAGAATCTTTTGTTACTTTTGAAAATCATACTAAGGGATTTGGCTCAAAGATGTTAACCAAGATAGGTTATGTTGGAAAGAGGCTTGGAAAGAATGGGCAAGGAATGGTCAATCCCATAGGGGTTTTAGAAAGTCCTCAATATGCAGATTTGGGATTTTTGGGTTGCATACAAGAGGTTAGAGAATATTTCAAATTTGCAGCCATAAAGGAAGCTTGCAAGGACAAATAGTTCAAGCTACCAACCTCAAAATCAGCCTATCCAACGTAAAGATATCATTCCTTTTGTTAAATCTAAAGATGATTTGAAGCATCTAATTGTTGAGCAGGTTGCTAAAGAGGGAGCAAAACTTCAGAGGAGTAAAAATTAGACTTCAGGAAAGGGACATTAGCTCCAAGTTAAAGGGCATTGCAAGATGTCATTCCAAGACCATATGGGCAATTGCAAGATGGCACCAAGGAGTGGACATCCATGTGAGAAGGGGAAAAGCATTCAAGAGGAGTACAAATCATCTCCCAAGAGAGGAGAGCATCCCAAAGGAAGAGGTAGAACATCACCACTTCAAGAAACTTGCACAAACAAGTTTAAGAGCAGCCCATGGAGGAATTCTTGGAGTCCAAATAGGCATCCAACAAGGTATGCAAGAGGCAAGTTTTTAATTATTTGCTTCATTTATGAAAAGAGAGGACATGAAGCAAGATTGTTGGGATGCACAACCATGTTCATTTTGTGATTTGAGTAACCATTATTTGTCTAATTGTTGGAAAAAGAAGTCCAATAATGGAGAGCCAAAGACTTTCAAGATGAAGGATAATTTGTCCAATGGTATGGGCAAGAATTTTTGCGCTTATTGCAAGAAGAGTGGACATTGATGTGCAATGTGTTGAAGACTTCATCCACAACTCTATTGAAAGAATTGCAAGAGGGAAGAGTCACCTATAAGCAAGTAGAAGAAGGTTGCCAAAGGAGCAAGGTCATTGGAGGAAGAAGCCATCAAGAGGGAGCAGCCCAAAGAGGATTCCTCATCCCTATTTCAAGAAGGTAGTGGTAAGAAATCTTTCCTTAAAGCTTGGGTTGAAGGGTACCATTAGTTATAAACACAAATCTGGTAAGCATGCATAAATCCTCCAAATTATTGTTGTGTTTCACTTGTTGAATATAAAAGGAACTCACTCCATTTGTGCAAGAAGGCAAGGAGTATGGAGGAGCCATAGGGCCAATGCCGGAGTGAAGGTATGGATAGGACCACCAAAATTGTAAAGGTGATAACAAGTTTGTTTTCACGTTTGCATGCAAGTTGTTAAAAATACACCAACCATAGCATGTTCTTGTGGTAGCATGCATAGATGTATGTATAATGGAAGTATTTTACCTCATTTCAGATTTTCAGAGGTTGTAGCATGCCTAAAAATTGTTTTGGTATGCACCTAACAGCTGTAGTAAAATGGTATGCTTATTTTTTGATGTTATATTCACTCATGGAGAATTTGCAACAGTTATTTCCAAAGCTGGTTTTTGTATAACAGCAAGTTTTAAAGATGTTTATGGTCCCCAAAGGTTCTTCCAAGGTGGTAGAACAAGTTGATAAATGTTTGGGGCAAATCAAGAAGGTATGAATAAGACTCATGGTGAGTGGAACTCCAAGAGGGCTACTAGTACATGCATTTTTGAGTTGGAAGTTCAAGATCTATGAAGGGCACTTTGTAGTCATTTCCCATTTTCCAGGCTGCTGAGGTTTTGGGGACCAAAAGCCTCCTTATTGGGGAGGTGTGATTGAAAAAAAGATCCCCAATTATAGAATCAGAGGACATAGATGGTGGAAAAGGTTCAGGATGGTATGGGACATCTTCATACAAGCTTTAGCAGGATGAAAAAATGATGAAATTGAGTGGTTTTGACTTTCTGTGAAACTGCTAGTTTGCAATAGGCAGTGGTTTCGTAATCACTGCATTGGTTTTCTGATTGCCGGGACAGTTTTGTCATAATGAAGTGGTGGTTTTGTGTTTCCTCGTGTTGCAACCATTCATTTGAGCAGCAGTTTTGACTGTTGAAGCGGTGGTTTCGTGTAATGTATCACTCCTATCTGAGACCCAAATTTTTTTCCGGTTTCCTGTGGTTTAGCTGACCCTGGTGCAACATTTGTTTTGCATGCATACATATATTCAGAATATAAAGCATTCTAAACTACCCAGATGCTTTATGTGGGAAACAACCATGTTATGAAAATAACAAATACCCAGATAAAGATTTATCAAATTAAGCACTTTTCACACATACCCATTTGCTGTTTGACATTATAAGTCTAATTTTTGAAGTAATACAGTAACATGCAAACCCTTGATCGATGCCAAAGGGTCCAAACCCTAGCTTCCTCTAGTTGAAATTGACAAACAGCAATATAATAGAGCTGGGCGCCTCCAATGGTGTTGTTTAAGCCCTTCAATCCTAGGCGTTTCAGCCTCTAGGGGTCACGTCCCTTCTTGAAGGAGTCTGGGCGGCTGGAATAATGGATGCAGCAGCAACAAGTACAAAAGAAACTCTTAAAATCCTTATATCTTCTCAATTCTGCCCTAGGCGCCACCACCCATGAAGGAATAGCAATCATTATGATGTGTTTGGTACTTCAAACAGCAACAACAACTCCTTGAATGGTACTGCCAGCAATGGCTTGCAAACACTTCAAAAATATGATCAAAATCTGCAACTTCTACTCAAAATAATATTCATAGAATCACCATTATTTTGCACTTTAGAAATCTCTGCAATTGAAACAAGCAATCTGCAATGAAAGTACCAGCATAGCCTCTGAATAAGACTATCAGCAATCACCTTGGAGAGGTCTTTCACTCACGCAGATGATGTTCTCCATGAGGGTCTTCGTCCTCACAAAGCAATAGAAGAACTTTGCTCAACCAGAGAGATCTTGTATAACATATTTTTTCAAAAATATCCATCCATGAAATATGAGCCCTCATTTCTTCCTTATATCCAAAGTGAGTTTACAATATGACTTTATTTTTTATGGAATATTTCCACGTAAGTTTATAAAGTCACATTATACCTATTTCACTAAGTTAAATATTTTAATTTAACTTAGGAAATTAATGCACCATTAAAATATATTTTATTTGACCTCCGAAAATGGATTTTGTAGCACTGCTATACTGATCAAACGAAAACGAGTGAAGTCCAATTGAGTCGCACCGATTCGCACCAAATCCCGGGGCCCCTGCTAAAAATAGTAAGTTCGGCCACATGGCCCGAAATCGCTCTAGAAAAGGTTAGGGGAATATCCTGCCAAGAAGAACTCAATTCAAATCCCCCAAAGTGTCGACTAACCCTCGAGAATTGCAACCCCAACATGGGTTCCCTAACCATCCATGTTAGTCTACTGGAACCTGATGATAGACTAACCCTAATCACTGAACTGCTTAGGAAGGGGACATTACATTTCGTAATTGCCATGGCAATTCCGTATTCAGTCTAAGTGAAAGTAGTGGTTTTGTCTTGTTACAATGTGCAAGAAGAGGAAGTGTTAGAGACACTTTGTCCTCATTGTGTGATGTTTGGGCTTCCATTTACACCCAAAATTCTTTATATTGTCTGTGTGACATGCATTTGGAAATAATGGGGGCATGTTAGGGAGCATTTGACAGACATTCAAATCCTTCATTTTCCATTTGTAAAGCTATTGGGCTGAGATTAGCATACTTTGGAGGTTGTATCAATCAACTGAGAGCACACCGTGCTGGTTGGTGCATTGGTGATCATTTCAGACACCTTTCCCAGTTAGTTGTAGAGGGCATTTGCAAGTATGAGGATTTTAGCATTTGGATTTGGCATCCCAATTGGCCTAGGCGGGGCTGTTAGCTCGTAAAATGCACATATAGTGGTTTTCTTGCTGGAATTTTCTTTCTATTTGGTTTTTTCCAGGGTAAACATTGGGTTATGGTTTCCTACTGCTGTTGTTGGTTTGTTCTTTGCATGTCTATCCATTTTGCAAGTTAATTAGACAAATGTGCCATGAGATTCAAGTAGGAAGAACATTCAATTAGCTTCCTTTATGCAAGCACAGTAGTTGCAATGTATGGAGCATGTATTTTGAGCATGTGATATGTCGCAAAAGTGTGCAAAGTGAATGAAATGGCAGCCAATTAGGAGGTTGTGAATTCAGCCATTTTTTAGTGTTTTGTGTTATTTGTTTGGCCATAGGAGTTGGGACAACACTTCAAGAGAAAGGATCTGTTGTTGAGGACAGTAAAGTGGAATCTCCGCTGCTGTTTACTGATCACTTGGCACCATTACTTCCACTCTTACATGGAATTAAAATCCAAAATACCTTCTAAAACCCGACGGTAGACAGGTGCCTGAATTGCTTGAGACAAATCCACATTTTCTAGTACACTTGCACAGTAGAAGAAATCATGACCACATTACTTGTTTGTGAATCATATTTATTATTAAAATAAGGACTCTATTTGCTCAAGTAACATGAAGGTTTTAATAGACCCAAGCAGCCAGCTTTCTACTTAATAATGGTCTTTGAATTTAAAACAAAATGCAATTATCAAAGAATATATTAAATCATTGCCATGCACGCAAATAGATAGCTGTCAGCAAGCAACCATGAGCAAACCTTGATCATATTCTGCAAACTCAAACTCATTTTGTACTGAAGCTGAAAAACCACATATTCTGTAAACTCAAACTCATTTCACACTGAAGCCAAACAACTCAAAATTGCTAATGAAACAAGATCACACTTCCAACAAAATGAAACATCACACTCTAGATGTTCAAGTATGTTCTCCTTATATCTCCCAGATGGGCCAATGAGATGCTCTTACAAACGACTAAAACAATTATGTTAACAACATATGTTAGGACCAACAAAATCACCTCTAATGAACAAACCAGAGGCAAAAATAAGATCACTGTATGGGCAAAATGATGACTGCAATTGAGGGCTTCTAAATCTAGTGCCATCAATATCCTTTCTAGCTTAACTCCCCCGTTTGACAACTATCTACCTGTGAACTAGAAGTGACAAGATCATGACCCTTCATGATGAATGTGTAGTGTTTGTCATTAGGTTCCCACCCATGCTGTAAATTCAAAATCAATGCCTGAACATGGAGAGAAGAGTGCTCTCATTAGATCCCTAACTGCAAATTTCACTTTAATTGTTGATGTAAGAGAATTGACAATGCAGAAACACGGAAGGTAGAGTGCCCTTGTATAGTGGTCAAGAAAAAGGTCCTACAAGTGACCATAAACTCTAAACCAATACTGAAAAAGGGAAAACATAGTGCTTATGCACAATAGTCATTAACTAGCTACTACACATGACCATAAGTTTAAAGCCAAATTGGACATGACTAGAGTTGGTCTATGGAGTTAGTTGAAATCAATATGTGATAGTACATGAAGCTGGAGTGCATAGATATCATGGTTCTATAACAAACTTCATCATGTTAATTCAAGCAAATATATTAGGTAAAGATTACTCTGTTCCTATGTGGTGTGGCCAATTTGTAGAACAAACATGTAATATTGTATATTTCTTATGTGAAAAGGGAGTGATATCGAGATTCAACATAAAGTAGTGAATATAAGGCAATACATTGTCCTTTTGTTTGACCAATACCATTAATTGTGATTGTTTAAAAGGACACAATGATCAGTGGAGGTGATCTTCTAAATAATAAGGAGAAAATGTCTTTATGCATATTTAGTTTCTATGCTTAGACAAGTTATCATAATTTGTTTTATCTGATTAGTGTTTGTATGTTATCTGCAGGGCATTAAAAGTGATGTTCGAACAAGTTCTGGAATGTTCTTAAATCGTGAGGAGAAGAAATACCCTATGATCCAGGTAGTTTA
This sequence comes from Cunninghamia lanceolata, assembly GCA_027924645.1. Taxonomy (NCBI): domain Eukaryota; kingdom Viridiplantae; phylum Streptophyta; class Pinopsida; order Cupressales; family Cupressaceae; genus Cunninghamia; species Cunninghamia lanceolata. Next base: position 464,683 of record BSBN01001410.1, on the reverse strand, counting down.
TAATGATATTTTTCTTTAGATGAGTTGTCAATTATTCCTTTTAGGATTTGTTTGTCTTGGAACAAAGTTAATCATTATCTGTCTTTATCTGGTAACGAGGCGAAATTCATCCTTCTTCCAATATAAAAGAGTAGATACAAAGACATCCATTATCATGGTTGTAACCTGCATAGTGAATAGAATTGTGCTATCCACAAAGACAATGCCCAATGTATTTGTTGGTGAGAATTTAGAACAGAAATTAAGGGCATCACAATGCATAAACTAGAGCTTAATAAAGATCTTCTAGAAAGCTTTTGGTGGGACTCCCATGATCCTTCGTGGTCAAGCATTCACTGTGTTTGGAAAGGACAGAAGGTTTTCTGTTCCTTTTTTGATATGCAAATACCCATATTTGCAATCCTTGAAGAAGCACCCAATGTGGTGACTGACGGATGCAACAATTTGATAACTTGGATAAGTAACAAAAAGCTCTTCATACTTTTCATAGCTTTGTATAATTGACAAGCTTTAAATTTGCATCAATTCTATATTCATATGAACATGAACTTTCCTTAATTCAACACTTTTTTGCATAAGGGACTGACTAAAGAGTTGTAAACTGTTGGTAATGATATCCTTCTTGACCATATTTGAACTGAAATGACTTCTTTGGAAGGCCTAACATCTTGCTTCTCATCGTCACCACTCTCAGGATGACCTCATTTGGATTATTAGGAGCTTCTCAAAAGTCTCCCATACAACCTTTAGATTAAGCGTTCTGGTGTCTCAAGATTAGGGCACACCATTGTGCATAAATTTGTAAATCAGCATGTGTCTCACAAGTGGGATAGGGCTTTATTGCTTCCACCTTGAAGCAATATTTCCAACTATGTTGTTGGAGTACCGATGACTTATAAAGCCACTGTGACTTATAAAGCCACCGTGAGGAATTTTCCTTTTCTCTTAGTTTATGAATAAGAAGCAATGGTTCCGATGGAGTTTGTTATTCCTTTTTTTGTGAGTTGCATGTGAAAACATGTTTGAAAGTAGAGGTTAGTTGAGCTTAGTATGTCAAATGAGGAAAGTCTTACAAGTTTACAACCTAGGAGATAATCAAGATAACTTGGAATTGGAAAACATGGTTTTGGCAAGCACTTGTGATAGACAAACTTAAATGTCGGAGCTTTTTGAATTATGGTTTTCAAAGGGAAATCGAATGAACAAGATTAAAATTCTCGTGATAAGTTTCTTTTGGGTACACAAAGCAATGTTCAACGAAGAGAGGGGACTTGAAACTTTAATTGAGACTATTTACATGGAGAAAATCTCAGGACTTGATATCTATAATTCAAGAGACCCCAAAAGAAGTATTAAGTTCATAAATGTCTTTAAATTTCTAGTGAGAAATTCAACCAACCAAAATCTCAAGATATTGGAACTGTGGGTTGCATAATGGGCACAGTCAAAAAGGGTTTATAAGACAATATTTCTAAAGTGGAGGTCCAAAATTTGCCAAATATTAAGAAAAAAATCAAGTTCTCATATCTTGGACATGTATTGTCACCCAATTGACATATAATCATTTGAGAAGTAGACTAGGCCTTTTGAAGAACTCTAGGATGTTTAAGGTTGGGAGAGGGATTTTACATACCTTACAACTCTAGAATCATTCTTGCATGCATTTTTGTATGTTGAAAGGGAAGGTTTTATTTTAATTTTGATACTAATTTTAAGAAGCCGTTCCTTTTATTTTCACATGCATATAGGGAGGAGATTTTTGCTTGGGTGATTAACATACAATGCAATTGTGCCTAAGTATGAGAATGTGATGTCCCCATTTCCGTAATGGACACATTTGATTTAGCTATCACATTCCAAGGGAATAATTGGTTGAAACAAGGAGTAAAAGTAACTTAAGTGGTTCTATTTTTTTAAGTTAACTTTATAAAGTGTTATAATTTTGAATTACTTTATAAAAGTATTTTATAAAAGTTACTTAAGACGGCCAAAAACACTTTATGACATAAAGTGACATTGTGTACACAAAAACCTTTATTTAATAAAGTTCAAGTGGTTGTGTACATAAAAACCTTCATTTAATAAAGTTAGGTCAGACCTATTTGGAGAAGGTTTTAAAAGGAGTAGTTGGGAATCATTGAGTTATGTTGTTTTTGGTTTTGAGATAATTTCCTGGCTGTAACTTGTTTCAGCTTGAATTCAAGGAGATGATCCCTTGTAATTCATTGAGGATATGATGAATTGGATGAAAACCCAATTTCATCAATAAGGTGAATTTACTTTAGAATTCACAATTAGGCTTCAAAGCATTGTTCCACATTTCTTTGTGTTGAGTTTATTGATTTACAGGTTCATAGATTTGAAGGGTTTGGTATGGTATAAGGGCTTCCAGGTATGCAAATTTGATGATATTGTGAAGAAAGATTTATGATTTATGCTAGAGGCTTTATTTGCAAATTTAATGATTTGTAAACAAATATAAATTTGCAAGTTTGAATTGATACATATTTCTTGGTATGTTGATAGAGATTATGGCAGATTTATATCAGATATGTGCTGCAGAATTGAGACGTCATCTTGGTGTGTAATAAACATATTTAATAAGGGATTTGAGTTACAGGTAAGTGCAGATTTGAAAGCATTAGTATTAGTCGCTCATCTTCATAAATCATTTAGGGTGACATGGTACGGGGAGCTGGTAGAGATTTGAAGAAGGTTTGAAAGGTTTTTCCAAATATTGAAGCTTGCATATTAATTTAAAAGAAATCGTGGATCCTGAAGTATGATTTATATCAGATATGTGCTGCAGAATTGAGACGCCATCTTGCTGTGTAATAAACATATTTAATAAGGGATTTGAGTTACAGGTAAGTGCAGATTTGAAAGCATTAGTATTAGTCGCTCATCTTCATAAATCATTTAGGGTGACATGGTACGGGAAGCTGGTAGAGATTTGAAGAAGGTTTGAAAGGTTTTTCCAAATATTGAAGCTCGCATATTAATTTAAAAGAAATCGTGGATCCTGAAGTATGTTAGGCGCTTCATATGTTGGTGTTTTATTATGAAATCTGAGTAATGCGTGGAGATTTAAGGGAAAGGAAGCATATTTTATTATTTGCTGAAGAATCGTGGGACCTTTTACACCCAACATTCACTCAAGGAGAATCGTGGTTTTGAAGATTATATTTCAATTGATATCAATATGTGTGGAGTTCCTACATACATCTAGTGCATCCTTTAAAGTCATCTTGAAGTTGTTTTGAGTGGGACGTGGGCCTTGTTGTGACCAAATCACACATCACCCCATTGCAAATGGAGACCCCCTTTTTTTGAGCTCCAGTGCTTTTCTTTAGTTTTGGATGATGTCTTAGGTTTATTTAATAATGAAGTCAGTGGTGTTTGAGTCTATAGCTTTGTGGTGGATACCATAGTCTCCTGATGTATGTTCTGAGATTCTGAAAATGACTAAGTCTGATATCCTGAAAATCCTGAAAATTGCTGAAATCTGGTGGATCCTCAAAAATCTAGAATTTGCATGTTAAATCCCATGGATCCGAGACCTATCTCAAACATCCTGAAAGGTATATTGAAAAATATTTAAAGTTTATACTTAAATATATTTTTCAATATACCTAACCCTGGGGACTTCCATTTCTTAGACGCAAATTTGCTCCAAGAAGTTAGGCGCACTTTCCCACCTCTGCAAACCCAAATGTGCGCCTAAGATTGAGACTCAAATATGTGCCTAAAGTAGAGACCTGAATATGCGCCTTGAGCAAGGAGAGGTTAAAACTCATGAAAGTAGGTGGCGCCTTGATAGGATAAGCTTCCCTTGACTATCTCTGATGATTTGAATCACTCAAAACTTGAGGACTCCTCAATCATGTTAGGCGCACTTTTGCACATGGAAAACCATTAGAATGCGCCTTACATGAGACAGTCCAAACCCATGAGGTAAGTGCACCTTGAGAGGTATGAACTTCTTGAAGTACTTAAGATTGAATTCAGTTCACAAAATGCTCATTTTAGGTAAGGTGCATTTCAACCTCTGGATAGTCAAAAAGTGCGCCTAAGTAGAAGTATGTTGGACTCCACGAACTTTGAAGGTGTTTGAGTGTCTTCTTGAACCTTCACAGTGACTTAGAATCATGAAACCTTGAAGTGAACACCTATCCAAGTCTAGGCGCACTTTTACCTCTGTGCAACCCTACTCTGGCGCCTAGGCAAAACATGATTGAATCTTTGATTTTTGGAGGGTACTTGAGTGTCTGGAACTCCTCATGAGCATGCCAAATGATTTGAATCATTAAAAGTTCAAGTAAATATCTAGCTATACCAAGGCGTAATATCACACCTCCACCATCATCAAAATGCGCTTAAGACAAGAAGAGGCTTGAGACCATCATCATGATGAGGCGCATTTTTGCTCCAGTTGAGTCCACTTTGGGCACTTTGAAGAGAAATGCCTAACTCCAATGATAGAATGATGCCGCCCTAAGAGAACACCTTCCTTGAGCGCTAGGATTGATTTAGGTCCACACAATGTTCATCTCAAAGTTAGGTGCAATTCTTCATCTCTAGAGTCTCCTTTGAGCACCTTAACATGGAATCAACATTTTAAACTATAAAGGATAGCGTCTTAAGAGGAGCAACTCACTTTGAGGCCAAGGAGTCTTCTAAACATCTCTACACTAACTTAAAACCATCAATTTGAACATGTTTAACATCCCCAAGATGAGGCGCACATTTCCACCTGGATAACCTTGAATTAGCGCCTAGTATTGAAAGAACATGAATCAATGTTGAGAGATCTTTACTATGTCCAACTTGATCATTTTAAAACATCCACAAGTGTTCAAAACCATCAAATTACACTAATTGAGCTTAGGAGCACTTTTGTACCTCCAGAACCTTAGATGTGCACCTTAGTTGGGAAAGGGTTAATAAGTGTTTAAAAATGGTTCTTATATGTTATGGAATCAAGTGTTTACCAAAAGGATTGATATGTGTGGTTTTCACTGTGTTGCAGGAGCGTTGAAGGAGTCACCTTGAGCAAGGAGTGAAGTCAAGAGGTTGCCACTGCAGAGGAAACATCATAGAGCACTTCATCATATGCATTGTAGAAAGCATTCATCCATGAATCTTCAAGTTCTTTCAACTGCAAGTCTCAGAGAAGTCTCCTACTCGTGTCATGAAGGAAGCATCATCATCCTCGCTACTTTTTACAAAGAAGATCAATATACATCCTGCAAGAAGTACACAGAGTTAGATAAATGAGCAGCATACATCATACATCCTATTTACAAAGAACAAGGCAAGATCAACAAAGATACATCCCAAACATACAAGTTCAAGTTCAAAGCAATCATGTTCAAAGACATCACATAGATGATGCAATATGGGAATATGTTGAGGGGGCACCTACGTGGCATATACATATTATTTACCAATCATAGTTCACCACAGCATTCAATAAGTAAGAAGCCAAAGAGGACGCCCATGTGGAAGATGCTCTAAAAGATTCTATTTTATCCGTATCTTCTTGGAAAATGTGCCTTCATTGCCTCTCTTATGTGCTAAAAATAGCAAGTTGTAACTAATTGTTGAGATGGTATGATCCTGGCCCTTGGCTACTTGAATTGATCTAGGCCATTCATTGCAATTTTGGAACTCTATATAAAGGCCTTGTTGCCTCATTTGTAATAGTTAGTAGTTTGTAGAAGTAGAGTAGAGGAGTAGAGTAGGAAGAGACTCTTGAAATTCTCTGAGAGTACTTGAAGTTGTAAATATTTCTCAAGAGTAATGCAAAGACATTGGAGCTTGTTTGGTGTTAAGTATTGTCTTGTGGAGTGACATGGTTTCTTGTATCTTGATTGAATGAAGAGATGTTTCTAAGTAGATTAGAAGTAGAGTAGTAGCTCATTGATGTAATGTATGTTGTATTGAATATTTAATCAACTCCTAACTCATGCTTTTGACATTCATCGTTGGTGAAGTGTTGTGTAAAGCTAGTCTGAGCTTCATTTGCTTAAGTTCGATTGTGGATGCTTGTTTGAGCTGCGCCATTCAATGGGTGCTTATATGAGCTTTCATGATTTGAAAACCTTTCGCTATCCTTAGGAGATTGCACCAACTCCATGTAGTTGTAGGCATCCTTGGCGAAGTGGAGTTAGGTTGATTAAGGAGTTTGTCTATTCATGCATCATCATTGCCTTATTGATCTTAGATTAGTTCCTTTAAACCTTTATCTTTTTCCTTTCTTTATTATTGAAGCATTGTACATATATCATCCACACTAAAAGGAGAAATAAGCTGAATGAAATAAGAAGAATTCTGCGTAAGTCCCTTTGTGATTACCAGCAATATCACATCAAATCACTGAGTCTATCCAATACAAATCACGAATAAGGAACCTTGAAGTTGTCTCACTGGATCACATAGCTTAGCCTTTGAGAGACTTTATTCAAGAGAGAATAGGATGCTTAGTGTTTTATTCTATTATTGAGTTGTCTAAAAACAATCATCAACAGGCCCCACTTACAGAACGTAGCCTCTATATATGACCACAACTTATAAAAGGCATAAAGACTAAGATTGAATACAAAAGAAGGTAAAGAGGAGACATTTGGATATTATGGAAAGAATCGGGGAAAATTAGAAGGGGCCACCACCATTGGAATGAGTTTAATACAAAATATTGAAAATACAGAAGGAATTGTGGAATTCCAATGCAGATGTGGAAGATTGAAAGGTTCGTGGCAAGAGAATAGGAATTTCCTTGGAGGAAAATCGTTGATAGGGAGTTCAGCAAATTACCGCCGCCTTTAAATCCACATTAATAATAAAAGAGAAGGGAGTCTTCTATTAAGAAGGAATCAAAGTATCTGTAGGGGAGCCACTGCCTATAAACCTCAACGCAGTCTAGAGGGAAGTTCAAGAATATTTTAAAGCTATTGTAATGTATATGGAATTGGTGTAGATCAGCTCAAGGCGTAATAGCTTGTTGCCATTTGATGCCAGCTGAGACAACTGCAGTCTGCATTTACCTGTATGATAACAACCAGCAATAGAGAAAAATTAGAATATATGGTCGCTGTTGTAAGAGATCATTCACAGATCAGTTTTGCTACATCATAAAATATTTTGTGGGCTTTATTGCAGTATTTCTGTTGTAGCAGCACTCAGGAGTATTATAACTGTTTTTGAAGACTCATCTTGGAGTTTCATCTTTTGGCATTCATGGGTATGTAATGGCACTTTGTTGTAATCTGAAATCTTGTATTTTCTGAGTACAATCTGCAATAACTGTATTATTCAAATCTTCAATCTTAATATAACTATTCTCTTGAACAAACTGCTGTAACTAGTGAAAAAATCTTTAGATCAATCATTGGTTCCTGTCAGTTTATGCATGTTATATGTTTGTTGAAATGTTCATATGTTATGAAATTGAAATTACATAAGAAAACATCATAAACAATCACTCAAACCACATTCCAAACAAGCAACAAACTCAGAAATACAGTGATGTACAGCAGCATACCAAGTGTTTGACGAAATGTCAACACTATAAGAATCAGAATTTGAGGGTTTAAAGCAAGGATCCGGATAGTGGATCTTACAGAGAATGTGCTATAACTAAACTAATTTCAAATTGATAGACATGTCATTTGACATTTGCTATTGTCATTCCTTTGGAAGTAAGTAACTAAAGTTTTGGAATTAAGCAACTCATCATATCCTTTCAAGGGTCCACAGAGATGTTTTCCTAGTCTTAGGCCTAGCATCCTTGATGTCTTGGGGACAAAATGCTCCCATTGTCATCCCATGGGCTGAGCTCCAACTAGGGTTTGTCCCTAGGGATGTTTTTGATGCGTGTTTTATGACAGCAGCAACATTTAGAATAAAACACTAAGTGCTCTATCCTCTCTTGAACAAAGCGTCTCAAATGCTGAACTATGTGATCGAGTGAGACTGCTCCAAGGTTCCTTGAATGTCAGGTCTTGACGTGCTCAGGGATAGACTCAGTGAAATGATGTGATCTTGCTGGTAATCACAAAGGGACTTACGCTAAATTACTCCTCCTTTGTGGACATGGAATTCACTCCTTACTCCTTGGATTTGTGAATGAATGGAACCTCCCAAACAAACTTGAAAGAAAAGCAAAAGGGAATGGGGTTTAGAAATCTACTCTGATGCAAGGATTGCTATTGACTTAGTGAAACCACAACCATGCTTTGCTTTGCCATGAGACAACAACTACACAAAGATGATGCAATCTTGTGAGGTATTTCAATGATGATTTTTCAGATTACTCAGACATAGAACATAGACATGTATTATGCAACAAGCAATCGAAGTTAAGCTTTCAAAGTGTTCAGACTAACCATGCACTGCAACTTGCAAGCCACAAATCACAAATGGTATGAACATAAAAGGATTTCAGCATTCATCAATAGCAAAATCTTCCACCAGTCTAAGTAATGAAAACTAGAAATGAAACTGAAACTAAAACAAACAGGTTTGCAACAATGGAGCTTTTGATTTGCTTCAAGAAAACTGGAAAACCATGCTAACACATCCAAAGAATGCCATAAACACCATGCTTCAATGCTCATGTATTAACTTGGAGATGTCTTTGCAACAATCAACCAATGTGTTGTAGTTAGATTGCTCACAAAAATGGAGAAATATTACAGTAATGAACAACAATTGCTGCTCTCTTTCCTTTTTCTATCCTCCTCTCCTATTCTAATGTCTAATGAATAATGGAAATGAGGCACATGGGCCTTTATATAGGCTTACAAAGGGGCCAAGATTTGATTTCCTAGAAATCAACACCCAAATTAGATCAAATAGAAACCCTAAAAGGAGGTAGGTGAGAAAGAAGATAAGGCTGCCAACACTTTGGCCAGTGAAAACATGACACATGTACTAGGGTGCCACCTCATTTTGTCCTTTTGTAGCCACTTGGCATGCCTTGCTTGGTTGATGGTGACTGGATGCCACCTCAACATATCCAAAATTGTCCCTTGAGTGTGTTTTGGTCTTGGAAATTTCTTCGTGTTGCACTTGACTTGGGTCCTTTCTTTGGCGTGGAATTCTTGTCATAATCCTTGTCTTCCTGATGCTGAACTTGATCCTCCTAATGAAAGGTGCAATGCTCTTATTCTTGGATTTCCAAGGATTGGTCTTCTCTTGATGTTGGAAGCAGTCTCCTTCTCTGGCATTGGAACTCTTGTTTGCATCCACCTTGATCGTCCTGGATCATCCTTGCACATCCTCCTCATGGAACTTATCCTGCACAAACAAAGGAAATTTCGAGTAGTTATGCCGAACAAAACCTTGAATGTAATGCAATTTCTGATATATTTGTGAAGAAGATAGAAAAACATTCAACATTTGCAAGCAATCACTTCCGAAATCTGTTCTTCACTTGAATAAATTTCACCTCCTTCTACAGAAATCTGTTTTTTACTAACCAATTTGCCCTTTTTTCAATGAAAAACTCGCTTTTTATGAAGAGTTCTAATTTGATTTGATAGGTTCTTGTTTTGACATAGTGAATTTCCGATCTTTTTCAATGAAATCCTGAAGAAAACTGACTTTTTCCTTGGTCAAAACTGACCTGCTCCTTCAGAAATCAGACTTTTAGCTGGTCAAAATTGAGCTTCTTGCTCAGAAATCAGAGTTTTTTCGTAGTCAAAACTGACCTTCTTACTCAGAAATCAGAGTTTCTTATGCAGAAATATGATTTTACTTGGTCAAAACTGACCTGCTCCTTCAGAAATCTGATTTTTGTGATGAAGAGAAAATCTGATTTTGATGAAAATGTCAGCCCTTTAATGAAAATTTGCTTTGGCTTGATGAAAATTTCTTTCTTCTTTGATGAAAAACTTGCTCCTTGGCTGAAGAAAACTCTGTTTGAGGTGAAGAAGTCTGAAAATTTCTGATTTTGATGGAAAAGGTCTGGTTTTTGATGCTAAACCTGCCCTTTTGACATGAAAATGAGAGTTTGATGAAGAAATTTGAGGAGAGTTTGCCCTTGGATTGATAAAACTGTCTCTTTGTTGAAGAAAACCTTACTTCTTTATGAATAAATCCGCCTTTTTCTTGGTATTTCTACTTTAGAAAATGGAGAAATCAACCTTGTAGGTGAAGAAATCAGTTCTTTGGCTGAAGAGACCTGCTTTTGAAGAAGAAATCTGTTCTTGAATGGAGAAAAATGCCTTTTGTGATGGAGAAGTGAGAGACCTATGGGAAGACCTTGCTTGGAAATGAAATGAAATGACTTCAAATGCCTATAAATATGATTAGGTTTTGCCTTTAGGAGGCTAAGCTGCTCAAGCACCTCAAGCTGCTCTATTGGCTGACCTAGCACAAAAGCACCTCAAGCTGCTCCTTGATTGGCTGACCTAGACATAAGCTGCTCAACTTCCAAACGGTGGTTTGATTTTTGGATTTTATGAATGTTATGGATTTGCTTTTTTTTTCTTTGAAATTCTTCTTATTCCTAGGTGTACATGTGATGACGTCTTGGATTTAGCTTTCTAAAATATCTTTTTCTTGGATTTAGTGACCTTGTCATGAGTTTTTTTGGATTTAGTGAGCTGGTCATGAGTCCTCCCTAGGCGTACATTTCATGAGCATGGATTTTAGAATTGTTTTGATATTTTCCTTGGATTTCTTCTCAAGTCATGCCTTTTCCCTTGCTTGGAGTTAGGCGCACTTTTCATGAGTTCTTGCATTTGGGGAGGTGTTTGAGATTTGTGCATGGATTTGGTGAGCTGCTTGGAATTTGTGCATGGTTTTGGTGAGCTGCTTGCCATTTATGCATGGATTTGGTGAGCTGATTGAAATTTATGCAAGGATTTGGTGAGCTGGTTGCTATTTATACATGGATTTGAGTTCATCTCCCTAGGCGCACTTTTCCTTAGTCCATGTATTTCATTGTTGTGGATTCTCATTTCCATGAATTTCCTTCCTTGACATGCCTTTATCTTTGCTTGGAGCTCCTTGTCCCTAGGCGCACTTTTCATGAGTCTATGTATTTCAGGAGATGCTTGAAATATTTTTCCATGTATTTGGGGAGGTGCTTGAGATATTTTTCCATGTATTTGGGGAGGTGCTTGAGATATTTTTCATGTATTTGGTTTCATCTCCCTAGGCGTGGAGTTGGTTGATGCTCCTTCCCCTTGGCGTGGATTCTTTGTATTGTTGGATTTCTTTCTTTTTAAACTGGATGATGGGCCTTGGTCTCTCCTTGAGGAGCTTGTCTCACTAAATATGCCTTTCTCTTGGAGGAACTTGAGCTTGTCTCACTAAACATGCCTTTCTCTCTCCTGGAGGAACTTCAGGAGCTTATCTCTCTAAACAGGACATCCTCTCTCCTTGAGGAGCTTATCTCACTAAGTAAGACATTCTCTCTCCTCGAGGAGCTTATCTCTCTAAGACAAATTTTCATAGTTCCATGGGGTTTCGGGGACAGGGACGGGGGGACGATAGGGGACGCGTTTCGGGGACGGGGGGCGGGGGGTCTAAGTTTGGGGGTAGCGGGGGGGACGACGGGAGAGCGGTGCACTGAAATACATATAGTACTTGAAAAATTAGTAATAAAAAAATGTATAATTGTAGAAGCCTAAGGAATAACTTAATAAGTAATGTTTAGAGTTTAAAAGGCGTTGGAAATTTTAAAGCAAATGCAATTGGCTTGTGTAAAGCCAAATTCCACAACCTTTGCCAGCATCCTCCCTGCCTGTGTCAAAATGGGAGCTTTGGAATAGGGTATGGACATCCATCAAAGCATAAAGGATAGAGGAATTTTGTCAGATGTTGTAGTTGCAACTTGTAATGTCCCCATTTTGAGCTAAGTTATATTTTCTAGTTGAGCTTGTTTCTATACACAGAGAACCAAAAAGTTGGTATATGTCTATACACGGAGAACCGAAAAGTTGGCTCAACTAGTATTTTGCTTGTGTTTTATTATATAAATAATGACAAATGGAATCTTTAATTGCATTTGTCTAATATCTATGATGGAATCACATTGTTCATTGTGCCAAATCGATGGGTGAAGTATGGCTCCAGGTGGGACCTATTGGTAACACATTTGTTATAGGTCCAAGCTTATAAAGATAAGATTCCAAACGGCTATCCTTGAGGTTGTTTGAATTGCATATGATGTGGCGATTCATTGAACAAAATAATTTGCATTGGATGATGATCCCAACGGCTCCATGAAGGTATTCGCCCAAGGTAAATGCATTCAAAATTGTGTTTGATCATTGTATGGAGAGCCAACGGCTATGTGGGTCAATCAATCCCAATGAAAAGCATTTAAAATAAGCATTTGAAGTTATTAAATGATTGATGTCAATCAAGGAATCGGCGGCCAAGGCTGAAAGCTATTCTAAATGTAAACATTTGATTTTAAATGCAATCGCCTATGACTAACATGGATCAGCTAAGTATGTTGAAGGGAATTTAATGATAAATGCTAATATCAAGGAATCCGCCAGCTATGAAGGACCAGTCAGCTTGAAGAGGATATAGTTTTGAAGGCAAAGCAAAGGAATCTAAATGCTTATACAAACGCCACCCTTGAAAGAAGCAATGCATTAATTAGAGGATTGATCCATATGAGAAGAAGATATATTTCATTTAAAACAATTGAAGATTGATTTTAAATGATTTAGTTTATATGAGCAATTCATTTAAAATTATTGAAGAATGAGGGATACCATTGGTGGAACTCAAATCGCATTACAAAACATCATAGAGGAGGATCGCTCATCCAAGGAGAGGTTAAATAGACTTCCATCTTCATTTGAGGGTTATGTTGAATCTGGTATGTTTTCTTATTATAATATTTTGACTGAGAATTCCGATTTTCATGTCTTTCTGCCAAGGAGATGACTCCTTGTGATCGTATGGTGATGACTCCATACTTTATGTGAGGTGATATTACTTTGATATTCACCATTAGAGCTTAATGTTTGCAGGTTTAGTGAGAGTTGGAATGAAGTTTATATGATATTGCAACCCTTGGTCATATTGGAGATCAACCAAGGTATCCATTATCAACTATTGGAACGATTGAGAGGAATTTTGTCTTGAGTTCACAATCTGATTTTGGTTACAGTCAGCTGATACACTTTTATTTCAAGGTTTTATGAAGATTGAAGCATTTGTGATGATCATACAAGTCAATATCATTCATTAGAGATCCATCACTTGGTTGGAGGAGATATTTTAGCATTTTTGTGAAATCTGGGCTCATACCAGCATGCTACAGGTCTGCTACAGCAAGCTACAGGTCTGATTAAGTCTGAGTTAGAAGCTAAAATCATATCAGCTTGAAGACATATGGTGCTACATGACAATTGCACACAATTTCAGTCCTACCGATTTGCATTTTGTGCTATTTGAAGGTGTGTTTAGCTTGCATTCATCAATTTGTCATTGGCAGGGCAGTTATCAGTGTTATCAGCATTTTATCAGTCATAAAATCAGTCATATCAGTCATACATTCAGTGGCATGTGTTGGTGATTCATGGTTCATTATTAGCTGGGATCATTGAACAGTCATCCTTGATTGTTTAAACAAGATTTGTAATAAGTTTGGATGCTAGTTTACTTCATTTTCATGCATGTTTGAAGATCTGATGTAAAACAGCGTTTGACTGTCATATAGGACAGCAAATAGTCATTTGTAATTGGCTACTTTGAATAAGTAAATAAAGCATTGGAGTTGGGTTTTCATTATCTACACGATTCATATGATATCTTTCATTTGAGTTGATAACTTGGTGCAAGAAATCTTATCTAAAATAGATTATATATAATAGGGTCTCTCACACAACTGCCCTGTTAGACATGTATGCAAAATGTGGAAGCATAGACAAGGCATGTGAACTGTTTGACAGAATGCCTCAAAGAAATGCGGTCTCATGGACTGCAATGATTTCAGTATATGCACAAAATGGATTTGTCGAAAAGGCTTTGGAAAATTTCAGTTTCAAATAATGCCTCAAAGAGATGTCATCGCGTGGGAGGCGGTGGCGAAACGGGGGGACGTTTCCCTGATGTCTTCCCGTCTCGGAAACGTCTCCATCTCGGGGACAACTATGTTTCTGGGGGGACGCGTCCCCGTGGAACTAGGCAAATTTTGCCAAGGGAATGTTCAAGTTAAGGTGAGCTTAGGACCCAGGATTGGACTTTGAATAGAGACTTGTAGACTTTGGAGAGGGACTTCATTTACCCTCAAGAAAATCACTCTTTACTTCACTTTTCAAGTATTCTTAATACTCCTTGTGAGCTAAGCATGTAGAAACTCCTCCCGAGCCTCACGTTCATGGATTTTGAGCAAGGAACTTGGCGAAAGAGCAAAACCAAAAAAACTAACCTACAAACCCTAAGACCTAAAAATGAAAAAAGGGGGGGTCCCCATTTGCAATGGGGCGATGTGTGAAAACGTCACAACAGATGTCTCCCTTTTGCCATGAGGACATGTCCCCAACACTTGACATCCTAAATGTCTTATGAACAACATCCCTTTGCCATCCCTAGGCCTAGCCCTTAACAAGGAGTTGTCCCAAGGGACATTTCCCTTTTGGGGGGATGTCCAAACATGCCTCAATTGCCTTGGAAATGTTAGGGCATCCTCAACAAAATAAATAGTCTATTAAATTAAAAAAAACACAAAAAAGAAACAAAATGTCCTATGTTGAACCTAAACCTAAAGTGGGCCGCACCAAGGTCCCAAACCTAAAAAAGTTTAAAACCCTAGTCCATGTTCTTTTGCAATCACCAAAAGAGAATAAAGCAAACTTGAGGAGCGGACAAAGATTGATGAGGATCAGGTTGCACAAATAGGTTGGTTGGGGTCAAGTTGTGGGAGCCAGATTAGTCTATCAGTTCTAGCAATATGGAGAATGCCATGACATTTGCATCAAAGAATGAGTTAGATTAACCATTGTGGTTTGTGTGGCATTGTTACTTTGGTATTATTTTATTTTGTACTTTGTATCTTGAATTTGATGAATAAATTAATAATATAAATATTATAGTATAGATGGCTGTCATTGATCATTGGATCAATTGATTGTTAAATAGTCAACTTTTATATAAATTGCAGCTTCTTTTATTCATATTGTTTACATAAATGATAAATTACAACTTGTTTTAGTGTTTTTTGTAATTAAAATTTCAAATATTAATTTTATATATTATTTTAATTGCTTTCCCCCTGTCATCCCCCTGCTGTCCCCATAATTCAGAAAAAAATTGCTGTCCTTGAAACCTGTCCCCACCCTAGAAACTCGAAGAACACTGCACCCTTCTTTCTCATTTCAAATTTATTTGGATGAGGCATCCTATGATGACTTTAGGGAAAGATTAATATGTTGTGCAATCTAATTTGTATCACGTAATCTAAAGGCCATTAGGACCTCAATAATAGTTTTGGTTCTATGTACTCTTCACCAAGAGATTAAACGAGCTACAAGATTGGACTATTAATGAAGTCTTAATCATGAGTTTTTTGGCCTCTTTTTTTATTTTTGAGATATAGTAAAGATCAAAAGGGGGAATTACTGTGAAGGTATTAGCCACCACTTTGGGGCCATATTATCATGATTGTTGAGGGTCCTTTCATCGCTTCAAGAAATGTGAGCATATAAAATAGCATCAGTAATGAGTGTTATTTACCTCCTTGGTGATGATGCATTATAGAAACTTTTATAAAAGATTAATCATTAAAGAGTGATATAATGATGGATTGTACATGACTGGTAACTGCATTATATAATTGAATGATGCATGTCAGTGGTCCTACAGATCAATTTGATTTAAAGGACATTCATTATCATTATAATCTCTTTCAAGTTACCTTCTAGAAAAGGTTGTAACCACGCCCCAACAATTTAATTTCCTCTTCTACAATATTAATATTTTTTGAACCTCAGAGGAAAGGAAGTCCTAAGATTGAATGATTTTTCTGTATATGGTAAGATGTGTGGTATGGAGGAAGCAAGTCAGAGGGGGTGAAAATGAGTTATAGCATAGATCATCATTTCCACTTAGTCAGATAGTGTGTCCCCTTCAAAGAAATAAATTTGCGATTAGATATTTATAAATACGCCGCATTTGGGTTAATATAGTAGAGGATTCCCAATGAAAACTCCTCCATGTCAGCCTAAAATTCTCTGAATTAAATACTGGTTATATGGCTGCTTCTCTCATTTAGGTTTGCCCATGGGATCCAATTCTCAATTGGGTTATCAGATTAGTTGAAATGTATTAGGTTCACATGGTTTGCTCGAACAAAGGCATTGCATAAATTGCCACAATGTTCTTGGAATGTCCTTTTCAATGTTGCAATTCTCAAGTTATGATAATTTCATCAATTCCCTTGGGTTTTTATAATGTCTCAGGTTCATGTTGTACCTTATGTGACTTGCTAGGACCATAGCAATTCATATTAAGCTACGCATGGTATCAAGATTGTAAAAACCTGCAAAAATATGAATCTGTCTTCTACTTTCCTAAGCTTGATTAAGTTATGATATTATTATGTTTTTCTTTTTTAGAATTTTATTTAATTAAATTATTTTTAGCTATTTATATACTTCCATGGTCCACATAAATGACATGTCTTATATTCCTCATTTCCACTTTCTTGGTTAATAATGTTTTAAATGTTGAATTATTTCCAATAACTTGGTTAAACAAAAGGCAATTGAGAAGCGCATTTCAGTCTACTCTCAAGTACCAGCAGAGAACGGAGAACTAATGCAGATTCTACGGTATGGAATACATTTTAATCTTGTATACATTCATCTTAAGCTGAAATCTTTTGTAATATTGTCCTTTTCAGTTTGGCTTTGAACATTGTTTTAACATGTAGATTCTTAAGTTCTTAACTAGATGTTTAATTTATGCAGATATGAGAAAGGTGAATTTTACAAACCTCATCATGACTATTTCTCAGATGAGGTACAAAGTTGATGCAAATTCCATAAACTTATCTTTCAATAATTTAAAGTGTCCATACACATTTGAGTAAATGTTTATTTCTAATTTTGATCCAGAAAAATCATCTTAGCTAAAGCCATAAATTTGATTGTGCAGTTCAATATAAAACGAGGCCAAAGAATTGCGACAATGCTTATGTATTTGAGTGATGATGGTTTGCAAGGAGGAGAAACCAACTTTCCTTTGGTAGGTGTGATATTCAATAAGAGTTTAAAGTGAAATTTACATTTGCAAGTTAGTCTTTTCTAAGGTGCTATTAAAGCAAGCACATATTTAAAACTTGCCAAGTATTTGGACGACTTGTAAGAAATTTTCTGCCCTGAGTAACTCGACCTTGAACCCATTGAGTTTCCATGAGTTTTTGGCAAGTTACTCTCCCAAAAAAATGTGAGTCATTGGTTAAAACTCGCCCACAATTGCGTTATGATAGTCATTTTCTTTTATTTTTTTTAGCTCTCACTCCTTCAACACATTCACAAAATTGTAAAAAACTCACAAGTTTGAAGGTTCATGTGGTCTTGAAGGCCTTAATTAGGGCATGGTGAACTGGGGTGCCGCCCTTGGACCCTGTGAGGGGCGCTGCCCTTGACTTTGCTGGGGCGCTCTACCCCCAAAACCTTGCGAGACCTTGGGGGATTTGTCTTTAGACTCCCACGAGGGACATTGCCCCTCGACCCTACTAGGGGTTGCCGTCCCTAGGCCCTTGTTCTAGTTTAAAAAAATAAAAACTAAAATTTGTTCTAGGTCCATGTTTTTGATAGATGAAACTTGTAAACATAATAATATTGATTTGTACTTTATAATCATATGACACTATGATGTGCATTGAACTTGTTTTTGGATATATAAATGAAGGAAAAAACTACTTGACTTCTGCAAATTCGTTTTTATGCATGTTTTAAAAGATTATTTTACAAATTTATGTGTATTTTAATGTTTGGAAATTTTGTTGAGTCGCTGAGTTTGAGTCAAATTTGGGTCTGCCGAGTTAGAGTTTTTGAACTAAGATGGCAAACATCCTTTGGACTTTCAAGTAATGATATATTGATTTAGTTACCAAGGACACAGATCCAAAATGTCCTTGTGGATTACCAGGTTTTTGCTTGATAAACAAATACAATATATTCCCAGTTTCAATTGTTGAGGTACTTATACATCATATATTTTGCTCCTTAGTTGAGCTCCCTTGAGGCCAATAATTGATTACTACAATTCGTTATACGTGCCCTATAAAGTGCTCTATTTATCCTTCTCCTTTCATGGCCGATTGAGTTTGAGCATTGGTGGATGTGATTCTCCTTGGGTAAGTATTGGTTTAGTCTTTCATGGTGATTTCTTCTTGGAGAATGGAAATGTCGTTGCATTAATTAAATGCTTTTCTTCTATCTCCCATGGGCAACCCTTCTTCTTGGCCGAATGGCCTCATGTCCTAGGCGAATGCATTAATCTTCTTTGGCACCTTTTTCCTTGCAAGATCTCACCCTTCATGCAATGGCGAATGGCATTGACTGCATTTGAAACCCCTTTTTGCCTCTTTGCCTTGGGTGAATACCACTTAGCATGGGCGAATGTGTCTTGGCTGGTTGAATACATCTTCTTGGCAAATGTGTCATGCTATTGCCTAATCCCCTTTGGTTGAATTGTCTCTTTCCTTGAGTGAATCCTTCATATTATGGCCAATCCTTACCATTAGCCTTGACCTTTCCCATAGGGCGAATAAAATTGATGTTCACAACTTCTATGCTTTGGCGAATACCCTAAGTCTTCTCATGCTCCTTTTGGCACATGATCCTAGGCGCCATTCCTTTCCTAGTCGTTGGCATTTGAATATTCTAATTGGTATATAGCTTGGGCGAATGCAAATGGGTCCTATGACAACCGTTTGTATTTTGTCCCTTGTTTGAATTCGAATCCTCTTTCAACCATTGGGCCCAATCATTGGGACTCTTTATACCATGCGAGTACCTTTTGAAATGATCATTTAGATCTTGAATTTGTATTTCCCTCCATTATGCATTTGAATTGGGTTTCTCTCCATTATGCATTTATTTCCCTCCAAATCGATTGATGAAGTGTCATGATGCTTAGCTTGGACCTATCACACATTTGAATCCTTTTTACTTAGCTTGGACCCATCTTAACCTCCATAGGAATCGATTATGGCAAATGTAATTAAAGATTTCATTTGCCTTATGAAATGCTAAACTAATACTTGGCTCCAATTTGGGGATATTACAGTATCAAAGAACCTCGAAGTGCGTCCACATCCAAAAAAACTATAAAGTTAGGACAAAAGTTTAGAGGGCTAGCTTTTAAATTTGAATTTTTTTTGCCCCAATCTTCCCACTAAACTGTTGGAAAGAAGATAGTCACAATTTTGTAAGTAAGCAATAACTGCACACATGAAAGATTTGAAGTAATGTGAAGTGAAGATTGAGGCTTTTGTTACCTAGTAGTGGTGAAGAGAAGAGTCTCCCCTCAACATGATTGTATTTTTACATCTTTTCCATAATCATGCCCCTGACCTCAAACCTCCAGTTACATTCTCTTAATGCATGTTTAAATGTCCTCCATTGCCTCCCATCAACATCCTTTAAGAAACATCTAATGTTGAGGTAGTACGTTGCTGCATGAATGGGTTGGTGGAGTTGGTTGTTCCATCTTTGATCAATAATATTCCAAATGGGTTCAATTTCTTCTATCTCCCCTGTAATTGATTTAGATGACCTCCTTAGCCTCGTCCATGACCTCATACAAGTAACCCATTCAATTTTGCTCCCCATCCACCAAGCACAAAACTCTGACTAAAGGCTCTGACACTTGCAAACAAATTAAAATTACAATTAAGAATATAACTCAAAAAAATTGAACAATATCTAGTAATTAGAATTTAGAAAAAGTGAATTTAAAGGATATAATAAAAAAATTAAATAAAAGTTTGAAATTACCTTGATGATCTCACTAGCGCTCTTTGTGAAGACATCATAAAAAATTGTCTTTATTACCCTCTCTCCATCTATGTTCTTCAAATAAGAAGAATCCAACCATAGTTGGCTCACAAACATCTGCTTCGAAGGTGTTACCAAACCATAACTTCTTTGCAAGGTGATGAAGTTAATTGCAAACCTTGTGGCACTCGCTTGCATGAGATTCTTCCCCTTAGTGTGCTCTCTCATCAAGCTGAGCACCTGAGAGTGATTATAGATGTATTTTGTAATGTTTTGGCATCTTCCACCACAGGTTTCACCAATTGAGTTTGCCTATGCTCTCCACTAGAAGATCAAGTCAATGGGCAATGCAAGGGTTTCAAAAAAGTCTTGGGTGTCTCTCCTCATATAGTCTCCTTGCTGCCACATACACTATTGCATTATCTGTCACAACTTGGACCTCATTTTCTATATCAACCTCTAATACAACCTCTGCCAACATTAGATTTAGATTCAACATTCTTGACTCTATTTGAGGCATCAATGGACCTCAAGAACACCATCTAACCATTTGAAGCCATTAGAAAGTTGATGTGTGCAATTCCTTCTATTTGTACACCCATCTAATAATATGGTGCATCCATATGTGTGCCAATATTTGTTTTTCTCTTGCATAATTGCCAATGCATTTGCCGCTGCTTTTTGGAGCAATGACCCACTTAAGTCTTGTGGACTAGATGCCTTTAACCCTTTTCCCACGGTCAAGATTGTGACTAAATTCTCCCAATATGGGCTTTCCACCATGTTGAATGGAAGGTTATTGTAGTACTAAAATTTTGCACCCGTACCTTAAAGCAAAGGATGGGAATGTGATGTGTTCCATGGAACAAAAAATCTTTGTGATTACAATTGACTAGAGCTTGATGAAGTGGATGTGCTATGAATTCATGGACCACAAGAAAAATCCACAATCTCTGTTATTCTTTCTACCTTTGATTACCATGTCATTTTGGGATTTGTCACCTTTGCAATGGCTACAAATGTCCTCATCCTCTCCATTTTTTATGCTCTGTCAAAGTAAGGACCACATATCTCCCATACAACCTTTGGCTCAACGTTGGACACAATTTGACGTTGCAACTGACAATCCATGCAAGGTGATATTTGAGGTGCTTGATGCCTCCACTAATCTTCAATGCCTCCACTCATCTTCAACCCACGATAGTTGCAAACTATGTCACAAGGTTCGTGTTCATGTTCGGCAACGATAAAATTCCGATGAAATTCGGTGAGGAAAAAAATTCGTGATAAAATTCGTCTAATATAAATTTGATTTTTTAAAAAAATATAAACAATAAATCCACAAAATTGTCAAAATAGTTTAAGATTGCTAAATATATGTTAAATTCTATATAATAAATATATTATAATTAAAAACCCAATTTAAATATTTTAAAATATTAAATTTTAATATATTAAATAAAAAACAAAATAAAAATACTATCCACCACAAGACAATATCCTTTTCTCACATAAAAACAGTTCCAAACAAAAATATTTATGTCTCAAAATAATATATTCAAAGAAACAAAAAGAAAAACGTAAAAACAATGCCACTCCCACTTGTTCACTCGCTCGTAGCTGCAGCCCGTTTAGTCGCCATTGGCCCTCATAAACCAGCACAAAATAGTTGCGACTCACCCTCATGAACCAACACCAAATCTAGTCGTGACTCATCATCATGGTCGGCAAATGCACTTGTAGAACCGGGCAGATTTCACCGCGTGGATTCAGAAAATGATGTCAGTCTAAAAACCCTAATAAAATGCCATGTTAAAATATATTTTATTAAAATCCCTTATCTGTACGAATAAGAGGGTGAACAACAATGAATTTTTAAGTTTGCCGAATTTCGAACTTCATAGATGAAATTTGGCAAACCTTGTGACATAGGTTGCAAATGATTGGTCTTGTGGTTAGTCTTGCTAAGCCATGCTTTCAAGGGGCATCCCTATTGCCAATGCTTTTGCTTCCACTTCCACTTATTGATGCCATTGGATACAAAGTGCAAACCCTGGCATTAAAAAGACAAACTTGTAGAACCTTGGCTTGAAAAAAATTAGATGTAAAAATCTTAGATTGCATAGATTAATTCGAATGCATGTGAAATACAAATGAACATGTAAAGGAGAACATTTTGAGTACTTGGAAAATTTAGAATTGTACAAATAAAAAACATACTTGAAAGATCTTTGAAAATTACTGAAATCTAGCTTATACAATCACCTAAAATCACCACAAGAAGAGCTCAAAGGTGATAAATTGTTGTGCGAGTGAGAAGTGAGTGTGAGCATGCCTTAAAAAGAGCAAAAGTGTGCATTACATTTTTGGCGTGTTGTGCTTTGTAGATGTAGTTGTGACTTGCCGAGTGCTCACGAGTACTCATGGCAAGTTCGGGCCTGGAGCTTGTCTTGACTCATCCACGAGTTTGCAAGCGAGTTACTCACCTTGGCCTACAACTCATGAGTACTCGTGGGTTATTGTTTTTTCAAACTATGGGTAATAGCATGAAGAGAAACAACACTTAAGAGTTAAGATGTGTAGATGGATTGAAGTTTTATCAGTTGATTTAAAAATATAGTCATCTTCGAGGACCACTGTACCATTTACAAAATAATAATGTGATTCTCCTAGTATTTGTTAGCCATCTCTAGGTGATTATGGTTGAAAATAATATTTTTATCTTATGATGATTACCGAATCATTGTTGAAAAACTCAGACTCGACAATTACTCGATAGGCCCAAAATTCTTAAAAACTTGGAACTTAGCAAAAACTCAGGGAAAAACTCAGCAATAACTCGACAAATTTATTGAACATTTAAAATGCATATTTCTTTAAAATATTCTTAAAAACCACATTTATGAATTTGTAGATGTATTACTAATTTCCTTCATATATAAATCAAAATTAAGAGTTTAATACATTCATAGACCAAAAAACGAGTTCAACCTTTGAATACATATGAAGTTCCAGTTTCTTTATCACTAGAAAATATAAATCATAAATTTTTTTTACGACTAAAGCTCAAAAAAGTTTGCTTTCATTATGTGGGTGTTGTGGAAGTGGATGGTATAGTTGCGGTATCCTCAACATGAGCCTCATCTATAGGATCATGCTGTACATGCGAGGAACTCGCCCTTGATGGCTCATCATCCTTGGTTTTTGTAATAATCCACCCTTTTATTGTTTGCTGTGGTTTAGTTGAACCTGGTGCGTTTTGGTGTTTTTTGAACATAACATGGAGTTTGCATGCATGTGTAACTCAGAAAATAACACAAACTAACAACACCCAGATGCTTATAACAGATGGAAATGCGTTGTATTTCAATAATAATCAATACCCATGTGAAAGATATGCAAATATATCAAAATACTAACATACCCATTCGCTGTCTTGGACAATACAGATTTGCTACAGCAAAGAACAGTTTACAAATTCCGGTTTGGTGCATCAATGGAGGTTCAAACTCAGTTTCTGTCAAACGGGACTGTCACAGCCAAAACCCAATGAGAAAACACCTCCAAGCAAGTCCAAACTGAGTGTTTTGGCTCCCATACATTCCCACGCCTAGGCTCCAAGTGGTACGGCCTACTGGGTATTAGCAATCAGCAACATAACCCTCAATAAATGTGCCAACTGTGTCTGGAAACTCTGCTATGTCCCTGCAGCAATCTCACGCTCAGCTGGAAGGTGAAAAAACTCTGCAAAAACCGCTCCTCACACACTCAAAATAGCCTTCATGAAGTATGGCCCTGCTGGGGAAAGGTACGGCCCACTATGGGAGTAAATCTCCACCTTGAAGTGCTCAAAATCCTCTTTAAAACTCTACAAATGATCTTCAATATCAGTTCAATACCATCATGCGAAAAAACGGATGATTCTCAATGTAAAAACCCTCAGCGACAAGCTTTCAAATCTACCATAGAAGCTCAAATGTGACCTTTGTAATAAGATCACCAATAACACCTTAGAGATATCTTTCAATCCCGCAGGCATTCAACGTTGTGAAGGTTTTCGTCTTCACAAGTTGCAGCTCAAACCCTTGGCTCAGCGAAAAAACTCTATTTCATGAAAATATGCAATGGTAACCCCAAATGAGCATTCACTTCTTTTTATTTCCTCTTCACTTCCAACGCCTCTTTTTGGAGGATGAATAATTTAATATTACTTCTGAGTTTTAATTCCTTCATAACATGGGCGCCCACTCTTTAGAAAAATAAGACTTAATATTAATATATTTCAAGTCCCACAATGTTAATAAAGTCACTTTATAGAAATAACACTAAGTTAAATATTTAATTTAACTTAGGTATATCGATTAATTTGAATTAATTCAAACGGTCTTTGAATGTTAGTTTTGTAGCACTACCAAGTTGGCCAATTGAAATGGAGCGAAGATCAAGACTGTTACATCGACTCGCACCGAGTCCTGTGAGCCCCTGCTAAAAATAGAAAGTTTGGCCAAATGGCCCAATTTCACTCCAGGAGTGACATCTTGCCAAAAGGAATCCTAATCACCCCTCCGAAAATGCTCACTGAGCCTCGAAAGAACCAAATCATCATGGGTCCTCTAACCATCCTCGTTAGTCTACGAGAACCCGAGTAGTAGACTAACCCCATAGTTGTGCTGGTTAGGAAGGGGACATTACAGTTTTTGAGTCCTCATATGTTGCCACATTCGCTTGCCATTCAGTTGTATCCTTCTCCAAAGCAATTATTTCATCATCAGTACACAGTGGATCCACATCAACATCCTCAGCAATCCAATTTGAATATGGATTAATGTCTTAAAGTTTTAGTGCATGATGTGTATACTATCCTTCTACCTTCTCATGTAACCAAAGGTTGTACCGCACATAGACAAGGTCATTCAAGCGCTTTTGAGTCAACCTGTTGTGCTTTGTGTGAATGGCCTAAAAAATGCTCCAGTTGCGCTCACAATCGGATGCACTACAAGGTTGGGTTAAAAGCTGGATGGCAAGCTTTTGAAGATTAGGCATTGTGGCACAATAATCTTCCCACCATAAATCTGCAAGGATAACATTTATAACTTTGTAAGGATTTTAGTAAACTTAAAAATTAAAATAAATAGTAAATTTAAAGTAGACATGTTTTTTACCTAGTTGCAGAGTGGATCTCCTACGAATGCAAAAAGTTGAAGAAAATAAAGTCCCCTCCGCCCTCTTATTGCTCTGTATCTCATCAAGTATGAGGTCTCGAAGCTTATCATCAACGACCAACCTCTCAATACACATGTTGAGGCCAAGCATAACCTCTGCCTCTTCCTTGAATGAAGAGAAGAAAAATCTGGGGTTCAAATAGTAGCTAGCAACATGAATATGTTGGTGGAGTTGTCGGATCCACCTCTGATCAATAATGCGCCATATGGCTTCATATTTTGTTTTATTTGACCCATACAAATGCTGAATTGCCTCTTTGGTCTTATCCATGGCCTCATATAGATACCCCATGGGCTTTTGATCCTTATCCATAAATTGTAGAACCCTAACCAACGGTTCTGACACCTAAATGAACAGTGGATCAAAATGAAATTAGAGAATTATACTAATTCAACAAATAAAAATATCAAAATTTTACAAAATCAACAAATTCTAACATTAGCAAATAAAAAAATAAATAAAAATTAGAGTTTGAAAACTTACCTTGACGATCTCCTCATGACTTTGGCAATGCTATCATAAAAAGTTGTCCACTACCCTCTCTGCTTTGGGCTTCTTACAATAAGGACTCTCCAACCACCTTTTACTCACAAACATGCACTTAAGGTTAGGCAATGAAGTTATTATACTCTGCAAGGTGAGGAAATTAGTGGCAAAGTGTGACTCCTGATTGCACGAGCTCCTTGCCATCAGTGTGACCTCTCATACGATTTAGGACCCATGTGTGATTGTAGATGTATTTTGTAATATTTCTTGTCTCTTCAACCACATTCTTCACCCAGCGTAGTTTTCCAATGTCCTCAAGGAGAAGGTCAATATAGTGGGAAGCACAAGGACTCCAAAACAATGTTGAATGCCTTGCCTCTAGAAGTCTACTGGTTGCCACATATGTAGCTGCATTACCAATTACTATTTAGATGACATTTTCCACTCCCACCTTCATCACCACCTCATCTAACATGTTGCACAAGGTCTTTGCATTTTTTATTTCATTGGAGGTATCAACTGACTTTAAAAAGACTACCTGCCCAGTTGAATCCACTAAAAAATTAATGAGTCCTTTTCCTGGCATCTATCCACCTGTTAGATAAAATGGTGCAGCCTCTCTTTTTCCAAATTTTTCTTTGCTCCTCTACTAGTAGACGTGTGTGTTTGACCTCATTCTACAATAATGGGCAACTCAACTCATGACGACTTAGGGCCTTGAACTCCCTACCTGCCACAGTCAATGCAATGACCAAGTACTCCCAATAAGGACTTGAAACGATATTAAAGGAAATATTGTTGTACAAAATTGTGCACATGCCAACTTCACCTCATGATGCACCTCTCTATTCCATGCAGTACCTTCCAATGAAGGTTGCATGCCAAGAGTGTTATGAGGAACAAAAAAACTAGAAATACCACTGCCTGATCCTCATATCCATGGCCCAATGGAAGCTGAAGAAGAGCCCTCGATATCCCCCTCTGACCTTGTAGAACTAATAATTGGGTTTGGAGCTGCCATTGCCTCTGCTGTTCTCTTTTTAGTTGCTTTCTTTTGTTCATATGCCATAAGGAGGGCTCTCGCCTCTCTCTTAACCTTCGAAGTAGCTTATGTACGTCCCCTAAAATCTCAACAAGGGATCCATGCAAGGTGGTATTTGAGTCGATTTATGCCTCCAGACATAGTCTTAGTGCAGGGATACAAATATCCTCTCCTCGATTTGGATTTGGTGTTCCATGTTTCCAGCAAGGGTCTTTTGGTTTGCCACCAGTTCTTCTACTTGCGGAAGCCATATTATTTTTAGAAAAATGAAAGTGACCTAGCAAAACGGAAACAGAAAAAAAAAGCAATAATATTATAATACCATAGTTGAAAAAATCAGTAATATAAATTTGAATGAGATTATGTTAGGAATTTGAATGGGACTGCTTTGAAAATCAGATGTTTGAAGCAGGGCCGGGAACAATATCATCCCAAAATTGCCATTCAAAGATAAATAAATGATTTTTTAAATATCGTAATATAAAAATCCGACCCCCTACTTATCTCCACACTACATGTGTTAAGTCTCAGTATTATGAAGCAGTTTTTTCCTAAAATAAAATACATTCAAATGCTTATGAAACTGGTTATAAATATGCTTATAAAACTAGTAATAAATATTAAAAATGCTTATAAAAATAATTCAAATGCTTAGGAAATAATAAGGGACAACCGACAAACCAAATAAGATTAAATAAATAGTACATATTAAAAACCTCTGTATTAATCTCCTGATTCTCGACTGCAAAATCGTGCCCTAGAAATGGTGACGGATTGCCCTGTCTGAAATCGCGATTTAACACTTTTGCGCCTCTGCAAATCGTGCCCTAAAAACGTTACCTATCTTCTTCACATCACACACGACTGTTTTCCTTCACCGTTTTGTTAAAATGAGTGTCAAAAAACTTTTACTTTTTGTTTTATACCGGTGGATTGGATGAGTTATGGTGAGTAAACATGAATTTTTTGTGAGTTTACCTGTGAGTGACTCGCGGCCATTTTTTGGCTTGTGAGTTCTGTGAGTACTCAGTACATTTCAACTATGTATCAAATATCAATATAATACTTTAAAATGTTAAATTTTTTATTTTTAAGAATTTTAGTTTTTTACGTTCTTTAAAGTTGCATATCCACTGTATGATAGTTTTCTCTAAATTTAAATTATATATATAAATATTTTTTTATTTCTGCTGTTTCCAAGTACATATCTTCAATGTGTTTTTGAAAATAGCATGTTTGTACCTGTCCTTGTCTCCCGTACCAGTACCAGTCCCTGTCTCCTGGTAACTATGATAAAATCATTGGGGTAGAATCAAGTTCTGAGTTCTAGAGTGATTCATCAAGTGAGACCTCGACAATATAATTCCTATTGATCGTCCATACTAGTTTGTAGGGAATTTATATGACAAATATAATAAATTTACAGGTTGTTTAAAAGGTTTATATTCATTGATTCTGCACAAGGACAAGTCAACTGGAAATTTGGCACTTTGATTTCTCCCTTATTATTTTTGGAGATTATGAATTATTTTGAATTCTTTCATTCATACTCCCAGGGGATGGTCTATCAGGTATTCTGATATTATACTAGCGATTTTTTTCATTCAGAAAAGGTATTTGGGTGCTCTTGTTTAAATTGAGTGATTGGAAATTCTCATGTACGGTTATCAGAGAGGAAATTTCATTTTACCTATCTCAAAAAAGTATATGATTGCACTAGAAATTGTCTATCAAGAATGAGATGATTGCAGATTATATCACTAGTAAATATTTTCCTTGTGAAATTTTTTTATTGGGGAGCGTACCGGTCTGTTTTTTGATGCAATTTTGTAACTCTGTTCAATATGTAGTCCTGAAGCATACTTTGATTGGCTAATCTGATTGGTCCATTGTTGGTCACCAGACATGATGGTTTGAGTAATGATCTGTATTTATCTCACAAATGGATATAATAACTTCATGAATTAACTTGTGTTACAGTTATAATTTTAACTTTAAGAATAGCATCTTTGTTATATCTGGTTATTCTTGTGTCTTGTATCAAATTGGTTATTGGGCAGTAGTATCTCCTATGGTATAGCTTTTATGCAGAAATGTTCATGTGGGTCAATCCATCTGAATTGTTTTTACAATTTACACACTTCAATATTACCCCCTATTGCTGTATTTATATTGATACTCTTTCTAGTGATCCATAGATAAGGTATTTCTAGGTACTTTATAGAGAAGAAATTTGCTACTTTCACTGTTGATATTGTGTTGGAACTGGAAATTATTGTTATGGAGTAGGTATTTTTGTCCGTGCTGTCCATGGAATTAAGTAGTTTTAACCTACGTTGGTGTCACACTCTCAATATTCTTTACCATTTGAAGCAATATACCAATAGAAGACATATTCCTGTACTGTTGAATGCATTTACCCTTGAGTTTCCATGTATGATGCCTTTGGCAATAATATAATATCTACAGCTAAATTTTGCATTCAAACAATCTCTAGCATTACAAGAAATACAGCTGTTAAAAGATATATTAGTGATACTTGTTAATATCATTCTTCAGGCTGGAGATGCGGAGTGTAGTTGTGGTGGCAAGATGGTAAAAGGCGTATGTGTGAAACCAAAGAAGGGAGATGCAATTCTCTTCTGGAGTATGGTAAGTTTTGCCCTTACTCGTAGTAGAATAAAAATTGCTGTGGTGTATATGAAGACTCAACTGTTTGGATTTGCTAAATCGTGCCATTTGTTCATGAAGTTGAATGCTTAGAGAATAAATAGTGTAAAGCAGTGATTATTTGGATTTGGAAAAATGAGGATGCTACTCATGATATTTTATTTCAATCGTTTTATCATGCATGTGAAAATGGCTGTAATAGGTTATAGTTGATGTACTTGATCTGTTGCTGTGGCTTAAAATTTTTTGGATTTTCATCTTTATTCATTTTTGGTCTTTAGGATTGATCGCCTTTGTCCGGATACATGCAGGGTCTTGATGGTTCAGTGGATCCAAAGAGTATTCATGGAGGTTGTGAGGTATTAGGGGGTGTTAAATGGTCAGCTACAAAATGGATGAGAATGAATGTTGCCTAATCACCCACCTATTGTCCTTGCTAAATTATTCTGAATAGGACGTGTAGAAAGGGTGATGTTTATCTCCCTTGAGCATAGAAACTAAAAGGATAAATATTATATAAAGTTTCTACATATTGGTAGAAAATATTCTGCAGCTGCAGCGGGAGTACACTAGGATCAGCATCAGATCATAGTTGCGGAGATTTGCAACTGAGCATTATTTGCCATACAACTTACAAGTATAGGTAGGCTGTGAATTACCTCCGCAAAGTGAGGAAAGTAGAGAGTGAATATTAGTGGACTGACATTAGCAATATTTTGTGTTTGCCAATAATGTTTTCAAATCATAAAATTTATCAATAGAGACATCATGATACATTTGCTGTTGTTTTGTGTTTATGAACTGTTAGAGAATTGTAAATTCAGGTTTTTTGTCGATGAACAGAAAAGTTTGTACTCACAAGAAAATATTTACCATCACTTTTGTGGAAAAATGTTCTAGATCTGACTTCTTGGAAAGTCCCCTTGTATTTCTGTAGATCATTGTAACTATATATATATATTTATAGGTAAAAAAATATTTGACTACATATAGTCATAGGCATGTTCACTTGCTTCTACCATGATAAACCTCTTGGTAGTTATGTTATCACGATTTTTCATATTATAGTATAATCTCTTACGCAGCGGAGTACAACTTGTCACATATAAGGGTAAACAATAGGCTTCAAAACCTGGCTATAGTAAATTTAAATGGGTAATTTCATTCCTTTCAGGTAACAACATTTAACTTTAGCCCATATTATGTGACTGGATTAAGGAAAATATAAGAATAACTAACAAACAAGAAACTAATAAATTAACGTTTATCCTTTTGGAACCAGTGGAAGCTGGTGTTAGATGATTGCTCATAATTTATGGCTTGTTTTGTTATGGTATTGGAATAAAAGATATGGTGGTCAAAAAATATTAAGCATTGTTGTTATTTAATCTTGTTGGAATTCTAAGTGTAGGCTTTGTTTGCTT
Source organism: Cunninghamia lanceolata (assembly GCA_027924645.1). Taxonomy (NCBI): domain Eukaryota; kingdom Viridiplantae; phylum Streptophyta; class Pinopsida; order Cupressales; family Cupressaceae; genus Cunninghamia; species Cunninghamia lanceolata. The sequence goes on along the minus strand of BSBN01001410.1, from coordinate 433,856 downwards.
CAAGTCTTATCAGAGTTACTCGCATCTTGAATACATCATTAACTTGAAATAATAGAAATACGGAAATATGAAATACATAATGACGGCAGCTTTTAATCTGTATTGTCATCACATATAAAAAAAAAATGAATAAAAAGTAAGTTGACTAGACCGATTTGTAACAATAGCAATACTTTGGTTTTAATGATTGTATCAGATCCTAAGTGGCATGTTCTCTTTTTAGGCAAAGTTTATTGGAAAACTCTTAGTCTAATATTTTATTTCCCATAGGCTATTGAGGTGATATAAGGGATATAATTTAATAATTCAATTAAAGTTGTCGAAAAAGCGACTTTAAGTTATATTCATTAAAAAAAAAATGTTTTATTATTAAAAATATTTTTAAAAGAGAGATAAAAGTGTAGTTAAGAATAGGGTTCAAAAGTAATGTTTTTTTCAGAAGTTTTTTTAGATACTTTTTAAAATGAGTTTTGGAGGGTAAAGGGGAAAAAAGAAAATAATATTTTATTTTTTCAAAAGTGTTAATAAAAAGAGATAGAAAAGCATTCCAATTAATTATTAATTTTCATTTTTTTGAGATTGAACATATGATCATCTTTTTTGTCTTGGATAAAAGTCCTTTGGTAAAATAGATTCGAGGACAAACTCTCTTATTAATTTGAATAATTTTATCTATGGATTATATGTGTTGTTATACAAAGATTGGATTTGAAGACGAAAACTCCCATCTCTATTAGAATGATTTCATTTAGGAGTCACCATTGTGTTGAAAGCTTGTAGTTTATTTTTAGTTTCAGGTCTGTAATATTCCTAACTGGATCTGCCCTAGAATTCTGAATTCTTGCCGTACTTTTTTGATTTAGTGTTTTGCTTAAACCTTAGGATTGAATTCTGATTTTTATTTCTTAAGTATAAACACTTATGGGCAGCCAATAAACATGTGCCAAACATTCACATAAATGTGCCAAAGACGTAGATAACATCAACCATGATTTCAACTGTGTATAACAACCATCCAAATGCCAAACATATGACAAACACATTTGATTTTTGAATAAAGAAGTCTGTTGCTCCAAATCTGAATATGTTGATATGGAATTACATCAAATTCATGGGCTCAAACATGCCAAACATTGCCCAAATTTCTGCTCATACAAGTCTGACCGAAATTAGTATATGCATACCACAAATATGCAAAAATGTCTTCAAACATCAAACCCTAGATGGGTGAATCGTCCATGGTGTGCGCTTAGGGCTAGGTGCCCCAAAATGATGAAGTCGCCCTCTTTGGGAAGTGGTGTTCAACCTAGGGTAGAAACCCTTGTCAATCTCTGTCGAATTCCCTCCAAAATAGGCGCTCAAATCTGTTCCAAAGAATGACATGAAAGTTCAAGAACTCTTCAAAATCTCCAATGAAGTGCAATTGTGAACTCTATGATTTCACCTCCAAGATGAGTTAGGTTTTCGTCCAACCCACCAAATATTCCCAAGGGTTTTCCTCCTTGGAATATGGTGAACTAAAAGTGTAGCCAAAGAGATAAATCTTCAAATTAAAATGAATTGATTGAATGATTGAAATGACTTGTTTCTTCCTTTTATAGCCCTTTAATAAGACCTCCTCAAGGTTGACCTCCCTCCAGCAATTTTTTTTTTCTTTTCTCTTCCCTCTTGGCCAACCTCCCTTGGGCAATTATTTTATTATTATTTTTTATTTCTTTTTTCCCACATGGCCGACCTCTTTATTTTATTTTCCTTTTTTCTCTCCTAGGCGCTCACCTCTTTAGCAATTTTCTTTATTTTATTTTTCTTCACCAAGTGACTCATAAAAATATTAAAAGTCATTTCTCATCTCAAATTGACCTAATAAAATTGGTTAAATATAGTATTTAACCAATTAGGTTATTCCTTAGCCCTTATGGGTTAGCCTACAAAAATAGAATAAGCTAACCGACTTCGTTAGGTGATCACTCAGAAAAATGGGACATTACAGTCCTCCCTTCTTGGAATTGCTTGCTCTCAAGCAATTGCAAACCTGGATGCTACAGAATCTGTTCACCTTCCCAAGTAGCATGTTCAAGTGGTAAGTCTCTCCATCTTGTTGGAGTAGGTGTGTTGTACACCTTGCATAACATTGATATTATTTTATTATGTAAAATAAATATTTATTTGTGGTGCATCATGTGATGTGTTTATCCACATTAAATATTTATTTGGTGCCACTTGTAATCGTTGCATGTAACATTGAATTAATTATTTTAAGTGTGTGAGACACATAGAGGAATCAATTACTTATTTGTAATTATTTAATTATTGGGTAAACTTATTACCAATAATTAAATGTGAGAGTCAATGGTTTTATAGGATCATGGTTTTGGGGAAGATGGTCTTTGTCATGCCCACATTTTCCTTGTGGTCACAACACACATCGCACGTGTCATAGCCACATCTGTCATGTGGTTATGACACGAGATATGAAAAACTTTTCTCACACTGTCCTAAAAACCCCTTTCGCATGCGTACGCATGCTCAACGGTGTTCTCTCATGGCGAAACACCATACTCATCGGCGGAATACAAGTACAATGGCGTGCATCCAGAAGCATATAATTCCACAAGAGGGTCTATACAACGTTGCTAACGTCATTGCAAGAGTGAGATTACCAAAGTTCTTAAATCGAACTCTCGGCAGTGTTCGGTAGCATAATGCCTTACGGCGTTAGTGGGAATTACGCTGCACTCATTTACGCACGTGGTTCGCTGATAGAGGAACCACTCCCCACGACGCCTTGTTCCGACTAAACCGGCTAGTGATCTCCCTATTTAGTCATTTTTCAGCCAGGCACGGTTGTCTGTCTCCTCTCTTGTTTCCTGAAACATACTCCTCCTATGACTTAGCATTTTCAACAAGGCGGTTTGGTTGCCCTCTCTTCCCTTTTCACAAGTTCTTAAATTTGATTATATCTTTATCGCCCTTACCTTAACTATTTCTTAGATCATTTAGTGTGTTTATATTTCGGTCTCTCTCTCTCTTTCATTTTCTATGCTTTCTTTATGTGCATCCTGTCCTTTCTTCATGATTTACGTCAATCAGGGTTATCACTGCAGTCATTGTTGATATTAAACCTAATTTCAGGATGATCTAGGTCACAAAGGCTGGTTTACTATTTCGCTGGACTCGGTCTCCTAATCTTCCCCGATCTAGGTTCCTCCTCTTCGTAAATACTTAGTCAACTTGTTCCTAAGCAAATTTGGCAGAAGGGTCCGTCAACTTAGTTCTCTTATCCCGTGTGAGAAATGTCGCGCATTTTCTCCTCTGTGTTTTCCAATGTTAGTTTTTTTTTTTCTTCTTCGGAACCTCTTACAGGTTTACATATGAGATCGTTTGCTACAGTTGAGATTAATATGGCCACATGGATTGTCAGTGGTGGCTTCTTAAGTTTATTTCCAGTGTTCTTTTGAGCAAGGAGTTGTGTAATTTTCCTCTTCATTTTCCGGGTGATTGTTAGTACGTTAATAGTTGAAACTTCCGAGAAACTCTTTCCAGAGTATCACTGAATATTCCTAAACTCTCTTTTACATTATAATTTTATTTTCTCTTGTTTAGAATTACTGTTGTTACTATTACTCTTAATTACGATTCATACACTGATTGTGACTCGTATGACGTTGTCAATAGATGTAGGTGGTTCACCACTTTATAAAACTCTGTTCATGGTAATATATCTTCTTTGGTTGTTGTGTTCAACACTTAATAACATCTACTGTGAGAATATAATTGTTTTTTTTTTTTTTTCTCTATATCCATGAGACATAGTTTATAACGGTCTTAAACGAGGGCCCAATAAATTGGTTCATAGATTTACTCCTATGTATATTATTTATATATATATATATATATATATATACATACATATATATAATATATTTATTTAATGTCTATGTAAAGAACGAATTGGTTTACCACAACTTATATATCTATATATATATATATATATATATATATATATATATATATATATAATCATTGTTATATTTTATATATAGCTATATACATAGACATATATAGTATATATATATGCCTATATATAGAGCTATATAAAAAAACTGTATTTATATACAAAAAAAAAACCAATCATATGTTAGGGCCCAAGCCCTAACATTTTAATGCTTTAGATTCCACAGCCGACGGCGGCCATGGGCGGCGGTGGCCGCAGTGACAGAGCGGCGGACAGGATCAACGGTGGCCGCAGAGCGGCGGACAGGATCAACGGTGGCCGCAGAGCGGCGGGCCTGTGCAGGCCGCGGGAGGCATAAGGGCTTGGGGGGGGATGTGGAGTGGGACGGAGCCCCACCCACATTCCCACGACGTGGGGTGTGGGTGGGGCTCCGCCCCACTCCACACCTTCAAATATATGTATGAGGGTCTGCGGTGGGGATTTCTCCCCACCGCCTATTCTAAACCGCGACTGTCTTTGAATCCGCGGCTTAAACTTTGACAGTCTTTCACCAATCGTTGATTATTATCAATATTAATATATTTACAAGTATATATATATATATATATATATATATATATATATATATATATATATATATATTTATATTTATATATATTCATATATAAATATATATATATATATATATATATATTTCATATATATATATATATATATCCCCCTTTTTATTTTTATATTGATATTTAACATTCAATGTCATAACAATTATAATTACTTTCAAGTTCTCTATTATTCTATAAAATGACAATTACTCAAAATGAGAAATATATATATATCTTATATATATATTTATAAATTTATTTAGAGAAAAATATTCTTTATGTATTTGTATAATTCCAATTTCTACAATTTCTCAAATTCACTACTCTATGCATTTTCTCCAAATCAACCTGTTATAAAGAAATTGTCATAACAATTATATATATATATATATATATATATATCCCAATTTCACTTAATCGTTAGAAATGGTAACTAGCTATCCCCTTATTATAAGTATAAATTTCCATTTTCATAAACATTTAAGACTTCATAAATTTACAAACAGATTATATATCTACATGCTAGATTTCCTCTAATCCTTCTAAATTAACAGAATCCATGAGAATAGCTCAAATATTTAAAACTGTCTTTTCCATTTTAACATTGAACTATAAAGAAAATTAGCATTTCAACTAGTGAAGCAATTCCAAACTTTCAAATGTAAACAACTCAGATTGAATTGCAAAAAACGAACTTGTTCCTTTCAGTAATACTTGAAACACAAAAATTGCTATTGAACAAAGTTTGCAAACATCAACTTAAAATTTAAGCACATTCATATTACAGCTTCTCAATCATGAATACCAACTTCCCAGATATGAACTTTCTCCTCCCAAACAGTATACAACTGAAAACTTATGACAACCAATAAAAGTCCAATAATAACAAGATCAGGGAGGTGATTTTCTTCACTCCCAGAATATCATTAATTTACAACAATAACAAGAGAGGTGTTCTCTCTTCATCTCTATGAAATGAACCAGGCCTAATTCTCATGACAAGAAGATGAACTGTTTCTTCATAAATAGCCAACCAGAAGCTCCAAGAGAAAAACCTGCGTATCAAAGACAAACAAAGAAGAAAATACCACTCGTCTAGCTCTCCTCCCTACCGTAGACCCGCAAGAGGGTCACCCCCGAGCTAGGGAGACCATACTCACACCTGGGTACTCAAACACTCCACTTCACAACAGAAACAACAACAATCCCAAAGCACACATACACCCGTGGGTACTTTACACAATACGGAAACTCAACTACAGTGAGTTTCATAAGGGGCAGGAGAGTGGACACACTCGACTCCAGAGTGTCACCCTGACAGATAAATGAACTAATATAAATTTCTCTTGGTCTCAACCAAGTGTGATCACAATTTGTAAGAAATCTGTATATGACTCTCAAGTCAAAAATACAGTCACAGATACATGCCCTCAAGGCCTTCAACATCCCAAAAGATGGAAACAAGTATGCACCCGAGGAGGATCTCTCCTCCCCTACCCCAAACTTGATGAGCATTTCTCCCAAGTGGGAGACGCTCTGTCAAACAACCCGACAAGAACCCCACAGAAAACAAATTTAAACACATATTTCACACACATTTCATGCACATTTCAGTTCTACCAAAACAAGGGTAAAATTCAGACCAACCTTGCAAAGCCCTCCTGGAATGAAGTTGTTGCAGAGTCCACAGAGTTCACTTCCAACCTTAGCCACCAACTCCCTCTCCCTTCTCTATCTTCCAAACTAACTTCTCTATTTTTGGTAAGGCCAAAATGAAAGTTTTTCCCAAAATTCAACTAACTCCCTCTCATCCCAAAATTTGAAAATAAATAACCCAAAATTCTCTTTCTTTCTAATTTTGAGAAATGGGGAAGTGACACTTGTCACCTCCTCACCCTTCCCAAAAACCACTATTCTGTCCAGGTGGCTTATGTCACTCTCCATTCCCAAGGGTACTCCTTATTCCTCTCATGTGACTCCACTTTCTCATGGGGGAAATAAAAAAAAGAGTTAAATGGGAACAAGACAGGTGACCCATGCCTCTTTCTCCTTTCTTCACATGGGTGTCCCCATAGTACATGGGGGAATCTTACTAAAGAAGAGGTGACTTTCACTAATGGATGGCATCTCTTATCTAGGGAAAAGTAGAGGGGATGGGTTGAGTGTTGGTACAACCCATCATGTCCCCTCCTACCTCCAATTTTCGCCACTTAACTTCAGGGGAAGGTTAAGTTGACTAGATGGAGGTTACTCAAGGGTTACCCATGCCAAATGGGCCCCTGGACCCATGGGGTAGAACCCAGGGTCAATTTTAACCCATACAAGACACCCCAGGTCAAGGTAAAGCACAAGAAAAAGGGCCTCATAATTTAAATAAAAATAGAAATTTCAAATTCAATCTCTTTACAACACTTACTTATAAAATAATGTTACATGAGGGTAACCTAACCCACTCGACCATACGAAAGACCACATTACATCATGACATCAAACACAAAGAGATCTTGGTTCCTCGTGGAACCAGATCGGCTTAACAGGGAATAACAAATAACACGGTGTGGAATGATCTCCGAAATCTGTGGTTTGATTAGTAGTCCCTGCACACTCAATTACAAGATCAGTAACCACATAAATTCATCATAGCCGAAGCAACTTAAATAACACTTGCATTCTCATGCCCTAGTACAATTTAACATAATTAAAAATCATATTACAATTTTCCATCATCACCTAATTCATTTTTTCTGAAAAGTAACTTATCCAAACATCACCCAATTAGTTTTTCCGAAAACATAATAAAGTTAAATAGTCTGACAAATTTCGGGAACTGCTATCCCACAAATATGAAAGTAACAATAATAGTACTGTAAATAGTCATAACAACAGTAGTAAAAAGGGCGGTCCTCACAGTCTTACCATACAACATGTAATTGTGTGAGCTTATCATTATAAAAGCAAACACATGGGTAGTTGCAAAGGTTGGTTGTTTGGCTGTTTGAACTTTGGCTGGGTTTAGCTTGTTTGAACATCTCTTGTAGGTTGTACTTGTGAGGGTTTGAAGCATGGCATTTGATGTATGGTTACATGCTTGTTCACATGGAGTGCAGGTAGAGAGAGCTTGATGTTTCAGAGGTGATCTTTGCATATGTATTGTAATCTTTATTGTTGAATAATACATGGGAGATGCATAATTTTGAAGGTTAGGTTTTTCTCTCATGGAGGGTTTTCCTAAGGTATATCTTGTGTCACCATTGATGGTATGATTGTCTATTTCTTTTGCATGTGGATTTTCGGTTATTGTTGCACATTAATCTCTTATTGGGTTATGAGGAATTAGTCTATATGGTTGCATATTTCCAATATTTGATATCAAAGTTTTGTTGTTTGGTTGTGGGAGGAAATCCCTATTTGATAAGCCTAGCTATGAGTGGATTTTTTGTGTATAGTGGAATCCATGGTTTTGCAGGAAGGAATAAAGACATTGCAAGATATGAGGATTTTGTGCAGGGTTTATTTTTCAGATTGAGGGCTTTGGGGTTGCAGATTTGTGGTGATTTTTTTCATGGATAGTTTCAATGAGGTTTTGAAGGAGATTTTTTCACAAAGAATCTCTTGGGAAAAAATGGACCTCGCCATTGGATTCAGGAGGCTCGAGAGACGAAGATTGACATAAAATTTGGCCTATTTTGGCCATTGTAAAAAAATACAATTTTTTTTGCCCCCAGCCTTAGCCGTACAACCGTACGACCAGGGGTGGTGTAGGTATGAATTAATTTTTTTTTCTATGATTCATTTTCAAAAATCCTGCTTTTCAGAAATTAAAAAAAAATAGTAAGGGGGGCGAGGTCTGTAGACCCCTTGTACCTTGCAACAAGCGGCAGGGACTGCCCTATCGGTACGGGGTGTCAGTCTCGACCGACAGGGGTCGGCTTGCCAGGCCACTGTCGGTAGCCGACCGGCAAGGTACCGGTCTGGCAGGGCTCACCGCGCCCAGTCTCGGCCCCTGGTTGGTCCGACAAGCCTTTGGTCATTGACCAACGCCAGTAGGTCGGGGATTAAAAAACCCTTAACAAACAAAAAAATTAACCGCATTTAAAAACATCTTGAAATCTACCACCTCTGCCACCATGGCGTTGCTGGCACGCCACTGCCACCAGCCCAGCGCCCAGCAGCCACCGGAGGGCCATTAGGCCCTGTTTTTAAGCCTAGTTGGGCATTTTTTTTGGAGGCATAACTTGGTCCCACGATGTGGGATTTTCAAGTTTTTATAGTCGATGGAAAGCTCTTTCCACATATTACGTAGTGGTGTTAGAGATTTTTTCCAAATTTTGCCATTTTGACTAGTTTTTGCCAATTGGAAGCCAGATTACAATTTGAGTTTTGATCTAGCATAACTTGTGTATACGAAGTCGGATTTTGGACTTCTTATAGGCATTGGAAAGATATTTATGAGCACTACATAGTGGAGCATGTTTGGAGATGATATTTTGAGATTTGTTCAGTTTGAGCTTGTTTTGGTTCCTTTGACTTATGGTGCATTTGTGAGTTGATGTAAAATCGAATCTGGGATGATCTGGTGTTTAAGTCATTGCATACTTACATATTTGTCTCTGATTATCCTTTGTTGACAACATTATACTTGTATTGTTGAGTTTGCATGATGCATTGTGAGATCTGCAGGTTGTGCAGTGTTGTAGGTTGTCTATGCTTATAGGTTGCATATATGACTTAGATGTGGGTTGTCTATGCCCATAGATGTTTCAGTGCTAATGCAGATTCTAATTTGTGGCTTGGTTTTGTCACATGTTGCATTGATTTGCTTGTCATTGTGAGATATAGAGAGATGATATTACCTGATACAGTCATGATATGGAACCTTTGTTTGTTGATTATATGGTATAGTTGTGTGAGACTTGATGGGAGTTTGGTGTAGGTACATTGGGTGCTAATCATAGTGCCATGGATGTTCCTTGTTTGGTTGGGACTTTGAGATGACATGATTGGTTTACAGGTGCAGTTTTGGTGGTGTTGGATTGATGTTTGGTTTACAGGTTTTGTTCATTTTCTTGGTTTGGAGATTATGGTTTACTCGACATTTTGGGAGTTGTGTCGTTACAGTGGGATTCTTTGATTGTGTTGGGGCCATGGATGATCTTCACATTTGAAGATGTCACCTTGCGGTTTGAAAGATAGTCAGATAAAGATTAGAGGTATGACATATTCAAGTTTCAGATGATATGATGTACCGCATAGGTTCTCTAGAGTCAACAAAATAAAGACATATCATGTTGCTGATTAGAGTTGGCAGAAGGAGAAAGTAAAAGCTACCGCATTTCATCGCATTACATTGTGTGGCATTGTTGTTTGGAAGTTGAGTTCAGATGGTCTATATGCTTGTTAGTTCTAGGTTTCAGGTGCTGAAGTGCACCATAAGTCTATTTTTCAATGTTCTATCCCAAGACTGTGTGATTAGAGTTTGCATGTGATACTAGGTTCAGTGTCTGTTTGTTTGCGCCATAATGAAGTTGCTTAAGCTGTGAAAGGAATGTTTGAGAATATTCTTATAAGTCATATGATGTTTGTGAAGTGATCTGCATGATGCTAATTGGTCTCTTCGATATCGCTTTAGGTTTGGAGCTAATATGTGGAAGAATAAGTGTTGCTGGGTCGACTTGAAGAGTTTTGTTGATTGCGCCGGATGATTGGAAGTGTGCGCCAGCGTGGAAGAGTGTGCTAAGGAAGAATAGGTTTTGGTTATCACTTGGTTTAAACTGCATTGGATTTCTACATGTTTTTGGGTGCCGACTTGTTGGGATCGTTGCACATTTCATGCTACACGTTTCATCTTGGCTAACGAAGGAGAAATATTTTGAAGCTTGCAGAGGATATAAATGAAATATGTTGTTTGGTGTGAAAGAAATAAGGGTGTGAGAGTGTGCGATGATGTATGTGCGAGTGTGGATGTGTGTGTGTATGTGGAAGTGTGTTGAAGGTAGCAAAGTTTGTTGAGCAGAGGAGTTAAAGTGTGAAGGGTGTTGTTGCTGTGGAGGTGATTGATCAGTGGATTTTGTCAAGTATTTTGTACAGAGGTTGTAGCCTCTTTTTGTAAGTGTTGTTGCATTGTAATTCAGGGAGTTGTAGCCTCCTTTGGGTTGTAGCCCATAAAACTTGTTGTAAACCTATTTTTATTATTTGTGAGGCTGGATTTAGATAGTAGATCCAAGCAACTTGCTCACTGTGGTTTTTCCCTTTTAGGGTTTTCCACGTAAATCTAGTGTTATGGTTGTATGCTCATGTGTTGTGTTTTGAATTGCTTAATTTGTTTCATCATCTATTTAAAGCAGTAAAAAGATTTGGTTGATAGAGTTAATTTGGATTAAGTTTTTGGTATAAACTGATTCACCCCCCTCTCAGTATATTAGTGTGTTCTAACAACCATTGAACCAAATTTGAAATCTTTTCCACAACTCGTTGCATGCTGGCATTTTGCCTGCTCATCAATCTTAATGTATGAGATACTCGAGCATTGGTTACTAATGGATGAAGAGCAATCGGTTCAAGGTTGGAACCCATTAATGTTTCATTTGATAACCATCTCAAAGGTGTAATGCCAATGACAAACCACACATTATCAAATTGTATTATCTTTCTTAAAGGCAATCCCTTAGTTTCCATAATCAACTCTCTAATAAGATATATCCCATGCAAACTCAACATTCTATTTAGAGTCATGATATCAAAATCTTTGCATACCTTGTGTCCTTCCAATGGGATCACGAGTAGTGATGGTCTCATGAAACAAAGAATAGCAAACCCACTATGGAATGCCATACCTTGTATGTAGCTTGGATCCACAAACACTCTCTCATGCTTAGCCATAAAATATTGTAGATCAACAAGATAATGCCTCTTACCAATGTCATCCACATGGAACACTTCTATCACCTTATGATTATCAAAATCATGTGAAGATAATGGACTGTTGTTCATAACACTTTCTTTATACCTTTTGATGGCATCATCATAGATCTCATGGACACCTTTGGATACTCATCATCATTGGCCGATCCAAAAGTTGTATCATGCTGAAATCTGCATACCTCACCTGTGGTAGCACCTATCCCATAACTGAAAACTGCACCTTCATGTGAAAATTGCTCCTCCAAACTCAAGATCTCACACTCTTGATGTACTTCTCCATCACTATCCACATATTGAATCTCCTTGGTATGAGGAATGCTGGAATCATTATGCAATACTTCAATCTTATGGATTTCGGCAATACCCTCAACTATTTGCCTAATCTCTATAATCTTTGTATTAGATTCTTGTTCCATAGGTGTGGCTACCATAGATGATTGATTTTTTGATTTGTATGATGAAAAGTGAGCCAAGCTTAGCTCTAGGCAAAGCTCATCAATTTGATTTTTCTGATTCTTGAAGGGCCATTTGAGAACTCTTCAAGGAATCCTTAGTAGTCTTAAGCTCAAGGATAAGCTTATCAACTTGTTCTTTTCCTCTCAATGCATCAGAGTATATTTCAACAAGCTTGAAGAGATGATCTCTATCTGAAAGTAGATGTAAATAATTTGATTTCATTGCCACCATAGCTTCTTTGAGTACCTGCAAATCTACAAGAGATAGTTCTCTTTCAATGTCTTTTTGTCTCCTCTCAAGTTGAGCCTTCCAAAAATAATCTACAATTATCTTGTGAGTGTTATCGTTAAGGTTGCAACAATCATATCTTAATTGACCTTCAATTGATACTCCAAACAATGTAACTCATGGGACCTATGATTAAGATCATCTTCATATAATGCATTTTCTGATTTGCCTTCAATATCAGCTACCTCCATGACATCCTCTTCACATAATTCATTTTTTGAAGCTAGGACAACATTGTGCTCAATCAAAGAATCATCATAATGGTATGGTGTCAAAACACAAGTAGACTCATTGAGTTCTCCCTGAATGGTTGAGTTCACCAAATTTGAATCAAATGATTTTGGATGACCAAGAATATTCTTCTCCACACATTCTTCAACATAATCTTCTTCAACTAATATATACCTATCATTATTTGTTGGTCCACAAAGTGTATGCACAACTTCCTCTTCCTTAACCATAAATTGAGCCTTCAAATCTTGCCATGCTAAAGGTCTTTCATCAAAGTAACTTTGTTCATCACATAATAAATTTTCAGTATTGCCTTCGTATGTATGAACAATATCACCTTCATATGGCTGATCAATAATTGCTGATTTGACCAACCCCATATCAGCATACCTTTCATCCTCATTGTTGTCATGAAGAGTCATGTACTCCTCACTTGTGGATGCATGAAATGATTCTTCTTTGTCCATATCATCACCCTGCGATTTATCTTCTTTATTGTTTCCACATGTATGACTAAGTGTCCAAACTTCGTCGCATGTGAAGCAACATTGTTCTCTCCTCAACTAATTTTTGCTCTTCTTAGGATCACCTATAGGTTGCACATCACAAGGAAGCAATTCTTCTTTCTTTTCTTCTTTTTTCTCAATGATCTCTTGGACAACTTCTGATTTTTGTTCTTCCCTTTTTAATTTTCTGATGTAGTTATATAGATCTCTCTTGCTTGGATTCCCTTCTTCAAGTGTTCCCAAATAAGCATCAAAGGAAACTTGATTCTTAAAATCATTTCATAAACCCTGGTACTCATCAATAATTTTTGTGGCCTCTTTTTTCATTACTACATCGTCATCTTCTTCCTTTTGTAAGAACCTTTGGAGAGTGCTTATTACCTCATTTTAACCTTCTCTAAGAGATTCAAGCAACTTATATTGATTTCTTCCAAGGGTGTCAAGTCTGGCCATTTAAACCACTGCTGAAATTCATTGCTATAACTTTGACATTTTATGAATCACACAACCCAAACAGGCTGGTAGGATGCCAAGGTCTGATACCACTGTAATATCCCTAACTAGATCTACCCTAGAATTCTGAATTTCTTCCCTAATTTTCTAATTTAGTTTTCTGCTCAAACCCTAGGACTGAATTCTGATTTTTATTTCTGAAGTATAAACACTTATGGACAACGAATAAACATGTGCCAAATGTTCACATAAATATGCCAAACATGTAGATAACATCAACCATGTATAACAACCATCCAAATGCCAAACATATGACAAATAAATCTGATTTCTGAATAAACAAGTTTGTTGCTCCAAATCTGAATATGTTGATTTGGAATTATATCAAATTCATGGGCTCAAACATGCCAAACATTGCCCAGATGTCTGCTCATACAAGTTTGACCTAAATTAGGTTTATACATACCACAAATATGCAAAAATGTCTTTAATCATCAAACCCTAGATGGGTGAATCCTCCATGGTGTGTACTTAGGGCTTAGTGCTCCAAAATGATGAAGTCACCCTCCTTGGGAAGTGGCACTCAACCTAGGGAAGAAACCCTAGTCAATCTTCGTCTAACTCCCTCCAAAATAGACGCTCAAATCTGCTCCAAGGAATATGGTGTGAAAGCTCAAGAATTCCTCAAAATCTCCATTGAAGTGCTAGTGTGAACTTCGTATGAATTCATCTCCAAGATGAGTTAGGTTTTTGTCCAACCCACCAAATATTCCTAAGGGTTTTCGTCCTTGGAATATGCTGAACTAAAAGTGCAGCCAAAGAGATAAATCTCCAAATGAAAATGAATTGATTGAATGATTGAAATGACTTGTTTCTTCCTTCTTTTATAGCCCTCCAATAAAACCTCCTCAAGGCCGACCTCCCTCTAGCAATTTCTTTTTATTTTATTTTCTTTTCTCTTCCCTCTTGGCCGACCTCCCTTGATTTAATTATTATTTTTATTTCTTTTTTCCCACATGGCCAGCCTCTTCTTTATTTTATTTTTCTTCACCAAGTGCCTCATAAAAATATTAGAAGTCATTTCTCATCTCAAATTGGCCTAATAAAATTGGTTAAATATAGTATTTAACCAATTAGGTTATTCCCTAGCCGTTCCGACTTAGCCTACAGAAATAGAATAGGCTAACCGACTTCGTTAGGTGATCACTCGGAAAAGGGGACATTACAAGGTCATTATTTGAAGATACTTAAAATTTTTAGTTTTAGTTGGTTATGGATTTCTAGATTTCAATTTGGTCTGTGATTTGGTAAAGATTTCCATATTTAGTTGTTGAGAGGTTTGAATATTATATCTTTGTGAAGAATTCAATATTATCCTAGATTTATCTGGAGGGTTTCAATATTTCCATTCTTGTAAATGTTAACTTTGGGTTTGTTGTACCATCTCATTTGTGGTAATCTTTTTAAGTGTTAGTGTTGTTGTGGCTTGTTTTATTCTTGTTGGGCTGTTAGATCAATATTGCTTTTGTTGAAGAACCTAATCGTTTCAGTCACATATCAAATTATTGTTTGGATATGATGAATGATCGGTATTGAGGGTTGAATGCTAGTCCAAAAACTATTGTAGCAGTAATATAATCATTGGTTGCCAAGTTTATTTTTTGTAGTGAACAATATCAAGTTGAGTGTGTCATTTAATGAGGATGTTCATGGTATAGGCATGGACATACTACTTATAGAAGGGAATCACTACATTCTTTGAGTTTATTTGGGCTTGAAATTACTTGCAACATTTGTTTTGAGGTTTGTTAGTACATTATGGATTGGAAAGGAAGTGATTTGGGATTTCTCTACCCATTTCTAAGTCTAATCTAAGTTGCTACAACAATTGTACAATTGTCAATTTGACATATAGTTTGGAATAATGCTATAAGTGTCTACTCTTATTGTATTTCAATAAGATTTTGGAAGGTTATTGCTTATTGTGGTTGTTGGATAAAACACAAGTTAACTTTTAATTTGTAAATATTTATAGCTTTATTAATCTATATTTATTTTGTAATATTCTATGTGGATTATTGCTAGAATAGATATTAAATTTGTAGTTGATTTGGATTGTAAGTTTGAAAGGCTATGCCACCAAGTATAATTATTGCATGCATTGTGTTGCAAGTATGGGCCTAACTGGTGTTGTCATTGATGTCAACATACTTCTGTTGCATTGATGTCAAGGTTTGGATGAGTTGTGTGCTGAGGATATTGAGAAAATTAGTCCTATCAGAATCAGAGAAAGAATAGTGAAGACAATGAAGCTCTCTAAAGTAAAAGATTCCAAATAGATGAAGATTAGAGTATGCGTATCAAAGGGTTTGCAGATATGTGTCTGAAGATGATCCAGTCAAGTTTTGAGAGGTCCGCATGAAAATATAGAGGAGTTATGGCCATAAGAGTAAAACCGGTTCTGGCAACTGTTCAGAGGTGACAGAGTGACACAAATAGGTCCGATGAGATCTAGAAATACAATATCATGTTCTATTGATCTGGTGGCATGTTTGGGAAGATAATTTGAATTGACAACTCAATTGTTGCGTGGTTTGGAGGTCCACAAGCAATCCTTCTAATTTGACAGTGATGACTGGCTGTGTTCTTGAGGTTCCGGATGAAGATGCGAATGATTACAGTAAGCAGAAGTGGTATAGATGTTCTTGGTGATTCAAGCAAGCTTGTGGGGGTCTCTAGATTGTGTCCAGTTCGTGTTGATGGCCCGCATTGAAGATTGGGCTTGTAATTGAAGATTTACCTTTGGGTGATGGGGTTCTTCCTAGTCTTGGCCAACCGGATGATTTGCACATATTGCGGATGATCTTGAAGATATTTTGTGAAGCATGGCATGTTCCCCGAAGAAGATTGAAGTCCCAGCTATGTGTGGCCCACAACGTAGTGACGTGCATGAAGTTTTTGTAACAAGTCAAGTTGTATTTTTGTAATTGCTCTGTAATAAAATAAGTATATGTTGTGCCGACTTTGATGATCATTCCAAAGTCGATGTCATGTATAAATAAAAGTTGCAAAGTCATTCAAATGTATCCGTGACAATGATGAGAAGGTAGTAGTGAAGAGGAGCGAAAAGCAGAGCAAAGGTGTTGGGCTTAAATGGAACTGCTTCAGGCATAGTGAAGATGATAATCTCCAGTTCAAGTATGTAATACTTATATTCTTCTATAGACAGTGTGTCTCCTATAGGCAGTGGGCCTCTTGTGAGTAGTGTGCTTGGGCAGTGAGCCCTAATTGGCAAGTGCCATTTTATTCTTCTTGTTCTTTTAACAGAGAATACAATCTTGGGTTAGTCACCCCATGGTTTTTCCCTTAACCGGGTTTTCCACGTTAAAATCTTGGTGTTATATGTGTTGAATATGTTTTTGTTTTGAGTTATTGCGTTGTGCTTCCATGATTGAATCTTTGATATGCTAAGAAATAGAATTTTGGTGACAACTGATTCACCCCCCCTCAGTTGTTTGTCCTTAAATCAACAATTGGTATCAGAGCCAAGTTCCTCTAGAAGAAGCCTAGCCGCTTGAAGAGATCCAGGATGTCATCCTACAGAAGGACAGTCCAAGGTTTGATGAAACGAACTACACTCTTTGGAAAAGACACATGGAATGTCACTTACAATGCATGGGAGAGAAGTATTGGAACATGACTACAATTGAGTACATTCCTTCAAAGAATGGTCTGACAACTCTAGATGAAATTAGAAATGCTGAAAATAATCTTCGAGCTAAAGAAGCCTTACTAAGTGCCTTGTCTGATTCAAAGCTAAAAAATGTTATGGGATTAAAGACTACCTATGAAATTTGGACAAAGTTGGAGACTCTACATGAAGGAGACAAATATGTTAAGTGTGCCAAGCTACAAAGTTTGAAAGGAAAATTTGAAAACCTGAAGATGAGTGAAGATGAGAATATCACTTCATTTATGCCAAAGGTAAATGAGCTTGTTTGTGGCATTAGATGTGCTGGTGGAATATTGGAGGAAGATGAGATTGTTGCCAAAGTTCTCAGATCTTTACCTCCGGCTTACAAACAAAAAGTAGTTGCTATTGAGGAAATCAGATCTCTAACTACTATTACAAGGGATCAATTGATTGGAAAGATATCTGCATTTGAGCTGGCTGAGTTTGGTGATGCACTTCCCAAGACAGAATCTGCATTCAAAGCTAGTGCCTCTACAAAAGGCAAACAGAGGTATGATCTAGGAAAAAGTTCTTCAAGAAAATCAAAATGGTATGATAAAGCAAGGAAAGATATGGAAGAAGATGAGTTAGAAGCTGAACAACTTGAAGCCCTTAGTGCAAAAAGATTGCTAAGAGGATCCAATAGGTATGAAGGAAAATTGCCTTTCAAATGTTTTAACTGCAACAAGATTGGTCATTTTTCCTCAAGATGTCCAGAAAGATTTTCAAGGCCAAACCCTAATAGATCAAAATTTCAGAAGAAGTACTACTATGTTCAAAAGGATGATGATGGAGTAATAGATGATGAATCTGAGATAGGAAACAAATGGTGTTCATTGCCATCAAAGAAGAAGATTCAATGCCTATTGAATCTGCCAATCATAAGATGATAGAAAGTGCTTTGGCTGCTCAGGTTGAAGAAAGGGATGAATGGATTATTGACAGTGGATGCTCTCACCATATGACTGGTGACTAGAGCAAATTCATAAGCTTGGAAAGGTATGAAGGTGGAGTTGTAAAGTTTGGAGATAATTCTGCTGGCAGAATTAGAGGCAAAATTAGAGGTAGAGGAACTGTTTATTTTGATGGAAAGAACAAAACCAGTGACGTTTTGTATGTTGAAGGTTTAAAGCATAATCTTCTCAGTGTTGGACAGTTGGTTGACAAAGGCTATGATCTCTATTTCAAAAATGGAAAATGCAAGATCCTTGAAAGCTTTGGAACTGAGATTGCATCTGGTAGATAGACAAAAGGTAACATCTTTCACTTGGTTGGTACTGGTAAGAGTATCTTATTTGTTCAAATTGATTAGAGTTGGTTGTGGCATAGGAGAATGTGTCATGTGAATTTTGATAATATCATTAAGATAAGCAACACTCAGGCTGTAAGAGATCTTCCAAGACTAGTGAAACAGGCTAACAATTTGTGCAAAGAATGTTAGTTGGGTAAACAAAACATAGTCACATTCAAAAGTAAGGAATAATCTTCAACCAAATTGTTAGACTTGGTGCATACTGATCTATGTGGTCTGGCAAGAGTCAGAAGTTTGCAAGGAGATAGATATTTCATGTTGCTGATTGATGACCACTCCCAAATGATGTGGGTGACTTTCTTGAAAAAGAAATCTGAAGCACTTGAGAAGTTCAAAATATTCAAGGCTATGGTAGAAAATGAAACTGGCATAAACATCAAATGCCTTAGGTCTGATAGAGGTGGTAAATTCACATCCAGAGAGTTCATAGAATTCTGTGAGAAACATGGAATAAAGAGATAATTATCTGCTCCAAGGACTCCACAGCAGAATGAAGTAGTGGAGAGAAAGAATTGGACCATCTAGGAAGCATCTAGGACCATGATGATGGAAGCAAATGTTCCTCAGATCTATTGGAGAGAAGCTGTAAGCACTACTGTCTATACTCTTAATTGGGTACAAATCAGAGGTAATACTGGTAAGACCCCTTATGAACTCTGGTTTGGCATCACTCCTACTGTGAAATATTTTAGAGTCTTTGGTAGTAAATGCTATATCAAAAGAGATGAAGACCTTGGTAAGTTTGATGCTAGAAGTGATGAAGGAATATTCTTGGGATATTCTACTCAAAGCAAAGCATACCGGTGTTATAACAAGAGACTGAGAAAAATTGTAGAAAACACAAATGTGAAGGTTGATGAAGGCATGGAAAATCCCTCAAAGTATTATGAGTATGAAGCAGATGATCAAAATGATATCTCAGACCAAGGAGAACAAGTCCAAACTCCAGTTCAAATTCAGATTGATCCAAAGAATCTAGAAATACAAGAAGAAGAGACAGGTCTGGATGAATCTATCCAAGAATTAGAAGTGCAAGAGAATCCCAAAACTCCCAGGTATGTAAGGCTGAATCATTCTGAAGACCAGATCATAGGAGATAGAAACAAAGGTGTTCAAACAAGAAGAAAAATTTCTCAAGATTCAATGAAGTATTGTTTGATTTCAAAGATTGAACCAAAAATAGTAAGTGAAGCATGTAATGATGAAAATTGGGTTAAAGCAATGAAGGAGGAATTGATACAAATTGAAAAGAATCACACTTGGGATCTCTCGTTCCTAGACCTAAGGATAAAAATGTGATTGGGACTAAGTGGGTCTTCCGGAATAAACTGAATGAAGATGGTGAGGTAGTAAGAAACAAAGCTAGATTGGTCTGTAAGGGTTATTCTCAAGTAGAAGGAGTTGACTTTGAAGAGACTTTTTCTCCGGTGGCAAGTATTGAAGCAGTCAGATTATTTCTTGCCTTTGCTGACTTCAAAGATTTCAAGGTATATTAGATGGATGTCAAGTCTGCCTTCCTAAATGGTGATTTGGAAGAAGTATACATTGAGCAACTGGATGGATTTCGATTGTCTGATCATGGAGACATGGTCTGCAAGTTCAAGAAGGCATTGTATGGAGTCAAACAAACCCCAAGAGCCTGGTATGAAAGATTGGACAAACATCTCCTAAAGATTGGTTTCAACAAAGGTACTGCTGACAGTAATCTGTATTTTAAGATTGATCATGAAAGCATCTTGATTGTTGAGGTATTTGTTGATGATATCATTTTTGTGGGAGAGATAGTATGTGCAAAATTTTTGCAAATCAAATACAAAGTGAGTTTGAGATGTCTATGTTTGGGGAAATGAATTTCTTCTTGGGTATGCAAATCACTCAAACAAAGAAAGGAATCTTCATATCTCAGACCAAATATGTGAAAGAATTATTGAAGAAATTTGGGATGGAAGATTCAAAGCCAATGAATACTCCCATGGAACTAGATGTAAGCTGAGTAAAGATGATGAATCTCCTAAAGCTGATCAGAAAAAGTACAGATCAATGATTGGAGGATTGCTCTACCTTACTCAAACTAGACCTGACATTATGAATGTTGTTGGTCTAGTTGCTAGATTTCAAGCTGACCATAGAGAGTCTCATGTCATGGAAATCAAGAGAATTCTTAGATACTTGAAGGGAACAATTGAGTATGGATTATGGTATCCTAAGGATCATGATTTCTCTCTTCATGCTTACACTGATGCTGATTGGGCAGGTGATGTGGATGACCGGAAGAGTACCAGTGGTGGTGCATTCTTTTTAGGAAAAAGATTGGTTTCTTGGCTAAGCAAGAAACAAGAGGTAATATCTCTATCCATTGCAGAAGCATAATATATTGCAGAAGAAGGCAGTTGCACTCAAGTATTGTGGATGAAGAAAATGCTAAGAGATATCAGAGTGGAGTATGAAGAACCTATCACAATCTTCTATGATAATTCAAGTGCAATAAACATATCAAAAATCCGGTGTTGCATTCAAAGACAAAACATATATCCATCAAGTTCCATTTTTTTAGAGAACAAGTGAATAAGAATGAAGTCAGATTGGAGTTTGTACCCTCAAAGGATCAGATTGTAGACATATTCACCAAACCTCTACCCAAGGACACATTTGAGTATCTTAGGGAAAAGTTAGGGGTTATTACCCCTCCGATTTTGAATTAAGGTGCACTGATGTGCATCAGTCTGGTGGATCCCTCTGTGATATCTTATGATCTGGATTGATGTTAGGAGGCTGCTACTCAGGGGGAGCAGTCTGTATGATTCTGAAGTTTGAAAAGTGGTTGCAAGTATGTGCCCTTTTCCATTGATGTCAAAGGGGGAGAGAAGACATGTGAAAAACAAAATGGTTGATGATCATAGGGGGAGTAGTAAAGGAAGAGAAGACATGTGAATGGTTGCTTTTGATAGGGGGAGCTTTGTCAGTCAGGAAGGAGAAGTTCTTGTCTTGATGGTTAAAATAATTTTTCACATCATATGTTGCCATCAATGACAAAGGGGGAGATTGTTGCAAGTATGGGCCTAACCGGTGTTGTCATTGATGTCAACATAGTTCTGTTGCATTGATGTCAAGGTTTGGATGAGTTGTGTGCTGAGGATATTGAAAAAATTTGTCCTATCAGAATCAGAGAAAGAACAGTGAAGATAGTGAGGCTCTCTAAAGTAAAAGATTCCAGATAGATGAAGATTAGAGTATGCGCATCAAAGGGTTTGCAGATATGTGTTTGAAGATGATCCAGTCAAGTTTTGAGAGGTCCGCATGAAAATATGGAGGAGTTATGGCCATAAGAGTAAAACCGGTTCTAGCAATTGTTCAGAGGTGACAGAGTGACACAAATAGGTCCGGTGAGATCTGGAAATACAATATCATGTTCTATGGATTTGGTGGCATGTTTAGGAAGGTAATTTGAATTGACAACTCAATTAGTTCATGGTTTGGAGGTCCACAAGCAATCCTTCTAATTTGATAGTGATGACCGACTGTGTTCTTGAGGTTCCAGATGAAGATGCGAATGATTACAGTAAGCAGAAGTGGTGCGGATGTTCTTGGTGATTCAAGCAAGCTTGTGGGGGTCTCTAGATTGTGTCCAGTTTGTGTTGATGGTCCGCATTGAAGATTGAGCTTGTAATTGAAGATTTACCTTTGGGTGATGGGTGTTCTTCCTAGTCTTGGCCGATCAGATGATTTGCACATATTACGGATGATCTTGAAGATGTTTTGTGAAGCATGGCATGTTCCCCGAAGAAGATTGAAGTCCCAGCTATGTGTGACCGATAGCATAATGATGTGCATGAAGTTTTTGTAATAAGTCAAGTTGTATTTTTTTAATTGCCCTGTAATAAAATAAGTATATGTTGTGCCGACTTTGATGATCATTCCAAAGTCGATGTCATGTATAAATAAGAGTTACAAAGTCATTCAAATGTATCCATGACAATGATGAGAAGGTAGTAGTGAAGAGGAGTGAAAAGCAGAGCAGAGGTGTTGGGCTTAAATGGAACTGATTCAGGCATAGTGAAAATGCTAATCTCTAGTTCAAGTATGTAATACTTATATTCTTCTGTAGACAGTGTGTCTCCTATAGGCAGTGGGCCTTTTGTGAGCAGTGTGCTTTGGCAGTGAGCCCTAATTGGCAAGTGCCATTTTATTCTTCTTATTCTTTTAACAGAGAATACAATCTTGGGTTAGTCACCCCGTGGTTTTTCCCTTAACTGGGTTTTCCACATTAAAATCTTGGTGTTATATGCGTTGAATATGTTTTTGTTTTGAGTTATTGCATTGTGCTTCCATGATTGAATCTTTGATATGCTAAGAAATAGAATTTTGGTGACAACTGATTCACCCCCCCTTAGTTGTCTATCCTTAAATCAACACATTGTAGAACTGTGGCTTGCTGGCAGTAAATTAGTTTCCTCAATCGCTATATGTTCACGTTATCAACATCAAGATCTTAGTGATAAGAAAATATGAGGGTTTATGCATTTTCATCATAAATTTGTAAAAATAAAATAAAATTAGTTTGGAACATTATAGTAGTATTAGAGTTAGTAATCTTCGCAGCATGTTCAGAAAGCTAACCATTTGATGCAGAACAAACCTTATATTTAGTAGTGATAGAAAATTTAGAAACTATCAGAGCCTTCATTCTACTAGCCTGTGAAACATGTCATTAATAAGTGAAAAACATGTGAAAAAAATGTTTTACAAAGGGGAAAAAACTTGAGAATTTGTCTTAGTCGAAAGATGAACTATTCAACATTTTGGAGGCAGTGTAAAATTGTTTATCTACGGTAGAAAAATCACATTATGAAACAATGTAACTTGTTGTGACTACATCAATGATTTCTTTGGTTAAGTATGAACTTTCTGAGGTATCTAGACAAAGACGTGAGACGTGTTAATACTGAGTCATTCTACAATCGTATAAAGGGGTGGAGTGTAATGACATGAGCGTGTTAACAAAAATCTTACGTTTTACCTAAATTTGACACTCATTTACTTGCCAAAATATTAATATTTAACAATAAATATAATATTTTCAAAATAAGCAACATGTAAAAACAAAGATATGTTGTTCCACTTCTCTAAGGCTTGTGGTCTATGAGCAGTGGCCCCTACATTACATTCGAAGGAAGCAACATATAAATTAGCATAAACTTGATTATAATCATTCTTGTTCTTTTCAAAGTGTACTAAAAAACCTTGAAAATAAAACTCAAGAAAAATGTTGGAAAATCAAACATTATTTTGTATATGTTTAATGAAAGGAAAGAGTGTCTAATTTTTTGGGTAGTGTTAGAAATAATTTACATTTGAAGAACCCCAATATTTTATACAAAGTTTTAAGTTTTAGTCTTAATTGATTTATTAAAAAAAATGTAGTAGTATAATAATCAATAAAAAGTTTAATTAAAGGTTAATCAATTTTTTAAAAATGTTTATCATCAAGAAAGAAAATATTTTGATTTTTTAATTTGAGATTTTTTGCTTTGTTATTTATTGTTGAAAAATTGATGGCCACTTAAATAATTAACCAAAGAAAAACACGTCTAAAAAAAATTAAGCTATAATTTTTAGCATATCACTTTCACATAAAATAAACAATGTATATAATAAAATTTATGTCCTTAATATAATTCTAATATAAAGTAAAATAAAATAAAATGTTAAAAAATTGATATCTCTTGGTATTTTTTAGATAGATGTAGTTAAGATATCTATATTATTAGTTATCACTTGTATTAGTGAAAGTACAAGAATAACACCTAAAATTCCATATAGCGATGATACAATGAGGGAGATATTTTAGTTGATTGTTGAAAGTTTTTAAGGTTTAGATGAGATCTAAGGTCCTTCATTTGCAAGGAGGGTCACAACTCTAGAATTTTTTGCAAAAGTTAGGTCATGTCTTGTGATGTTGGATCTGGAATGTGATGATCTCATTCTTGAAATGTGGTTTTCTCATTCTTGAAATGTTTCAATATTTCTTTGCAATTGTCAGGAAGAATCATGCAAAAAATGTAGTAGCTTCAACACAAACAATTGTGATTTTGGTTCAGAAAGAGAATGATGATATTCCCCAACAACTAGTATTTATTTTATTGGTTGGTTTGAGAAATAAAAGTAAAGTTTCACCAATTGTGTATGCATTGGCTATAAATGTTGTTAAATGGTGTGCAAAGAAGTTGAAGCCATATTTAATAGTTGAGAGACTTCAAGTGATCAATTGAAAAAGAGCTCTTCTATTGCAAAAAAGAAAGATGACAACAAAAAGGAACTTATAAGATAGAAGTGTTGGCAAAAGACATTGCTCCAGTATGGACTTTTATGTTATCATTGATGGCAGCAAAGGCAACAAGGCTTAGAGATCTCATCAGCAAGACATGAAGACATAACTCTGGAAGGTCACATTGGAATTCAGGTCCAGTTGGCAGAAATGGCTAAGTATGGGCATTCACAGAGTAGAGGACAGTAAGTGGGTCAGTATGCTTCCACAGATGATGATCTGGAAATGCAGTTTAGATAGGATGTTCTTAATTGTTTGATGGTGTTATGCTTCGGAGACTAAGTCCTGATTTCCTCCGGAAGTCATTTGGAAGAATTATCTAAGTCCGGGTGAACAGAGGTATCTAGAAATGCGGTTTAGATATGATGTTCTTAATTGTTTGATGGTGTTATGCTTCGGAGACTAAGTCCTGATTTCCTTCGGAAGTCATTTGGAAGAATTATCTAAGTCCAGGTGAACAGAGGTATAGCAGAGACAGTGAACAGGGCACATTGTAATGGTCTGCATTCCTTCGCAAGTAAGTATTTTGTTATGCAGTTCTAAGGGTAAGTTTGAGAATGTATGAAGAGTTCTTGATATGATTTTGGAAGTGTTTTGTGATCCGCAGCTAAAGTTGTAAGTCAATAGATGAATCTGTTAATCATGCTCTTAAGGAACAGGCTGACTGGTATGATAAATCATTGTGTGAAGAAGAGATAGTGTTTGAAGGATCTACTCAAGTGATTAAATGATTAAAGCCTACCTATATGAACACATTTGGGCAAAGATTTGGGTTCGTATAACATATAGTGCATTGGATTGAGCCGACAAGCTACATCTTTCTATGTACACATTTCACTTCTTGGATGCCGACCTGATTATGGATCAAATCATGATGCGGATATATAAGAGCGATGAATTTCAGTTGAGGTGGGGTGTATGCATGGTGGATTGATTCGAATATGTGAATAGCAGAGCAGTGATACAAATCTGTGATGATGAAGACTTGGGATTTAGAATTCAGTTACTGCACCTTGGCATATTGACAGATGCTTATACAGTATTCCTTTTCATATGCTATTTGATTTGTATTTGGCAGTGAGCCCGGCAGTGAGCCTCCAATAGGGTTTAACAACCCTCAAGGTTTAACAACCCTTATTGTAATCTTTCTAGGTTTAGGGTTGAGGCAGTGAGCCTGCTAGACCTAGTTGTACTTCATGGCAGTGAGCCAACATGTTCTAGGCTCGTGGAGTGACCAAGCCTGAACATCATTATTTGTAAAGATTGTAATATATATTTGAGAGCTAATCCTCTCCGTGGTTTTCCCTCTTTGGGTTTTCCACGTAAAAATCTTGGTGTCCATGTGTCATGCTTCTATGGTTGTTATTCATTTGCATTTTGTGCTCTTGTTTTATTAATTCTGGGAAATGGTTAAAAAGAAAAGTTTATAGAATACTGATTCACCCCCGCTTCTGAGTGTTCCTGATATTCAATAATTGGTATCAAAGCAAGGTTCCTTGGAAAAAGTCTAACAACTTAAGGAAGATCTGGGATAGTGTGATCATGGTAGCAAGAAGATTTGGAAATTATGAAAGCAACAAGCAACTAGAAGCAACTCTCATGGATCTTGAAAATTTTGAAGCAAAAGTCAGGGATCTGAAAGAAAACTTGCAACAAGCTGATGAATACATCTCAAAGCTAAAAGGGCAAGTCAAGAAATTCAAAGACAAATACAAAGAAGTTAATGATCAATTGATATCAGCAAATGAAGCCCTGAATGATTTAAAAGCATAAGTTATAGAAAGAACAAGACCAGAAGATCATCTAAATTTAATTGTGAAGAACAGATCAGAAGATTGTGCAAAACTTGAAAAAGAAATTGTAAGTCTAAAAATAGACCTGGAAAAGGCCAAAAGCTTTGAAGAAAAATTCAAGATAAGTACTACAAAGCTTGATGAAATGATTGCTAGCCAGAAGAGTGTTGATGACAAGCAAGGTTTGGGATTTGAGAAAGGAGAAAGTTCAAAATCTGGCCAACTAAACAATGAGTCAAGGCAAAACAGAGGATACCAGTTCAGAAATTAAAGAAGAAGACCTAGAAGACCTCCAGTCAGACAGCCAAATGCTCAGAGGTACCCATCCTTCAATGGTCACTATTATAAATGCAATAAGTATGGTCATAGGGCTACTCAGTGTAGAAGTAGAATGAATCAAAATGTTCCATCCTTCTCTGGTAAATGTTTCAATTGCAAGAATATTGGTCATAAAGCAAATGAGTGCAGAAGTGTGTTAAGAAATATGCCAAACTATTCTAGGAATGGTCAATTCTTCAATGGCAAGTGTTTCACATGCAATAAATTTGGACACATGGCTAATCAATGTAGATCAAGGATGAATTCATTCAGAGGAAGAAATCAAGGACAAGGAAACATTGTATGTTTCAATTGCAACAAATTTGGACATGCTGCAAGATTCTACAAAAGCAAGAATATAAAGAGAAATTACTATGCTGAAGAAAGAAAAACAAAGTAGAAGAATGATAAGAGAAAAGAAAAGGTTGATCCAATGAAAACTAAGAATGAGATGAGTATGATCTAGATTAAAAAGGATGTAAATGAGGTTAAGGATGGATCTGCACCAGCATCTGGTGTAGACACTTTCTCCAGGAAGTAAATTGAGAGCTCTGGCTCAGGGGGAGCAATGCTGAAAATCCAAATCCCCTAGCTAGAAAGTGGGTGCTAGAATCTGACACGAAAGTGTATGATGAAATATGATGTGACACATCTCTTAAAAGAAAAATTTGAAAGAAAAAGGGTCAATGCAACATATTGCGGAGCAATCCTAATCGACTGTATTTTATAGTGAAGGGTTTTAATAGCTTTTTGGGAATGAGCATTTATGACAACTTTAGTTAAGTCATGTGGAGGATAAAAGGAAATATGTTAAGTCTCAAAATCACTTTGCACTCGGAGCTATTAGGAATTCAGAGAGATTGAAGCTAAATTTGAGCAACGATGACCAAGATTTGAGGTGATTGAAGTATTTCGGATAAAGGAAACCCTAACTCAGTGAAACAAGGTATTTATTTGACTGTGAATTTGTTGGAAAGAAATGGCAAACCCTTTAGTTGTTGATATCACTAAGTGTCCACGACCCAAATTCAAGAAGCATCCTCACAATGCAACAGAAATTGATCAAATGGGTGCATTCTCAAGTATACCAAACAAAGTTTTGTATGTGGAAGATTTTAGGGAATATATTCATGTAGCCCTAGATGAGCATGGCAACAATAGATTCACAGACTTATATCAAAATCATTTAAGTGTTGATCACTTCCAACTGAAAGAAGAATACAAAATCCTGAAAGAAAAGAAATTCATCCAATATGTAGTGTTTCTTGCATTTGCTGAGGATGAATGGGTTCAATACGTGCTAACCAGGATTCATGATGAGTTCATGTGGTTAGGGAAGGGGCAACCCTTTAAGATAAGAAAGGATGCAATTCAGGCAGTCACTAGACTAAACTCCACCAGAGGTGTGTCATTATTGAAAGCGGTCAAGAATCAAACGGTTACAAATGCCATTGGAGCCCAATTTGACAAAAGGACAATGATAACAAATGATATTATTGATCCTGCGGTAAAGTTGGCCTCAATGGTCATAGGGTACAATATTTACTTCACAAGCAGAGAAAATTCTGTCTCTGGTATGGCCATTTACACATCATAAGAAATGATTAAGGAGAATACAGATTATGACTTATGTGAGCTACTGAGAATTCAATTAATGGACAACCTAAAAAGGATCAAGGAAAGCAAGAACTATCCTTTCAAATTTGGTACGCTTATTGTTTGTTTATTCTTCTATTTTCTGAATGAGTTCCCTAACCACAAGGACTTGATTTGGTTAAGTAATCAACCAATAGATGATCAAATAAGAAACTGTCTTAGTAATCTAGGTAGTCATAATGAGCAAAAAGCAGCTCTATGGGGGTTTTTCAAGAACTTTCAAAACATGATGCAATCAAGGGAAAGAATACCTAGGGCAATTGTTGAGAAATACAAAGCTACCATTTGTTTCATGGTCACTAAGGACCAATGTTTAATGGAGGTTGTTGAGCCCAGAACAGTTTGGATCATGCCCATGGGGTATGAAGTGGATGGTCAAGTACTGGACAACTATGCCCAACATATGCTAAGAAAACCTAAAGACACAAAGGAAGAAAGGTTTGGTTCATATAAAGAACTATCTGTAAAACTGTATGTTGAGCTTAGAAAGCTAGAATTCACCAGGAAGGTGAGAAGAGAAGTAGAAGAAATTGCTGCAAGGTATGGTATTGCCAAAGAACAACTAAATGAAGTCAGGGAAAAGTAGAGAAAGCAGAAGAAGCAAAACAAAAGAGTGAACTAGTACAGGTTCTGGAAGAATCTCAGATGAAACAGGATAAACCAGAAAAGGTTCAAAAGACCACTAGGAGCTTTGCTACCTCCTCTGGTGCCACATCATCAATAAACCTAGAGAAAACATCAAAAGAATCCTTCGTCAAAGATATGAAGAGGAAAAAGATGAAGGGAAGAAGATTATATGTTAGTGTTGGTGAAAAGGATGAAGAAGAAACATAGTTAGATGAAGAGGTTAAGAAGATGAAAGATGAGGCTGTCAAAGCCTCCGGAAGCATTAAAGAAAAGCCCTCCGAAAAGGATAAATCTAGTAAAAGACAGAGAAATGAAAAGCCTCTAACACTTGTAGATGTAATAAAAGCTATCACAGTTGATGGAAATTTGAAGCCCATGATTGAACTCTATGATGGATATAGCGATGTTGATAAAAGAAGCTTGGAAGAAGCCACTGTGAAATACCTAAACATCTTCAACAAGGCTCTTATTGAGATCATCTCTGATCTCCCTGATAGCCTAGCAAATATTCTGAGCATTAGAAAGGAGATTGCTAGAGCTAAGGATATTGAGCTAAGAAAATATGTGATAACTAGATTATGTCCGTAAATTACTCCAAAAGAAGAAGACCTGATCTCCAAGGAGACCAAGGACCAATTCAGAACAGAAATGAGGATGAATTATTAATGATGGGTGAGATTGATAAGGCGGTGAAAGAAATAGAGGAAATTATTTTGGAATCTCTAAAGCAACAAAATTTTCCCACCACATGTGTCAATGAAGAGAATGATGTTGCTGATAAATTATCTATTCCTAAAGTGAACTTGGGCCAAGAAACAGATAAAGATGACAAAGTGTCTGAGGAGAAAGAAGTACCTGCTGATGACTCTCAAATAGGACACTCATTGGCACAACAAACTGAGGATGATACTGACAAGGAAAAGATTGAGGAAGAATTGGTCATGGAAAATCCTCCACCAGAACAAGAAGAGGATATTAATAAGGATATGGATTTAGATTGTTCAGAACAAAGCCAAAAGGAAGGAGTTTCTACTGTACCAAGAGACACTGCTGTACCAGTGAAGGAATTGTTAGAGAAAGAAAAACAAATTTTGGATTAGCCTGAATTGCTACATGGTCCAATAGACTTGGATGCAATGTCCCCTGTGCAAAAACTAAAATTGGTGTCAATTGTACATGCAAGAGCAAGAGAAGAAATGTTAAAATCTCATATAGAGGACAATGAACTTATTAATGAAGCATCCAACATTTTGGAGAAGCTGATGCCTACCTACCAGAAGGATTCATCCATGTCTTTAGCAAACCATTTGAAGGGCCTAATAAACTCTATATGTTAACAATTTGAATCCATTGAAAAGTCTATAGAAATAAAGGTAAGGCAAGAATTTGATGAGAAAAGGTTGGAAGAATTGAAGATAATGATAGCCAATGATAAAATTCAGCTAGATAACAAAATAGTAAACATTCAAGAAGCTGGTGATTTGTACAAATTTTGTTTATCCTGGCCAAAAGTTACTCAAAAAATTGAAGATAAGATCAAAGATCTGGAATAGAAACTGATGGATATTTCCATGAAATTTGATTCGGTAGTAGAGTCAATAAGAAATAAAGAAACTGAAGTCATTAGCATTCACAATAACTTAGCTGACTTGATAAATTAGATGTATCAGATAAAAAGTAGAATGAGACAGTTAAGAAGACTAATCTGCCCTAACTAAGACTCAATGACAAATCTTGCTACAAAGGCTAAGTTAGTTGTACAAACAGATACAACTTCTGATCTCAGAAAGGCAAAAGCCTTAGTCTTTCTCTTCAGTGGACACATTTAGATTTTGGATAATGCCAAGAAAGGTTGGGATATTGAGTGGGCACAGATTAAGAACATATTCAATGACATTCTCAAATACATGTAATATAAAGATGAAGATTGTACTTGTAAATATGCGGCAGAGTACATAAAATTCTTGAAATTTTGACAAATTTTTGGTTCCGGATCACACCGTTTTCCATTGATGTCAAAGGGGGAGAAGAAGATTAGTGAAAAGTGGATAAACATCTTAGGGGGAGTAGGAGAATGAAGTGTATATAGTAAGGGCGAGCAGTCAAGCATTTTTCACTAAGTGTTGCCATCAATGCCAAAGGGGGAAATTGTTGGCAAAAGACACTGCTCTGGTATGGACTTGTGTGTTGTCATTGATGTCAACAAAGGCAACAAGGCTCAGAGATCTCATCAGCATGACATGAAGACATAACTCTGGAAGGTCACATTAGAATTTAGGTCCTGTTGGCAGAAATGGCTAAGTATGGGCATTCACAGAGTAGAGGACAGTAAGTGGGTCAGTATGCTTTTGCAGATGATGATCTGGAAATACAGTTTAGGTATGACGTTCTTAATTGTTTGATGGTGTTATGCTCTGGAGACTAAGTCTTGACTTCCTCCGGAAGTCATTTAGAAGGATTAGCTAAGTCCGGGTGAACAGAGGTATAGCAGTGAACAAGGCACATTGTAATGGTCCGCATTCCTCCGCGACTATTTTGTTATGCGGTTCTAAGGGTAAGTTTAGGATTGTAAGAAGAGTTCTTGATATGATTTTCTAAGTGTTTTGTGATCCGTAGCAAAAGTTGTAAGTCAACATATGAATTTGTTAAGCATGCTCTTAAGGAACGGGCCGACTGGTATGATAAATCATTGTGCGAAGAAGAGATAGTGTTTGAAGGATCTACTCAAGAGATTAAATGATTAAAGCTGACCTATATGAACATGTTTGGGAAAAGATTTGGGTTCGCATAACATATAGTGCATTGGATTGAGTCGACAAGCTACATCTTTCTATGTACACGTTTCACTTCTTGGATGCCGACCTGATTATGGATCAAATCATGATGTGGATATATAAGAGGGATGAATTTTAGTTGAGGTGGGGTGTATGCATGGTGGATTGATGCGAATAGTAGAGTAGTGATACAGATCAGTTATGATGAAGACTTGGGATTTAAAATTTAGTTGCTGCACCTTGGCATATTGACAGATGCTTATCCAGTATTCCTTTTCATTTACTATTTGATTTGTATTTGGTAGTGAGCCTTTCTTCATCAAGGCAGTGAGCCTGGCAGTGACCTCCAATAGGGTTTAACAACCCTCATCGTTTAATAGCCCTTATTGTAATCTTTCTAGGTTTAGGGTTGAGGTAGTGAGCCTTCTAGACCTAGTTGTACTTCATGACAGTAAGCAAGCATATTCTAGGCCCGTGTAGTGACCAAGCATGAACATCATTATTTGTAAAGATTGCAATATATATTTGAGAGCTAATCTTGGTGTCCATGTGTCATGCTTCTATGGTTGTTATTCATTTGCATGTTGTGCTCTTGTTTAATTAATTCTGGGAAATGGTTAAAAGAAAAAGTTTATAGAACATTGATTCACCCCCCCTTTTAGTGTTTGTGATATTCAACAATTAGTATCAGAGCAAGGTTCCTTGGAAAAAGTCTAACAACTTAAGGAAGATTTGGGGTAGTGTTATCATGGCAGCAAGAATATTTGGAAATTATGAAAGCAACAAGCAACTAGAAGCAACTCTCATGGATCTTGAAAATTCTGAAGCAGAAGTTAGGGATTTGAAAGAAAACTTGCAACAAGCTGATGAATGCATCTCAAAGCTAAAAGAGCAAGTCAATAAATTCAAAGACAAATACAAAGAAGTTAATGATCAATTGATATCAACAAATGAAGCCCTGAATGATTTGGAAGCATAAGTTATAGAAAGAACAAGAGCAAAAGATGAGCTAAATTTAATTGTGAAGAATAGATCAGAAGATTGTGCAAAACTTGAAAAAGAAATTGTAAGTCTAAAAACAAACCTGGAAAAGGCCAAAAGCTTTGAAGAAAAATTCAAGATAAGTACTGCAAAGCTTGATGAAATGATTGCTAGCCAGAAGAGTGCTGATGACAAGCAAGGTTTGGGATTTGATAAAGGAGAAAGTTTAAAATTTCATCAAATAAACAATGAGTCAAGGAAAAATAGAGGATACCAGTTCAGAAATCAAAGAAGAAGACCTAGAAGACCTCTGGTCAGACAGCCAAATGCTCAGATGTACCCATCCTTTAATGGTCACTGTTATAAATGCAATAAGTATGGTCATAGGGCTACTCAGTGTAGAAGTAGAATGAATCAAAATGTTCCATCCTTCTCTGGTAAATGTTTCAACTGCAAGAAGATTGGTCATGAAGCAAATGAGTGTAGAAGTGTGTCAAGAAATATGCCAAACTATTCTAGGAATGGTCAATTCTTCAATGGCAAGTGTTTCACATGCAATAGATTTGGACACATGGCTAATCAATGTAGATCAAGGATGAATTCATTCAGAGGAAGAAGTCAAGGAAAAGGAAACATTGTATGTTTCAATTGCAACAAATTTGGACATGTTGCAAGATTCTGCAAAAATAAGAATATGAAGAGAAATTACTATGATGAAGAAAGAAAAATAGAGCAGAGGAATGATAAGGGAAAAGAAAAGGTTGATCCAATGAAAACCAAGAATGAGATGAGTATGATCTAGAATAAAAATGATGTAAATGAGGTTAAGGATGGATCCACACCATCTAGTGTAGACACTTCCTCCGGGAAGTAAATTGAGAGCTCTGGCTTAGGGGGAGCAATGCTGAAAATCTGAAACCCCTAGCCAAAAAGTGGGTGCCAGAATCTAGTATGAAAGTGTATGATGAAATCTGATGTGACACATCTCTTAAAAGAAAAATCTGAAAGAAAAAGGGTCAATGCGGCATATTGCGAAGCAATCCTAATCGACTGTATTCTACAGTGAAGGGTTTTAATAACTTTTTGGGAATGAGCATTTATGATGACTTAGGTTAAGTCATGCGGAGGATAAAAGGAAATTTGTTAAGTCTCAAAATCACTTTGCACTCAGAGCTATTAGGAATTTAGAGAGATTGAAGCTGAATTTGAGCAATGACGACCAAGATTTGAGGCGATTGAAGTATTTCGAAGAAAGGAAACCCTAACTCAACAAAACAAGGTATTTATCTGACTATGAATTTATTGGAAAGAAATGGAAAATGCTTTAGTTGTTGATATCACTAAGCATCCATTACCCAAATTTAAGAAACATCCTCACAAAGCAACTGAAATTGATCAAATGGGTGCATTCTTGAGTATACCAAACAGAGTTTTATATGTGGAAGACGTTAGGGCATATATTCATGTAGCCCTAGATGAGCACGTCGACAGGAGATTCACAGACTTATATCAAAATCATTTAAGTAATGATTACTTCCACCTGAAAGAAGAATACAAAATCCTGAAAGAAAATAAATTCATCCAATATGCTGCATTTGTGAAGGATGAATGGGTTCGATACGTGCTAAGCAGGATTCATCACGAGTTCATGTGGTTAGGGAAGGGGCAACCCTTTAAGATAACAAAGGATGCAATTCAGGCAGTCACTAGACTAAACTCCACCAGAGGTGTGCCATTATTGGTCAAGAATCAAATGGTTATAGATGCCACTGAAGCTTAATTCGACAAAAGGGTAATGACAACAAATGATATTATTGATCCTACGGTAAAGTTTGCCTCAATGGTCATAGGGTAGAAGATTTACTTCACAAGCAGAAAAAAATTATGTCTCTGGTATGGCCATTTACATAGCATACCAAATGATTAAGGAGAATGTGGATTATGACTTGTGTGAGCTGAGAATTTAATTAATGGACAACCTGAAAAAGATCAAGGAAAGCAAGAACTATCCTTTCAAATTTGGTACGCTTATTGTCTGTTTATTATTCTATTTTCTGAATGAGTTCCCTAACCATAAGGGCTTGATTTGGTTAAGTAATCAATTAGTAGTTGTTCAAATAAGAAAATGTCTTAGCAATCTAGGTAGTCACAATGAGAAA
This sequence comes from Cunninghamia lanceolata, assembly GCA_027924645.1. Taxonomy (NCBI): domain Eukaryota; kingdom Viridiplantae; phylum Streptophyta; class Pinopsida; order Cupressales; family Cupressaceae; genus Cunninghamia; species Cunninghamia lanceolata. Next base: position 398,766 of record BSBN01001410.1, on the reverse strand, counting down.
AAAGTAGCTCTATGGGGGTTTTTCAAGAACTTTCAAAACATGATGCAGTCAAGGGAAAGAATACCTGGGGCAATTGTTGAGAAATACAAAGATACCATTTGTTTCATAGTCACCAAGGACCAATGTTTAATGGAGGCTGTTGAGCCCAGAATAGTTTGGATCATGCCCATGGGGTATGAAGTGGATGGTCAAGTACTGGACAACTATGCCCAACATATGTTAAGAAAACCTAAGGACACAAAGGAAGAAAGGTTTGGCACATATACATAACTATCTATAAAACTGTATGTTGAACTCCAAAATCCAGAATTCACCAGGAAGGTGAGAAGAGAAGTAGAAGAAATTGTTGCAAGGTGTGGTATTACCAAAGAACAACTAAAAGAAATCAGGGAAAAAACATAGAAAGTAGAAGAAGCAAAACAAAAGAGTGAACCAGTACAGGTTCCAGAAGAATCTCAGATGAAATAGGACAAACCAGAAAAGGTTCAAAGGACCACTAGGAGCTCTGCTACCTCGTCTGGTGGCAAATCATCAATAAACCTAGAGAAAACATCAAAAGAATCCTCTTTCAAAGACATGAAGAGGGAAAAGATGAAGGGAAGAAGATTATATGTTAGTGTTGGTGAAAATGATGAAGAAGAAACTGATTCAGATGAAGAGGTTAAGAAGATGAAAGATGAGGCTGTCAAAGCCTCTAGAAGAATTAAAGAAAAGCCCTCCGAAAAGGATAAATCTAGTAAAAGACAGAGAAAAGAAAAGCCTCTAATACTTGCAAATGTAATAAAAGCTATCACAGTTGATGGAAATCTAAATCCCATGATTGAACTCTATGATGGATATAGTAATGTTGATAAAAGAAGCTTGGAAGAAGCCATTGTGAAATATCTAAACATCTTCAACAGGGCTCTTATTGAGATCATCTCTGATCTCTATGAAAGCCTAGCAAATATTTTGAGCATCAGAAAGGAGACTGCTAGAGCTAAGGATTTTGAGCTAAGAAAACATGTGATGACTAGATTATGTCTAGAAATTACTGCAAAAGAAGAAGACCTGATCTCTAAGGAGACCAAGGACGAGTTCAGAACAAAATTGAGGATGAATTTATTAATGATGGGTGAGATTGATAAGGTGGTGAACGAAATAGAGGAAATTATTTTGGAAGCTCTAAAGCAACACAATCTTCCCACCACATGTGTCAATGAAGAGAATGATGTTGCTAATAATTTATCTATTCCCGAAGTAAACTTGGGCCAGGAAACATATAAAGATGACAGAGTGTCTGAGGAGAAAGAAGTACCTGCTGATGACTTTCAAATATGCACAACAATTGAGGATGATACCGACAAGGAAAAGATTGAGGAAGAATTGGTCATGGAAAATCCTCCACTAGAACAAGAAGAGGATATTAATAAGGATATGGATTTAGATTGTCTAGAACAAATCTAAAAAGGAGTTTCTATTGTGCCAAGAGACACTGTTGTATCAGTACTGAAGGAATTGTTAGAGAAAGAAAAACAAATTTTGGATGAGCCTGAATTGCTACATGGTCCAATAGACTTGGATGCAATGTCCCCTATGCAAAAACTAAAATTGGCATCGATTGTATAGGCAAGAGTGAGAGAAGAAATGTTAAAATCTCATATAGAGGACAGTGAACTTATTGATGAAGCATCCGACATTTTGGAGAAGCTGATGCCTACCTACCAGAAGGAGTCATCCATGTCTTTAGCAAACCATCTGAAGGGCCTAATAAACTCTATAAGTAAATAGTTTGAATGCATTGAAAAGTCTGCAGAAATAAAGGTAAGGAAAGAATTTGATGACAAAAGGTTGGAAGAATTGAAGATAATGATAGCCAATGATAAAATTTAGCTAGATAACAAAATAGCAAACATTCAAGAAGCTGGTGATTTGTACAAATTTTGTTTACTCTGGCCAAAAGTTACTCAGAAGATCAAAGATAAGATCAAAGATCTGGAACAGAAACTAATGGATATTTCCATAAAATTTGATCCGGCAGTAGAGTCAGTAAGAAATAAAGAAGTTGAAGTCATTAGCATTCACAATAACTTGAGTGACTTAATAAATTAGAAGTATCAAATAAAAAGCAAAATAGGACAGTTAGGAAGACTAATATGCCCTAACCTGGACTCAATGACAAATCTTGCTATAGAGGCTAAGTTAGCTGTACAAACAGATACAACTTCTTATCTCAAAAAGGCAGAAGCCTTAGTCTTTCCCTTCAGTGGACACATTCAGATTTTGGATAATGCCAAGAACAGCTGGGATATTGAGTGGGCATAGATTAAGAACATATTCAATGACATTCTCAAATACATGTAATATAAAGATGAAGATTGTACTTGTAAATATGCAACGGAGTACATAAAATTCTTAAAATTTTGACAAATTTTTGGTTCCGAATCACACCCTTTGCCATTGATGTCAACGGGGGAGAAGAAGATTAGTGAAAAATGGATAAACATCTCCGGCGTGGGGGGGGGTAAATGCAAGAAGTTGTGTTCACTTAAGGTGGAAGTTTCGGAGTGAGAAAAAAATCTGAAATCGGGTAACTAAAAATGGGATCCCACGGAATCCTGAGCCTAAAATAAAAAACATGATCCCGTTCTTAGCGGGGTCCCGAATCTAGAACCCAAAAATGGGATCACGTTTTATGAAACGGGATCTCATTTTTAAAAAGTATTAAATTTAAAAAAAAAGGCTGTGACCCCATTTTTCCCAGTGACAGGCGACAGGTGATAACGGGATCCCAAGTTGAAGAAGGACGATTTTCACCATCAAAAACTTCTAGTAAGTGGATTTTTCCACTTCTACAATTTGGCAATGAATGTTTTGAAGTTTCCTTTTTTTTTGGTGTAAAATACAATCAAAATTGAAATTGTAGACTGTTATTTAGGGTTTCTATTTATGAATTCAATAGCTATATTTTGACATTTTAGTTGTAAAATACAATTAAAATTTTGAAAGACTATATCATATAAAAGGATAGAATTTGAACAAACTGTCAAAATTTTGTTTAAATTTGAGAATTGAATAGCTGTATTTAGACATTTTAGTTGTAAAATACAATTGAAATTTTGAAACGACTAATCATATGAAAGGAGCGATTTTGAACAAACTGTCAAAATTTATATAGCATTGGGATGATATATATATTTGGTTTTTATAAAATTTACTTATATCAATGTATGTCATTGTATTTTAAAGGCATTATTGAATAGGTAACTGTCATGTAAAAAATTACAACAAACCATAATAAAACCTTTATCACTTCCTTCATAATCAAACCTTTAGAGACAACCAACTAATCAAGAATTGAGAAGATTTTATAGTTTTTGTGATAGCCAACTAATCAAGAATGAAATCAAGCCAACAAATGTAACTTTAGAGACACTTGTAGTTGTCCTCACTAGCTAGGTTATGCCCCTGGGATGAACATCGTGATGTTAATTGTGATACGAGCCTAACCTCATTGGTAATGCTTCCCCTAATCTTAATGACTTTGATGTAGGCCCCACTCATGATCCTTACGAAGATCTTGCCACCACTAACCTCTTTCATGATAGTGACCTATATCCTCACCATCTCCTTAGACCTATAATACCTTGAGCTTATCGATTGGGACCAACACGACCCTTTATGGTTTGATGTTTTCCAAAGTGATGAAGCCATCATGAAACTTATGAAGTGTCAAGACCACATCCCCATGGTAATCATAAGAAAAACTTTTCCACCATACTTAACACCTATGCTTATTTTGAAGAGAAAGAAGAACCCTTTAGTCCTAAGGCATCCTAGTAGGCAGAATAGAAACAAGATATAAGAAGAAACTTGTGATCGATTAAAATGATACAATAAAAATGGACACTTCCTAAGAGCTCCTCAATGACAAACTTCACCTTCCATTAGATACCACTCAGATGCAAAATGACTCCCCTCTCCTTGTTGAGAATGCTATAGATATCAACCTGTGAATAGAAGATGACCCTAAACTCTCTAAGATAGCAACTCCACTGGACCTTGACATCAAAGAAGGCATAACCATCACCCTTAAAGATTACGCTAATTTCTTCATGTGGTCTTATGGTGATATGCCTTGAGATTCCATCTTTAGTCATGCATCATCTTGTGGTTCACCTCAATGCCAAACCTATTCAATAAAAGCTACGCAAAATGCACCCCCAAGTAGCCCTCTTGGTGAAAGAAGAATTGTATAAACTCTTGGATGTGGGGTTCATTCAGACTATTACTTATCCTAAATGGGTCTCTAATGTGGTCTTAGTTAGCAAGAAAACTAAGGGAATTCATGTTTGCACTAACTTTTGAGACATCAAAAAAGGATACGCTAAAGATAACTTTTCTCTACCAAACATTGATATGATCATGGATCTCATAGCCATATATATAAAATGTTATCATTAATCTGGATATAATATCCCTTGAAACATTTGAGTTAGACATGGAGACACCTAGATTATGGAGAGGTCTATGTAAGAAAACACCTCCTGTAGACTCAACACAAACTTATCCCTCAACCCTCTAAATTGTGACTTACATCATTTGATTACCCTGGAACACACTATAGACAACTCTATACAAATTTGGCAAAAGATATTTTCTCCTAACAGAAAATTGTATATGTAGAAGTAGACTACTACATAGAGTTTTAAATTGTTCTTAAGGTTTGGGACAATCATAGTGTTAAGATAGTGCAAATTTTAAGACTATTTAGACTAATTAAATGGGCTTAGTCTCAAGCTAAATAACACACATAAGAGTTGGGACTAACAACTAAATAGAAAACAATAATTTTGCAAATACGTACGAATAGGAAACAAAATCAAGCTAGAACCATCAACTAATATCTTTTTCTAGCTAGATTGAATCCCTACAATCACAAGTTAATCAAAGCATCAAATTCTTCATTAAATTTAAATCACAAATCATCATAATATATTCATCTTCATACTCAGATTAGTCCTAGGCAACTAGTAGTCAATCCTAGATCTCCATTATCAAATTTGGTTGCCATAGGCAACTTCACCAAATTTAGGTTTTCAGATCATGTGGCATGCATAAGATATCCACCTCAAGGTAGTTTTCCAAGTCTAGTTATAGTCTCAAGCAGATGTTCATTATGATTCTACCTAGGTGGTATGATAGTGGACATTGGTTTCTATGACATCATTCAATAGCATAGATGCATCTGTTCTAATTCATTTCTTTTGTCCAAAATGGTTGTGACAATAAAAAAGAAGCTTATTGAACTCATAATCAATAGGAAACCCCCGGTCATAATAGGAGGTCTTGAATTGGTACCAATGATTGTGAGGTCCTTATAGAATATGATGAACCTTTTGAACAAGAGAACCTTGTAGACCATAATGCATATCTTGATAAACTTGAACATTATCATCATGTGAATGCTTTTAGCCATCATACAACCTCCTATCACCCTTCATCCTCTTATAGGGATATGCCACACAACCTCTCCAAGTTGACCATGCCAAACCCAAAGTCACAATCCTAAGAGGTCCCCAATTTCCTCCCAATGATCATGAGAACCTTGTAGATCATGATGCATATTTTGAACAGCAAGATGAAATACAAAGACTTCAACATATGTGGAAATCCATCCCAACACAAGAGAAAAAGATCCTAACCCAATAACAATTTCGAGCACAACAACAAGCCCTCATTCAACAACTCCTAGCCACCCACCAATCCCAAACCCAACAAACACAACCACAACATCAACAAATTCCACCTCAATCCTATGTGTCACCTCCATCATCATAACAACCTAGTCCATGCACATATCACATGTCAATTCTACATCAACCTATCCCACTTATTTCAATATCAACCAATATCCATATCAATCCATACCCAAAGATCATCCAACTACTTATTCCAACATTTTAGCTCATCATCAAATCCATTTACAAGACTATCAAGTTCCTTCACAACAAGAATGTTCAAGTCCAAGTTACCCTTTTCACCAAGATCAAGTGTCCTTAAGTCCTTATGTTACCTTTGACAAGGGGAACACCACTCTAGATTATGTATCTTATGGGTATCCTTCATCATCATCCAATCGAATGCCTATCCAAGAGCCTACTAGTCCTATCCCAACACCACCATGTAATCCCAATCCTATTTCATTAGTCCATCCACCTAATCTATCAGTCCCTTCATTACCCTCACCACCATCTAATCCTCCAACTTCACATCCTAAATTTAAATCACCTCTCTTAAATGACCTCTATAGATGTACTATGAACTATATTACAAAGACAAACCTCTATGCCATCCCTCTCTATTAGGTTTGATCACTCCCAATCCTAATCCATTTCCTCCTATTATCCATCCACCTAATCCTAGACATTCACCCTTCATTGATATATATTGATAGTAAAATAGAGTTTTAAATTGTTCTTGAGGTTTGGGACAATCATCTAGTGTTAAGATCTAGTGCAAATTAAGACTATTTAGACTTTAAATTAAATGGGCTTAGTTTGAAGCTAAATAACACACATAAGAGTCAAGTGACTAACAACTAAATAGAAAACAACAATTGCAAATAGGAAATAGGAAACAAAATCAAGCTAGTTCACCATCAACTAATATCTTTTTTCTAGCTAGATCATCCCTACAATCACAAGTTAAACAAAGCATCCTAACCTTCTTACCTCATCATCTATCTTAAAAGTGGAAGATTTAATCATTACCACATGGTTATATGTCTCTTTGATTATCTAGATAATGCAATTGAATCTCTAGAGGAGTCTTACATCTTAACAACAATTTCATTGTCCCTTTGTAGTTCATTGTCCCTCATGACAAGTCTGTTATTGGTTTAAGGCTATCTTAAAGGTCCATATAACAATCTAGGAATTTAATAACAATTAATGTTCAGTCCTTAATGGTCATGACAACATTATACAAGATACTAAAGTTCACATTCAATGATTTCCTCTTTCCTATCAAATGGTAAGGATTCACTCAAATTTTCACATACTCTTGAAAACATATTCAATTTATGAATTCATGATTGATCCATTGCTCAAACCAATGCAAGCATGACTATTGTTTGTTGACCAAGCTTATTAGTCATATTTAGTTAGAGAAATTCATCCAAAACCATTACAAACTATTTGTAGCTTTGCCATAGGAAATGTTGGATCTCCTAAAATGAGTACTTAACATCAAATCAATAGCCAACTCCATAGAAAAATTAACAAAATTGAAACCTTGGACCTAACATATGATAACAAACCTTGAGAACAAATTCATTATGGTAGTCCTAATAGCCCTAGTATTAAATTGATCTGTATAGTATTAAATTGATCTTTCTTGTCTCCCTCACTATAAGAATCAAAATTTAGCTCTCAAATGAAAATCCCTTGATTTCAATTTGAAAATTACATCTAGTTCACTATATAATAGCTCTCTTACATTTTGAAATTTGTACATGCATGTATGTATCTGTATGTTTAATTTAAATTTATTTCAAGTGTAATTTCTTGAAACATACATATAATTTATAATTTTTGAACATGTACATTATATGTTTATTTATAATTTATATAAATATATATTCTTGATTTAATTTTAAATTTGTACTCAAGTTTGTATGTTTATATGTGCAGGTTCATATCTGTTTTTATATATATCATGAATTTGGATGATATTCACTTTGATGTTGAGGACTTCCTCAATGCACAAGATGATCCAACCCCACCCCCACCCCCACCCCTAGCGCCAGATGCCCCAGCTCTAGATGCCCCACCTCCACCCCCACCTCCACCCCCACCTCCACCCCCACCTGGAATTGACCAGGCTCGCTTGCGATCCATAATTAATGAAAATGTGGATTCCATACAAGAAAAATTGAATTCCATTCGCAATGAGCAATTCATGCCACCTCACGTGGTACGTTTTGCAGCTTTGATGCAAAACATTGTAGATTCTGTGAGGTCTATTAACTCAGACTTTGATGGATTCTAGAAATGGAGAGAGGAGAGGTGCCAATTTTATGCTGATGGCCTCTCCTATAAGACTATTATGGATCTTAAAATCATAAAAGCTCATTTAGCGCAATATGTTAGACATCCCATTACAACTGAACCTATTCCTGCAAATAAGAAAAGAATATCAATCAGGTGGTGTATGCATGAAGGAATGTCTACCAATTTTTGGGACAGATGGTGGATGGTGTTTGATTATCCACCTCATGCTAATTGTGAGGTTCCTTTATATTTTTTGAGAAAATTATATGCAGAGTTTGTTCTGAATAAAAAACCCAACTACTTTGATTTTAGATCATTCTAGGGTATTGGTGGTGGCATGCCACAACAGAGGTTGGGGGCACGGGTTGATCCCCAATGACCCGTGCCTGTCCAACCTCTTATTGACCCTCCTGTTGCTGCCATTCCTTCACCCTTCCAGCATCGTGCAATGGTATCCACACTAGGCACATTGAGTGCACTCTCAGGTAGCCTACATGAGCAGACTTCTATGATGGTAGCTCAAATTAGAGACCATGGAGGAGTTGATGATGGAAGTGGTCCTAGTACCACTCCACATGTGTCGATGTCTCATACATGTACAAGTTGCAATCAGTTGTGTTATGGACCTTTTCAGGCAACTGCACCCACTTCAGCTACACATGCATCATCTGATAATGTGGGTGAATTGTTTGTTGATTATCTATTTGCTGAGGATCATCCCACTGATCATTCGACATAGGTATATATAGGTTATGTACACATGTTGAATTTATAACAATTTTTTAAGCACATGTTTTTAATCAACATATAGATCAATTAAATTGTAATTTATTTAAACAATCGAATTGTTTGGTGTAGATGATGGCAACAGGGACCATTGATCAAATTAATTTTTCATCGACACCTGTTCATCTCGGGCACCCATTTGGGGTACATTTTGAATGATTTATATTTTAAATATTAATTTTATTTACTTGATTTTAATTTGTAATTCAGTCTTGAATGTGTGTACACATTAAATATTTATGAACTGGTTCAGGGTTCTTCCACATTGAATCCTCCATCTCAGGGTGTCTTGAGCGCTCCTCCATCATTAGGCATCTCACAGAACACTTTTACAGTATGTATATTGTTTTAAAAAACTATATATACTTAGATTTTTCTATTTTGATATCATTGTATCTGAAAACGTGCATGTACTATTTAATATATATTAAAAATATGTCTATACAGGTTGACACAACAATGAGGATGGGCATTGTAGCACACTTGGATAATCCAAGTTTATATTAGGAGTCGACTGCATTTCAGGTTGTTCAAAAATGTATAACATGTACACAAGTCAATTATATATATGTTTTAAAACCTAATTTGTACACACATGTGCTAACTTATAAATGACCTTGTAGGAGCTTGTTAGTGACATGTTTCATCAACACACAACACATGCAGAGCAGGAGGACAGAGGAGATGGGTAGCCTGATACGGTATAATTTAAAATTTAGATTATATTTAAAGTCAATTAAAATGTACATTGTGAACTTAAAGTAAATTTCATGATAGATATATATGTTGACATGTGTTCAATTTTTTTTTCTTTTATAGCTTGAGACATGTCATGTAGCTAAGCCTATAGAGACAGGTCCTGGAATAGAGGATGCACAACAAGTTCCTCTTACGGTATAATAATTTAAATATGATAAATTATAAATTAAATTGAATTAAATCATTTTTAAAATCGTAGATTACATCTAATTTCAACTTGAACTTTCTCTTGTATTAAATAGATTGATTCAGAGCATGTAGAGACAGGTCCAGGTGCACCAGAGCATGCCTCTCAGCCTCACATGGTAATTTAATTTTATGATAAATTATTAATTTAAAAATTGTCATTAAATCATTTTTAATCATCTTACATCTGATTTCATCTAAATCTTTCTCTTCTGCAGAGTGATTCAAGTCATCTGAGTAGTTTGCATGGTGTGAAGAGGACTCTTGATTATAGAGATAGTATGTGATAGGTTATTGAACATGGGCTACATAATTTGACTATTTTATGGACTATGTTATATACTGTTTGTCATGGACTTTATATATATATTGTTGAACATGCACTTTATATATTTTTTAAACATGGATCTGGAGTTTATACAACCTGACCTTCCTCTATTTGTTTTTGTGTGGGTTATTTGGATAAACAATTGAATGCAAAAATAAGAAACCTTATTGATCATCATCTATGGCATCTTCTTGCTTAATATGACATACTTCTGTAACATTAGTCCATCTTCCATTGAAACAATCCTTTCTTGATCTCAAAGAATTTGAGCAAAGTAGGCATTGTTTTCTTCTTGTGGATATTGTTGTTTTATTTATAGTTTATAATTATGGATTTTGTAAGGTTATATATTTGTAATCTTCCCCTTGTGACTTTATATAAAGGAAGCTGTAAATGAATAATTTATGTACATTTTAAGCAATGGTGAAATTAGCATGTTATTTTCAAAACTATTGTTTTCAAATTTTAAAAATTGAATCTTATTGTTGGGTTAATTTGTGTTCCAATGGACTATAGCATAGGTTTATAATCATTCCTAGCCAAAAGATATGGTCTCTAAGTTTTAGTTTTAGTAGTATCCTTGCAAAAAATCCTTTCATTAGGTGGTAGGACCAATTGTGGGTTCCTCTGCATTAATAGTGGTTCTTTAACAATGCAGAGAGGTTGTAAAGGTAAAAATTAGATATGGAGGGTTAGTATGTAATGGTAGAAAACATATACAAAAGTGTCATCTTTCTTTATAGTTTAGGAGAAATTGTAGAATTATAGTGGTATCTTGGATTTTGTGTTAGATTCATGGGTTTTGTGGTGGCATCTACTCCCCTATGGTAGGATCCTCATGTTGACTTTTCTAGAACCCTTTGGGGGTTTGGTAGTTTCCTCTGTACTCTTTTGTTTGGTTGAAAAGTATTTCATTTTAACAAAATTATGAGTAGTTCTTTCCAAAACTTGTATATGCAAAAAAAAAACACTTGAAAAAACATGTTTTGAAGGTCTTATTTGATTTGAATCCTAGGAGGATTAGAGGATGTCCAAACTTGCAATTTAGTGTGTTACATTATAGAATTTGTAGAATATCCATAAAAAACTCTAGATTAGTATGCAAATTTACACATTCAAGATGAGCATAAGACTTTTGTAATATAATTGTATTGGATGAAAGAAGAATTGTATAGTGTTATACATGCGACAATTTAATGGTATGAACTTCTCTATCTATACATTATATAGCACATGTATTTATACAAGTGATTGTCTAGCTAGGCCTTCAAGAATATGCTAACATATGTTATGTATATACGTGTGATTCACAAGTAGACATGAGTGCAAGAGGTTTCAAACCTTGAAGGCCAAAGTAATGGTGCTTAGAGTGGGTTAAAGACTAGATATATCAATGATTCGTGAAAACCTAAATAAAGATATAACTATAAAGTACAATAGAATAGAGCATATAAACCCTAACAAGATATCCAAATATGATAAACTAATTAGAAATTATTGATCTAAAAAACCCTAATGAAGGAGAAACCCTAAGGGGGAACCTTAAGTCATGTAAGCAATGTTGGGTTCACTAATAAATGTAAATAAATAAATGATTTACATAAATTATCTAGGCTAATTAATCTAATGCAAATAATTAAGCATTATTAAACCAGATAAAATCTAGAGTCAGGTTGATAAATTGATAGTAATAATATGATAATTAAATGAGGAATTAATTACTTAGTTCTAATATCAACAATAGAAAAATAATGTTGATGATGTGCAAAATTGATTCACCACTTGTTGATGCATATTTTGACACAATAATATATGAAAGTAGTTGTTCCCTACTTGAAAGGGAACTTCTTCCCCCAAGGTTCTTTATCAGAAAATTTGGTTTGTGTGAATAACATAGTGGTAGATGTCGATTGTCCTGTTGTGATGTTCACAACACGTCCCATTTTACTCCTTAGCAAAATGAGGACCCCTGCTGTGGCTTTGCTTTTTTTGCTTTATTTGCTATTTTTTTGTTTTTTTTGTTTTTGTTTCTGTTGGTCTATTTTGGTGGTAAAGGGAAAAGAGGGTTAAATTTTCAAACCTTGATAAAAGTAGAGAAAAAATGCATTTTCAGTATCAGGGCAGAGTATGGGTGAACTCCTTGTGAAAAATGAGCTAGGGTTGCTTTTTGAACCATCTTAAAATTTGCCATATTTTGCAAGTTATGATCATTTTGGTAAAATGTACAAGGGAAGGGTTTGTTGTTTGTATGTACAAGCCTGCTTGTATATCGGGTTGCATATACAAGGACCTTTGTATGCAAGTTCGCTTGTATACCAAGGCCTTTGTATATCATTGTTCATATACAAGGTCATTTGTATATGTAAAGGGTCTGTTTTATACTTAGCCGCTTTTTGCATTTCGGGTTGGACATACATTGTCGTTTGCATGTTGGGTCATTGAATATGTTACATACATTGCCCTTTGTACATCGCTTTCATATGCAAGGTTGATTGTATGTCCTTTTCCTTGTATGCATTTTAAATAAAGGTTCTATGTATACATACAAGGTGGACCCGAAGTAGTTTAGTGTTGAAGTGGATAAATGTTTAAAATCCGTCACATTTATCTCATGTTTGTATGTTTGACAGGTCAGAATATGCAAGACAAATATACAAGCGCTACATGTAGGACGCGGACCTGAAATGTTATGAAGCGGAGTTAAATTGTTGTATGTTTCAGGCTTGTATATTAGTACATACATTTTAAACATGCAACGTCCATATACAAGCTGCAGACGTGAGAGAAAGTTAAAGAGAGTTAATTCGTTGCATGTTTGCACTTTGTATGTATCTTACATACAAAGCTGATATGCATCGCAAATGTACATGCAATGCGGAACCGAAAGTTTATGAAATATGGTTAAGTCGTTGTATGTGTCCAGGTTGTATATTTTTTACATACATTGCAAGATGCATTGCTTTACAAACAATCGCCAGAATTGAAAGTATTATGGAATGAAGTTAAATACAAGCATATCCCGTGCTTTGTGTATGTGATATGAGGCATACATTGCACCTTATGCATACAAGCCGGATTCAAAATGAAAGTCCAAAATAGAAAATTCATTGTATATTTTAATGCTTGTATGTATCCGACATACAAGCGCCGAATGCGAAAAGTTATTAAAAGAGAAGTAATGCTTGTATATCCGCACCTTGTATGTTGCAATACATACAAGCCAAAGGATGCAATACGCGGATTTGAATAAGGGTTCAAAACAGAAGAATCTTTGCATATTTTGATGTTTGTATGTTTGCAATTGAGCATGCGATATACAAGGAAAAGGGCGGGAAGGCGAAGTGATAAGAATTTGAAGTTATTTCAGATCCCGATTGCATATTTTTGGTCAACGATGGTTGACTCGACTGGTTTTAACGCTGTATATGCATTTGAATGCACGATTTTCGTAGATTTTGGGACCGATTTCTGCATTTACACAGTCACGCTGTGATTTAACAAGTGTTTTAATGCTGTTTATTAGGTGAAATGATACTTATTGCTTGTCTATTTTTGCAGGCTTGCAGTTGAAGGAGCTGAAACTTGATGGCGATGACATCATGGAAAGGAGATCCGATCTTAGGAGCAGAGGAAGATAAGGATAAGGGCGAGGAAGTCAAAGGTGTTCATTGATGAAGACAAAATGCAGATGGAGACATTATTGCAGCAGACCATAGAAGTTATTCTTAAGCTGCTAGGGTTTCCAAAAGGGCATTTTCGCCTAGATTTGATGTATGCTCAGAGATATTTTTGGGAGACTTGTTTTCCAACATTTATTGCTGTAACTAGAGGTTTGAACCATTGTTTAACTAGGGTTTTGGAGCTGTATTGGGGATGGTCATAGTTGTTAGAGTAATAGGTTAATTACTTAATTAATTTAATCATATTGATTAATTAATTAAGTCACCTTTACTTTATTTTTTTACTAAGCTAAACTTAGGCACTTTATTATTTAATAATTCTTTTATTAAATCCTAGGGTTCACTTTAGGGTTTTGATCTCCTTTCTTAAGGATTGATCTCTTTGTAATTATTCATTCTGGTTAATGCATATTTTGCTTCAAGGTTGTAGAGCACCATTTTTGTGTCTCTTGATCTCCTTTATGTGATAGGTTATTTACTTGCAGGTGTTCATTGGGATCTGTGAGGTTGGTTTACCAACTTTAACATGGTATCAGAGCTCCAGATCTGCAGCTTCCTGTTCATTTTTTGAGGGATCTTGCCTTAAAGTGACATTTTAGTGCATCTTGAGTCAATTTGGACCTCACCATTGCGTCCAGAAGGTTTGAAATAGTCAAGATTGACCTTTGTTTCATCAATTTTGGTTATACGGTGCCCGATCTATGAAGGTTTGAAGTTTAAGAAGGTTTCCAGATCCAGAGGGTACCTGCAATTTTTGGAGCATTTTCAGCCCAAACGGACCTTACCATTGCGTTCAGAGCACCCCAAAACCCTAAAATTGACTGTCAAATCATCAAAATCAGTCACAGTGACTCCGGGAGGTAAATTTTTTTCATTTCTGGGTCGTACGACCTGGTACGGCACGCAATCCAAGAAAAAAATTAAAAAAAAACAGTATGCACAGGCGCTGCAGTCAGTTAACCGCTAGCGGTTAACCGCTAACGGTTAATGCTAGCAGTTAATGCTAGCGGCTAGCTAACCGCCAGGGTTCCCCCAAAGCCCCTTAGGAGCAGTTTTGGTATTTTGGCCATAACTTTTGCATACGAACTCGGATTTTCGAAAACAAAATATCGCCGGAAAGCTGGTTCCGAGCCTGATCCAGTGATACAGGTATTTTTTTCCTAGTTTTTCTATTTTTGTGCATTTATTTCCAGTCAAAGTCAAACCTTATTTTCGCGCTTCCAGGGGCATAACTCTTGCATACGGACTCCGTTTTTTGCAAACAAATAGGCGTTGGAAAGGTCTTACAGTGCTCTTTCCAGATCTGTAGATTATTTCATCATAAAATTCACCAGGTACACAAAAAATAGTCTGAAGTGTTTTTTACTTTTTCACGCTTTCCAGCTTTCAAATTTGTACTGGGGTTTGGTTTCTTGTGTTGTGGGGGGTGTTTTTTTTTGCTTTCTGTATATACATATCAGAAATCAGAAACGTCTATCATTAAACACATTTCAAAAACTCAAACATCATGGTGGACACCTCATCAGTTGAACGTCTTTCCCCACACAATTATCATACCTGGAAAGCACATATGACCAGACTTCTCATGTCTAAGGGGTTATGGTCCTGTTTGGATGAGATTCAGCCTCAGTTGCAACATCAGTTTGAGATTCTGCAGCATAGGAACAAAATAGATGAGGCCATGGGTTTGATATCATTGCATGTTTCAGACAGTCTTTTATTTCACCTTGAGAGTTGCACAACTCCTCGGGCAATGTGGACAAAATTCAATGATCTATTTGGCACCATCAATGAGTTCAGAGCACTTCAGATTGAGGCAGAATTGACTTCCTTGGTACCTGATTCCTTTCCATCTATTGAGGATTTCTTGATGAAATTCAAATCACTCAGATCGCTTTTACAGAGTTGTGGCAAGACCAAAACTGACACCGAGAGTATTTACTTGATTCTATCTAAGCTTCGAGACTCATTTCAGATATTCTCTTCTACATTCTATTCCACCATGGATGCTTTGGGTCCATGATTTACCATGCCTTCCTTTGAGGTTTTTTGTGATCGGTTGACTCGTGAGCAGGCCAAGCTATCACAGTTGGATGCTCTCACAGGATCCAAGAACCAAGCCTTGGTAGCTCAGACATCTAAGGGGAAGCAGAAGCAAAAACTGAAGCCCAAGTCAGATTCAACAGGCAGTGAGAGTTCCTCCAAGCCCCCTCCTAAGTCAGATTTCAAACCACACTCTAATCCTAAGCAGGGTAACTCTTCTAAGTCTGGTGAGTCTTCCTCCAAGACTAAGAAGAAATCAGGTGATCCTTGCAGTTTTTGTGGCAAGTAAGGTCATCCAGTTACCAGGTGTTGGAAGAGATTAGAGGCTTTAGAGGAGGCCATGCAACAGCATCATATCACCTCACCTCAGTCTACTTCCCCACACACAGGGAAAGGTCATGCTCTTTCTGCACGAGCCTTACCTTCAGGGTCCACATGGATTCTAGATTCTGGTGCTTCTCACCATATGACACATACTCAGGAGTTTGTTACCACACTTGCTCATTGTGGCACTACACAGATTGCAGTTGGTGATTCTACACAACTTTCAGTTATGGGTTTAGGTCCTGTTCCATTGGACGGTGGTTGTCTTCAGGATGTTCTTGTTGTTCCTGCCATTTCGACAAACCTCCTTTCTGTTTATCAGATTTGTCATTCTGGCACTGGTAAGACAGTTGAGTTCTCCCCACATGATGTGGTGATTCGAGACCTCCATGATCCTGATTTAGTTGTGGGTACTGGGAGTGTTGATCCTGCATCCCGCTTATACAGATTTGATGGCTTTGAGAGCTCAGATGGTTCTGGTTCATCACTTATAGCACATGCAGACACAGTGAGCAGGCTTTGGCATGAGCATTTTGGCCATGTCAATTACAGATATTTACAGCAGATGAGTTCACAGGCACTTGTGATTGGGCTCCCTCAGATTTCCTGTACTGATGGTGTTTGTCGAGGATGTGTACTTGGCAAACATCACCGGGATTCTTTTCCTGCGGGTAGAGCGACACGTGCTAAGGCACCCTTGGAGTTGGTACATAGTGACCTCATGTCCTTTCCAACTTCTTCATTTTTAGGGGCCAAATTTGTGCTCACATTCATTGATGACTTCTCTAGACGTACATGGGTGTACTTTCTTAAGTACAAGAGCGATGTCTTTGATACTTTCAGGATCTTCAAGGCATTCGTGGAGAAGCAATCTGGACTTTCTATCAGGAAGATACGCACAGACAATGGGGGGGAGTATGTCAATCAGGCTTTCAGGGACTTTTGTATTGAGCATGGTTTGCAGCATCAGCTTTCAGTTCCTTACACCCCTCAGCAGAATGGTGTTGCTGAGAGAAAGAATAGAACTTTACGGGAGATGGCCAATTGTATGATTCAGTCAAGTGATATGGATTCTTCATTCTGGGCTGAGGCAGTGAATTGTGCCAATTACATTCAGAATCGAATGCCTCATAAGGCATTACGACATATGACTCCTGAGGAGGCTTGGACCCATGTCAAGCCCGATGTTTCTACATTCCGAGTTTTTGGTAGTGAGGCTTGGGCATACATTCCTGATGCTCAGTGGAAAGCCATGGAGAGGAAAAGCCGACCACTCATATTTGTTGGCTACTGTGAGGATGTTAAGGCATACAGGTTGTTTGATCCTGATTCCAACGAGGTTTTGTTTCGACGAGATGTCCAGTTTGATGAGCGCTTTCCTCGGATGGATCCTCCATCACCAGCTTCTCCCTCACTTCCTACTCCTCCCACTTCATCTCTTGAGGATTCCTTATCTCTTGAGGATGATGTTGATGATGCTCCACCTTCCCCACCACCTCCCGATACTCAGCCTTTGCCCAAGTGGGCCCGCTTTACTGTTGAGGCAGTTGGATCTTTGGCAGGTGATCCTTCAGATTCCTGTCGTACTTGTGCATAGACATCAGGTGCTAGTCTTTTGAGTCATGCCATTTCAGATGATCCTCAGAAGTATTCAGAGGCAGCAGGTACTCCTGAGTGGGATAGAGCTATGGAGGAGGAGTATTCTTCTTTGATGAAGAATAATACTTGGGATCTTGTTACTCTTCCTAAGGGAAGAAAGTTGGTTCGGTGCAAGTGGGTGTACCGTACCAAGTTTGCTGCAGATGGTTCTATTGATAAGTACAAGGCACGTCTTGTTGCGAAGGGGTTTTCTCAGGTTGAGGGTATTGATTACTCTGAGACCTTTGCTCCTGTTGCCAAGATGAATTCTATTCGCTTTGTACTTTCTCTCGCAGCTTCACAGGAATGGACAGTTTTTCATATGGATGTGAAGAGTGCATTCTTGCATGGAGACCTACATGAGGAGATATATATGGAACAGCCTCAGGGATTTGTGTAGGACACTTCTTTGGTTTGCAGACTTCGGCGTTCATTATATGGTCTCAAACAAGCCCCTCGGGCTTGGTATGAGAAGATGGACTCTTTATTGCTTTCTTCTCACTTCACTCGCTGTCATTCTGATCCCACAGTGTACATTCAGCGTCAGGAGGGTGATCTTTTGATCCTTGTGCTATATGTTGATGATCTCATTCTTACAGGTAGCTCATCCTCCATGATTCAAAGTGTTCAAATAGCTTTGATGGAGCAGTTTGAGATGACAGATCTTGGTCTTCTGCACTATTTTCTTGGTCTACAGGTTATTCAGTCTTCGGATGGGATTTCCATATTTCAGCAGAAGTATGCTCTTGATATGCTCCAGAGATTTGGCATGCTTGATTGCAAGCCCGCCCCCACACCATTTCAGTCAGGTGTTGTCTTGTCTTCCACTTGCTCTACTCCTTCAGTAGATTCTACATTATATAGGCAGTTGGTTGGCAGTTTGTTGTACCTGACACATTCTAGTCTTGATCTTTCCTTTACGGTTGGCCTTGTCTCTCGGTTCTCACATGATCCACATGAGAGCCATTGGCAAGCTGCCAAACGTATTTTGAGGTACATTCAGGGCACCGCACATTATGGCATTCACTACGCATCAGGAGCCCCTCACATTGTTGGCTTCATTGACTCAGATTGGGCTGGTGATGTCAATGATCGAAAGTCTACTTCTGGCTTTGTCTTTTGCCTTGGTTCTGGTCCTATTACATGGTCTTGCAAGAAGCAATCTGCTATTGCATTATCATCTACAGAGGCTGAGTATCAAGCTACAGTGTTAGCTAGCCAGGAGGTTTTATGGCTTCGATAGTTGATGACTGAGTTTGGTTTTCCTCTTGATAGTCCCACTCTTCTTTGGTGTGACAATCAGAGTGCTATTCACATTTCACGCAACCCAGTGGAGCATCAGAGGACTAAGCACATTGAGATCCACATGCATTTCATCAGACAGTTGATTCAGGATGGTTCTCTCATCTTGGAGTACATTCCTATAGAGGAGCAGGTTGCAGACATCTTCACAAAACCTTTGGCATCACCTCGCTATCTTCAGTTGTGATCTATGCTTGGGGTGAAGGAAGTTGTCCTTGGGGGGTCTTCATGAGGCCTTCCTTCCTTCATGTTTTTTACATGATTTCATCTCTTTTTGGAGAGGAGTTTTTTCCCACTAGGTTTTCTCCTTTACTCCACTTTATAGAGATTTGGTTGTACTTGGGTACCTCATCAGGCCTAGTTGCCAGGACCCATCTGTGCTTTCATGCATTTGTCCTTAGTTTTTTAGCTTCTCCCTAAGTTCATCTTAAGGGGGGGTGTTAGAGTAATAGGTTAATTACTTAATTAATTTAATCATATTGATTAATTAATTAAGTCACCTTTACTTTATTTTTTTACTTAAGCTAAACTTAGGCACTTTATTATTTAATAATTCTTTTATTAAATCCTAGGGTTCACTTTAGGGTTTTGATCTCCTTTCTTAAGGATTGATCTCTTTGTAATTATTCATTCTGGTTAATGCACATTTTGCTTAAAGGTTGTAGAGCACCATTTTTGTGTCTCTTGATCTCCTTTATGTGATAGGTTATTTGCTTGCAGGTGTTCATTGGGATCTGTGAGGTTGGTTTACCAACTTTAACAATAGCTATATATTCCCCCCTTACACTGTAAAACTTTACACAGGGGCTACATAGGGATTTTAGGAACAAAACTAAAAGTTGTAATTTAGCATAGCATTTAGGAGTAGAAGGAGGTCGCCTGTGTCTGCAATAAGGAACATGTGGAACATCCTGCTTCCTTAGTGTATTTGTAAAGCTTGTAAGTTTTTTTGTACTTTGATCATTGAAGCTAAGAGTCATTCAGACATTGTAAATCTTATATGACTGTCTGTTTCTAATACAATTGAATCTGGAATTTTGCATCTATCTTCTAAGTGTTTTCTTGCTCTTCATTGTGTTTGAAACATTTTCTCTTAGAGCTTGCAATTTTAAGTGTATGTTTGTGAAAATGCTCAGAATTTACGCTTAAGGTTTTTGTCTGTGGATTTGATCAATTTGCTGTATTACTTATGAAGTGCATAACAGAACAATTAGATCCTTTGGTAGAATGAAGAATGTTTAGATTAGGTCTTTCTAACTTTTCTCAATCCATCTGAGTACTTAGCTTAAAACATAGAAATTAGAAGGAAATTTGTCTCATATTTGAAAAGGCATGCATAACTAAAGTTGAAAGTAGACAGTTTTCACAAATATTTAAAGAGGAGAAAGCTACAATAATTCAAAAAATCACTAAAAGCTTTGCAGCACAGTAACAAGTTTATGCAAAGGAATGATCAACATGTTGCTATTTATGATCTTCTGCATAGTTTGGGTCCAGTAGACCAACAAGAAACCCTAAATCACGTAAGGCCCCTTGAACATTATAGCTTCATATCAACCAACTGAATTTGCCCAACAGGTCAAGACCTGACCATATTAAACTTGGGATTAAGCGAATCTTAACCGATTCCTTCATATCTTTCAAGTTATTTTTGGTTCATTTTATGTGAATTTTAACTTATTGTTATGACTGTGTTAAAACAATCACCAACATGTCCCATATGAGGGGCTCCAATGAAATCAAAGGAATGAAACACAAGGCATTGCTTGCAATTATTCTTTTTACTTAGCAAGAAAGATAAAGCAAACATGTACATGTTCATTTTTAGACATTCATTAATAATTTCATACATGAATACATACAAGTCCTACCAAGGAATTTTAACAATTTCAAGCATGGTAAAAATTTAACATTTTAAAGACTAGATACTAATCTAGAATACTATGTTTAATCCCAATCTAATAGATTTTATAAGAAAATTGCAAAATAAAGGTGAGAAGGAGAAGCTACACTCTTCAATTGCTTTGTCTTGGTAAGATTTATTAGTGGAGCTTTGGCTACCCTTGTGCCCCATTTCTTGATATCCTTCACTAGGGCCTCTAAGATTTGTCACCTTTTCTTCACTCTAGAAAATATCAACAAAGTAACACATCAATATTTGAAAATTTTCCAATACAAAATAAAAATAAAAATAGAGAACTATAAATCATGAGATAAATCACTTGGGTTATTCATCATGATGTGAAAATAGTGAGGGAAAACAACCACAAATTCTAGTTTATATAAGTGCACATGAATGCTAATAGAAGAGGGTAGAGGATTGTTGGCTATTGATGAGCACCCAAAAAGGCTGCCATGTGTTGATGTGTACTAGCATGTCTTGCTTTCACATATGGGCTTTACTAGACAAGTTTTCTAATTATGGCTAATAATAATAATTTTTTATTGTTAATATTTTCTTAACAATATCTTACTATTTTATGGAACTAACTAAATAGTATCGACCTAAGCCCACACTAATATATCACATCATCTAAATAGTAAAATGTCATGGCTCATTTAAGAATTTGATACACAAAATAGAACTTGCTCATAACTTTAGTCATAGTTATCTATAAGTTATATTTGTTTAATTTTAAAAAAATCTATTTTTTTTTCTAGTCTAGGATTGTGTAGGAAAATTAACAATGCATATAGTTATTTAGGTCTAAAAGAATGCTTTTTAAATTTTATTAATTAGTTAAAATAAAATAAATGAGTTGAGACTCATAAATGCAAATATAAACAAGAGGCTTAGAATAACTTATCTCTCTTTGTAGATTTTATATGGTTGATGCTAGATTATTTCTTCTAAAATTTGCTTGATAATCAAGATCTAGATTATGCTATTGGATTAGAATTTATTTGACAATCATGGATTTTCTCATTACTTTTTGTTTACATTGGGAAGAGGTCATCACTATAAATATAAACATCAAAGGCTTTGTCACCACATAGATTATTCCACTACTCCTTTTGACTTATAGAATTTATTCACCCATGTTTGTACCTATGTATGAAAACTTGATGGTGTTGAAAAGTACCTTTAGAAGTATGTTATAAAAAGATGAAACACCATTTAACTTCCTTAATAGTAGTCAAGCTTCATGGCCAATGTATATAGTTTGAAAACATGCATGTTGATGTAACTATGTCTAATTGGTGAGAATGATCTTGTTTTATATTGTCCTTCAATTTGAATCTTTGAGTAGATAAATCTAATCAAAGCCACTCTTACTCAGCAATTGAAATCAATTGAGGACCAATACTAATCAATTACATTATTCTAGATATATGATGTATATTATTAGACTTGATGAAGGTATATTAGGTGATATCCATGTAGTTTTGAGTCCCTCTCTTAGATGTAGTGGCATATGTTAATTTCATATCATTGCTAACATAGAGATGACATATACATGCATGATTCACATCATGGACATATAATAGTTCATCTTCATTATTGAGCATGTCAAATAAAGAAGAAATTTTAAGGATAGAATAAAGATGATAGTGTAATGGTTGGATTGAGAGATATATGGTTATTGAAACATAGAAGTAACATAACTACACATAGGATGTACTGTGGTGTATTAACAACTTCAAATTGGCCATGTTAATTAACCTACAAAGATGCTAACTTTTTGGATGTCTTAAGGGGTCCTAATTTATGATGTCTTAAGGGGGCGTCTTAAGTTCTCAAAATTTGATGAAGTTGCCCAAGGCAACCAAATTTAACAATATAATAACATCAAATTTAAAGTAAATTCAAAGTAGAAAAATATGTACATTTAACAAATAAAATATATAGAATAATAATTTTGATATATAAAAGTGTAGAGTATAAAATTGTGTACATACACATGTCTACAAATTTGTGTACAAAATGTGTAATAATGTAATTGTGTATGTACATATATGCCAACTCAAAATAATGTTTACAAAATGTGGTTATGCCATCTCAAGAAAATCCAAAACTTGTGGGGAATGTAGCAGGTTTTCACGCCACCTGATATAAAAATAATACAAGCAATTTATCAATATATCATCAAAACATGTATTTTAATTTATATAAAACTATCTAGATATACACAATTTGTACCTATATTTACAAGTGCCTCTCAAGTTTTTGTTTCAAAGTATGTGATAAATTTGTGATGATGGCCTAAGGATATAAAAGGACAATTTAAATCAATTTCAACTAATAATGTACAAGAAATATCAAAACATGTATTTAATGTATTTAAAAGAACAATATAAATCTATTTAACTATATTTACCTGTATTTACTTATTCCATTGTATCATCTCCATCCTCTCTTTTTTCTAATGCATCGATGATTGTCTCATGGTCTTCCATAGAAATTATCCATAGCTCTTTATTTGTAGGTTTTTCACGATACCTCTCCAATTTTATATTTGTTGCCAACACCAAATGTGAGTAGTGTATAATCTTCTTATGTGTTTCATAATATTTGAATGCAGGCAAACCATTCTTCCTTATTAGGTATTTCCGTAGCCAAGTGCCAACAACCACCACCAAACCTATTGGATAATGATAGCCATCATCAAAGAAATTCTTAAAATTTGCTTAAGGGGATCAAACAAGTTCTTAAAATTTGCTTAAGAGGATCAAAGAAGTTCTTAAAATTTGCTTAAGGGGATCAAAGACTTGTTATCAAAATTTACTTAAGGGGATGTCTTAAGGGGATCACCAAACTTGTTGGATAAGGAAAGCCATCATCATCTTCTCGAGGTGCTGTTAACTTATTTTTAGTCTCCACACAACGAGCCAACCAATATTCTGTTTCCTCTTCATTCTTCTTTGGTGCAACAACAGCATACACATGTCCTGCAAACAAATTTTGATTCAATAACTTGCACATGTCTATAAAATTTGACCAATCAACATACATGCATTCA
The DNA here is from genome assembly GCA_027924645.1 of Cunninghamia lanceolata. NCBI lineage: Eukaryota > Viridiplantae > Streptophyta > Pinopsida > Cupressales > Cupressaceae > Cunninghamia > Cunninghamia lanceolata. The sequence goes on along the minus strand of BSBN01001410.1, from coordinate 374,726 downwards.
TATGTACACATATAAATAAATAAAAGCACTACAAATTAGTAATGAAGTGAAATAAAATGAAATAAAATGAAATAATTTGAATTAAATTACCTTCTTGTACAAGGTCTGAAACACGGTCATAATCGTCTGATGCAAACAGTTGATCATTATCTTCAATTGTTATTTCATTTTGATCGTGTGTTTGTGCAAGTATCAATGGTCTTTGCTTCCACTCTTCAACCCATTCTATATTCTCACATGCTTCTCAATCTCCTGAAATACAAAACCGACAAAAACATGCAAGCTCCCTTGTCCAGATAGTCCATGTACTTGCATTCAAACTCCTAAATGAATGTCATTTAGTAGATCCATTGATTGTCTGGCAATCAAGTCTAGGTAGAATGTTTTCTTCTTCAACCAACCAAAAGAATTGACGAATTGTAGAGTACTCGCTTGATCCAAGTGTACATAATCTTGTATTGCACCAATCTACAATCCCACATGCATCTTTAAATTTTATTGCATCCTCAAATTTTAATTGTTGTCTAGTAAGAATTCTTTTAACACATGCACCGGCTCCATCATGTTCTCCTTTACCATGTCCAGCTTCAAAAAAATTCTACATATGTTGGACATTATTCTCCTTGTGAATCCTACTTAACCAACAGAACATTCGAGCATTCTTGAACTACCCCATACAATTATCTGACAATATAAGATATTCAGTCATCTGGATTCCTCTTTCTCTTAAATTTGTATAAAATATATTGAAACAATATTGAACAAACTTTGATGAGTGTAACCGATTGTCACTCAAATAGAAATGATACTCCCTCAAAACTTTTCTATCATTCTCTGTGCTATCATCTGCATGTCTATAAACAATATGAACAAACATAGCAACCTGCACTGAATTGTAATATTGTGATTGAATTTCCTCTTGCAGAGTTAAAGTATAGTTTTCCACAAAATCAACCACTGATAGTATAGTACCAACTGGAAATGTGTTTCTACATTCATGAAATTGTCCATCAAGCCATCGAGCTTGTTGAGAGTGCTTGACATATTTTGCTACAATTTTACTCTTAAATTCTGATATGAATGCATGCACACTAACCTTTTCTGTAATTAAATCACAACGCTTTCCAAATTTTCTATCTTTTAAAGAATATTCAACATTCTTAAATCTTTTAACATCCACTAATTGTTGTCCAAAATTATTTTCAACACTTTCATGCATACAAACTCTTAACAAAGAAAGATTGCCACAACTAGTGCATTGTCCAGAAATACATGAACTTAAATAAAATGATTTTTCATTAGATCTTTCACAGAACAAACTTGATATAAACTTTTTTATTGCTTCAGTTGGCATATTAATATCACATTCCTATATAATTATGTTACTATGTAAAGTACAACGTATATATTAAAACACATCATAATAATAACAAAATTGAACATGTGTTTTACAACAACAAGATATTTGTTGCTTATTAATCTTTACATACCATGGTTTGCATTTTTCAAAAGATCTTTGACTTATTTTAATATTACTAGGTAACACTAATTCATCACAAAATTTTCTATAAAATTTAGTTTGCGTTGTATCTAATAGGTGTTTTGGATGAGGATCGCGAACTTTGGACCCCACTCTTAATTTTAAAACATCTCTAGCATTAGATGATACCCTAGTATTATCATGCCAATATTTTTCGATCAAAGATCTGATTTCAACATTCAGTTTCATCTTAGATCTCGGGAGTCGACCACTAAAACTCTAACATTGGTTAATTAGATCATTTTCTATACTTTCTCTTCTTTTTGCCGCTCTTACCAATGTTTTAGGATGTATTTTTAGAATTCCACTAATATTTCTTACCATTCTTCTATTCAAAGTTGTTTTATTCACTATAGTAGTTGTTATAGCTCGTCTTGTTGCATTCTTATCTTTGGATTGACTATTACTTCTAATAGACTCAATGGCACTAGCAACAGTAGACATAGCATGTTTTAGTGATTGATCTTTTCTTCTTGGTTTAACAAAAATGCCTAACATTTTCATTACTTTTCTCATTTTCCACATTCTCGTTAATTGCATCATTAGTTGACATTGAAATGATAGTTTTTTACGATACAAAATTTCCTTGTATAATCTATTGGCATGTGTTCTTATTTGTCTCTAAGAAATTTTACTAGGAAGATTATCCAAAACATCTCTTTCAATTTTGGAAAAAAAATTCTCATTTTCAACATCACATCCTGGATTTTCATTTTCATTTTCAACTTCAAAACGATTTTCATTTTCAACATCAAAACAGTTTTCATTTTCATTTTCAACAAAAGGATTTTCGTTTTCATTTTCAACAAAAGGATTTTCGTTTTCATTTTCATTTTCAACAAAAAAGATTTTTTATTTTCATTTTCAACAACAAAACAGTTTTTATTTTCATTTTCAACAACAAAACGGTTTTCATTTTCAACAAAAGGATTTTCATTTTCATTTTCAACAACAATTTGTTTCAAATTTTGATCTCTACGAATATTATCAATCTCAACATTGTTATATCCAACTTGTTTTAAATCTCCTATCAACACTATTTCCATTTCATTCAAAGGTGGATTTGAAGAAGTACCTGGATTTGTGCCTATTGAAACATTCTCCATAGCATTGACAGAGGGATTTGAAGACATACCAGGAGTAGTTTGTATAATCGTATTAGTTTCCACATTCACCTCTTGCAAATTTGCATCGTCTACATCCATGGTCTCCTCAATGTTTTTATCTTCAATAGTTGTAGAATTGGATGCTTCAACATTATTCATTGATTGAATCTTTATTCTTCTATCTCTTTGTCTTTTTGCCTCCTTCTCTTTCTTTGCTTCAATTTCTTCAGGGGTTAATAGCTTCCTATCTTTCCTCTTATTACGACTTTGTGATCCCATGATTAAAAAATTTATGAAGCATGTACAAATGAATGTCAAAAACTTGAAAGTCTTTCTTCTTTGTTCAAGTCCTTCAAACAAGTACCAATTCAACAAAATTTCACTCAAACAGTGTCTCAATGATGGCTTCTATCAAAATTCAAACAATATTCCAAGTTGATGGACCTGTAAAAGAAAAAAAGATGGTAGAGAATGCTGCAAAAGTTGCTGTCGGCCGTACTGTAGAGAAAGTTGCAGGGTTGACAGTCATAGTACAGTCTTATTAAAAAAAATAGACAAATAATAAATGGGATCCCGTTTATTAAACGAGATCCCGTTTTGTTTTGCACCGGTGGAGTAAGAAACAAGATCCCGTTATTTAAAATTTAAATTTTAAGCTCAGGTTTTGCTTTGTAACCCAGTTCAGGAAATGCTTTGGGGACCTGAACCTGACCTCTGGACCTGGTTTGACCTGCAACTTGAAGGTCCTTGAAGGTCCTGTCAATGTCACAACAAAATAGTGACTTTGGGCATATATCTGAAGGTTTATTTTGTAGAATATTTTGACGAAATTAAAACCCATTATAGATGAGACAGTGTAGATTCCAAATATGTAATTTTTTTTACAATTGGATTAATTTTTCTATTTTTTAATCAATTTTTGATGAAATAGGTCCATAAACTTGAATTATCAGGGTTTTTTAGTATTTTAATAACTTTTTATTAAAATATTTTTTTGTAAAAAAAATTGTACGAAAACGTACTTTAGACAATTCTTTTCAATTTTAAAAAAAATTTCAAAAAATGTTAATTTTAGGTCATCTTATGCGTGACGTACACGATGATTTTTTAAAAGACCAAAAATGGCCAATAAAAAATTAATAAAAAAAAATTCAATAAAAAATTACAAAAAAATATGGGAAACGTGCTTCAGTGAGTTACAAATCTTTTCCCAAAAGGATTTTGAAAAATATGATTATTTAGGTCAAAATATGGATGACGTACATGTACATGGTATAGTAAAAAAAAGTGACTTTTAAACAGTGGTTTTTAGAAACGCCTATTCAAAATTAATTTCTATCATCTGGGTATTGAAAAAAATTACATATTTGGAAACTAGACTCCGAGTACTACATTTCATATTTAGTGACTTTTTCCAAGATTCCACGTTTAAGTGCTTCAAATTTTTCGGTCAAATGTGACAAATTTTGAAAATCAGGGAAAACACCCACTTTTTGGCCAATAAGTGGACACAACTTCTTGCACACACCCGAGGAGTAGGAGAATGAAGTGTATATAGTAAGGGGGAGCAGTCAAGCATTCTTCACTAAGTGTTGCCATCAATGCCAAAGGGGGAGATTGTTGGCAAAAGACACTGCTCCGGTATGGACTTGCATGTTGTCATTGATGGCAACAAAGGCAACAAGGATCAAAGATCTCATCATCATGATAGGAAGACATAACTCTAGAAGGTCACATTGGAATTCAGGTTCGGTTGGCAGAAATGGCTAAGTATGGGCATTCATATAGAGGACAGTAAGTGGGTCAGTATGCTTCCACATATGATGATCTGGAAATGCAGTTTAGGTATGATGTTCTTAATTGTTTGATGGTGGTATGCTCCACAGACTAAGTCCTGACTTCCTCCAGAAGTCATTTGGAAGAATTATCTAAGTCCGGGTGAACAGAGGTATAGCAGAGATAGTGAACAGGGCACATTGTAATGGTCCGCATTGCTCCACAAGTGAGCATTTTGTTATGTAGTTCTAAGGGTAAGTTTGGGAATGTATGAAGAGTTCTTGATATGATTTTGGAAGTGTTTTGTGATCCGCAACAAAAGTTGTAAGTCAACAGATGAATCTGTTAAGCATGCTCTTAAGGAATGGGCTGACTGGTATGATAAATCATTGTACAAAGAAGAGATAGTGTTTGAAGGATCTACTCAAGTGATTAAATGATTAAAGTCGACCTATATGAACACATTTGGGAAAAGATTTGGGTCCACATAACATATAGTGCATTGGATTGAGACGACAAGATACATCTTTCTATGTACATATTTTACTTCTTGGATGTCGACCAAATTATGGATCAAATCATGATGTAGATATATAAGAGTGATGAATTTCAGTTGAGGTGGGGTGTATGCATGGCGGATTGATGCGAATATGTGAATAGTAGAGTAGTGATACAAATCAATGATGATGAAGACTTGGGATTTAGAATTCAGTTGCTGCACCTTGGCATATTGACAGATGCTTATGCAATATTCCTTTTCATATATTATTTGATTTGTATTTGGTAGTGAGCCTTTCTTCATCAAGGTAGTGAGCCTGGCAGTGAGCCTCCAATAGGGTTTAATAGCCCTCGGGGTTTAACAACCCTTATTATAATCTTTCTAGGTTTAGGGTTGAGGCAGTGAGCTTGCTAGATCTAGTTGTACTTCATGGCAATGTGCCAGTATGTTCTAGGCCCATGGAGTGACCAAGCATGAACATCATTATTTGTAAAGATTGCAATATATATTTGAGAGCTAATCCTCTCCGTGTTTTTTCCCTCTTTGGGTTTTCCACGTAAATATCTTGGTGTCCATGTGTCATGCTTCTATGGTTGTTATTCATTTGCATGTTGTGCTCTTGTTTAATTAATTCTCAGAAATGGTTAAAAGAAAAAGTTTATAGAACACTGATTCATCCCCCCCTCTTAGTGTTCCTTATATTGAACAAGAAGCATTACTTCTCATACATAGAACCTTGGAAGCCAAGACACAAATGTCTAGGCAAAGGACAAGTGCACTATGTGGAAGTGTTGTTAGATGAAGAATCAGAAAGATTAGATGAAGAGTTTGAAAAGTCAAATAAGGAGCCAGAAAAGAAGATGGTGGAACTAGAACTTGTGAGGGATGCACCTGTACCAAAACTTCTAGAAGAGGACAAGGAAGAATTTGTGAAGCATGAAGAACAAGAAAGTAAGTAGACCATAGAGGACTTATGCATGCAAGTTGAGGATGAGGATCCTAGTTTAGAAAAAGATATCTCATTGACTCTAGAAATTAAATGCCAACAAAAGATTCATCTTAATGAAGTCAAGGAGAAAACATTACTTGCTAAATGCACAAGTGAGAATGATGTTCCTATCTAGAACACACCCGTCAATTCTCCAAAGATTGAGTCAATGTCATATAAGTGTGATTTCTGAAAGGGAAAGAGAACCCAACATGCACCTTACAACATCCTATATTTTACTTAAATAAATATTCAAGCACATACTACTATTCCCTTAAAGAGGAAACATACATAGTTGATTTCCCATCACATTAACCCTTAGATGAAATATAATGTATCTTACAGATCTAAGAAAATTTCAGTAGCATAATGATATGTAAATTAACACATTAAGAACATGAAAGAAGAAGAAAATAGACATAAGAGAGGAAACTCCAATATATGTGGGGAAAACCCTTTCGGGAAAAAAAACCCCACACTCCAAAGCATCGAACCAATGTATTAATCTGTAACAACAAACATGTTACAATACACTTGCAGACTCAAAGCCTTAACATGGAGATCTACATCTTGCTTCTTCGAAGGAAAACCTGACAGCATAACCCTACATAAAAACTCTCCTAACACAAACTTCTCCTCAATCCTTCAATTATAGGAGTTCCAATACAAGAAACCACCAAAATGGAAACTCAAAACCATGAGTTACAATGCCTAGTCATGGAGAATCAAATCCACTGTAATATATAAAGTTACTCAAATTATAAATGACTCTCCAAATATGGCACTCCATTTTTGGCTCCTAAAAACATGGTTTCACAATCTCCTAAAATATTGCTTTTCAAGTTTCCAATTTTAATTTCGTTTTTCAAGCTCTTTCCATTTTAGCAACTCTTACACACCTTACAAGTTCTCATAGTTGCATATAGCAACTTCCATGACACTAAGTGATAAAAACAAATTGCCAAAATACAAACTACAAGTGACCCATAGTGCCACTCCAAGCGGGATGCCCAAAATATGTGCATGCATAATAAATACAAATAAATAAATATTTCAAATATTAGAACTTGCAAGGTGTATGACACACCTAATCCCAACATTCTCCCACTTGTTGTATACCTTGCAATAGCCAAAAGGAAACACAACCAATTTGTGAAACACCAAGGTTACCATACTATCTCAACTGAACTCCATTGTGCTCATGAGCTGTACAGAAGCACCTGCAACATCTTCCAAGTGATCACCAACATGACCAAATATTAGGATTCTAAAAACATTATGAAACACTAAATGTCGCATAGACACACCAATGTATCCAACTTCAAACTCGTTACCAGAACACAACTCTAAAGTCCAAACACCTCCAAAACAAGATCGAGCAGGAATGCTCCAGAACAATTAGAACATCAACCACAACTAGTTGTTTACATCCAACTAAAAAACCTACCATTGACAGAACTTCTGCACATGACATATCCAACCCATATTGTAGCTCTCATCCCTGTATAATCCACTGTCCTTCTGAATGTTACCATCTCCTATGATAACAAACACACTAAAACTATTGATGTGTAAAAAATCTGAAGACCCTTGATATTGTAGTCCAATAAATAAACATCTACAAAAGACATACGTACATCTTAGGAATCATACTGCATGAGCAATATCAACCAAAGCAACACAAAGTCTACCAATCAACACTTACATAAAAGTGTGGCTTATAATCAAATCATGTAATATAAAGAACAATCACAATTATTTGCAAACTACAACCAACTTGCTGCAAAATAGAGCATACTTCCACAAATAGTTTTTTTCTTACTCTCTCACCTTTGATCTCCTCCACTTCTCCCAAGTCCTCCACATTTTGAATGATATACATTAAAAGAACACATATTTTTGCTAAAAAACAATAAAGTACAACAACAGTAGATGACCACAAACCCAATGATCATACTAGATGAATAAGAACCTCTACGAAGAAACATGAGACCATAAAGAGAAACTGCAAACCATATCACGTCCTTCTGCCAACACCACCAAGTGCTAAGTTGTGCCAAGTAAGATCTCCTTTAGAAAACCCCAACTGAAAAGCCTTACCAACGCCCAAATGTCCAATCTCAAAAGATCAAACAAAACACACACACAGACATAGACACACAGACACACACACAGACATAGACACACAGACACACAAACACACACATATATATATATCAAATCATACAACAAAATGAATCTGAAATAACATGGGCAATACCTATCATATCATTTTCTGCCAAGTGAACTAAGAGTGGGGAATGAGAATGATCCACTGAGATACATCGAGCCTCATAGACTCTCTCCAAGAACAATCTCCTCTCAAGTTCAAACATGAACTCATGTCCATACCCAGGTGAAAGGTCCTCGATCTTTCTACTGAAATTTCATCATTCCAACACATTATCCCCACAACAAGAGATCTCTAGCCTCACATCAAGTCTCTCTAGTATCCATGCACATCCATAAACCAATACATGCCAACTTCAAATGCATCCTGCAAAATCATGAAGCTTCAAGCAAATGATTAATACTCAAAACCAAAGAGAACTTTACCAGACCACTGTCAAAGCTCCCACTGCTCATCTACAAAAAATCTAGGAACACACATGACATCATGATCTAACATCTCCTAGGAGATCACTTCTTGCGCCAATGAACATATCTTGCCAAAGGGGCACCATCATGCCAAAACTCCAATCTTAGAAATAAGAGTCCATCATGGCACAATACCATCTCCAATCACATGAAGATAACCATCTCCTGACAATGAAACTGAAGATGTCAAAATAATTTCACAGAATATAAGAATCATAATCCAAAAGCCTTACCATGACACTTACAACCACTGCAGAAGATCATCCATTACCAAGCGATAGATCCACATCATTGCCAAAGCTCCCACTAAAATTGTGATATTGAGCTTATCAAAGCATCATGATAACCATCCTCTAAATAAAGATCATACATGGCTCTAACACAATCTAATAATCAACTTGTGCAATACCAGCAACACAAAAGAATAAAGTAGAACCAAGATCTCCAAATCACAAAGATAAAACCATCATCATCAAAATCTCACACTAAATTGTGTAACCAAGCTATCCATGACATCATTATAAACATGCTACAAGTCCCGATAAACAACTATCAAGGTACTCTAATCATCCATCCTCTCATCCCAATGCAACATACAAATGCACAAATGGCCACAGACAAGGCCAACTAACAAAGTCTACATAAATACTGAATCAATCTTGTGGATATAGACAATCCACATCTGAGTCATCCCACTGCAATCAAATAGGTTATCAACCCACAAAATTGCATAACTCGTAGATCCCAAACATGAAACATGCAAACTCATCATCACATTAGTAACCTGGAAACTGAGATAACAAGAAGATAACATGTAGACTACAAGACTCAAACACCAAATCAACCACAGATCTAATTTTCCAAACAAGTCCACATATGAGTAACCATAGTCAAGGAAACCATCAAGCAAATACTGTAGAAATGATGAGTGGCTAATCACATACCAAAATCTCCACACTGAGAAAGCTACAAACCTCCTCACACCATGCACGAAGCATACATGCAAACCTGCAACTATCTTACATCTATAAACACCCACAAGGATTCATAATCTGAAAAATAGTTTATCCGCTGATCTAAAAACCACAAGTTTTGATTAACCATGTAAAGCATGCAAACCCACCATTTCACTGACGCACATGCAAATCCATATCCACTTATCATTTGGAAGACCCACAAGTATGAAAACCACCAAAATAGTTAAACCAGAATAATGGAATAACACAAATAAGCATAACCATAGGTTTTGAATGGAAAATCTACAAAACCCTTAGATCCAACCAAAATGAAACTGAGACATGGAAGTACAACCAACCAAAAGGAAGAAAAGGTCCAGGGACTCCAGGCCCACTTGTAGGCCAAGTCCACAACCACCACCATGTACAAGCATATGAAGGAGCTAGGCTATTTCAAAAGCTTTCAGATCATCCAATGATCAATTCCATAGCCTACATGTATTCAAGGTTAACAAAACAATGCCTTCCAATGCCAGGGACTAAAACCAAGCACCCAACATAAGCACATCAAACCATAGTCATGAAAACCCAAGTTTCTCCATGTGATCAGGGAGCCAAAAACAAACACCCAACATGAATACTTTGCTGCAAATGACCATAGAAATAAAGAACATAACCACCATGCATGAGGGTTATTATGTACTATCAAATAGAAGCTCCAGATCAATATCATATTAAGTGTAACCACATGATCAAATCCATAATACTCCATCTTCTCCATCCTTCAAATGCCTATTGTAACCTGAAAACAAGATCAACTGCAAGACTTCCACTCAAACAAGGATTAATAATCAACCAATTCCCTCCTACAGATTCCCTCAAGCTTTCCAAGCTAAGAAATCATAACAGAAGAAATACCCAGAACCTTAAACACTATGGAACCACCGTAGCTCTGATACCAATTGAAAGGGAAAGGGAACCCAACATGCACCTTACAACATCCTATATTTTACTTAAACAGATATTCAATAACTTGATGCAAGCACATACTACTATGCCCTTAAAGTGGAAATAGACATAGTTGATTTCCCATCACATTAACCCTTAGAGGAAAGATAATGTAGCTTATAGATCTAAGAAAATTTCAGCAGCATAATGACATGTAAATTAACACTTTAGGAACATGAAAGAAGAAGAAAATAGACATGAGAGAGGAAACACCAATATAAATGGGGAAAACCCTTTCAGGTAAAAAACCCCACAATCCAAAGTATCAAACCAATGTACTAATCTATAACAACAAACATGTTACAATACATTTGCAGGCTCAAATCCTTAACATGGAGATTTACATCTTGCTTCTTCGGAGGAAAATAACCCTGCATAAAAACTCTCCTGACACAAACTTTTCCTCAAGCCTTCAATTATAGGAGTTCCAATACAAGAAACCGCCAAAATGGAAATTCAAAACCATAAGTTACAATGCCTAGTCATGGAGAATCAAATCCACTATAATATAGAAAGTTACTCAAATCATAAAAGACTCTCCAAGTATGGCACTCCATTTTTGGCTCCTAAAAACATGCTTTCACAATCTCCTAAAATCTTGCTTTTCAAGTTTCCAATTGTAATTTCCTTTTTCAAGATCTTTCCATTTTAGCAACTCTTACACACCTTACAAGTTGTGATAGTTGTATTTAGCAACTTCCATGACTCTAAGTGATAAAAAACAAATTGCCAAAATACAAACTACAAGTGACACATAGTTCCACTCCAAGCGGGATGCCCAAAATATGTGCATGCATAATAAATACAAATAAATAAATATTTCAAATATTAGAACTTGCAAGGTGTATGACACACCTAATCCCAACAATTTCCATGATATTTGTAAAAATAAAAGTGAGAAAAATATTTTGAGTCCTCATAATTATGATGTTGATTTATCAGAAGCATCAACAAAGGATGACAGACACTTTGAGGATCCCTATGATTTCATATTAGAAGATGGAAATGTTTCAATGCAAGAGACCTATGAGGTTGAGTTTTAGAATGAATTCGTTGAGAAGTATAGGCATGCCCATAAGAAGAATGACTCAGTAGATGTTAATGTTGGTTTTGATCTCACAATTATTTTTAGATCAACAACTAATGATAATCAGTTTGACAGTGTTGATGCTAGCATAGATTTAATATCATGGTAGTCCCTCCATTCTATACAATTTTTTTTTCATATAAAGCACTCTAAGGAAGGTGAAAAAGTGAACATAACTTATAGCAAATAGCATAGAGATTCATTCGTTCAAATTCAAAGTTATTTATACATAAGAGTATGGGATCTGGGTGATAACTTGAGAGACCCGATACTAAAGTTTGAAGTAGAGCAATTAATGGGTCCTTGCCTAATGTCTCATTTTGTTGGGTTACTTCTTGTTCATGGTGCTCTCATTTCCATTGCTCAAGAAGTTTGCAAGGCAACTCACAAGAATGTGAAGGAGGATATTTTGAAGGAGGTAGCCGATGGGCAAACATTTGATGCTTGTGAAGCTATAAATTCACAAGTAGTGCAATCACTCATGGAAGTGAGTCCAAGTATAATGATTTAGGGTCTTCTTGGGATGGTCACCTCTAATAGAGCACATGATATTGCAACTAATTCCATCCAAGAATTAGTAATTGATGAGAAATTTGTAGCATCAAAATTTAATTTGTCAGGTTATGCAGATCACTCACACAAAGGGAAAGATATTTCATTAAGTCTTGAAGATCATGTCGCACCTACACGTAATTTTCTTCCCATCTATGTAGATACTTCAAAGGCATTTTTATGTGGATATGTTGGAGTTTGTAGCTAAGAGCAAGAAAAGAAAAGTCCTTTTTGTAAAAATTGAGTAGAGCCCTGAAGAGCTGCATGAATTGAAATAACTATTTATAGTAGAAAAAATAGAGGTGCAAGTCCCAATGAAGTTGATTAGCATGAAAAAAGTTCATTGAAGAGTTTAAGAGAGTGTAGATTGAGGAAAAGAAGAAAGACATAATAGATGAAGTAAGTGTTGCTAATATTGGGCATACAAACACTATTTTAGATTTGCAAGTAGTAAAGAATGCATTGGAAATAATGAAATTAGAATATCTACATTTTGTTAAAGACAAATATTTCTATTAGATTTGTGAAAGAGTCCTAAGGAAATGACGGAAAATGTGGATGAACTCACTTTTGAGATTAGTTCAACCCAATATTCACTTCATGAGGTAAAAGAACAAGTTGCTGCAAGAATTTTTAGGGGGCAAAATGTTGAAGCAAGGCTTAAGAAAAGCAAGCAGGCAATTTGAGAAATATAAAGGCTTAAAAGGGAACTAGTTCAAGAAAGAGAATGGCTAGCCAAGGAAACCATGACATAATTTCCTATGGCCTTACAACAAACTACTACTAAAATGGAATAAGCATTGACTCTTAATAGATTTATATGAAGGCAAGTTTATAGGAGAAACATTAAAGACAATTAATTTAGCTGGGATAACATTCTCTTTAGAAGAGTACTATGCATTAGGCAAGGAGAAAATAAAGCTGAGGAAATTGCCAACTATCATGCTCATTTGGAGATTTCAATTCAAATAGTAGTAGCATAGTGGAAGCTAAATGGAGAGATTGTTCTTCAGAAGGGGTAGCTTCTGAGAAAGATAGAAGTTGCTAGTATAGAGTTAGGTATAATTGAGAAAGTGTTGTAGGGAATTGTAGATCAACAAGCAAAGCAACTTGAGGATGTCACAACTAGATGGGAATCAGAAATAATGGCTTTAGAGGACAACTGCACAAAACTAGGCCATCATGAAGAATGGTCTAAACAAAGAATTAATTTCTAAGTTGAAGACTGGGATGATTTTTGATATTTCTCTAGATCCTAGTTGGTTCATGATTTAACTATCATGGGTGAAAACTTAGATGATCCACTCACTGAGATAGTTTAAGAGACATCACTTGATGCAAGACTTCCAACTTTCAATTCTACCAAAGAGGTGCAACATGAGTCAACTACATCACATGAAGGATTGAGGATCGAGAATTGTAAATTCCCAAGATTAATTTTGGATCCTGGTATTTATAGAAAGGATTAGTTAGTGGAAGTTGAAGAGTTGAATCAACATTGCTTGAGGACAAGCAATTTCAAAAAGGGCGGACTACCATGTCCCCTTTTTTTAGGCAAAGTTAATCAGAAAACCCTTAGCCTGATATTTTATTTCCCATAGGCTATTTAGGGTGATATAAGGAAAATAATTCAATAATTCAACTTAAGTTGTCCAAAAACTAACTTTAATTTATATTCATAAAAAAAGAAAAATTATATTTTATTATTAAAAGATTATTTTTAAAAGAGGGACAAAAAGTGTTGCTAGGAATGGAGTTCAAAAGTAATGTTATTTTAAAAGGTTATGTTGGAAATGTTATCATTGATGTCAAAGGTGCATACACATGTGGTCATTGATGTTAATAAGGTACATGAACAAGATTGTTATCCCTAATGTCAAAGCCTAAGATTGTTGGTGATATTGACGTCTAAGAGATTGTTGTGGAGATTGTTGGATTAAGATGTATAGACGAGAGTATAAGAAATAATTATCAACATAACAATATCATTGAATGCACATTGAATAGAAGGTGCAAATATCATCATGGACGAGATTATTGTCAAGGAAGTATAAATGAGATTGTTAGAATATGGAGTCACTGATGACAAAGCAAATATAAGAGAAGTCCGTTATATATTCCCGTGAAGAGATAGTGATATTGGATGGATGACTTAGAGATGGATATGTTTAAATTAAAGATTTAAACATAATAAAAGTATTTAAGAAAGACGTTGGAAGATTGAAATAAGACATATACTATTGGTGCCAAAAGGAAATTCAAATTCTATAATAAAGAGGCTGACTCATATATGTTGGCCGACTCAAGTATGCTTGCCGATCAAGTTTAATTAAATTGTATACTTTTAAGAGATCAAAGAAGGCTGACAATTATAAGAAATTAAGGAGTTTAAAGTTTTATATATATGGGGCTAACCACACAAAGTAGCCTTACATAATAAGAATATATATAAAGGTACGATTTGTGAAAGAAGTATATGATGCAAATTATGTTAAGACAAGAACGAGTTGTTAAGGCAGAGTTTGATAAGAGATAAAGAACATCAATTAAGTATTTGGAGAGATGACAATTATTAAAAAAATAAGTTGTTTAAGAGATAATGATATCATCCGATGTATATGAGGCAGAAATTCTTATTAATAAGAATAAAGCAAAGACAATGATTGTCATTAATGAAAGGCAATAAAAAAACAATCATACAAGACAAGTCTTATTTGAATAAAAAGAATATGTGAAATAGTCATTTGTCAAGACAACGATTGATGTTATTAAGGTAGCAATTTAAGGGGCAACGATCAATATTAAAGGGCATCTATTCATATTCATCAAGTATTAACAAAAAGGTACAATTTGGTTATGAAAGGTTGTAATATTTGGAAGAGCTGCAAATTGAAGAGGTATTTGTTTATTTTGAAGAGTTGTATCCATTGTGAAAGGTAATATACATTGTGAAAGGGCATGTCTTTTACCCTTATTGAAGACATATAAAAGGTAACAAGAAAAGTGGATAGAAAGAAAATAATTTAAAATGAAATATATCTAATGTGAAGGGGGTGTTGATATGGTGAAAGAAGAACAAATGATACATCATTAGAGAGCAGAAAATTTGAATGAAGACATAGCCATATTTGTGATCATATGTTGAAGGAAGATTGTGCATGATTGTAATCATATTTGTGAAAGGAATTAGTGCATAAGTTAGATTAAATTTGTTAAAAGAGCATTGTGTAAAGGGTGTGATCAGATTTGTGAAGAAAGGATTGTATGAAGTGTGTGATCAAATTTGAAGGGAAGGAAGTGCGTGATCAGATTTGTAAGGGCAAAGAAGTTGTGCTTGGTTTGGATCAGATTTGTGAGGGAAGAAAGTATATGTGTGTGAATTTGATTTGAAAAGGAAAGACTTACATCATACAGAATCAAAAGTTGTAATTAGATTATGAGTTAAATAGAACAAAATCAACCATTGAAGAATCAATAGGTTGGATCCTATCAAATAGAGGTTGGAGCCTCTAGCTGGGTTGTGTTGATGAGTGTTTTAGCACACAGCAACGCAGGTGTGATTGCTGGTTTCACACCTCTCTTGAAAAGTATCCTACCCTAGGTAAGACTACTCCAAGGATAATACAGCTAGGTCTTAGCTTGCTTAGAATCTCTTAGTTGGTATGTTCTAGTTGTGCCTACAAGGGGTCTTACATGCAATCTATAGATTTTTGAGTTGGAGTAGCGAACACACATAAACCCTTTATGTTTTCAGCTGATAAAATAATGTCAAATGCTGCTAAAATTCCTAATTTAACAACGGTTTTAAGAAAAATGCAAAAGGTATAGGGTCTAGAGGAATCCTAAGTGACATTCACAATGCATAGATTTTACGTTAAGTAGACAAATGCTCTGAAACTTAACCAATTTTCTGAGTTACCAAACTGAAATGGGTGTTACAGCACTATAGAAAATGATGCTATCTTCAATGGAAATCTAAAGATTTTCAGATTACATTCATTCATTAGATACCTAATGACTGGCGCAATTTAACTCATGAAATGTAATTGAAATGAGCACAACTAATAAGTGCAGACTAACTTTACACAACTATCTACCATTAGTAAATAACCAAAAGTATGGACTAGAACATTCATCAAATACTTTCAGCAAACCATAAACATTATAAAGCACAACTAACTAACTACGGGAGAGCAAGAAGCGAACCATGAAAACCAAAATGAGCCAATATAAGATACAAATTCTCAAGATAATTGCAAAAACTTGCTTTGTATTACTTCAAATGGCAGAATGTCAACAATTCGGTATCAAAATCTCTCTTACAAAAAGTAGAAATGGTAGCCCTTTATATAGGAAAGAAGCATACCGAGTTTTTCAAATGAATGGTGGAGATTAACTCAACACCAATGGTCTAGATTACATCAATAAATACATAAACAACAGCTCATATCAATTCCCAGATTACACTTTGTCTTTTATGAAAAGGATGAAAAACAACCCCCAGATACATTGAATCTAGTCAATTTGACTAGCCAACTCAATATATTAATAGAAAAGAACATTTTTAAAGCATAGAAAAGACAAAATAGAGTCACATGCTGTCATGAATATATCAATTTACAATAATGACAGGATTACATCCCAAAATATTCAAAAATATCAAGACTCTTCGTCCAAATTAATTTTGTCTTCTTTAGCCATCTTGTTGCGGTAATTAAGCCATGCCTCGAGCACAGGATTGATCTCCAAGGGGTTTGGATTCTTCAGATGATTGACCCGATACTCTAACATCTCCAGTTCCCAACTGAATCTATTGTATATCTTTTCTATCTCTGCCCCAGCTTTGTGGAATGCCTTAAATTCAGCTCTGAGGTCACTTACCTTATCCAATCTATCCTCCATGGCTAGCTCGGTGCTTTCAAAAATTACCTTATGTAATTTTCTTTTGCACTTCTCGACATCATAAGGGGCATAGTCATTATAGGACACTTCCAGGCAATCCTTCAAAGAATCATTGATGTCATATATAAGTGACCGCAGCTCTTCATCTGTTGGCTTATATGCTTCTTTTATGTTTTCGAAGGTTTCTTTCCTTAAATGTAGCTGTTGATACCATTCAATGGCCTTGGACAACTTGTCCCTAGTTAGAATATTTTCAACTACCAAAGTTTGGGCAGGCAAATCCCTGATGCTCTTTATTTGAGGAAACATGTGAGAGTAATACTCATCAAAGGAGTCACATTCCTCACGCAGATCTTTCCATTTCTCATGGAGTTCAACCAGCTTCTTATGCGCTTGAGCAGAAGCATCGATATCTCACATCCTTTCTCGAATACTCTAAACAACCAATTCTTAGTCCCCTGGGACTTGGCCCTTACCTTGCCCAGTTTTGCCATTTCATATGTAGACAAGAAAGTGGGCACTATCCTTATATCTCCTCCTGATCAACTGGCTTGATCAGAAACTGGAGACAAGTGTAGAGTTCTTCATTTTGCTATTTTAACTCCTTTGACATCTCATCCATATCTAATTGTTCCAAAATTGAAGTGACTGATCCTTTAAATTCATCCACTCTTTGAGCATGAGTGGCTGGTCCCAAATCAACTATTGAAATTGCATATTCCTCCACCCTGACTTGATCTCTAGTTGCATTTTCTGGCGAGACAGCTATCTCTACAATTCTGGATCTTGTTTCATCCTTATAAATTCTGGATTGTATCTTGGCTTTATTTTTCTTTTTGGGCATTTGAGCTTGTGACAGGATAGTGCTTAGATCCAACTGCATTATCTCCACTTGTGGCTCAGGATATGCCACTGCTTTGCAACCACTCGGGTGCTGAAGAAGATGACTTGTTCAATTCAGTGGTTTTGTCATCATCAGTTTTAGCAAGCTCCTCAAGTGATCCTTGCTCCTATTCTGGTTCCTTATCCTTATTTATCTCTTTTTCTCTTTCTCCTTCATCTGCCAAGTTCCTCCAGTTTATCATCATATTTTCTTGAGCTGCTTTGAAGACTTCCTCTGTTTGACCCTTCTCCGGAGGGCTGTTAGATATATCAATGATTTCAACATTGACTACCTTAGTCAGAGGTTCATTTGGAACTTCATTACTTACCTCCACAAATGCATCTTTCTCTACCTCAGGCAACAATTTAGTTTCAGGCTATTGCAAACCCAATTCTACACACACTTTATCAATTCTGAGCAGTAGAGGTACGACTAAGGAGGTTGAATCCGTGGGTATCTAGGAAATGGGAACAATAGAGGATATGGACAGTGTAGACAAGTTTACTTGCGTTAAATTAGCTAATACTGTTGACAGAGTGGAAGAAATGACAAGGGGTGAGGGAAGGGATAGTGGAGGTAAGAGAAGAGAAGATGAAAGAATGGTGAAAATGGGAGGTAGTGCCGCAGTGGTGGAAGAACAAGAGGTGGCAGAAATGGAGGAAATAGGACTACTAGGGGTATTGGAAGATAATGGCAATGAGCATGAAATAGTTGAAATGGCAGATGTAGGAGAGGTGGTAGCAGGGGATGTTTGTTGGATAATAGCAGCTGATGTCATGGGTGAATTTGGTGTAACAGCAGTAGAAGTAATGGATGGAGAAGCAGCAGTAGAAGCTATGGAAGTGGAGGCAACCATGCTTACACTTGGAGCAACAGGAGATGGGGAGGCTGGCAGATTAGTATCTCCTTGAGTTGTGGCATCTTCCTCAGTTACCTCTTTTACCTTCACTTTCTTGGTTTTGGAACCCTCCCTAGGACCACTTGACATATCTCTTTTCTTGGAGGCTCTTGTCTTGGTAGAAGGAGGCTGGGCTTTCTTAGAAGGAGGCTTTGCAGATGGCTTCTTAACTTTCTTTGCTTTCTCTACCAAATATGTATGTTGTTCACTATCTAATTTTTACTTCTCAACTGGCTCTGCCTCATCTGTGATGTTTATTGGTTCATCTTCTTCACCTCTGGAGTCCTTATCTGACTTTAATGCAGTGTATGTAAGTTGCACTCCTTGTCTCTCCAAAGCAGCTACCTGACCTCTTACCTAGGCCTTGCTCAATCTAATTGGTTCTTTCATTATGATATCTAAAGAACTTTCCTCTACATTAGCCCAATTTGGCAGTGGGATTGGTTGACGGTATTGGGCTTCCCAGGTTCCTTTGACCATAACATTCTCATCATCCTCTAACTGATCAGGTACTGCAATAATGTGGAACTTCCTTATGAAAGCCAGAGATGATCTTGAATGAACATTTTTCATTACTTCGTAGTCATCCATGCAATTGGCCCAAAAGTCCTCAATGTGCATCTTGTGAAACAACTTCTTGCTTACAAATCTTTCCATCACTTTATTTGGATCAAAATGATCCCTTGCGTTGTAGTAGTGAAGGTTAAGAAGTTGAAGTTCCTTATCAAAGTGTTCAGCTGATGCCAAGGAAGGGCATGCATAATTCCCTTTTCCAAACTTGATGGGAAACTGAACATTGGTTATGTGTAAGTGCTTGATTTTCTCAGCACAAGGTATCAATTGCCTAGTCAATTCTAAGAGCGTTGTTTTATCATCAGGATATCTAGGAAGTCTATAAGGAATCCCAATGAAACCTTGCACTCTTAGATATGTGAACTTTTCAAACTAGATGTACCACCTACCACATCTAGTTACTTCATTCATTACTTCAGTGGAAATCCTCAGGGCTGTATTACCTTGCATCGTTCACCCTTTTGAAATGCATTAGAGATTGAGATGAGGTCAGCTGAGGGTAACACTCATATACTTTCACTTGGGTTTGCTCATCATTTCCAACTTCTCCTATTTTGGACAACCCAACATAGTGATTTCTCCTTGCTAGTGCATAGACAACATAGGATGTCCATCTAAAGTATCTCTTCTCTTTGAAGTTGCTAAAGGCCTCATGAATGTTATCACTGAGGATTTTGAACCAGTGGAATTTAGTCCCTTTAAGTATCTCAATTATAATGATGAACATCCACTCCTCAAAAGTAGAGGTTGTAGGTAACCCATATATCCTACTCAAAAAGGTTATCAAATCCCCAATCTCATCATGGAAGTCGCTTCTATATAATACTTGGGGAATCTTGCTCATGGCAGACCTCCTACTTTTTGCCCAATGATCATTCATATGTTTTTTACATCCATTCACATCCTTATTATAAGTCTCCTCTAATCCTTGTTTGTCTGGCATGGTCATCACTATGTGCCACAGAATATCAAAAGTCTTAGCCATAGAGGGTGGACTTAAATCAGCTAGGATATCCCCATTGGTAGTTTGAATTGTCCTATTCATGACATCATACCTATATGCACATGTTACTATCAACTCTGCACACTGTACTAAGGTGGGGAAAGCAACAACTTGAGCAATACCACTGTCTTTAAGTGTTTTGGCCCTAGGAGTTAGATTTGGGCCAAAGATTCTTAATCTGAAGTCATCCATGTCTATGTGACCTAGATTTGTGTCCCCACATCACTCCATCTGGAATGAATCTTAGTCTCTGGAGAGATGCCCTTGAATTCATACTTCATTGTTTGAGCTCGGGCAGTCATCTAATCTGCAGGACTGGACCTTATAAGTTTGATACCTTGAAAGATTTCACTAACTCCTAAGTTTAAGATCCAAGATTACCAAGTGGACTACTAAACTCCTTGTCATGTTTAAAATGAATTTAATGAATTTGCTAAGCTATTGATATGCCTTTTAAAGAATCATAAATCTAACAATCTATTATCATTGCACCTACTTCATAGTAAATCACCATTAATACATGCAAAGAAAACATTCAATGTTGCAAGAAATCTCATTGAAAGCATAAAAAACATTATTACCTATGTTTGCAACTTTAATTACATCATTTCAGACATCTTCCCCTTTGAAAGTTCTTTAAAAATAGTCATTTTTTACCATTTGCGCTAATTTTAGGGTCAACCGACCTATATGCAAGAAAGCGCAATTATTGAGGTCCACCAACCTCAGCGGGAAAATGGGCTCGTCCGACCCAAGGTTCTATCAGTGTTTAGTGTTTTTTCACTTTTGTGCGGTTTTCTTGATTGATCGACTTGCGTGACTTTCGAAGGTTACCAACTTTAAGTTGGTTATTTAGTTAGTCGGTTAGAATTTTAGCGCAAGACAACTGAGATCACTTTTACTACATTTGCACGGGATTTGGCTTTGTCAGACCTGCGCGAGGTTTGGGGTCAACCAACTGAGTCGGTGATGGCATGTTTTAGCACAAGGTCAGACGGGGTTAATTTTAGTGCAAAGTCATTCTTCTTGTTTTCAGCGGGGTTTTGGACGTTATCGACTTGCAGAGATATTCTAGGCATTCGACCAAGTTAGAGATGGAGTCTTTTAGCACAAGGTCGGTGCAAAATATTTTTAGCGCTAAGTAGCTTTCCAAAGTTTTTGGGGTTTTTAGGTCTTGCTGATTTGATCAATTAACGTGGCAAAAACTATGTAAGTCAGATGTCGAAGTTTTCAGCGCTAAACGGGTTTTAAAGTGCAGCATGGATTTTCATGGCTGCTGACCGAATGGATGAGCTGAAATGTTTACAGGTCGGTCGGACTCAAGTTTGGCGCAAAGGCCAAATGATTCCCCAATTTATGAAAAGGTTTAAATTTGTCTAAATTATGGGCAAGCCTAGTTGAGTTGTTCTTATTTAGCCTATGGCAATCCAACTATGTTTTCATGGAGAAGTTCAAACTAGGTTTTGAGGGAGAAACAAACAACTTATGCATAAAACCCTAGTTGAAACCCCAAATGCGTTGCTCAGAAGGAAAATGTACTTGAATGAAACCCTAACCGCATACAACAAAAGCTCAAAAAGGTGAGGTAAAAACCATGCCTAGTTAGTTGTAGAAAATGTGTTCGGGATACATAGGCAGGAAGCGGTCGTGGGATCAAATTCAAGGGCAACGGTGGCAAAAAATGCTTGACAGGTTGCGAAGGGCTCTCCAAAATCTTTATCAAAATGTAGAAAATGAGTTAAACAATGTGGATTAACCTTTTATTGTCTCCGGCCAAATTACCATTAATGTGTGACATACATAGTGTTAGTTGACAGGTTAGGGTTTCACGTGACTTTTCATTCACTTCGACTTGGTGGGGAAATTTGGTGTGACAGACCTGGTCGACGAAAGGTCATTTTAACGCTGCAATAATAGACTCAATTTTATGATGTTTGCAAAACTTTGAGGCTCTTTAGACTTGCGGGCATTTCAATATGCTCCGACTTAGTCAGCAATCGAACAATATAGTGTAAGTCGGAGACAATTGATTTAAGCGCAAAAGTCCGTCAGGAGGGAAATTAGTGCTAGAGTCAGTGATGAAGGATTTTGATGCAAAGTTTGTTGGGAGGCAAATCAGTGCAAAGGTCGGTGGGGAGCAATTTAGCGCAAAAGGGCTATTGAAAGCCATTGGAAGAGATACAAAGATCTAACTTAGCAAATCTTTGAAATGATTTTCAACATCATCATTCAAACATGGCAAAAATGCACTTTGACTACTTGACTACTCAGGAGGTGAAAAATCTCCTTGTCATTCTAGACCAAATTTGAAAGAGGGGGTCCCTATTTTTTTGAAATGGGGCGTGCATGTGAGGCACAACAGGTTGGAGCTCAATTTGTGTGGGGTTGGAGCCTCCAATAGGTTGGAGCCTATAATTCTGTCAAGTGGAGATTGGAGTCTCTAGTAGGATGGAGCCTACAAGAAGAAGAAAGAAGATATATATATATATATATATATATATCTTCTTTCTTCTTCTTGTAGGCTCCATCCTACTAGAGACTCCAATCTCCACTTGACAGAATTATATATATATATATATATATATAGTGTCATGGTTTTCTCCTGAAAGGGTTTCCATGTAAATCGTGTGTTCACATTGTGTACTTAATAAATATCAAATGTAAATAAAATAACTCTTAAATAAATAAATGCCTCTTTCTATCAAACATCAAACTTATGGCTCTAAGAACCCAAGGCACTCATGCCATCCAAACTTATACCAAGATCACCCAAAACAATGCCTATTCCTACCAAATCTCCTTAGCAAGGAGTGAATTTCCCCAAGGAGGTTGACTCCTCTCTCACCCTACACAAGGTGAGCTCTCTCACATGGAGAGCTCTTAGTAGCAACCGACAAACCCTTCACAACATAGAAAAAACACATAAACCAAAACACATAAACATGCCTTTAAACATATATGAAATAAAATGCAAAAGCAAGAAGGTCTTGAAGCCTTGAGAGCCTACCTCTCAAGTTTTCAAGTGAAATAAGATAGCTGAAGAAGCCTTCCAAGAGCCTACTCCAAATCTCCTTAGCTCAATCTCCTTCCAAGACAAATATTCTTCCCAAAATCCAACTCCAAAAACTAAAAGAAAGAACCCTTCTCACCTCAACAAGAGGGAGATAAATAGGTCTCAAAATCTATCCCCATGAATGAGGAGGTGACACTTGTCACCTTATCATTCACTCTCTCTCAAGCACATCTCTCCACATGTGCTCTCACACATGTGTGAGATATTGAGGAGTAGGGAGGTGACACTTATCATCCTCTCATTCCTCAAGAAAACACCTCCCCACACTTCTCACATGTGTGAGACATGGGGAAAAAGGAAGTACTTGGGGTTCTCTTCCCAAAGGCTCTTACAATGTGTGCTCACACATGTGAGACCTTTGTGATTTACCCAAGCCCTTACATGAACCTAGGTTTGTGGGATTGGGATGTGACAAGTCAGTACCCAACCCTCATCCCAAAACCCTAATTTCACCACTTAACTCCCATGGTCAAATAGAGTGGTCAATATAAGTTAAAACTCATGATTTGAGGTCTATAAGGTACCTAACCCATAGGCACTTGACCTAGGACCCTTATGTTGGCACCCATAAAATCTAGTTCCCCTTGTGTCCATTTCACCCCCCAAAACCCAAAAAAATCCAAAAGTCATGTGCAAAATTTCTAGCAACTTTACCTTTTGAACCATGTTAAAATTCTTTAAAATGAAGAAGTTATAAAGTTTGGTTCTTGTGCTTTTGCCTTAGTAAAAACTTGTCTTTCCTTAGAATATTTTCATGTTTTTTGCCTTGGATCGGCAAATCAATTTTTCTAGGAACTACCTAATTTTTTTGAAGTTCGGCTTTTAGCTGATTCATCGATAAGGCGATAGAGCAAAAGGAGGAGTGTTGTGGCAAAATAAAGAAGGGGTGAAAAGGCTCTTCTATCAGTAAAAGGTATGGTTCAAGAACCCAATGGTTCACCGATTTGTAGTTCACCCGATGGGTCTTTTGTCGATAACAAAGGGAGTGATAAAGAAAAGTTCTAAAAGGTTCTATTTTGTCGATAAGGGAAAAATGGATAAGGCACGAAAGTGTAATGTTTCCCTTTGTGGGAAATCGATAGAAAAACGAACGAATGAAGTAGTTCAATATTTCGGCAGTTCACCGATAAGCTTTTTCTCCGACAATGGAGGGGAAGAAGAAAAGGTGACAAAGTGTTTGATTCAAAAAGGTACAACTTTGTTGATAAAGGGAAATAGAAGCTCAGGTTTGATACAAGTTCATTTTTGGGTAGTAAGTTTGGATGAGCACATTTTGTCGATAAAGTAGGAAATAGGGGCAAAATTGCTTGGTTCATGAAAGTGTGTTTTTACAGACACAAGGAAAAGGCTGACCAGGTTCTGAAAAGTTGACATTTGCCAATAAGGCAAAGAAAAGGATGAAAAGCTAAGTTCAGTGAAAGTATAATTTGCCGATAAAGAGGTAAAAAGCAAAAGAAAGACAAGGTTCGGTAAAAGGTAGATTTGCTGACAAAGAGAAAAATGGGCAAAGTAGCTCAAGTTTGCAAAAGGTCAAAATTGTCGATAAAAGGCAAAAAAGGCATGGTTCAGAAAATTGAAGATTTTTTTCAATAGAGGCAAACAAGGCAAAGTTTTGAAAAGTGAGTTTTGTCGATAATAGGCAAAACATGAAGAAAAGAAGAGTTTGTGATTCTGCAAGTTTGCTGACAAGGGGGAAAACTTAAAGCAAAATGAAAGTTCAACAAAAGTGAGTTTTGTCGATAAAGGCAAAATAGGTGGCAAGGGCCTTGGTTCTGAAATGGAGGATTTTGTTGATAATGGAAAAATGGCGATGAGTTTAGAAAAATGGTTTTTGCCGATAAAGGTCAACATAAGCTAAAGTCCATAAATTAAAGATTTGCTGATAGGGCATGATGAAGACCAAAAGAGGATAGTGGCAAACAAAAAATGCAAGAAAAAGAAGTTAGGTAGATAAGAGAGAAAATGTAGAAAGGCACAGTCAATAGTCAGATGCTTCAAAGTAAAAAATGAGGACGATACACTGGGAAAGCTTTCAATACTAGAAATGGTTAATTCTATGAATGCATGTGATGATTGAAGAGATACATAAAAACTGATTTGTACCTTGAATTTAATGAGTCTGCAGAACAGTGCTGTGTAGGTGGGTGGCGCAGTGAAATTATTCAATGCATAAGAGGATAGTTCGAAAAAGTTAATGTTGCGGGCAACAGGGAAGGATAAGAAGCTTCTCTCTTTATTGTTTAGGGTACAACTAGAATGCAAGCAATCTTTTTCTGATTATTTGTAGAGATGATAGAGCATGGGTTTGCAATCCCAATGTGCACTTTCTCTGACTATATTTGGGGCTAAAATTTAATGCAGTATGGTGCATACTCATTTGACTGAGTGCAGTGTTGGAAATTGGTGCAATGAATTTGAATTGTAATGCTATATATACATATTTTTTAGATGTTTTTAGGGTTGGTCGCTGAGCCAATTGTCTGGTCTGCAGTGCTTCAGGACAGTTTCATGGCTCCAAATCAAGCTAGTCTAGGTAGTGAATGGAGAATGTGTTTTGATGTAGCATAGGAATGTATTGTAAAACATATTTTATGCATTGGTATGTCTCCATGGCTATTTGTAAAGATTTAGGGGAATGTATAATCGCAGTTGTATGTTTTCTCTCACCACATTTGCTGGTGCGATTGTAATAGAGATTTGATAATGTGTGATAGCATTTAAAATCAATACAAGCTTTGTTTTGAGTCATCTCTTTGTTGTAAATGGGTCTTTATAGTTTGGTTCTGGATCATTAAGAATTTCCAATATGTGAAATATAATCTAAGAAATGTATGTGAATACATTTTGGTATTCTATTGATGATGGTTCAAATTTTTCTTCCCTCTTTATTGCTTATGACTTAGTTGCCCAATAGAGTAGGCACCGGTCCATATTGGAGAGGGATCAAACACCATTTAAAAAAAAACAAATCTTTCACCTATTGTTCAAGGTAAAAACCACATTTCATGTGCATGTACATTCGCATAGTTGAATCAGCTTAATGAGAGGCCTATGCAACCAGTTTGTCTTGATCTAGTTATAATTTTGGGGTCAAGCGTACATTGGTTATGGCTGTGTATGTTTATTTATATTTCATCTCATGCCTTTAGGAATATCCCTCCTAGGTCTAGCTGAGCTTGAAGAGCAGAGGATTTTACCCACACCTATAGTTGGCCAAAATTCCCCTTTGCTTGTTGATAAACCTCTTCCTTTCACCTTGACGACAATCCATAGCCTAGATATTTTAGGAACGTTTTAGAGTTTTGGGTTGGAGTTATTTTGGGAACCAACACCTTAAACACATGAAATAAACATAAAAACTCAAAAATTAACATTTAAATATCCCCTAAAACCCATGAAAGAAAATGGACACATGGATGACACTCATCATTCACCTCATCCTAAGTCAACTTTAGGAGACTCAAATAAAACCAAAATAAATTAATAACACAATACATTCATGCTCAAACAACATATAACCTTTGTCCACCTTAGGGACTAGGTTGGCATCATGGGAATAATTACTAGGGTTACTTGTGAGACCACTGGTTTCCATTGGCCAAGGAATTAACCTGCACATTTACACACACATCAATAGTCCAATGTATATCATAGCCAAAGAAATTCAAATTACATACACATGAAGTCACACGAGTTCATACATTTCAATTAGGTCAATTCCATAAGACATTGTAATATTCATTATATTTCCAAATCAATTTACTTTCAAACAACACAATTCTAATCATGCAATCATAAATCAAAATACTAATCCATTTACTCAATTTATCTCATTTTTAAAATCAATTACATCATGTAATTCAAGACATTCATCATCATAGAAAGCAGAATATAACCTAAGCATGTATAGATACATCATCAATAATATAACAACACATCTATCTACTCAAATTACAAAATAATGGCATCAAAAGTCTAATGGATGGAATCAACACTTCCCAATAATATCGAATGTCAAAATATAATCCATAGATAACAAGTCTAATAGGTCGAATCAAGAGGTGTAATAAGGGTGGACATCACATCCTCCCCCCCTAAGACTAAACTTCCTCCTGTAAATCAACAGAGGTGAAGGTAGAGTGTCCTCAAATGTGTAGCATCCTCCCAAGTGGCTGCAACCTCATCATAGAGGTCCCTCTGCACTCTGACCTGGTCTAGCTCTCACCCTCGAAGGGCCAATGTCTAACCAGCCAAGATGCCAATGGGCTCCAAAGCTAGCTACCCATCTGACTCTACTTGTAATGCACCCCAATCCAATACATCGTGGATACGCGACAAGCTAGGTGGAAAGGCTAAATGGTAAGCTACAGGTCCTATTCGCTCCAGAACCCCAAAGGGGCCAACAAATCTTGGTGCAAGATTAGAGCACTTTTTATAATGGATTGGACTCTTCTGTGGATGCACTCTCCAGAACACCTTGTCACTAGTTGAGAATCTCTTATCCAATCTCTTGGCATTGGCATACTTCTTCTGACAATCCTGTGCCTCTTGCAAATATTGTCTAATGAAAGTAACTTGCTACTCCATGTCCTAAACCAACTCTAGCCCAATTGCAAATCTATCCTTAATGCAGTCCCAACTCAAAGGAGTCTTGCAAGGGCTGCCATACAAGGCCTGATAAGGAGGCATACCTAATGAATTGTGATGCCCATTATTGTAGGAAAACTCAGCAAGATAAAGGTAGTCCTCCCATCTCGACTAGTGATCCATAACATACATGTGAAGCATGTCCTCTAAAACCTGATTCACCCTCTCAGTCTACCCATCTATCTTAAGATGATATGTTGAACTAAAGTTGAGCTGAGTACCCAATGCCTACTATAGTGCTGTCCAAAATGCTAATGTGAAAATTGAATCTCTATCTAAAATGATGCAATGAGGTACCCCATGAAGTCTCACTATCTCATTTAACAAGGTCCTTTCCACTGCTGGTGCATTATACGTAGTACGAACTGGTGAGAAATGTGCCACCTTGGTCAACTTGTCAACCATCACCATGATGGCATCATGGTAGTGAGATGACAAAGGTAGACCAACAATAAAGTCCATAGAAATGGTGTCCCATTTCCACTTAGGTACCTCATAGGTATATTTAAGTCTTGTTGGATGTTGATGCTCGGCCTTGACTCGTTGGCACTCAAAGCAATGAGCTACAAACTCTGCAATGTTATGTCTCATCCCTGACCAATGATATAATTGTCTAAGGTCTACATGCATCTTCTTCACCCTGAGATGTGCTGCATAAGGTGCTCTATGGGCTTCTGTCAAAACCACTATACAAAAACCTCCTACAAGGGGCACATAGATACAGTCTCGATGTCAGTAAAGCCCACATGCCTCAATGGAATATTCTATATACTTGCCCTTTAGGGCTCTATATGATTGTATGTCTTGATGAACCTCTAGGAACCACTCATCCTCTAGTAAATGTTGCAAGATATGCTCTCTCAAATCTACACTCAAGGTCATAGTCAGGATCTCCTGTCACCTCCTGCTCAAGGCATCGACAACCACATTCTCCTCACCCTTGATATAATGTACATCAAAGTCTTACTCGCATAAGAACTCCATCCAATATCATTGGTAGGTGTTTAGATTCGGCTGTGTGAAGATGCACTAAAGACTATGATGATTTGAATTGAACTCAAAATGACGTCCCAAAATAAAATGTCTCCATCTAACTAGAGCATGAACTACCGCTACGAGCTTCAAATTATGCATGGAGTAGTTTAGCTCATGGGTCTTAACCTTTCATGACTCATATGCAATCACTCAACCATCCTGCATAAGGACTACACCTAATCCCTCTAAAGATGCATATGTGCATACCATAAAATCTGATGCGGGATCTGGTATTGCTAGAATAGGAGAACTAGTGAGAAGATCCTTGAGGACTCCAAAGGCCCTTTCACATTGCTCAGTCCATAAGAACTTCTTCCCTTTTTTGCTAAAGAGAAGTGATAGGGTGAGCTATCCTAGAAAAGCCCTCAATGAATCGGTGATAATAACCTGCTAACCCCATGAAGCTGCTGACCTCCGTCACACTGGTAGGTGCAGGCCAATCCATAATCATGCTAAGCTTTGATGGATCTATTGAGATATCATCATCAAATAGAACATACCCCAAATACTAAACCTCTGAATGGAAGAAGGCACACTTCACCAAGTTGCCATATAGCTGTTGATCTCAAAAACACTATAATACCTAATGCAAATGCTCCTCATCCTCCTCCTTAGTTTGAATATATCAAGATATCATCAAGGAATACTAATACAAACCTATCTAGGTGTGCAAAACACTCCATTCATGAGACTCATGAATACTATGGGGGCGTTCGTCGAATTGAAGGGTACAATGGTGAACTCATAGTGACCATAATGAATCCTGAAGGTTCTCTTATGAATATTCACCTCTGCAATCCATAACTGATGGCACTCGGACTTCAGGTCAATCCTAGAGAACACTTTGGCTCCCTGCATCTGATCAAATAGGTCGTTGATTCTGAGAAAAGGATAATGGTTCTTCACTATCACCTTATTCAACTATTTGTAGTCCATGCATAAGCGAAGGGACCCATCCTTCTTCTTAACGAAGATGACTGGTTCTCCCCAAGGTGAGACATTAGGCCGAATGCGATCCTTTGCTAGCAACTCCTCTAGCTAAAGCCTGAGATCTGTAAGCTCATGCCTAGTCATCATGTATGGTGCATGAGACACTGGCTTGGAACTAGGTACAAGATCAATATGAAAATCCACCTCTCGATGAGGTGGCATCCTTGGAAGCTCTGGCAAAAACACATCTACAAACTCTGTAAGGATAGGATGGTCATCAAGTGTAGTCCTTGACTCGTCCTCTTATCTATCACTCATGATAATCGCAAACATCTAACATTCCTTCTGCATGCAATGCTTAAATTGCATAGAAAAAATCATACACAAATCTATAGGCCTCTGAATGCCCACAATCTCTACTGCGGTGCCATGGTCGTCAAGACAATCTATTGCCTTGCGGTGACAATCAAGTTTGGCTATATGAGTTGCAAGCCAATCCATACCTAGCACCACACCATAGGATCCTAAAGGTATAACCCTAAGGTCTATAGTCATTGTGAAGGCTCCAAGTGCCAACTCGCAATCTTGGACTACTGAGTCTATGGCCATCTTGGCCCCTGTGGCTAACTCAACCTCCCACCTATCATTCAGCCTAGAGGCCACTAGCCTACAATGCTTCACTAATGATGGAGATATAAAGGAGTCTAAAGCTTCAGAATCAAACAAGATAGTAACAAGAATACCTCCATTCATACCTAGGGTCTCAATGACTGTGGCCTGATAGTCAGCTTGATGGTTATCAACTATTGCAAATACACGGTGGGATTTACCCACATCACCTGTAGTCTGCTCTGAACCTCTAATGTGCTATCCTCCTCAGCCTATAGAGAACCCCTGGGGACACTCTCTAGCTAAGAGTTCAATGCAACCACAAACGTAGCATGGTCCTCTCATCTGAACATGTATTGATTGCGTCCTATTGGACTACTGAGCTCCTAGTTTACCTGAACTACTCTGAGCGCCTCTAAAAGATTGTTGTGATCGAGTTGGTCTTGCAACGTATGTTTGATGTCTCTAATCTCTACGAGGACCCTGAGCCTACCACAATCTAGTGTGGCCACCCTGTGCTCTCTACTATGGTCTAGACCTTTGCCCTTGATGCTGTGGGGGCCTAAGAGGCAATGATACAACTTTGAAACCTCCCTTGTGAGGGAGTGGGGGTTTACAGAAGCTATAATCTTGCTTTTGCTGAGTATGATACTAAAAATGGGCACATGACTCATGGGTCTTCCCATAAATCTTCTCAGCAATATACGCCTTCTTGGTGGCCTCACACATAGTCTAGGGATTTACCATATGAACTGGTCCTGCTATCCCAACATTTAAGCCTCTAATAAACCTATTTACGAGAAGCTTCTCATCCTGTAGGTATTGAACATACTGCATCAACTCTAAGAACCATCTCTCATACTATGCCACCGTGGAACCTCACTACTGTAGATCGTGAAACTTGTCGATGCGCTGTTGACAATAGTGCTTAGATAGATATTGCACTCTAAAGCACTCTAGAAATGTACTCCATGATGGAGTATCTAATGAAAGATGGTTCTTGCACTCCTTAGTGCGCCACCATGTGGATACAGAATCACGTAAAAGATGAATGGCTACTTGAGCCTTTAGGTTGCTCCCATAAGGGCATAAACCAAAGCATCAATCCAAACTAGGGAGCCAAGCCTCAACCTCATAGCCCTCAGTACCTACAAAAAATGTAGGAGGCTATAGATGAAGCATGTCTCTGATCTGATTTCCTCGGTTGCGAGAGCCCCAAACTGGATCTCTCGCCTCCTGTTGTCATTCCAAGTGCAAAGGATTAGAGTGAATTCACTCCATAATGACCTCCTCATCAAGATCCTCTCGATATAGTGGAGGACTCCTACTACATTCTCTCTGATCTAATGCATGCTCATCTACAAACATCAGTGGTACCTCCACTCATGGTCCCCCTGCAGTGGGTGGTAGTCTATCTAATACAACCTAAAGCACCTGTAGAATTTGAGGGCCTATATTAGGAAGTACAGTATGATTTTGAGCATCCGACAGTGAAGCGGACCAAGTGGCTCGAGAATGAGCCTCACTAGAATAATTGACATGTGAGCATCCTACATGAATATGGTGCCATAGTTAAATTTAACATGTGGAAAAACAAATGTGCCCTAAATGCTCAGTGTTGAAACTTGGGCTTTGATACCAAATGTTATGCCCACATTTTACACGTGGCCACAAAAATTGAAATATAAAAAATTTTCATAACACAAAACACTAAAATCATTCACACATCAAATATGCACTTAATAACATACACATGCAACATTGTTGTATGTGCAACACATGTTAGGCACATCGCACTACAATGAGGAAGTCAATCAAGATGCGGAAAATGTGAAACTCCTTTTGCACCCCTTCGATGATGGAAGTAAACTAAGAGGGTGGGCATCACATCTTGTGTTGCCAAGGGGGATGGTCTCCATCGAGAAACTAACCCTAGGGTTTTCTAGATGAGAATGAAAAAACTAGTTTCGACCTAAGTCGAAACCCTAACCTTAAAAACTAAATTAATCAATTAATTAAACTATAATGTAGAAGTAACATAAAACTATAATCTAAACTAATTCAACATTACTAACCTCACCATTGATATAAATTAAATAAAAAAAACTTTCAAAAATCTAACAAAAATAAATTTAAAAAGGAAACTTTGAAATCAAACTATACGACAATAACGTTAATCACCCAATAAATAATTTTCTATAAAGATAACTAACTCAAAAGCCCTTTTAAAGCCCTAATCCAACTATCAGGTCTTTAAAAATCCGATAGCATAACATTACTCAAGCAACTAAATTTCTAAAATTTTCAGTAGCATATCTTTACCAAAGTAAACTAGGGGGCAAATTAAAGAAAAGATGCAATAAATTAAAATAGGATTATAGAACTATACACAAATAAATCTAATCTCACTTAAGTGGATTTGAAAAGAAAAAAGATGTTTAAAAATATTTAACTTGCCCTAATCATTAGGGCAACACTCTCAAACCTAAAATAGGTTTATAAAAGCACTAACATTCTTCACATCACTCACAATTGTTGTTAGTTTTGCATGTTTAGATGGAGGAGAAAATAAGGAGAGAAATTTCTTCCCTCATGGGTAGATTATTTCTCACATGGTTATAGTTTTCTAATGTTTCTATTTTCTATTTGTCTCAAGTTTAAATGTTTAAGTTTCATTGTTTTCTAAGTTTTGTTTTGATTCTAAGTTTAAAACATTCCAAGGCTTTAGTTTACCAAAAGTTTAAGATAGTTTTCCCTCCAACCTATTTTGAAAAATAAAATAGGGATAATAAAATAGTCTTTTTAGTTTAAATAGTTTTAAGTTTTATATACGAGTGTTTATTTTCAATATAAATACTATATATAAAATTTTGATTTAAAATGATAAACAACTCATGAAGGAGCCTTTATTTTGATTTATATATAGATATAATTGCACAGTATAATATAATAAAATTGGTCCCTGTGTATATACACAAAATTGTGTATATACATAATTCTGTGTATATATAGAGACTAAGGCATATATATGCCTTAGTCTTTGTATATACATAGTTCTATGTATATGTACAGAGACTAAGGCATATATATCAGCACATATATTAAAAAAAAGATTAATGATTGATAAATATCAACGATGAGATATACTTTAAATGGCAGAGTGTTTTTTGTTTCAGACTAGTTGTAGGGGAAAGTGGGCCACCATAGGCCTTCCAGAATAGACCGCCAGTCTATGGGGGGTCCAGGAGTGGGGGCTCCCGCCCTACAAAGCTTAAAAAAATAGAATACTATCAAAAGATATATATATATATACTACAAAAAAACACATATTTATTTTCTTCAACAACAATGAGAAAGAGAGACAAAGGCTTTATATATATGTATATATTTGGTTGGGGATACTTAGGTTTTTAGCCTGGTCTGAGCCTAGAGAAACCCTTACGGGGGATCTCTTCCCATTGGCTTTATCACCTAAGACCACAACTAGGGGTTCTCTGTCCCCAATGGGCATTATCACCCTTTGGTCAAACTCGCAAGCTCGTTGGCCCAACAAAGGTACACCGCCTGTGAGCACGCCAACCCCACGAAGGCACACATAGCCTGTGAGCATGGCAACCCAGTGAAGGCATGCATGACATGCGAGCTCATTGGCCCTGTGGGGGTTTGAACCTTGGTGGCCGCCACAACAATCGTGCGACTTGACCACTGAACCACGCCCTTATTGGCATATATATATATATAAGCTTTATAAAACCAAATTTATTTAAATTTAATAAACCATCAATTTAGCTTGCAAGAGAGATAGAAATTTCTTTTAGTTTCCTTGTAGACAAGATTACTAGAAAACAAATGAGAGAGAGAGAGAGTATTTAAATCAAATATTTCTTTGCATAAGTATTCAAGTAATATAGAAAAATATTGCAACTATATATGTTCACTTTCATTTTGAACAAAATACATTGCACAAGGGAGCTTAATACAACACAAGGGATTTTCACGAGAGAGAGATTTGATCTCTCATACACCCAACCATTTACAAGCTTGATGAGCCAAGGCATTTAAATTTACAACTTGATCAAAACCACTAAACCACTTCAAGAAGACCTCTCTCATAGGTCTTCTCCATATAGCCAGAAAACCTACAAGACAAATAAACTTTTCCCATAGCCAAGGGAAGCTCACCTCCATCCTTAGGCTATCTTGCAAGCCACCCCCAAGCTAGGAGGCCTACAAGTAACCCGGTCTCATACTCACACACAAGGGATTCAAACCACACTCACAACAAACACATTAACACCCAACCCAAGGGATCTTAACAAACTAAATCCATGAATATGGATGTCAAGGGAGAGAGAGTGGACATCACTCACTCAAGGGGAAAGACCATCAAGAATCATAGTAACCCAAAACTCATTTCTCAAAACCTCATAGCCTCTTGCTATCAAATATAAAACTTATGGATCTAAGAACCCAAGGCACTCATGCCATCCAAACTTATACCAAGATCACCCAAAACAAGGCCCATGCCTACCAAATCTCCTTAGCAAGGAGTGACTTTCCCCAAGGAGATTTACTCCTCTCTCACCCTACACAAGGCTAGCTCTCTCACATGGAGAGCTCATACCAACAACCCACAAACCCTTCATAACACACAAAAAACCATATAAACATGCCTTTAAACATATATGAAATAAAATACAAAATCAATAAGGCCTTGAAGCCTTGAGAGCCTACCTCTCAAGTTTTCAAGTGAAAGAAGATAGTTGAAGAAGCCTTCCAAGAGCCTACTCTAAATCTCCTTAGCTCAATATCCATTCCAAGGCAAAGATCCTTCCCAAATTTCAACTCCAAAAACCAAAAGAAAGAACCCTTCTCAGCTCAACAAGAGGGAGATAAATAGGTATCAAAAACCATCCCCGTGAATAAGGAGGTGACACTTGTCACCTTCTCATTAACTCTCTCAAGCACATCTCCCCACATGTGCTCTCACACATGTGTGAGATATTGAGGAGTAGGGAGGTGACACTTGTCATCCTCTCATTCCTCCTCAAGAGCACACCTTCCTACACTTCTCACACATGTGTGAGACATGGGGAAAAGGGAACTACTTGGGATTCTCTTCACAAAGGCTCTTACAATGTACGCTCACACATGTGAGACCTTTGGGATTCCTCCAAGCCCTTACATGAACCTAGGGTTGTGGGATTGGGATGTGACAAGTCACCCAAGCCTCATTCTAAAACCCTAATTTCGCCACTTAACTCCCATGGTCAAATAGGGTGGTCAAATATGAGTTAAAACTCATAATTTGAGGTCTATAAGGTACCTATCCCATAGGTACTTGACCTAGGACTCTTAAACACATGAAAAAAACATAAAAAACTCAAAAATCAACATTTAAATATCCCCTAAAACCCATGAACGAAAATGGACACATGAATGACACTCATCATCCAACTCATCCTAAGTCAACATTAGGGGACTCAAATAAAACCAAAATAAATTAATAACACAATACATTCATGCTCAAACAACATATAATCTTTGTCCACCTTATGGACTAGGTTGGCATCACGAGGATAATTACTAGGGTTACTTGTTAGACCTCCGGTTTTCATTGGCCAAGGAATTAACCTACACACTTACACACACATCAATAGTCCAATGTATATCATAGCTAAAGGAATTCAAATTACACACACACAAAGTCACATGAGTTCATACATTTCAATTAGGTCAATTCCATAAGACATGGTAAGATTCACTATATTTCCAAATCAATTTACTTTCAAACAACACAATCCCGATCATGCAATCGTAAATTAAAATACTAACCCATTTACTCAATTTAGCTCATTCTTTAAATCAATTGCATCATGTAATTCAAGACATTCATCATCATAAAAATTAGAATATATCCTAAGCATGTATAGATACATCATAAGTAATATAACAACACATCTATCTACTCAAATCACAAAATAATGCCATCGAAAGTCTAATGGATTAGATCAACAGTTCACAATAATATCCAGTGTCAAAATATAATCCATAGATAACAAGTCTAATAGGCCAAATCAAGAGGTGTAATAAGGGTGGGCCTCACATTAGAATCTTTGAAATTCATAATGACATATTTATTTATTGGTGTGAACAAGGTATATTACCTAACTGGTTCCACATTAGGTCCTATTCACCACTTGTCTTGTTGAGTTTACTTGGGGCATATTTAGGGTACACTAAGGATACTTATCACTTTGTGTCTCTTGTCATAAGATTAAGACACTTGCCATAATCTTATTTTTTCCTATGTTTCACCTTGGTCTATATAACCAAGGGCTTCTCATATCAGATCATATTATTGTTATATTTGCATTCTTTGATACGAATATAGTTTATTCTTGTCATATTGATCTTCTCATTTCTTTGTGCTTTCCATTAAGCCTTTAGATCTTGGGTGGCTATCTCCATAGCCAAATCTTACATAGTACTAGAGCATTCTATACCAACTCTTACATGGTATTAGAGATTTTTGAGTGCATTTGGTTAGTCTTTTGAGAGATCTAGGATGCATATCATGGTGGATCTTAAAAAGTTGAGTATGCTCTTCTTTCGCATCATATGACGACCTAGAGAATTAGAAAAAATTGATAGAAATACCAGATTTGGGAGGGTTTCTTCTTTGTGGTCTTTTATTACAGGTTCATTTTGGAGCATCTTGGTGCAAATATTAGCTCACCATTGAGTTTAGGATGTCCAAGAAAGTTAGTTTAACCTTTTGATTTTTTCAAATTGGATATTGGAGGCTAGATCTACAAGGGTTTGAAGTTGGGAGACGGTTATTAGATCCAAGAGATAGCTACATTTTTGGAGTATTTTGGGTCAAATATGACCTTGCCATCTTGTCCAAAATGCCCAAGAACCTAAAGATCAACTTTTAATTCATCAATTTTAGAGAACTTTGCCCCGGGCCTTCAAAAGAATCTCCCCCCACCAGCTATATGAATAGGAATATTTCATAGAATATTCCCTATAAGAAAAAATACCTAGGTGTAGTGTCATAAAATGTGCACACCAACATTTTACAGTTAGTTTAACACCTGATTGGACCTATCTTGCTGCCTTTGTTAATCATGACCTATTGTAACACATTTTTGAGCTTAAAATGATAAAATCTTGATCCTGATAAATAAACCCAATAGAATCACCTTAGGACTAGACTAAGCCTGCTATATTGGAAACTTTTTGGAGTTTGTGGGCTAAAGGTCCAAGGTGCCCAAGCGCTCTAGTCCAACTTGGGAATTTTAGCCCCACTTTGTGGTGTTGGCTTAGGACACTTTGGTTTGTATTTGTCAGCCTAATTATGCTTTATTTTTTGTAAGTGAGTGGGAATGCATATTTAAACGAGTGGCGTAGTTCATTTTACACCTATGTGCTTGCTAGAGGATTAATGCAAATGTTTCTCATATTGTGTTCTATGCTAAAGTGTTCTTCATGCTTGGAGTGTTATCTACTTGTGGATGCTACTGAAGTTTGTTTGCAGGCTTTGAAGGAAATTTGAAGCCCTCTCCATCACTCTCCTTTGTTGGTGTAGTATCTTGAGTCATTTTCATCAACTAAGGTCATGTCTCTTGTGGTTATTATCATCATAATCATTCATTGTTCATCATATTATTACAGATCTAGCCTCTTCCCTCTGAGGGCACTCACTCTTGGATCTAATCATCATTGTAGTGTAGGTGGGAACACCAACACGGGGTTTAATTGAGGCAAGCCCTTAAACACAACACAATCTTTTTCCTCTTTCCTTGTGTACAGGTTGGAGAAACAGGTTTTGGGAACTAATTTTTGGAAAGAAGACATAGCATACAGTTACAAGTCTGGTGATATTTGAGTTTCTGCTAAACCCTAAAAAAGTCCTAGGGCGCCCAAGTGCCCTAGTCCTGAGTATTTCTGCTACAAGATCCAAGTTCTGAATCTTCCTATGATCTTTGCTATACTTTCTGTTTGTTGTGATCTATTTCTGACAGTTAGTTATAGTCTATTCTTCATCTTCTAGGTTTGATCACTAGTCTTAGCTTGCTTGCTTGTATTTGGTTGAACTTGGTTGATCCATCTATATACAACAAAAGGGCAAAACCCCTGTAGTTTGGCTCTCCTTCTTGGGTAGAAGCTAAGATTGATTTGTGCCCCAATGTTTGTAGAAGAGGGTTTTGACCTAGTTTAACTCCTTAGGCTAGATCATTCTTTTCTACACTACACCAAGTACCCTACAAAATTATATATATATATATATATATATCAAAAAAAATTATTCAATTTCAATAGTTATGAAAATAAAATTTTAAAAATAAAAAAAAATTTGGGTACCTGATAGGGTATTTCTTGGGCAGACCTATTGGGCTCGTATAGTGTTGGTAGGTCATACTTTGTGCTACAGATTGAAAGTTATAAAAAAAAATAAATAAAAGAAAACTTTGAAAAGGCCACATCCATTTTACATAGGTTTGCGGACCTTTTCCTTGGTCACGGACCCTTGAGGTCCATAATATGTGGGGCGTAAGGCCTCCATGTCAGGGGTTATCCCCCACACAAGACTCCTAATTCAATTAGCCCTTGTCACCTTTAAAAATCTATTGACCCCTTTGACATTGGCCTTTAAGGCCTTCAGCTCTATGCCTCACACATCCGACCTTGGCAGAAATATTAAGTAGACTATTCAATTTTACTAGAAAATTTATCAAATCCACCATTTTTGGTGGTAAGTTTTATGCTCCACCAAATTTGGTGATGATTTTGGTGACCTAGCTAGATTTATCAGGCTCTCCAATTTTAGCAAAGAATTTGGTAGTTTGCCAAATCTAGAGGTTTTTCTCGTAGCTTTTCCAAAGATAGCAAAGTTCTAGTTTTATCTAGTGGATCCCTAAACTTGGTGGCACCTCTAAATATGGTGGCAACTTTCCATCAAATTTAGCAGCAGTTGAATTTTGAATTTTTGCCCCCCTCTAGAATACAGTTTTGATTTTGCACTCAGAATTTGTAGCCTTTGTTCTCACTCATACAAGCTCCTTTTTTGGATACTTTTTTTTATATGGGGTAGAATTTTGCAAGACTCATAGTGGTGCAGATGGATTTTGATTTTGGTGCCTAGATTTTCTAAAAATTACAAATTTTTACACATGTTGCTGAGGAGTTCTCATTTTGGAAACTTCCAAGGCCCCGTTTGGGTTCATATGGTAATATTTTTTGGTGATTCTTTTAAACGTGCATACCAGTGGTATAATCAGATTGGTTCAATTCTACACAAAACTTTCATTTTATGGCCTAATTTGGCATTTCCATTGTAGCAAGATCAAAAGACCACTTTGTTGTTTTGGCTAGTGGAAACTATAATCATATTGCATATAAAGTGCCAAGATCATAATTTTCTAGGGGGATCCTTGATTAAGTGAATTTTGGGGGGGGGGTTCCTCTTGTGGTAATCTTTTGTTTCTTCTGGTTGTAATCATGGCTCCTAATCTTTGAAAAGATAAATGTGATTGCTATGGGAATAAAAGGCATACAATAGATGAATGCATAGAAAAGAAACTTGATGATCTAAGATTACAAATTAAACTTCAACAATTGAAAACAACTTTGCATTGCCAATGGCATCAGTTTGTTGGATTCTTCTAATCCACCATCTACAGATACATCTGATGTTCACACTCCTAGACATCTTGTGTGGACACATCATTCATAGATGAGAAGTGTAGTCAAATGACATGCATTGACATCTCTTCTCCATCACCTATTTCTCCATCTAAATCTATTGTTGTTTCATCCATATCTTTCGATGATTCTTTACAGTAGGATCATATCAGTCTTCCTTATCCACCTCATTGGATTCCTATTTATCAAACATATCATCTTTGTTTGTGGAGTCTCACATTTCTAATTTGTAGGACACTATTGAGGACATTCATCTCCTCTTTGATGACAACTTATATGGAGTTGATTCTTCTTCTTTGAATGTGATAAGGGAACATTTATCTACCCTCTTGTTCTTTCTCCACCTACATATGCTTCTAGGTGCTACCACAATAATGGGTTACACTTTCTGGGACATCCTGATTTTTGTTGAAATCGCATATTTTTAGAAAATATAATGATTTAAGCCTTGAAAGGTTCCATTTAAAAGATTTTAATTGGAGATGGTTTGATCAAACCCCCTTAGATTCAAACCCCCTTGGATAGAACCTTGCTAGTTTTAAACCATACCTATAATGGAGTCTCCTCTACACCTATCAAAATGCTGATAAAAAAACACTTTTGATTTACCTTTTGGAGGATCAAATGAATTCATTTAAAATTTATGTTTTGTAAGTATGTAGTCCTTATTATAAGCTTCCCCAAAAGTATAATTTTAAATATATTTAATTTGATTATTATATTTATATTTTATTTCTTGTAAATGTAGGTTTTTCACCGAAAATCAAGTTCTATGTTCAACAAACATGGAAAATTAGTAAATTAGTGATTTTTTTTTGAAAAATATCTATGCTCTAGGTATTGATGTCCTTGTTTCAATAAAAAAAATAAAATTGAATTTTGATACATACAAAAAAAGTTATGTTTTACGGAATATGCCTATGTCTAAATTATAATTGGTTTGACTTCAAAACTTAATTAAAAAAATATATTCAACAAAACATTATGAAACTAAATGCATGCCCTATGTATTGGTGTTACCAATCTAAATTCAAAAGAATCAAAATTTTATCTTTTGTAGAAAAAAAAGTTATGTGCTACAGAATACACATCACTTTAAAAAAATGTCATTTACTATTAAAAACTAGTTATCAAAGGAGATGCAAAAAAATTTACACTTTAACTCCAAATTTTTTTAAAAAAATATATTTAGAATCTATAAACAAAATCTCACAAATCACTAGTTTGCATCATCTTCAAATTCCTAATGGTTTAGTATCTATAGGTGTCAGAAAGTGAAGATTTAGTTTAAAATGTTGATTTCAATGTCAAGTTTGGCCAAAAAGTGTAACCCATTATTGTGGGATGACCCTTCCATAGTGACAGATTCTATAGATATTCATGAGTTGACAATTTCAACTCAGTCATCATTCATATTGACACCTTCTACAAGAGTACTACATTCTCATTGGTCTAGTTGTCTTACCTATGGTGAGCACCATACATCCATTGTTACTGCATTAGAATATTACATGGTACCTAATTCATCTTATGAGTATTTGTCATAGTTTGGCATTGGATTGGAGATTCTTGAGAAACATTTTGAGGACTCATCTTCATTATCTTTCCATATCATTTTCTACATCTGTTTCCATTAGGACAAGTGGATTGTCACATTTTTTAGTTTGACCTAGGACTTTTGATTTGATTGTGGCACCTTTTGACATCGACATGGTGACACTTGAGCAGAGTTCAGAGAAATCATACATCTTGAGTTTTCTTCCTTCATATTCCTTTCAAGAATGGGAAGACTTCTTGTATTATTCCTAAGGGGAGGAACTTTGTTTAGCATTCTTGGATCATCATCAACATTCATTATTGAGCATCTACCATCAATGTAGGAGATTTTACATTGAGAGGGGGATACTTAGTCTCTCTTGTTCTCTCTTATGGGGGAACTTTTTCCGCACATGGGGTTTTGTTCTTCTCATACTATAGAGAGCATCTTGTATTTTCTCTCTTTTGGAGAGGGGTTTTTTCCTGTGTTTTTCTCATTTTCTCTATTTGTGAGAGATTTGTTTGTACATGGGTACCTAACATGACCTTGTAGCCAGGACCCATATTTGCATCTTTGTATTTGTTTACTTCTCCGTAAGTTGCACTTAAGGGGGTGTTGGTGTGAATGGGGTATATTACCTAATTGGTTCCAAATTAGGTCCTATTCACACTTATCTTGTTTACTTAGGGTATATTTAGGGTACACTAAGGATACTTATCACTTTGTGTCTCATGTCATAGTATTAAGACACTTGTCATAATCGTATGTTGTCCTATGTTTCATCTTGGTCTATACTATAACCAATAGCTTCTCATATCATATCATATTATTGTTGTATTTGCATTATTTGATAGGAATATATTTTATTCTTGTCATATTGATCTTCTCATTTCTTTGTTCTTTCCATTAGGCCTCTAGATCTTGGGTGGCTATCTCCATAGCCAAATATTACAATATTTATTGATGAAGGGTCACATGATATCATTTAGGAGCCACATGAAGGTTGAAGGTGTTTAGTTTCAACCAAAAGGAATTACTAACCACTTGTATATACCTTCCTTTGTATTTAATACAATATTCTTTATGTTTTTTCATTACTGGAACTTGAGAAATTAAATAGACTTGAGATTGAAATTTTTATGAAGTATTTGTTCCTCAAAAATGAATAATAGAACATTGATATAAAGTAGAGGATACTTGTTTTTAAGGTGATGTTTTTGAGTGTATGCTTTTCTATATAGAGATGTGACTACCCATTATATTATTATT
This sequence comes from Cunninghamia lanceolata, assembly GCA_027924645.1. Taxonomy (NCBI): domain Eukaryota; kingdom Viridiplantae; phylum Streptophyta; class Pinopsida; order Cupressales; family Cupressaceae; genus Cunninghamia; species Cunninghamia lanceolata. The sequence continues at coordinate 331,507 of BSBN01001410.1, read as the reverse complement.
TTTAGGATGACCCAAATACTATAGTTTTAATATCTTGGTTGGATATTACAATGATCTTTCCTTGGTCACTAATATTCTATATTATCCTACGAATCTCATGTCATTATCCCAAATTATTTTGTGATAAAGAGGATTGTTGTGAAATATGGCAATGTGTTGAAATGCCTCTAGTATCTTCAAAGAAATAGATCCATACTAATATAGCATATTGTCAATATTTTGGCAATGAACTCAATGGATTTAGCTATAATTGTGTGCTTCTTAGAAATTTTCAACCAACTCTGGGAAATCCATGAAGAGTAATTGAAATTATGAGGGTAAGTGCACAAAGATGAGGGACAAAAATGGGGTCTTAAGTTGCCACTTTTTTTTCTGAAATCAAGAAACATTGATGTTGGATGAGAAATTGAAGATAGCTACACTCAAAATTTGAAGATGGAATGAAAACAAGAGTTGTAGTGCTTTGAATCTAGTTTCTAAACTACTTTTTTTTTCAAAAATGGTTGAGATTAAGGGGTTCAAAAAGGGGGAGCACACAAATTGGTCCCGTTTTTCTCAAAAAAAGCATAACATAGCATCTGGTGTGCTCCCCCTAAAATGTTAACTTTTTTTAGTATTTCAATAATCGCTCTAGTGAGAAATTAGGTAATACCATGTAGTTTATCCTTGATTTTTCTAATAAATTTTTAATGAATAATTGATTTATTAGTAATTTTTAAAGTGGACACATCCTAAAAAATATAAATTTGAGCGTGCTTCCCCCTAAAATGTTTGAAAACTAATCGAAAATCAATTTATTTTTGAATTCATGTAGAATGGAGTCTAGTTTCTAAAAATATAACTTATTTCAATTTTTGATGAACGGTTAAAAAAGTCAAAAATACTAGACACTGGTTTTTGACAAAAACTGGACATACTAACAAAATAAATTCAAGATGAAACACTAAACATACTCAAAATGTGAAAAAAATTATATGGTTAGATAGCTAACAAAGAGCTTAAGATTATGGTGGTATTTTTTTTAGTTTTCATTGAAAAAAGTGCCATCCTGATGGGGAGCACACTCCAGGTTATCTCTAGATTTTGCTAAAAATTGATAAAAACACGTCAAACAAAGCTGAGCATAACGCGAGCACGTTATAACACGCTCGCGTTATGTGAAATCTATAACGCAATCGCGTTATGATGATCATAACTGGAAATACACATGCTAATTGCATTTGCTTGAAAGTTTCTAAAGCCTTTTCAACAAATCCATTTTTTGCATATCTTGCAATTATTGCATTCCATTATAGAACATCTCTTTGAGGTGTTACGTCATACAATTGACATGCCTTGTCTATGCTTCTACACTTTACATACATGTCTACAAGGGCAGCTACACTTCCTATCGTCTCTCTCACTCTCTATGTCTCTCCCCTCTCTACGTCCTACCCTTTCTTTGAGTCTCTGCTTCCCTCCCCTCTCTACCTCCTACCTTCTCTCTCACTCTCTTCTTCCCTCCCCTGTCTACCTTCTACTCTCTCTATCATTCCCTACTTCCCTCCCCTATCTACCTCCTACCCTGTTTTTGAGTCTTTGCTTCTTTTGCCTCTCTACCTCCTACAATCTTCAGATGAGAGTCATCACCCAGGTACACCTTTCCACCATCAAACTCCTCATACTTGGTAAACAAGTCTCGATGCGAGGTCATGTGGAATGATGCACCAGAGTCAATCAGCCACACATCATCAGATGCATGGGTTGCCAAGGCTGCAATGAAAGCATCACCATCATCTTGTAAGTATGTTGAATGATCCCTGGGGTTATGCACATCCCAGGCTTAGCACGGAACCTGCTTTTTGTAAGTATGTTGAATGATGCATGTGTGCATGTTGTCTTTTCGAAAGAAGGATGCAAGATGACTAGAGGAGCTATGGTGCTTGCTAAGGGTACTAGAAGAGGTACTCTGCTTTAGCTAGAGGCATGCATTTCACAATACAATAGTTCTTCTGACTCAAGGAAGAGGGCTTCAGTCACTTCATCCCATTCATCTGAACGAGCAATGAAGAAATTTGTTGTATCTAGTCTTGATGGTTGTAATCATGCCTTGGAAGTTAAGCTTCCTACTGAAAAGATAATGTTATGGCATAAGAGATTTGGCCACATTGGTGAGAAGGGTCTGCATACCCTAAAAAATAAAAACCTCGTTGAGGGGTTAGATGATTGTAATCTTGAGTTTGACTTTTGTGAACATTGCATATATGGAAAACAAAACCGTGTTCAATTTTATTCGAGTTCTCATAAGTCTTTTAGTGTGTTGGATCTTATTCATTTTGATGTATTTGGTCTTGTTAATGTTCCTTCATTATCAAAATCTGTATATTTTGTATCTTTCATAGATGACTACAGTAGAAGGACATGGATTTATTTTCTCAGAAGCAAATCTGTAGTCTATAGTAAGTTTAAGATGTTTAAGGCCTTTGCTAAAAATCAAACTAGTAAAAAGATTAAATGTTTGAGAATTGACAACAGTGGTGAGTTCTATTCTATAGAATTCAATAAATATTGCAAGGAACTTGGGATTGAAAGACATAAGACAACTCCATACACCCTGTAGCAAAATGGAGTTGCAGAGAGGATGAACAGGACACTGATGGAGAAGGCTAGGAGTATGCTTAGTGGAGCTGGCCTAGAACAAAAATTTTGGGCTGAAGCTGTTGCCACTATTTGCTATCTTGTAAATAGATCTCCTACATCAGCTCTTGTTGGTAAGACACCCATGGAGGTGTAGTCTGGTAGAAAGCCTTCAATAAGGCATCTTCATGTTTTTGGTTGTGAGGCATATGCTCATGTGCCTAGGGAGAAGCGATCAAAATTGGAGAACAAGGTTGTTAAGTGTATCTTCATTGGCTATGGTGTCGGTGTGAAAGGATACAAGCTTTGGGACCCTGTGGTTGAAAAAGTGTTGTATAGCAGAAGTGTCATCTTCAGAGAGCTAACACCTTCTTCCACTATTTTACAACTAGAAGAAAAAGAAAAGAAAGAGGATGTTGTTCAATTTCTTGCTACCCCTAGGAAGACTAAACAAAAAGATAATGTTGGACCTAATGATGAGGAGAGCTCTTGCAGCTCCGAAAGATCAGATGAAGAAGCTGAACCTCAACCTCAGCTCTTGAGGAGGCCTACATGGATAAGAAAGCAACTTGAGAGGTTTAGTTATACATTGCTTGATTCTGGTTGTGCTTTTGCTTTGCTTACTAATAGTGATGAACATAGAACTTTGTTAGAGGCTATGGATATGAAATATGTAGGTTCCTAGAACGAGGCCATGGAGGATGAGATGGCTTCTTTGGAAAATAATCAAACTTGGGACTTGGTGCCTTTACCTCCTGGATGGAAACCCATTAGATGCAAATGGGTGTTAAAGAAGAAATTTGGTGCAGATGGCAGTGTTGAGAAGTATAAGGCCAGATTGGTTGCGAAGGGGTATTCACAAGTGGAGGGCATAGATTATGGTGAGATCTTCTCTCCCGTTGCAAAGCTGACATCTCTTGCAGCAGCTTATGACTTAGAGATAGAGCAGATGGATGTGAAGACAACTTTCCTTCATGGTGATTTGGAGGAAGAAATCTACATGTCACAGCTAGAGCATTACATGGTGAAAGGTAAAGAAAATTTGGTTTGCAAGTTAAAGAAGTCTTTGTATGGTTTGAAGCAATCTCCTAGGAGGTGGTACTTGAAGTTTGATGCCTTTGTGTCATCAATTGGATTTGTGAGATCGAAATTGGATCACTGTGTGTATTTTAAGTTTGATGGTGATCGTATTCTCATTGTTGCACTGTATGTTGATGATATGTTGCTCATTGGGAAGGGTAAGAATATGATTTCTAATTTTAAATCTCAGTTGTCAGCATAGTTTGAAATGAAAGATTTAGGGGCAGCCAAGTACATTCTAGGAATGGAAATCAGAAGAGACAGAGCCAACATAAAACTTTGGTTAAGCCAGAGTAAGTATGTGAAGACCCTGTTGGATAGGTTCAGCATGGCAGATTGTAGACCATTGTGTGTTCCTGTTTCTTTGGGGACAAAGTTATCTATTAAGGATTGTCCAAAATCTCCTAGTGAGGTTGAGGACATGAGTAGAGTACCTTATGCTAGTGTTGTTGGTAGTTTGATGTATGCTATGGTCTGCACAAGACCAGACATTGCCCAAGCAGTGGGAGTCCTTAGTCGATTTATGGCTAATCCTAGACGAGTACATTGGGATGCAGTTAAGCCAGTGTTCAGATATTTGAGGGGTATTTTTGAGTATTCCATATGCTATCATGGTAATGTTACAGGACCTACGCATTCTATTGATATTCATGGATTTGTGGATTCAGATTGGGTAGGTGACATTGACAGCAGGAGATCCACATGTGCTTATGTGTTTACACTGTTTGGTGGTGCTATTAGTTGGATGAGTAAGTGACACGCTATGATTGCTTTGTCCATGACAGAAGTTGAGTATATGGCAGCAACTCCTGCTTGTAAGGAAGCCATTTGGCTTAAGAGATTGTGTTCAGATATTGGTGTTCATGCAGGTCAGATTACAATCAGTTGTGACAGTCAGAGTGCGATTTGCCTTGCAAAGAATCCAACTTTCCATGCCAGAACAAAGCATATTGATGTTCAGTTTCACTTCGTGCAAGACATGGTAGAGGATGGGAAGGTAAATTTGGAGAAGGTAGATATTTTGAAGAATGTTGCAGATGCATTAATGAAACTAGTTAGCATAGAGAAGTTCAGATGGTGTTCAGAGTCTATGGGCCTCTCGGCCAATAGCAGTTAAATCCTATTATTCTATTGGCTCTTACAAGGTGTTCGACAAGTGAGAGAATGTTGGGAATTAAGGTGTTTCAACCTTGGTAATTCCTTGCATTATTTATGATTGTATTTGTTTATTCATTGCCTATGTTGCAAATTAATTGTAAATTCCATATTGTCATTTTGTGGGATTTGGCACGGTGATGTATCATCCTACATGGAAGATGACAACTTGTAATTTTGTCCTCACATGAGGAGATAGGCATCCAACTTTGTGGTAGGACTATTTTTCCATGTGCAGCATCTTGGATGTTGTGTAAGGGAATATTGACCAAAACGGTTATGACAGATTCCTATGACGAAGTTATGACATGTAAGAGTCAGAAATAGAAGCTTGTAAGACAGGTGAAGACATGTGTCATGAAGCATCTTTGAAAAAGGCATCTTTGGGTGTGCCAAGGTGGACTATGACATGTTGTAAGAGAATATGCTATTTATAGCCTGTGTATGACAGATTCTCTTATAGTTGTAAGTTGTAACTGCTATGACAGATTCTATAACGATTGTAAGAGTCGTAAGAGCATCTGTCATAGTCCATTTTGGAAATAGGTGACCTCTTTGGGATGGGAGTTGTGGACAAGTGTCAGGAACTTTCTACAATGTTGACCAAGTGTCCATAGACATGGGTTTTGGGCCATGAGGCCAAGTTGGATGCCCGTTCCAAGATAAAGCCAATTTTGCCTTATATATTCTATATAAACAGGTGCTTGGAGGAGGAGATGTAGTATGTGATTGATAGGTACTATTATGCTACCAGATTAACTCCAGACACGAGTGTCAAAGACTATTGAAGCTTGCATTGCAAGTGTATTGTAAACAATATTCAGTTTTGATAATACATTATGCAGGTTTCAGAGTGTGGGGTTTTTCACCTGATAAGGGTTTTCCCCATGATATATCTTATCTCTCTTCTTCTATCTTCTTTTTGGTTCTATATGTATTGCTACAATATCTCTGTTATATGTTTCATGTTGTTGTAATTGTAAGGATTAAATTGAATTTATATAGCTCTCCCCTCATTAGATTAGTGTAGGAAGTGATTTCTGCACACCTAGCTTCCTTTCACTAATCCATCAACCCATGAACTCTTGAAATTTTTTCTCCAAAGAGTCTTTTACAAGATCCAAACATAAAAGCAAAGATATGGAGCCATCCAAATCCACTGATCCAATTTCATCCCCCTCTAATACTCCCAATCCTAATCCATCCGGACCTCCTATATCCATTCACTTGATCCTAATCCTAACCCCACAACATCTTCCATCATTATCAATCAACTATATGCATATGCTAGTCCATCAACCTATGAAGCCATGAAGGATGTGACCCAAGGACTATTAGCAAGGAATCTAAGAACATCATGTACTCAAATTCCTATCCTTGAGCCCAACAAATAACCTCCTAATAACATGTATACCACTCCAACACCATCATCTAGACTCTTATGTCTATCCATTTCATTGAAGAGTCTCCTACCATAAGTCCAAGTCAAACCCCATCATGTAGCCATGTTGTCAAACATCCAAAGATTATTGATCATGGATCCAAGTACCCATCACATCCATCTAAGAAACCCAATAGCTATACTTTAATCTAACCTAGTCCAAGGAATGTGGAAACACCAACCACCCATCCTAATCTAAATCCAAACAGATCCCATCTAATCCCATCTCGGTTCCCTTACCATCTCATGGTCAACCCCTCTGTATATCGATCCCATCATTAATCCTCCAACATCTCCTAGTGAACCCCCATCACCACCTCTTACTCCCCAATCCAATGAATATCAATGCATCCCCACTTACCCTATCCACATCTAATATTGCGCTATCCATGCTTATCCTCCTTGTGATCAAGATATTATCTATGATCTTGAGATCTTATCCATGAGCAAGTAAGTTCCCACATCACTCCTATCCATCATCCCATTAGCCCTATCCATCATCCCATGCTAGTCCTATTCATTATTCATCAATATCCCATGATGAGACACTTGGTCTCCAAGAAAACATAGACAATCAAACAAATATCTTGGATCCTATATTGAATCACATCCCAATGAGTATAATGATTTAATCAAGATCCAAGAATTCTACATCTATTTCCCATCGATCCTCCATCATCCCAGGTTGAACTATATGTTTAGGTGTTTAGCCTGGTTGCTCGAGTTTAGGGTTTAGGGGTCAGTGGCATTATTTGAGGTTTACACGAGTTTAGGGTTGCTCAAGTAAATAGGGTTTAGGGTTTTGGGGAATTATTTAGGCTTTAGGGGTTTATGGATGCTTGAGTTTAGGGTTTAGGGGTTAGGGTTTAGGGTTTAAGGGTTAGGGGTTTATGGTTTCTTGAGTTTAGGGGTTGGGGTTTAGGGTTTAGAGAGAGTTAGAGCAAGGGGACCAATAGAGATTGGGAGAGATAGGGAGATAGAGGTTTTAGGTTTCTTTAAGGTTTTATGGTTTAGGGGTTTAGGGTTGCTCATTTATAGGGTTTAGGGGTTAGGGTTTAGAGTTTAGGGGCATTATTTATGGTTTAGGGGTTAGGGGTTAAGGTTTAGAGGTTTAGGTTTATGGTTTAGGTAGAGAGGTGAATAGGGAGATATAGAGGAGACCAAGCCTGGGAAAGATATATCTATCTCCTCTATCCCTCTCTCTAACTATACCTACCTCTCTACCTCTCTCTCTCTCTCTCCCTATCTCTCTATCTTGCTAGATCTCTTTCGATCCCCTCTCTCTAAGTCTACCTTTCTCTCCCTCCATCACTATTTGAGGTTTACACGAGTTTGGGGTTGCTCAAGTAAATAGGGTTTAGAGTTTAGGGTAAGGGTTTAGGGGTTTAGGGATGCTTGAGTTTAGGGTTTAGGTTTAGGTGTTATGGGTTTAGGGTTTCTTGAGTTTAGGGGTTAGGGTTTAGGGTTTAGAGAGAGATAGAGCGAGGGGACCAATAGAGATTGGGAGAGATAGGGAGATAGAGGTTTAGGGTTGCTTCCAAGTTTTATGGTTTAGGGGTTAGGGGTTTAGGGGTTTAGGGTTGCTCTTTTCTAGGGTTTAGGGGTTAGGGATTAGGGTTTAGGGGCATTATGTTCATGCCCACATTTCCCATGCGGTCACAACACGCATCACACGTGTCATGTCCACATGTGCCATGTGATCATGACACGAAATACCAAAATTTTTCCCATGCTTCCCTAGAAACCCCCTCACACGCATAGGCATGCTTGGTGGCGTACGCTTAAGGTGAAAATAATACAGTTGTCGGCGGGGTACCAAGTTCATGTGCGCACACCCTACACAAGAAAATGCGTGGTTTCCTGACTAAGGTTAATCTCATGAATTACATTTGAACATTAGTTGTTTTAGGTGATAGATCATTTCTCAACAAAGCACGAACATCTATTTTCTTCTTTCCATTTTCTGGAATTTCATATTAGTTTCTCCTCCTTCAGACTTAGCATTTTCAACCAAGTCCGTTCATTTGCCCTCTCTTCCTTTTCTTGGAATTCAATTTTGATTGTATTTCTATCACGTTCATTTTATCGTTTCTCTAAAATTTAATTTTGATTGTATTTCTATCTCTTTCTCCTTCGTTATGCAAGATCTTCTTATGTTATCTTTTTTTTTCTTCACGTTCTTTATTGAACAACAATAACACTACATCCTTTACATTATTCCTAATTTCTTGGTAACCAGATCACTTACACAGGGTTGGTTAACTTCACTTGACTCAGTCCCCCTAGGGTTCTGCTCTAGGTTTTAGTTCAACGTTTGAATTAATTTTAATAATCAACTTGTTCCTAAACAGGTTTAACGGTAGGTTAAACTTACTTAGTTCTCTTAGCCCCTTTCAGAAATGCCGTGCATTTTCTCCTCTTTGTTTTCCAAGGTTAGTTGTTCTTTCTCTTTTTTTAAAAAAAAAATTGGACATTTATTTTCTAAATCTACAGTTGAGTTTTTTTTTTTTAAAAACCACTCATGGAATGCCTGTGATGACTTGTTTGTGTTTATTTTCAGTGTCCTTTGTAAATGAAAAGATCACATTTTCCTCTTCATTTTCCTGTCATTTAATTTGGGATAATTGTTGAAACTTCCAAGAAACTCTTCCTTAAAATTAAAATATATTTACGTATGCTCTTTTTAAATTATAATTGTATAAACAATGTATTTCTGAATTGCAACTCTGAGTTTAAACATCTATTCAATTCGTATTATACATTGTGCATAAATAAATCCCACTTTCCTCGAATAAAATTTTTATTTCAAGTCGAATGTTTTAAACTACATAGAGTAAGCATTTAATTACTTGCGATAAATTTTTTTTTAAAAAAATCAATACTGTAATCCCAAATTTCATTTCTTTCATGGTAGCAAAATTATGACTTGGCTTATAACAAAATTTAAAATTAATATTTCCACTAAGTTTACACAGAAATAATACATTTACAAATTTAATTAAAACATCAACTAACTCTCAACTTTGCAAGTAGGAGAAGAAGAAACTAGACAATTTTAATATCCTTTTAAAAACAAATTTTCTTTTCCTCTTCTCATTTCTAAATGGTAAAACTTAATGAACAAGAAAATTACAGTTATCAACCCAAGAACAGAGGATTTCCTCACAACTCCAAAAATAACAATTTATACAACAATAGGGAGATAATTTTCTCCTTTTGAAAAATTGACAAGGAAGGAGCTATTAAAAGATCAGGCTCTCCTTAAGACTTAAGGAAAATAAAATATTTTCTAAGATCCCATAATCTTCTCCAAGTTTCACAATAAGCTCCCAAAAAACTTGCATATCACACAAGAGAAGTGTTGATGATGATGTTAGTCATAAGCAAACATAGAATAAAAGTTACACAACCTTTACTCATCTTGAAAGATACGATGAATTCAGAGAATTCATGATCCCAAGTCTCCGTTGATTAGTTCATAATCTACTGACGTTACTCAGTGGTTGATGTGTGTTGCTTTTAATCATTCAGGGGCCTTACGTTCTTCAGTAATTTATGTAAAGTTCATCAATATTTCTCCAAATATCCCGTTCTTTATATCTGCCCTGCATAAATCTCCAAATTATTTTACCTCTGCACTATGAATTCACTCAAATAATGTGCCTACAGGTTGATATTTGCATGAATTTTACCATTATTTGCAATTCTTTGCATGATATTTTCAACACTACATGCATTTAGCTCAAATATGCTAATGATATTCAGTTATCTACGAGATGTCTGCATATTTGTATTATTTGCTTAAGATTGTCAATTATTTGCAATTATGATGATGAAATGCTCTGAAATTGAAAGAAATACTTCAAATTAAAGTTAAACCTTCAGCTATTGAGCCACATATACATCAGATACAGTCATGAAGAGAAGAAATCAAACCATATGTTCACCAGGACATTCCACAGCCAGATACAATCGATGCTAACTTCAAAGGAAAGGTATGAAGACAACATATGCAAACTGATATGCACTCCAAGGGACGCAGCAAATCAAAGCATATATCTAGAATTCACACACTGATTACTCAAGATTTATGATGGATTGTAATCAAAACAGTCTTCTCATTCATTAAGTATGCAAGAACATATATGTATACAATAACTTTGAAATGAGCCCTGAATATTTCAACAAACAGATTTCAATTAAGTTTCCAATACTCAAATTATCACATCCCTGCACCTGTTATAGAATAAGGTGAAGGAACGGTTACAAATGACCTACGGTCGGGATTTATCTATTAAGATCAACAGTCCAGATGAATAGCACGTGTCTGCCAGTTGGCAACTACACAGCTCGCACAAAATATTCCAGCATCTTTGACCTAGTCCATCCTCCAGCTAGCAAATAGCACATTTGACAACATTCTCCTCAGCGCTGGTTCATGTTACCTCTGTATGCAACTCTGTAACTTGTATCTTTGTAAATTTTGCCATTTCCCGCACAAACTTCACCTTCTGATACGCCCTCGCCACTTTGTCATTTTCCAGATATCTATGCACCTAATAACAGACACAAGGATTAAGCATCATCATCATTAAAAACTTTAGCAGGAAAATAAACATTTAAATCAGGCTTAGAATATGCAAACGCAGATAATCAGATGATGAATCCGTGAACAATCGCATACAAAATGCACATATGACACTAAAATTAGTCGAGTCAACCATCGTTGACCAAAATCATGCTATCAGGCCCTAAAATGGCTTCAATATCTGATCAGGTCCAGGGTCATTTGAGTGATTTTTGATAAAAATATCGAAAATATGATTTTTGGTATTTTCTACATCTTGGTAAATCGCATTTTTGGAGGCCTTAGGAGCGGAATTAGGGCTCAAGACTTCATCAGTGCTTGGCGTTAAGCCTAAGCAACTAAGCAACTCAAACTAGATAACTAGTTTATCTTTCCAATGAGTCCAAAAAGTTTAAATTCTGACACAGTAGCTAGGAGTTATGACCTTGCCAAGGGGAAGGTAAAAAAATTTCCTAATTTTTGAATTTCTGTGAATTTTTGCAAATAGTTTCACCTTGCAGTATCTCTTTTTGTATTCCAAGGGTGATGTGACCCTTCATATGATATGCAAGTCTTACATTTTCAGTTATCGCATGCATAAGATCATGCATATGCAATACATGCGCTTTTGCTCACTAAATTCCATTGAATGAAACTATCAGGTCTGGGTATGCACATTAGTTAATATGCAGGATATTAACTAATATGACTCTCTTCATAGATCAGGATATGATGATGATGTCATCATCATGGACGGGCTTCGTTAAAATGTGAAAGGCTGATGTCATGGTCATACTGAAGGAAATCAGGTGATGTTAAGAAATATGACCTTGATATTGAGGAATATCACCCTCTGAATAGGATGACGTCATGGTCATGTCGAGCTTTTTATATATCGGGTTAGAATGACGTCACCGTCATGTTAGGAAAGATCAATCATATTAGAAAAGATGACGGATGTTAGAAATTAGATGACCTTCGGATGTCAAGCCGATTGATGATGTCACCGTCATATTGGGTCCTTTGTGGAATGGGATAAGCTTACGTCATCATCATGTTATTAAAAAGGGCGATCGTTGGAAAAATACCTCCGCGAGATAAAAAGGATGATGACGTCATCGTCAGGGTGATTTCCTAATTTCTTTGTTCATCAGGATTGGATGACGTCATCAGCATATTGGCACTGGGGTGATATTCTGCGGCAGGGTGATATTCGAAATATCGGGTGATATTCGCAAGATTAGGTGATATTTGAAATATCGGGTGATATTCGCAAGATCAGGTGATATTTGAAAATATCAGGATGATGTCATCAAGATAATGACTTAGTTTATCGTTGTTGCACTATGACGTCATCGTCATGTTATGTAGAAAGGGTCGCTATTGGAAATATACCTCCGCGAGGTAAAAAGGATGATGACATCATCGTCATGTCAATTTTCTTATCTATCAGGATTATATGACACCATCATGATATTGTCTTTAGGGTGATATTTTGCGACGGGGTGATATTCAGAAGATAGGGTGATATTTGAAATATGACCCCCATAAAATATATGAAGCCGTTTGACGGGTAAATGCTTCTATCACCTAAAATTGACGTCCAGATCTCTAGATAAATGATTTATCAGCTGATAAAATTGGATCAAGGTGATCTTTCATAAGATGACTGATGTTAAGAAATATGACCCCCCCTCAGAATATCAGGTTTGACTAGGACTTTGACTCACCATAACTCTCGTTCCCTAAGGAATATCAGGGTGATCCAAAAGGCAAACCTGCATGAAATTTTGTACTCTATCCAACCATGAGGTTATTGACATGAAATATGAACCTTGAAAAATTGACCTCATCATGATGACTTACCCAGTCCCCTTATGCAGGATCATCTACATGACTTACTTTTACTAGACCGCCAGCAAGCAGAAAACACAAGCCAAGCCAAGCAAAAAGTTGGGTCCCTGTTTTGTCAAGTCAAAATGGGGTGTGTTGTGTAACCACACAACAGGAAGAAACACCACACAAGCTGCTCTCCTCCCTACAGTAGACCCGCAAGAGGGTCACCCCTGAGCTAGGGAGATCATCCACACACCTAGGGTATTCCAAAATTTCACTTCACAACAAGGTAGAAACAACACACCAAAACACACGTACACCCATGGATATTACACAACACAAAAACTCAACCATAGTGAGTTTAATAAGGGGTAGGAGAGTGGACACACTCAACTCTAGAGTGTCACCCTTCAATTATATTTCAACACAGTTTCCTTCTCATGGCCTCAAGCCAAATTGCCAACAAAGATTCCAAGGAGTTGATATTTTGACTCTCAAGCCAAATAACACAATTTCTCAAAGACACACAAATACCCTCAAGGCTTTCAACATCCCAAAAGAAAACAAGGCATGCACTCGAGGAGGATCACTCCTCCCCTACCCCACACTTGATGAGCATTTCTCCCAAGTGAAAGAAGCTCTGTCAACACCCAAATAAATTTCCCCACAATTACAAAATTTACAACACAACAAATCAAATTTCATTTCACAAATCCATTATGCAAGAAACAGAACATACAAGAAAAGGTCTTGCATACCAACCTTAACAAGCCCTTTAATGGAAGTAGTTGATGAAGAGATCCACTCCAGTTTCCTCTCCAATTTCCTTCCTCCAAAAAAAAAAAACAAACACTCTCTCCCTTCTACACTAGGATCTCTCCCTTTTATAACTCTTTTCCACTATCCCAAGTGGGATTAAAAAATAACCCCACTCATTTTCCACTATCTCAAGTGGGATTTAAAAAATAACCCCTCATTTTCCACTATCTCAAGTGGGATTAAAAAAATACCCCCACTCCTTTTCCACTATCCCAAGTGGGATTAAAAAAATAACCCCACTCCTTTTCCACTATCCCAAGTGGGATTAAAAAAATAACCCCACTCATGAGCTCCTCCACCATAGTCATTTTCCAACACATGGGAGGACAAAAAAATAAATTAAATTAAATTAAATTAAAGAGGGAGTGGATGACACACCACACCTCTTCATGGGGACTCTCACCAAAAGTGAGGAACAAAAAGACAAACCCCTCCATTATTGGTGGATCATGGAGTCATTCCATGACTTGGAAATGGGCTTGAGTGTTGATTCCACTCATCCTATCCTTCCCATACCTCCAAATTCGTCACTTAACTTCACTGTGAAGTTAAGGTGACCATACAGAGGTTAACCAAAGGTTATCCTAGTCAAAAGTGACCCTAGACCCATAAGGTATAACCCAGGGTCAATTTAAACTTAGTTAGGACACCCAGGGTCAAGTTAAGACACAAGAAAAGGCCTCAAATTTTAAAATTTTAAAATAAGATAGAATTCAAATATAATTCTTACAACACATCATAATTCAAATTTACAAGAGGATAGACCTAACCCATTCAACCTCATGCAAGACAACATTACAACATTAAATCAAACACAGAGTTGATCTCGATTTCTCGTGGAACCAGATCGGCTTCACAAGGGATTACAACATAAGGTGCAGAATGATCTCCAGTATCTGTGGTTTTGATAGAAATACCTGTACACTCAATCTCAAAGTTAATTCCACATATACATATCATAGCCGAAGCAAATTTAATACATGCATTTCTAAAGCTAATGAAATCATATGACAATTTTCTTTCTAACCTCACCCAATTAGTTTTCCTATAAAATAAACATCTATCTATCATCACACAATTAATCTTCCTTTAGCATAATAAGGTTTAATAGTTTAATAAATCTGGGATCAATAGTCCCACAAATGTAAAAGTATCAACAACAGTAAGGTAATTAGTCACATGTACGGAAATGAAAAAGTGTAGGCCTCACAATTATTTATAGTTTAGGGTTTATGATTTAGGGGTTAGGGGTTAAGGTTTAGAGGTTTAGGTTTATGGTTTAGGTAGAGAGGCTAATAGCGAGATATAGAGGAGACTGAGTCTAGGAGAGATATCTTTGTCTCCTCTATCCCTCTCTCTAACTATACCTACCTCTATCTCTCTCTCTCCTTGTCTCTCTATCTTGCTAGATCTCTTTCGATCCCCTTTCTCTAAGTTTGCCTTTCTATCTCTCCCTCCCTCAATATTTGAGGTTTACATGAGTTTATGGTTGCTCAAGTAAATAGGGTTTAAGGTTTAGGGGAATTATTTAGGCTTTAGGGGTTTAGGGATGCTCAAGTTTAGGGTTTAGGGTTTAAGGTTTAGGGGTTAGGGTTTAGGGTTTAGAGAGAGATAGAGCAAGGGGACCAATAGAGATTGGGAGAGATAGGGAGATATAGGTTTAGGGTTGCTTCCAGGTTTTATGGTTTAGGGGTTAGAGGTTTAGTGGTTTAGGGTTGCTTGTTTTTAAGGTTTAGGAGTTAGGGGTTAGGGTTTAGGGGCATTATTTATAGTTTAGGGTTTATGGTTTAGGGGTTAGGGGTTAAGGTTTAGAGGTTTAGGTTTATGGTTTAGGTAGAGAGGCGAATAGGGAGATATAGAGGAGACCAAGCCTGGGAGAGATATCTCTGTCTCCTCTATCCCTCTCTCTAACTATACCTACCTCTATCTATCTCTCTCTCTCTCCCTGTCTCTCTATCTTGCTAGATATATTTTGATCCCCTCTCTCTAACTCTATCTTTCTATCTCTCCCTCCCTCACTATTTGAGGTTTACATGAGTTTGGGGTTGCTCATGTAAATAGGGTTTAGGATTTAGGGTAAGGGTTTAGGGGAATATTTAGGCTTTAGGGGTTTAGGGATGCTCAAGTTTAGGGTTTAGGGTTGATTGAGTTTATAGGTTAAGGTTTAGGTTTTAGAGAGAGATAAGGCAAGGGGACCAATATATATTGGGAGAGATAGGTTGATAGAGTTTTAGGTTTTCTTTCAGGTTTTATGGTTTAGGGTTGCTCATTTTTAGTGTTTAGGGGTTAGGGGTTAAGGTTTAGGGGCATTATTTATGGTTTAGGGTTTATGGTTTAGGGGTTAAGGGTTAAGGTTTAACGGTTTAGGTTTATCATTTAGGTAGAGAGGTGAATAGGGAGATATAGAGGAGACTGAGCCTTGGAGAGATATCTCTGTCTCCTCTATCCCTCTCTCTAAGTATACCTACCTCTCTATCTCTCTCTCTCTCTCCCTATCTCTCTATCTTGCTAAATCTGTTTAGGGATGCTCGAGTTTAGGGTTTAGGGTCTAGGGGTTAGGGTTTAGGGGTTAGAGGTTTAGGGTTGCTTGAGTTTAGGGGTTAGGGTTTAGGGTTTAGAGAGAGATAGAGTGAGGGGACCAATAAAGATTGGGGGAGATAGGGAGATAGAGGTTTAGGGGTTAGGGGTTTAGGGTTGATTGATTTTAGCTTTTAGGGGTTAGGGTTTAGGGGTATTATTTAGGGTTTAGGATTTATGGTTTAGAGGTTTAGGTAGAGGGGAGAATAGGGATCCATATCTCTATCTCTTTGGACATATGGATCCCTATCTCTATCTCTCTCTCGCTCTATAGACCCCTTTCTCTATCTCAATCCCCATCTCTATCTCCACCTATCCTCTCTATCTCCATGTCCCTCTCTATCTCTCCATGTCTCCCGATCCCTCTCTATATATAGGATAGAGAAATGAAGCTTTATGTTTTCATGCTTCCCAAAACATGCTTGTGTTATAACGCGAGTGCATTTTGGGAAGCATGGAAAATGGTAAAAAAGCATGTGGGATTCGTGTTTTAGACCCCACATGACTGTTATTCCTACTTTTCACGAGTATACTAGACAAAAAAATTCTTTTCATTTTGTTTGACTAATTGAGAATCATTTTTATATCAATCCACCACTTTTTTTGATTTTTCAATGTAGAAGAACTAATTTTGCATGTTTTTGGTGAAAATTTGATTGTTTAAACTGAAAGTTTCATGTTTCATGTGTGATATTGTTTTAAAGCTAATTACCATTGATATATAGATTGAATTTGATGATTTATGTTTATTTTTTCCATAAATTTCACTAATTCTATTCTAGAATTATATAGAATTCATAATCAAACTTGTGAAAAATAAGAATTTGAAGATTTTGAAGCCATCTTTTGGAGAATTGGTCAATTGCAATATCAAATTCTAACGTATGTTCAATTTATGTCCATTTTAATTCACATATATGTGTTCTTATTTACTTTATGTCTTTAAATATCTTTATGTCTTTATGTTTTTTATGTTCTTTATGTTCTAAGATATATGTGTCTAGGTATATCAATTAGTTCAGTCAAAGAGACTCCAAATTCCTCATGTTTCCACCTTGTTTCGGCCCTTCATGCCTTCTTTTCAACTATTTTCAGCTATATAAGAGAAAAACATTATCAGATACTTCATCAAATAATTTTAGTGAATAATTATTTGTCATACTCATATTCATGATCAATGGAGGCATAATTTTAATGAACAATTCTTTGTCATACTCATATTCATCAACATAACAGAATTTTAGAGAAGAGAGTTATCTACAAATATATGGACATACAAGCATCATGGCACAAGATGATACAAAGGGAGTTATAAGGAGATAAAACACTAAAAAGGAGGTTTTCATGAGTGTAAGATAGTCACAAGTCTATATAACAGGCCACTATCATAGTCATGACCATCATGAAGTTGTTTTTAATTTATGCATTACTTAAGATGTCTTTGATCTTTTGTCATGAGTATCTAGAAGGTTATCTTCAAGGGTTAATGTTCTTTTGACTATCACAATGTTTTTGGACTGGTTTAAGACTATTAGGATAGTCAATTTATTTTGATTAACAATCCCCTTCGATGGCATTCATTTTGTCATCCTTCAAAATCACCTCCATACAACTCATATACATGTAAAAAATTAACCATACAATTCATGATTTCCAAACCTAAAATAATGATTTAATACTCATACAAGAGTCCAAACAATGGCCTTCAAATAGTTTTGAAGTCTCTTGGTAGCCCTATTTTCCTTTATGGAAATACTCATGATAGTCTTTATTGCATAAAACTATTTACATGTACATCAGTCCACTATGACTATCATAGTATTAGAGTCTTTTGGAAACCTTCCCAACTTTCTCCTTCATAAGATTCATAGTCCATATAATTCAAGTGTATTAAATTTCTGCCCTAAATGTCCTCTTTCCATTCAGGTGTATACTTCATGATTAGGTATTCAACTGTATACTCTATAACTTTGTATTTGTATTCAAGTGTATACTCTATGACTTATATTCAAGTGTATATCATGACTATGTATTCGAGTGTATACTCCATGACTTTGTGTATTCCATTGTATACTTGGTGCATTTTGTGATTGTGTATTCCATTGTATTCAAGTGTATACAAGGATTTTAGAGCATTCTTCAAGGATTAGACAAATTTTATTATGACTATCCCAAGAGGACTAGTTTTACAATCATTGAGTAAGTGTTGGCACCCAAGCAAGTTAGGGTTCCTCAGGTCCACAAGCTCAAACAAGGTTCCATACATTCTTTATTCACCTTAATGACTCTAACTCACTCCACCAACTCTTCACAAAAACCTTCTTGCAGCCAACATGGTCCTTTCCCACGAATTGTCCCCTAATTACTAGCAGCCCTCCCAAATGGACTGTCAAAGCATATCTTCTACTATAGACCTCAACTCAAGACTGTGAAGGTATTTTTGGATACCCATTAAGGAGTTTTAAAACATATCTCAAACTCAGTATAGGTTACTTTGAATCAAAAGGCTCAAAAATTGACTGTCCTCTATTTTTTCCTAGGCCTAATTAGGCCACTTTTACAAAGAAACACCTCTCAATATTATAGGTGTTCAACATATGTGGAACTTTTGTGACACTGGGCATGGAAAGGGAGAGCATGATGGTGCAGGAGCCTATATCAAAAGAGCCATAGCACGAGAAGAGTTAAAGTATAAAGACAATGCAAAGTTGACAGATGCAAAATCAATCGTCGAATGGTGTAATGCTTTGATGGGTCCAGGTAATGAAGGTAAGTCTTCAGTTCATAGATTTTTTTCATTGATAGATGATACTAACATTGCACCATATGAGGATTGTTGTACACTGATATGATCAAGTGAGCTAATCTCTTTCAGAAGCTCAATTGCAGGTTCATGGAGTATCCATATGTGGAAGATGGCGTGCTTTTGTTCTTCATGTACAATTCAAGCTTGGAATGAATACGAATCACATGAGTGGGTTGACAAATGATAGTTATGTTATCTTAGCCCACTTGACACGTATCGACCCCTGACGGCACTGGAACTGACACATATGGAATCCTCAGTTGACTTTGACCACATATCAGATCTAGTTCAACCAGGTAATATATCTACTTGCATAGTTAAATTTGAAATTCCTAATGTTATCTTAAACTTTGTAGTATTTTTGTAAAGTTGACTAATTTCATCTAATTTGCTGCACATATCATTGTAGGACATGTTTATGCAGTTATTGTAGATGAAGATAACAAAGAGGGAACAAATTATTACTTGTGTCGTTATGTTAAGGCCAAAAAGAAATTGAAGGCCCCAGTTACAAATGGAGAAAACATCAAATACCCTACAGGCTCAGTGGTTGTTACTAGAACATGGCTTAGAAGGTACCCACATAAGAGTTTTAATGTTTGGCTGTTTGAGGACTTTGACACGCATCAGAAGATTCTTCATTGCTCTAACCTTGTAATGGCAACCAATGTTCATTTGATACAATATCGAGGTAGAGCTTTGAACAAGACCTTATGGAAGGTGCGTGACTCTGACCATGAGGCAATACTTGACACAATAAAGAGTAGAGAAGACCTAGATGGTTCGTTGGATTGATTTGTAAGTATGCATAAAGCTTTCCTAGATGGTTACTTGTACTTTGTTTTGTATATAAACAGTAGTATGAATTGCTTCCCTCCAGTATATTTATGTTTAGTTAATTTTTCTTTTTGATGCTTCTCACAGGAGGTCACAACTCCAATCCATCCAACTACGGACAAAGAAGCTTGAGAAAAGATGATGGAGAGTGATCATTAGATGGAGGTAAGTGATCAATTGCATATGTGATGTTATAGTTCATGTACATTTTGATATAGTAATGTGCATATTGTTTGATTGTATTAACAGGTGGAGCTGCATGAGCTTGAACTGTTGAAGAGGTCTACTCAACAGTATAGAGAGGATGAGTCATGGATTGGCTCTCAATATTCACGGTCAAGCAAGGGCCGCCGATTATTTCATAAAAGTCCATAGGAAACTAGTTTTGGGTCATACTTTTGTATGTTACCGATATATGTACATACTTTTGTATGTTACCGATGTATATTTTTATATATATGCTTGTATGGATTTGTTTGAACATGCCTATATGGCTTTGTATGTAAACTAGATGTTATGTTCAGGACATTATGTATATGACAATTTATATTAAATATTTAATATGATGATAATTATCCTTGAGCAGTGGTATGAACTGTGGGCAGTGAAGGCCTCATATTTCATTTGATTTGTTTTCTATGGTATACATTTGATGTTTGCATCATCATCATGTTATGCTTCATGGGGTTAGATCTAAGTAATGGATGAAGTTAATCCTAATTGGTCTTAATCCTGTTCACTCGTGTTTCACTCATGTCATATCAAGATTGATGTCATAGGGTTTGGATGTTAGTTCATAACATTCATGTTTATCATGTTACAATAGTAGGACATAGTTGCTTATGTCATTGGTTCATGCAATTGGATCATTGGATTTGGTTGTAGTTATTCATCATAACATGTCATGCTTTCAGGAGTTGGATTGGGTTGTGGTTCTTCCTCATGACAGGAGTTTGTTCATGTCTTCATGCTTCTTTGTCCTCCATGTCTTCAGTGTTCTCAGTGTCTTCATGTGTTAAGGATTTCTTTAGTGTCCTCATGATGTTGATGTTGATCACAAAATATGGTGTATTAGTAAGAGGAAACCATGGAAAGGCCTTGAAAATATTTGAGTAATGCAAGAAATAGAAGATATGATGTAGAATAATGGATGTACAAATCTCTCCCAACTCAAGATCAACCTTGTTACAACATCATATTATTGTTTTATGCATGAGGAAGGATAAAATGGGTGTAGCCCTTAAGATCCCTAAGACAGAAAAACTACCAAACTTTGACAGAGATTTTCTCATAATTCATTGCAGCTGAGAACATTATGTTTGGACCTGCAGGTGCACGTGGGGTCCATCCACAATAACCTCTCTCTGTTTCATTCAACTCTAGTCCATTTGACCGTGCCAAAATCAAACGCATTCTTGCAAAATGCTTCAGTTTCATGCAGTGAAAAGGTGCTAGGAGTGACATTTTGCAATCCATAGCTCATGGGGTTGAACGGACTTTACCAACACGTCGGGGTGGGTGGGTAAATGCTAGGGGAGGTCTCGTTTTGTGTGCCAAGTGTGGCAGTCGTTTAAGGCAGCAGGCAACTGGCAAAGTCCCTTAAGATCCCTAAGACGAAAAAACTACCAAACTTTGACGTAGCAGTTCTTGGAATTCGTGGCAGCTGGGAACATTTTGTTTAGACCTGCAGGTGCACGTGGGGTCTATCCACAATAACCTCTCTCAGTTTTGTTCAACTCTAGTATATTTGACTATGTCAGAATCAAACACATTCTTGCAAAATGCTTCAGTTTCATGCAGTGGAAAGGTGCTAGGAATGACATTTTGCATTCCATAGCTCGTGGGGCTAAACGAACTTCACCAACGCGTCGGGGTGGGTGGGAAAATACAAAGGGAGGTCTCCTTTCATGTGCCAAGCACCCCAGTCATTCAGGGCAACAGGCTATCGGCAAAGTCCCTTAAGATCCCTAAGACGAAAAAATTGCCAAACTTTGACAGAGTAGTTCTTAGAATTTGTGGCATCTGGGAACGTTTCATTTGGACCTATAGGTGCACATGTGGTTTGTCGACAATAAACTCTCTCAATTTTGGTCAACTCCAGTTCATTTGACCATGCCAAAATCAAATGCATTCTTGCAAAATGATTCAGTTTCATGCAGTGGAAAGGTAGTAGGAGTGACATTTTGCATTCCATAGCTCGTGGGGCCAAATGTACTTTGCCAACGTGTTGGGGTGGGTGGGTAAATACTAGGGGAAGTCTCGTTTCATGTGCCAAGCGCCGCAGTCGTTTGGGGCAGCAGGCTACTGACAAAGTCCCTTAAGATCCCTAAGACAAAAAAATAGCCAAACTTTGACAGGGTAGTTCTTGGAATTCATGGTAGTTGGGAATGTTTTGTTTGGACCTATAGGTGCATGTGGGGTCCGTTTAAAAATAACCTCTCTCAGTTTCATTCAACTCCTGTCCGTTTGACCATGCTAGAATCAAATGCATTCTTGCAAAATGCTTCAATTTCATGCAATGGAAAGGTTGTCAGGTGCCATATTTTTTGTTCTTCTCATCGTGGGGCCAAATAGACTGTACCAACATGTCTGGGTGGGTGGGTAAATGGTAGGGAAGGTCTTGTTTCATGTGCCAAGCATCCCAGTCGTTCTGGCCTGCCAGGTATCGATACCTAGCACCTTTTGAGTTTGCCAGTATCTTGCAGCCCGGAACGACTGAGACATTTGGTGCATGAAACGAGACCTCCCCTAGCATTTACCCACCCACCCCGATGTGTTGGCATAGTCAGTTCTTCCCCACGATGAGTAGATCAAAAAATATGGCACCTGACAACCTTTCCATTGCATGAAACTGAAGCATTTTGTAAGAATACATTTGATTCTAGCACGGTCAAATGGATAGGAGTTGACCGAAATTGAGAGAGGTTATTGTAAATAGATCCCACATGCACCTATAGGTCCAAATGAAATGTTCCCAACTACCATGAATTCTAAGAACTGCCCCGTCAAAGTTTAGCAATTTTTTCGTCTTAGGGATCTTAAGGGACTTTACCGGTAGCCTGCTGCTCCGAATGACTAGGGTTCTTGGCACATGAAACGAGACCTCCCTTGAAATTTACTTGCCCACCCTGACGCATTGGCAAAGTCTGTTCGGCCCCACGAGCTATGGAATGCAAAATGTCACTCCTAGCACCTTTCCACTGCATGAAACTGAAACATTTTGTAAGAATGCATTTGATTTCAGCACGGTCAAATGGACTGGAGTTGAACGAAACCGAGAGAGGTTATTGTGGACAGATCCCACATGCACCTACAAGTCCAAACATAATGTTCCCAGCTACCACGAATTTTGAGAAAACCTTTGTCAAAGTTTGGTAGTTTTTCTATCTTAGGGAACTTAAGGGCTACACCCATTTTATCCTTCCTCATGCATAAAACAATAATATGATGTTGTAACAAGGTTGATCTTGAGTTGGGAGAGATTTGTACATCCATTATTCTACATCATACCTTCTATTTCTTGCATCATTCAAATATTTTCAAGGCCTTTCCATGGTTTCCTCTTACTAATCCAGCCAACCAAGACCTTGAAAATGGTGTAGTAGTAACATATAAGGCTAATAAATTAGGTAAAAGATCCATGTGATCATTTATTTTTGGTTTAAACATATTTTTCTATTATCATTGACCATTTTATGCATGCATGTGTAGGTATATCCATTGTATACATGTTGACAACTTTTGTAAAATGAACTCAAAATGACTCTATTAACCTTGCACATGGTCTATTATGACCTTATTAGACCAAATAAACTAAAAACACCCAAAAAAAACCTATCATTAGACCTCATTTGACCAAACTTGCAAAAAAAATGAATTTGGTGCCTCTGCACCAAATTCCAAAACCTTCGAAATGGTATCTTTGGAACACAATATAGACATCCATCAAAGCATAAAGCATATAGGAATTTGTCAAATGTTGTAGTTGTAAGTACCCTGCAAGACATGTATGCAAAGTGTGGAAGCATATACTTGATGAACATGAACTGTTTGACATGATGCCTCAAAGAAATGTTGTCTCATGGAATGCAATGATTGCAAGATATACATGAAATGGATTTGTTGAAAAGACTTTAGAAACTTTCAAGTAAATGCAGTTGGCACGTGTAAAGCCAAATTCCACAACCTTTTCCAACATCCTCCCTATCTGTACACCAATATAGAATGTTTGGAACGACTTACCGACATCCGTCAAAGCATAAAGGATATAGGAAATTTGTCGCATGTTGTAATTGCAGCTACCATTTGGTGCAGGGACACCTAGCCTATTTCATGAACATGATCAAATGATGAATTTTGATCTGTTGAGTCATTTTGGCATTGTAATGAGGTCATACTAGACCACTCCTGATGTAATAAGGGTCATTGGAGTTTAGGAGGTCATAGGCTACAAAAGTTGTCAAGCAACTTTTCTTGCAACCAAATGGCTAATAGTTGTCATAGTTGTTTAAATTAGTGTTTGTGCATCCATTTTGATGTAATAAGGCCTACGAGGGTCATTTGTCACGTCAAAAGGTCAAATATGTAAGTTTTTGAACAAGTTGTATATGTTGTCAAAAAAACTTGTCAATATGGCAAAAGTGCAAGATTAAAAAAAATAAGGAAGATGAAGAGTCAAGTCAGTTGGGAAGTTGGAAAAGTAGTTTGTAAATATTGGGGTAGATGTGAAAAAGCATAAATAGCCTTGATCCATCATTGGAAAGTGTGGTGGTCGGATGGAAGATGTTGTACATATGGAAAATCAATAAAATTATTAACATTTCCAAAAAATTTCTGATTTCTTGCTGTTGCAGAGCTTGGTACAGCCACGTATGAAGTTTTAACCATCTAAAACCTATTGGAATGTTTAGGAATATGAGTTATCTTTCAAATGAGACCAGTCCCATTAATTTTGGTGGAGAATCAAGTGAGTTATTGAAGTTTTTCCATGACTAGGTTTGCAACATGTGGCTATGAGGGTTTGTATACAAATTTAATGATTTCTATCATTTCCACTATTAGAAATTCTTGTAAGTTGGATGGATTGAAATATTAGAGAGTGTAGTTTCATATTATGTGACTTGAAGGAGTGACCAAGGTTGTTTTCAATTAAATTAATGATGCCCCAGGCAGGTAGCCTGTGTGTTTTTGGTCTATTTAACAATGCAGTAATGAGGGTTTTGAAAAATGGTTAAAGAAGGGTCTTGAATAATAATTCTAATAAGTGATTCAATTTGTATAGAACCTAAATCAACCTATGGAGTGTAATTTTTAGTTTAGGGGTCAAGAATAGTAGTTGATGCTTTGTAAAAGTAGGCTAATTATGCCTCATATACAAATTACCAGTCCATTTTTGAAGGGAATGTTCTAAAACAACACATGGTGCATTTGAGACATGTTGTAAAACATCCAAATGGGTATCCTAATCTGTCCTCCTTTGTGTCAGAGGTCATGGATCAGTAAGTTATGTTCCAAAAATTAGTTTTTTGGAGGGCTACTAGCTTGTAAGGGTAGATTATGAGGAAGAATAACCTATATGCAAAGTTTATGTTCTTGGTGACCATGAATGGTCTTCTTATCACATTCGTCATTTCAAGGGTGTTTCATGAGTTGGTTTGCAGAGATTGAGGTTTTGAACCAAGTGTTGGGTTTGTAGTCTTGATTGAGTTCATGTCTAGTGGAAAAAGGGTTTGGGGTCTTAGCCCATTGTTGTGAAATATGTTTCCATGGTGTTGAGCCGTCGTCCTTACCTACTGCATCACCCTTGTAGACATGTATGCAAGGTGTGGAAGCATAGAAAAGGCACGTGAACTGTTTGGCATGATGCCCCAAAGAAATGTCACCTCATTGAATGCAATGATTGCAATATATGAACAAAATGGATTTTTTGATAAGGCATTAGAAAATTTCAAGAAAATGTGATTGGTGGGTGTAAAGCAAAATTCCACAACCTTAGACAGTATCCTCCTTGCCTATGCCAAAATGGACATCTGTCAAAAGAATAAAACATATGGGAATTTTGTTAGATGTTGTAGTTGCAACTACCCTTAGAGACATGTATGCAAAGTGTGGAAGCATAGACAAGGCACATGAACTGTTTGGCATGATGCCTCAAAGAAATGTCGCCTCATGGAATACAATGATTTTAAGATATGAACAAAATAGATTTACTGATAAGCCTTTAGAAAGTTCCAAGAAAAAACAATTGGCAAGTGTAAAGCCAAATTCTAAAACCTTAGAAATGGTATGTTTGGAGCACAGTATAGACATCCATCAAAGCATAAAGGATATAGGAATTTTGTCAAATGTCATAGTTGTAAGTACCTTGCAAGACATGTATATAACTTGTGTGGAAGCATATATAATGAACATGAACTATTTGACACGATGCCTCAAAGAAATGTTGTCTCGTGGAATGCAATGATTACAAGATATGCACGAAATGGATTTTTCATAAGCTTTAAAAACTCTCAAGCAAATGCACAAAAATAAATTTCAACCATTTACACAAATTTTGGCACATCTAAAACCAAATTGCACAACCTCAACCAACTTCCTCCTTGCCAATGCTATAATGGGATCTAGAGAACATGTTGTGGACAACCATCAAAGCATAAATGATATAAGAATTTTGTTATATGTATTGTATTTGCAAAGTTACCCTTGTAGACATGTACGAAAAGTATGGAAGCATAGACAAGGCACGTGAACTATTTGAAATGATGCCTCAAAGAAATGCACAGTCCCACAGAATTCAATGATTGCAAGATATGCACAAAATAGATTATTTGAAAACGATTTATAATCTTTCAAGCAAAAGCAATTGGCACTTGTAAAACCAAATTCCTATAACAATAATTGATTATCATATTAAATATTTAATATAAACTATCATATATATAATGTCATGAACATAACATCTAGTTTATATAAAAAGCCATATAGGCATGTCCAAACAAAGCCATACAAGCAAATATACAAAAATATACATCGGATTAACATACAAAAGTATGTATACAAATCCATCTAGGCATACAAACAAGATCCCAAAAACTAGTTTCCTATGGACTTTTAGGAAATAATCGGCGGGCCTTCTTTGACTGTGAAGATGGCCCGCCAGTCAGTGACACATCCTCTCTCTGTCGTCGAGTAGACCTCTTCAAATAAAGTTCATCCAGCTGCACCTATTAATACAAACAAACAATATGCACATTAGTATAGAAAATGTATGAAATATATAACATCACATTTGTAATTGATCACTTACCGCCAACCGATGATCACTCTCCATCATCTTGTCTCTCTTTTTGTCCGTAGTTGGATAGACTGGAATTGTGACCTCCTGTGAGAAGCATCAAGAAGCAAAATTGACTAAACATAAATATCATTTATGTACATAAAATGACATGAGATAAAAAAAAGGAAAATCAAAATAATGATATTTTCATGTTATTGGCTCATACCTTAGTCAAAGGATTTGCAGAAATCATGGCTGCATCAATGCCTATTTGCACTGACTCATGAAGATGAGGAGGAGTCTCCACTATATTTAGCATCTGAAAATCAAGTTCAAGATTATTCAAAAAAAATAAATACATAACATTATTTTAAAAATGCATAATGATTAGAAATGGTTAAATTTACTTTCGTAAAAGTGATGGTTTGGTGTCCAGGGTACCAAGGAAACCGTGGAGGTGCTGGTGACTATTAAAATCATCAAATTGTCACAAAATAATATTACCATTGACATATCTACAATAATTACGATTATGTGATAAATTACATACCTGTTGACTTGACCTCCTCTCATAACCCGCTAATAGATAGCTAACAAAGGCAAGATGAAGACTCTGACCCTGGAATTTCATTGTGCAAACCATTACATACATTATTTTTGACTTATGCTGTAAGAGATCGTCACTGAGAACAAGATCATCCAATATGTCCTGCCCCTGTGTCACAGAGTCCTGTCATGCCTCTTGCATCCCATAATCACATAGGTTCCCACATGTACTACACAAATGTGGGGACACATGACGCCTACTACTTTCACCCTCATCGGCCTGGCTAAAATCATCAGCATGCTGTGATAAAGTTTGGGTGAGAGTAGTCAATGAATGTAAAGTCACTAGCTCAACACTCTCCTTCAAAGCCAAAGGGAGTGACCTACATTTTGGCCTCGCTTGGGGTATAGGCACATGGTCTTCATCTCACCGAGCCCCAGGTCTATCTTGGGCAGAACCACCACCTCTACCCTGGAACTCACGAATGTCAAAATAATTTAGAATCTTGTTGAGGATGAACTTGCAATAGAGTTTCCTCAAGAAATATTGTGGTACCTCATCATTATTGCATGGCCGCTCATCAAATACCATGTACCATCTATACTAAAAGTTTCAGGATATGTCTTCATTCCTACACCAATGTATAGGAAATCGTTTACAACTTTCTTCTAATCTTTGGCCAGTTTTGGGATTAATAAATTCTGCACATAATTGAGATTTTATAATTTTTTCTTTCTTGACTTGTTTATATGACAACTTGTCAGCATAATATTGCTGACTCCTCTCCCTATAGTCTTGGAATTCGGTGATTTGTTTTATCACCAAATCTGTGTGGGAAACAATCTCTTGTAGTGATTTTGCAAGTGCCCTCCTACGATCAGTGGTTCCACTTGGATTGTTTAGGGTTTAAATAATAGTTTCAAGATGTTTCTTGTTTTCTTCTATTATCCCTAGGTAGTGTTCTTGATTATCCCTTACATGAAAAGGAGGTGAAGGTGGGTTTGTAGGGTTTGGAGGGTTGTTTTCACCCTCCTCAAGTTGATTTAGGTTTTCTCCTTCTCCAATAACTATAAATGCAATATAAAAACAAATCAAACATTGCAAAACTAAAAAATTGTTCTCAAACTAACAAAATTAGACAAACCCTACCTTCTTCCTGTGATGGAGCTTCCAAATTTGCACGACGATGTCTTTGGCGGTGAGGTGGCATTGTGAATTTCTTGTTTTCTCAAATGCACTTGATTCAATGGCCTCTTCTTCAATGCGATCACATTTTTTCTTGTTTTTTTTGCTGCTGTGAGGAGAGAAGTCATGGCGTGAATGAGTAGAAATGGTTTTTTTTTCTTTTATTGAAAGCAAAATGTGAGCGCATTATAACGCATTCACATTTTTTTAAAATTTTGGAGATGGTGGCAACTTTTTGGTCCCCCATCTCCTTCCATTTACCCATGAATTAATTTATATATACCAATGGGATTTTAATCTTTGAATGGAACTCTAAAATGTGATAATTTGATAATTATTGAACTTTATGGACAAGTGTTTTGGCTTAACTTAGTAGGTAGCACTTTAGTTAGAAAATATAGCTTATCAAGAAGAAAATCATAGGTTTCCATTTGTGCTACATCAAGTCATAGGTGGCGTACAATAATCAAATATCTATTGGTAAGTTGCTTTGAGCTCTCATCTCTATTGAAAATGTCCAAGAAAATAAATTGTTGAGGGTGTGCTTCTATTTTAATTCTTATATGATTCACAACCTCTTCTATGATGATATTATCTTGTCAAGTGTAGGGTCAATGATGACAAGGAATTCTTTTCCTTTAACCAATGTATGGTGTACAAAAAATACTTTCATATTTTAGAATCAATGGGTGGTGACTAGGCAATGATGTTCATGCAAGTTGAAACATCTAGATCATTTTTTCTCTTCCTTCATTGTGACCCAATTTATTTGTTTGGGGCAAGAGTTATTTTATTGTGTAGTTACCTCTATGGCTTAGGTAAATCTTTCTTGTTGTGATTTTGTTATCATATGATCACATTGTGAGTTACTAGAATATATTTTTAGATATATGTGTTTGTGCTAGGAGATAGATGAGAGACTAGGCTATTTTTAAAATTTTGATTATTCTTTGATCCTTACATTCCCCTAATAAGGAAATCAATAACAACTTGTATATATTAACGAACGAAACAAGTGTACTTCGAGAATTTATGAAGGTGTATTTCATAAGCATTAAGATGTACATAGGGTTCATGGAACTCATTTGTATAATTTGGCATTAATTAGTCCTTATGCATCATCAAAGTGTTTAAGAGGATGGTATTGAGCATATATCACCATTGTGAACATCAACCATATGTAAATAAGTCCAATATTTTTCTCTTTATTTCAACTAAAATAATTCTACTGTGATGGAAGTGTCCACATTTAGAGTTGTGAAGATGATTTTTTTGTATTTCTAAGTTCATGTTGAAAATATAATTTTTTAATTTATTTTTATATTTGTAAACTTGTTGAAAATATGATAAGACTCAAATTCTTAGAGCCACTCATTTTGTTCTTTGGCATTGATCTTTTCTTGGAATGTTAAGAAGTTGAGATTAACCCATACCTTGAATGAAATTTATTGATTAAATATTAATAATTAGGACTTGCCACAAATGTTGTAGTGGTACCTAGCTAAAGCATTTGGTAATAAAACTTTGAGAAATTTTCTTTTGTTCTTATAAGTATTCTTGGATGGGTCTTTGGACTTTTGTTCAAATATATTTCTTTACATCATTAGATATCTTGTCTTTTGTTGTCACTCTTCTAGATACATTGGAACAAAACTAGACTGTATGCTTTATTTCTAGTATTGTGAACAAGTAGTCGTGTAAAACTAAACCTGTTGCATGAAAACCAAATAGTAAGATGGATAATTTTGATACTATTTATCTTAATTAACTAGTATGGAAATCAAGTATGGTTGGCATGTGAGAGAACACTAGTCTAACATCAATGATAATCCATGAACTAAGTAATAAATATTTAAGTAGTTTTTTTAATTATGTTGAATATGTAATTAAAGATGAAATGGATGTCAAAGAACCATTTGACATGTTCAATAGATACAATGGATGAAAAAATAAAGATCTTCTATTCATCCCCAATAAGATATGATGTATAAAAGTACAATTTATTCAATTGAGAATTGACAATTGTGTTATTCTCATTAGATAAATCATGTAAAAGATTATATAGTTTTGATGATGTACATACATAATGAATTTTTTTTGTGTGTGTAGTCCAACATATATCTATAGATCAATTCTATAATTCATTCAAAATAGAGGAGACAAGAATATCTAATTATAATTAACTCACAAGAATTAATAATTAAAATTTAAAGTCCATTTCTATTCTAACTACTTTAGTTTCATTATTATTTTGAACATAGATGGTATAATATCATTGAATGATGGAAATCACATAAAAAACTGTGTATCTTATCAAATAGTACTTATAAACTCTAACATATTAATGATATAATTTATTACAGAAATAACTTTTTATAAACTTAATATTAAAAGAACATTTTCTTACATAAAATAAATTATAAATAAAATACAAAATATATAAATCTCCTTTAAAAAGATTTAAACCATCCTAATGATGTTTCTCCTTGGACCAATATTACTATACATCCTAGTAATGTTTGTGCTTGGACCAATTTACCATGCATTCATTAACATGGAGAGTTTTCAACCCTACAGCATGTGTTGAGGGTCAGGTGTATGCTGCCCAGATGTTTATAGGGGGTTCGCCCTGTGTTAAAGCTCCGCAGCTCCGGACGCTACACCAAATCAATAGTGAATTTGTACTACTATGCATTCATTAGCATGGAGGGTTTTCAAGTTAACTATTAATCAATCAATAGTTTGAAGGTCATGGGACGCAACTAATCATAATACTACACCCCGCTTGCCCACGTCTTCTATATATATAAGTAGGCCGACTTATTTCTATCCTGGTGGTGAGGTCTCAATATTTATTGACAGGGAGAAAATGTCTTTGGCAGATGATAAATTTTATCGTAGAGTGATTAGGAAAGTGATGGAGAGACAGAGTGAGCTGATTAGACATGGTTCCTCCACAATGAAGTTGCCAGATCTCTATTTCATAAAGGAGGTTATCTTTTTCTATCCTCTTTCTCTTCATTCTTTCCCTCTCTTGTACAATCCTGAATGGACAATGACTATTACTTTAGTATTTACAGAAATGGAAGGAAGAATTGGCACTATTGAGGAATCAAAAACCTCCACAAGAAACAGTAGAACCAGTAGTAGGTGACAACATTGAAGAGATAGGATCTGGGGAGGAAGAAGAAAGTGGCACAGAAGCCCCAACAAACAGATGCAAGACTCATTCTGTCCATATTGGACCACCCACAATGGTCACTACTACCATCATCCCTGAATCCAGCCAAGGTATAATCTGTAACTTTTTAATATTTAAATAGAGCTGCCATGAATATTTGGGTTTACCCTAGCTGCTAAATGAAAGGTCACATACATTTTCTTTAGTATTGTTTTCAATACTTGTTATTCATGTTTCTGAGTTGATGAAGCATGGCCTTCTCAACTAGCAAGTGGAGATGATGAACTGCATCCCAGTTTGGAACAAGAAATACTTGAAGACTTGGATGATGAAGAAGATGATGATGAGGGAGTGACAGATGCAGATGAAATAACTGATGAACAATACGAAGAACTCAAGACAAAACCTTTCAATGAAGATGATGACAGAGGAGAAACCACATTCTCTGATATGTGGACGGAAGTTGATGCAATGCACTATGAGAATGCAGTAGCTGCTCTATACAGTCTTGTAAGTTTGTTTCCCTTCTTATGTTTCATAATTACTTTGCACAACTTTATTGATTTTATAACCGCTCTAAATCATAAATGTTTTAGTCAGATCTGTCTTTTAAAATTGAAAAAATGTTACCTAGATCTGTTTGTTTCATCTTGTATTTAAACAGTTCAAGCGTTTCATACGTCGAAATAAGACTGCTTGGTATTTCATATTCAAGTACGGCGTAATTACAGTGGGTAATAAGGAGCTTCTCTTCTCAAGGGTAAATCATGAACGCTCCTTCGCCTTTCTGTTTTTTCAGCAAGTATATAATATGAGCAGTCACGCTGTTGACAATTTCTTTCAAACGTTATGTTCAGGCGGAAGGTCGCATCGAATTTACTTAGAGAGCTCTTAATCGGATTGAGATCTACCTATCCTATCTTATAATAATAATATATTGTTATTTTCAATAGTAATTAAAATCAGTTAAGATTGGTCAAATAAAAAAAAGGATTTAGTGTCCAGATATATGTACTAGCAGTTGCACGAGTGAGCGTGCAACGGTTTGTAAAGTAAATGTTTTACGAGTGAGCGTGCAACGGTTTGTAAAGTAAATGTTTTTTGAGAAGTATTTGTATTTCTTGGCATTGCAAAGGTAGAATAATTTGTAATAATTTATAGGCATTGTAAGAGAGTATTTTTTTTATGTAAAGTAAAAGTTTTTTGAGAAGTGATTGTGTTTCATGACTTGTTGGCATTGCATTTTTTGAGGAAGGTAATGTAATTTTTGTTTTATACACATTGCAAGTGGTATCAATTGTCAGAATATAGTGGCCCCTCTTGTGTATATTTATGTAGCTAGTTTTTTGTTGCATCTTTCTTGAAATTGTCTGACATCAAATGCTATGTTATGTTTTGCAATTTAGAAATATGGTTTTTTAATTACATTCTGTTGTGTAATAAATAACTATGTAATAGTTTGATTGACTACATACTATTACTGTGACAAACTTTGACACAAAATTGGATGCACTAAGTGGATTGTTGAATAGATTTTGTAAGTATAACTTTAAGAGGAGGGAATTTGTACATTTCCTTTGGATTCATATGTTTTGGAGTAGATATTTAGCCCCATGTTTGTCAAAGAGTGGAAAGCAAAACTTCAATTGTATAGTGAAATCATTATTCTTCTCTAAGTGGTGTCATTTTGAAAAGTGTTAGGAAGTGGAGACCACACTGCATTATATGGTTGACCATGTTTGATTTCTAGTGTATATTTCTAGTTGCCTCCATTGTTTTGAAATTGTATTAAAATGTGATTGATAGCCTCTAAGTAATATTAGCATGTAAGAAAAATATTTATGCAAACACTATTGACTCATCTATATTCTAATATTTAGATATTTAATACTATAGAGCTACTTCAACTTTGAAGGGACCAGTTTAATAGCGAGAAAACTCGACAAAAAATAAATGCAGGTACAAATGGGAAGTAGCGGTAGTTGGTTCCCAACTGTCGCTACTCTTAAAAAAAATAAGAAAACCATACCTTTATAGTCAATTAAATAAGAATGTCTTCTATAGAAAGTGTGTTCATATATGAAAATAATATTCACTTGGTCAATGAATCAAGTATTCTCCACATAATTTGTAAGTAAAGCAGGTGTTTGAGTTTGTATTTTAAAATCTAAAAAAATAAAATTTAAATAACTCTAAAGTAAAAAAATTAGAACATTTTGATTGACTACACAATTGAAATAAATTATACACTTCCAATAGCTTTCCATTTAGTAAACTTCCAATTATACACAACTGTAATAAATTATACACGACTTAATACTATAGAGCTAATTTAACTTTAAAGAAAACCAGTTTAACAGTGAGAAAGTTTAAGCAAAAAAAAAAATGCAAGTACAAATGGGAAGCAGTGGCCGCTGGTTCAGCTGTCACTGCTCTTAAAAAAAAAAAAAAAAACCATACCTTTATAGGCAATTAAAGAAGAATACCTTAAATAATATTCATTTGGCTCTAGAGAATCAAGTATTCTCTGCATAATTTGTAACCAAAGGAGGTGTTTGAGTTTGTATTTTAAAATCTAAGAAAAACAAAATTTAAAAAACTCTAAAACAAAAAAATAGAACATTTGACTATACAAATGAAATAAATTATACACTTCCATTAGCTTTCCATTGAATAAATTATTTTATATAGTAGACTTAACCAAGTCAATAAATTTAAACATAATCAAAATAACATTTACATTTAAAAAATTTATCATCAAGGCTTCCTCAATATGGATACGTGCATCACATCCTAGCATAGTTACATCCTAAAACACAACCAATACAAAAAAATGTAAAATAATTAAAGAAAACATAAATGTGAAAATGAATGGGGAAAAACAAAAAGAAATAATGTGCTTGCCCCAAAATGATGCATGTCAAACTAACAACATATCCCTTTGTGATTTGATATATATCATTGTTTCCTAAGAACCTATCCCCTTGATGATTGAAAATAAATAAAAATCTATGAGCATAACTAAAAAACAAATTCAACTTACATAGTATTTCTGCTAGATGTTTTGCCAATCGAAAGTCCATTTGAAATCAATTATAGCTAAATCCACAAATCTAGACCTGACATCAATGAACACTTTTAGGTTTACTCAATATAGACCTATGCAATCATTTGGCATCAAGTTCACTACCCTAATTAAAAGCTACAAAACATAAAACATGGTGATGCAAGTTATAAAGAGTTTCAAAATTTTACCTTTTCCAATTGCTCTTGAAGTGGATTATATTTAAATCTAATTTCTAGAATAAAATATTCACTTTAAATAAGGATCTTCAGAGTGGCATCACTTCCTACGGAATATCACTTTATACAAATTTTGTTTCTCATATTTAACCGAGAAATATTCTCTATGTATAAAAACAATATTTTAACAAAATATCCATTATCCCACATTGGAACCACATTAAAAGCAAGATGAGATGATATTATATTCATTATTATATATTATATTCTATATAATGTTTAATTTCAATATTTATATATATTTAATGTTTTTAATATTTACATACATTTTAATATACATTATTATATATTTAATATTATAGTTAGTTAAATATTATATATATAATATTTTTTATATTTTTGGTATTTTATTTAATATAATATTTAATTTTGATATTATATTTTAATAAAGTATATTTAAGGATTATTAATGTATGCCAAAGCACATTATAGGGTTTAAATCTAATATTTATTCTATGCGATAGAATATATTTACATGACTAATGGTTAAAAATAGTTTTGAAAACACTTAAATAAATAGTGGACAAAAAAAAATGGAACTATAAGCTACACTACATCATCTTTGTCACCATCAATTAATGTGCAAGTGTAGTTAAAAAACAAAAAAAAAATTACCCAAATAATTGTTAGTGTTTTTTGCAAAGCTAAAATTAAATAAAATAACTCTTAAGTAAAGAGAACAAAATAGGGGTTATTTTATTTTTAAAGAGTTATTTTGTTTTGTTTATTAAGAGTTACTCTATAGTTGTTTTATTTAATTTTAATTTTATGGGCCTCTATATTTCTCAATAATAATCTAATTAATATTAAAAATTAATTATGATATTAAATTTGTATACAACATTTTAAATATTTTATCAATACTAATATAATATTATAATCTAATTAATATTATAAATTAATTATGATATTTTTTTTAAAAGAGGGTAAAAACTTTATTAATCAAAGAAAGCAGTACAAAGCATAAAAGTAGCAGGAGGCCCAAACAGGCCCAGAGACACCAAACAACAAATCAAGAAGTGGTCATGCAACATCTCACATCCTCCGTAACCAAATCCTGAGCAAGATCCCTAGGTAAATTGTCCCAATCATCCACCAACTAGGTCCCATTCTTCTCAGAAGCCCATTTGGCCAACCCATTAGCCACCTTATTCCATTCTCGAGGGATATGAGAGAAGGTGATAAAATCAAGTAATTCTCCAAGACTGGTGATTTGCTTAGCCACCACCACAAGCTGCCAACTAACATCATCAAACTGCCTTCTATTTATCAAGTCTATCACCACCTGAGAATCTGATTCATAGATAATCTTTTTCCAGCCAAGGGCATCTGCCCTCTTCAAAGCCAAAAGAATAGCCAAGGCCTCCATAAGGTTATTAGAGTGTTGCCCCCTATATTCTGAGAAGAAAAACACAACCACCCCAGAACTGTCTCTGCCCACCCCACCAACGCCAGTGTGCCTAGGATGACCCCTTACAAACCCATCAGTATTGATTTTCAAGACTCCAGTGGGAGGGGGCAGCCAATGCCCTCCCCTAGAGACCTTCCCTCTAGAACATCTACTCTGCCCAATCTTGGGCCTTCCGGTACCCCCAACAGGAATCCCCAGATTACGAATCACGCTAGTATCACCAGGATCTGTCGGGGATGATAAATCACATTTAGCATACAAGGTCTCCTGTAAAGCCCCAAGAATGCGAGACCAAACTTGACCCACCAGCAACTTCTTATCCAGAAAGACCCTGCGGTTGCGCTCCAACTAGATGTGTCATATAATCATACTAGGGCCAATTGGCCACACTATGTGTAGAAATGAAATCCTCACCAAAATGGGCCCATGTTCTACCAAAACTCCTCCATAGAAGAAGGGTGCCTGCACTACAAATTCTAGGCCCCCCACCAAAAATGCCAAATAGTCCTAGCAAATGGGCACTGAAAGAATAGATGTGAAACAGTATCAACATCTTTTAGGCATAAGAAACATAATGAAGGACTTTGGAAGCCTCTCTTACAGAGGCTATCCCAAGTTAAACACCTGCCATATACAACCAGCCAAGAAAAGAAATTGCATTTTGGCCAAGAGAATTTATTCCAAATATTTTTCCACCAAGGAACCTCAGCACTACCCTAGGCTTGTCTATCCAAAACATAATACCCTGAAGCAATAGTGAACTTCCCTTTTGGATCCAGACCCCAAGCCAGCACATCCCGCTCTAGAAGAGAACAACAGACTCTATCAGCCAAAATGGAGAACAACTCCCTCCTATCCTCCAAAGATCCACCCATGGGCCATTCCTGCATATCCTTCCACTAGTAAACAATAGTTTGCCCCAAAGCCTGAGGGGTTTTGAAATCCATCACTCTACTCCAACCAGCCTGAACAAAAATCCTACATAAGTCCCCCAAGTGAGGATGCCAGGAGAGAATAGGTGGGAAGCCATCCCAGGAGTCATGCCAAAAAAGAGCATCAGAGCCTCTATTACAGATCCAAACCAGGCCTTGTTTAATAGCGTAGCCCCCCTCTTTTGAGTATCCCAGATCATAGAACCTTTCCCTGAAAGACTAAATCAAGGAACTTCAGTGCCATCCACCTCCCCAAGGTACTTGAAAGTAAGGATCCTGACCCAATATTGATGCTAATATGAACACCATCTCCAGTACAGCTTAGCAGCCAAAGCCTATCCATTCCAATCCACCTTACACAAACCCAGACCACCATCTTGCTTTGGCCGGCAAACAACTTCCCACTTAATTAAGCTCCACTTCTTCGAAAGGAGATTACCTGACCAAAGAAATTGCCGATAGAGGCCCTCAAAATCTTTGATGAAGCTTGAGGGAGCAGTCAACACAAAGCACCTATATAAAGGAAGGGCATGCACCATGGACTTCAATAGAGTAACTCTGCCAGCCGTAGATAACCATCTATAGGTCCAATAACAAACCAGCCCTTGAAATTTATCAATCACATCTTGCCAAAAACACATGGGAAGTGGGTGCACATCTAGAGGGATGCCAAGGTATATAAAGGGAAGTTTCCCCACCTAAAACCTTAAGATCCTAGCAATACACTACTGAATAAGCATGGGGGTATTAAAGAAATAAATGCAAGACTTACTTTCATTAATGTTTTGACTTGAGGCAGCCAGGTAACAATCTAAAATATGTCGCAAAGCAACCGCTTTAGCCACCTTAACAGCACCCGTCAAAGCCGTATCATCCACAAATTAAAGATAAGTTTGAGGAGGAAGAGAATTGCTCCATTTCCATCCCTGAAAGAGCCCATCCATAACACGAGACTTAATGAATCTCCCCAAGCCTTCAACCATCAATATGAACAAATAAGGGGATAAGGGGTCCCCCTACCGAAGATCTTTAGAAGCACCAAACAGGTTCGAAGACTCCCCATTTATGAGAACGGAAAAGGAGGAAGTCTTCACACAGCTCATGACCCAATCAATCAACTCACAACTGAACCCAAAGGCTCTGAGAATTTTGATCAAAAAGCCCCATTTAACTCTGTCATAAGCTTTAGCCATGTCCAACTTTATAAACATAGCCTTTTCCTTAGAAGAGTCCATGGAGTGAATAGTCTCAGCCGCAATAACTACTCCATCCAAAATATGTCTACTCGCAACGAAGCTCCCTTGTTCCTCCAAGATCAACTTATCCAACCATGGCTTCAAATGCTTAGCAATTAGCTTTGTAATGATTTTATACACCACATTGCACAAAGCAATTGGTCGAAAAAAATCTAGAGAATCAGCACCCTCACGTTTTGGGATAAGAGAAAAAGATGTGGCATTCATGGCTCGCAACATTTGCTTATTCCTTAAAGACTCCTGCACCACCTCCAAAACATAAGGTTGATCACTTCCCAAAATTTCTGAAAGAACTCAGCCAAGAACCCATCAGGACCAGGAGCCTTCCCTTTTTTCAACTGAAACACCACATCCTCCAACTCCTTCAAAGAAATAGGTTTAAGAAGAGAAGCATTCATATCCATAGTCACTAGAGGAGGAATACAAGCCATGATAGAAGCTTCCTCCTCACTAGTAGGTAGGGTATCTTTAGAAAAGAGAGCAGAGAAAAAATGAACCGCCTGACTAGAGATCCCTGAAGAGGAAGAAAGAATAGAACCCTCAGAAGAGTGAAGAGAAGAAATAAAGTTACCTTGTCTTCGAGCCTTCACTGATTTATGAAAGAAGGAAGTATTCCTATCCCCTTCCTGAAGCCAATCAACACGAGCCTTCTGTTTCAAAAAAAATTCCACACAAAGCTCCCATTCCTCGAGGTCTTTAACCGCACTATCCTCTAGCCTGCTTAAATTTGCATCAAGACCCTGATCCTAAATCTATCTAGTAATAGAATCCAAGCACTCCTGGGCAACCATTTTCCTTTGAAACACATTGCCAAACTGATACTTATTCCAATGTTTCAATTTATACTTCACATATTGAAGCCTCTTCACAAAAGAGTACATAGCCGTACCAAAAGCAGATCGTCCTTCAGTCCACCATCTAGAAACCAAGTCAAGAAGATTCTCCTCCCTGAGCCACATAAGTTGGAATCTAAAAGTTTGTTTCTTAGGACCACCAGCCAAACGGGTAGAGAATTTGATCGGCCAATGGTCTGATCCTCGCCAATCTAAAATTTTAGAGCTTGAAATCCACTTGTCACCTACCCAAAAACTGGAGACAAGAAACCTGTCTAACCGTTCAGAAATGGCATCATCCCCAAGCCTCCTATTATTCCAAGTAAACATGCCATTCAAAGGTTTGATATCCACAAGATGAAACTGAACCAAATTATCCCTTAGAAGATCAGAGGAGGGGTCCAAACAAGGCACACCCCCCTTTTCTCCTCTAGAGAGGCAATTGCATTGAAGTCACCTACCATAATCTAGGGAAGGAAAGGATCCAACGATCTTAGAAAATTGATATGAGACCACAGGAGAGTCTTACCAAGGACATCCATCAGAGCATAAATGTTAGAAAGAAGAATTCTTTCCCCCGTCTCCAAACTAATTGCAACCAGAGAAATGGAGAATCTGCTAGAGAGCCACCAAATAGGAGAAATTCACCGAGGATCACAAAGGTAAGAAAGACCCCAGAGCTACCCTGCGCACCCACACACTGGAAAAACCCTTTGTTCCAAATCTTAGACACACACTGCATCATACCATCCACATATAACTTCATCTCTTAGAGGAAAACCACATCCGGAGAATGAGCACTAACCAAGTCTTGAATAGCCTTTTGTCTAGGGGTGCTATTCATACCCCTTACATTCCATGATAACACAATCATTGTGAAGGGTGAGAGAAGTGAGTATCCAATGTCTTCACTAACCCAGATTCCACCAATGTCTCCCCAGCCATCTTAACTTTCTCCTGATCCTTCTTTCTCCCCACCTTCTGGGGCTTATTAGGATCACTCTTTTTCAAGAGTTTTTGTTGTAAACCCTTTTAGGTCCACCCGCTAAACTCACCCTTTTAGTCGAAGAGGCCATAGGGGTTTCCACCAAACCACTAGAGTCACCAATCCTAGCATTGGGGGGAGGAGCAACTAAATCCATCACCACCCCAGAAGCCACCGTAGGAACTAGGACCGAGGTAGTGAAAGGCAAAGACTCAGAATTATGATCAACTAAAGGAGAAGCTTCAACATGCATGTCAGAAGAAACCCCCTCCTCATGGACTAACTCATCCAAAGCCTCAAACTTGTTAAAAGTCTCCTTCTCTTGATGATCCCGAAGAGTCCTCTTCTGATCCCGATTCTTGTTTCGTGACTTAACTGGCACAAATCCATCTTTATCCGATACCACCCCCTGCATGGGTGCTTTACCCTTTTCTACCCTTGGATTAGATGGAACCTTTACATTATCTAAACCACCAGCACTCGAGGCACGAGGGTACCTCCTTTGAAGATGACCATACTCATGGCACAACTGGCAGCTGAAAGGTAAAGTTTCATAGTCTAACTGTTGAGTACGGGAGCTAGACCCAACAGTCAGATCAATAGAATATGGCAGAGGCTGGCTCAGATCAATCTCCACACAGAGCCAGGCATAGGAAAAAATTTGCTTCTCCAGAGTTTGCTGAGACGGGCCAATAGGCTTCCCCAGCAGCAACGCAATTGATTGCAGAATATCATGTCTCCAACATTCCAACGGGAACTGAGGAAAATAAACCCACACTGACACCTTTAAGGGCAACCCCTCAACTGAGTTAAAGGCTACATGCCAAGGCTTCATGAATAGGCCAACTTGACTATAAAAGTAGGGTCGTCCCTCAAACACCTTGTTACGATCAAAGATACATGAAAAAACCACTAGAAAGAAGTTATTCGCTGCTAGCAAGATGTCTAAAATCACCTTCTAGATTCCATGACTTGCGAATCTAAGGTTCCAGGAAAGGCATCGAAACCCTCAATCCCATAAACTTGCAGATTAAAACATGTTTGCTATAATACTCTAGGTTCTCAGCTACCGCCTTTGTTTGAATCACCAGCTTCAAACGAATATGAGCTCTCTCCAAGTATCCGTTTATCTTTTATAATTTCAAAGCACCAGTACTAAAAACCCCAACATTAGGAGGGGATGGATGAGGAAAGCCATCACCAACTTCTGCCATAGCAGTATCCCTCGACGTCTCACCCAAAGGAACAAACCCTGCAATTAAAAATCCCCTCAAGCCCTCGCACCCCACACCTGCACCGAACAACGCACACA
Source organism: Cunninghamia lanceolata (assembly GCA_027924645.1). NCBI lineage: Eukaryota > Viridiplantae > Streptophyta > Pinopsida > Cupressales > Cupressaceae > Cunninghamia > Cunninghamia lanceolata. The sequence continues at coordinate 289,552 of BSBN01001410.1, read as the reverse complement.
CTTGAGAAAAAAAGACCCCCTCGGAAGCTAAAAAACCCCTCTTCTCGCTAGAAACAACCCCACAGAGCCCGATCTACAAATAAAAAATGCATGCAACAGAGAACAAACACATGCAGACCGCGGCCTGTAGCGGACTGCACAGAGCTCCCACGCACACGCTCCATCACCACCATTTTTTCCAAATCAAAATTAATTATGATATTAAATTTGTATACAACATTTTCAATATTTTATCAATAGTATTATAATATTATTTATTATATTGGAGCTATTTTATTTTTAAAGAGTTATTTTGTTTCGTTTATTATGAGTTATTTTATTTAAGTTTAGTTTTATAGGCCTCTACATCTCTCAATAATAATCTAATTAATATTATAAATTAATTATCATACTAAATTTGTATACAAAATTTTAAATATTTTATCAATACTAATATAATATTATTTTTATTCAAACTATTTAACTCAAATATTTTATTAATATATATAAATATAAAATACATTTTATAATATTCATATTGATAATATATTATATAGTATTTTATATTTATAAATATAATTTATATATTATAAAATACTATTTATGAATATATTTAAATTTCAACAATTAAAAATAGTTGAGCTTTAAAGTTTTTTAATAATTATTTAGGTTTTTAAAGTATTTAAATATAAAATAAAACAATATTATCTAGATATTTAAATAAATTTAAAAAAACATTGTACCTATATCATTAAACAACTCTCTCTAATATTTCCACAATTGATAACCTTAATCTTACGATCACTCATGGCCTAAAATCACTTCTTGTTTTTGTTTTTGGTTGGTGGGACCATTATTAATATACAATTTTATAATATTATTATAATAATTTAATAATTTACATTATATAAAATATACTATATACTATATATAATTATTGTATTATTATTTTATATATAATACATATATAACTAAATAATAAATATCTATAAATATTAAATTATATAATATATTTAATCTAAATATATTTTTTGTTTTTGGTTGGTGGGACCATTATTAATATACAATTTTTTAATATTATTATAATAATTTAATAATTTACATTAAATAAAATATACTATATAATATATAAAATTATTGTATTATTATTTTATATATAAAACATATATAGCTAAATAAATAATAAATATCTATAAATATTAATTTATATAATATATTTAATCTAAATATATATATAATGCATTATTTAAAATCCCATAGAGGGCTTAAATTTGACAGTTGTATAGCTGTATTTAGGTATTTTTGCTGTAAAATACAATCAAAATTTTTAAAAAAATTGTATCATATGAAAGAAGAGATTTTGGACAAACTGTCAAAATTTATATAGGATTATGATGATATATATATTTGATTTTTATATGATTTACTTATACTAAAGCATGCCATAGTATTTGAAGGGCACCATTGGATAGATAACTGTCATAAAAAAATTGCTTGACAAGCAATGTAGACTGTCAAATTTAAGCCCTGATCCCATATAATACTTATTAATCTGATAAAAAAATCTTGCCACCTGCAAAATAGCAAGCAAGCAAAGACTAAATAAGTATACATAAATGTCTTTTAAAAAAATTATTGACGGAAAACAAAATGGACAACTTTCCGGCGTGAGACAGTTTTCCAGACAAAAATGTCCCACATATAAACCTATCGGCTAAATATGTATGGTTAACTTTATTAGTACTATTGCAATGAATTTTTTTAATTTCTAGTGATTAATTAGCCAGAATTGTCTCACGCCGTAAAAAAAATTCACGCCGGAAAATTTTCTAAACTCTCCTTTGTTCCTATCGGCGTATTCCTTCAGCCTCGTATAGGTGCAAGTGCTAGTTTATTATTCAATAGGTTTATACGTGGGACATTTTTGTCCCGGAAAACTGTCTCACGACGGCCCGCAAAATTGATTTCAGCATTAACAGATATTTTTAAACAACATTTTTTTAAACGGCTCGCGACAAGTATTTAGTTCCTTTTATCTTTGCCAATACAATTGGAGGTTAAGAAGTTTATGCATATTAATTTAATATCAAATATGAAGGGTATATATATAATATATATAAGAACGTAGAGTAGTTATATTACAATGTTTTGATGCTTTTTTTTCACCTTCTATATGAATTCTTAAATGAAAGGAAAGTGTTTTAGTTTTGGAATTTTTTATTTAGTAAAATAATTTAAAAATTTAAAAATAATTTAGAAAAAAAAAATTGATTTTGCATTTTTTATTATAAACTTGTTTATTGATTTTCTGCATTGAAGTTTTTTTTAATTGATTTGGGCATTTGTTTAATTTTAATTAATAAATTTATTTATTGATTTCTTTAACCATATTTGTTTGTTGATTTGAGTATTTTTTAAATAGGTTTATCTATTGATTTCAACATTTTTTTTAAAATAAATTAATTAATTAAAATTAAAAATATAAATTTGGGGTAAGGCTAGCAATAGTGTATTAAAATAATAAATTTGTAGTCATTGAAAAAACTTTAAAAATAATTTAAAACAAAAAATGATTCATTAAATCACCTTAATTTTAAAAGCATTAGAGGTTGTCTGTCATTAACAAACAAAATTTCGTTGAATTAAGTCAAGAAATTGGTTCGTTCATTTTAAATAAATAATGTAGGGGGTATATTAAATTTATTTTTTTATTTGCATTATATATATATATATATATATATATATATATATATATATATATATATATATATATATATATAATTAAATTTATTTGTTGTTTTTTTTAAGAACAACCCAATATGTATTTACATGAAGAAGGGCATGACCATAGCAAGAATTAACATGAGACAATAATTTGTATTTTTTTAAATATATATATAATTAAATTTATTTGTTTTTTACGAACCCAATATGTATTTACATGAAGAAGGGCATGACCATAGCAAGAATTAAGATGAGACAATAATATAAAATATAAAATATTATTATTGATTGAACAACAATATTGTATTAAAATAAAATTTAAAAAAAATATTAATAAATTTATTTTTAGCCGATAGGCTTATATATGGGACATTTTTGTCCTGAAAATTCTCTTGGGAAGTTGTCAGACGCCGATTGGATTCCCTGTCAAACAAATTTTCTGTCGGTTTCAGGATTGCTCAGTACATTGCAGAGATGTCAAGTTGTTGTGTCGTAGGCTGCAGCGGTTAAACATAGTTTATTTTAAAAATTAGTTAAAGGAATTAAAAATATATTATAATATTATTTTGACATAGAAAATTATGTTTGATTGTAATTTTTAAAAAATATCTTTATTAGTACCTGCCTTCGGCTGGTACTATTGCAATGAGTTCACACTTATCTAGTTATTAATCTATTGGTTTGAGGGGAGGATGTGGCAAGTAAACAATTTATGAACACAAATTTTGTCTCCCACTAGTTAAGTCATGCGTAAATGGATGGCGATAATTATGAGAGGGAAGAATCATCAATTTTTATGAATTTAATTTTTTGATTCATTAGCTAAACGTAAAAATTACTTTTTGTCAAAGGGGCAAAGTTATAATATTAATAATACTATAAAAATATAGGGTTCTACACATTTTATTTTATGAAATTAGATCATTTTTGGGATTTTAATTTTATTTACTAAGAGTTAAAAATCTAGTATTTCATCTTTTAATGCATTTTAAATTATCATACTATTAATATTATTACATTATAATATCTTAATCAGACATTTCAAAGTTTAGTTTTATAGTTAAGGAAATATTTGTGTTATTTAATAGGCTTTGTAAAGTTTAGTTTTATAGCTAAGTAAATATTTTAGTGTTATTTTATTTTTACCAAATTAAATTATTTTTGAGATTTTAATTTTATTTACCCAAGACATTTCAAAACTGAGTTCACATAAAATTTTTCTTATAAATTTAGTTCTAGAAATATAATAGTTACAAATATTATTACATTTTAATATGTTATGTACACATTTCAAATCTCTCCACACCCAACTAGGGTTAGGGTTCTACACATTTTATTTTATGAAATTAGATTATTTTTGGGGATTTCAATTTTATTTATTCAATAGTTAAAAATCTAGGATTTCAATTTTATTTAGTCAAAAGTTCTCTAAAAGTACTTACTATTATTACTTAAATAAAAAATTAAGTGACTAAGTGTAGTGATCTAAATATGAATATGTTATTGTTATTATATAGTGTAAATATTCTTGAAACTTACAATATTTTAATGTATTTTAAATTGTAATAGTATTCAATATTAATATATTTTAATATGTTAGGCAAACATTTCAAATCTCTCCACACCCAACTAGGGTTAGGGTTCTACACATTTTATTTTATGAAATTAGATTATTTTGGGGATTTCAATTTTATTTACTCAAGAGTTAAAAATCTAGGATTTCAATTTTATTTAGTCAAAAGTTAAAAATCTAGTATCATGAAAAATATTTCGCCATGTTATTACATTTTTTATTTTATTCTTCAAACTTACAATATTTTAATGCATTTAATGCATTTTAAATTATAAAAGTATTAGTACATTTTAAAGAAATATTTGTGTTATTTTAATCCTAAATTATTTTTTAGATTTCAATTTTATTTACCCAAGACATTTCAACACTCTTCAAAAATTAATTTGTTAATTATTGGAATGCAATTTGTTTATACAACCAATACCTAATCAACAAAAAATTACAACTAAATAAATACTATATACAACCAATAGCTAATCGACAAAAAAATTACAACTAAACAAATACTATAATAACAACACTACAAGGCAGGTACTGGCCACTACGTGGCACTTGTTTATTTTAATGATTTGAAAAATAATTTTCTTTTAAATTTATTACCAGAATTTTGTAAATGATATTTTTACACTTCTTGTTTCTTTCACATTTTCTTTAAAATACTATTATACTAACTTTTAACACAACAACAAGAAGGCAAAAATGAGCTAGACAATTTAATTAAAAACTAAAATGTATATAATTATTATTTTTTAAATGCTATATGCTACAATGATTCTCCTTTTTTATTGTTTAGATGGTCAAATGAAAGTTGCAACTTGGGAAATAATTCAAATCATAATATATAGTTAAAAATTGAAGTGTTTTATAATTCAAATCATAATATATAGTTAAAAATTGAAGTGTTTTTTTAACCAAGATAGGAATTTTGGAGCTGATTTAGTAATTTTAAACAAGATTCTCCCTAAAATTCTAGCTTACTACTACACATTGCAATTAGATGTTATTTAAAGAAGATGTGTGTCCTTTGATATGCTATTAATGTAACATTTCTTTCTTTGATGTTAGTGGATATGTCATTCGTGTACATCCCCCTTCCTATCCATCCATTCATATATTTTTAAATTATAGAATCTTATTTGCTATTTTTAATTTTGTTTACAATTTTTTTTACTTTTTATTTTTTTAAAACAACAATACATAATAAATGTTGGTGTTGGAAATAAGCCACACCCGGACTAACGATGGACTAGTCCAAGAGGGGCCAGTAGCTCAGTGGTAGAGCACTCCAGCAGCTAATGGAAGGTCCTAGGTTTGAGTCCTAGCTGGTCCATGTCTTAACATGGTATCAAAGCCAACCTAGGCTAGGAGCCCCAAGCACACGAGAGGTGTGGCTTAAGGGGGGGTGTTGGTGTTGGAAATAAGCCACACCCGGACCGACGATGGACTGGTCCAAGAGGGGCTGTCCAAGAGGGGCCAGTAGCTCAGTGGTAGAGCACTCTAGGAGCGAATGGAAGGTCCTACGTTCGAGTCCTAGCTGGTCCATGTCTATGAGATGGAAACCCCCATGGAAGATTAGTTTCACCACCCTTAATAGAATGTCACAGTAATTGAGCAATGATATATTTTTCTAAATTTTTATTGATTGTTGTTTTTTATTTCTAAATAAATATTCTTATTTGTTGTTACTTTTTTAAATAATTTAATTTATCAAATATATAGTTTTCAAGTTATACTTTTTAGTAACTACATAATTAAATGTGAAAATGATAGTGTGGACTTTTAAAGTGACTTTTTAAAATAATGATGTAACTATATAATTAAATGTGAAATGGACAATGTGAAAATATAGATTGACACAAATAACACAATTTTAACATATATTTAGATTTTTATAACTGGTAGAAAAGAAGATTGTGAAATGATGAAAAATCTTAGGAAAGTATTTAAACTTCTAAAAAGTGTTATGACTAGCTTCCACATTTTTCTTTACATTTTGAGCTATCTTAACTACCTTAAATGTCCACTCATAAGATATATGATTTACATTCTCAATAACATCATTAATTCTTTGCTATATTAGTAGTTATGATATAAAAAGCTTCCAACTTAAAATATAAATAAAAAAATATAATGAAAAATAAATGATCTTTTATATAGGTAAAATCCCTTACCTTTTAATCTTTCCTTTTAAAATCAATTAACTTAAATTCATTGCATAAATTTAAGAGCATTCACAACACTAATACAATCATTTCTTCAATGTAAGAGTGACTATTATATAATTTCTACAGATTTTGCAAATGACATTTCAAAGATACAAAATATTTCAAGTGAACATGTATCTCATGTTACAATATATCTAATTTGCCTAATTTATAAATTATTAAAAAATGTCAACATAACTAAATAACTTAAATAAATGACATCACAATTTGGCTTTAATGTCTCCTTAGAGTTGCTATTTGGAAATATATATTGTTATTTATGTTAACTTCAATGGATAAGTAATTAGTTTTTTTAGATCATAGTAGTAGGGATTTATAAGGCACCCAACCCATAAAACTAACATAAAATAAGAGTATAATATGAGAAGAACTATTAAAATGTTGCCATAGAAAATCCATGTAGGGTTAGTAGTAGGCAAAGAGAAAAATGAAACAACAAATTGGAACTAATAATAAACAAAAACTAAACTAACCATATACCACCAACATAGACCAAGCTACAAGAGTTCAAAAAGACCCCTGACACCAACATTAGACCCAAGAGCCTAGACTCCCTACCTAACATGCAATTGTTCCAACCCTTAGCTACCATGATCATCAATTTTGGTTTCATATCACCATTCGAAATTCCCATCTAGAAGACATAAGAATTTAATACCATGAATATATTTTTAGCACTCTAAAGCTCTATGCAGGTGACCACCATAAAGATGAGGCAAAGTATATGCATTGGTAACTTCAAGAGTGCCTTTATTATGAGAAACCAATAGGAATTTGACAACCAAACATAAATTTTGACAAACATTGTAAGGGTCTCAACTCCATTATTCATTGCACACAACTCTTCCTTAATCACTTTAAGTTCAACACTATCCATGTTGGTGTCAACCAAATTTTTTGAATCACCAATCACAACCTCTGCCTCCTCCAAATCATCCTCTACCACCATTACATTATTAGTGGAGGAGTAGAAGTTCCAACCAACAATGAACATCCTCTGACTAAACCACCTGCTCAAGCTTCTTCAAAAAAACAATGGTGGCCTCAAAAATTAAGGACCTATTATTAGCAATTCCCTCCTCCCTTAAAATGAGCTTCACTACATTCAACAACATTAAATTAGGGCATCAAAAGATCTTACTCATATGATGGTTGAAAAGCCAACCATGCTTGAAGGGGCCCTTACTACCACTTTCCATAATTCCAAGCAATACCAATTCACAAAAACCAAAAACCATGCCAAGATCATTCTCACACCACCACCCAAATATCCAAACCCATAACAAGATAAACCAAAATAGACACCTATCAAACTATTGCAAGGAGAGTGAGGATTCAGGAAATGCCATAGCTAAAACCACAACACATGCACTAACCTTGTCGTGCATTTAAAATCAAAATTAATATGATCACTATCATTACCAAATCACATCACTTGGGAAGCCAACCAAAAAGGTGTACTACAAGGCACCTATAATACTGATCATGATGAATCCTCTTTAATTTTAATGTCATCTAATCCTTCTCACTCTACCACGCTTTAGTTGACTAAAGAGGAAAAATGTGTTATTCTATTCCTTTGTTCACAAGCAAATACACTTCATTCCATTCACAAAATAATGGGAGAAGGAAACAAACACCTTTTTTTTTAACAAATGAGAATAACTTCTTCCAATAAACCACATAGTTTCCAATTAGGGCAGTACACTTTACATCAATAAAATATAATTTTGGTTTGTTTTGGGCATATTTTGGGTTTCAGTTGGAATCTATCTATGTCAGAAACACTCTCCTATGGTTAAAATTGCATTTTTGGAGTTTCTGTTGAATCACCGTGTTGAGGCTTTGTAGGGCAGTTTTACATAAACAATTGTTTTTGGAGTTCTGTAAGAGGGTCAAAAGGAATCAGTGCAAAATTCGTCACCGTTTGAGAGAATTTAATGTGGTAATTTGTGTTGATGGGTTTGTAGAAAGTTTAAAAATTCACAATTCTTGTAAGTAGGACCAAAATAATTTTGCAAAGGACCTTGGGACATCATTTTGAGCCTACTAGCCATTTTTCGTTCAATTCTGAGAAGTTTGTATTTTCTACCTGTCGCACCTGATCCTGCACATTATTCTTTGGCTAGGTAAATATTTTTTTCACATATGAAGACACATTCTACATAAGAAATTCTTCTTTAATTGACTATAAAGGCATGGTTTTCTTATTGTTTTTTTAAGAACAACAACGGCTGGGAACCACCTGGCACTGCTTCCCATTTGTACTTGCATTTGTTTATTTCCTTAAGCTTTCTCACTGTTAAACTGGTCTCTTCAAAGTTGAAGTAGCTCTATAGTATTAAATCTCCAAATATTAGAATAAAGATGAGTCAATAGTGTTTGCATAAATGTTTTTCCCACATGCTAAAATTACTTAGAGGCTACCAATTACTTTTTAATACACTCTCAAAATAATGGAGGCAACTAGACAGATACACTAGAAAATAAGCATGGTCAACCATATAATGCAATGTGGTCTCCACCTTCCTAACACTTTTCAAAAGGACACTACTTAGAGAAGAATAATGATTTCACTATACAATTAAAGTTTCAATAGTGTTTTCCACTCTTTGACAAACATGGGGCTAAAATATACTCCAAAACCTATGAATCTAAATGAAATGTACAACTTCCCTCCTCTTAAAGATATATGTACAAAATCAATTCAACAATCCGCTCGGTGCGTCCAATTTTGTTTCAAGGTTTGTCATAGTAGTAGTATGTAGTCGCTCAAAATATTACATAGTTATTTATTACACAATAGAATGTAATTAAAAAACCATATTTCTAAATTGTAAAACATAGCATGACAGCTAAAAAATTGACTATATAAATATACGCAAGAGGAGACACTATATTCTGAGAATTGATACTCCTTTACAATGCCTATAAATCACAATTACACTACCTTCCTCAAACAATATAAGGCCAACAAGTCATGAAACACAATCACTTCTCAAAAAACATTCTTTACAAACAAATACTCCCTTACAATGCCCATATATCACAAATTACACTACCTTTCTCAAACAATGCAATGCCAACAAGTCATGAAACACAAACACTTCTCAAAAAACATTTACTTTACAAATGCCTATCGGTAAAACTATTGCACGTTCATCTGTGCAACTGCGAGTTTAGAGTAAACCAATCCAAACAGAGTATTATTTTTCATGTGAATAAATTTTATTTTTTCTTAAGTTTACATGAGAAAATTTTAACAAACATTATTCTGAAAATCATTTATCTATGATTGGCTCAAAAAAAATACTATTTTGAATAAAACAAACACATTAAAATCTGGCAAAAAAATAGGTGTGGAGAGAAGTATGGAATGAATGAAGAAAGGAGTTGCAATACTAACATATTAACTTGTCTAATTTGGTTATTAAACAAATAATTATTTTTAATGTTAAACAAATAGTATTTTTTCTTTAAGTCTATGCAAATATTATAACAAAAATTGTAATATTTATATTAATATAATATTCATATTAATGTTATTTAATTTTGATTCATTGTATATATATTATTTATAAATTTGATATTTTAAATATTAATGAGATAATATAATTAATTATATATTAATAATAAAATTTATATTAAATTATTGATATTTATGTTATATTATAGTAAAATGAAATATTAATATATATTTGTGTATAAATATTAAATATTGAAATATTATACTCATCTAAATATTAATATATTATATTATTTATAAATTTGATATTTTAAATATTGATGAGATAATATAATTAATTATATATTAATAATAGAATGTATATTAAATTATTGATATTTATGTTTTTGATTATAGTAAGCAATAGAACTAAGGTGCCGAACCCATTACAAAATAGCCACAAGGGTGCACAAATAGTTCAATAGAAAGACCAAAGAACCTAATAGTATATAGTAGAATATAACTGTAAGATCAGAGAAACTATAATAGTATATAAGAGTATATAACTGTAGCAAAATAACCTAGAAATAGTAGACCACCACTAGAAAGACAACACACTAAACATAAAACAACAACAGCAAAGAAAACCCTAGGGCTAATTAAACAGCTAACCCTAGTCCTCGGTGAGAAACTGATACATTTCCACCAACCCCCTAAAGAGAAGAACATTCCCACTCCTCAAAAAGTTGCTTTAGGAGGACTTGGGTCTGAAGGCAGTCTGCCTGTTGATCAGGTAGTGTTGGACTCAGGGAAGAAGACTGGAACATCCCCACCTAGAGTTTTATCTCCTGGTGCTGGTCCTAGTTCCTCTTGGAGTAATCAGGAGGGTTGGGTGACACCCAAAAGAAAGAGCAAAGACCATCAGAAAAAAATAGTGGATGTGGGGACAAAGTGAGGAGATACCATTTTAAATAGGACTTGTTGAGCATCATTGAGTTCCCTTCTAAACTAAAGAAATTGGACAAGCCCTCTGATAAGGCCATTCCAGGGGATGTACAACAGCTGTTGGACCTACCAAAGGGTAGTGAAGATTCTACCGAGTCAAAGGAAATGGAAGAAGGGGAGATCAAAGACTAGCCCCCTAAAGAGAACATTCCCACTCCTCAAAAAGTTGCTTCAGGAGGACTTGGGTTTGAAGGTGGTCTGCCCACTGATCAGGCAATGTTGGACTCAGGGAAGAAGACTGGACCATCCCCACCCAGAGTTTTATCTTCTAGTGTTGGTCCTAGTTCTTCTCGGTGTAATCAGGAGGGTTAGGTGACACCCAAAAGAAAGGGCAAAGGCCATCAGAAAAAATCAACAGATGTGGGGATATAGTGAGGAGATGGGTTTCCTCGAGATGGCACTTGAAGTGAAGTGTTGTCAATAGCACTATGGTTGGAGGCCTTTTCTTTTCAAGTTCACAACCAAAGAGGACCTTGTCGAGGTCTTGGATAGAGGTCCCTGGCTATATGGTAAACATAATCTTTTCTTAGGGCACTGGAAACCAAGTTTTGATGCAGTCATGGTGCTGAGAAAATCTACCCCAGTTTGGGTTAGATTACTGGGACTACCCTGGAATATTGGGATGAGAAGATCTTCGCCTAGATCGGCAACTCCTTTGGAAGATTCATAGCACTGGATAATACCACGAAGAACAAAATGAGGTTATTTTTTGCTCACTTTTGTGTTAGTGTAGATATCAATAAAACCCTTCCTAATACTATTAATATAAATTCCAAGTATGGTAGTTGGGAACAACACCAGTGTATGAGAATGCAACCACACTATGTCAAAATTGTTCCAAGAAAGGTCACTTGATCAATGAATGCAAGATCCTTAGGAATTAAAAACCTAATGTAGGGAGTGAGGAAGTGAATGATAAGCTGAGGAATACCCTTTTAAGAGGACTTATTGGGCATCATTGAGTCCCCTTCTAAACTAAAGAAACTGGACAAGCCCTCTGATAAGGCCACTCCAGGGGATGTACAATAGTTGTTAGACCTGCCAAAGGGTAGGGAAGATTCTATCGAGTCAGAGGAAACAAAAGAAGGGGAGATCAAAGGCTCTAAATCCCAAGGCTTGGAAAAAGGCCCTGCTTGGGGAAGAGGAAAAGATCTGTGACCAATGAATGCAAGCTCCTTAGGAACCAAAAACCCAATATAGAGAGTGAGGAAGTGAATGATATTGAGAAATACCCTTTTAAAGAGGACTTACTGAGCATCATTGAGTCCCCTTCTAAACTAAAGAAGTTGGACAAGCCCTCTGATAAGGCCACTCCACAGGATGTACAATAGTTGTCAGACTTGCCAAAGGGCAGGGAAGATTCTACCAGGTTAGAGGAAACGGAAGAAGGGGAGATCAAAGGAGATGAATCCCAAGGCTTGGAAAAAGGCCCTACTTGGGGAAGAGGAAAAGATCTATGAAGAATCTGCTATACCTATGCTGTCAGAGACGAAAAGGGGTATGGATCTTCAAATTTGGGTTGTTATTTAGTGATTACATCACTGAGCATACACAAGGCTAAAGAAAATGGAAAAACATGGCTGATTGCCAGAATGACAATGTTCTTGGTGACCAGGGGACATTATCTTTGCAACTAGAGCTGAGTAAGTGTAGAATCCCTTTATTTCCTAGATAGGATGAGATGCTCTGGGCTCAGGATAGAAAGGGAGCCTTCTCAATTAAATATGCATACAATCTGTTGTCTAACAGTGTCCATGGCAACCGTCTTTGGAAGAAGGTTTGAAACAACCACTTGACTCCTAAAATTAACTTTTTCTGGTGGTTTGCTACTCATCACAAAATCCTTACTACTAATAATTTCAACAAGAGGGGCTTCCAGTTGGTTAGCTGGTGTGTTTTGTGCCAAAAAGAAGAAGAGTCTATATAGCACATGCTATTCCATTGTGAATTCACCAGAGAAGTTTGGGATGGACCTTGGATAAACCTAGACTAGATTGGGTTATGAGTGAAGGCCTAAAGGACTTCATCTAGAGTTGGACCACATTTTATAGCACTCTGCAACTTTCCCACTCAAAATCTTTTTGAACCTACTTAGGTCATGATTGCCATTAGCCCAAGGGGGGCCTCTGCTCCCCGATGGGCCCTCAGAAGGAACCTGTTGTAGCAAGTACTGCCTGAGGCAGTACTTCAGAGTATGAAATTCCAACCTCAGAGCTAAATCCCAAGGCTTAGAAAAAGGCCTTGCTTGGGGAAGAGGAAAAGATCTGTGAAGACTCTGCTATGTCTGTGCTGTCAGAGATAGAAAGAGGTACATATCTTCAAATCCCGGATCGATTGATGGAAAAAATAGTCTCATCCATGGAGCTCTCACTGGTGGGTAAGTTCCACTCTCTAAGACCAAACATCGACATGGTGAGGAGATGGGTTGCCTCGAGATGGCACTTGAAGGGAAGTGTTGTCACTAGCACTATGGCTAGAGGCCTTTTTCTTTTCAAGTTCATAGCCAAAGAGGACCTTGTTGCGGTCTTGGCTAGAGGTCCCTGGCTATATGGTAAACACAATCTTTGCTTAGGGTGCTGGAAACCAGGTTTTGATGCGGTCATGGAGCTGAGAAAATCTGCCTTAGTTTGGGTTAGATTACCGGGACTACCCCTAGAATATTGGGATGCAGAGATCTTCTCCTGGATTGGGGACTCCTTTAGAAGATTCATAGCACTAGATAATACCACAAAGTACAAAACAAGGTTAGTTTTTGCTCGCTTTTGTGTTAGTGTAGATATCAATAAAACCCTGCCTAATACTATTAATATAAATTCCATGGTAGTTGGGAACAACACTTGGTGTATGAGAGTTCGACCACATTTTGTCAAAATTGTTCCAAGAAAGGTCACTTAATCAATGAATGCAAGCTCCTTAGGAACCAAAAACCTAATGTAGGGAGTGAGGAAGTGAATGATACTGAGGAATACCCTTTTAAAGAGGACTTACTGGGCAACATTGAGTCCCCTTCTAAACTAAAGAAATTAGACAAGCCCTCTGATAAGGCCACTCCAGGGGATGTACAACAACTGTCGAACCTGCCAAAGGGCAGGGATGATTCTACCAGGTCAGAGGAAATAGAAGAAGGGGAGATAAAAAAACTAGCCCCCTAAAGAGAAGAACATTCCCACTCCTCAAAAAGTTGCTTCAAGAGGACTTGGGTTTGAAGGTGGTCCACCCATTGATCAAGTAGTGTTGGACTTAGGGAAGAAGACTAGACCATCCACACCCAAATTTTTATATCCTAGTGCTGGTCCTAGTTCCTCTTGGAGTAATCAGGAGGGTTGGGTGACACCCAAAATAAAGGGCAAAGGCCATCAGAAAAAATTAGCAGATGTGGGGACAGATGGGAAGGCTGGACCTCACAAAGAGAAACCCAACATAGGGAAGCAACCAAGGAAATAGCCATTGGGAGACAAAGAACTCTGGAGGCTCTCTCTAGATGAGGTCGTAAATGAAGATCCTCTCCTAGAATGTGAGGGGGAACAACAACCCCCATAAGTAGTTTATGGTTAAAAATTGCATCTATGAAAACAAGGTGGATATTATCCTTCTTCAAGAAGTCAAAATGTCTGAAGATAACTTCAAAGAAGTTGCCAGCAAAATATGGCCCACAACGGATTACCTAATCAACCCCTCTTTGGGTGGCTCAGGGGGTCTGGTCACTATGTGGAACAAACACAGCCTCAATGGTAGCTACTGCTCCCATAATAAAAGCACTCTTGAAGTGAAATTCACCCTCAACAAGAAAGCCTGGAAACTTATAAACATCTATGCTCCCAACACTAGGAGTGCCAGAAAGGATCTTTGGGAAGGCTTGATACTTAGACTGAATGCTGAGAAAAGAACTAATTAGATGTTGGCTAGAGATTTTAATACCCCTCTGGTATTACTAACTTCTTTGATAGCATGGTAGATCTAGCAAACTTCCTTAACTAAACTGGGCTAATGGACATTGAGGTTAATAATCAACTCTTCTCTTGGACCAATAGAAGAAGTGGAGACTAGATGATACAAGTCAAATTAGATAGACTCTTGGTTTCATCTAACTGGGACCTTGTGCAACATTCTACTTTGTTTTCCCTACCTCGTACCATCTCTAATCACAATGCTCTTTTATTCACTTGGAGAGAAGGATTTCCCAAAGGCCCCTTTCCTTTTAGATACGAAATCATGTGGGCTTCCCACCCTGATTTCAAATACTGCATAGCTAATTGGTGGAGTATCACTATTCATGGATCCCCCATGTTTCGACTCACTCAAAAACTGATTCATGTCAAGCAGAAAGTTAAAGCCTGGAACAAGTTCTACTTTGGCAATGTCTTCACCCAAAAAACACACATCTATGACAGCCTTTCTAACGTCCAGGGCTTGATGGCCAGGAGGGACATAAGTGAGTCTATCTTCAATAGGGAAGAGGCTCTTCTTAAGGATTTGAGGAAAATAATGAAAAAAGAAGAGATTTTCTGGAAGCAGAAATCTAGAGTCCAATGGCTAACTGAAGGGGATAAAAACACTACCTTCTTTCATCAGTCCGCTATGAAGCACAGAAAGAGGAACAAAATTACCAATCTTTTGGATGAAAACAATAGAGAGGTCAATTCGAAGGCTGAATTGGGGCAACTGGCCTCTAACTATTTTAGGAACTTCCTTTCTGAGAAAAGGGTCAATCCTAACCTTCGTAGTGAGGAGGATCTATTAGATAGTATTCCTATAATTCTCTTGTCTAAAGACAATTGTGCTCTTTTGAAACATATTACCAGTGTGGAAGTGAGGGTAGTGGTTTTCTCTATGGGGGCCTTCAAAGCCCCAGGCCCAAATGGGTTCCCCCTAGTTTTTTTCCAAGATTTTTGGGAGATAGTTGGTTTTGATGTTACTACGGCTGTCAAAGACTTCTTCAGGACTGGTAAGATCCTCAAACAGATTAATTCCACTTTTATATCTCTCATTCCCAAGAAGAATATTGTTGGGACTATGGTTGATTTCCACCCTATTAGCCTTTGCAACACTATCTATAAGATTATCACTAAGACCTTGGTTCTCAGGTTACAGTCGTTGTTTGATAGCCTTATTAGTGATTGTCAGAAGGGGTTTGTCCTTGGTAGATAGATTGTGGATGATGCCATCTCCACTCACAAGATAATCCACTCGATGGATAGGAGTAATATCCCTAGTATGGCTCTTAAACTTGACATATCAAAGGCCTATGATAGAATTTCATGGGATTTCCTATTTAAAGTGCTAAGGAAGTTTGGGTTCCAAGACAAAATGATAAAACTCATAAGTGAATGTGTGACTACTATCAAGTACTTTGTGTTAGTCAATGTGTCTCCCCAAGGTTACTTCAATGTTGGTAGAGGAATTAGGTAGGGGGATCCACTATCCCCCTATTTGTTCATTATCTTGGTGGAGGTTCTGGGAAGAAACATCTTAAAACTCTTTGATAGATAGGTCCTTAAGGGGGTCAGAGGTGCTTCTACTATGGGGCCCTCAGCTGTCTAGCAGTTTGTGGATGACACCATGTTGTTTGGTGCTTCTTTTGTGGTCAAAGATAGAAGATGGAAAAAACTTCTTAATGACTATGTGGATGTCTCGGGGCAATGCAAAAACTATGAAAAGAGCAATGTCTTCTTCTTCAATGTTGGTCAGGAACTCCAAGAGAAGATTAAAGATATCCTGAATTGCAATAAGGCCACCCTCTTGACTACTTACCTGGGTCTTCCCCTCACTGTCAAGGAAGTGATCCCATCCTACTGGAATTCTATCCTCAAAAGAATCCAAAAAAAATTTAAGGATGGAAGGGTAAGCTTATGAGCCAAGTTGGAAAATACCAACTTCTGAAGGCTTCCCTCCAAGGCATACCCACTTACTTTCTCACTCTTTTCAAGATGAATTGATATATAGTGGAGAAGTTTGAGAAAATTCAGAGAACTTTTCTCTGGATAGGGGTTGAGGAAAAGAAGAGAATCTCTCTCATTAGCTGGGACAAAGTTTGCCTCCCTAAAACCCAAGGGGGCCTAAGTATTAGAAAGATCCAACTGATGAACAAAGTATTGCTGGCAAAGATTGGATGGAGCTCCCTGTAGGATCAGAAAGATTGGGTGCAGATCATGAGAGCCAAGTACCTGTACAATGGGGATAGGAATGAGTTCTTAGAGAGGGAGAGCCTCCCTAAAGGATCCATTATTTGGAACAAGATAATCAAAACAAGAAACACCCTATCTAAAGCATAAAGTGGAATCTTGGTAAGGGGGATAAGATAAGATTCTAGGATGATAACTGGCTTCATGAGGTTCCTCTATCCAACCAGGGAAATGTCACCCTTAAACTAAGAACCACCACTCATTTTAGGTTGTTGGTGAGTAATTACATCACTAAGCATACATAGGGCCAAAGAAAATGGAAAAACATGGGTGATTGCTAGAATGACAATGTTCTTGGGGACCAGGAGACTTTGTCTTTGCAGCTGGAGTTGAGTAAGTGTAGGATTCCTTTATTTCCTAGACATGATTAGATGCTATGGGCTTAGGACAGGAAGGGAGTCTTTTCGGTTAAATCTACGTATAATCTATTGTGTAACATCGTCCATGATAATTGTCTTTGGAAGAAGGTTTGGAACAACCACTTGACCCCTAAAATTAACTTTTTCTGGTGGTTTTTTACTCATCAAAAAATCCTTACTACTAATAATCTGAACAAGAGGGGCTTCTAGCTAGTTAACTGGTGTGTTTTGTGCCAAAAAGAAGAAGAGTCTATACAACACCTTCTATTCCATTGTGAATTCACCAGAGAAGTTTGGGGATGGACCTTGGATAAACTTAGACTGGACTGGGTTATGAGTGAAGACCTAGAGAACTTCATCTAGAGTTGGACCACCCCCTTCAAACACTTGTGAACCAGGGAATTGTGGAGGCAAATTCCCCCGCATTTAGGGTGGAGCTCGTGGAAAGAGAGAAATAATAGAATATTCGAGGAGACTGCTAAAAGTGCTAAAGAAGTCTTCTTCTCCTTTAGCAAACTAGCCTCTAAAAACACATCCATCAGCACTCTGAATGCTGCCAAAGAACCCCCCACCCAACTTGAAGTGCAGATTGCTAAGAACTGGGGTTTAACGGTAGATATGACAACCTTTGACAAATCTAAAAAGTTGGCTAGGAAAAACACCATCTGGAGACGCCCCCAAGGACTGGGTTAAACTAAATTTTGACAGAGCTAAAAAAAAAGCACTAGCTTAGCTAGTGGGGGTGGGGTCATCAGAAGTGATCAAGGGCACTTAATTGTGGCTTATGCGGAGTGTATTGGCACCCATTCCAACAATGTGGTAGAGCGCATGGCCCTATTATGGGGACTCAAATTTGTTCTCTCCATTGCTATTGATATTTATGTTATATTATAGTAAAATATTAATATATATTTGTGTATAAATATTAAGTATTGAAATATTATACTGATCTAAATATTAATATATTATATTATTTATAAATTTGGTATTTTAAATATTAATGAGATAATATAATTAATTATATATTAATAATAGAATGTATATTAAATTATTGATATTTATGTTAATTATAGTAAAATGAAATATTAATATATATGTGTATAAATATTAATATATTATATTATTTATAAATTAGATATTTTAAATATTAATGAGATAATATGATTAATTATATATTAATAATAGAATGTATATTAAATTATTGATATTTATGTTATATTATATTAATATATTATACTGATCTCATTATTAATATATTATACCGTTCTAATTATTAATATATTATACCGATCTAATTGTTTTTGATATTAATTAGCTGCAAACATGGGTGTGGATCCTGATAACAAGAACCCAAAGGGAAGCAAAACAAGCCCAAGGTCACAAACAACACTAAAACAGCTGACTAGCAGCAAGAGTTCATAAAATTATCAAAATAAAACAAAGTCTAGATAATAGAATAGAAGTAAAAACTAGTTAAATAGATCTTTTTAGTCATCATTTAGAAATTTCAAAAGCTCCTCCTTGTCAGCATTGTGTTCTTCCTATAGAGTGGTGAAAGTAGTGGCCACCCGGTGGATGACTTTCAGATAAATGGTCACCAACACCTTGACCTTGGCTTCCATAGCTGAGAGACAGGTCTTAACCTCCCCAATCTCTTGCATGAGCTTCTTGTTAGATTCACCCTCCCTAGCACTTTCCACTTCTTTTTTTAGAGTCTCTAGAATCTCAACATCATCATGTTCAGTATCATAATATGAATTGTTCATAGAGTCAAAGTGGCTCCCTCCCTCTTGATCCTACACAGGGGTAGTCTTAACTTCCTTAATCTCAATCTCATTCTCTAGGTCATCAGGTTCAGAAGTGGAGGAGTATTCAACAAGTTTTAACACCGAGGGCTTCCCCCCTACCAGCCTGGTCAACCTGTGAATGCTAGGTCTTCTCACTGTAGTCTCCTTGCTCACAACCGTCTCCTTGACAATAGTTGTCTCATCTTCTTTCTACCCTAGGGGTTTGTCTTGGCCTTTCTCAATCTCTAATTCCATATTCCTCGTGCCCACTTCACCTTTTTTTGTTTTTCTTCTTCCCCCCTTTACCAAAACTAGGGTTGACGTGCTAACCTTTGCGTTTCTTTCCTCCAAAGGGAGAAGGGCAATTCTTTAGTCCGCAGAGACCTCCAGCAGCATCTTTGCAAGATTGGCCCAAACTCTCATGCTCAAAGCCACCTTGCAATCTGACCTACTTCTCACCTTCACAGAAGAATTGTTTCAACCCCTCCGAATCCTGGACCTTCATCTTCTTGTTCAATCTTTTTCTCTCATGATGTAGGCCTATGGCTTTGGTTATGGACTCTTTAAAGACCTCAAACTGCACCCCACCAACGCGTACCTTCTGGTCTTCATCCCACGACATGGTGAATTGAATAGACAAACTCTCATCGAATTTGTTCAAATACTCTAGGAAAGGAGTTATCCCCCCTTCATAACCTACACTCCAAACCTAGGAGTCATCTTTGAATTCCACACATGATGTTGGCTCCATTCTTACTTTGTCACCTCCCATCGTTCTAACCTTACCAAACTAGCAAGGATGAATGTAATTACAATACTTAGCGAGTTGCAGAAAGCCTTCAAACAATCTAGAAATGACTTGATACTCATAATAGTTGTTGGAACGATGCTACTCGAACTCTCAAAAATGTCCTTCAAATTCCTAATCATGTCTGAGACCTTATTTCCTTCATAATTGATCTCATGCGATCTCGCAACATCCATAGTAGCCAACAGAGTATGAAAAGACTCGGGATGCTAGCTAGGAGGCAGCTCCTGGGGGTCACTTAGTTGGCAATAGTCCACGTGGGACTGTTTGATCCAGCTCAATCGGGTGTGATGCATAGTCCTGAAGGTGATGTCATCCTTCTCATGCCACCCCATGTAATGAGGATATGGCATAAAGTCACGAACTAAAGAGATGAGATGGGGGATTTTGGCCATGAGGGATTAGGAAGAGGCCTCCTTTTGAATGTTATTTCTTATGTTTAGAGGAAAATTAGAAATATTCCTCCAACATCTTATTGGGTAGAGGTTGATCCCAAAGTTAACCATGAGGACCGCAGTCTGATTACCTTCCCTATAAATATGGACAACTTCAATACCTTCAAAGCTTAAAAGAAAGGTTTTAATATCTTGAATAATGTCCTCAATCTTCCAACCAACCCTAGCTTTATCTTTAACAACATCAATGATTAACTTGGAATCAACTTCAACCACTAGGTACTTTATACCAATGGCAAGGACAACTCTAAGGCCCCAGAGGAGGGCCATGGCCTCAGCAACATTGTTGGTATTCTCACCAAGCCCCCACAAAGGACACCATGAGGACACCCTTGTCAGATCTGAGAACTCCACCCCCACTAGCCATCTTAGGGTTACCTTTAGTAGCACCATCAAAGTTGAGCTTGGACCAACTAGCCGGGGGGACCATTTAGTATTAGCTTTAGCTCTATGCCTGGTATCATCCACTTTACATATACTAGTCAAAATGCTCCACTGATTTATGATATTAGCTTCAAGGCTTGTGGGAGGGAGTTTAGCAACTTTTAAAGTGTTGTTAGAGAGTTTTTCCTGGAGGAGCTTAGAAATCATACAAAAAACCTCCTTGGGACCTTTGAAATTTTCCCTAAATAGCCTATTATTCCTTTCTTTCCAAAGGCCCCACGCCAGGATGGGAGGGACCTATATTTCTTTGCTTATGGGGTGGATGAATGGGGAATTCCAGGATCTTAAGAAAGCAGGGAGGTCACCATCCAAGCACCATGAGGTTCCTAGAATTTGCATAGCTAGACTCCAAACTTCCCAAGAAAAATCACATTGAAGGAGGAGATGAGAGACTATTTCTTCATCCTTTAAGCAGAGAGCACATCTGTTGGGGATTTGAAATCCTCTTAGCCAAAGGTTGTCCATGGTTAAAATTTTGTTTTGCATCACCAATCACCAAAAATGGTTGATCTTGGGTATGAGATTATGATTCCAAACTTTTCTCTATAGGTTATCCCCTTTCTGACACATAAAGATGTTATAGGTAGATTTAACCGTAAAAACCCCAGTCTTATCCCTAGCCCACAACATTTTGTCCTTCTGAGGGAAAATAGGAATTCTACAATCTCTAAGGGAAAGTTGAACCTCATCCACCTTCTGTAGAAGGTCCTCCTGGCCCTACCAGTAGTTAGACAACTATTTCCACCCACTTCTACCAAGATGGAGGTAGTCACCAGCGAACCTACCGAAGAAAGAGACAGCCATATTGATCAAACCTTGGACATTCTGAAGCCTATTTAGTGGAGCACTTTTAATCCAAGTATCTTCCCAAAATCTTATTGTTCTTCCATCCCCAAATCTCCACTTAATGCCCTACAGAAGAACTAATCTACTCTTAACCACATTGTTCCAGACAACCAAACCCTTGGAGAGACCAGAAGAATGCAAAAAATTCTCAAGATTTAGATTTCCCAAGTACTTGGCTCTCATTATACTACCCCATTCCTTATTTCCATTTAAGAGATTCCATCCAACCTTAGTAATAAGGGGCTTATTAATCAGGAAGATCTTCCTTATTCCTAGACCCCCTGAAGCTTTGGCCTACACACTTTATCCTAGCTGACCAAAGCTAGCCTCTTTTTATTTTCCATCCCTGTCCATAGGAAATTCCTTTGGATTCTTTCAAACTTCTCAGCAATGTACTTGGGAATTTTAAAAAGGGACAAAAAGTACACAGGGATACCTTGAAGAGAGACCTTTAGAAGTTGATATTTGCCAGCTTGGCTCAAGAGCTTTCCTTTCCACTCTGCTAGTTTCTTCCGAATCCTTTCCAATATGGAGTTCCAATAATTAGGAGTAACATCATTAACTGTTAAGGGGAGGCCCAAGTAAGTTTCGGGAAGCACACCACTAGAGTAGCCAAGGATCCCCATAATCTTTTGTTGAAGCTCCAAGGGTGTATTGAAGAAATACACCTGGCTTTTGTCATAATTGATACACTGGCCAGCCGAAATAGCATAGTCCTGTAACACTTATTTCCATTTCCTACTGAATAGCCACTGAGTCAGTTGTTGAAGTGGGTTTAGTACCCTTTACTTCCTTAGAATTCAGAAAATTGAGAAAACTTTTGCTTACGACTTCGACCATAAGTATGAAAAGGTAAGGGGATAACGGGTCACCTTGCCTTAAGCCCCTACCTGCATCAAAGAAACCCCTAGGAATCCCATTAACAAGGACAAAAAATTTAACAGAGGTGACACACATTTTTATAAGCTGCAAAAATTTTCTTTGGAAACCCCTCTGCTTCAAAATTTTGAATAGAAACTTCCAAGCCACTTTATCATAGGATTTTGAGATGTCAAGCTTGAAAACCATTCTAGGCAACTTGTTTCTTTCCATAGAGTGTATAAATTCATGTGTAATGGCCGCATCAATAATCTATCTCCCTAGCACAAACCCCTTTTGACTGTTGCTGATAAGTTTGTTAAGGATAGGCTGAAGTCTGAAAACTAAGATCTTAGAAAATATCTTGTAGACAATATTACAAAGACTAATAGGCCTGAAGTCCCCCATGCACAAAGGGTCTGAAATTTTTGGTACCAGGGAAATAAAGGTATGATTGAGTTGCTTTAGTATCTTACATTTTTGGAAGACGTCCCTAGCCACCTCAATGACATCCGTACCCACAATATCCCAATACTCCTGAAAAAAGGCTGGAGGGAAGCCATCCAACCCCAGAGCCTTGAAAGCACTCATATAAAAAAGACTAGAACGGACCTCCTCCTCAGAGACCAGTTTACCGAGCTAAGCATTATCCTCATCATTGAGAAAAGTAGGGATAATGTCAATAAGCTCTTGTTTGATTCTACAATCCTGGGCAGTCAAGAAGTTCTGGAGTAGGAAGCAACCACTTGCCCCACTTGAAATTCTGACTCAACTAGGGTACCAATATCATCCATGAGTTTAACAATGCTATTTCTTTTCCTATTTCTCATAGTAGATTGGTGAAAGAAGTGTTTATATCTCCCTCTCAAAGCCACTGTACCCTAGATTTATGCTTCCAGTAGATTTCCTCTATCTTGAGCATTCCCTCGATTCCTTTCTTAATATTTCTTCCTCCTTAGCAGTATCCTCTGAAGTGTCACCTTCCTCCATCTGCTTTCAAGGACAACAATTAGATTCACAAAGATTATCTTTTTATTGTCTAAAATATTACCAAAGGTGAACTTGTTCCACCCATTAACCTTGTTCTTAACCATGAACAACTTCTGGGCCAGTTTATACATGGGGGTACCTTGAACAGAAACACCACCAATTGGCCAACTTATCTTTAAAATCAGGATGTTGAATCCACATAATTTCAAACCTAAAGGGGTATGGTCCTTTAGTATCGTTATCTTTCCAAGAAAGTAAGAGGGTATTATGGTCTGAAATAGTCCTTGAGAAGGCTTCCAAAGTGGAAATGCTAATGAAATCCCAACTTGATGAGACCAGGACCCTATCCATTTTGACTTGTATCAAATTCCTTCCCTTTCTCTAATTGGACCAAGTAAATCGGTGTCCTTGAACATCAAGATCCATGAAGCCTTCTTTATTGAGGAAATCTTCCAGGTCTGCAATGTTGTCAATATAATCAAGTATACCACCACTTTTCTCTGAGGGCTAGAGGGGGGTGTTAAAGTCTCCAGCCAACATCCAACAACCTCTACAATCCTTATCCATAAGTGAGGATAGATAATCCCACAATTCCCTTCTAGAGTTCCTCTGGTTAGGAGCATAGATGTTAACAAGGTTCCAAGTATTGTTGTTAGACTCAATTCTGACAGCAAGACAATTTTTACTCTTATCGATTAGACTCCCTTTAATAGCCTTATTATTCCACATAGTGACGATACCCCTAGAAGCTCCAGAGGCATCACTAATATAATAATCAACATTAGGCCAGATATTCATAGCAATGGATTGGAAACCTTCACTCTTCATTTTTAATTCCTGGAGTAGCAGAATATCTACTTTATTGTCATAGATACAACTCTTGACTAAGAACTGCTTGTGAGGGTTGTTGAGCCCCTTGATATTCCAAGAGAGGATTCTCATTTATTTGGGTCCTTCTTGGAGCCAATCTCCAATGTCCTCTACCTTCCCATAGCGATATCCTTGTTGATCGCTTTCTATCTAGTTTCCCGTTGGGAAGGCCTACCAGTTTTAGTATCCACCCTAACATCTATAGTCTTCTTGTTATGACCCTTATCTTTTTTATTAGCAGTGGTCCACCCTTCAGAATCAGTGATGCTGGAGCCTGCCCCAGGGGTTAAGATAAGAGTTTTGCTTCTTGGGGAAGGAAACCCCTTAAACACACTATTGTTGCCCTTAGTTCTGTTTGGGCTTTCGATTCTTTTGAAAATAGAATCACCATCCAAAGCTTCATTAGACATCAACCCATTCACTCCTTGGACTTCTTTGTTGGGGATATCCCCATGGTGAAACTCACCCTCCAATCCACAATCCTATAGGAGAGTCATATCCCCCTCCTTAGGGAGATCATAGATAGTAGGGGGTGGCCAGACCCATGTTTCTCATGACTAGAGAGACCCTGGTCTTTCTCCACCTCTTGAGAGAGGGAACTCATATTCTCTTCATTTCTAATTGTTAATATATTATATTGATCTAATTATTATTTTATTTTTTTAAAGATAATGCGCCTGGTAAACTTTTTAATGTGATCAACAACGCTAGTGCAACACGCCCTTCGGCTCCACGTGAATGCTTTTGCCTGGAGCAATGAACCAGTGAGGCCACAACATGGGGGACCTCATCCCCTAGCAAGAACACTTCAAACCCGCGAGCTCATTGGCCCAGCGAAGGCGTAAAGCCTTGCGATCTCGTTCGCCCAGCGGGGGTTTGAACTCTGGTGGCCGCCACTACAACCGAGCGACTTAACCATCAAACCACGCCGTCATCAGCAATATTGATCTAATTATTAATATATTATACTGATCTAATTATTAATATGTTATACTATTTATAAATTTGATATAAATATTAATGAGATAATATAATTAATTATATATCAATAATAGAATCTATATTAAATTATTGATATTTATGTTATATTATAGTAAAATGAAATATTAATATATATTTGTCTATAAATGTTAAATATTGAAATACTATACTAATTTAAATATTAATAAATTATATTATTTATAAATTTGATATTTTAAACATTAATGAGATAATATAATTATTTATATATTAATAATAGAATGTATATTAAATTATTGATATTTATGTTATATTATAGTAAAATGAAATATTAATATATATTTGTGTATAAATATTAAATATTGAAATATTATACTAATCTAAATATTAATATATTATATTATTTATAAATTTGATATTTTTTTTATATAAATAACCTGCTTAGGGACCAAGGACCCATCAAAAAGAGTGTTGAGCCCGTATGTTTTTAACATCAACCCACTACCAACAAGGGTCTGTAACATAATATCTCAAAACTACTTCTACCCTAACTTTATCATTGAACAAACAACCCCATTAACAGGGGGGACAAAAACCAAACCACCCACCAAAAGTCCATAGAGCCAGAACCACCATTAATTGTTATGTGAGCGTAACTTCATATTGTGAGTTGTCAGCATCTTTTTCTTTTTATTCTTCACCTCTACCCATTCTTTGTTAGAGGTAGGGGGAGAGGATGCATTGTCTGCAACATTCAATGTCTCTTCATGAATGGAAAGGGATCCAACAAGCTCAAGTGACTTCAAATCTGACACAAAATCATTGTCTGCCCTAGCAGAATGCGGTTCTGGAGAGGAAGCTAAACCCTTATCAGCATTCTTCAACTTCTATGAGGAATCCTTATCAAAACTATCCAAATCAGTTGAGTGAGAAACTGACAAACTCGACTTAGAAGATGGATTCTTAATGCTGGCCATCTCCTGTGTTGAAGTAGGAACCACTTTTTCCACCGAATAATGGCGAGCCGTGACATCTTTCCACCAAGAGGGTTCATCCGCCAGCTTATGTTTGGAGCAATTTGTAGCCATATGACATGTCTCAAAACACCTGCGGCACCAAAAATGCAAGCCTTCGTAATCCAACCATTGTCTCTAGCTATGTCCATAGGTTCTAAGAGTAATATCAGCACGTAAATTTTTTGAAATATCTATATTGACCAAAATGTGAGCATAAGTGGTATGAAGGAAAGTCAAGAGCGTTCATCCACAACTAAGAATTTCCCCAGTTTGTTTCCAATAGCAACGAAATAAGGTTCCAGCCAGAGACGGAGTAGAAGATTTGGGAGACGAACCCATGTTGGAGTGATGGAGAAAGATTCTGAAATAGGGTTAAAAGTATGGTGCCAGGGTTTGAGGATGAGCATATGCCCATCCATGCACCATTGATGATCACAGAGAATAGTATTCTATCTTGAACAGTATCAAAAGCCACAATAAAAAAACCTCGTGCACAAGGGTAAATTTTGACATCACCTTTCAATAAAGGGCTCCAGATATCCTTGATCCAATTGTGCAGATCGGCTAAGCTAGGCCATAACTTGACAAATCTATCGATTAGACCATTTTCTGTGAAAAACTTTTCATTGTTATCAATTTCTCTCTTAACTTCATTGACAAAATCTACTACTAGTGAATTAGAGCTACATTGAAGAGCCTTGTTGTGACCAAAGTATCCTAGCACAGACCCGTCCACCAAAGAAGGATGAACCTAGCCGTAGCCAGAATTAGTCAGGGGGCAGAACGGAGAGTTTCGAGCACCCCTTGCCAATTCCAAGCCCACTCCACACGGGGGGCATCATATCCCTTGTAACCCTTCATCAAATTCACCTTCTACCAAGGACCATTTAGAGCCCTCGCATATGATTTCCTCTCCATGACTCGCACTCTAGGATCTCCCAAAATTGTCATTTGCTAATGAGGAGAAGAAGCCGCATATTTCCAAACAGAGCCTTCACCGGCACCTCCACCCCATTGTCTACCCTCTTTAGTTTCTTTCAGGCATGCAAAAGGAATTCGCAAACCTTCATAGTCGGCAGCATATATATTATTATAAATTTGATATTTTAAATATTAATGAGATAATATAATTAATTATATATTAATAATAGAATGTATATTAAATTATTGATATTTATGTTATATTATAGTAAAATGAAATATTAATATATATTTGTGTATAAATATTAAATATTGAAATATTATACTGATCTAAATATTAATATTTAATTTTTATTCATTGTATATATTAATTATAAAATTCTTATTTTAAATATCAATAAAATAATATACTTAATAATATATTAGTGATTTTATAATTTTTATACAAAGTTACACTATATATATTTATTGTTTTTAGAAAAAAATAAGTAATTTTTAATTTAAAATTAATAATATTGTTCATATGCAATTTTGTTTTACATATTTATATAATATAGGCGAGTCTTTTTATCTTTTTAACTTTGAAGGGTTTTTTTAAATATATTAAAAGATTAAATATTAAATATATATATATATATAATATTAATTTTTGTAGTATTAAGTGTTATTTTTAAGTAGATTTCAAATATTTAAAATAAATTCTTCTCTTTATTATATTATTTGTTTAAATATTTTAGAAATAAAATTAAAAATTATATTAAGAATACTTTATATAAAAAATACATAATATTTTTGATTAATATGGTCAAACAAGTTTTGAAAGGGGACCCCGAAACCCTATACAACAGGAAGCAAACAAAAAATAGAATGCCAACCGACAACCAACTATAAGCTACCACAACAACTAAAGCATATAAAGAGTAGCCAAAAAGAGAATAGACAGAACTAAGCTAGTTCATCTTCTTGAGAGTCTCAGCAACTTCTAATTCCTGTTGATAAAATTCCTCGTGCATTTTGGCAAAGTCCATGAGCTCTTTCTTTTTACTTCAAACTGCTTTTTGTTTCTCTCCCTGGTATGGGTCAAAGGTCCACCAGTATCCTCAGTAGCCACCTATTTACCAATATTTTTTGTGCCATCACCCTTATCCTGAATACCCAGTTCTTCAACATTCACGATGTCTTCAGTATTGAAATCCTTGAATTGCTCTTTATTAAGCTCCTTTAGCTTCTCAATCAGCACTCTCATCCCGTTAAGGCTATTCTGAATGGTAAGTTTATTAATGTTCATGATTTTTTCTAAGTTGTTCACCTCTATGATCTTCTCCTCAAGGTACTGGACCCTAGTGTTAAATTCTTCTCTCATCTTGTTCAGTTCATGTTCCATTTCCTCCATTTTAGGAATAGCCTCCTAGTTTTTGAAGATTAAGGTGTCCTTCTCAACAGTAGTGTTGTTACCTCTTCCCAAGCTTTCCTACATTAGTTGGAGCTTGATATTGATTCTATTAATTTCCAGGAAGAACCACTTTGTCATTTTATGCTACAAGTTAACAACATTCTTAACCAATTCTAAAACCTCCTCAACCTGATCTCTATTTCTCACCTGGGCCAACAAGTCGTCAAAATCCTCGAGCAAATTGCTCGAAGGATTGTTGATTTCAAGAAATTTGAGGCCAACACTAGGGTCAGGGATATGCATAGTCTTTCCCTAAGTTTCCTCTACCCTAACATAAACCTTCTCAGATGGCTTATCCCTAATCCCCTACTTCAGCCTGGTCCCCTATTTCTGAGAAGCACAACCAGCATCCTGAACAATTCCCTCGTCACCAATATCTTTCTCCATGGGTTTTTTGTCTTTCTTTGCAAGAGTGGGGGTTTTCCTCTTTAGACGCACAACCTTCTTGATTTTAATCTCCTTGATAGAAGTGTTAGAGTCATCACCTGTATTTAACCCTTCAAACCAAGAGATGTCAACTTCCCTCTTCTGAGTGTTTCTCCTCTTTCTAGAGGACTCTGCCTCACTATCCTCCTCTTCATCAACCAAATTCCACTCCTCATCCTCAGAATCAGTCTCCTCTTCACTCTACACCACCCAACCCTTTCTCTTAGCATTGTGTTGTTGTTTCAGTCCTTTTTTGGGAGTGTTACTCTTTATGTGTTCCATGATAAGTAAAATGAGGCTCTCATGCAGAACTGGGACTTTAGGGTTTTTTCTATTTTCTTTTAAACCAAACTCCAGAGATGAAAGCAGGTAGTAGGGGAAAGAAACCAACATACCATGGCAGAAGTGATTTAGCAAGTTGAAGTGGTAACTATAGATAGCCATGAACCTCTCGTCCAGTGTTACATATCTCATAATTACCTCGGCCACCTCTGCCTAGATGGGATTAATGGAAAGATGATTATAACCTCCAGTCTGAAACTTAACCAACTTGTCCTTTTGTTGCCTTTGAAGAAGTTATTTAGGGCTTCCTCACTTTGTTTCCTCTCGCGGAAGAATTTCTTCCCTCTGGTAGAAATGCCCGTTACCATGGCAATAAGGCCTTCAGTTATAGCTAATTTCCACCCATATGCCATAAACTTCTTGTTCTTGTAACCTTTGACGAACATAGCAGTCACATTAGGGTTAGCTCCATGGAGATTTGCCATAAATGGAGTGAACCCTCCCACCTCTAAGAAACTCCAGACTTTTAGCTTCTGCCTTATCCCCTTGCACGATGAAGGTTCAACCCTGTTCCTATCTCCCCTCATGTTGTAATTCAAACTCTTGAAGAAACCACTCTCTGTGCAAATAGAAGTGAAGGTGAGAATGAGAAAAAGAAAAACAAACTTGTTGTTTTTCCAACCCATAATCCGTGTGAGACGAAAAATCTGGATTGAAGAGGCCTGCGAACCCTTTGAGATCATGATGATCTTTTTAATGAATCTTGAATTTTGTACCATGGGAACAATCATTATAAATCAACTCTTTAACAATGCTCAGGATTAAATTAATTTCCTCCCATATGAGCTTAGACTAGTTTTTAACCCCTATGTTGGTGAAAACATCCGCCACCTTGTTCCCCTCACGATAAATGTGAGATATGTGGGTAGCTTCAAAGGTTCCCAACAACATGATAGCATCTTCAATAATGGTACCAATAGACCAACTTGGTTTAATGGTGCTCTTAAGATAGTTGATGATGTTGTTAGAGTCACCTTCCACCCAGACTTTTCTTTGACCCTTAGCATGCACCAGAAATAGAGTGATAGGCAACCGTAGCTTCAGCATAGTGGTTAGTCTGTGTACCCAGAGGGAGTGTCACAGCCACTATGAACCTACCAAGATTATCTCTTATCACTCCCCCACTACCAACAGCTCCAGGATTACCTTTGTCCACCCCATCAAAGTTGATTTTGATCCACCCTTCCGTGGAGACAATTTCCACACCACTTTCCCTCTAGAGTGTTTCATTTTTAAAGGGTATAGAAATATCTTCAATGATGTCCCAGTTCTTAGATATGTTACTCTCCATCTATGAAACCTCAATTCTTTTATCATGAGAGAGTTGTTCTTCAATCCTGGCTTTGTAAATCTCCTTGATGCTCCTGACCACTTTATAAAACAAATTATCAGGAGTTAAGCAGTTGTCTCTTAAGGCTCTATTATTCCTCTCCTTCCAGAGGCCCCAAATGATGTGAGGGAAACTTAGGGACCAGAGGAATCTAAGGGAAGGGTTAGAGATAGGGCAAATCCATTGAGAGACCAGCTCCTTGGTGGAGTTAGGGAAGGTCCATTTGAGATTCCAAAAGGAAAGAATCTTGTTGCAGAGCTCAAGAGAAAAAGGGTAAGAGAGGACCAAATGGAAGGAGTCTTCAAAGTTCTTGATACATAAGGGGCATCTGTTGACAAGCGTGAAGCCCCTTTTACATAGGTTATCATACGCAATCACCCTATCTTGAGCCAGCAGCCAAAAGAAGATATTGATTTTAGGAATAAGTTTATCATCCCACAATCTAGCCTAAAAGGGAGGATCCTTCATAGTAGGAGTAAGTTCTTTGAATCCCAAAGCCACTGAGTAATGCCCTGAGGAGGTGGCCTACCATATGAGTTGGTCTTGTTTTCTTCCAAGGGGGATATGGAAAACATTCAACCTATTTTGCAATTCAATCATGCACCTATCAGTCGAGAAGTTTTTCTATCTGCCTTTAGTAATGCAATCCCTAACCTTCGAGCCGCATGTGGAGGTGCATAAGTCTTCAAAATGGCTCGCCCAATCCTGCTTACTAAGAGGGGATTCCCCAAACCACCGATCCTTCCAAAAGTCTACCTTGCTACCATCCCCAATCTTCCATAAAGAGCCTTTTCTGATAATTTCTCTAGAGTGAGATATTTTTCCATATTTTAGATCCTTTAGCCAAAAAAGGACTATCCAGAGCTTCCCTAAAGTTATTGTAACCACACAAGTATTTGTTGTTCATAATTTATGTCCATTCTTTCTTTTCCAACATCAGGCGCCAGGCATTGGCCGCCAGGAGAGTAGAGTTGAATTCCTTGAGTTTTCTCAGACCAAGACCCCCAAAGCTTTTAGGCTTGCATGCCAAATTCCACGCAACTAACAGGATCCTCTTTTTCTCCTCAGTTCCAGACCAGAGAAACCTTTTTTGGATTTGTTCAATTCTTTCTCTGATTTTGGCAGGGATTTTAAATAGGGGCATAGAGTAAACCAAAAGATTTTGGAGAGAAGCTTTGATCAACTAAATTTTTCTCGCTTGGCTCAGGGTTGCTCCCTTCCAGCCCGCCAGTTTGGAATAAAAATTTTCAACCATACTCTACTAGAAGGAGTCAGGGATTCTTTTCTTAAAAAGAGGTAACCCAAGATATATGGAAGGAAGGGACTCAACTTTGCATTGCAGAATGCGAGCTATTTTTTTTTGCCTGGATTCTAGAGTGTTGAAGAAGAAAATTGAACTCTTAGGTAGACTAATCTTCTGACCTGAAGCCTCTGCATAATTCAACAGAATACTCCTCAACATGTGAGCTTCCTTGACTGAGGCTTCACCCATAATGATAGTATCATCAAAAAATTGTTAAAAGAGAACAACCTCACCAATAAACTTCTCACCTTTAGTTTCATATTGATATGTGAAGCTAGGTGATGCAATCAACCATTGACATGTGTTTAAATTTAATCTCATTTATCTGCTAAAACCCTCATAATTAATATTATAATAAACCACTTTCTTACATTCCCATCTAGTTAAAAACTTTTCTCATTTTTACTCAATTTTGATAATGCAACAATATTTCATCACCCAACATATAAATTTCAATTTTATTTATTTACTAACCTTCATTAGGATGAAACAAAACATGTTGTTCCCCTCACATTAATGTAAATTTGGAAAATATCACAACTAATGGAGTTTGCATTAGTATTAAAAGCTTCCCCCCGTTTATGAGTTGCCTCGGGTTGATCCTTCTGGTAATCCAAGGAAAGATGTGAAGTGGCAGCCACCGAATGAAGGCTGGGTTAAAGTGAATTTTGATGGGGCCTCTAGGGGCAACCTGGGTTCATCAGGAGTGGGGTGCATTCTATGTAATCATATAGCGAAAAAACTGGTGGAGGAAGTAAGATCACTACCGAATGGAATGAACAACGAGGTAGAGGCCCAAGTGTCTTGGATGGGGATCAAATTATGCAGAAGGACGGGCTTTAAAAGGTTGCATTTGGAAGGTGACTCCCTAATCATTATTAATGTCATTCGAAAAAAGGTGACACCCAACTGGAAGATTCAGAGCTTCATAAATTGGATTTGGGAGGATATTAATCACCTAGAGGACTTCAAACTTTCCCATATCTACTGAGAAGGGAATGAGGAGGTTGATAAATTATCAAATCTAGTCATAGATATGACGAGAGTAACTCAAGGTCAGGAGTTGGGTGATTGAGGAGACCTCACACAAGCGATGGAGGCCGAAGTAAATACAACAAGGATGAAAGTTAAATGCTTGTCAGTCGGTTTAGAATGGAGATAACAATCATGCTTTAAGATGTTGGTTGGGCCACATTTGAGGGTAGAGAAAGATGGATACCACAATTTTCTTAGAGGCAAATGACAGGCAAATGGCTTTCAAAGGCAAGGTTTCATACCAACGTCTCAAGATGTTTTTTAACATTAATGGAGCTGAGTCGATGGAGGTGATGAAAGGTATTTTGGGTGCTCACTTTCTCTTGGCTGACAACAAATTTAGAGTGAATAGTGACCTGGCCTCTATGGCTCTTGCCTAGTTGATGCATGCTCAAGAGGAGCGGGAGGTGACGAAGTGGTTGATGTAGAGAATGGTCAAGACTTGGTGGAGAGTTGAGATGGAGAGGATTTTGGAGTGGGCAGTGTCAGGGCTTGGTCTCAACCCACAAGGTGGGGTTTGGCTAGTGCTCACGTAGAGCTACAATGGCCCTAGATTCCTTTCATAGTATGGAGCATCAGGGAGGATCTCGAAACCAAGATGGTGGTGGTTAGGGTAATATCACAGAGCTAAAGGAGTTGACCAGTTTCTATAAGATTTGGGGTGTTCCAAGGCTGCTTGCCCTTCTTGATGCAAAGGCCGCTAAGGAGAACAAAGCAGAGGTTGGTGTGGATGTAGAAGATATTTGAAGATGCAGTGAAAATGGGCAGTTTGACAAGGTGATGGTGTTTTTTGGTGTGTCTGATTTCACTGTAATTTTTTTAACTGTTGTTTAAATGGGTTTATTTTGTATTTGGGTATGGCCCCCTTAGTTTCATTTTGACTAATAAAAAAAAGTATTAAAAGCTTCATTTTATTATTATTTTTAAATTGGCTTCTTCGTTTTTTCCTTTATAATTTTCAATATTAATTCTATCTAAAAATTATGACTTTTTTATTTTTTATTTTTTCTACCCTGACTAATTTTTCTTACATATTGATAAATCATACTCTCTTTTGTTAAGCTTGATTCATACTTAGTTGGATTTTATTTTTATTTGATTTACATTATTTTATAAATTTTTGGTTATTTAAATATTACTTAAACATATTTATATGCTTTATTGACATTCATTAAAATCCACGACATAGCCTTATTACTACTAAACAACTTAAAATTTGAAATGACACATAAATATTCTCAGTTTTTAAAATACTAAATTATTATTTTAAAGTTTGTATTCTCCTTTTTTTTCCATCGCCTCAAACCAATTATTGGGTAGATTTTTCATTTTTTTATTTGTAAAATCAAATGAAAATATGTTAATGTTTTTATTGTAAGGTGAAAAATCTGGAGGGCAAGCATTGTATCTATAAAAATTACTCCTTTTAACATATGGTAACCACGTGTGTTTGGAAAGGATAAATGTAACTTGGACAATGAGGCACAACAATTTTATTGTCACTTTCTCTTTTGTTGTGCAAGTATTAGACTTGTGGATATGGTATTTTCTCTTTTGTGATAACTTTCTTTGTTTTGTTAGGGGTTGTTTCACATTCACCTAGTACATGAATTAGATATCTATGAGCATCTTATGGGATGTATTCTCATAAATAGACATCTATTTGATATAATGTTCTTTTCTCAAGATTTAGAAATGGGTAAAGGGAATGTATGATGGTGCATCTACTCAAATGGTAAAGAGTGCTCACACATAATGCAAGAGGAATTTTGAGTGACATCCATGTGGTAGCTTAGGAAAGTGTTAAAACAAATAAGGAGTCTAAAAGGAAGCAAGGTATGCGGAAATGCTTCTTACACTGATCTACTGAGGAAAGATTTATGCAAATTTTAACTTTTACAGTTACAGATTAAGATGCACATTAACAAAAAGGTAATAACAACATCCAAATGCAAATACAAAACACACAACACAAGATATATGTGGGGAAAACCCTTTTAGGTGAAAAAACCCACACTCCAAAACCTGCACAATGTATTATCAAATCAAAAGATGATTACAATGGACTTACAATGCAAGATCTTTCAAGAGTACACAATGTTGATTCTCATTCGTATCCCATGACCCTTCACATTCTCCAGCTGTTTATTTATCAAGCCTCTTTAGCGGTTATCCAATGTCATTTTTTCATGTCGACCAATAACAAACTAATTGTCAACACCTTTATTAAATATAGGCCAATTTTTGCTTCAGGGGCACTGCCCTCAGCAACCCCCATTAGGAGTGTTGCCCTCAGACCCCTATCATGGGCTCTGCGCCCTGGGTCCCCACCGGGGGGATGAGCCCTTGGGCCCCGTAGGAGGGGCTATGCCCCCCTGCACTCACCCATTAATTTTTTTTTGGGGGGGAATTGCAGCTGACAAAGTCACCAAAATTTATCTTGTTGCATGTACATAAGGTGCCGACACATGGCAAAACTATGCCAAGTCAGCATGGGATCTTGCAACATAGTACTAAATAAATAAATACAACATTAGGAACTTACAAAGGTTGAGACACCTTAATTCCCAACAGAGTCATGAGAATTAATGTAAGTTGTGGATTAGGCAAATTCAAATTTGGGTACAAAAAGGAGTTGGGCAGAAAAAAGACAAATCTAGTGATATTCAAACACCACATGATTATAAGTAGGGATAAGAATGGCTATAGTAAAGTTAGTTGGATAGTACATTTTGGTATCGAATAGCTAGGTTGTGTAGAGAGAAGAGTTCCTGGTCTACAAACTTGATTGTGTGTGTAAGAGTTGAAGAGCTCCATTGTGTTTCTTGGATGAAGTCCTGCATTGTGAATTTGTAACCTTGATTTCATGTTAATGAAACAAGCTCATGCATCCCCTAGTTAGGACACTTAGGCTTGCTTGCATCATTTATAGTATTAGAGCCAAGCATTTGGCTTGCAAAGTTGTGAGAAGCATCACTTCATTTAACTCAAGATTGAGGTTGAGACATTTTTGTCTTCGACAAAGTGTG
Organism: Cunninghamia lanceolata; assembly: GCA_027924645.1. Classification (NCBI taxonomy): domain Eukaryota; kingdom Viridiplantae; phylum Streptophyta; class Pinopsida; order Cupressales; family Cupressaceae; genus Cunninghamia; species Cunninghamia lanceolata. Next base: position 253,187 of record BSBN01001410.1, on the reverse strand, counting down.
AGAAAAGGAATTAGCTTGTTCTACATCATGTAGTGATGGGTAGAGGATGAGATAAGAATAATATAGCTAAAATTAATCCATCACAAAAGAGATTGACTAAGAGTTGTAATTGCTAGCCAAGTTCATGTTGTTGAAAGCTAGGATAAAAGTACTGTAGAGGAGGCCAAAATGGGAGGAAGAATGAAAGTTTTCACCAAGTGATGAGTATTATGACATAGAAACACCTACACTTGTAGGAGATAAAGACCTTGAGGATTTTTCATAATGGGTGCTAGTGATGGAACACAAATTTGTGTGGAGAGGACTTGACCCTAGACGAGTTGAGTTTGTAGAAAAGAGGTTATGTGATGATATGACAATTTAAGGGTGGAAGAGTTTCTAGAAATGAGGGTAACACAAAGGTAAGTTGTGACTATATAAGTTGTACCAAATGGTCTTAGATTTGATGGATGAGATGGTGCACCTAGATGAGCAACCATAGTGATTGTGAAGGATGAAAAGCTAGAGGCACATGAACACATAGAAGAAGATTCCTTTTGGAGGAATTGCATAGAGAGGGCTATCATGTAGGTAGAACAAGTCTATCCTCTAGAATAGTAGAGAGGAAGAGGGTTGTGAGGAAGATTCTGCATAATTCTAAGAAGAAGAGATCAATTGGAAGTAGAAGATCTTGAGAAAAGAGAGGCTCTATTAGACTTTTGTCTTATGGAAGATTCTAGGGAGGAAGTGTGGGATGAAGAAGAAAATATCCCATTGGAAAAATATATGGAGTTTGCTTTATGTATAAAAGGAATAGTTTCAAATGACCATCCAAGTGAGGAGATGGAATGTGCAGGTTTTTTGCCAATGCCTACACTAGATTTGGAAGTGTGGAAAACATAAGGGAGGAGATGCCACACAAGGTGCAGGAGAAGGAGAATGGCTAGCCAAGGAAGAGGGCAATGTACCAAAAGCATCAATAGATAAGGAAGAAGGTGCTATAAGAGAGGAGAGGCATAGAAGCAACAAAGTAACTGAGACAAGCACAAGGGAGTAGAGGAAGCAAGAAAGATCAGTTGTGTGAGCCTTGTGCCTAATGCCCAAGAGAAGAAGAATGAAGAGAATTTAACCTATAGTTGAAGGTCCATTAACCAAGTTGATGAGTAAATAATTAGCATTAAGTTTTAGCCTTTTTCATGTGTTTGAAACTTAGTTGTTTTCCTAAATTCATTCCAATTTAATCATTATTCATATTCTTTTCTCATAGATAATTCAATTGGAAATGTAGACATTTAATATTTTATTGAAATAAAATAAAATAAAATATATCAATTTAAAAAGTAATACTAATTGATTTCATTTTATGTGTAATATAACTGATAGTTAGTTACAAATAATTGATGTAATATGTAGTTGTTGAACTTTATTATAATCAATGTTGTTTTAGTAATTATGTTATGGAGAGGAGGTAGGCCAAACATACTCCTCGATTATAAATCAATTTATTTGTAGGTCGTTGGCCATAAAAAAATATATAAGCATTTAGTAATTTTCTAGTCACCACATGGATTGTGAGGAGGGCTCCCTCTCAAGAATTGCCAGTGATATTCTTTTATATTTATTTCTATTTTGTTACATGTGGTTTTTTTTTTTAGAGCTAATAAAAATCCTAAAAGGTTATGTGGTTTGGCTTTGATATCAGAGGAATTAACAAAGTACTTAATGTTATGAAATAAATCTCGCTTGTTGAACTTAAGATTATCTATTGCTTTTGCAATCAATTATCAAGTTATTTTATTTACATGTTTTAATTTCAATTTCCAAATAATTATCGTGGGTTTGTAATTTTCTACTTTTATATTTCCATTACAATTATTATAAGTACAGCTTTTGTCACTTGCGTATAGTTTTTGAACCAATTTATAATTTTTATAGCCTATTTATAGTTCTTATAATATCCTTTAAAGTTCCTATAGAAATTTTGTTTTAATGTGTGATCTTTATCTTTGTTTGTTGTATTAGCTACATTTCATTACCCTCAAACTTATTACCTTCAACCCTTGTGCAAATAGCCACTACGCCCTTCAAAGTTTACACTGTAAATTGACATAAGGACTAAACTAAATACCTCATAAATAAATTGTTACTAAATATAAGGTCATAAATTTCCCATCAAAACAACTTTGATTTTATCCAAACATTTTGGCATGGTTTCTAGAGAAAGGCGTTAAAGGCCTACTAGTCTAATAACTTGAGAAAGGACTAGTTTATTAGGGAGAACATCTGCACAATTGTTGATCTTGACTAGGCAATAACCCTTCATTTGTGTTGTTTTAAATCATATAGATACATGAGTCACACTCACAAAGAAAAGGGTAGATTTTTTAAACAACTTGTTGCACGAGTAGTGCAAGTACATCAAAATGGGGAAATCCCAAATTATTATTTAAGCCACAACCTATGAACAAATAGGTGGAAAATAAATTAGTTGAACCTAATTTAAAAAATGTGTTATTTAGTTAGTTGAAGTTCTATTGGATTTAGTAGGTGTATAAATAATTTAGTATGCACTAGAAATAGATTATTTTGGATCACCTATTGCAAGTATGTGCTAATTGGTGTTTTCATTGATGTTAACATGTTTGTGTTATCATTGGTGTCAACTGTGTCTTCTAATGTTCTTGTTGTTGTTTGATTGAGTTGTTGTGATAAAATGATTTGAATGGCTTGTAGAGGTGCTGATGATGTTAGTATATTGTTCTTGTAGCTAGGTTTCCAAGTGCTTTTGAGAAAATTTGATTAATACTGGAAACAGTGTGTTGAGGGAGTCTTCTGGCTTACAATATACTGTTCGAGTTTTTGCTCTGCATTTCTTCTATATTGGTGGTCTGAATATGTGGTTTGGATATGTTGTTAAGAAGTGTTTGAAGATGATAAATCTAAAATTTGGTGCTCCAAATTACTGTGAAGTGAAAGTTATGTTCACCAGTTTGAAAATAGTATTTGACAGTGTTTCTAAGTTGTGGAGAGGTGTCTGGGAGAATGTATTTTTCTTTGCATTTCTCTGCAAAATGGTTTTAGGTGTTGTGGTTCTGAATTTGTGTTTATAAGTTCCTTATCCATCTTCACTCCAGAGGGTTTGTGATTTGGTGCTTCGAAAAGCAAGTTCTTGTATAGCAGAGTTCGACAATATTGTTTGTGAGCAATCTGTGAACTGTCTTCAAGTGAAATTTGTTGTGGTTGAATTTGTTGGTTCTCAAGTGACCTCAAGTTGTTTGTGGATGTTTCTATAATGTGTTAAATCTCTATGCCTAGTCCAAAAGTTATGGTTGTGATCGTGGAAGCGTGTGATGAAGAATTCCCTATGTTTGCATTGTTTGGATGACCTTGAATGATTGTGTTGATTGAGGAGTTGATTTGATGATTATGTGAGTGTGGTGTAGTGTGCTTATAATGCCCCACTATAAAACCCTAGAGATAAGCTTAACTATGCAACACAAAAAGGTGAAAATATATTTTTTTAAAAGAAGGAAATGACAATGAAAAGTAATCACATGTCTATATATAACATCTGGTTAAGCTATAATCTCTAGGGACAACATGGTTGCATTACTAAGTTACTAACCTAATCTAACTAGCAACCAAGGTTCACTCCAAATCCAATAGCATCAAAAGACTCAACACATATATTTCTATCATAATAAAATATTAGATAAGTACATCAAGATTTTAAACAAAAAGATTTCAAATATGTGAATACATCAATACAATGTTGCTTCCTGATTACATAGGAATGTATACATCAATACAATGGCACAAGGTTCATCTGATATAGAAAGCATAAGTATTTGTCTCCTCAAACTAAACAAGAGTGGTGATCTGCTACAAGTGTTATATCCTTCTCACTCACGAGCATCAGCAAAGAGACCAATGGAGATAAGCACAACCACCCAACCATGTGCAACCCTAAGGTCCACCCCCTGTGCTAGGAGATAACAATAAGGTCCCGCTGAGACACATGGTCAAGAAAACAATAACTGACAGGTGCAAGGACTACCTCAGACTCTAACAACCACACTCAATTAAATACATCTCAAGTAATTCAATCATTGCTCCCAGAGGTAGTCACGAACAAAGAGGAAAGAACACAAAGAGGGAAATATAGACTGCAGTAGGTAGAGTGCCATTGCATGGTCTTGACATGGGTTATCCTAGCGAACTCTCACTAGATGTCGGCCCCCATCTATGGTTATCCTGGCAGTCTCTCACTAGATGTCGGCCCCATAGGGTGACACATGCGGAACCAACTTTCCTTTCGTGAGGACAAAGAAGTTGATCTTGCCAGCCAGGCCTTCTTATCCCATCCTTCACCTGAATGAGCACTACAGGAATGGGTGAGGCATCCAATTATCTTAGTTAGTGAAGAACTACTCGACCCCCTAGGTTAATTATTAGGTTATCACTTAATTAACAACTTTCAAAGGGTTACCCTGGTAGCCACTTTGGGCATCGGCCCCAAAATGAAAGCCACTCCCCTACCTGCATCCAGAAGACCCTATCCATCTAGGAAGAAAATTAACATCAAATGACAAGTATAAATGGACAATGCAAGGTATCTTTCTTCTTGCATACAAACATATCCACAAAATCAACTTCATATTTCATCGCTCAAAACAACTTTTTTTTCTTTTTTCTCAATAATAATCACTAAAGACCTCATACAAAATCAGGAGGCATCATACACTCATCATATCTCAAGACATTACTGTTTAGGCAGAAAATTGGATTTATTAACATTTTAATGTTTTCATGTTTAAATCCTCCTCTCCACTTTACATTCAAGGATCTAGGGTCGAGTGGCAAGCACTATCATACCCTAGGTCGCTGTGAGATGTAGGGAAACTTGGATTAGGGAATTTAATTATCAATTTCTCTTCTCTTATGCTCAATTGACCATTAAAACCCTAATTATGCAAATACGGCAATAAACTGACGAATAACAAAAAAATGCTCTTGCATACAGAAGTAAAATAGGAAATCATAGAATACCTATTTTTGAGGTTCCAAGGCAGAACAGTCGGGGACACTAGAGCAGGCATCCAAGTCCAAGATACTAGTTTCTTTGCGGGATCCAAACCTCCTTCTGGCACTGATCATCCCTATAACTTCTGTTTCCAGAAATTCAGCTTCAGAGGACACTAGAACGAGTGCCCAAGTCCTAGAAATGCTTTGGTGTCCTGCTTTTCTTTAGATCTCGAATCCTTGATGCCTGCCAATCCTTCCTGCAACTTCACTTTCCCTAAATATGACACCTATAACCTGCAATCACAAGACTTGGTTTGGGGGTTGTGGTGTTTAGAGGCTTGCCTCAGTCAAGCCCTAGAGGACACTTAAGTCTCTGAACACTGTTGTCAGATAAAGAGTGCATGCCCTTGTGAGGCAGAGGCAAAAATATAAAGGAAATGATGATGAAAACACAATATACTGTCACCTTGTAGTGAATATATCATGGGAGGAAGATGCTCTTCATTCCATGATGAAATGGATGCTCAAATTTGCAAACATAAACACATAAACCACACAAATCTACTCTTGCAACACAATGAAAGACTTGAATCACCTTGAGACCACTTGAACATCACAATTGCCATCTAATTGAAATCTAGTTTATAAGTGAATGCCTAAATATGCTTATAGATGCAACTATAAACACTCCCGCCAAGATTTCAAAAATCAATACTTACCGTGTCGGCAAAAGGACCAAATAACGGTCATAAACTGACACTTAAATTTTGGGCCTGACCCAAAATAGGGCAGAACTAGGGCGTGGACGCCCAATTCCTCCCCCTATTTTGGGTAGGGTTAAGGTCAAGGGGTCCTCCTAGGTCCACTTTGCCATAAAACCTAGGCCTCATTCCATCAGGATGCCAAAATATGAACTAAGATGTCCTAAATGCATGCTAAAGACCCAGGAGATAAACCTTATGAGGGAAAAGCCCCCAAGGGGACATTTTCTGACGTTACATTTAGCCCCCACTTTAATGTATGTATAAACGAAAGGCCAATACATGCATTAAAGTAATGTCACAAACACAACAAACACATCAAGCATGGAGAAGACACACCCATCACAGTAACAGACACGCAAAACATGGAGAAGATAGTAAATGCATAGAAGACACATTAATGCATGGAAGACATGCATGATTCTTTTATTTTTCTTATATGTATGAAATGCAAATGCAAGTACTGGAAAGTAAAAAAACCTCCCATAATACATGATGCACTCATCGCGCAGCTCTTTTTATATATTGGGCAACACACGTAAGACACGCAAAACCTCCCAAAATGCAGGATACATATGGGGCAACAGACATGTCGAACAAAGCAAGAACGCCAAACACACACACTTTGAAGACACGAAGAAAACACGACAGACAAGCGATGGAGTGTACCTATCTCTAGGTCCAACACCATCTCAGGCACATTACAGGCACACACTGATGATTGGGCTTAGCCACAACAATCACCGAAGACATGCTTAAGGGTTGAGTTAGTCACAAAACCACTCCTCGCCTCCGCAGAGGAATTTTGAAAATGCAACGCCACCCGCATCACGGAGATGGCTTACAATGAAAAGGAAGCATGGCATACCACCCCACCTATGTCACGGAGACGCCTTACAGTGAAAAGGAGGTATGAGCTCAAAAATATACAACCCCACCCGCATCATGGAGACACCTTACGGTGAAAAGGAGGTATACATAATAGATAGATTGATTGATTGCAAATAAACTTAGGATGCAGGAAGTACTCATCATACTAGCCTACACCTGAGGACAAGCACATTGCTAACATCTATAACAGACAGCTTACCTTATATATGCCCCCACCTTAAGGTGGTTGATATCAGGTATCGATATCAAGCACGTTAAGGTAAGAATAAAACACACAAGGGAACACCGATTTTCGCAAAGCCCATGCCCCCCAGAGGTGACATGTACTTTACGATCACCAAATGTTTCCATAAACACATCCCTGCAAGAAACATGTTAGTGTCTACAACATCATGATAAACAACAACAACATCAATGCATATGATTAACCACACAAAGAGCAAAGGTTAGACAACGAGTTCGGAGTTTGAGGATAACCGTGGGGCTATATCATGAAGCTCTCTGAATCAAGTACCACCAAGGCTAGATTCAAAGACAACAAAGGTGCATAGAGCAGTAGTATTGTTAAGGTTTGTAAATGCGATAGAAACATCATCAAATTCACTACGTGGAAAGCACGAGTGCTTCCACTAGCCAAGCGTCGGATAAAATATACAACCCCATCATCATATTAGGAACTAAGTCCATTTTTTATTGCTCTCGAAAGGGACACTAGGTCTGCATCAGTATAAATGTTTGTCATCATTTCCCTCTAGATGGAAACACTAGAGGAAGGGAAACAATAAATAAGAGAAGAGAAACAAGTGTCTTAGGGATAGTCACGTAGGTTGGTGCCCCCAGTGTCACCAACCGCAACGCTATGTCTATAAGACACAATACACAATGATGAAATCAAAGAGAGGGGCAATATAGAAGAATGATGATACAAATAGAGGGTCACAACAGAGGTAGTCTCCTGGTATCCTGGACCTTACAAGACAATCAGGGGTCATTCCAAGAGGCCTAAACAACATATAACACATCACGGGGGAAGCACATCACAAGAGAAAGAAAGGGTTAGAGATACTTACCTGGTAGCACCATCATTAAGAAGATACATATCTAGGATACCTCTCATGTTGTTTTGATATTGTATTAAGTTTAGGATGACAAGAGGCTTTCTTTTCTTTAAAAGGATTATATGCAATATTGCTTGAGTAATGTGTTGAAGCGGATTCTATAGGTACTCGAATTCCTTGTTGATTTACACCACATCCCTTACCTACATATTTGTAATTATTATAATGGATTTTAAATCCTCGACCATAAAGAGATGTCATTTCCTTAGAAGATGGTGAAGCCTCATAGGTATCATAATTTGTAGTATAAGTAAGGGTATTGTCTTTATTTTCAACCAAGGAAACTTTATTTTTCTGAGATGTTTCAAAAGATGGTTTAGACGAGATCGATGTGACTTTTGATGTGTTGAGGTTATTAAGTTTATATTCCCCTACATTGCAAGGATTAAAATCTAATGAACCCCAATCATCACCAACAAGTGCATTCGATGGTTGAGAGTCTTGCACAACATTATTCATGGCTAGAGGCATTGATGAACCAACTCGTAAAGTGTTTAAGTTCATATGATTGTAAATTGTTTTTGTTTTGCAATGTGTAAGCAGTTATCTGGTTCAGGATCAGCATGAATAGTATGAAGTTTACCTTTGAATACAAATTTAATTGAATGATGCAAGGTGGAAGCAACTGCCCCCAATGCATGAATCCAATTTCTACCAAGAATCATGTTGTAAGATAAAGAACAAGGCATGACATGAATCAGGGTAGGCACAAACATAGGTCCTACTTGTATAGGTAGAGTTATAGTGCCCATGGATTATCGTCCAACATTATCGAAGCCATAAATGCTAATGCCATTTGGTGTGATTTGTGATGTGTCAACCTTGATTTTGTGTAGTAGGTCAATGCTATAAACATTAAGAGTCGATCCATTGTCAATCATAACTCATTTTACCAATGTGTTATTTAATATGACAGAGATCATAAGAGGATCATATTGGTTTTGAACTTCAATTAACAGTAGTTCCTGTGGTTGAAAGAGAATATCTTCTTTTGTCGCATGCATACTATCCAATACGGCTGCTACATCATTAGGCTTAGTAGTAGGTGGGACAATCACCTTTTGCAAAGCTTCTTGGAGCATTCCATGGTATGTAGGTGATGTTTGTATTAAATCCCAAAGAGAGATCTTAGCTGGAGTAGTGCGAAGATGTTTAACAAGATCATACTCTTGACCACTTTTATGAGTAAGAGGAGGTAGTTGAGGGAGCATAGGTTGAGAACATGGAAGAGAGACAGGCACATGCGGTGCTTGTTATTATGAGTGTTGTATGTGTGAGCAATCACATTGTGGTGTGGTTGTTGTAACACATTTTGAACACCTTGGATTGTAATCACCGGCTTTAAGCAAGAGGGTGCACTAGGTTCCCCTCAAACAATCATCTTAGGAATATTGCTACAAAGTTTATTAATGATTATTGAATTAACATTGTTTCCCTCTTGATTGCACCCAATATCCATCCCCAAAGGATTTAATGTGAGAGACCTTTTCTCATCCACTAATGCTACATCTTGGCCAGGGAGAGCAATGGGCTGAGAGTAAGGTACATCATCATCATCATATTTTGTGGCGGAAAAAGGATTTTCACTCTCATCTTTCGCATGAGTATTCCTAGAGATGAATTTGGTTAAATCTTCTAACATCAATGGATGTGTTCCTATGAATAGTGTGAAGCCATTAAATTCATGTGTATAAAAAAGTAATTGTAGCTCATATGTAGACCATATGGAAGCATCAATACCACTTGCAGAAGTTATGTGCTCTAGAACATGAGGATTCTCATTAGTGAAATTAGAGAAATTTTCAAAATATAGGATATACTCATGCAAAGATTTCAGAGATGAATAACATGAATATGCCATAATGATATGCCAAATCATATTTTAAAAGTTTTCCAAATTATGTGCAAAACTATATGCAAAAATGACCTAAAATGCTTGATTTTTTGTACTTTTTCAATGCAAATGAATGAAACAAAGGGTGTTGTAAGGATTTCAGTCAAGGGTAACAAGTTATATGTCTGATATCAGTCCAAAACAGAAAAATTATCCTTCTCAACACACTCTTTATGTGATTTCAAGTTAATGCCAAGTCAAAATATAGTGAAAATATGTCAAAATAGGCACTTTTTTCACCAAAATTCAATGCAAAAGGGCATAACAAAGGGTGTTGTGAGGAAAATGATGATGGAAAGAAAATAATATTAGTAATAATAGCCACTTTGTGCTAAAATACCCAACACAACATGCTTTTAGTTCCACTTAGGTAAAACCCTAGTGAAAATATAACAAAATATGTAATTTTTCACAGTTTTTCAATTCCAAGACCTAGCAAAGGGGGTGTTGTAATGAATTTTAGGAGGTAAATAAAATAATATCAATGATATCAGTCACCTCAATCCATAAAATTTGTCACAACACGCTTGGAGTGCAAACTAGGTCAAAACCTAGGGCAAGAATAGTCAAAATGTGTAGTTTTTTGCAAAATTTTCACTACAAGAGCCCGATAAAAGGGTGTTGTGAAGCTTTTTATGAGGGGAAGAAAATGATTACCCTAATAACAGAAAATTAGTGTGAAAATATCCTTCACAACATGCCTATGGTGCAAGTTTATAAAGTTGATAAGGCCAAATTTAGTGAGAATCGTTGTTTTTGAAGCCCTAGGTTTGAGATCTTGGGACAAAATACTATGCTTATGTTTTGAAGTCTAATTTATGATGGGAATTAAATACTCTCAGATCTGAAAATTATTTTCAATCTTGAACATGCAAAATGCCCATGCAAATTTAATGAAAATGCATCAAAATTGCTAGTTTTTGTTAAAATTTTCTATGCAACAATGCAAATATTTCAAATCTAAATGCAAATTTACACTAAAATACAAGACTACAGCCAAATGAAAATTTTAATAAGACTCTAAAATAAGTAGAAAAATCCAAGAAAAGATTTTGCCTACTAACCCTAGATTTTGGAATTACTAGGTTATATGAAAATTGTCTAAATTTCTACAAAAACCTAGCGAATTAATAATGCAAATGCAATGCAAATTTTTGAATTTTTGAATTTTTCTATAGTTTATATTAGATATGATGCAAAAATCATGAATTAGAAAAATTTAGAAAGAATTGATGCAATTTAGTAAGCCAAACAATGCAATTTTTTTGTATTTTCCAAATTTTTCAATTTTTTTGAATTTTTCTCAATGCAATAAAATGAATGACTATATGAATGAATGAAATCAATCTAAATATAAAGACACACACTCAAAAAGTTGCAATTTGAGTCTAAAAACACGGGTTCACCAAAATGTTTAGGTGGAAAATTGGATTTATTAATGTTTTAGTGTTTTGATGTTTAAATCCTCCTCTCCACTTTACATTCAAGGATCTAGGGTCAAGTGGAGAACACTATCATACCCTAGGTAACTGTGAGATGTAGGGAAACTTGGATTAGGGAATTTAATTATCAATTTCTCTTATCTTATGCTTAATTGACGATTAAAACCCTAATTATGCGAATACGGTAATAAACTGACGAATAATGGAAAATGCTCTTGCAAACGGAAGTAAAATGACAAATCATAGAATACCTAGTTTTGGGGTTCCAAGGTGGAATAGTCAGGGACACTGGATCGGGCACCCAAGTCCAAGGTACCAGTTTCTTTGTGAGATCCGGACCTCCTTTCGACACTAATCAGCCCTATAACGTCTATTTCCAGAAATTTAGCTTCGGAGGACACTAGAGCGAGTGCCCAAGTCCTAGAAATGCTTCGGTGTCCTACTTTTCTTCAGATCCTGAATCCTTGATGCCTGCCAATCCTTCCTAGAACTTCACTTTCCCCAAATATGACACTTCTAACCTGCAATCACAAGACTTGGCTTGGAGGTTGTGGTGTTTAGAGGCTTCCATCAGTCAAGCCCCAGAGGACACTTAAGTCTCTGAACACCATTATCAGATAAAGAGTGTGTGCCCTTGTGAGGCAGAGGCAAAAATCTAAAGGAAATGATGATGAAAACACAATATAATGTCACCTTGTAGTGAAGATATCATGGGAGGAAGATGCTCTTCATTCCATGATGAAATGGATGCTCAAATCTGCAAACACAAACACATAAACCACACAAATCTGTTATTGCAACACAATGAAAGCCTTGAATCACCTTGAGAACACTTGAACATCACAATTGCCATCTAATTGAAATCTAGTTTACAAGTGAATGCCTAAGTATGCTTTTATATACAACTACAAACACTCCCGCCAAGATTTCAAAAATCAAAACTTACCGTGTCAGCAAGACGACCAAATAACGGTCATAAACTGACACTTAAATTTTGGGCCTGACCCAAAATAGGGTAGGACTAGGGCATGGGTGCCCAAGTCCTCCCCCCTATTTTGGGCAGGGTTAAGGTCAAGGGGTCCTCCTAGGTCCACTTTTCCATGAAACCTAGGCCTCATTCCATCGGAATGCCACAATATGAACTAAGATGTTCTAAATGCATGCTAAAGACCCAGGAGCTAAACCTTATGAGGGAAAAGCCCCCAAGGGGACATTTTCCAACGTTACAATTACATATGATCAAAACATCCTAGGCCTCTGGAACTAGATGACTCAAGTCAATGGAAAAATCCAAGTGACCAAGAAGACACAACTAAATTATTGTCTACAAATTAAACAACCAATTTCTAAGTTGACCCTCCCTTTAACCATAGGATAGTATTTTTCATCAAATATGAACTTACTATGAAAGGTTAACAATAAATATTGCTTGTAATGAAACTCAAGTTCCAACGATCTAGATATAAAACTTTAACTAGGGACATTATAAATAATTCTACATCTTAATTCAATAAAATAATAAACAAAACAATGACAAATGACATTAAATAAACAAATAAGTCTTGGAAACTTTATTATCCCTTATCCTATTTTTTTTTTTCAAAAGAATAAAACTTCTAATCCTTCCAAATATCTTCTTGCAAAATTTAGTTTAGATTAGATTTGATAAATATTCAATTGCAATATATAATAGATAGATATATTCTAATAGATAAAATTGATTATATTCTAATGAAGTAGATAATAAATATAGTAGTAGTACTTTCTTAAATGAAGTTTGGTAAAGAAACTTTCTATTAGTAATCCTAATCAACAAAACCCTTTTTACTAAACAATTTACTATACAAGAGACTTGCTATAACCAATTTCTGGCAGAGTTAAAATTGAATATGCTTATGAGGAAATGGACTTACAAAATCCTAATAATTTCCAGCTAAGATGGATGCATTGATTGTAGATTAAGGTAAGATTGTTGAAAAGGCTTAAGAAGCTTAATTAGGCACATGACCTGTTTATTGGCTCACCTCTCAGCGAGGCCGTATGATGGAATATTATGATTGCAGGATATGAACAAAATGGATTTGTTGACAGGGCATTAGGGAAATACTTCATACGGTTTTAACAGGTATCCCAAAGATGAATTCAAAGGTGGTTTCAATAGAGACAACTGTGCAGGAGGATCAGCCATGCACCACAAAAATTGACATCAAACAGTTGCCAATAGTGTTATAAGGTAAACACCTAAATGAAATGCTTAAACAAAGATTTATAAATGAATTCAACTATGGAGCGTGTATACACCTAAAAATGACATGACTCTATCTAAATAAATATTTTAAATATTTATTTCATCTTAATATTCCTCTATCAATAAATAAATAAATCAATTTATTTATTCGATTCACAATCCTCCCAAAAATTAAATAAAATCACTTATTTAATTAGTTTCATCAAATTCTTCCAAATCCTCTTATCTGCAATTAAATAATTCTTAATTATTTAATTAAAGTCAAATTATTCCTCCAAATTTAAATAAATCAATCAAATTTATTTAAATTCTCTCAATCTCTAAAAATAAATATAATAAAATATTTTATTTATTCTTCCAAAACACGCACAAACAATTAAATAAATTTATTTATTTAATTTGCTTTCTTATCTTCTAATTCCTCAAAAATCTTTCAAATCTTCTAAAAATAAATCTTATTCTTCATGCAAGCAAAATTAAATTATTTATTATTTAATTTCTCTCAAATCATGCAAAAAGCAAATCACAAGTTGAGTTAACTGATTTATTCTATCTTGTTTTTATCAACAACTCTTAAATTAGAAAAAAAATTCTAATTTATGAAATCAAATCTTATCTTTATAAAAGAAAGCAGTGAACTCAAACAAAGCAATTTCCTATGTGACACATGTCTTCTTTCTATTTGTGCACATTCTCTCAAGGTTTCTCAACCGTTGATCTTCTTATTCTTTCTATACCATTGATCTTCTCTCTCACAAGTCTATAAATTGAACCCAATTCCTCCATTTCTATCATCCAATATTTTAGTACCCTTACTCAGTAGGAATCACAGTACGCCTTTGGCACCAAATTCCTCCATTGCTTGTGACCAACTTGTTATCTTGTTACCATTACCATTGTTGTGAAGCTCATCTTCATTGCAAGAACTATCATAGCCATTCTCCTTTGACATCTTGAAGAAAAAGCAAGGAAGTGCGATTTCTGAGGGCTTCATTCATTACGAAAGATCGATTGAGATAGGCGACTAATGGAAACTATGAAGTAAAAAGGCTTGCAAGGTTTGAGTTCTTTGTTTGTTTAATCTTCATTGTTTCTTATTTCATTGAGTTATTGGGTATTATTTGATATTATTGATAATCATTCCAATTTTCTGATAACATTTCTGGTGCCTACTGTGGGGCCTTGCCCCAATTTAACCCCAAAACTGAGTTTTTGTGCGTTAGGTTCTGTACACAGGGAGATTCTACGCATCTGATCATTTCTAACACACATCTGAGCTCTGTTTCAATGCATCTAGAAATTTGGCACATTTATTCACTAAAGCAACACATCTGTCTCCTAAATCAACACATTTATACTTTGATGCATCTATTCTCTGTTTCTACGCTTTTGTCCTCTGTAACTGCGTATTTATACTTCAACGGATCTATTCTCTATTTCTATGCTTTTGTCCTCTGTGACTGCACATTTGTACTTCTGCGCATCTGTACTCTATACCTACACATACATCTTCTGTAACTGTGCATTTGTCCTGACAAGGTCCTAGGGTCATTTCTTGTGATTTCGCTAATGCTAAACATTTCTCACAGGAATATTCTCAGATCTGCTTGCAGGTTAGGGGCTGGTTTAGTCATATAGCTGCATTTGTTAACTCATCTCTAGATCTAAGTAGCCAAAGGAAGTAAATGGATTGTTAATGCAAAATTTCATTTAGCTCTAACTAGGAGGATTGTAATTTGATCTTGTTGCATCAACAACTCAAACGTAGTTCCTACTAGAAAGATATAAAATTGAACCATTGCTATCTTGTTTCTTTCAAAGTTAACAACTCACGTGTGTGCCCGAGTAGCATAACTCATTTAGTCTTTTTCATTTTAACTAGGGGAAAAGAACCATTGTCTTTCCTATTTTTGGAATGATAGTAGGCCTATGCTCTCCCCTCTTTTGAGTGACCAAAATGCCAAACCTATCATTTCGCATGTGTTTCCTTTAGAGAGGCCTGCCCTTGGATATCCTTCCATCTAAGTGGGAACGACCTTAAGTGGTAATAAGCTAAAGCCAAGCTCTACCTAGCCACTATAAATAAATTATGTTTGGAGTGAAAGCTTCAAACAATGTGTGTTGTTAAGTTATACAGACATCCAACCTCCCCCAAAACCCTCTAAGGCATAACCCTTGAAGGCTAGAGACTTCATAATGGAGAGTAGCGTTGTCGCATGTATAACCACTCGAACGGTTGCACTTACTAATTATCCTTTGTTTTAGAAGCCAAAATCCTCTATAAACCAGTGCTGAAAAAGGTGATTATCACCTTCCAAAGATGCCTCACGTAACAGTGAGAATTTAGTGTATATTGTCCCTACCAGCCTAGGATTTGTACTTGTTTTTAGTCAAAAAAGTCCAAAAATCACAAAAAAAAAAAATCAAAATCATGAAAATATTCTGTGTTTGCTATGTCTTACTTGCCATAATTGAGAAATTAGATCAAAAAGACCAACTTTCAGCCAAGAAACCAAAAACATCAAAAAATGTGCCAAAAACATTGCAAAATCAGTCAAAACCACAAAGCTATGCATTTGTTATGCAGAGCTGCGCATACATTTCGACCTACCACGCATACACTTTGACTTTCCATGGATTTATTATCTATTCCTGTACTTTTTTATTCACCAGAGCTACGCATATATTTTGACTTGTTGCGCATTTACCTTCTGTAACTATGCATTTGTTGTTACGCATCCATGACAGTGAGCATTTCCCAGTCTTTTGAGAGAAAAATATCAACCTTTCTGGGTACCCATTTCGGTCTTGTGCCAGTTTCTAAGGATATGACAAACCAATTAGAAGCACTTGCTCAAGAAATCCAAGCCATAGAACAACAACTGGCAATCTTACGAAAGGAATCTTCCAAAAAACAATATTTGCTAGGGGCATATCTCATTATCCATTTGATAAAAGCTTGGCTAAAATACCTTCACCTTCTAATTTTGATGTGCCTGAGTTTGAAAACTATAGGGAAAGAAATGATCCACATGAACCAAACCCCTCCCAACATGAGCATGCCAGTACTAGCTACGCCTCGCACCATGATCGTATATTCTTTTCTCATCTTAATGATACTCTTGACAAGGGAAGCACCACCTTAAGTTTGAAATCATATACAACTCCATCTACTAGTCCTCCTTCACCATCCCCTAGAAGGCATAGCCCAAAGCATACAAGTTCTACACCAACACCACCATCAAGTTCCCCAATCTCTAATCCATCAACCAAGGAGTCCTTCAATGATTTCATGGAAAGACTCTACAAAATCTAAAAGCAAAAGAAAAGCTACAGAGAAATCCAAATACACTCATCCAATTTCATCCCCATCTAACACAAGCAATCCTCACCATGGGCCTAAACCATCTACCATTATTCTCCATCTATTGTATTGTCCATCTACCCATACACTCATGAAGGATGTGATCTAATGGCTATTAGCAAGGAATCAACCATGTCCATGTCATAACACTCCTATCCAAGAGCCTATCAAGGAGCCTCCAAACATGCCCATTGCCCCAACCTTGTCAGGTATTCCGCAACCCCTTGAGCTTATTGAAGAACCTCCTATCATGAACCAAAGTCAAGGTCCATCGTACCTTCATGTTGTAGACCAAGAGCCTATCCAAGAGTCTTCTACCTCCACTTCAATTCAAGAAAATCTAGACTTATGTCAAGAGTACACTTTCGAGCATGTGGAAACATCATCCCTTTATCTAGATCAAGATCAAGACACCTCCATCCAACCCCTCCATAACATTTACCTTTTCCATGATCAATATATTACATATGAAGAAGCTAGCTAGGAGCAACTTGATCCTATACCCACACATGAGAAAGAAATCCAATTCCAACCCATCCATAACCCATATCTTTTCTATGATCAAGATATTATCTTTGATGAAGAACCTATACACGATCACATAGATCCCATCACGTTAAATCCTATCTATGATCAAGATCCTCTCTATGATCAAGCTCCAGTCTATGATCAAGGTCCTATCTATGATCAAGTAGGCCATGATGATCCTCTTAGCCAACTTTATGCATTCCATGGGTATGAGCCTATCACCCATCTATCCATCCTCCATCTAGTCCTATCCATGATCCAACAACTTCCACTTCCCTTGATGAGACACTTGCCTCCCAAGTACACATAGATGATCAAACCACTAACTTGGATCTTAGTAAACATAACGATGATCAAGCTCCTAACGATCCTCCACCATCCATTATCGACCATATTACAAATCCATTATCCTTTCCCCTTGGTTTCACTACCTTCATCCATGAATGTTCTTCCTTAGAACACCAACAACCATTATCCTCTATCTCACCTTCCTCATCCAATAAGGAGATTGCTACTAGTGTCCAAAGCACCCATAATCCCATTGTCCACCGCATACTCCAAAATATGAACTATCAAGGTAAAGGCTTAGGCCTTCATGAACAAGGTAGTTTGGAGCCTATCTGTGTCGAAGTTCCTCCACCCTCTTATGGCCTTGGTTATATCTGCCAAGAAAAGCAATCTCACGATGTTGGTACTTCCTCCATGCCTTCTAAATCTACCACTTTCCATTGCAAACCCTATCATATCCCCAAAATGTATGTTGCCATTCCACATCCCTTATCGTATACATCCCAAAAGCATGTGACCATACACCTTCCACCATCCAATCTCCCTCTGCTACTTCCAACTCCTAACATCCCTCCATGTCTTTTACCATCACTACTTCCAACACCTTATCCAGCCATCCATAAATCATCTAAAAATCCCAATCATGGCGAACAACTGCACATGTTGTCTAAACAACGAGCTTCCACCAACCCCACTTCCACCATCCTAAGGGAATTCGACAAGAAAAATCTGGATGCCTCTACCTATAAAGTCAAAAATCTTAAAGGTCCTCATGCCTTCGGATACAAAATCCAAGAATGAAAGAATTATCCATCTCAAATGTTGTATACACACACACCTCTCAAAGAAAAAATGAAAAAAGTGTGGGTCCCCAAGAACCAAGTAATTACCTCAAAAGTTGCACAAAAGTTGCACATACCCAAGCCCATACCTTCACAGGTAATGTCTACAAGCAAAATGGTTTGGGTACCTAAGTAAAAAGCCATCAAGTTAAATGAGGCATCCACCTCTCAAAAATCCCATTCCATCTAAAAGTCTCAAATCCTTCCATCCCACATGACAAGCAAAAATCAGAAGTATACTAAGTCTATGTGGGTCCCTAAATGCCTACATCATTCATCCACCAAGAAAAACTCTCCATTACTTCCTACACCACCTTCCCATCATAAGCTTCAATGTTTATCACGGTCTGTGCAACAGTTGGCCATAATTCCCTTCCATCTCGCGACACTTCCACATACCTCCATCTCCCCTTCCTTCCATTATTATCCTACATATCTTCCCCATCCTATTCCCATGGTTCATGCTTTTGCATAAACCTTCCCTCCATCTATGCATAAGTCTTACCTAATCTACACCATAATACACTATCACACCTTCCATAATCCACTATCTACCTACTCCATCTTCCTTTCATGCGATCATTGCCAACATCTATGAGAACACTTGACATAGTTCAAGCAACAACATCCATCTAGCGGTACTATCACCTTTCATGGAGCCAGGCACTTGAGTCTCTCCCATCCATATCCACCTTCTCCCATCCAAATGTTTCAAAAAAAAAATCAATAAAGTAAAGAGAAATCCCTTTGTCCAACAGTGAAAATTTGGCAAACAGGTGTCATGTGTAAGTTGATCATCCTACGTCACCTACACTTGGGGGCACCTTGCCTCATCGACATATCACTTTTCTCCTATCATTTCCTTCCATACCATTGCCTATCTTATTCTTTTATCTTTACCCATTACATACCTATCCTGTCGAATCCATCCATCCTATCTTACCGCACCCTCCTATCATCCGTATCCTGCATATACCTATCATATTGAGTCCATTCATCCTCCATTCCTCTTTTGATCTTGATAAAGATATAGGGGGCAAAATGTTGAAACATGCTTTGGAAGAATTCTTGATATACATTGTCTTTTTCAAAACAATCCAATCCTCTCATCCTCCTATCATCATAAGCATTGTCATGAAAAAATCTAAGTATCCTACCTACAATGGGGTATGTTATTCCTATGCGACTTAGTCCTTGGCAATCACATCCTTCCCCTTTTCTGCGTGCATTCCTTTTATCTACTATTGCCCATCCTTCTACCTACCCATCCATTATCCATTATCACCCATCCGTTTACCTATCCATGGTGTTCCCTTGTCATCAATATCCAATATTTAGGCTATCCAAATTGCTATCCGAAAATCTCAAAAACATCAAATCATCTGCAAACCCAATCCATTAGTACCGTTCCTCGAACTACGTTGCCTCTGCGTCGTCACGTAGGCAAGGCCATTTAGCAATGCACCCTCGAGGAACTAGGTCAGTCCCTTAGGGCCCGTTTCTTCGTATATGTTTTTCAGTTCATCCATAATAAGCCAGATACTGAAAGGAAGCTAGGTGTGCAGAAATTGCTTCCTACACTAATCTAATGAGGAGAGAAGAGTACAAATTCATTTTAACCTTTACAATTATAGAATATTTAATACAACAACAGAGATATTGTAGCAATGCACCACATAAGAATGTAAGATAGAAGAAGAGAGACACAAGATATACGTGGGGAAAACCCTTATCGGGTAAAAAACCCCACACTCCAAAACCTGCACAATGTATTATCAAAACTATAATGGTTTACAATACACTTGTAATCCAAGCTCTTAGGAGTCTTTGACACTTATATCTGGAGACAAACTGGCAGCATAACAACACCTGTTAATCACCCTCTCTTTCTCCTCTCCAAGCACCTTCTTATATTGAAGTTTTCAAGGCAAAACTGAACATATCTTGGAATGGGCGTCCAACTTGGCCTCATGGCCCAAAACCCATGCCTAGGGACACTTGTCCAACACTACAACATGGTCATGACACTTGTCATATCACCCCATCCCAATATGGTCAACTATTTCCAATTTGGGCAATGACAGATGCTCTTATGCACCAACTGGTTGTCATAGAATCTGGCATAGCTGTCATAACTTACAGCTGTAAGAGAATCTGTCATACACATGCTATAAATAGCATATTCTCTTACAACATGACATAACCCTCCTTGGGGTACCCAAAGATGCCTTCTTCCAAGATGTCTTGTGACACATGTCTTCACCTGTCATAGAACCTTCTATTTCTGACTCTTACATGTCATAGATTATGTCATAGGAATCTGTCATAACCATTTTAGTCAAGATTCACTTACACACTAGTCAATATGCCAACACATGGAAGAAAACCTCTACCACACAAAAGGGACGCCTATCTCCACATGGAGTGAGTTGACAATCCTAGTCACCTTACAAGTGGAGTGACAACTCATCATCCCACTTCACACTAGATGACAAAACAGGATGTGCAATAAAATTACAACATAGGCTAAGTAAATAAATTACATTACAATAATAAATGCAAAGAATTTACAAGGTTGAGACACCTTAATTCCCAACATTCTCCCACTTGTCGAACACCTTGTAAGAGCCAATAGAAATAACAAAATTTAACTGCTATAGGCCGAGGGGCCCATAGACTCTGAACACCATCTAAACTTCTCTATGCCTACTGGTTTCGTTAATGCATATGCAACATCTCACTCTAACTGTCACAATAGATAGTAAACTATCTTGCACCAACACCAATATTTGAACACAATATCTTAAGCCAAATGGCTTCCTTGCAAGCATGAGTAGTTGCCAAATACTCAGCTCAACTGGACTCCACTATGCTCACTAGCTTTATAGAAGTACCCGTAACATCTTCCAACTAATCACCAACATGAAAAAAAGATTAGAATACCAATAATATGATGAAACACTAAATGCCACATAGACACACCAATGTATCCAACTTCAAACCGGTTAACAGAACATAACTTTGAAGTCCAAACATCTTCAAAACAAGATCAAGCACGTAAGCTCCAAAACAGTTAGAACGACAACCATAGCTAGTTGTTTACATCCAACTAAATAACCCCCATTGATAGAACTTTTGCACATGGCATATTCAGCCCATACTGTAACTCTCATCCCTATATAATCCATTGTCCTACACAAAGTTACTATCTCCCATGATAACAAACACACCAAAAACCATTGATGTGCAAAAAATATGAAGACCTTTGATACTGGAGTCCAATGAAAAACCATCTACAAAAGATATACATACATCCTAGGAATCAAACTGCATGAGCAATGCCAACCGAAGTAACTCAAGGTCTACCAATCAACACTTACATAAAAGTGACTTATAAGACATACATATAATACAAAGAACAATCACAATGATCTGCAAACTACAACCAACTATCGTAAAATAGAGCATAATTCCTCAAATAGTTTTCACCTCTGATCTCCTCCACTTCTCTGAAGTCCACATCTAAAAAGTACACATACCGTTGCCAAAAAAAATAAAGTACAACAACAATAGATGACCACAAACCCAGTGATCATACTAGATGAAGAAAAATGAGACCATAAAGAGAAACTGCAAACCATATCATGTCCTTCTGCCAACATCACCAAGTGCTAAGTTGTGCCAAGTATGATCTCCTTCACAAAACCCCAACTGAAAAGCCTTAACAACACCCAACCATTCAATCTCATAAGATCAAATAAACATCAACATCGATGTAAGCCTCTCTAATCAAGGTAGATCAAACTCATAGCCATTCCATAACAAGGAATAAGCCCAATTACATCTCCTAAACTGCTTATAAATGAACATCATAAAGCAAACTATACGAATCAAGAAGATAACCATGCTATCATCCCTCAAATGAAATCTCCAGAACCAATAACAGTAGCTCAAGATTCATATCAATGAGAAAATAAAGCATAAAACAATATGAATCTGAAATAACCTGGGCAATACCTATCAGAATATTTTCTGCCGAGTGAACTGAGAGTGGTGAATGAGAATGATCCACTAAGATACACCGAGTCTCATATGCTCTTTCCAAGAATAATATCCTCTCAAGTTCAATATGAACTCACGTCCATAACAAGTGAAGGCTTCTCGGTCTTTCTGCTAAAATTTAACCATTCCAACACATGATCCCTACAACAAGATATCTCAAACCTCACCTCAAGTCTCTCCAGTATCCATGAGCATCCATCAACCAATACATGCCAACTTCAAATGCATCCTGCAAAATCATGAAGCTTTAAGCAAATGATTAATATGCAAAACCAAAGAGAACAAACAAGACCACTGTCAAAACTCCCACTGCACATCTTCATGATCAAGAAGCCCATCATGACATCATGATCTAACCACCTCCTCATAAGAAGATCACATACAACAAAGCGTACAATGATGCATACATCCTGTCTCAAGAGAACATGTATCATGCCAAAACTTTAAGCTAGCATCAAGAGTAAATCATGACATAGTAACAACATCTCTAAACAAAGGATAAACATGTCATATTGACAAATCATAAACCTGACACATCAATCAAGATGTCAACATCTCAAACATATGAAGATAACCATCTCCTGACAACAAAACTAAAAAGATCAAAGAACTCTCAAAACCAAGAGCTCCTCCATGACACCAATATCCACTGTAGAAGATCATCCATCACTTATGATGAATCCAACATCACTGCCGAAGCTCCCACTGAAACTGTGATACCGAGCTTATCAAGGCATCATGATAACCATCCTCTCAATGAAGATCATCCATGGCTCTAACACAATCTAATAATTGTCCTGGGCAATATCAACAACACAAAAGAATAAAGTAGAACCAAGATCTCCAAGTCAAGAAGATAAATCCATTACTGTCAAAAGCTTACACTAAATTGTATAACCAAGCTATGCATGACATTATGATAAACGTGCTATAAGTCCCAATAAATGACTATCCATGCACTCTAATTATCCATCCTCTTATCCCAAAGCAACATACCAACTAACAAAATCTGCATAAATACTGAATCAGTCTTGTGGATATAGACAGTCTGCATCTGAGTCATCCCACTGCAATCAAATAGGTGATCAGCCCACAAAACTGCATAACTCATAGATCCAAAACATGAAACATGCAAACTCATCATCACATTAGTAACTTGCAAACCGAGATACCAAAGAAGACAATCTGTAGACTTCAAGACTCAACCATCAAATCAATTCTAGATTCAATTTGCCAACAAGTCCACAAATGAGTGATCGTAGTCAAGGAACTAATCAAGCATGTGATGTAGAAATGATGAGTGATAAATCACATACCAACATCTCCACACTGAGAAAGATACAAACCTCCTCACATTATGCACAAAGCATACATACAAATCTACAACTATCTTATATCCAGAAACACTCTCAAGGAATCATAATCTGAAAAATTGTTTGCATATTTAGAAAACCACAAGTTTTGATTTAACCATGTAAAACCTGCAAAACCACCATGTCACTGACATACATGCAGATCCATATCCACTTATCATCTGGAAAACACACAAGTCTGAAAATCACCAATATAGTTAAACCAAAATAATGGAATAACATAGATAAGCATAACCATAGATTTTTGAAACAGAACATCTACAAAACCCTCAGATCAAAACAATATGAAACTAAGACATGCAAGTACAACCAACTAATATGAAATAGAGGTCCAAGAACTTCAGGCCCATTTGTAGGCCAACTCCACAACCATCACCATGTACAAGCATACAAAGGAACTAGGTTGTTCCCGAAGCTTTCAAACCATCCAAAGACTAACCCCACAACCTACATGCATTTGAGGTTAACAAGACAATGTCTTCCAATGCTAGGGACTAAAACCAAGCACCTAACATAAGCACATCAAACCATAGCCATGTCAACCCAAGTTTCTCCATGTGACCAGGGAGCCAAGAACAAACACCCAACATGAATACTTTATTGCAAACGACCATAGAATGATAGAACATAACCACCATGCATGAGGGTTATTGCATACTGTCAAACAGGAGCACCAGATCAATATCAACTCCATAACACTCCATCTTAAGTTTCCATAACTCAAAATTTGTGCCGTTAAACATCCCCATGTCTATTACTAGAAATTAATCTTTACTTAGTGAAGATTATTTTATAATTTTGTATTTTATTATTTTTGGTGTTTATTCCTTCTGCAGGAATCCCCATGTCTATTACTAGAAATTAATCTTTACTTAGTGAAGATTATTTTATAATTTTGTATTTTATTATTTTTGGTGTTTATTCCTTCTGCAGGAATAATCTATTTTGATAGATTCCTCCTTAAGAGGAAACATGTGGCACACACCTTATGCAAGGTGGCATATGGGAGTTACACATAACTCCATTTCTTCACCTCTATTTAAAAGGTGTCCTCTTTTTCTGAAGAGACACATCCTCTTCACGGATATCTTCTTCTTCTTCTCATTTCTCTCATTTATAATCTTTCTTTTTGGCTTCTTTCCACTTGCATATTCACGGGGTTTTTCTTTGCTTTTCCCCCTTCAAAAACTTGTGTTGGTCTCTGGTGCATCTTACAAATCTGGTAATATCTTTCTTGTGTTGTTTATCTGCTTTGCATGTTTTGATTAGTACTTTGATCCTACAATTTTCCTTTCATGGTATCAGAACTTACTACTAATCATTATGTGCAAGATTTTTTGAAAGATCTTTTGTAGGTGACATTGGAGACCTGCACACATCAAAACAGAGACAAGAAGCGTTATCTGGTTCATTTTTCAACATCAATATATCTTGTTAATATATATATATATATATATATATATTCTAATCTACCTTACTTAATTTTTCAAGTCATATCTGCTTCTGTGTGAATTTTTTTTTTAAAATCAATATCTATTCTTTTATTATTATTTTTAGATCTCTATGAAGAAAAAAAATATATTCTCATTATTCTATACCATTCCTTTTTTAAATCAAATTCTAAAAAAAAAATTGCATAGTTCAAAAAAAAAATTTACAATCATCATATTAAACTTTTCAAAAAATTATATTCTTTCTTTTAAAAATTAAGCAATTTTTTTTTTCAAAATTTAATCAAAGCTTTTTTTAGGTTTTTTTTTAAAATCCTAAAACATAAAAAAAACAAAATTTTTCTACAAACATTAACAATATACAATTAAAGTTTTTAAAAAAACTTTTCAAACATTTAAAATTTCTTTGGGGGGATCGGCACCCCTGCACCTACCCCTACCCCGACCCCTTTGTTCGACCCCGCAGGCTGCAGGGATCTCAAGTTTGTGCCGCCATTGGGGACCCTGTGTGCGGCCCTCCTCCTCCTACGGCCCTCCTCGGCTCGCCCTGCAACAAAACCCCGCCGCTCGAACCTCTTTTCAAACAAACTCCTGTAGCTTTATAGGAGTTTATAAGGTTTCTATCACATTGTTTTAATTTTAGAATTTTATAAAGTTTCTAAATTTTACCGTGTTTTTTTTTTAGTTTCTTAAAAAAAAAAAACAAATTCTAATTTAGTTTTTTTTTATTATTAAAACAAAAAAAAAACCTTTTAATATTATTTTCAATTGTAACTTATGTATTTTTTTGGCATTTTTTTACAAAATTATTTTAAAAATTTTGTTTAGGTTTCTTCAAAAAATATTTTGCCTTTTATAAGGTATTTAAAAAAAAATTGCCTTTCATTAGGGCTTTGTTTTTTAAAAAGATTTTAGGGCATTTTTTCAAAAAAAATTGCCTTTTGTTTCTATAATTAGGCATTTTTTTTCTAAGAAAGTATATTTTTGGTCGATTTTAATTTTTGCAAAATGTCGACCCTAATTCCCGAAATTAAACTCAATTCGACTAATTATCATTCCTGGAAGCAACATATTACTTTTATTTTTTGATTTAAACATCTTTTGGATGTAGTGAAAGATTCAAAATCAGAACCTACAGCTACATCAACTCAGGATGAAAAGACAAATGGCTGGCCAAAAACGACGAAGCTCTCGGTCTGATAGGTATCTCGATGTCCCCTGAACTCTATGTTGACATAGGAACACGCACAAAAGCCCATAATGCATGGGACATTCTTAAAAATATTTACGACAGTGCAAATGAATCTAGGAAGATTCAACTTCAAGATCAACTCGAAGATCTCAGGTATACAGATTTCAAAACCATGGATGAATTTCTTCTTAAATTTAATGATATTAGTGCTCAATTGACTGATTTAGGAGTTAAGCTTGAACATCTTAGATTGATTCATATCATTCTAAAAAAATGTTTACCTAAACTGTTTCAACAATTTATTACAAATATTCAATCTCAATTAGCTATTCCTACCTTAGCTACTCAGTTAACTTATGATATTTTTCAAAATTTGTTACGGCAAGAGGAAGCTAAATTAATTCAATTTGGTACTCTTAGAAATAATGAGCATGCTTTTATGTCGACACATCATAATTCATCTAATTCAACATCTAATCCAAATCACTTTTACCATTCAAAATTTCCCAACAATCATACTTCTGATAATCGCAAGCACACTACTTCTAATAATCGACACAATTCTCAGAAGTCGCATTGTAATTATTGTAACAAAGATGGTCATTGGACTAGTGATTGTTTCAAAAAGCCAAATACTAATTATAGGCATGTTTCTCAAAGTTTTTGAAATTTTTTCCTATTTTTTTAACATGTACTTTGATATTGGACTTGATCAACCCAATAACCTTGAACATGTCTTCTATAATAGAGGATATTCATGTAGTCGCGAATGCATGAATATTGTCTTATTTTGAGTATTTTATACTCGTCATTTCTGACCTAATGTTAGGTTCTTGCTTATTACATTTCTCATAATTTGTGACTTTTATTAGTTCTCTACCTAAGTCTTGATTTATCTCAATATTTAAAACAAGTCTAGTGTTTCTTCTCAACTATGATTATGTTGTCTTGATAAAGGGAATGTAATTTTTTGTGCCTCATTTATTTGAGATATTAAAAGCTCGATGAAGCTTCTGCCTTCTTGATGGTTTTATCCCATCTATACAATTTTTTTGCGAAGTCCAATGCTTCATCTAGTCTCAATGGATTTCTTTTTTATGCGCTAGATGCATTTGTAGTAATGTTGCATAAGGAGCCCTTTAGGTCTCATTGGAGTGCTTTTTTGGCCCCATGGAAAATATTTCCATCCACTTTGATGGTATGCACTTACATTTTTATGATGAACTGATCATTGGGGATCATGTTCCTAAATTTCTATTGCAATCAATATGGTTGTTATACCATCTTTAGGACTATTTTCAAAGTCCTCTGATATTTTATAAAGGCATTATGGTTTTTATAGCCATCTATAGGATTGTTTTTCAAAGTCCGTATTTTTCTATTTTCAAATGATGACACTATGATCTTAGGACTATTTTTCAAAGTCCATTATAATTAAACTTGATATAAGTTCCCTTTACAATTCAACAAATGATGTAGTGAGAAGCAACCTAGAACTTTTATTGCTCTATGTTGGCATTTTATAGTTTGGGCTATAAGCCATGATTTGTGCTACAATTTTTTACTAGCACTCTTATTCAAGACTTAAGGTTCTCTTCATTGAATCACTCTTATGTTAGCTAAGCTAACCTTTTGCCTTCTTAGCTTCATGACTCCAATTTGGATTCATTCTATCCACAAATTTTTGTTATGCTATATGCAATTTATATCTCTTTATATGATTATACTAATTCAATTTAGGATATGATCCCAATGATGGGAAATCTATTTGTGGTTATGGTTTCTTTGATGAAATAGGTTCAATATCTTGGCAGTTCATGAACCTTCAATCCACTTCTTTTGGCTCTAAAGGAGCTCAATGTTTAGATTGTTCAAAGGCATCTATACAAGCACTTTGGTTCACTCAATTCCTTGAAGACTTGAAGACTTGGCTCTACATCAAGCTTCTTTCTTAAATTCTTATTCATTGTAAAGGCTTTAATGCCATTCATGTAACATGTACTCATCCTTTGATGGATTTATTGTAAATCTCCCCAAGTAAAGCTTAAGGGGAGGTATTAGAAATTAATCTTTACTTAGTGAAGATTATTTTATAATTTTGTATTTTATTATTTTTGGTGTTTTAATCCCCACATGTCGGGTAACACCTCTTTTATTCCTTCTACAAGAATAATCTATTTTGATAGATTCCTCCTTAAGAGGAAACATGTGGCACACACCTTATGCAAGGTGGCATATGGGAGTTACACATAACTCTATTTCTTCACCTCTATTTAAGAGGTGTCCTCTTTTTCTGAACAAACACATCCTCTTCACGGATATCGTCTTCTTCTTCCCATTTCTCTCATTGAGAAGCTTCTTACATCTCTGTAATATTTCTTTTTGGCTTCTTTCCACTTTCATATTCACTAGGTTTTTCTTTGCTTTTCCCGCTTCAAAAACTTGTGTTGGTCTCTAGTGCATCTTGCAAATCTGGTAATATCTTTCTTGTGTTGTTTATTTGCTTTGCATGTTTTGATTAGTACTTTGATCCTGCAATTTTCCTTTCATCTATTCTTCCGAATGTGCCTGCCATCTCATTCCTGCAACAAGATTTCAAAATACTCTGCACAAACTCCCACTCAATCTAAGATTAGTACACAAAACCCCTATCCAACAACTAGGACCAAAGAGAATAGCTCTGATACCAATTGAAAGGAAGCTAGGTGTACGGAAATCACTTCCTACACTAATCTAATGAGGAGAGAAGAATGTAAATTCATTTTAACCTTTACAATTACAGAATGTTTAATACAACAACAGAGATATTGTAGCAATGCACTACATCAGAATGTAAGATAGAAGAAGAGAGACACAAGATATACGTGGGGAAAACCCTTATCGGGTAAAAAACCCCACTCCAAAACCTACACAATGTATTGTCAAAACTACAATGGTTTACAATACACTTGCAATGCAAGATCTTAGGAGTCTTTGACACTCATATCTGGAGACAAACTGGCAGCATAACAACACCTGTTAATCACCCTCTCTTTCTCCTCTCCAAACACCTGCTTATATTGAAGTTTTCAAGGCAAAACTGAACATATCTTGGAATGGGCGTCCAACTTGGCCTCATGGCCCAAAACCCATGCCTAGGGAAACTTGTCCAACACTGCAGCATGGTCATGAAACTTGTCATATCACCCCATCCCAATATGGTCGCATATTTCCAATTTGGGCAATGATAGATGCTCTTACACACCAACCGACTGTCATAGAATCTGTCATAGCTATCATAACTTATAGTTGTAAGAGAATCTGTCATACACAGGCTATAAATAGCATATTCTCTTACAACATGACATAACCCTCCTTGGGGTGCCCAAATATGCCTTCTTCCAAGATGCCTTGTGACATATGTCTCCACCTGTCATAGAACCTTCTATTTCTGACTCTTACATGTCATAGATTCTGTCATAGGAATCTGTCATAACCATTTCGGTCAAGATTCACTTACACACTAGTCAAGATGCCAACAAATGGCAGAAAACCTCTACCACACAAAAGGGACGCCTATCTCCACATGGAGTGAGTTGACCATCCTAGTCACCTTACAAGTGGAGTGACAACTCATCGTGCCACTTCACACTAGATGACAAAACAGGATGTGCAACAAAATTACAACATAGGCTAAGTAAATAAATTACATTACAATAATAAATGCAAGGAATTTACAAGGTTGAGACACCTTAATTCCCAACAGATACCTCTACTTGACTGGGGGCAAGTCCTCGACCTAGTTAAGGAGTTGGATTCTACAGTGCCACTTTGTTCACCGAGGACACCAAAAAGGATTGTGATACCTTGCACCAGGCATGCAAAACCCTCTTTCAAAACATAAATTTTGACGCAGGACATAAACCTATCCAAAGAAAAGCAAAACAAGAGCCAAACACTTCAAATGATTTTACCTAAATTATGGTAAGAAAACACATCTAATGCAAGAATGTTTTGTGAGCAGGTTAAGTTACGGAGTCTTGATTTTTGTTATTATGTCTTTCTATGCTACTCGAAGATGTCAAAAACTAGAGATGCTATGATGGGGACATAATCACTTTCTTTTTCTGTTGTTTGTAGATTAATCTTTAGTAATGTGATGACTTTTGTCTAATGACATGATTAACAAAAGATCATCAAGGACTTCAGAGGTCTAAACATGAAAAGAGGCAATCCTTGTCTGTTGAAACACAAGAAATACTTAGGTCATCTAGATTCAATTTTGACTACATGCTTGTATTAACTTGCTATATCAAAATCCATGTAATTAATACTTAGGTCATTTCAGTTCAATTATACTTAGATGCTTGTATTTTCTTACAACATTTCAAAAGAGAAAAGAAACAAAAAAAGGTGCCCAATGATAAAATAAGCACTTCAAAATACTTGCAATATCAAAATGACAAATATCTGCATCTATCTGTATCAAATTGCATTCCATATACCATCCATCAATAAAGATTTTGTTTGCAGTGTCAGTGTTTACAAAAGCTTGTGATTCCTTCATTCGCATTTCTTCTATCAGTCTACTTTCTATCTATCATCTTGTCTTTCATCCTTGTCCAATCAATCTGAGCAATGATCCAAATGCAAGTCATCCTTAATCCATACCAATTGAGCCAAGTCAATCTTGTCAAATTATCCAATCACAATCAGTGGTCTTGATCCTAATCTTGTCGTAAACCAACTCAATCAATCATAATTATCAATGGGATATATCTTTCCCATGCCTATCGTGTTGATCTAGGGATATATTGTTCCCCGCAATGACAACACTATCATCAATCATTATCAATTAATCATTGGTTTACAGCTGGACATGGGCAATATCTTGTTTGTTCTTGTATCATTTGTGCATACTTGCTTGTGTGTGTTATCATTTTATCTTGCATTGCG
The DNA here is from genome assembly GCA_027924645.1 of Cunninghamia lanceolata. NCBI lineage: Eukaryota > Viridiplantae > Streptophyta > Pinopsida > Cupressales > Cupressaceae > Cunninghamia > Cunninghamia lanceolata. The sequence continues at coordinate 221,794 of BSBN01001410.1, read as the reverse complement.
TGTCATTCCTCTCTTTCTTTCATCCCATTTTTCTTCTGCCTCCTCCATTTTCTTCACCCTAACCTAACTTTTTCAACCTTTCTCATTGTGAGATTATCTGTCTCACATCCCTCAAACCTTCCCTCCCATCCAATCTCCCGAGGGGGCATCCTATTGTTGTTAAACCTGTACCAAGGGCAAACTAGGGCATGTATCATTATCAAAAAAAGCTATTCTTTGAAACAACGTGATAAAACACGTTGCATCAAAGAGGGGCAAAATGTATACACCTAAAAATGACATGACTTTGTCTAAATAAATATTTTAAATATTTATTTAATCTTAATATTCCTCTATCAATAAATAAATAAATAAATAAATTTATTTATTTGGTTCATATTCCTCCCATTAATTGAATAAATTACCTTTATTTAATTAATTTCATCGAAGTCAACTTTATTCTTCCAAGCAATTAAATAATATTCATTATTTAATTAAATCACTTATTCCTCCAAATTTAAATAAATCAATCAAATTTATTTAAATTATCTCAATTTCTAAAAATAAAATATAATCAAATATTTTATTTATTCTTCCAAAGCATGCAAAAACATAAAAAAAACAAAATTTTATTTATTTATTTAATTTTCTTTCTTATCTTCAAATTCCTCGAAAATCTTCCAGATCTTCAAATCATGCAAAAAGCAAATCACAAGTTGAGTTAATTGATTTAATCAATCTTGTTTTTTATTAACAACTCTTAAATTAGCAAAAAGCTTTCTAATTTATGAAATCAAATCTTATCTTTATAAAAGAAAGCAATTAACTCAAATAAAGCAGTCTTTTGTATCACACTTGTCTTCTTTCTATTCACACACACCCTCTCAAGGTTTCTATTGACCCATTTTCCTCTGTCCAAAGTCAAATAGTTAACCTTGCATATCCCCTGGATATCCTTTGGAAAATGACCCTGCAAGATTAAATCCTTCATTTACTCATGCTCTACCTTGCAAATTTTCTCAAAAACATGTCTGGATAATCCTTGCACAAAACCCAAAAAAACCCAAAAATCTTTTACCTTCAAGTGTCTTCCATCATAGGGTTTTTCTCATTTCCCATACTTAGACATTTTTCATGCAAATATCATGATGACGTCATCTTGTTTCCCCTTATATTCGGACCTTAGTCAATATCCAGATGTTTTCTTAACATCCAGATCTTAACTAAGATCCGGTTCCTTGTGAAGATGACCCTGACGTCACCCTGATATTTGTGAAGATGAGTGATCTTAGCTAATATCCCTCATCTTCGTGAATGTGACTGTGACGTCACCTGGATCTCCCTTTTCAAAGAAGTCCATATGCCCTAATGTCATCTAGATATCTTCCCATCCGGATGCTAAGTTATCCTCCCTCATATTCATGAAAGTGACCGTGACGTCATCCATCCCTTCCTTAGACAAAACTCTTCATATTGATGACGTCACCCTGATCTTGAGTAATATCCCTCAATTTTGCGAATGTGACCCTCTTTGCTAATATGACCCTGACGTCATCCAAGTTTCTTCCTTAGACAAATCCTTGAACTGATGACATCATCCTCATTTTTCCCAGCATCTCTGATCTTAACTAATATGCCTGATATTTGCGAGTGTGCCCATGACGTCATCCAGATCCCTTTTCCAAAGAGCTGCATATGACGATGACATCACCCAGTCTTCCGCAATTCCACAGACACAATGAAAATGAATGCGCGGAAATGTGGAAACCTTTTCCACTATTCCATGTATCCAGTCAAAGGAGGAGGCAAGATGAAGTGCAGAATAGTGGAAAGCTCAGCAGAACAGTTTGAAGGACCTAATATGCTAATGTCATCACCATGATATTCAAAGGGTCATCCAGATATTGAAGGTTTATATGCATCTGGATATCGGTGAGACAAGCCTTTTCGGTGAGACTCAGCTCTCGGTCTCTTCGATATCTCGATGGCAAGTGCATCCGAATATCACATGGCCGTGGACCGATCAAGCTCATATCACCCTCCTTCTGCACGGCCGGAGATGATGACACGTGGATATCCGGATGTCGGTTGACCAAATCTTTGACTGTGGATATCTCCCTCATCCGGAGGAATTTCAACATGCTTCAAAAGGCAAAAGTGCCTATTTTTGCCTCGTCTTTCACTAGGCGGGATTATTGAGGGAATATTCCCACTTTCAAAATATGATCCAGAAATCAGGATCTAGATATGCACATCTAGATATCAGGATGGCCGCCGACTATGAAGATGAATATGCAGACTCATTGACAAGACATCTTAGTGGCCATTCTAAAAGTTGCAGTGGCCCTTCAAATGTAGATATTTTACATTTATGGTTGCAGGTGGATGATTCAGTAGCTTGCATTGAAGATTCAAAAGATCTTCCATCTGCCCTGTTCCAGATATGTGTTATGCCATAACTCCTTATAGGTTAGCTACTCCTTGCTGGCGATGATTTTTTCTAATAGCGCCCATGGGGCGAATTAATTGTGTTGACTTAGGTCATGAACTCAAATGCTATATGTGCATCCTTGAAAGATGTAATAATGTTGGATACTAGCTGAATATTTATTCACTATGTATGCAAACAGAGCCCTTCTTACTGTAATGATGCCTTCTGATTGAATATATGCAAATTATTTTACCTCTTTATGTTGATTTCTATCTCTATGTAAATCTGCCAATGGTTTATCTGTGAATATTGTATTCCTTTCAACCATTTCTTGCATCTTACCTATGTTAGGATCACTTATATCTGTGTATGTTTATCTGCTATATCTAGTTATGTTGTGTATTCTTCCAGTTCAGTGAGAGCTCTCATATTCAAACCCGGTGTATCACCCCCTTTTATTTTCAAGTTCATCCTTCTACCCATTTTCCTCATAGGTGCATAGATTACGTTTAGTCTTAAGCTAGCTAGATCACTCATCCAACAAAGGAACTAGCCTCTCTTTGGAGATTCAGCCTCCCTGTAGGGTCCCACACCTAGAGGTCGTCTCAATGTTTCACTAGATTGTTGGAGCCCTAAAAGCCTTCAACTCTGGGTGCAAATCTAGGTGACAACAGTTTCTCAATCGTTGATCTTCTTATTCTTTCTATATCATTGATCTTCTCTCTCACGAGTCTATAAATTCAACCTTATTCCTCCATTTCAATCATCCAAGCTTTTAGTACCCTTACTTTGCAGAATTAACGCGCGTTTGGCACCAAATCATTCCATAGCTTACGATCACCCTTTTATCATTACAATTGTGTTGAAGAATCTCTTCATTGCAAACCTATCATAGCCATTCCCACTTGACATCTTGGAAAAAGCAAGGAAGTGCACCTTCTAAGGGCCATATTCATACACAAGATCATTTGAGATAGGTGACCAATGGAAGCCACGAAGTAAAGAGGTTTGCAAGGTTTGAGTTCTTTGTTTGTTTAATCTTCTTTGTTTCTTATTTCATTGAGTTATTGGGTATTATTTGATATTATTGATAATCATTCCAATTTTCTGATAACAGAACGAATGAATAGATTGTTGATTGTTTTCCAAATCGCCTCGATTGAGGCCGACTCATTTTATGCAATGATTGCAGAGTGTGAATGATCGGGTTTGCTTCTCATGGAGAACATCCACCAGGTGAAATGATTGAAGATTAAAAATGAAATTGTTGAAAAGGCTTTAGAAACTTTCAATAGGCACGTTGTTCATTGACAGAGGTCGTTTGTTGGAAAGAATGATTGCAAGATAAACACAAAATGGTGGAATAATTAATGATTACATAATACGCACCATTTAGATCTGATATGATGTTCATTATTATAGTGCAAGTTGATTTTTTTTTTCAAATTGCTTCGTTTAGCATTACCAATAATCCCTATAGGTCATTGCCATTGTTTAAAAGAAGAAAATGGTTCACATCTTTCACAACAATTTTCTCTTGCAACAAAGTTCATTGCATACTCGCTATCTGAGGACACCCTAAATTTTGTCATTAAGATACCCATTAAACCTATGGTGATGGCGTGGATGAGTTTTCTTGGTGCCTGTAGATCACAGATGAAAATAGGCTTAGGGTATATACGGCATCGCTATTTTTCTTTTGATTTGGAACCTAAAATGTTGCACTACTTCTATTCTTCTCCCAATGTCTATGCAAAAATGGGTAGATATGGTGAGGTTTAAAATTCTCAGGAAAGTGCCAAAGATAAAGGATTACAAGGAATTCTTGAATACAGTTGACGACGGAAGGTATGGACATCTATCAGAGCATGATAATGGAAGATTAGAAGAAAATGCTCAGGCTGACATGCATGCAAATATGGGTCTCAGATAGGGCACACAGATCAATAATTTGCCAACCCTTAAACAAAATAATAGAAAAGAGAAAGAGAAAGAGAAAATCATACACAGAGATTCAAACTATTTTAAACAAAATTTATTCAATTATTCCAAAAACATACTCGTATTTTTAATCCTCGAGCCTCCCAATATGTATGAAAATGCAAAGACGAGTACCCTTCCAAAATCCTCCAGTTGATTTCTTTTCTCCCTAAAATCACTCCCCTTGTCCAGGCTCCCCCAAATCCCAGAGAGCCTCCTTCAAATATCTGCTCCCAAGCATCAAAATAGCCAAAAACAATAAAAAAATTTCTCCCGTTATTGAGCACCCACTCACCAGACAATTAATTCCATTTCTCCCAAAAAAATAATACATTTAATTTTCCACTCCCAGAAAAATCTCTCCCTAATCTATATTTATATCATATTTACTAACTAGGATAGCCCAAATATCATTACTTATTACACTTAAATTGCAAGTATATTATTTTATGACAACGCACAAACATAAATTTATATTTATGAGCACAACAAAATATGACACTTGTAATAAATTATTAATATTTTCTTTTTATATTAAATATTTTATTTACCTCAAAATAATATTATTTATTTATTTATTTATTAAAGAGGACTAATAATTTATATTTAATGAGCAAATACCCAACAATAATTAACCTAACAAGCTACATACTGAACATTACCTGATGATAACACACAATTGAACAACAGGGACTCACAACCATGCCCAAACCGACATTACAGACAGGACACAGGATTGAAAACTCATCCTCTTCGAGGATGATAACAAGCTGGGGACCTTATGTCATCTCCTTTCAACAATTCTCCATTAGATTTAAGGCACGCTCAAACTTGTCAATTTAGGTGGAGTCGATGCCTGGTACCTGCAACCTGCAAAAAATGAAAGGGTCAAACATATATATATATAATCATCCAATCAGATATACTGTGGAAGGGAATCGCAGCGTAGCAGGGTACTCATGCATGAGTAATGCGACACTGTCCCTTTCACAAAACACATCAACAAGTATTCACATCACACATATTCATCAGTAGCTAAACAACTAAATAAATACCTTATCAGATAATCGCATAATGCACATGATAAGATTGATCCACATAATCCTTTAGTTCCATAACTAACCATAATATAAACATAAAACAACAATACTAACAGTATCATCATAGCAGTAGATCGTCATCAATAAGTATCATCATCAAAATAGTAAATCCAAGATGTCATAATGTCTAAATAGAACGACTATCCGTCTATCGGAAAGCAAAATGAGGGGCACTACAGTACTTAGATGTATTTAGGTATGAGCTAAGGTGTAAGGTGGTTTTCCTTCATTCCTTTGTATTGTAGAATGTTTAGGTCTAGACCTAATTCAAATATTGTGTGTTTGTCGACCTTGGAGAATGTTCCAAGGATTGAAGATTGTGTTGCCGACCTTGGAGATTGATTTCAAAGTTGATGGAGGTATAAATAAGTGTCAAGAGTTCATGTCTATGGAGTGTGTGTGTGATGGAGATGAGGATTATGATGTGAAGTTGATTAAAGAAGAAAAGAACTTTCATGTTTTAGGCAACGGGATGCAATGAGCAGAAGGTGCCTACTATCTTTTGGTATAAATGCAAAATTATCTTGTGCATTCAACATCACCACCAAACATTAATTATCCATTTGAAAGTAAACTAAATGAATATGAATAATCATGCGTGATAAGGAAACCACTTAGTCTTTTCACTTCTAATCTTTCAACAAAATTCAAGGCATCATACACATTACAAAGTGGTAGTGATCAATGAACAATACAAACATAGTATAAGCCACACTCTTCTTATTTTATTGTTCATTAGACACCTTGGAAATTTAAAAATGATATGGAAAAAGCATGATGAGATAAAAATTAATCCAACTAATCCTTGGCTAATAATTATCCAATAATATTTAAGTTTCCTATTGATCTTATTGATGATGAAGCTCTTATGAAAAATATACATCATTCTACTTTAACAATTTTTTTTGGTCTTTCTATTGATAATCTTGATGTGTTTCTATTTGAGCTTGATGTGATGTGTCATGGCTATGATTATCAAAGTGATGCTAAAAAGATAATATTATTTCTAGTCACACTTAAAGATTCATTGTCACGATGGTTCATGGGACTTGGATGACACACTATACACACATCAGATAACATGTAAGAACAAATTCTTGGAAAAATACTAAGACTACTACAAAACAAAATAAGTTCAAGATGAGTTGGATGTCACAATGTGAAAAAGAAACACTTCAATATTTTATCAAGAGATCATTATTTAGTCTTCAAAGATCATGACAAACTAGATTGGCATTTGAAGACCACTAAAATTTTATTTTAAGAGGAATTCATAATGAATGTATTGATACTTTAAATCTTATTGTTGGTTGTGACATTTCTAAACTTCCATTTGTTGATATTTGTAAAATATGTAGGAGCTATTCAAGATCTCACTTTTCTACAAGAGCATATTATAGAGGACAAACTTCTCATGGTGGTGCCATGGGCATTAATAAGCATGAGTTAGGTGCTTTTATTAATAATTCAACAAATAAACTTTTGATTCATTTGTGAAAACAAATAGACACTTGATATACACATAAGAAATAGGAAGAAGTTGAAAAGATAGTTGCTATCTTTTGTCCTACTTGTTGTAAGAGACATCCTAGTGAAGAATATCCATTTAATAAGACAAATATTTCATCTTTGGAAGATGTCAATAGAAATACAACTTTGCAACCATTGAATGTGTAGATATGGCAAAAATGGAATATATTGAGGAACCTGTTTACTACATGGCCCAAAGAAGGCCTTGGAAACCATGAGATATGCCCCTAGGTATGTCTAGTGATTTTAATGAATCTTATAATTCCATAGGACCTAGTGGACAATAAGCTCCTTTCTAGTATCCCAATTCACCTAGATGATATGGAGGCTAACAACAACCACCATATTACCAACAATGGCCAAATTAACATCCATGACATCAATCATCATTTCCACCATGACAACAATCATGAGAAGCAACACCACCTCCTTATCCATTTTATCCCACACAACCCTCTATCACTCTAACCAACAACCACAACAAATTCTACAACCTATACCATATATATCAAATATTCAATCATCCACTTCATCTCAACCACCAAGGGCTACTATAATGCTTACATAGCATGAATCTAATGCAAATAATAAGTTGATTCAACTAGTTTACAATACTGAGGTTGCTAGATCTCCAACATATTCTATTAATGTACTTAATATCAATGAATTGCAACTTAGGTATAGTAGTATAATTCAAGGAACCACCCCTCCTACAATCACTAAACTAGAAGAACCCATTGAAGATTCTGAAGAACCCAACTTAGTCCTACTAAGACATTAGTGCAACCGTCGCCACTACCATTATATGTAATGATTCCATACTAAAAATGAAGCACTTAATCTAGAATTTCTTATTAATGAATTAAAAATTCTATGTCAAGATTCCTCTTTTGTAGGCAATCAAAGATATTCCCATTTACACAAAAATAGTCCATGAATTGTGTATGAAAAAGAATAAGAAGAAATGAGATCCAAAAACTATCCAAGTCATCAAACAACTCACTAATCTTATATTAGGGAAACTCTCAATTGCTAAATATTTAGATCCTAGAAGTCAAATGATCCAAGTATGTATTGGTGAAGTTTTTATTTTCAATAAAATTATTAAGTTAGGTGTTTCCATCAATGTAAAGACTAGTGAGACCAAGGAGAAATTATGTTTCCAAGGTTAATACCTACACCTACAGATCTTCAAATGGTTGATTCTTCCCTAGTTAAACTTGAAGGTATTATTGAAGATGTCACTATTTCTATTGATTCTAGGGAATACCCTATTGATTTTTATGATGATCTTGCAGCCCAAAATAAATTTGGGGGCACCCCTTGATCTAAGGATGACCTTGGCTAGCCACTATAGATGCTTTTATCAATTATCATTCAGGTAACATGGTAATTTCCATTGGAGAAAAAAATAAACAACTAACATTATACCTACTAGCTCAACCTTTGTTGGAAATGGAAGATCTATTATGGGTGGATAAAGGCATAGAAGAAAAATTACCTATTTTAAATATTGATCAAAGCCCCATGCATTACAAGAATCATCAAAAGATACCATAATCTCTAATTTTCTTCAAAATGTATATTTATTCAATTCAAACTTTGGAGTGGGAAATGTCACCTCCTACCTTGAGCAATATAGAGAGTTGACTAATGACTTTGAATCTTACCTCTATTCGAACCCTCTTGATAATGGTAAAGGTTAGTTATGGATGATTTCTTTGATCAAATTGATCTCATACTCCTCAAATTTTCAGAGCAAATCTAGCCATCTGGCCCAAGAAACAATCTCTAAACTTTGGGCACAAAATACTACATTCTCTAGATTAGATTTCTACCACCAAAAATACATGTCAATAGTCATAGTTGTTGGTTAATTCAACACACCTAAGTGCTTCAAGACTATCTCTTTGAATGGAAGCTATAGAAATGGACTCAAAGTCTACTATACAATTGTCACTATCTCTAACAGTTAGATATCAATTCTGGAATTCTCATTGCATTGATTGGGGTTGGTTTTAGAGTGTGTACAATAGTTATCGAAGTGTCATGATGATATGACATTCCCATTTATTATTATCCTTTCTCCTCATTATGACTTGATACTTAATTTTTCTTCTTATTATGACCTGGCACTTAGGAAGTAAGCATGCCTGATTTGTAGAAGATTTGTTACACATTTGTAATGTACCAATATTTCCCACACATATAAATTATACCTTTCAAAAATATTTGTAGCTATGATTTCCATATTTAGCATGTGGTGAGAGTTATGATTTCCATTATGAGTGCTTTCTACCATCATTTCCATTATTCATCCACCATGTAGCATATGATGTGACCTCCAGTGTGATAAGTTATTATTGTAATCTCCCTTAAACAACTTTTGTAAAGCATGTGCTGAAGCATATAATTTTAGTGGTCATCTCCATTGAGCTTCATTTGTGAACTGGCATGAAGTGGCACTAATTGTCACATGTTAGGCATTTGTGAAGTCCCAACCACTACTTTATTTACTATTACATTCTCACATGCTTGTGGACTTGGCAATCTTAATTACATTCCAAATTAATCTAATCATTTTGAAAAAAGATAAATAGATGTAGTGGTACTTAATTTCTAATGGTGTTAATGTCCCCTTCCAACTCTGTGAATTCAAAGCCATCTAGGTTCAACTATGCTATATGGAGCCCTACAAACTATCCCAATTGTTAGAGCATCCTTATTTCCTAGTGTCTGGTGTAGAGGTAAGAACCATCTCTCCTCATGTCTAGCTTTCATCCCTATTTTATTGAAAGGATCTCTATTTCTAGTTTTCAGTCCCTTTTTTGTAGGATTTCCATTGCTAGTTTTCAATCTTTTTTTATATTTTGTATTTAGGTTGGAGAGGAATTAAAACACGACATCCATGGAAGAAATATTTTACATAGTTTAGTGCTTAATATGACATTGTAGCTCTAATATGAATTCTTCCCTTAATGCTATTTTATGATACACTTTCAATTTATGGCTATTGACCAAAAGTGTCCTTCTGCTCCCATCTCTTAGCAATAGTTGAACTGCTTCATTACTAAAAACTTGAGCTATCTCATATGGTCCTAACCACCTTGTATGCCCCTAGCTTGATTTTCTTGTTTATTATATGTTTATCATTCCATTCCTTTCTCTGCTACTAGATGAGCTTTGTATGCTGAAGTAATTCCAACCACATCGCATCCAACCTATTAAGCTATAATATCCTTTGATGTTGGGCTTTTGTCAAGTCAATTCCCATATCCAATTATGTCTTCAAGGTTTCTGACTCATATTCTATAGAAAGTGTTGGCTTCTTCCCATAAACTAGCTCATAGGGGGTAAAATTGGTAGGAGTCCTCCAAATGGTGTTGTAGGCCCAAACTTCTTCTAATAACCTATTTTGGTTTTCCAACCTACGTTCAACCATTTATAAGAAGTTACAAATTTATAAGGTCAAACTTAGTTGAGAGGATGGGGAAATGAACTAGAGATGTGAAAATCTCTTGGCTCTACAAAACCTAGGGGATATTCCCTATCAACCTTCACTAGACTTAAGAGGAAACTCTATGGGCTTATCACAATGATGGGAAGATGTAAAGTTCATTAGAAAAACAGTAAGGCCTTACAAAATCTAACATGTTTTCATACATTCCTTATACTTCTAATCTTGTTCATGAGCATAATAAATTACTAATAACTTATGACTCAAAATTTTATTAAAATTCATTAGGCTAGGAGAATTCTGAGTTGGACTAGGAAAATAGAGTCATCTCAATGGTACTACAACCTTTTCATAATATCATTATTTTGAAAGTTTAATATTGTTGGAGTAGCGAAGATCAGAAAGCACAAGTTGATTAACCTTCCACAAGTGAAAAATGGAGCACAAGAGCATTTCTATCATATACAATGAGAGTGTAAAATACAATGAGAAGCCTTGCATAAATAGGCAAGGAGGAGGTAGGAAGGTAGGACTAAACTAGTGACTACCCCTACAATCATGCAACACTTCTCTAACTCACATGACATGTGTGAGGGAAAGTGATGCAGAAGCATCCATTTCTCCATAGTTTTTGGGTTTCATTGTCTTGTCTTCTTTTGGTTTTTGGGTCATTGTACCCAAGTTTTTGGTGTGCTTTGTTCAAGTCTTATGACTTTTCTAGGTCATTGGACTCATTGTTTCTTTCATGTTTTCCTTTGTTCTATTTTGGTGTGGTCTTGTAGCCTTCGTGGCTTGTCTTGGAGCTTCTTGCAAAATATCACATTTGAATATTTGAAATTATAGAACAGATCATTCCTTACTACTCCATCTTATGCAAACTTTTCAAAGTATGGTGATGTCTTCACCAAGACTCAAGGTTGAATTTGTACATTATGACCTCTAAGCAGTCAAAATGGGGATTTAAACACCCCTCTCATCGATAAAAAATAAAGATTTAGTTTTATAGGTAGTTCCACAGGCTTTTTGGAAGTTTTTGGGGACAGTTTTGATTTGGGAAGAAGAACATTTTTTGGGAAAATGAAGAGACGGTAGGAGAAAAAGAACAATGGCAAGACTCTCGAGAGACAGGGAGTCAATAGATAGAAAGAGAAAAAAAGAGAGCACATTGACAGTGGTGTTAGGAAATTCCCAAGTGAATGCAAAGGGAATATAGTCGAGACAATGACACAAAAAGAAGCAATTACCTTGTGCCTCTGCTAATAGAACCCTCAACGAGGGTATTAAGGATTTAAGGAACCACTATCACTATTCTGAAGTGGGAAATTGTAGGTCCAAACTGTCAAGATAATCCTGCAAACTCCTATGATGGGAGAGGTATTTTCTTTTCAAAATATCCATCCATTCATTATGATCAATCATTAAGCTCCAAGCAATTTTGGCCACAAGAGCCAAGTTAAATTCCCTGATATATCTAATACCCAAACCTCCTTTTTTATAGACCTGCAAACTCTCTCCCAAGACACTAAAGGGATTCTCTTTCTTTCCTCTGTACCTGCCCACAATTTTTTTATGAATCTACTCTAATCTTTTAGTAAACTTCCCATGAATTTTGAACAAGCTCATGGCATAAACTAAAAAGTTTAATTTGCAAAGTGGATCTTATCAACTAAACTTTCCCTTCTTGACTTAGAAGAGCCCCTTTCTACCCAGCCAACTTAGTCTAAAATTTGTCCAACAAATCCAACCAACAAGCATCCAGGATTTTGTTAACAAAGAGAGGCATTCCTAAGTATTTGGAAGGAAAATCACCTATTTGACTTTGAAGGATTCAAGCAATCTTGAGATGAAGATGAATAAGAGTATTCATGAAGAAGATCATACTTTTCAGAAGGCTAATTTTTTGGCTTGAATCCACTTCATAGTTTTGTAGAATAGATTTTAGAACTCTAGCCTCTCTAACCAACACTTCAGCCATAACAATAATTTCATCCACAAATTGCTGATGAGAGCACGAGGGGCCAATTGAAGCGGGATAAACACCTTTCAATCTACCATCATTTATGGACTTAAGAATGTTCCTCCCTAGAGCTTCATCCATGATCACAAATAGGAAAGGGGCTATAGGATCCCCTTATATGATGCCTCTTGAGCCCTTAAAAGAACATGAGGGAGATCCATTAATTAAAACTAAAAATTTAGGAGTAGAAATCATTTAAAAAATGAGCTCCAGGAATCTAACCTCAAAACCAAACTTAGCCATGACTTTCAGCAAAAAATTCCATCTCACCCTATCATAGGCTTTCATAAGATCTAACTTGAGAAGACAACCTTCTTTTTTGTTAATAGACAATGAATGAATAATCTTGTGGACAATAATAATAGAATCCATAATTTGTCTACCAAGAACAAACCCACTCTACTGGATGGAAATCAGATTGGGGAGAACCATCTTCAATCTATTAGTAATCACCTTGGAAAGGATCTTATAAACTAAATTGCAAAGGCTTATAGGTCTAAAATCAGCAAAAGAATCAACACCCAATTTTTAGGAATGAGCACTAGAAAGGTGGAATTCAATTCCTTTAGCACTCTTTTACTACCAAAAAAATCTTTTGTAGTAGCAAACACATCCTTGGTGACAATCTCCCAAGAAACCTGGAAGAAAAAGTGGGGGAAGTCATTCGGTCCAGGAGATTTGTTTCCCTTAAAGGAGAAGACTACAGTTCTGATATCTTCATCTGAAGTGATCTTAGAAAGTTGAATGTTATCCTCCTTCGTCAGGACTCTAGGGATCTCCTCGAAAATAAATTTCTCAATATCCACATTTTTAGGATAATCAATAGAAGGGAGATTTTTATAGAAGCTAGTCGTAGCATTCCTAATTTCTCAGTCCTCATGTATCCAAATATCATTCATTGGACTAGTCTTAATTCTATTAGTTGATCTATGCTTGAGCATAGTAAGATGAAAAATTTCATGTTGCAATCCCCATTCTTTATCCATATAGTTCTAGATATTTGCCTCCAATATTCCTCTTCTCTAGAAATAATAGAGTGAAGCTCTGAAAGAAGTTCATTTTCCAGCTTCAATAAACTAGAATCCATACCCTTTTGCTAAATGTCTTTTTGGATTACATCCAATTTAGTCTTAATGCCCTCTTTGTTCTTGAATATATGCCAATCCTTCCACCTTGATATTCCATGATTCATGGATTTTTCTTTCCAGCTTAGGGTTAAGAGTCCACATTTTCTCAAATCTAAACATGAAACTTTTTTCTTTCCCATTTTATCAACATAAAAGATTATAGTGAAATGATCTAATCCGAGTCTTGTAAGGGATAATAAGTAACAATAATATGAAGACAAGTAGTTAAATGAAATTAAGGCATGGTCAAGTCTCACCTGTATGAGAGAAGCTTCAATTCTCCTATTTGTCCAAGTGATATTGGTGCCTTGCAGATCCAAACCTAGGTTTGATTGATCATTAATTAATTCCATCAGATATGTCCTACTATTCAAAGAGATTTGAGAGCCTCCCAGATTATCATCATCCTTTAGTGGGATATTGGAATCCCTCATCAGAAGCCACTTGTTGCTAGAGTGAATAGAAATGAACATTCTAAGACTACTCCATAATTTTTTATTGGCACTTTTAAAATTGGGGGCATATATATTAGAAGAGATCCATGAAGTATCATCCCTAATATGAACAAACTAAGTTGCTACATGATTAGAGTCTTCATACAAAGAAACACCATTAACCACTTTTGGGTTCCAAAAAGTGGCTATACCTCTTGAGGCCCCATCAGCATTAACCCCATGAAAACCACTCTCCTTGAAAAACATGTTCTTAAACTTGCTCATCTTATCAACTTGCATCTTAGTTTCTTGAATCAGTAAGATGTCTAGTTTATGCTTCCAAACAAGGTTGGCCAGAGGTCTTTCTTATGAGTATTGTTTAGACCCATGACATTCCAGGAAATAATCTTCATTACTTAGAAGTAGTGCTCTTAGATCATATGCTCATGATGGTCTACTACAAACCATCAACAATGTCTCTCTTACTCTCTCTTTCTCTTATATTTTTAGAAGAGATTCTACCTATGTTCTTAGGGTCCAACCCATAGTCCACATATTTCATATTTATAGTATTCACCCTATGGTTCCCTCCCAGAGGAGTAGACATCAACTTATGATTATTTCTTTCCCTTAGTCGTAGTTTGGCTATCCACTTTAGTAGGTTCCTACTGCTCAACAAGTTCCCTTTTTAATCTTTTAAGCTTCAAACCCCTCTCCTTGTTGCTAAAATCTAGATTCACATCTTGCTAGTTTGGAGACTTTTGAGGAGATCTATTTAGCTTTCCTAATCATTTAGAGTCTGCTTTCCTTCTATAGTATGTTCTACTATTTTAGAACCCTCCTTAAAGGGGTTTCCTTTTGAGGAGAGACAGAGGTCTCAAACTCCTTCGAGACCTTTAACTCTTTCAATAGGATTTCTTCAACTACAACATTCACCGCCCTATAAATTCACGTTCCTTCTTCAAAAACAAGGTTATCTTGTAAATAGGTTAGATCCGTCTCATCCTCATTATCCTAGCTGTGAAGATTTTCCTCTAGAAGGTTGTCCATATAGGGATTTGGAGATCCATTCAAAAGATCTCCCTTCTTTATGTCTAAATTTCCAACCACAACTAGTCTTTTTCCTTCCACACTTGTTGTTGCAGTCTGGGTTTCTAGTAAGGGCACTGCTTTTCCCAGTGACCTGCTTTCCTGCATTTGAAACAAGCAAAGGGTATAGATTCAAACTCCATTGTTTTATTCCATACCCCTAACTTTGACTTGATGTTGATCGAAGAAGGTAGGTTAGTTGATTATTTAATGTGGACACTTATCCCTACAAAAACCATCCTTCATCGTGAGACAGTCATAGCATCAATGGTTAAGAGCTATCCAAAGGCACTGGCAATACCCTTAAACACCTCCTCATCCTAGAATTCCAAAGGTAAACCTAGAAATCTCACCCACACCAGGGCCATATTAAATGAATTCTTTGAAGGATCAAAACCCGTATCACATCTTCTCAAAGTCAAGGCCGACTTACCAATAAACCATGGTCCCCTTGCAAAGATATTACAAAGGTCTTCTTCATAGGAAAATGAAAAGGAGAAAAACCCTATTGGCATGGTAGCTGTTGGGATAAGGTGCCATTAACCTTGTAAATCCCAATATTGTATTTATTCCATTTATTATATCTAGTTTGTAATTATCCATGAGGAGATGTACTAGTTTCACTGGCAGGGGTAATTTCAAAGTAACCAGAGGTAATTACGGAGTGAATTTTACTGTTGGCAAATGTAAAAACTCAAAGTAAATGAGGGTAGGAATGCTCCCTTACGGAATCTACTATATTTGGCATATATGACAACTGTCATAATGTTTGGTAAGTGAATCTATGACAGCTGCAAGTTGTCATAAGATTCTGTGATTCTATGGCACATATGACGGATATGTTAGTTGTATATTTGCTATATTTAGCCCAAGGTTCCTATCTTGGAAAGATACTCTTTTGTGGAATCTATGACGGTTATGACATGTCATAAGATGCTATAAGAGGCCAGATTTAGTCTTGGGCACTCAACCTTTGCATGGTTGTTTTTGGACAAGTGGAAGGTGCTTGTAAAATGGAATTTAATATTTGTATGTTGGGGAATCTCATGAGAGAGAAGGTGAATGCCTAAGATGAGTTTGAAAACATTTATATAAGTATTTTCCATGTATTTTGTTGCTACAATACAGATTTTAGGTACTTAAGTGCTGCCAGAATGTTGTCAGATTGAAGACTTGTGGAGAGAGTTGTGTAGTTGATGTATTGTATAGATCTTTTACAGATTAATACAAACTTGTGCTTCTTTCCTAGTCGAGATTTTTACCCATGAGGGTTTTCTCCACGTAAACACCATGTCATTGTGTTGAGTTCTTCATGCTTGACATCTTTTATGTAGTGGGTTTTGTTACAATCTCCATTGTTAATGCACACTTAAAGATTGTTGAAATTTATCTTGAATCAGATTTCTATTAAGTAGTTGTGCTTTCATTTCTAACATTTGGTATTAGAGCTTGGCTAGTTTTGACTCTTGGGTGCTAGTGTGGAAGCTATAGCTGCAGTGGGAGATTTTGTTGTGTTTGTTTTGTAGATCTTGTGTTGTTATTATGGTTGCATCAACCATTGCATCAACCTCTCAAATGGACATTGAGAAGTTCAATAAAATGGGGTATGAGTTGTGGAAGCTGAAATGGAAGATTTGTTGGAAGAAAGAAATCAGTGGTTGGTTGTTCAAAAAGAGAAGAAACCTGATGATGTCTCTTTGGATGAGTGGGCAAAATTGGATAAGAAGGCATGGGGAACCATCAGTTTGTGTCTATCAGATTCTGTCTTATTGAATGGCGCAAAGGAAGAGACTGCACACAAGTTATGGAAATGGTTTGGTGAGATTTATCAAGCCAAGAGTATGGTAAATAAAATTTACTTAAAACAAAAATTGTTTTCCTTGAAAATGAAAGAGGGTGAGTCAGTTGCAGAGCATTTAAATTCATTTAGTTTGTTGATGAGTCATCTTGCTTCAGTAGATGTTGAGGTTGATGAGGAAGATAAATGTATCTTGCTTCTTTGTTCTTTACCTGAGTCTTGGGAGAATTTTATCCCTGCTATCACTCCTAACCTCACAGATCTGAAGTTGGATGCCCTTGTTCCATTTTTACTATCACAGGAATTCAGGAAGAAGAGTTAGGATAGTTCAGAGGATGCTCTTAGTGTCAGGGCAAGGTCTAAGGAAAGAGGACCAAAGGGAGATCAGAAAGGGGCTAAGGACAAGTCTAAGGGCCGGTCTAAGACTCCTGGTAAAAAGAATAAAGTTAAGTTTTGAAACTTCTGTAAAAGGGGACATGTAAAGGAGTGCAAAAACCCCAAGAAATAGTGGGAGAGTGCTTCAGATAAGTCTTCGAATGTAGGTGAAGATGTTTTACTTTCTGCATGTAATGTTGTTTCTAATGATCACTGGTTGGTTGACTTAGGATGCTCATTTCATATGACCCCGCATAAGGAATGGTTCTCCACATATGAAGAATATGATGGAGGTAATATCTACCTTGGTGGCAGCTCTTCATATCTGATTGTTGGGAAAGGAAAGGTATTGTTGTGTTCCAGTGATGGGAGGATTAAAACCCTCCCTGGTGTTTTGCATGTTCCTATATTAGCTAGAAATCTAATTTCAGTTTTGAAGTTGAATGATTTGGGAATGCATGTGACATTTGACAAGCATGGTTGTAGATTGGTGAGAGGGAACTTAGTTGTAGCAAAAGGAAAGAGATTCAGGAAATTGTTTAAGCTTGAAGCCACTATAGTTTGTAATGCCTCTTATGTTTTTGAGGCTTCTAAAAACACTTGTATGTTGTGGTACCACAGATTGGGCCACACAAGTAATAATGTACTAAAAACTATTAAGAATAAAGAATTGTTGGACGGTTTTGTAGGAGCCAATGACAACACTGAGAGGGGGGTGAATCAATGTTGTGTAACTTCTTAACTTTTTGCAAACTTTACAAGACAAGTAGAAAGAAAGACATTAATGATCTGTTTGAGCTCATATGCACAAGACTGATAAGGAAAGATGTGAACCAAAAAACTTATCAACAAAACACAAATATGCACACATAGAGACAAGTTATGACATAGAAATTTCTGGAGTGGAAAACCCTCTCAGGATAGAAAAACCACTCATGAAGTGCCTCACTGGCTTAACCTTAAAAAACTTCTTACAAAGCCTCACTGGCTGAATATTATGTCTCACTGACAATTGAAAGGTCTTACTGACCTACAAGCCTCACTGGCATACTGTGTGCCTCACTGGCAACAAAGTTTAGAAGCACCAGCTTCAAGGAGCACCAACCCCTAAAATAGAACAAACTGAAAACAAAAACTCAGAGGGTTTCTCTGTTTCAATACAAAACATTTCTTCTGTCTCATGTTTCTGTCAAATGGCCATTCTCTTTATCAACCCAAATCATGTACAAACTTAGATATTCAAAATCAATCATGTACCCTGATCCTCTCTACAACACCAATACTGCTTGATTCTCAACAACACTTCACAACATTGTATGTTTCATCTCTATCCTTCTTAATTCATACCATCAATGCACCTAAAAAACAAATTTATACAAGTTGAATGTCTTTTCACTGCCTTGGAACCTTTCACATTCCTTCATAAATTTCTCCTGCATCTGATCACACAAATTTTGCAATTATAAACAACAAGACTTTTGAAATTTCACTTCTCTGCAAAAACACATTTCCTTTTCTCCTGCAAATAAACTCTTCAATTTTGATTCATATTCCTGCAAAAAAACATTCTCTCATTGCAAACAAAAAATAATAAATAAATCTTCAATATAATTTTCTCACAAGACAAATTATCTCCATTAAAACCTTTTCATATCTACAATCTCTGCATGATATTTCATATTCTCCAAAACACAAAAAAAACCTTCAATCTGATTATCTTTCCTTCAAACAAATTTTTCATTAACCTCTTCAAATTCTTCTTCAAAAATAATCTTCTCAATTTGCCTTATTCTCAAAATAATCCTTTCAAAAACAATCTCCAATCTCCATACAAAAAATCTCCTCAAAAAAAATTAGTCTTTAAAAACTTCATCCTCTTAAAAATCTCTTCATAAAAAATAATAAAAATCTCCTTATTAAAAAAACTCCTTAAAAAAGGACCGACCAAAAAGATTAGAAGGAAATTACTTAAGTTTTAAAAAGGAAACTATTTAAAGTTTCTAAACTCCTCACAAATTTTCAAGGAAGAAAAAAATAGCATTTTCTTAATGCATCGGGCTCACACAAACCCATGCCCTCTTAGACTTTTGGCGGTGGTAATCTTAAATTCAAACATATTGAAAGCCCGCCCATTTGAAAAACTTTCTCTATCGGTAAAAAGAAGGAAAGGGGCCGGTTGCCCCATGTTCTTAAACCCTCCACATGGTGACATTTTAAGTTGTCAACCTTCTATCACAAGTCACCAGCCTTTTATAACAAAAGTGCATACTTTGTATGATAGGTAGAGAGGAGTTAATGTATGTCTTGTGATAAGGTTTGTTAGTGAATTTAACTCACAAGAATTTTAATCAATATGATTCTTCATATATCTACCGAGAATTCCTCTAAAGTACAAGCAAGATGACTTCAAAAATTGATGTCTTGTATGCAACAAAAAACCATCACTACATGCACAACCTTGTCTTGTAGACACTTGAGTGTAAAAGCATCATGATAAGAACAACTTATCTCCTGTCATAAGATCCTATGAACATTTGAGGTGGAAGCAACTAGATGATATCCTGAAACAAATGAACGAGCACTCCTTATGAACAATACAAGGATACAAACAACATGTCTTGATGAAACTTGCATAACAACTAAACAACATCAACTGATCAAATCAGACACTCTGCAACCATGTAACATTCTCTACAAGTACCACTTTCTCCAAGGCTTTTCCATGACACCATTATGAGTAAAATATCTTGACATAATCAAAGAACATATGAAGACAAGGACACATTATGAAGAATGCATCTTGATCATCATGATCAAACTATCAACTTTAGAAACACCAATGAACATCATGATATTGCATGACATATAAAGCACTTGTTAACCTTCTTATATAAATCCTTTGCATATGAACAACTCCTAATTCCTACCATAAGTAAACAACTGTGAAATGCATGATCCTCAAATGTCCTGCAGTTCTGATGAAACCTTGTGAAGATGCACAACAACTCAACTCTCTCAATACCTTTTGACATCAATGACAAACTATCACCATTAGGTTTCTCTTATTCTGATGAGCACTTTTGTGTGTTTGGTAAACAAAATAGAAAATCATTTCCTTCAGGAAGCAATAGAGCAAAAGAGAAATTAGAAATTATTCATACGAATGTGTTTGGACCTGTGGATAATGAATCTATTGGAAAACCTAGTTATTTTGTCATCTTCATTGATGATGTATCCATATCTACATGGATTTATTTTATGAAACATAAATCTGAAGTTTTCATTAAGTTTAAGGAATTCAAAGTCTTAGTAGAGAACCAATCAGGTTTAAAGATAAAAAGATTAAGATTTGACAATGGAGGGGAATATTGCTCTAAGGAATTTGATGAGTTTTGCAAGCATGTAGGTATAATCAGACAAAAGACAACTCCGTATACACCACAGCAGAATGGTGTTGTAGAAAGGATGAACTGAACAATTATGGAAAGAGCCAGAAGTATGCTTAGTGATGCACAGTTGGATAAATGCTTTTGGGCAGAGGTTGTGTGTACTGCCTGCTACTTGATAAATAGATCTCCTTGTAAGGCTCTTGATTTGACACCTTATGAAGTGTGGATAGGTAAGAAGCCTTCTGTTTCACATTTAATGGTTTTTGGTTGTGAGGCTTTTGTTCATGTGCCTAAGGAAAAGCAATCTAAGTTGGATCCAAAAGCTGAAAAGTGTACATTCATTGGATATGGTGATAATGTCAAAGGTTATAAGCTTTGGAATCCACTAACCCGCAAGATTATCTTTTCTAGAGATGTTATTTTCAGGGAACTTAGAGCTATTTCTAAACCTGAGCAGCCAAAAGAAAAAGAAGAAAAGGTAAAGATGGTGCACTTTGATTTAGAGCAGCAAGAAGCACATTAGGAAGAATAGAATGATGGATTGGGGCATGAAGAAGAAGAAGAAGATTCAAGTAGTTTTGATGAAGATGAGTCTATTGTTACAGAAGAAGTCGTTGCAGATGATCATGTAGAAGAACGAGTAAAGTCTCTTACTCCACCCTTGAGGAGATCCACAAGACAACAGAATCTAGTTGACAGGTATAGCCCACCAGATTTCTGTTGTGTATATGCTTTATTGAGTACTAACGATGAACCTAGATCCTACAGGGAAGCTATTTCTACAAATGATAGTGAGTCTTGGCAGTTTGCCATGCAGGAGGCGATGATGGCTTTAGACTCTTGTAACACCTGGGATCTTGTTTGCTTGCCCAAAGGAAGAAAGGCCATAGGATGTAAGTGGGTCTTCAAAAAGAAGTTTGGAGTAGATGGGTCATTGGAGAAGTACAAGGCTAGACTGGTAGCCAAGGGCTACTCCCAGAGAGAAGGAGTTGATTTGGTGAGATATTCTCTCCTGTTGCTAAATTAACTTCTATTAGATTTCTCTTATCCATTGTTGCAGCTTATGATTAGGAGATTGAGCAAATGGACGTTAAGACTGTGTTCTTGCATGGAGATCTTGAAGAAGAAATTTATATGCAACAGCCTACAGGTTTTGAGGTAGAAGGAAAAGAACATTGGGTTTGCATGTTAAAGAGGTCTCTTTATGGTCTGAAACAGTCCCCCAAAATGTGGTATCAAAATTTTGATTCATTTGTGTTGAAATTGGGTTTTGTTAGAAGCAAGGAGGATCATTGTGTTTACATTCATTGTATTGATGATTCTATATTGGTTATTGCTTTGTATGTTGATGACATGTTATTTTTTAGCAATACTAAGGGTATGATCAATGAGCTTAAATCCCAACTTTTAGGTGCATTTGATATGAAGGATCTTGGAGCTACCAAGTATATTCTAGGAATGGAGATCAGAAGGGAGAGAGTTAAAAGAAAGATTTGGTTGTCACAAAGTATGTGAATACTATTTTGCAGAGGTTTAGTTTGTAGGACTGTAACCCAGTTAGAGTTCCTTTACCCATTGGTACTAAGATTTCATTAGATATGTGTCCAAAGATTGAGGATGATTTTGAGGATATGTCTAATGTGCCATATGCTAGTGTTGTAGGGAGTTTGATGTATGCAATGGTTTGCACTAGACCAAATATTGCCCAAGCAGTGGGAGTTTTGAGCATATTTATGTCTAACCTTGGTAGATAGCATTGGAATTATGTGAAGATGGTGTTTAAATATCTTGCAGGTACTCCTGATCATTGTTTAGTTTATTCTAGTACTGATAGTGTTGATAAAGTTTTGGACATACAGGGTTTTGTTGATGTAGACTGGGCAGGTGACTTGGATAGTCGAAGGTCTACTAGTGGCTATGTGTTTACTCTATTTGGAGGTGCAGTGATTTGGATGAGTAAGAGGTAGCCCACGGTTGCTTTATCCACCACAGAAGCAGAGTATATGACTACTACTCATGTCTCTAAGGAGGCAGTTTGGTTGAGGAGACTGTGTACAGGTATTTGTTTTGATTGCAGGATCATTCAGATTGGTTGTGATAGCCAGAGTACTATTTGTTTGGCCAAGAATCCCATGTATCATGCTCAAACTAAGAATGTTGATGTTCAGTATCACTTTGTTCGAGAGTTGGTTGCAAATGGAGAGATTAAACTAAAGAAGATAGACAATTAGGAGAATGTTTTAGATTCATTGACAAAGCCTGTGAGCATAGAGAAGTTCATATGGTGCAGAGAGACCATGGGCCTTGTTTCTAGTGCCTGATTACTTTTCATTTGATTTCCTATGGGTTGATTTACAATGTATAATGTCAAGTGGGAGAATTTTGGGATAAGGTGCCATTAACCTTGTAAATCCCAATATTGTATTTATTCCATTTATTATATGTAATTTGTAATTATCCATGAGGAGATGTACTAGTTTCACTGGTAGTGGTAATTTTAGAGTAACTGGAGGTAATTATAGAGTGAATTTTACTATTGGCAAATGTAAAAACTCAAAGTAAATGAGGGTAGGCATGCTCCCTTGAGGAATATACTATATTTGGCATATATGACAACTGTCACAATGTTTGGTAAGTGAATCTATGACGGTTGCAAGTTGTCATAAGATTCTGTGATTCTACGATGCATATGACAGATATGTTAGTTGTATATTTGCTATATTTAGCCCAAGGTTCCTATCTTGGAAAGATACTCTTTTGTGGAATCTATGATGGTTATGATGTGTCATAAGATGTTGTAAGAGGCCAGATTTAGTCTTGGGCACTCAACCTTTGCATGGTTGTTTTTGGACAAGTGGAAGGTGCTTGTAAGATGACATTTAATGTTTGTATGTTGGGGAATCTCATGAGAGAGAAGGTGAATGCCTAAGATGAGTTGGAAAACATTTCTATAAGTATTTTCCATGTATTTTGTTGCTGCAATACAGATTTTAGGTACTCAAGTGTTGGCGGAATGTTGTCAGATTGAAGACTTGTGGAGAGAGTTGTGTAGTTGATGTATTGTATAGATCTTTTACAAATTAATACAAACTTGTGCCTCATTCCTGGTGGAGTTTTTTACCCGCAAGGTTTTTCTCCATGTAAACACTATGTCATTGTGTTGAGTTCTTCATGCTTGACATCTTTTCTGTAGTGGGTTTTATGTTTTGTTACAATCTCCATTGTTAATGCACACTTAAAGATTGCTGAAATTTATCTTGAATCATATTTCCATTAAGTAGTTGTGCTTTCATTTCTAACAATAGCAATATCCAATTGGCCTTTAGTCCTCCACATCTTAGAGGCCCAATCCCTAACCCATTTTATATTAAGTCTTGGACCCATAAATCTTTTGATCAAGGTCATTTCCATCATAGAAACAACTTTATCCACAATGCAATCCAAAACACTAAGGGAAAGCTCACCTAAACAAGGGTCAGAATCCACCTTAACCAGGGAAGATGAACTTTTCCCTTTGGGTTTTGCCCCCCTAAGTAAATCCCAATGAATGGGACTTGTATCCTTAACTGGTGAAACTCTTGTATCCTTAACAAGGATAGTTTTTTATAATGCAATATTTTTATATCTCGTGACCTTTTTGACATGTGTTCTAAATATGGGATAATTTTAACACATTCTTCACCTTATCATCTACAAGGGAATGGCCAAGCTAAATCTAGTAACAAGCACATCATGACAATCATCAAGAAGACACTAGATTCAAATAAGAAAAGATGGGGTGATAAACTTAAATTTACTTTTTTGGCAGATAAGATAACATATAAGAAGACTATTTGTAGGAGCCCCTTTGAATTAGTTTATGAAACAAAATCCATGATTCCAATTAGTCTTGAATTTTAGTGTACAAACTATTGCAACAAATTGAGAGAAGGGAAAAAGATGTCATTTCCTTGGGAGTGCATGAGTTGACCGAGCTTGAAGAAACTAGAAGAGATGCACATGAAAGAAATAGTCTACAACAATGAAAGATGAAACACTTGTTTGATAAGAAGGTAGTATAGATATATTTGCAGGTTGGAGACATTGTCCTCTTGAGGAATGAGGGTTTGAAGATAAGGGAAAACATGGAAATTTTGAATCCTTATAGATTGGATCCTATCAAGTTGCAAACAAGTATGGTCAAGGCACTTTTTACCTCAAGAATATAGATGGAGAGTTAATGGAGTTGACATTCCATGGTTAGCACCTCAAGCAATATTTATCTTAACGGTTTGAGGCTCTCTTTTGGCCTATGTATATATTTTTATTTCTTTCATTCTTTGTGTTTTCCCCATTTTGTGGTTTTTATGTGTTAGCCTTGTGCTTCCCCTTTTCTTTGGCATCTTGGTATGCTCATAGACATAGATGGATTCTCATTGTACATGTTGATGATCATTTTTACACATTCATAACAAAAGTTAAAATTCACAAAAAATGAACCTTATCTATCTTGAAAGATATGAAGAATTAACTAAGAATCCTTAATCCCAAGTTTCTGTATGGTCAGGTCTTGACCTTGTGGATAATTCAGTAGGTTGATCTGAAAAGTAATATTCAAGGGGCCTTACGTGAATTAAGATAATAAATGACTTACTAGACTCAAACTATGCAAATTGTTGCAAATATCAACAAAATATTCATTCCTTTGCATAAACTTGCTATTGTATCACAAAGCTTTGTATGATTTACAGTAAAACAAACTTTGCCTTTCAAATTAACATGAAAATTGTCAAATATCAATGTAATTCTTCCTTCTTTATTCAAATGCAAGACAATTTCCTTCAGATTTTTGTGTTTAAGCTAATTATTTATCAATTGTTTGGAGAAAAGTTTAGAAAAGATTTTGGTAAGAAACAATCCTCTAAAATCTAAATGTTTTACCACTCATGTACTGGAAGAATATAACAATTTGAATAATTCAACACAATTAAATCTACACATACAATGCCTTGAGCATTTTCATAAACATATATGAGAGATTACAATCTTTTAAAGAGTAATACATAAAAAAAAAGCTAAATTCAGAACACACTATGTAATAGACGCAGAATCCTGAGTCCACCTTTATTTCAAGTATAAAATCACACAAGATTTACCATCTAGTAGTGACTTCTGTTGTATTGATCTGAATTACTAGTAAACTTACAGATGTTTTCATAGATACATAGAGGAGACTGGACATTCCACACACTCCTAAATGTAGACACAGGCAACCTCCCTTTAGGACTAAAAAAATGCTCTCTAGCACTTAGCAAATTACACTTACAGATAACAATTCAAAATCCCTATGTAAATATTATACAAGTAGCAAAGCTTCTTATATAGAATTTGAAGCTTCATATTGCTATGGTTACAAACTCAATCAATGGTTATCATTCAAACTTTCTAGATCAACGGTGTAAATCAATTCTTAACCGTTCCTCAAACTATCTTCATGGTATCTTTGTTCGCCTCAAAGGATACCTTTGGAATCTTTTCAAAATAAGATACTCGCTGACTCCTTCCCATTTGTTGACTTTGATCACTGATACTCTTTAGTTACCCTTTTACTTAGCATTATTTTCCCTTTTGATATTTTCTACTCTTTTAGGTATATCTTAAAATTACCTGTTACTCCTTCTATGAAAGTGAGATCTCCCCCTGGACTTCTTGTCCATATGTATTCTTGCATTCTCACTCCTTCCTTTAACTTCTTCTCTTCTTTTCTCAAACCTTCAACTTTTTTCCTATACTTTTTGATTTTGGCACTTGTTTCCATTATTGAGTCAATCATTTCTTTACTTAGATAAGCCGCCGGGCTCCCCAAGCATGGTGCAAAAATAGATTTAAACTCCTTTAATGCTTTCTATAATTCATATGATGGTATGTCCAGGCATTCATGATCAATGACTTAATCATCTTCATATGCAACCTTATCAGTTTATCCACAATCTCCTCTAAATCTTGAGTAACTGTGATACATCTTTTGAGACTATCATCCTCAATTTTTAGTTCAAACATGGCCTATGGTAATTGATTAGCAATAGGAGTAATGAATCCTTCATTTATCAATTATTATTTTCTCTCCTCAATTTCTTCAATCTGCCTTAATTCAGATTTGCATTCTTCCCTTCTAAATTGACAACTATGTTTAAGAACATTGCATTTATTTTTCACTGTCGTAGCCATTTCCTAGCCTGTCACTGCTTGCTTGGTCACTTCTTCTCCTTTTTGCATGAATTCTTTGAACCATTCTTCAAAAATATTGGCTTCAAGCCTTTTATTTTCCATGTCTTTTACTTCATCCTTTGATAATACTGCTATTTCATTAGGTAGCTCTGGTATTGTGGCATTGGGATCAAATATCCCTCTAATAAAATGTTGTAATTAGACAATGTGTCCCTTCAAATATTCATGCTTATCCTTATCTTTCTTTAATATCTCTGCAGTGGCCTGATGCATGTCTTCTCACTCATCTATATGTTGTTCTCTTGTCATATGGCCTAAATCTATATTGATTATTTTATAATCCTCCATTGTTATTTCTCCTTTAGCCTTATCTTTTTGGGGTATGGCCAGATTCAGCGTTCTAGATCTAGCAGGACCTCTTTTGATTGCTGACATGGTTCTGGCCTTCCTCTTCTCCTTTTGTGGTGCAGAACCACCTAATAGACTCTTGATATCTATAGGTACCAATTGTACCTCTACTTTCTCTCTTCTAACTTCCGATCCTAACCAGGCTGGAGCTTCTTTTGTAGTCTTTTCAACTTTTTCTTCATTAATCACCTCCTCTTGAGGCTTTTCCACTTCTGTTTGCTCTTATTGTTCCTGTTGTTGTGGAGGACGCTGAGGTGGAGGACCTTTTCCTAGGACAAATGGATCATTCTGTTATTTTCACTCACCCTCATTGTTATCTTCCTCTATTTCTGTATCTCCTTCCCCTTCATCACCTTCCTCTAGATTTTCTTTCTCAGAAGGCTCCTTTTGTTCTTCTTCTTTGTTATCCTTTTGCTCCATATTGTCCATACCCTCGCCCTCTGCTTGTTTCTCAGGTTCAGTGTTACCTTCAAAAACCTTCTCTATGTCATCCATGCCTTCCTTAGGTTTATCTGATACTTTCATTGACTCTTCTACCGGTTTACCCTATTCTTGCATCTTTTCAGGCATGTTGGTTTGTTCTGCTTGTGCAAGTGAACCTGTAGTCTTACCATGTTCCCTTGTATCTTTCTCCTTTTCATCCTTGTTTTCTATATTCTTTTCTTCTTCACTATGCTCCCCATACATACTCAAAATATCTAACACATCTGCACCAGAAGCATTAATTTATGTTTCCTTCTCAGCCTGGGCATGTGTTTCTTTCACTATTTTCTCTAGTGTGACCTCTTTCTCAAAATCCTCTATCTGTTGTGCCACATTCTACACATCCTCTATGATTTCAGGTGACACTAGTGTATCAGAAGGGTCCGCTGCCTCTGATCTGTCTTGTACATTTTCTTCTTTAGATTGTGAACTTTGTTCAATTTCCATGTATGTCTGAGTAACCTGCTCTTCTTCTACACCAGAGTATTCACTTAATTATTGTTCATCTTTATCAGTTTCATTTCTTGTCTCAGGATCTACCTCCCTAACCTCACTATCACTACTGTCATCCTCTACATTAACAATCTTGGTTGCCCTTTTGGCTTCATGCAATCTTGACTCTTGCAGCTTTTCTTCAGCCAATTCTATTTTAACCTTTGCATATGTTTGTCTTTTTTCTTCTGATGTAGCCGTACTAGGTATGTTGCTCAACTTAGCACCTACTTGTTGTGCCCCTATAACATCATCTTGTTTTTATGTTTCTCCTTGTGTTGTTTCCACTACTATTGCCTTCATGATTTTCTGTCCTATTGACCCTTTAGCAGCTTGAGTCTGTTTTACACTGGTACCATGACCAGATGATTCTGCTTCTATAAATGTACCTAATGATATTGCCACTGTCACCCCTAAGGCATATGGATCCATTAAAGTGGCATTTTTGTCCTTTTCAATAATCTTTACTTCTACAATCTTTCTCTTCTTTTCATAAAAACATTGGATCTCATCTTGGTGCTCCCTTACCCTCTTCTTACCCTTCTTTGGAAATGTGGGCTCAATCCCCCTAGCCTTAAGCTCTTCAATTTTATCTTTCAACCACGCTTTAGAAAACAAAATGACAGGGTTGGACAATACATCCAAAGATGTACTCCATGGTTGTGACCAATCAGGTTCTTCAATAGGAGCAAGCCTGACACTTTCATAACTATGATGTAATAATTTTTCATCATCCCTAACTTCCGGGGGCACATAGATTCCCTCATGGACTTCATTTTTTCTACTGTTAGTCTTTTGTGAGCTCTCTTCCTCACTTCTCTATCATTTTGACAATCTAACCAGTAATCCTCAATGTGCACTTGATGTTTAAACTTGGGATCAATAGCACTTTGTATCTTGTGAAAAGGATCAAAATATTCTTCCAACTCAAACTCCTCAAAACCATAATACATTAACTCATTCTCTAAACATCCAGCCACCTCCTCACTATAGCAAAAATATCTTCCAATTGCCCAAGGAAGTTTAATATTTCCTCTATTCCACTTCTTCTTATACATCCTGAAAGCATTCAGGTTTTGTCTTGAAAATTCCAGTACAATCGGTTTATTTGATGGATATATGGGTAACATGAATGGCTTACCTTCAAAACCCTCAGTTCTAATATATGTAAAGTGTTGGAATTGTATATACCAAGAACTGTGCCATCCAATAATGTTTTCTGCATCTTCAGATAATCTTTTATCCTTTTCTCCCTTTAAAACCCTTACCATGTAAGTGTAAAATACATCATTGACCAAGGCATATTTCTTCAATGCATTATCTTCTTGTAAGTCTGGATAATGTTCATACACTAACATCTGACCTGGTCCATTCCCCATGGTCCCAACTCTGTCAATTCCATATATATATATATATATATATTGTTGAATCATTGATGCACATGAGTATAATACATATGAAGACAATTAAAAAGGCATCATCTTTTGCTTTCTAGACATAGCTTGCTTCCATATGGCCATACTAATAGTCTTGGCCCAGTGAATTCGTCCATCTTCCCTTTTTTCTTCCCTTATGAATTGAATGACAATGAACATCCAGGGTTCACATTTAATGGCATCTCTCAAATCTACTGACCTACTCAACATTGTTATCATCGGATGTATTTCTTCCTTGAAATCTATCCTGTGCAGATTCCTGGGCACTCTTGCTACAACCTTGGGTTTATTCTCTGCATTATACTAACTGTAGAAGATTTTACTCTTACACTCTCTTTCATTACTATTAAAGTCTTCATTGTATTGGTCAATATCTATGTCCACCATTTTCTCTTGAATTTCTAGACCAAGTCTTTGCTATCCCCTCTGTAGTCAAATATGCAATCACCTGGTCCTCATGTATTATCTTTCTGGTATTTATATCATACTTGTGTATGCATTCCAGAACCAAATCCTTAGCCTCCATAGCTAACAGAAAACCTGCAGCCTTGTATAATCCACTATCCCAAATGCATTTCATGTCTGGGGTGGCATCTATCGATGTGATCTTCTAAAGAATACCCTCTGCATCATAAGACCCTACATTTGTATCAATGTCAACTCCGCTTGTGCCAAGTAAAGTTGAATATCCTATGTGCATCGGTAGTTCTTCCTTTTCTATTTCTTTGCATGGCTTTCTTTCTTTTTTCACCTTCTCTTCACCCCTTGGATCTACTTTCTTTTATTTTAGGGCCATGCTGTGAAAAAACACATATTTAACTAACTATTTTACTCCATTTACCTAGGGTTTTACCATAAGTTTTCTAAGTTTTACCTTTACCCTAACCCCCTTTTGTCTTTTCTATTTTTAGACTTTCATATTAGTTAACCCAAATCAGCTAATTTCTTAATCAGATACAGTAATTTATTATTTTTCTTGCATTTTTAAAATGAAATTAATGATAATCATTTTGCATTTTCAATTAACTGAACTGTAACGGCACTCAAGATAAATACCTGTATTCAGGACAGCTCAACCTTACAACCGTTGACTCACTTTACCATTTTTCCAATTCGTTCACATCCTGGAAGTCCGTCCAGCAATGAACTTTTTGTTCAATTTGTGCAATAATTTTCTTTCTCTACAATTTCAATTTTAATGATGCAATTCTGAAAGAAAATCTGTATTTTAACCCTAACATGTTAAATCTCATCATTTCAATGTTCATTCTACAATAAATGTTGCATTCAATGCACATACGGCTTCAACTTTCTATTTAGTTTTTTTTTTAATTTTGAACATTATATCCATTAGTTTCCTTTTGCATACATATCATTTTTTGCATGTTTCCCTGTATATCGCCTTTGTATGTCACTTTGTATATTATCAATATGCAAGCCTAGACATGCAACGAGTTATAAACAATGTTACCCCTTTTTCTTTATGTTCAACTTTGTATCCTTCATTTGTATGTCACAATGTATATAAGATAGATGCAAATAATCATACAAATGCAACCCATTCAAACCCTTTTATCTTTTAATTCTCGATGGTGTCTTGTATTTCTTTGTATATCAGGATTGCATGTCGTTCATAAACAATCACACATACATACAAAGCATTAACCTTATTTCATTTCTTTTGAAATTCACATTGAATCTTACCTTTCATTTATTTGTATCTCTGCTTGTATATCTATTTGTGTATCCATTTGTATATTAAACATACAACTGTGAGATACAAACTGCGAGCCCCACTTCACTTACCCACTGGTAATTAATACCAAAATCTTTAAGACATGTTTAAAGGAAATCTGATACATTAATAACTTTCACTTCACTAGACTGCTAGCACACGTGACATATCATTCACATTTATGTTTATTTAGTTTCTCTCAGCCACCATTAATGGCGATTAAACCTGTAAATCGTGTGGAACTTCTATTTAAGAACCCATTTAACATTATTTTACTCACCTTAGATTTTAAAGAAAACTCTGTAAGTATGACTACTCCTATATGTCTCCTTAGTTCTAGACGACAAACAACATTTTTTGGTCCAATTTCATACACTCGTCTGAAAGGTTTAATTTTTAGGCATGCAAATCCCTTGTTTCCTGAACTAGAACTAGAGGCCATCAAAATGATACTAGGAGAGAATTTCTTGAATAATTGTGATCATTTAGAGTTAATTCTGATATTGTCTTGTGGTTTTTGGCCTCTGTACTAGATATAAGCGTTAATAAGATTGAAGTTTTCTTACTGCCATAGGGCCTTTTTAAAGCAGACTACCGCATCACAGATGTGGATTTTTAGCATCTAATCTAGGGGTGGGCATTCCACGAGCATCAGAGCTTCAGTTTGTTCATGTTCCTAGTATTCAATTTACCAGGCTGCCCTTTCTCATGCAACTTTCAAAGCAAGCTTTAGCAGATCACATGGACTGGTCCAGAATTGGTCTCAACTTTCTAAGGTTAACTCGAGGATTGGAAGTATCACAGACCTTAGACTGGATTGGCTATTTTGCAGATATAGTTAGAATGGGTCTATTTTATGGAAATCCCTAAGGCATGAAGAATCACCCTTTTTGTGAATATTTTAGTCCTTCTACTTTTACCGCAACTTTAGATTTTGAATATGGCTTGTAAATACGACACTTTTTTAATTGTACATCCCTGCCCATAATCAATATAGTATATATTAGACCTTTGTATCTGTGTGATTGCCAACCTTCTTTCCAGATTATTTTTCTTTTTTGCATTTGTATCTACGCGATCTGGTTTCTCGAATTTAACTCTTGATTCCGTTAACACTCAATCCCTTAAATTCAACTATACAATATTTTTCTGTCATCATGGCCTATGTTTCATTTAAATCTAATTTAAAATTTGCCAATGTATGTTCTCTTTTTTCCTTAACTTTCGCATATACAATGAAACATTTGTATCAATCCTTTGTATGTATATTAAAATGTGCATCAATTTTATACATACATAAAAAACACATACAAACGGTGAAACAATAAACGTGAACGTGAATGCCCACTTTAATAACCTTAATGACCCATATTTTATACTTCCTTCACGTCCGTGAATGTATATCACTTTGTATATCATTTGTGCTTATATCAGACATACATACAAACCAACATACAAAGCTAACCTGACACTTTATTTATTCCACTTGTGAAAACCTATTAGGTCCAACCTGCATACACAAGGCACAAACATTAAGCATATACGTGCAAACACTAAGATACAAACCCGATTGTAATCGACATGACGTATACAATGAATTCACATACAAATGACTTTGTATATGCAACATACAAACCTTTTAATAATGCATTTTACCAAAAACACATACATCTCACAAAATATTGGGAATTTTTTACTGGTTCAAAAAGCAACCCTTATTCATTTTTAACAAAGAATTCACCTATATTCCCTTCTGGTACTTAATGCTAAATCTTTTTAATTTCAACATAGTTTGTAACCCTTACCTCTTTTTTCCTTTACCACCAAGCAAGACCACACACAAACCAAAAGCAACAGCCACGGCAGGGGTCCTTCGTTTGCCCAGAGGTAAAATGGGGCGTGTTTTAAGCATCACAACAACTAGCAACCAAACAAAACAATTAAATTAAAATCATTAAAGAAAACTAAATGAAATCAATTCATAACTTCCAACTTCCTTTTCTGCAAACCATTATTTTACTTGAGACTTAATGTATTCAATAACGTGCATGAATCTTTCAATAGAGTTTAAATGGGTGCATGTGATTAATAATCCTCATCTTGAAAATGAGTTGAATAAACCAATAACTAGTGTTAAACTACATAGTTGATGTCATTCCCTTATAGCCAACCGGATAGAGCCTTGCTGCCAGCGGGCGTCCATAGCCCCGGCAAGGTTATCGTTACAATTCTCCTAAGTAGAGCCCCACTACCAGCAAGCGTCTATAGCCTCGGTAGAGTTATTTAGATGACTTAATCTGGATTTTCAATAAAACCTATTTTATTTATTTATGTTTTTTAACTTTGTGTAAAATAGAAATTCATAAGATATTATCATTATAAATTCACGATGCAAGGTATGATTACTTGTGAAAATTAAGCTGAGAATTGTAATGGTAGCAAGGGTGACATCTGATTTTTCACTTAACACCTACACTACTATGTTCAACAAACCCAAGGATTTTAGGTGTGTCATCGTGAGAAACTCCCTTGAATACTCAACCCACAGTTATTGAATACAAAATTGTACAAGTCAAACAATTTTCAACATTCATGAAAGTCACAACAAGTTATGTATAAGTTTCAAATGATTAACCTGAATGCTTTGAATTTTCTATTATTTTCAGTAGTTGTTAATCTGCTCCTACATGCCTCAAATCAAAACAAACATCCCTGCCAAGGAAACACAACACACAAACCAACCAAACAACAAAACAAAACACACATAGCAAACCCTATACACTGTTTACAATATGATACATAATAGGACAGACCCTATTTTCTCAAGCTTGGAAGTAATGTTTCAAATGTTGGCCATTAACAGGTAATGGCACATCTTCTCCAGTCAAAGTCTTGAGCCTAAAAGTGTTGTCTCCTATTATCTTTGCGACTTGTAGTGGACCTAACCACAATTTGTCAAATTTTCCATGATTTCCTTTCTTTTCATGTTCTTTACCCTAGCACAACACTAGATCTGATATTCTGAATGTTTTAATCCTTGCTCTTTTATTAAACCACCTCTTGACCACAGCTTGGTGTTTAGCAAATTTATCTATGGCCTGGTCTCTCTTTACATCCAATTGCAACATTTGGACTAACTGGCCTCTCTATGATCATCAAAGCCCAAATACTCATTAGCAAACTTCCAGACAGGTATTCTCAAATTTACTAGAAGTATGGAGTCAGTCCCATAAACTAGGTGATAAGGTGCATTGCCTAAGGCTAACTTAACATTAGTCTTATCCACCCACAACGCATACTTTAGCAATGTATTCTACTCTCTTGGATTTTGTACAATTAGTTTCTTGATTATATCCAACAAAATCTTGTTAGTAGACTCAGCTAAACTATTACCTTGAGGATAATAATTTGAAGAAAACTTTAAAACTATACCATGCTCAAATGCCCATTTAGAAAATTTTAGAGAAGAAAATGCAGGGCCATTATCACATACTAGAGCATAGGGAGCCCCAAACCTTGTAATGATGTTCTCTTCAAGAAATTTGATAACCACCTCAATAGTAGAGAACTTACAACACGTGGCTTCTGTCCACCTTGTACAATAGTCTGTCACTGTCAGAATAAACTTATGTCCCACAGATGATGGAGGATTTATGACTCCAATGAAATCCAAGCCCCACTGTGCAAACGGCCTAGACTCCATGACTGGTTGTAATGGATTAGCTTGATTTCTTCCCTTGTCTGATGTAGTCTGACAGGTGTGACAACTTCGAATATGACTCTATATCCTTAAACATTGTTGGTCAATAATATCCATCTCTTAAAATCTTATGCGTAGTAGCCAAATGAGAACCATGAGCAGTTCCATACTTATCATGTAGCTCTGACAACACTTTATCTCCTTCTATTCTGTTTTAACACCTTAAATATATACCTTCATGGTTCTTTTTGAACAGAAGACCCCCTTGTACCATGTACCTTTGTGCTTTAATCTTTAAAGCTCTCCTCTGAGAGGACTTTAATCTTACTTGGATATTTACCTGATATTAGGAATGTGTTCAAATCATCATACCACCTTGATGCATCATTAGAATTTAATACATATTGTTGCTTTACCAAATTTGGATTTGTGTTTGCTATGGTTTGTACTAATTCTTGTCCTTGAACTAGCTTCATTGGAATAATCTCCATATCAAACTCTTGCAATATTGTAATCCATTTAGCCCTTTTCTCTCCAGGCTCATTTTGCATCAGCAGCATTTTCACTACTGCATCTGGTACTATGTCTTTAACTTGACTTCACAGGATGTAGTGTCTAAACTTTTTCACTGCCCTTACTAATGCAAATGCCTACCTTTCTGTGTCTAAATACTTCAGTTGTGCATCTTTTAAAGGAGCACTCATGAAAGCTATAGGTTTTTCTTCATTATCTTCTCCTTTTTGTGTCAAGGCAGCTGCAACTGAATGTGTAGATGCAAAAGAGTATATGTAAAATGGCTTAGTATAATTAGGACTTGCTAACATAGGAGCATCAGAAATGGCCTCCTTAATATCTTCAAATGTGGCCTTGGCTACTGGTGTCCATTCTATCTTTGCATCTTTTTTGAGCATTGCATTTAGTGGTTGCACGATCTCTACAAATCTTGTAATAAACTTCCTGACAAAGTTAATCTTACCAAAGAAAGACTTTAATTATTTCTTACTGTTAGGTAATTGCAATTTTCTTATTCCTTCTAGTCTATCAGGATCAATGGATATCCCATTTTCTAAAATGATATGTCCTAACAATTTTCCCTCTGTTACACCAAATGAGCATTTCTTTAGATTAAGATAAATCCTGTACCTTTCACACCTTCTGAGAACTCTCCTCAAATATTCTGCATGAGTTGACACATCTTTAGAGTACACAGTTAAATCATCCATATAAATAACAATGCACTTACCTGACAATCCACGGAATGCAATGTCCATGGCTCACTAAAAAGTGGCACCTGCATTGATTAAACCAAAAGGTATTCTACTATATGGATAATTACCCCACTTGCAAGTGAATGTAGTCTTCAACCTATCTTCTTTATCAACCAAGACCTGATTATATCCTAAAAATCCATCTAAAAAGGACATCATCCTGGCTCCATTTATTGCTTGCAACACTTCATCTATTGGAGGTAATGGATAATTATCTTTCTCAGATGCCTTGTTTAAGTTCCTAAAGTCCACATATAATCTAATGTCTCCACTTTTCTTTCTCACGTGTACTAAGTTAGCTACCCAGGTTGAATGTCTGACTGGGAAAATTATTCTAGAAGACAACAATTTTTTTACTTCTTCAAACATTAAAGGCTCTAAAATAGCATTTACATGCCTCTATTTTTGCCTAAATGGTTTGACTCCTGGTCTTAAAGTTATCACATAAGTTATGATGGACATATCATAAGTCTTCAAATCTTCATGTGTCCATGCTATTATGTGTTTATACTCTTTTAGAACATCAACAATTTCTTTTCTTAATTCCTCAGAGCAAGCCTTCCCAATCAACACATTTTGTGGACTTTGCTATGTTCCCAAGTTATATGGGGCACATTTACCCCCTTCAGTTTTGGGTAGATCTTTCTATCTTACTACACCATCAAAGTCAAAAATCTTTTCCAACTCAATTACCCCCTTGGGTAAGAAATTGCTCTTCAAACTTATTATGTCTTCTTCATCCCAAGACACCTCAGGCCTTTCCTGTTCATCAATGATTTGAGCTTCAAATACTTCATTACGAGTAAGAAAGTCTACAATTTGTTGATCTCCTTCAAATACCTAAAAATGAGTAACATTATCTAGTATACTCGAGACATTCACTAATTCAACAACAAATCATTTTAGACCTCATAATGTTAATGGCTCTAAAGTACTGGAAGTAACTGCTAATGTATCTAGTCTCTGATTCAGTTCCCTAGGGATATTCCCTATGTTAAAGGCATCAAATGGAATTAAATCCCATACCCTATGCCTATAGCTGACCATTTTCTTATAATTTCACACATATAGTTTCCTAACTTGTTTGACCACTAACTCCGAATCTAAAAAAACTCTGATCATTCTTACCTTTTTCTTGATAGCCATAACAAGTCCATAGATCAAGGCTTCATACTCTGCCACATTATTAGTACAAGAAAATTGTAATCTATATGCTACTAAAAATGACTTACCATTGGGATCTATAAGTTCAACCCTGACTCCCGCCCCTTATTTGGACTTAGATCCGTCACACTTTAGTGTCCAAATGCCATTTTTATTCTTTTGACTTTTTACTTTAGCATGCCCTACTTCATTTGTGACCTGGGTTGTAACATTTTGTTTATCTCTGGGTGCTTTAATCTAAATTACCTGTACATTAGCATTCTTAACTTGTAAATCAGAATAATCAACGTATTTTGCTTTTATTTCTTCTTTCAAGTCCTGAATTGGTTCAGTTATGTTATCATGAAAATACAACTCATGTTTATCAGGATTAACCTTTCCTTCTTGCAACTCCATCCTCTTTGTGCATTTTCCATATTGATATTCTATGATATCTCTGCATATTCCACAACTTTCTTCAGGATGAGGCTTATTATGGACCCTACACAAACTTGTGTACAATTTGCATTGAACTGGAGATTTTTGTTCAATACACCTTTCTATTTCTTGTCTCATAATCTAACCAAAACTATTTACTACATTGTCTTCCTCCTCCGAAGAATTGCAATCAGACTCAATGTATACCACTGTTTCTTTAATGACAGGCTTTTCTTTAAATTTCAACATCAACATTTCCTCAATTTGCACTCCTTTGTTGGTGACTCTATAAACACCTAGTTCAACAGAAGCATATAATACTTCATTTGTTCTGTTGTACTCTGTAATCATGTGTTTCATTCTGGGCTCATCTTCTATTCTGATCTGATTTGGGACACCTCTCCAAGGTAACCACATGTGTGAGAAATTAGTGGCCATATATCCATTTAATGTTTTGGACTAGTCCCTACTTAATAACATCCCATAATTCACAGGTATATCTACTACCTGAATATCAATAAACTGACTTACTTTGGGATCTGAAGCTAACTGCATCTGAATGTGTATTAATTCACCTATCACACTAACCTCAGTTTTGTCCAATTATGTAACAACCTTGGCAGATTTGGTAGGGGTCAGCCCTAAGGTTTTGCATATCCCTAAAGGCATTACATTGGCCGAAGCACCAGAATCCACCATACAATTATGTATATTCTTTCCCAACATTCTAATGGTTAACAAGAAAGGGGGGATTCCCTCTTATCTGCATACATGACTACGTTAGTGTTGGAAGGTTGTTCAGTTTTCTTACTTTTGTCTTTGGACTGTGATCTCTACCTGGTACATCTATATCAAAAGGAGTTTCTTTTGCCACAGATGTATCTAAAGACTTCATGAAGGCCGTTCTAACCCCTGGACTTTTTAATAACTCATATAGAGGTACACTGACCTTGATTTTCTTAATTTCTTCAGACAAATAGCTCATTAACTTTGATGTTTCCATAGATTCTATTTTTTCTGTTTAAACTTTTGATGTTGTTGCCCCACCAATCCCATGATGATTAGCTTTTAATATTGTAGGGTTATTACTAGCATGTTGATCTAGAGGAGTATTGAAATTGTTGGGTGGAGTGGAGGTAGTGAAAGGACCTCCAGGGTTAGTATTTCTCCTCAAATTATAAGTATGATTCCTATTAGATTGCTGAAAAGCCTGCACCTCCACTGTTTCACATAAGACTTCATTTTTAGTTTCAAAGGGAAACTGAAAAGCATTCAATACTAGGGCCGACTTAGGATACAAACTCTCACAAAAGTAAGGCTCATCCTCTAATATATGATTTTCCTCTTCTCTAGTTGCAAAGGTGAAACTTTCTAAAACTAAAGCAGACTCAAATCTTGAGGGCACTATTTCATTCCCCTTGGGAATGAGAAATTCAGAAGTGGGGGCTTGTACATCAATGTTGAAAATGCTAGCAGCCAGATTAAATTGAGGACAATTTAATTTAGCATGTGCACTTGTATTGTGAATCCTACACCAATTCTTTAATGCTACATTAGCCATCTGGACTCTGGCTAGTTGTTTTACTTCCTGATTATCTAAACTCTCAAATGGAGATGCTAGAGTGCCATTATTTGGTCCTATGTTCCATTTCCTAGGTGGCTTAGGTTGATTCTGATTTATGTTATTATTACCCCAGGCTTTGTTATCACTAGCATGTCCTCTGTTTTACATTCCCTGTCCCTGATTGTGATTTTGTCCCTGGTTATAATTCTAGTTCTGATTTGAACTTTGACCCTGACTGTAATTTTGGTTTTGGTTTTGATTATGGCCATGAGTATTTCTACCATAAAAAGTTTCATATCTTAACTGTGTCATCTCAGTGGTCAATCTTCTCAAGTGTGCAGTAATTTCCTTGATTTCCTCCCTATCCCCTTGTGCCTTTGCCACAAATGTATCCTAAGGAGGTTGGAAGAAGGACTGACCATTATTCTGATTGTTATTGGTACTATGATCAGTATAGGGAACCATAGTTTGGATGGGGGAAGGATTATACATAGGTGTGTATGTAGGAATTGGATTTAATAATGGAGTGTGATGCATAGGAACTCCATTCCAAGGTTGCACTTGATTTTACATCCCAGGGTTTCCTCCATTCAAGAAAGGATTATAATTTATTTGTCTCATCTCCTTATTTACAACAGCTGCCTCTTTATAAGCTTTCAATATAGTATCTATATTGACCTTTCTCTTGACAAGCATGGCAGTTAATGGATCTAGGGTGACATACTACATTTCTATTAAGGCCTTAAGAGTTACAATATAAGGAGCGACTAGCCTAGAGTAAGCATTTTGGAACCTATCATTGAAATTATCAATAAGTTTTCCTTCACCTCTTTTAATTGCAGCCAATTTTTGATACAAGGTAGAAGGATCGACTGGTCCTCTAAACCTAGACAAGAATGCCTCTTCCATAAGTTCCCAAGAAGAGACATAACCATTCGGCAAATTGACAAACCAGTTAGAAGCTTGTTCATTGAAGGTGTAAGGAAACAACCTACACACAACATCCTCATATTCTAACCTGGCTCTGAAGCATGCCTCCTTGAATATCCTAATATGATCTTCTGGATCTTGATGCAATTAATATTTAGGACAGATCTTTTCAGGATTCTTTGGCATTTCATGATAATCTACAAAAGATATAGGAGAATTGACATCGAAATATGCCATTGCAGGACCATGTGGTGGGCTTGGACCTCTAGGAGTACCTAGATTTAAAGGAGGACTAGGACCTCTAGGAGGACTTGGACCTCTAGGGGGACCTAAACTAATATTTAAGGATCTAAATGAAGAACTGTCAGGACTCACTATGTTATGGATGTTAAAAGGTGATCCAGGAGGAGTCCCTGATGAACCTCATATGTGTGATATTCTAGGATTCCATATCAAAGGACTCTTACTTCATCTCATGTCAGGCAATTGGATGTAAATATCATCTGAATTAGACCTAGACCTGGTCACTCGACCACTTTTATGAGCTAGTTTTAACCAAATTCCACCTTAACTCCAATTAGGCCCTCCTTCTAGCGCCAAAAATTGTTGATGATTATTTTTACACATTCATAACAAAAGTTAAAATTCATAAAAAATGAAACTTATCTATCTTGAAAGATATGAAGAATTAACTAAGAATTTTTAATCCCAAGTTTCTGTATGGTCAGGTCTTGACCTTGTGGACAATTCAGCAGGTTGATGTGAAACTATAATATTCAAGGGGCCTTATGTGAATTAAGATAATCAGTGACTTACTGGACTCAAACTATGCAGATTGTTGCAAATCTCAACAAAATATTCATTCCTTTGCATAAACTTACTATTGTATCACAAAGCTTTGTATTATTTACAGTAAAACAAACTTTGCCTTTCAAATTAACATGAAAATTGTTAAATATCAATGTAATCCTTCCTTCTTTATTCAAATGCAAGACAATTTCCTTCAGATTTCTGTGTTTGAGCTAATTATTTATCAATTGTTTGGAGAAAAGTTTAGAAAAGATTATGGTTAGAAACAATCCTCTAAATCTAAATGTTCTGCCACTCACGTACTGCAAGAATATAACAATTCAAATAATTCAACACAATTAAATCTACACATACAATGCCTTGAGCATTTTCATGAACATATATGAGAGATTGCAATCTTTTAAAGAGTAATACATCAAACAAAAGCTAAATTTAGAACACACTCTGTAATAGACGCAGAATCCTGAGTTCACCTTTATTTCAAGTATAAAATCACACAAGATTTACAATGTAGTAGTGAATTTTGTTGTATTAATCTGAATTACCAGTAAACTTACAGACATTTTCACAGATACACAGGGGAGACTAGATATTCCACACACTCCTAAATGTAGACACAGGAGACCTCCCTTTAGGACTAAAAAATTGCTCTCTCTAGCACTTAGCAAATTACACTTACACCTAACAATTCAAAATCCATGTGTAAATATTTTACAAGTAGCAAAGCTTCTTATATAGAATTTGAAGCTTCATATTGCTACAGTTACAATCTCAATCAACGGTTATCATTCAAACTTTCCAGATCAATGGTGTAAATCAATTCTTAACCATTCCTCAAAATATCTTCATGGTATCTTTGTCCGCCTCAAAGGATTCCTTTGGAATCTTTTCAAAATAAGATACCCGCTGACTCCTTCCTATTTGTTGACTTTGATCGCTGATACTCTTTAGTTACCCTTTTACTTAGCATTATTTTCCCTTTTGATATTTTCTACTCTTTCAGGTATATCTTAAAATTACCTGTTACTCCTTCTATGAAAGTGCAATCTCCCCCTGGACTTCTTCTCTATATGTATTCCTACATTCTGACTCCTTCCTTCAACTTCTTCTCTTCTTTTCTCAAACCTTCAACTTTTTTCTTATACTTTTTTATTTTGGCACTTGTTTCCATTATTGAGTCAATCATTTCTTTACTCAGATAAGTCGTCGGGCTCCCCAAGCATGGTGCAAAATATATTTAAACTCCTTTAATGCTTTCTATAATTCATATGTTGGTATGTCCAGGAATTCATGATCAATGACTTTCTCAATCATCTTCATATGCAACCTTATCAGCTTATCCGCAATCTCCTCTAAATCTTGAGTAACCGTGATACATCTTTTGAGACTATCATCCTCAAATTATATTTCAAACATGGCCTGTGGTAATTGATTAGCCATAGGAGGAGTAATGACTCCTTCATTTATCAATTCTTCTTTTCTCTCCTCAATTTCTTCAATCTGCCTTAATTCAGATTTGCATTCTTCCCTTCTAAATTGACAACTATGTATAAGAACATTGCATTTATTTTTCTTTGTCGTAGCCATTTCCCAGCCTATCACTACTCGCTTGGTCACTTCTCCTTTTTGCATGAATTCTCTGAACCATTCTTAAAAAATATTGGCTCCAAGCCTTTTTTTTTCCATGTCTTTTACTTCATCCTTTGATAATACTGCTATTTCATTAGGTATCTCTGGTATTGTGGCATTGGGATCAAATATCCCTCTAATAAACTATTGTAATTGGACAATGTGTCCCTTCAAATATTCATGTTTATCCTTATCTTTCTTTAATATCTCTGCAGTGGCCTGATGCATGTCTTCCCACTCATGTATATGTTGTTCCCTTGTCATATGGCCTAAATCTATATTGAGTATTTTATAATCCTCCATTGTTATTTCTCCTTTAGCCTTATCTTTTTGGGGTATGGCCAGATTCAACGTTCTAGATCTAGCATGACCTCTTTTGATTACTGACATGGTTCTAGCCTTCCTCTTCTTCTTTTGTGGTGCAGAACCACCTAATAGACTCTTTAGATCTATAGGTACCAATTGTACCTCTACTTTCTCTCTTCTGACTTCTGAGCCTAACCAGACTGGAGCTTCTTTTGTAGTCTTTTCATCTTTTTCTTCATTAATCACCTCCTCTTGAGGCTTTTCCACTTCTGTTTGCTCTTGTTGTTCTTGTTGTTGTGGAGGAAGTTGAGATGGAGGGCCTTGTCCCAGGACGAGTGGATCATTCTGCTATTTTGACTCACCCTCATTATCATCTTCCTCTATTTCTGTATCTCCTCCCCCTTCAACACCTTCCTTTGGATTTTCTTTCTTAGAAAGCTCCTTTTGTTCTTCTTCTTTGTTATCCTTTTGCTCCATATTTTCCATACCCTCACCCTCTGCTTGTTTCTCAACTTCAGTGTTACCTT
This sequence comes from Cunninghamia lanceolata, assembly GCA_027924645.1. Taxonomy (NCBI): domain Eukaryota; kingdom Viridiplantae; phylum Streptophyta; class Pinopsida; order Cupressales; family Cupressaceae; genus Cunninghamia; species Cunninghamia lanceolata. The sequence goes on along the minus strand of BSBN01001410.1, from coordinate 178,012 downwards.
AAGCAACCTTCTCTATGTCATCCCTGCCTTCCTCAGGTTTATCTGATACTTTCATTGACTCCTTTGCTAGTTTACCCTGTTCATGCACCTTCTCAAGCATGTTGGTTTGTTCTGCTTGTGTAGGTGAACCTGTAGTCTTACCAAGTTCCCTTGTATCTTTCTCCTTTTCATCCTTGTTTTCTGTATTCTTTTCTTCTTCACTATGCTCCCCATATATACTCAAAATATCTAACACATCTACACCATAAGCATTAATTTATGTTTCCTTCTCAGCCTAGAAATGTGTTTCTTTCACTGTTTTCTCTGGTGTGCCCTCTTTCTCAAACTGCTCTATCTGTTGTGCCACATTCTGCACATCTTCTATGATTTTAGGTGACACTAGTGTATCAAAAGGGTCCGTTGCCTCTGATCTGTCTTGTACATTTTCTTCTTCAGATTGTGAACTTTGTTTAATTTCCATGTATGTTTGAGTATCCTGCTCTTCTTCTGCACGAGATTATTCACTTAATTCTTCTTCATCTTTATCAGTTTCTTTTGTTGTCTCAGGATCTACCTCCCTAACCTCACTATCACTGGTGTCATCTTCTACATTAACAGTCTCAGTTGCCCTTTTGGCTTCATGCAATCTTGACTCTTACAGCTTTTCTTTAGCCAATTCTGTTTTAACCTTAGCATATGTTTGTCTTTTTTCTTCTAATGTAGCCGTACTAGGTATGCTACTCAACTTAACACCTACCTATTGTGCCCCTATAACATCATCTTATTTTGATGTTTCTCCTTTTGTTGTTTCCACTACTATTGCCTTCATGATTTTCTGTCTTGTTGACCCTTTAGCAGCCTGAGTCTGTTTTGCACTGGTACCATGACTAGATGATTCTGATTCTATAAATGTACCTAAAGATACTACCACTGTCACCCCTAACCCCTAAGGCATATGGATACATTAAAGTGGTATTTTTGTCCTTTTCAATAATCTTTGCTTCTACAATCTTTCTCTTCTTCTCATAAAAACATTAGAGCTCATCTTGATGCTCTCTTACCCTCTTCTTACCCTTCTTTGGAAATGTGAGCTTAATCCCCTTAGCCTTAAGCTCTTCAATTTTATCTTTCAATCGTGCTTTAGAAAATAAAATGAGAGGTTTGGCCAATACATCCAAAGATGTACTCCATGGTTGTGACCAATCAGGTTCTTCAATAGGAGCAAGCCTGGCACTTTCATAACTATGATGTAATAATTTGTCATCATCATTAACTTCCAGGGGCACATAGATTTCCCCCATGGACTTCATTTGTTCTACTGTCAGTCTTTTGTGAGCTCTATTCCTCACTTCTCTATCATTTTTAAAATCTGACCAGTAATCCTCAATGTGCACTTGATGTTTAAACTTGGGATCAATAGCACTTTGTATCCTGTGAAAAGGATCAAAATGTCTTGCCAACTCAAACTCTTCAAAACCGTAATACCTTAACTCATTCTCTAAACATCCAGCCACCTCCTCACTATAGCAAAAAATATCTTCCAATTGCCCAAGGAAGTTTAATATTTCCTCTGTTCCACTTCTTCTTATACATCCTAAAAGCATTTAGGTTTTGTCTTAAAAATTCTAGTACAATCAATTTATTTGATGGATATCTGCGTAACATGAATGGCTTACCCTCAAAACCCTCAGTTCTAATATATGTAAACTGTTGGAATTATATATAGCAAGAACTGTGCCATCCAATAATGTTTTTTGCATCTTCAGATAATCTTTTATCCTTTTCTCCCTTTAAAACCCTTACCATGTAAGTGTAAAATACATCATTGACCAAGGCATATTTCTTCAATGCATTATCTTCTTATAAGTCTGGATAATGTTCATACAATAACATCTGACTTGGTCCATTCCCCATGGTCCCAACTCTGTCAATTCCATATATATATGGTTGAATCATTGATGCACATGAGTATAATACATATGAAGACAAGTAAAAAGGCATCATCTTTTGCTTTCTAGACATAGCCTGCTTCCATATGGCCGTACTAATAGTCCTGGCCCAGTGAATTCATCCATCTTCCCTTTTTGCTTCCCTTATGAATTGAATGACAATGAACATCCAGGGTTCACATTTAATGGCATCTCTCAAACCTACTAGCCTACTCAACATTGTTATCATTAGATGTATTTCTTCCTTGAAATCTATCCTGTGCAGATTCCTGGGCACTCTTGCTACAGCCTTGGGTTTATTCTCTGCATTATACCAAATGTAGAAGATTTTACTCTTACACTCTCTTTCATTACTATTAAAGTCTTCATTGTATTGGTCAATATCTATGTCCACCATTTTCTCTTGAATTTCCAGACCAAAAGTCTTTGCTATCCCCTCTGTAGTCAAATCTACAATCACTTGGTCCTCATGTATTATCTTTCTGGTATTTATATCATACCTGTGTATGCATTCCAGAACCAAATCCTTAGCCTCCATGGCTAACAAAAACATGTAGCCTTGTAAAATCCACTTTCCCAAATGTATTTCATGTCCAGGGTGGCATCTATCATTGTGATCTTCTAAAGAATACCCTCTGCATCATAAGACCCTACATTTGTATCAGTGCCAACTCTACTTGTGCCAAGTAAAGTTTAATATCCTCTGTGCATCGGTAGTTCTTCCTTTTCTGTTTCTTTGTGTGGCTTTCTTTCTTTTTTCACCTTCTCTTCACCCCCTAGATCTACTTTCTTTTGTTCCGGGGCCATGTTGTGAGAAAACACATATTTAACTAACTATTTTACTCCATTTACCTAGGTTTTTACCATAAATTTTCTAAGTTTTACCTTTACTCTAACCCCCTTTTGTCTTTTCTTTTTTTCAACTTTCATTTTATTTAACCCAAATCAGCTAATTTCCTAATCATATATAGTAATTTAATATTTTTCTTGCATTTTTAAAATGAAATTACTGATAATCATTTAGCATTTTCAATTAACTGAACTGTAATGGCACTCAAGATAAATACCTATATTTGGGACAGCTCAACCTTACAACTGTTAACTCACTTTACCATTTTTCCAATCTGTTCCCGTCTTGGAAGTTCGTCCAGCAATGAACTTTCTATTCAATCTGTGCAATAATTTTCTTTATCTACAATTTTAATTTTAATGATGCAATTCTGAAAGAAAATCTTTATTTTAACCCTAACATGTTAAATCTCATCATTTCAATGTTCGTTCTGCAATAAATGCCGCATTCAATGCACATACGGCTTCAGCTTTCAATTTAGTTTTTTTTTCAATTTTGAACATTGTATCCATTAGTTTCCTTTTGCATACATATCATTTTTTGTATGTTTCCCTATATATCGCCTTTGTATGTCACTTTGTATATTATCAATATGCAAGCCTAGACATGCAACGGGTTATAAACAATGTTACCCCTTTTTCTTTATGTTCAACTTTGTATCCTTCGTTTGTATGTCGCAATGTATATAAGATAGATGCAAACAATCATATAAATGCAACCCATACAAACCCTTTTACCTTTTAATTCCTAACGGTGTCTTTTATTTCTTTGTATATTAGGATTGCATGTCGTTCATATACAATCGCACATACATACAAAGCATTAACCTTATTTCATTTCTTTTGAAATCCATGTTGAATCTTACCTTTCATTTATTTGTATCTCCGCTTCTATATCTATTTGTGTATCCATTTGTATATTAAACATACAACTGTGAGATACAAACTATGAGCCCCACTTCACTTACCCACTGGTAATTAATACCAAAATCTTTAAGACATATTTAAAGGAAATCCGATACATTAATAAATTTCACTTCACTAGACTGCTAGCAGGCACGACATATCATTCACATTTATGTTTATCCAGTTTCTCTCAGCCACCATTAATGGCGATTAACCTGTAACTCATGCAGAACTTCTATTTAAGAACCCATTTAACATCATTTTACTCACCTTAGATTTTAAATAAAACTCTGTAAGTATGACTACTCCTATCTATCTCCTTAGTTCTAGACGACAATCAGCATTTTTTGATCCAATTTCAGACACTCGTCTGAAAGGTTTAATTTTGAGGCATGCAAATCCCTTGTTTCCCAAACTCAAACTGGAGGCCATCAAAATGATACTAGGAAAGAATTTCTTGAATAATTGTGATCATTACAGAGTTAATTTTGATATTGTCTCGTGGTTTTTGGCCTCTGTACTAGATATAAGTGTTAATAAGATGGAAGTTTTCTTACTGCTACAGGGCCTTTTTAAAGCAGACTACCACGTCATAGATGTGGACGTCATTTTAGCATCTGAGCTATGGGTGGGCGTTTCATGAGCATCAGAGCTTCAGTTTATTCATGTTCTTGGTATTCAATTTACTAGGCTACCCTTTCTCATGCAACTTTCAAACTAGGCTTTAGTAGATCATAGGGATTGGTCTAGAATTGGTCTTAGCTTTCTAAGGTTAACTCGAGGATTCGAAGTATTACAAACCTTAGATTGGATTCGCTATTTAACGAATATAGTCATAATGGGTCTGTTTTATGGAAATCCCTAAGCCATGAGGAATCACCCTTTTTTGTGAATATTTTAGTCCTTCTTCTTTTACCGCAACTTCGGATTTTGAATATGGCTTGTAAATACGACACTTTTTTGATTGTACATACCCTACCCATAATCAATATAGTATATATCAGACCTTTGTATCTGTGTGATTGCCAACCTTCTTTCCAGATTATTTTTCTTTTTTGCATTTGTATCTACGCAATCTGGTTTCTCAAATTTAACTCTTTATTATGTTAATACTCAATCCCTTAAATTCAACTATACAATATTTTTTTGCATCACGGCCTATGTTTCATTTAAATTTGATTTAAAATCTGCCAATGTATGTTCTCTTTTTTCCTTAACTTTTGCATATACAATGAAACATTTGTATCAATCCTTTGTATGTATCTTAAAATGTGCATCGGTTTTATACGTACATAAAAAACACATACAAATGGTGAAACAACAAACGTGAACGTGAATGCCCACTTTAATAACCTTAATGACCCATATTTTATACTTCCTTCACGTCCGTGAATGTATATCACTTTGTATATTGTTTGCACTTATATCGGACATACATACAAACCAACATACAAAGCGAACTTGACACTTTATTTATTCCACTTGTGAAAACCTATCGGGTCCGACCTGCATACATAGGGCACAAACATTAAGCATATACATGCAAACACTAAGATAAAAACCTGATTGTACTCGACATGACTTATACAACTATTTCACATACAAACGACTTTGTATATGCAACATACAAACCTTTTAATAATGCATTTTACCAAAAACACATACATCTCGCAGAATATTGGGAATTTTTTACTGGTTCAAAAAGCAACCCTTTTTCATTTTTAATAAAGAATTCACCTATATTCCCTTTGGGTACTTAATGCTAAATCTTTTTAATTTTCAACATAGTTTGTAACCCTTACCTCTTTTTCCCTTTACCACCAAGCAATACCACACATAAACCAAAAGCAACAGCTACGGTAGGGGTCCTCAGTTTGCCCAGAGGTAAAATGGGGCATGTTGTGAGCATCACAACAGTACCTACAAGAGGCACACATCCCTAACCAGAACAAATGTTGGCACCCAGTTTAACAAGTGTAAAATTTATGTGCCTATAAGAGGCACACATCCCCAATTAGAACAAATGTTGGCACCCAGATTAACAAGTGTAAAAAATTTAAGTCTAGTGCCTCCTTTGTTGCCTTACATATACTCTTCTCACCACTGATAACTAATCAAAGAATTCTTGAATGGCCCCTTGGTCATTTTTCACTTTGCCTCCCTTGATTACTTCGTTACAAGACTAAATTTCAAAAACAAAGTCTAAGTATGAAGTGTTTTAGTTCATTTACCAAGGCTTGGGTGCAATTTTGGGATTTTGGACTTTCCATTCCCAACATACCTTTTCAAAGTTTCCCTTCCTGGAATTCCTTTCCTTATAAGTCCCCATTTCCCATTTCCTTCTAAGTCCATTTTCCCCAATTCCTTCAATTTTGGAGATTTTAAACTTTATCATCAAAACATGTCTTTCCTTCTAAGTCCCCATTTCCCATTTCCTTCTAATTCCATTTCCCCAATTCCTTCAATTTTAGGATTTTGGACTTCCTCATCTTGGCATCCCGACATGCCTTTCCTTCCAAGTCCTATTTTTTCCTTTAAATTTTGATATTTCAAACTTTTTCATCTCGACATCTTGGCATGCCTTTCCTTTCAAGTCCCCTTTTTCCCTTTAAACTTTAGGATTTTAGACTTTCCCTTCCTAACATACATTTTTGAAGTTTCCTTTCTTGGCATGCCTTTCCTTATAAGTCTCCATTTCCCATTTCCTTCTGAGTCTATTTTCCCCAGTTCTTTCAATTTCAATATTTCAATCTTTCTCATCCTAGCATCTCGGCATGCCTTTCCATCCAAGTCCCTTTTTTTTACTTTAAATTTTGGAATTTCAAACTTTCCCTTCCTAGAATACCTTTTTGGGATTTCATGGTTTTTTACCTACTTCCCTCTTTGGCATGAAAAGTCTCAAAACTCTATCATTTAAACAAAAAACCCTACCTAGCTCCCTACATGACCCAATATACATTAATGGTCACAAATAGATGTGATTAGATGGAGGATGACTTTTAGATGCCTCTTGGTACCTATGGACCCTTCAAAGACATGAATTATGTATAAATTCATATGGTTGATGCAAAGGGAATGGTTTCAAGTGTATGGCCATGTGAAGATGATGCAAGCAAACATGGGCATCTTATGCACTTGCAGATGACCATTGTTCTTCCCCCAAGACTACTTGATGATGTTGGAAGGAATATATATTGTATGTTTTTTGTTAGAAAGGGCATGATGGAAAAAGGGTTGTAGACAGAAACAAAAGAAGCAAGGTTACAAATCACTGTGGTGTTCTCCCAAACAAGGGTTTAGAACATTTTTAATTGTAATTTTCTAGGTTGTCTTCCAGAGGCCACAATAGGACATTGTAATTGGTAAGTAATAATTTAAATGTGTATATTGGGCATCTTTTGAATGACTCCATGAACATTGTATGGATTTATGATGGTCCTATTGATCTTCTTAAGCATATTTGTCAGTTCAAGTGTTATTTTGACTAGTTTGTCAACTAGAAGACCTTGGAAAACTCCTTATAAATATTTTACAAGGAATATTATAAAGATAATAAAAGAAATTTGTGGGTTTGTTAATGGATTACTAAGGTATTTTCTTGTAGGTGCTCTATAATTTCATTTTCTTTCTTATTTACATGCATAGAGCCTAGCTTATGTGTTGAATTTATAGGTATAGTCATTATTGCTATCTTCATTATGGTATCATCAAGTGGGTTATATTTATGTCCCCTTTGGTTCATAAAACTTAGAATCTACTACCCTCACTAGATAAAGGCACCCATCTACTTTTTTTTCAAACTTCCATCTCACCAACACACTGAAAATAACAAAATTCAATCTTTATCTTTATATTGTGTTGTTTGTTTTCTTTATTTCCATGTTTAGATATATGAAATTTCACTGGGGGATATTTAGGAAGCATATTTAGGCTCTTTAAATTGTTGTTTATCTAATTTATGGAGGTGTAAAACCCTTGTGTTCTTAAACCAACATACAGGTGCTTAGTGATAGTAAAAGTGGAGTTTCCTATGCATTGGGTATGGTTTGTTTCAAGGTTTGTTTTTCATGTCATTATATACAATTATCTTTCGTATAACACTTTAGGGAATACCCCCTTAGTCTAGTAGAGCCCAAAGAAGAAGAAGGAGTTACCCACCTTATCAAATTGGTCCATTGTTATCCTTGCCTAATCATAAGGTATTTTAACCTAACTTTAGCACCCCTAGCACTCAAAAAATCTTGGCTTTAGGGATTTGGGAACCTACAACTTTGAGTGCCAATAGGGAAAAAGTTGGTGACATAGAACACATACAACACATATCTATATAAATCATGATAGATACTTATAGCAATGGGGATACAAGGAAACAAATATAAGGAGTAAAGAAAAGATAATTATATATGATGTTAAATAGAGGATTATACATATGGCTTTAAGTGGATCCCATTAACTGGGATTGGTAATATAGTCCTATTGAGAGTAGATAATTAAACTAAATTGGCCTTTTTATAAGTTGAAATAACATATGGTCAACTATATAATGAGTTAAACTTGTTGTGATGTCCAAGATTTGTCCTGTCTTCATCCCATTTGAGCATGTAATCGTCAACTTTGAAGTCTTGCACCATAGCCCAATTGTAAAACCATTGCTTGCCTATTTCTTGATGCTTACTCATTTTGTCTTGTTTGATGTTCCTATATCCCTCCAATTGTAGTAGCTCATCCAATTTTATTTGACATTACATCTTCCTCATGAATCTTTAATTGGTGAATGATTTCAAGAGTTGGCAATTCAATTGAACTAGGCAATCTTTCCCCTTTACAATAAAATAAAGCATAAGGGGAAGTCCCTAAAGCTTTTTTAGGCATGATTCTATCTACTCATAGAGATCTCTTCAAGTGTAGATGCCATCACCTTTTGGAATCTGATCCAATTTTCTTGAAGATTATTAACAAGTTCTTATTTGTTGATTTTGCTAGTTTATTTCCCTGTGGGTAGTAATTTTAAGAAGCCTTCAAGTAAATTCCATATTTTATGGCAAGTTGGATAATTCCTGATCCAACAAATGCCTTGTCATTATCTATGAGTCTTAGGTACACAAAATCTAGTTAGGATCCCTTCAAGAAAATCAATGATGACTATCTTAGTTGACACCTTCAAGGCAATAGCCTCAATCCATCTGGTGAAATAATCTATGGCTATCAATATAAAATTATGGCCAACACTTGATGGAGGATTAATTAATCCTATGAAATATAGTCCCCATTGAACAAATGATTGGTCCACATCAATGGGCTTCAAATGAATAAAAACCTTCTTCTGTTTACATATATAAAATTAATAGTTCTTGTAATCAAAAAATTTGGATAATGAAAATGATAAAACAAATACATTGCCTTACCTTGTCCAAATCCACAATACCTCAAATAGATGCAAGATAGCTTGATTGATTCAATGATTTGATATGGTGGTTGCTCAATTCTATAGCGTAATAGTAAGATGAAGATGATTGATGAAAGAATGATAGATGGAAGATAATGGATGAAAGATTGTGGAGAGATTTGGACAACATAAGGATACTTGAAGAATAGATTCTTTAAATGGCTTGGGAGAGGGTTGATTTATAGGCTTGGGATGATTTGGATGGATGGTTGAGATTAAAAGGCTAATTGAATGATGTGGATGGCTAGGATTGATTCGGTTATCCCACTCCTTAAGGGAATTGTAGTCATGTGACAAGTGTCAAATGGTCTTCCACTTTACAAGGAGACAAATGTTGAGATAGAGACAAATATGGAGATGGCTTCCACCTTACATGGAGACAAATGTGGAGATAGAGAAAAATATGGAATTTTCCATTTTTGGAAAGGAATGATGTGGAATACATTAATTAAATAAATATTTAATTTATTTAATTAATTTAGATGAGGGAAAAGTGGAAATTAATTAAATAAATATAATTTATTTAATTAATTGACTATGGAAGGATAAATGGGATTATGATGGGAAATTAATTAAATAAATAAGATTTATTTAATTAATTGGCTAATGGATAAGTGGAATTAGGAGTGGGATAGGACAAAATGCTACATGATGTCTAAATAATGTTATTGACTAGGTGTTGCAAGACATGGACAAAATTTGGGACAATTTTAGGTGTCTACAGTTCTAATAGCTTCTTACCCATTTATGTGCATCTAAAAATATCTTAGGCCAATAGTATCCAACCCTCATTATTTTAATTGTAATTGTTTATGTTGAATAATGTTCTCTCGCAAGACCTTAGTAGAACTTCTTAAGGATATATGGAACCTTCTCCTCTTATGTGCATCTCAGTAGCACTCCATAAAAATTCTTCCTAAAAATGACATCCTTGGTCATCATAAATTACACTACCTTTAGTCTATAAGCCCTTTTCTTGCTTCGATTCAAATCAATAGTGTATTTCCTTATCTCCAAGATTTTAATTCTATCCTTCACCCAAATTGCTTGATGTTTGGCCTCATTTATTAGGAGAGACTCCTTTTCTTGTTGGTGTATCTTTTCTAATTCCTTCAAAATAAGGATTTCCTCTACCAAGTGTTGAAAATGAGCCCTTCCTTTGACTAGATTTGTAGGCTTCACATCAATGTCATATCCAAGGATACTGGTAATCCAATTGTCTCTCTTTTTACTAATGTCACCCCAGAAATATATCCTCTCATGCTTGGCAATACTACCATTTCCATGATTTTACTTTAAGAGATTAGGTGTATGAATTTATTCAATCCCTTTACCAAGGCATATGCCTATTTTTCTACAAAGTTGTGCGTTACCTAAATGTTTGGCTAAAAAAGGTAATGGGGTTCTTGTTGTTCAATGGCACAAGACAACTAAGAGGGGGGGTGAATTAGTTGTATCAAAACTTTAACTTCTTTAAACCACAATCAATTTCACAATCACTTATCTTATTTCCTTATTCTGTTATGAGCATTAAACATGAATAGTAGAATCAAAATATAAACACATCAACACCACATACACATGAACACCAAATTTTTACGTGGAAAACCCTAAATAGGGAAAAACTATAGTGAGTGTTAGCTCACAATATAAATGTAGTAACAATACCGAATATCAAAAGGTGGCTCACTACCAAAGGGCTCACTACCCAAAAGGATGGCTCACTGCCAAGGGTGGCTCGCTGCCGATGGTTGGCTCACTGCCCAAAAGGATGGCTCATTGTCAGGGGTTGAACTAATTTAGTAGCATCTGTACCATGCCTGAGTTCAGTTCAATTGAAGCATAAATTATCTCCTCTACTCTACTTTGCTTTTACATTTTGCACTTATCTTTGCATCTTCATACAATCACACACCTTTCATGAATTCATTACATATATTTATACAATTCATCAACCTTGGAATTTACATCAAGGTTGGCATTACAATCATCAACCATTGGAACAATCTCCAAGGTCAGCATACATACATACATCAAATTAGGACTAGACCTAAACAAACTTGCAGATTAAATGAATAAAGGAGGAACAATTCACACCTTAGGATGGACTCAATTACATCTTCACACACTACCACATGCTTCTATAATTCAGGAAATTTGTTCGCAAAGAATGTTAATAATCCAGGTCGGCTAGACTGGTACAATCATCAAGAACACTTGAACAGACACTTCCAAGATCTTCATTATAGCTTGTGGATCAAACATATGACTTCAATGTATTCAAGGGACATCCATGAACATCATAGAATCATTTGGAAACCAGCAAATCCAGCCGCAATAGATCTTAACTTACTTCACTTGAACATGGATCATAGATTGTTCTCAATCAGACACTATTGTCAAACTCTGCTAATTAGAAACTTGCTTTCTAGATATTCAAATCACATATCCTTTGGAATGAATATGACTAAGGACCTTAATCTTAAGTCTAGAACTGTAAAGCCAAGCTCCAATCTATGGAGAAATGCAGAGCAAGCCACTTTCTCCCTATCACTCTGCAAACCTTGCCAAGCACCGTCTTCACATTGGTGAATAGAACTTTTTTTGCATAGTGATCCGGACCACCAAATTCTAGATTTAGCATCTTCAGACACTTCTTTAAAACATATCCAAAGCTCATACTCTAGTCTTCAACATAGGAAATATGTGGAGAAAAATACTCAGACATTGTTCTTAAGAGGACAACTCAAGAAATCAAGAAACAGTAATGCCAGAAGATATAGTTGACACAAATGACAACACAAGCATATTGACATCAATGACAACACTAATTAGCACATACTTGCAAAAATCCTCCCCTTTGTCATTAATGGCAACATATGATGTGCAAAACATGTTCTACCATCAATACACAATTATGCATCAAAACTCCCCCTTTCTTTTTATACCTCTGCACTCTTACTCCCCCTAAGTTTTTCACATGATTTCTCTCACCCTTTGACATCAATGGAAAAGGGCATCACATCTCTTCTACATACTTGTATACGACTACTCTGATCTATCTGGAATCATTCTTTACTCCCCCTGAATGTTACAAACTTCTCAAACCACTACCTGCGAGAGGTAGCCTTCAACATTAGTCCAAAAAGAGAAATGTATTTTGAAGCACATTGGACTGATGCACCTTCCTATGCATCTAGTTTAAGTAAGGAGGGGAAATAACCCCTAATTTCTCCCAGAGATATTGTAATGTGTCTTTTGGAAGAGCCTTAGTGAATATATCAGTAACTTGATCTTTTGTAGGCACATACTCAAGCTTTACCTCATTCTCTGCAACTTTCTCCCTCAAGAAGTGATACTCAACATTGAAATGTGCTTTGTATTTGAGTGCATCACTAGATTCTTTGAAATATTTATGGCACTTGTGTTATCACAAAGAATAGGAATTGGTCTGTCAAAGTCAACTTGGATATCCTTCAAGGTCTGCTTCATTCAGAGCACCTGAGTGCAGCATGATACTGCAACAATATATTATGCTTCTGTAATAGACAAGGAAACTAATTCTTATTTCTTTCTATGCTAGGACACTGCTCTATCTCCAAGGGAAAATGCACCTCCACTTGTTCTTTTCCTATCATCAATACATTTAGCCCAATCTGCATCTGTATAGGCACTCAAAGAAAAATCATTGTTCTTAGGATACCACAATCCATGATCATGAGTGCCCTTTAAGTATCTGAATATCCTCTTAACTACCATCACATGTGATTCTCTAGAATCTGATTGAAATCTGGCCACAAGACATACTGCATGCATAATATTTGTTCTGGTAGTAGTCAGGTAAAGTAATCCTCCAATCATTGATCTGTACTTACTTTGATCAGCCTTGGGAGATTCATCATTCTTGCTCAATTTACAATCGCTAACCATAGGAGTGCATACCAATTTAGAGTCCATTCCAAATGTCTTCAACAATTCCTTGACATATTTTGATTGAGAAATGCAAATACCCTTATCTATCTGATTGATTTGTAGTCCAAGGAAGAAATCATCTCACCACACATAGACATCTCAAACTCTTTTTGCATTTCATTTGCAAAATTCTTGCACATCTCTTCATTTCCACAAAATATGATATCATATACATAGACTTCAATAATTAGGATTTGATCTTTACTTACATTGATATACAAATTTCAATGTACGAACCCTTAACTGAAACCCTATTGCAGCAGATACTTATCTACTCTTGCATACCAAGCTTTGGGAGCTTGTTTTAGTCCATACAAGGCCTTCTTCAATTTGCATACCATGTATGGTTTGTTTGATAACTGGAACCCATCTGGTTGCTATATGTAGACCTTTTCTTCTAGCTCACCATTCAGGAAGGCAGATTTCACATCCATCTAATATACTTTGAAATCTTTGTGTGCTGCAAATGCCAAAAATAGTCTAATAGCCTCCATTCTTGCCACCAGAGCATGGGTCTCTTCATAATCAATACCTTCAATTTGAGAGTAGCCTTTACACACAAGTCTTGCCTAATTTCTCACAACTTCTTCAATTTCATTTAGTTTGTTTCAGAAAACCCACTTTGTTCCACTCACATTCTTGTTTGCAGACCTAGGGACAAGTTCCCAAGTCTTGTTCTTCTCAATCTGTTGTAGGTCTTCTTTCATTGCCTTAACCCAATGCTCATCATTGCATGCTTCATTTACTATTTTAGGTTCTACTTTTGAAAGCAGACAGAGATTTACTTGTTCCTCTATAATCCTGCTTTTTGTCATCACACCTTTCCTTTTGTCACCAATAATCTAATCTTCAGAATGATCTCTTTGCACATACCTTGGAGTTTTAAGAGTTCTTATCAGAGCCTTAGTTTGAGTTTCTTATTCTTCTTTTGGACTTGTTCTTCAGTCTGAACTTCCTTTTCTTTGCCTTTTCCAATCCTTTCTGTATCAACGGGTTCATCTTACTCATATCCATCTGGTTGAATGTCTTCATCTACCTTCACACTTGCACTTTCAATGATCTTTCTTAGTCTTTTGTTATAGCACTGGTAGGCCTTGCTCTTAGTGGAGTATCCAAGGAATATGCCTTCATCACATCTGGCATCAAACTTCCCTAATTCTTCATCTCTTCTGATGTAATACTTGCTTCCAAAAACTTTGAAGTATTTGACAGTAGGGGCTCTACCATACCACAGTTCATAAGGTGTCTTTGTTTCTTCTACTCAAACTTGCACTCTATTCTGAATGTAGATAGCAGTATGTATTGCTTCTTTCCAGTACACTTTCGGTAGGTCTACTTCCTCGATCATTGCTCTAGCAACTTCTTGAACAGTTCCATTCTTCCTTTCAACCACTCCATTTTGTTGAGGAGTCTAGGGAGCAGACAAATGTCTCTTTATTCCATGTTCTTCACAAAAAGCATTGAACTCATTTGAGGTAAACTTACCACCTCTATCAGACATTAAACATTTGATTCTCAAATCCAATTCAATTTCAACCATAGCTTTGAATGCCTTGAACTTATCTAAAGCTTCTATCTTTTCTCTAAAAAATGTAACCAAGTCATTCTTGAAAAATCATCAATAAGGAGCATGAAATACCTTTCACCTTGCAGACTTCTTGTTCTTGTGGAACCACATAGGTCTATATGCACCATCTCCAACAAACTGGTAGAGGATTGTTATTTTCTTTTGAAAGTGGTTTTTGTCATCTTCCCGAACTGGCATTCTTTGCATCTAACATTGGCAGGCTTCACAATCTTAGGCAGATCTCTTACATCTTGAATAGTGCTTATTCTCACCAGATTATTGAATTTAATGTGACATATTCTCCTATGCCATAGCCAACTTACATCTGACTTAGCCAACAAACAACAATTTTCAGCACCTTTCAAATGATAAACATTACCATGTGTCTTCTTACCAGCAACAACTAGGGTTTCAGAACTATTCTGTATCTTACACCCATTGTCCTTGAACACAAGATTATAACCTTTGTCACACATTTTTCCAACACTTAGTAGATTATGCTTTAGACCCTCGACATAAAGAACATCATATATATTATGCTTGCCATCAAAAGTAATAGATCCTTTTCCGCAAATCTTACCAGCTGCATCATCACTAAACCTAACAAGTCCTCTATCATACTTTTCAAACTTAACAAACTTACTCTTGTCTCCTATCATATGGTTTGAGCATCCATTGTCAATGATCCATTCATCTTCCTTTTCAGCATGGAATGCAGACAACTCTCCTGCACTTTCTTCCTTCACATAGCTTGCAAGATTAGAAGAAACATGTTCTTCTCTAAGTTCAATAAACAAGCATTCACTACTATTGCCATCATCAAAATTAGATTCATCATCAGTTACACCTTCATCATCTCTAACATAATAAATCTTTCTTACCATCTTTCCTTTTCTTTCATTGATCTTCAAAGGTTTGTCAGGACATCTTGAAGCATAATGACCAATTTTACCACAACTGAAGCATTTTTCTGCTTGCAAATTTGGCTTCTAGCTCTGCAAAGTCTTCATCATCTGATTCCATAGCATATTTATTTGATCTAGAAGACTTAATTGCTTCCTTGGCCTTGAAGTTAGTCTCAGTTTTCACAGGGCCATCAATAGTACCAAACTCTCTTATCTCAAAAGCTGTCAATTTACCAAGTAACTGATCTTTTGTAAGCTTGCCCAATTCCAACAACTCTTCAATGGCAGATACCTTGTGACTATAAGATTTGGGAAGAGTTCTAAGTATCTTATCTATGACATCCTCATCTTTTAATTCTCCACCAAGACCCGTGATGTTGCTGACAACTTCATCAATCTTTTGTAAGTAAATTGTTATGTTCTCATCTTTACCCATTCGCATGGTTTCATATGTGGTCTTCAAATTCTACAACTTGGCCTTCTTGATAGATGCATCACCTTCATAGATTTTATTCAATTTGTCCCAAATCTCATAAGTAGTTTCCATATTCACAACTTTTGTCATTTCAGTGTTAGATAGGGCATTTAATAGAGCATTTTTAGCTTTGCGATTATCCTCAAACATTTTAACCTTTTCTTCAGAATCTAGGTCTTTAGGGACTGTGTATTTATCTTTAATCACTACCCAAACATTATAACCAAGAGAAACGAGATAAATTTGCATTCGTACCTGTTGGAGTACTTGAAAACACTGAGAGGGGGGGTGAATTAGTGTTGTAAAAAACAAAACTAGTTTAAACACTTTTATTGCGGGTTTTGACAACTAAAGCAAATGCTAATTTAGATAATATAAATGCAAGTAATAGAGCACTAAAGAGATAAACAATCAAGTACAATGAGCAAATGAAACAAATAACAAATGACACCATAAGACAGAGATTTCAAGAGTGGAAAACCCTCTTTGGCTAGAAAAAGCACTCAGTAAAATGCCTCACTGGCTTATTCAAGAATCTTGCCTCACTGGCTACAGAAAAGTGTCTCACTGACTTTTTATCACTGCCTCACTGGCTTGTTTTCATGATTGCCTCACTAGCATATTTCAATCAGATACAATGAATAATATGATTCAATACAGAGGGTTACTCTATTCCTCTACATTCCAATCCTTGACTTTCTCATTATTTGAGACTCAAGAATCAACAATACAACAGTTCAAGAATATTCTTTTCAACACACTGATATAACCTTAATGATAGTGCAATTTACACAAATCATCAAAACTTACATCAGATGTTTACATTATATCCTTTTATACAATTTCACAAAGCTTTCTTTCTCTCATGAAACAGTTTATGTCCATAACTGAACCTCTTCAACTGCCTCAGACAGTTTTTAATTGCATACGTAACTATCAAAGGAGTATGGTCAAATAGACCCATGTGGAACTATGTACAATGCCTTTGAAATAAATCTTTAACCACGGTGAGACCATATAATGTTCAAACTATTTAATGTAACAAATAATGCCTTATCAAATTGTAAATGTCAACTCTTAACCAACCAAAAAATAGAGTATTATCAAACTATTTTAAACATTCGAGCAAGAAACCCTAGAGTAGAGTAATTCCTTCAAGCCCTAACCATGGGTGTATCAAAAGTTTGCAAACCCTCAACTCAATCTTTATTGTCTACAACTGAGTATAAGGAAGTTACACAACAAACTGTTCACCGTTCATATCTCTTAACTGTTCTTCATCAAACAAGATAAATAATGTATGAAATGATAATCGCTACTATCTTCAACTTATAACTGCAACCCAAACTCATAATAAATTGAAAAACACCACTTGAAAGACTAGACTGTCATAGCTCGAAAAGAGGAACAAAGTTTATACAGTTTTCCCTTTTTCTCATAGACAGAGGACTGTAACAGAAAATAATAAACAAAGCTTCATTTTAAGATCTTCAGGCACCATTTTCATTTTTATAAGAGACCAAAGTAGAAACTTCTTCATGCACCCAAAAAAGAAGAATATCACCTATTTTGTTATGCCTTTCATGCCTCAGAAAGTAATTGTCGAGCTCACAGTTGACTCCACTGAACTCGAGCATTGTCATGTTGACAAAAATCCCCATCATGATACACAATATCTTTGCATAATGATGAAACCCTAGGTCGAGTACCTCATATCTCAAAGTTTCGACATTGCAAAATGAAAAACAAACAACCTTTTTCGCATAGAATACCCTATTTACCAGCAATGCATGTTTGCCCTAAAAAGAGTCGGTCAATATCAAGAATTAACATCACCTTTTTACCTGTCAAGTCTACCCCGACACCTGCTAGGTAGGTTACAACTTAAATGCCCAACAATGCTTTTTTCTTATCAACAATCTTTGAACCATATCAACTAATGACCTTTAACAAATAATGATACACAATGTGATGCCCCCTTAGTGATAATAATCACATCAAAAATGACATGTCAAATGAAGACCTTGGATTTGTATGTGCATCTTGCTTTAAAAATAAATGCAACATCATAGAACATAATGACCTTGCATTTAGAACCAATTTAGATCATAACCTTGCATTATCTCATGATACAGAGGATATCATAATGCCAATTGAAACAAAATTGAAAAGAAACTGATACAAGTGTGAGTCCACTGTAATACCAATCACAAGACCACTGATATGAAACTAATTACAAACCAAATACCTCTGCCAAATGAGTGTATGAAACCAATGCAACTGTAGAACATTAATGAAATCAATACAACTGAATACCATAGTCATAGCATGTGAATGTAATATGATACCATATGAGTGCCAACTATCAATGTGAATGTAACATGATACCATATGTCTACCAACTGTCAAATGCCGAGAACCATGAGAGTATGTGATTGACATCAAGAACAACAACTGAGAGGAGGGCAACAGTAACTTCCAGTAGGCATAGTCAAATCCATCGAACTGAGGAATGTCTTTCATGTTTGTCATCCCAAATCTACCTTAAGTTGTTAAGCTTTCTTCAAAGGAACCTACTCTAATACCAATTGTTGAATGGCACAAGACAACTGAGAGGGGGGTGAATCAGTTGTATCAAAACTTTAAATTCATTAAACCACAATCAATTTCACAATCACTTAACTTATTTCCTTATTCTATTATGAGCATTAAACATGAATAGCAGAATCAAAATATGAACACATCAACACCACATACACATAAACACCATATTTTTATGTGGAAAACCCTAAACAAGGAAAAACCATGGTGAGTGTTAGCTCACAATATAAATGTAGTAACAATACCGAATATCAAAAGGTGGCTCACTGCCAAAGGGCTCACTGCCCAAGGATCAGCCCAAAAGGATGGATCACTACCCAAAAGGATGGCTCACTTCCAAGGGTGGCTCACTGTCAAGGGTTGGCTCACTGCCGAAGGTGGCTCACTGCCAGGGGTTGAACTGATTTAGTATCATCTACACCATGCCTGAGTTCAGTTCTATTGAAGAGCAAATTATCTCCTCTACTCTGCTCTTCTTTTACACTTCGCACTTATCTTCACATCTTCATACAATCACACACCTTTCATGACTTCATTAAATATATTTATACAATTCATCAACCTTGGAATGTACATCAAGGTTGGCATTACAATCATCAACCATTGGAACAATCTCCAAGGTCAGCATACATACATACATCAAAGTAGGACTAGACCTAAACAAACTTGCAGACTAAATGAACAAAGGAGAAATAATTCATGCCTTAGGACGAACTCAATTACATCTTCACATGCTACCACATGCTTCTATAATTCAGGAAATTCATCTGCAAAGAATGTTAATCATCCAGGTTGGCCGAACTGGTACAATCATCAAGAACACTTGAACACATGCTTCCAAGATCTTCATTACAACTTGCAGATGAAACACATGCCTTCAATGTATTCAGGGGACATCCAAGAACATCATAGAATCATTTGGAAACTAGCAAATCTAGCTACAACAAATCTCAACTTACTTTACTTGAAGATGGATTACAGACTGTTCTCAATTAGACACTGTCAAACTTCTGCTAATTAGGAACTTGCTTTTTGGAGCTTCAAATCACATATCCTTTGGAATGAAGATGACTAAGGACCTTATAAGCTTAAGTCCAGAACCACAAATTTGAGCTCCAATCTACAGAGAAATGTGGAACAAAACAATTTCTCCTTGTCACTTTGCAAACCTTGTCAATCACCGTCTTCACACTAGTGAATAGAACTTTTCTGCACAGCAACGTGGACCACCAAATTCTAGATTTAGCATCTTTAGACACTTCTCTCAAACATATCCAAATCTCATACTCCAGTCTTCAACATAGGAAATATGCAGAGAAAAATACTCAGACAACATTCTTAAGAGGACAACTCAAGCAATCAAGAAACAGTAATGCCAGAAGATATAGTTGACATGAATGATAACACAAACATGTTGACATCAATGACAACACCAATTAGCACATACTTGAAACACTTGTCTATGCCATATTTTCCTTCCTTTTGAGTGAGTACTACAACTATGCTATCCTATCCTCCATACACATATAAAATAACCTACAAAAATAAGGATTAACTAGAACTCCTACCTTGGAGATAGCCTCTTTGGTCTTCTCAAATGCATATTTTCTCTCCTCTATCCATTTAAAGTACTGATTATTTTCAACATGAGAGTAATAGGCCATGTTATGCCTACGAATTTTGATGTAAACTTTTTAGAAAAGTTAATATACTCCCTAAGAAAGAGTACAATTCATTTTTATATTGTGGAAGTGAGATCTCAAGAATAAATTGAACATTTTCAAGATCAATAATTATATGATCCTTAGAAACAATAGGTCCCAACATCTTTCCTTAGGGAACACCAAAGATACAATTCTTTGGATTCAAAGATATCCTAAATTATTGACACCTTTGAAATACTTTCTCTAAATGATCAAAATGATCCTCCTTGTTTTCAAAGAAAATAATTCTAGATCATCAAGGCAGATTAAGATTATTTCATTGATGAGGTATTTAAAGGTAATATCCATTGATCTTTAAAATTTCACCCCAACAGTAGGTAGGACAAATGACATCTTTTGATAGGAAAAATCTCCCCACTTTATAGTGGATTTCATCTTGTGTTAATCTTCTTCTTTTAGTAGTATTTAGTTAAATTCTAAGAAACCATGTAGCATAGAAATCTTGTCTGGTCCTCATACTATTTGTAGAATTTGATCCATTAAAAGCAAGGGGTAGTGACCCTTAAGAGAGGCCCTATTTATATCCCTAAAATCCACACAAAGTTGGATCTCTTCATTCCTTTTCCTAATTGGAACTAGGTTGGACACCCAAGTTGAATGTTCGATGTGAGAGATTATCTTCAAATTCACCAACTTGGACAGCTCTTTCTACATAAGTAGTTTTATCTTCAAGTTACTAGTTGTTGCTTCTATCTCACCTATTTTACTTCAAGTTGAAGCTATATTATATGTTGCATAATGTCATTACTATATCCCTTCAACCCTTAATAATCCCAAGTCATGACCTAGTTGTTTGTGGTACAAATGTTGATAAGGCATTCATTTCCTACTTCAATGCATTCCTTGGCCAATTTCACAATTTTTCCTAGGGAGATCACAATATCTTTGTAGTCCCATTTTATTTCCATCATCTTTTTTTGACTCTACAAGAATCATATAATAGTCTAAACATAACCCCTATACTTATCATCCCTACAGAAATTTATTTTCGTTTTTCTAGAGAATTTGATCTCAATATGCCTCTTCAATTTTTGGAGCTATTTCTTTTTTAAATTTATTAGATTGTTGGATGAAATGAGTAATCTACTCATCATTCTTAAATAGCATCCAATGATAATTTTTTTTTGTATAGTAGGTATGATTATTAGCTTGACACCATCTTTGTTTGTTAACAAGTCATTCACCATATAAAATTATGAGCCTAGGTCTATTCTATCTACTTCCAAATTATATTTCTCAAGAATAGCCTAGAAATTTAAAGCATCAAAGGATTAGATAAAATTCCACACATGGTGCTTGTATGCTTTCATCAGGGATTCCTTTGTCATGCATTGGGACCTCTCTTAGTGACTAGCTCATAATCACCATAAGCTTGTAGCATCTTAACACCTTTACATAGAGATAGCCCATCGACCAATGCTTCATAATTGGATATATTGTTGATGTAATTGAATTGTAACTGATAAAATTTCTAATATTTTTCTCTCTGTGGTGAGATCATAGATATGCCAACCTTGACTTTAATTTTGTAACTTGTGCCATCAAAGTACAACTTCCATATTTTGATGTTATCGTTACTTTCTTTTATGACTTCTAGAATTTGTGAGGCCTCCTCATGAATTAGTATATTCCTAAGCTATTCTATTAGAATAGTTGGTGAATGACACCGTCTTCAACTATTTACCACCATTTATCATTCCTTTCATTTGAGATATGTTTGGACCTAGGAATTTCATCATAGATTTCTAGGGAAGAAAGATCTGACTATGTGGAAAGGAATCCAACCGTGTAGATAAATGTAAAGGATTTTGTCTAGATACTAAACATAATATCTAACTCTACAAATAGCATGATAAGGACTCTAAGTATGCAAAAATGTACTCTATTTAGATACAATAATGAAGCTTTTCCCCACATCAGAAAATAAACATAACGTTCATAAGTGCATCACTGTGATCACAATCATTAATAAATAATAGTGATAATATATTCACCCCTCCAATTGGTTGCATATAAAGGATATAAGGAATTGGAAGTAAGAAAAAATGATAACATCAAGTTAAGAACATCAAGCATGTAATAATATGTCAAGGATAAGCATCATGTAAAGAACAAGCATATGATAACTTTATAAAGATAACATTGTGTGAACATGTAATGGATAACATCTTGTAAGGCACAACATGCATGTAAAACAATGAGGAAAGCATGTAAGCAGATAATTTCAAGGTGATGATATGCCCCAAGGACTATCCCCAATAGTAATGCAAGCCATAACCTATAAATATCAACACGTAAGCATAGTAACATGTCATGTATGATGTAAATAATGTTTAATAGCAATATGTAAGATAATAATATAATGATATGGCAATGAAGCAACCTAGGATAGTCAAGTGATACAATCCCTTATGATGGAAAATATGACAATGAATAGTAGGAATATGTATGTTGAATAACAAGATAGAAATCACAATAGAAACATTAACAAATTTAGTGTTTTATTCAATTAAGGGTGTGATTAAACTATCAAACTGAAATAAAACATGAAGAAGCAATATATAAATTAGCAAATTGTTGATGGTCTAAATATTTGTTCAGCATGAATACGCCACATAGAACCACCAAACATGGAAAGCCTCAAAGACGTGGGGCAAATTTGTGAGTCAATCTCGAAGATTATAAGGTTGGCTCCTTATCTATTCTACCTAATCCTAATTTATTGGGGATGAAAAGGGAAAGATGCAAAAACAAAATGGCATAAATGAAAGGCTCATGTTGAATAGGTTTCTTCTTGAAACTAGAATACAACTTTGCAACATATAATATAACAATCAACAAAAAATATCAACAATAGAACACATGCATCAGATAACTCATACACACATTAACAAGAATCAAAACTTCCAAAGTAACAATTTCTTATATTAATGCTTCTAAGAATTATGAATAGGTTCATAAAATACTATATGATTAACTTGGACACATACATTGAGGTTTCCCTATGTAATTATAAAAAGAAGTGAGGCAAAGTTTCATACATCAAGTTCAATAGCTCACCTATACCAAATTTAAGCTAAACTAGAAATAGGGCACTCATGATGATATTTATAGCAAAACACCCAACCCACAATCAAGATTGCCCTCTAAGATGTTTAATTTCAATTTTAGAATTGTTGGGAGGAAAAACATGCATTCTGTGATTTTGAAAACTTTAATGCCCTTGTTGGTGGTTGGGATACCTTCTGAAGAGTAGACAATAATTGTATCAATGAATTTCATTGTTTAGTATTGAAGAAACCACCCCTGGGTAGGTGGATTATTAATTTTTGGATGGTGTTGTGGAAAGAGTAGTTGGACATAAATGTGATATGGTACCTATGGAAAGAATTTTGAATTTCATTAGCAATCCTACCCAAATCAATCTCTATGTTGGAATCATCTAAAGATGTCATTACGAATCCATAAACATCAAAATTGGGCTATCAGATAGTATCACAATAAATAAATACTAGAAAATAGACTCGTGTCCCATGGACCTTTGGATGAAATTCACCATGGTAGATTAGATGACATGCTATTCCAAGGAGAAACTACTTCATCATTTCCTAAATAATCTTGGCATCCCACCATATGGCACTTGACTGGGAGCCCTACAAATATAACAAAAGGATGGAATTGGGTGGCCCCCACCACTAATATATGATTCAAATTGCACTAATAATAATGGTCCCACTAAGTGATTTGGACCAATCGTAGTACAAGATAACATAACTTCTCTTTGATACATCAAAAAGTCTCAGGCATCATTGGATGAGATCCATTGTGGCATTATCTTATGGTGCATACTTATTGTGACTTAGAAAATCTATATTATTGAGCTTCATGCACCTCAATACTCAAAATATTCAAAGGGGAACATGGTCTACCAAGGCCAAGAGACATACACTTGCAGGTAAAAAAACTCCACCACCAAAGAGACCCCAACTTGCATTATTCTCAAACAATGGAGTACAACAATACACTCCACTTATCATTCCAACTAACTATAATTTGATAACATGATAGTACCTAAAAAAGAACTTATGAATCCACTATATCATGCCTCTAATATATATAAAAAGAAAAACTAGAAACCAAGAATGGTTTCCAAAACAAGTAACTAGTACCATAGGCCTAAAAATAGGTGCCCAAGTCTACATGCAATAAACCAACACCCCATAGTCATGGTCAAGCAACCTAGAAAATAAATTTTCTCCCCTTATATGTCTTAAATGTTATAGATTCTACAATAAAAATCATACTAACCACTTTCCCAATCCTAGGCACTCCATGGAAACAACAAATTTCTTGTCATAACACCTATCTCGAAATATCCTCTATAATTCCCAATTTAACATTTTCCAAGTAGCCTCCATATTCAATTTCTTCTTACACAATATTATAAGTATTCAAAGAATAAATAATGTCCTCACGCTCACATGGGTGTTCTATTTAGCCCAGTCCATGATGGTTGGAGATTATACATTGTTTATCATCTACATGAATAATTATAATTAATTAGGACTTGGAATTTGCACAATGGATGCAAGACTTAGTCCTAACATTCTCCCACTTGACATTTACATTACAAAGACATAATAGGAAACTATAATGAATGAACCAAGTGCTAGAAGAGGCAAGGCCCATAGCCTCTCTACAATAATAGAACTTATCTATGCTCACTAGCTTAGTTAGAGAATTTATAACATTTTCTAAAGTGTCAAATTTGTGTATTATGATTTGTCATCCACAACCATCTTGTAGACAAAGTAATACTAAACATAAATATGCTTAGTACAAGCATGGTACATTGGATTCTTCACCAAACAAATAACACTTTAACTGTCATGTCCAATCTTGACCTATCTATACTCAAAGCTAATACCTAGACACGATCTTTGTAACCACACTACCTCCTTACATGCATTTGTAGCATCTATGTACTCTACTTCTATAGTGGACAACACAACTATGGGTTTATTACTCATCTAGCTAGCTACACCTCCAAATGGAGTGACCACATAACTGCTTATGGACCTCCTATCATCTAAATCAATAACTCAATTTGAATCAACAAGTCCATGTATATCAAGAAACTTGCTCACATCATCAATTCCATGATAAAAATATATAATAATTAAATTTTTCTAACAAATAGATAAAAACATTTTCTAAAATAATTTCAATTCTCTAGATATAAGGACCTTAGACATAAACATGTTAAGAACTCCCACTAGTTGAGCAATATTTGGTCTTGTACAAACCATAGCATTTATTAGGCCACTATGGAACTACAATAAGGAACATTTTGTATCCTTAAAATCATTGTCTAACTTAGAAAATTGTTCTAAAAATAACTGATTGCCGACAAGTAAAGGAATACTCACTAGTTTATAGTCCTGCATAGCAAACCACCTCAAAATAGTCTCAACATACTTACTCTAACTAAGCCAAATCTTTTCGGTAAACCAACATGTATTAATCTCCATACTCAAGATGTGTTTTGTATCCCCCAAATCCTTCATGTTAAAGGCACCATAAATCTTAGTTTTGAGTTCCCTAATCATACCTTGTTGTTTCCAATAAATAACATGTCATCAACATACAAGAAAATGATTAGCAACTAATCATCAATTAATTTGAAATAAATGCAATAATCAACCTCACTCCTTATAAATCTAATCTACAATTTGAAAGCATCAAACTTTTGATACCACATTTAAGGTGATTGCTTTAGACCATTCAAAGTCTGCTTTAACCTGCAAACAAGGTTCCATTTCCTTTCACCATAAAACTATCAATCTATTTCATATAAATTTCCTCTTCAAGATTCC
Organism: Cunninghamia lanceolata; assembly: GCA_027924645.1. Classification (NCBI taxonomy): domain Eukaryota; kingdom Viridiplantae; phylum Streptophyta; class Pinopsida; order Cupressales; family Cupressaceae; genus Cunninghamia; species Cunninghamia lanceolata. The sequence goes on along the minus strand of BSBN01001410.1, from coordinate 151,763 downwards.
CATGCAAAAAAGTAGTTTTAACATCTATTTGCTCTTGTGAGGGGGAGAATGAGAGTTAGTTTCAAATGAATAAAAACACAACAAAAACCCAAACATTAATAGAATGTGAAGATAAAGAGGAATCAAACCAAAGAAGTAGAAATACTTACAAAACCCATTTACCTGTCATTTTCCATTGTTGCCTATCTTGCTTTGATCTTGATTGAAGCCCTCATAAGCTCTTTTTAGCTTGCTTGCTTGTTTGAAGATGCCAAAGGAAGAATGGCTATTGATACTTTGTGTGATTGAAGATGAGCTTCAATACCCAATAATGGAGGATACTTGGAAAGTGGAATGAGAGAATTTTGAATATAGATTTGATGCAATAATCAATCCTCCCAAATGGCTTAGAAGAGGGTTCTATTTATAGAATTTCTCAAAATAGAATGGAGGGTGAGGATCAACAGATGAGATCAATGGCTAGGAATAAAAGTGAATCTTTAATTCATAATGGGTGAATTAAAAATCTTTTATTTGAAAATAGTGGATTATGACAATTGAATTAAATATTCAATTGTTGGGAAGAGTGGGGAACATTTGAATTAAAAATTCAATTGTTGGGAAGAGTGGAGGATAATGGGGAACATTTGAATTAAAAATTCAATTGTTGGGAAGAGTGGAGAATAATGGGGAACATTTGAATTAAAAATTTGATTGTTGGGAAGAGTGGGGAACATTTGAATTAAATATTCCATTTGTGAAGGCTAGTGGGGAACATTGAATTAGATATTCCATTTGTGAAAGAAAATTGATTTAATGATTTATTTTGGAAAATGGAGGAAATTAGTTAATTAAATATTAGGAATATTTAATTATATGTGCAACATGGTGAGGTGGAAGTGATGAGGTGGATTGATGAGGTGGATTTGATGAAGTGGATTTTTAGGGGATTTTAATTGATGTGAGATATAAGAAGAATTTAGGGAATTTAATTAAATAAACTGACTTTATTTAATTATGGGATAATGAGCCAATTAACTAAATGTATAACATTTATTTAACTGCCAGAAAAAAATAAGAATTAAGATAAATATTAAATATTTACTTAATTCGACCTGAGCCAATTTTAGGTGTATACAGCTCTACCTATAAATCGTAAGCAATAGTAATAGAAAGTAAGAATCTAATAGAGGTTAACTTAGCAACAGGGGAAAATTTCACCAAATTCAACCCCCTTAATCTAGGAGTAACCTTTTGCCACCAGTCTAACCTTGTACATCTCCAAATGTCCATCTACTCTAAATTTCCTTTTATATAACTAATTGCATATAATAGGTTTCCTTCCTTGAGGCAAATCCACTAGATCCCAAGTCTTGCATCTGTTGAGGGCCATCATCTCCTCTTGCATGGCCTCCATCCAAGACTCATGCTCTTCAAAGAAAGAGATTCCTTCATAGATCTAGGTTCATCATCAATACAAGATAAAGCAAATACATAACATAAGTATGGTGGGCTATACTTGTCAATTGGATTATGTTTCCTTGCGGACCTTCTCAAGTGTGTAGTAAGAGGTTCATGTTCTTCTTCTTCTAAACTCTCTGAATTTGAGCATTTGTCTTCTTGTGCATCCTTCTATCCAACCTATTGTTCTTGCACCTGTACATCTTCCTACTTCATTATTTTAGTTTAAAAATGCATAGTCTTCTTCTTTTTCTTTTTTGATTGTCTAATATTTGATTTAACTCTAAGTTCCATAAAAACCGCAACTCTAAAATAGACCATTTTCAAGGTTAACGGATTCAAAATCTTATAATCCTTAACATTCTCACAATCATTAGGTGTGATCTAAAACGTTGAATCCAAAAGTAGTGACAAAAGCACTTTGAACCAACTATAAAAAATGCCAAACCAACACTCACAATGTATGTCAATTTTATAACTTTGTTAGGTGTTCCAATTAATGTGTTGATATTTTTCTTTAATCTACAATTAGAAACACCATGACAATTTGTGTTGTGTTGGTTGTAGTTATGAAGTTCATATTCATATGTTAAAACAAATTCGAAACATTTACTTAATACTTTCGTTATGGAGTTCAAATTTATATGTAAAAACAAATTCCAAACATTTACTTAATGCTTTTTTTCTCCTTCCTATTTTATTTCTAGTTTTTTTTTTCTTGGGTTTGAATGTGTATCCTAATTGTTATCCCATATTATCATTCTGATAGGAACTCTTGCTCTACTCTCATTTAAGTGTTTCTTGTGTCTCTTCCTACAATTTGAACCTTCTCCTTTTATATAAACATTTCATTCTTCAGATAATTAGTCTTTCCCATTTTTTTCTCTCCTTAACTATTTATAAATCACTAGCGTGTATGAAACGATGCAAAAAAAAAAACAAAACCTACAGTTAAATCCAAAAACACTTTTCAATCAATTTTAAGGATTGTGGAAAACCCATCCCTGCTACTGCTATAGCTGTTGTTCTGTCCAGTAGTGGACTGTCGTAACAGTCATTCTGTAAAAAAAGCATTAAGTGGTCATTTTCCCAAAGCCTGCAAACATAAGCATGACGCAACTGGAAAATGACAGAACAAATTTATTAGCATTCAGAAACAAACAGCTTTATAAGACCATGTTATCTTTATGTCTGTCCTTCTCCATATCTTTGTCGGTTCTGTTGCTTTTATTTTGGTTTTAAACGACAAACAATAATTGATATGATCTGTGGAAGAAACATATGATTTGAAGCCACCCAACTAAGATATTATGTTGAATATATGTACCAGTGGAAAAAGACTGATAAGACCCACGTCATATCACATGCTTGGCCTTAAAAAGATAAAGCTTCACGTGTCATTGCTCTTGTAATTATTCTATGCATTGAAAAGCACCTTTGCCTTTTGGACCAGGTGATATGATGTGATGTTCACAGAGTTCGTGAATATCGTGGGACACATACTCAGCAAATATTTAATTTGATAAGTGATGTGATGTTGATAAAAGTGATTGGAGAGGAAATAAACACCTCCTTACATATTAAATTTAGCAAGGAGTTGTCTTTTTATTATTAATAATATAAAATTTGATTATTAAAATTTTGTTTAAGGTGATAATAGAGAAAAGAACTTTGTAATTAGGTGAAAATATATATTTGAGTATGGTTTTAGGTGGAAGGTAGTAATAAGTTGTGTGATGAATTATTTATAATAGGTCGTGAGTTAATGAGTTTAACTTAAAAAATATGGAGTTGAATCTTGATAAAACATCATAATTTGATATATTGTGAAAAGTGTTTCCTATTTGTTAAAGGTTTTGAATATTTTGGAGAGATGATTGTATTGGATAGGAAGTATGCAAGGACTGCTTTTATGCTCTTCTACCAAATGGTTTATTGTTGTTTTATGTTCGAATCGTTTTCCCTACAAGAGTGCTCAACTACATAGTGGTAGTTTGCCATCTAATTAAATGGAGTGAATAATAATAAAAACAAGTTAAAAGTGGGTGATAGAATAATAGAAGAAGATGAGGCCTCATATGAGCAATCTCCAAAGGTGCTAACTAATGCAAAGGTGACGTCAAGGTTTGTGGATTATAACTCTCAAGAAATAAAAAACCTTTATATGAGAATTTGGATGCTTTGAATGTGGGCTTTGGTGAAGGAGATGAATGAAAAATCATCAATGAATATTAGAGCAACTAGGAGATAGATGCTTCCCTACCCTCTTTTTTTTTTTTTGGCTAATTGAAAACTTATGGGAATTGGACCATTGTAATTTGCCCTTCTCCTTAGTGAAACTTGTTGAAGTATATTTTAGTATCTAAATACATGGTTCTTTTTAGGAGTATCTTTGCTTTTTTTGGCATGTGAAATATATAAATATTTTTATTATAAGGATCTAATGAACAAATATAGTTACCAAAATTCAATGCTTGATGCCATTTTCTTAAGCTCTTGGGTACCTAAATCAAAGTATTATTAAAATAATAATAATAATAAATTTTAAATTTTAAATATATAACAATTTAGAACAAAAAGAATGAAATAATTTAGAAAGTGAGGTAGAGATAAATTGAGATGATTAATGCAAGTGAGATGTATGAGGGCACTTACCTAGAATTTTATACAATGTAGACTTTGATTGTGACATTGTGACAAAGACCTACAATTTAAAAAGTGATAAATGATGATTGTCAAATTGTTGCATTTGATGCCAATTGAGCTTCAACTATATCTGATTCCTATGATGTATAAAGTCATAATTAATTCCATTGATAAACCATTGCCCAAAGTGTCATAGGATAAGTCTTTAAATACACAACCCTAGACGAACAATTTAAAATTATAACTCCCACAATGATAGGTAATGGTCATAATTGAGATTGTCAACCTTGGAAAGAAAAAAATTAAATTTAAAATTGGAGGGACAAACCCACACCTACAATATAGTCTAAGGAACTAACTTGTGCCCATGATGTAGTCTAGGAAGGGTAGGGTGCTAAGAACTAGGTCAAATGTGTTTAGAGATGGATGATTTGGGCTAATAGAGTGAGGGGTTCAAGTTTAAGGTAAGTGAATGCACCAAAAGTACTACAATGAGTGGTAGAATCATTTATTAAAGACATTTATGTATAGTGGGGTAAAATGATATAGGAAAAGGGCAAGGTATGCACTTTTCTCCCGTACAAATATAAAAATACTATTTAGATTAAAAATGGAATTAAGATTTAATAAAGTGTCTAGATATTTGATTTAAATCTTCTTTATAATTATTTTTGTTTATATTAATTCTTATTTTTCATTGAAATGTTTAGAAAAGAAGCAATTTTGTGTTTGTATTTTTTTTTTAAAAAACCATATATTATTTTTGTAATATCTACATTTTGATTTTTATTCTATGATCCATCATCAAAATGATCACATTTTACCTTTATCAACTTCAAACATAATTATAATAAACTATATAAGTCTATTATTTTTAAAGAAATAATAAATTAAATTAATATATTATAAATCAGAATTGAATTAATATATTATAAATTAGAATTGAGAGAATAATTACTTTTTAACATTCATCATGACTTAATTTAAAATTCATAGTGTGTTATAATTATATGTCTATGTACACATGTCTAATATTATAATATAATAATTATATTAAAAAATAATAGTTGTCTTGCTAATTCTATTGCATTTTAGTTACATATCACATCATAATATGATAGGCATGTTAGAAAAAATAACTAAACCTTGTATTTTATTTAAATTTTATGGATTACATTTTCTTTTAATAAAAGTGGGGTTCTATTTCATAGTTTCACTATAAAAAATGAGCTAGACTTTATATTTTATTTAAATTTCGTAGCTTATAGATTATTTTCTTCTTTCGAGTGCCTATTTAATAATTACATTATAAAATAATAGGAGTTCTAGATTTTGAATTATTATAATGATATTTTATAATAATAGAGTTTTTTTATTTTTCTAAATTTTTAAAATAATTTATTTTAATTTTTAATTTTAAGTTAGGGTGAAATTTACATATTTTGTGTTTTTCTTCTAGTTTGGATTCATCTCAATTTATTCATCCCAAGTGTAATGACTAGTATATAAGTGACATATTTTAATATATCACTTGAATTTTTACTATTTTTTAACTCACATACCTCAAGGGTCCATAGTAAATCTACAATTTACCTATTCATTATTTGGGATTGATTCCATAAGTGCAAGAATGAATCTAGTTCAAATTTGTAAGCATGGATTTGACCACTGAACTTTCAAAATTCAAATTTTAATAGGCCAAAGCTAACCCCTTTTCAACTAATCCATAATCCCTAACTTGAGAGTGAAATATTCAAATTTGTGTGTCAGAATGTTGTATAAACTAGAAAACCCTAATTCATTATGATCATCTAGGAATAATCTAGCACATCTTGTTTTAGGTCATGAAACATTAGAGGATTATCTTATGGCATAAGAAAGTTAGCATATCACCAACATGATATTAGCAATTACACATGTCTAGGCATATTACATGATTACTTGGCATGTCTTTGATATTATCAATATCATTGAATGGGATCTAGGGGCTTAACCAAGGAGAATATTCTCACTTAGCAAGATCCCAAAGGTATTTTTCAACACTATCAATCATTTATTAGAGGTCTAGATAGTGAGTAGAATATTTATTTGTAGGTATAAAAGGGTTATGATCTATTATGTTGAATCTACAAATAGAGTTTGGATTTGCATATAAAGTTTAAACGTGCATGTAGAAATGACCTATAACATCACATAATGGATTTACCAATTTTCAAAGGTGGTTGTCTAATATATTAAAGCACTAACACAATAACGAATCATTTAATAATAGCTATCACAATCAAATCAACATCAAATCTAGAGTTAAATACCCTATTTTATTTGATTTTCATACACATATATTTATGCATTTATTTACTATTATAATTTCAAAAAAATAATTATAATATTCTTGCATTCTCTAGTGATGAAGCTCTGGTTTCCCTCCAATCCAATGACTAAGCCTCTCTCCATCCAATTGGTGAGGGTTTAGTTACCTAATCTTCCACTCCAATTTTGGCAAGAACCTTATTTTGTAGCCATTGGTAATGCTTTGGGATGATTTTTATTGATAGATCTAGCTACTATCGTGTTCACATATATGACTTTTGCTCACATTTTAGTTGATCTAGACATTTCCAAGGCTCTTCTGATAGATATTGTCTTGCATGTGGAGAACTTGGGTTCAACCCATTTATTTTGAAGGTCTTCCATTTTGGTCTCACAAATGTTTTGCTACAAGTCATTTGTGTTGTTAGATTGTCTCCACCAAAAATGCAAGATGTATTCTTCAACTTCTTAGTGGTGGGATGTTCTCCCACACTATTTCACTATTGATGTTGCTCCATCTCTCTCTTTGAGTGATCCCTTTGAGGATTCTGAGACTACCCCTTATGAGGTGGATTCTCCTAGCCCAATGGTGGTTAGGGAATCTAGTGATGGCAAGACAGGGGATCCTATCACTAATACATCTACAATATTAGAATCTAAGTCACATCTGGTGGACACTCTTGGTGTGTCTATGATTGTGGATCTTGTCATTCCATCAATAGTTGCTCCTATTAAGGGGGCATATTTTGCTTCCAAATCTATTTGTGGTGATGACTCTATTCCTTGGACAATTGTTTAGAAAAGGCGAAAAGACCCTCCAAAATATGATCTTGTTTCCTACACACAAAAAGAAGGGAGAAGGTTTGTTAGGGAGGGCTTAGGAACCATATAGGCTCTTTTGAGTGGATCTTAGTGACCAAGTTGGTAGGTGAACTTCTTGTGTCTAGTCTTGTAGGGCTATTATTTTTTAGTGTTTATCAGCGTTGTTGTAGCTTGATGTCAAACTTGCTACCCTCTAAGCATTGTATTGTTGTATAAGGGTAGGGCCCCTTTCAAAACTCCCCTTTTACCTTTTATTAAAAAATAATTCTAAGATTCTTTCTTTATTATAATTAATTGAAAAATAAAGCTAAATATAATTTATTATTTATATAGGTATGTATTTATTCCCTTACAACAAGAAAATATTATAATAAATAAAAAAATATCTAAGACTATATTTCACATACAATAACATTAATATTATATTTAAGTATGCTCTTCAAAAAGATCCCACATGGCACGGGCTTCTCAAGTTAACCTCTTTCTCTGATCTAAATTTTATCTCTAATTGAAAATATTATTGGCCTAACTTGCACATTATAACATGTATATGTGGGATGGGAAAAGTGTCATTGATCATGCCATATCCTCCACCTCTATGTAGAATAAACTTGATGACATGGAAATAAGTAAGAACTAGCACTTGCACCCATATGAGGTTCAAGGAATACACCGATAGGAACAATTGACGAGTTTAGAAAATTTTTCGGCGTCATTTTTTTACAACATGAGGTAATTTCAAGCACTATAATGCTGACATATAAAAGCCTATCGGCTAATAACATGCCTTACTCTAACCACTTCCCTATTATTACAATTTTAAATTTAAACCGAAATCATGATAAAACTAAAATTAATGATAATAATAAATGATATATATATAATTTTTTAGTTACAATTTGGAAGATAATCTAATAGAAAATTTATATGATAATATCTTACATAATTAAATATATATTGTTAAAATTTACATATTCTAAATTAAATCATAAAGGAAGATAAGTAAATTAGTATTATCATGATTGGATTCATTAAATACTTTTATTATATTTTAATAACATTATCATTCTTATAGAGAGCAGAGGATATTTTAATACTTTTACTTGCCAAAGTGGGTTGGGGTTTCATGAAAGATAACAAGGACTGGTGCACTATAATGAAAGATAAACATTTGAATAGAGAGTAGGAGGATAAATTTCTCTTGGATGTCAAAATTCCAAGAGCTCTGTAATCTAGAATAATGTGTTCAAATCCAGAGCGTTATTACAAAAAGAGGTCAAATGGAAACTAGGGAATGATGAGCATCTAAGATTTTGGGAGGATAGGTGGTTGGAAGAGTAGTCCCTAAGCTCTCATAACTCCTTTGGTCACTTGTATGACCTTGCAAGATCCTTCTTTGGTCCCTTGGTGAAGGACTACTTTTTTGTAGAAATGGGTTACTCAATTAGTGGAAGAACATAAAAGATAGTTGTCTTAAATAGACTGAGTTGTTACCTTTTACTGGTGAACTTCAAAAGAGACTGCTTGATTACAAAATTCTTATTTTCCCTACGAAAGATGAAATTTTAGGGTATAAAGATAGTAAAGGTATCTTCTCTGTCAAATCTGCCTATAGTCTATTGTTGGACCAACCTACTAGAGATGCTCATTGGAAGAAGATTTGGAACCATAGATTACTCCATAAGATCAACTTTTTTGGTGGACAATAACCCACAACAAAATCCTTACTTGGTACTGTTGCAAGTATGGGCCTAACCGGTGTTGTCATTGATGTTAACATACTCCTGTAGCATTGATGTCAAGGATTGGATGAGTTGTATGCTGAGGATATTGAGAAAATTAGTTCTATCAGAAATAGAGAAGATCAGTGAAGATAGTAAAGCTCCATGAAGTGAAGATCCCAACTAGATGAGGATCAGAGAATGCGCATCAACGGGTTTGTAGATATGTGTCTGAAGATGATCCAGTCAAGACTTGAGAGGTCCACATGAAAATATGGAGGAGCTATGGCCATAAGAGTAAAACTGATTCTAGCAATTGTTCAGAGGTGACAGAGTAACACAAATAGTTCTGGTGAGATTTGGAAATACAATATCATGGTCTATAGATCTGGTGGCATGTTTGGGAGGCTAATGTGAATTGACAACTCAATTGGTTTATGGTTTGGAGGTCCACAAGCAATCCTTCTAAATGTGATAGTAATGGGCAACTATGTACTTAAGGTTCCGGATGAAGATGCGAATGATTACAGTAAGCAGAAGTGGTGCAGATGTTCTTGGTGATTCAAGCAAGCTTATGGGGGTCTCTAGATTGTGTCCAATTGATGTTGGTTGTCCACATTGAGTATTAAGCTCATAATTGAAGACTTACCTTTGGGTGATGGTGTTCCTCCTAGTCTTGGCCGACCGGATGATTTGCGCATGTTGCGAATGATCTTGAAGATGTTTTGTGAAGCATGGTGTGTTCCTCGAAGAAGATTGAAGTCCCAACAATGTGTGGTTGACAGTGTAGTAATGTGCATGAAGTTTTTGTAATAAGTCAAGTTGTATTTTTGTAATTGCTCTGTAATAAAATAAGTGTATGTTGTGCTGACTTTGATGATCATTCCAAAGTTGATGTCATGTATAAATAAGAGTTGCAAAGTCATTCAAATGTGTCCTAGTCACATGATGGGCAAGTGGTAGTGAAGAGGAGAAAAAAGTAGAGCAGAGCTATTGAGCTTAAATGGAACTGACTCAAGCATAGTAAATATGCTTATCTCCAGTTCAAGTATGTAATACTTATATTCTTTTGTAGATAGTGTGTCTCCTATAGGCAGTGGGCCTCTTGTGAGCAGTGTGCTCGGGCAGTGAGCCCTAACTGGCAAGTGCCATTTTATTCATCTTTATTCTTTTAACAGAGAATACATTCTTTTAGGGTTAGCTGGAAGAAGATATCAATTAAATGCAAATAAAGATTAAACAGAGGAATGGAAATACATAGAAATAATAACAGCGAGAGACAAGTTTTAATGTGGTTCACCCAAACTCGGGCTACATCCACCAAATAGAGAGTCCAATATTATTATCTAGTAAATCAAACCGATTACAATCAGCAATCCCTGCAACTCAATACCGCTGCAAAATGCTACAATACAATATCCAAACCCTAACCCTTGGCCGCTTTTTATTAAGCTTTTTGTCAGTTACAAAAATAAGGTTTTCTTATGTCAGTCAATGAAAAAATAACTCCCGGTGCTTTATAAAATAATAAAAAACTATGTGAGGTTTCGGGGGTGTTGCCCCCAAGCCCCCACGGGGGCGCTGCCCCTCGACCCCGCCCTGTATCGCAATAGGGAACACGCCAGGGGCGCTACCCCTGGACCCCGCAAGGGGCGCTGCCCCTTGACCCCACAAGGGGCACTACCCCTTGACCCCGTCTTGGGGGCGCTACCCCCAAACCCCCGCAAGGGGCGCTACCCCTTGACCCTGTAGGGATTTGGGGGGGAAACCGCGCCGATAAAAGAGGGGTAAATATAACCTTTGAGTCTGATTAGGCTCCATATAACAACAATCTCCCACTTGGAGACTGATCAGACTCCACACCATATCATCTCCCACTTGGAGACTAATCATAACACCACTGACCCTGTAGCTCCCACTGGAAATAAGCACCCTGGACTCTGCTGTTCTGTTTTTGTTGTTTTCAGTCTAGAAGACCAACTGAAGCTGAAGAGGAGCTCAGCTTCTCCCTTGTCACTGCCTTTGTAAACATATCTGCTGGATTGTCATCTGTATGTATCTTAGCCAACTGTAACTGTCCATCATCCAACACCAACCGAATGAAGTGATACCTCAACTGTATGTGTTTGGTCTTTGAATGCAAGGTAGAATTCTTTGCAAGATGTATGGCACTTTGGCTATCTATAAACAAATAACTGTTAACTTGTTGTGTGCCCAATTTGTTCATGAAAGATTGCAGCCATATCATTTCCTTGCTTGCCTCTGTTGCAGCTACATATTCTGCTTCTGTGGTGGATAAAGCAACCACCTTTTGTAACCTGGAAATCCAACTCACTGATGTTCCACCTACAGTAAAGACATAACCTGTAGTACTCTGCCTGGTATCAATATCCCCTGCCAAATATGAGTCTACATAACCTGCTAAATCAGTATTAGAGCCCCCAAAACATAAGTGTTTATTAGATGTACCTCTCAAATATCTGAGAATCTATTTTACCGCATTCCAATGCTCTAATCCGGGATAACTCATATACCTGCTAACGACTCCTACAACATGTGCAATATCCGGTCTCGTGCATACCATGGCATACATTAAACTTCCTATAGCTGAAGCATATGGTACCTTGGACATTTTCTCTTCCTCCTCTTGTGTCTTAGGACACATCTCCTTAGTCAATTTCAAATGACTAGGCAAAGGTGTGCTGACAACTTTTGCATTTTTCATATGGAATCTCTGCAACACCTTTTCAACATAAGCAGCTTGAGATAGAGTCAATTTTCTGTTCTTCCTATCTTTGCAAATTTTCATACCAAGGATTTGTTTTGCTGCCCCCAAATCCTTCATATCAAATGACTGTGCTAACTGCTGTTTTAACTCTCTTATGTGATCCATGTTAGACCCAGCTACAAGCATGTCATCAACATATAAACATAAAATAATGTAGCTGTAATTATCCAACCTCTTAAAATAAACACAATGGTCAGAATTACACCTGTTGTAGCCTTGCTCAGCCATAAAACTGTCAAATTTCAAATACCATTACCGAGGTGCTTGTTTCACGCCATACAAACTCTTCTTCAATCTGCACACCTGTGTCTCCTTACCTTTGACCTCAAATCCTTGGGGTTGTTCCATATATATCTCCTCCTCCAAATCACCATGGAGAAAGGTAGTTTTAACATCTAGCTGTTCCAAATGTAAATCTTCAGTAGCCACAATACTTAAAATAGTACGAATAGAAGTCATCTTGACAACCGGAGAAAATATCTCATCAAAATCAATGCCCTTTTTCTGTGCAAATCCTTTTACAACTAACCTGGCCTTAAATCTTTTCTTACCTGCATCTTCCTCTTTCAGCCTGTAAACCCATTTATTTGGTAAAGCCTTTTTACCTGCAGGTAACTTACATAATTCCCAAGTCTGATTTTTCAGCAAGGAGTCCATTTCTTCTTTCATGGCAAGCTCCCACTGAACCTGTGTATCCACCTGCATAGCTTCATCATACCCTTCTGGTTCACCAGCATCTGTTAACAATATAGAATACAAAGAGGGAGAAAACCTTTCAGGAGGTCTACTTATCCTTGTTGACCATCTAACATTCACTGGAGTTTATGGTATTTCTGGTTGCTGTTGCGGAGCATAAGGAGCCACTGGAACATCACTATTTGGAGTATCATCCAGCACCACATAATCCTTTTCTTTCTTCTCATGCTGCTGCAACTGATCTTTGTACAACACCTTCTCATTGAATATAACATCCCTGCTTCTCACAATTTTCTAATTTTCAAAATCCCAAAGCCTATAACCAAATTCATCAATGCCATATCTAACGAAGATATATTTTTTTGATTTCGCATCCAGCTTGATTCTATTTTCAGTATCTATATGTGCAAATGCTTCACAGCTGAAGGTTTTCAGAAAAGAATAACTCACCTTCTTGCCTGCCCATGCTTCCTCTGGAATACCACAGCCCAAAGGAACTGAAGAACCTCTGTTAATTAAATATACAGCAGTGTTGATAGCCTCTGCCCACATATTTAAAGGCAGTCCAGCATGCAATCTCATGGTCCTTGCACGCTCCATTATTGTCCTATTCATGTGTTCAGCTACTCCATTTTCCTGTGGAGTCCCAGGAACCATTTTTTGCCTACGAATTCCATTAAAGGAACAATAATCTTCAAATTCTTTGCTGCAATACTCACCGCCATTATCAGATCTGAGACATTTTAATCTTTTACCCGTCTCATTCTCAACCAAGCTTCTCCATTTCTTAAATGTTTCAAATACATCAGATTTATGTTTAAGGAAATAAATCTAGACCTTCCTAGTTGCATCATCTATGAATGTAACATAATACTGAGAGCCACTGAGAGAAGATACCTGAGCTGGTCCCCATACATCTGTATGCACAAGCTCCAACTTTTTATTTTTCTTTTGCTTCCCATTCTTGAGAAAACTGACTCTCTTTTATTTTTCATACACACAACTTTCACAGAAATCCATATTAATACATTTTAGACTTGGTAAAACTTTCTTAGAATGAAGTATCTTCATACCTTTTTCACTCATATGCCCAAGTCTGTTATGCCACAGTGTTGTCTCAGAACCTGCAGCAACTTTTTCAGTCTCTTCCTGCAAACCTGCAGCAACTCTTCCTGAACCTATTTGTTTTTTCTCTGTAACAGCTAAAGTAGAAGGAACATTATGACTTGTACAAAGATATAAGGTGCCTACTTTCACACCTTTTGCTACTACTAAGGCACCTTTTGAAACCTTCCAATTTTTATCAGTAAATGTAATAGTGCAACCTTGTTCAGTTAGCTGCCCTACTGAAATTAAATTCCTACTGAGCCTTGGAACATGCCTTACCTCTTGTAGTAGCCAATGATTTCCATTCTGCAACTTAATCTTGATTCTTCCCTTTCCAACAATTTGACAGGGTTCATTATCTCCCAAATAAACCAGCCCAAAATCCCCTTGGACATAATCAAGAAAATAACTTCTATGGGGCGTAGCATGAAATGAGGCCCCTGAATCTAAAACCCATGAATCATCAGCATTATCTAGGGAAAGAATCAAAGCATCATCTTCAGACTTATTGCTTATCACATTTGCTTCCTTATTTCCTTCTTGTTTGTCTCCTTCTTTGTTCTTCCGAGACCAGCAATCTTTCTTCAGATGACCTAGTTTTCCACAGTACCAGCAATCCTTCTATCCTCTGGTTTGGGATCTTTTGTCCTTTGATTTTCCTCGTGACTTCCCATGACCTCTAGAACCTTTTCCTCTCTTCTTTCATCTGCCCCTACTTTCTGCATTCAAAACACTGCTTGATGTGGATCCACTTGAACTTTTCCTACGAATTTCCTCAGAATAACACCAACAACATCATCAAATTTCAGGGTAGTTGAACTTGAAATAGAGTTACTAACCACCATTACCAAACTATCCCAGCTTTCAGGCAATAAACACAATATCAAGAGAGCTCTAATTTCTTCATCAAATTTTACATTTACAGAAGTCAATTGACTGACAATCGTATTAAATTTATTTAAATGATCTGTCATAGATCCACCTTCAACCATTTTCAGATTAAACAAACGCTTCATGAGAAATACCTTATTTGAGGCTGACGGAGACCATCTGTTGTCTTTGCTTCCATTATATTGAATGCCACCGATGGTGACAGGCACAATCGAATGGTTCCCAATGTCTTTCTGTCAAGAAGATTCCAATCCTCATCAGACATTGTTGCCAATTTCTTGGTTACTCCTTCCAACGGCATCCATAAATCCTTTTGATAGAGGTAGTCCTCCATCTGCATCTTCCATAACTGATAGTTCTTCCCATTGAATTTATCGACCTTCAATTTACCCTCATCTGCCATTGCTCCCACTCAACCGTGAGACTTTCCTGCAGATGATAATTGAACACAACCCGCTCTGATACCACTTGTTAGGGTTAGCCGGAAGAAGATATCAATTAAATGCAAATAAAGATTAAACAGAGGAATGGAAATACACAGAAATAATAACAGCGAGAGACAAGTTTTAACGTGGTTCACCCAAACTCAGGCTACATCCACCAAACAAAGAGTCCAATATTATTATCCTATAAATAAAGAGTCCAATATTATTATCCAGTAAACCAAACTGATTACAATCAACAATCTCTGCAACTCAATACCGCTGCAAAATGCTACAATACAATATCCAAACCCTAACCCTTGGCCGCTTTTTATTAAGCTTTTTGTCAGTTACAAAAATAGAGTTTTCTTATGTCGGTCAATGAAAAAATAACTCTCGATGCTTTATAAAATAATAAAAAATTGTGTGAGGTTTCGGGGGCATTGCCCCCAAGCCCCAACAGGGGCGCTGCCCCTCGACCCCGCCCTATATCGTGACAGGGAACACGCCAGTGGCGCTGCCCCTGGACCCCACAAGGGGCGCTGCCCCTTGACCCCGTAGGGATTTGGGGGGGAAACCGCGCCGATAAAAGAGGGGTAAATATAACCTCTGAATCTGATTAGGCTCCATATAACAACACATTCTTGGGTTAGTCACCCCATGGTTTTTTCCCTTAACTGGGTTTTCCACGTCAAAATCTTGGTGTTATGTGTTGAATTTGTTTCTGCTCTTGAATTATTGCATTATGCTTCCATGATTGAATCTTTGATAAGCTGTTGAAATATAAGAAGGCTTAAAGTAAATAAAGAATAGGATTTTGGTAACAACTGATTCACCTCCCCTCTCAGTTGTCTGTCCTAAATCCAACAATTGGTATCAGAGCCAAGTTCCTCTAGAAAAAGCTTAACTGCTTAAGGAGATCCAGGATGTCGACCTATAAGAAGGACAGTCCAAGGTTTGATGGATCAAACTTTACTGCTTGGAAAATCCGCATGGAATGTCACTTACAATGCATGGGATATCAGTATTGGAACATAACCTCAACTAAATATGTTCACCCAAGGAATGGTCCAACAATTTTAGATGAAGTCAGAGATGCAGAGAATAATCTTCAAGTGAAAGAAGCCCTACTAAGTGCCTTGTCTGATTCAGAGCTGACAAATGTTATGGGATTGAAGACTGCTTATGAAATTTGGACAAATCTTGAAAATCTATATGAAGGAGACAAATATGTTAAGTGTGCCAAGCTGCAAAGTCTGAAAGGAAAGTTTGAAAACTTAAAGATGAGTGAAGATGAGAATATCACTTTATATATGACAAAAGTAAATGAGCTTGTATGTGGCATCAAATGTGCTGGTGGAGTATTGGATGAAGATGAAATTGTTGCTAAAGTTCTCAGATCCTTACCTCCTACATATAAACAGAAAGTTGTTGCTATTGAGGAAATCAGATCTTTAACAACTATCACAAGGGATCAATTGGTTGGTAAGATATCTGCATTTGAGTTGGTTGAGTTTGGTGATGCACTTCCCAAGACTGAATCTACATTTAAAGCTAGTGCCTTTGCAAAATGCAAACAGAGATATGATCCAAGTGAAAGTTCCTCGAGGAAATCAACTTGGTATGATAAAGCAAGGAAAGATCTGGAAGAAGATGAGTTAGAAGATGAACAACTTGAAGCCCTTATTGCAAAAAGACTACCAAGAGGATCCGGTAAGTATGAATGAAAATTACCTTTCAAATGCTTTGCCTGCAATAAGATTGGTCATTTTGCCTCAAGATGTCCGGAAAGGTTTTCAAGGCTAAATCCTAATAGATCAAGGTTTTAGAAGAAGTGTTACTATGTTCAAGAAGATGATGATGAAGGAGTCACAGATGATGAATCTGAGATAGGAAACAAACCTGAAAGTGACTGAGTGTTTATTGCCATCAAAGAAGAAGATCCAATGCCTATTAAATCTGCCAATCATAAGATGATAGAAAGTGCTTTGGCTACTCAGGTTGAAGAAAAGGATGAATGGGTTATTGATAGTGGATGCTCTCACCATATGACTGGCGACAAGAGTAAGTTCTTAAGCTTTGAAAGATATGAAGGTGGAGTTGTAAAGTTTGGAGATAATTCTGCTGGCAAAATTAGAGGCAGAGGAACCATCTCTTTTGATGGAAAGAACAAAACCAGTTATGTTCTATAAGTTAAAGGTCTGAAGCATAATCTTCTCAGTGTTGGACAGTTGGTGGACAAAGGCTATGATCTCCATTTCAAAAATGGAAAATGCAAGATCTTTGAAAGCTCTGGAACTGAGATTGCATCTGGTACACAGACAAAAGGTAACATCTTCCAATTGGTTGGTACTAGAAAAAGTTTCTTATTTGTTCAAATTGATCAGAGTTGGTTGTGGCATAGGAGAATGTGTCATGTGAATTTTGATAATATCATCAAGATAAGAAACACTCAGGCTATAAGAGATCTTCCAAGACTGGTGAAACCTACTAACAATTTGTGCAAAGAATGTCAGTTGGGTAAGTAGAGCAGAGTCACATTCAAAAGTAAGGAACAATCTTCAACCGAATTGTCAGACTTGGTGTACACTGATCTATGTGGTCTAGCAAGAATCAGGAGTCTATAGGGAGATAGGTATTTCATGTTGCTAATTAATTACCACTCCCAGATGATGTGGGTAACTTTCTTAAAAGAGAAATCTAAAGCACTTGAGAAGTTCAAAATATTCACTTGGCTATGGTAGAAAATGAAACTGGCATAAACATAAAATGCCTCAAGTCTGATAGAGGTGGAGAATTCACATCTGGTGAGTTCATAACATTCTGTGAGAAACATGGGATAAAGAGACAGTTATTTGCTCCAAGGACTCCACAGCAAAATGGAGTAGTGGAGAGAAAGAACCAGACCAACTAGGAAGCATCTAGGACCATGATGATGGAAGCAAATGTTCCTCTGATCTATTGGAGAGAAGTTGTAAGCACTGCTATCTATACTCTTAATCGAGTATAAATCAGAGGCAATACTAGTAAGACCCCTTATGAACTTTGGTTTTGTATCACTCCTACTGTGAAGTATTTTAGAGTCTTTGGTAGTAAATGCTACATAAAAAGAGATGAAGACCTTGGCAAGTTTGATGCTAGAAGTGATGAAGGAATATTCTTGGGATATTCCACTCAAAGCAAAGCATATTGGTGTTATAACAAGAGATTGAGAAAGATTGTAGAAAGTACAAATGTGAAAGTTGATGAAGGCATAGAAAATCCCTCAAGGTTTTATGAGTATGAAGCAGATGATCAAAATGATGTCTCAGACCAAGGAGAACAAGCCCCAACTCTAGTTCAGATTCAGACTGATCCGAAGAATCCTGAAATACAAGAAGAAGAGACAAGTTTGGATGAACCTGTCCAAGAATTAGAAGTACAAGAAAATCCCAAAACTCCAAGGTATGTAAGATTGAATCATTTCAAAGATTAGATTATAGGAGATAGAAGCAAAGGTGTTCAAACAAGAAGAAAAATTGCTCAACATTCATTGAAGTATTGTTTGATTTCAAAAATTGAACCAAAAAAATAAGCGAAGCTTGTAATGATGAAAGTTGGGCTAAAGCAATGGAGTAAGAATTGATGCAGATTGAAAAGAATCACACTTGGGATCTTGTTCCCAGACCTAAGGACAAAAATGTGATTGGGACTAAGTGGGTCTTCCGGAATAAACTAAATGAAGAAGGTGAAGTAGTAAGAAACAAAGCCAGATTGGTCTGTAAGGGCTATTCTCAAGTAGAAGGAATTAACTTTGAAGAAACTTTTGCTCCGGTGGCAAGAATTGAAGTAGTCAGATTATTTCTTGCCTTTGCTACCTTCAAGGATTTCAAGGTATATCAAATGGATGTCAAGTCTGCTTTCCTAAATAGTGATTTAAAAGAAGAGCTATACATTGAGCAACCAGATGGATTCTAATTGTCTGATCATGAAGATATGGTCTACAAGTTGAAGAAGGCATTGTATGGACTCAAACAAGCCCCAAGAGCCTAGTATGAAAGATTAGACAAACATCTTTTGAAGATTGGTTTCAACAAAGGTACTGCTAACAGTAATCTATATTTTAAGATTGATCATGAAAATATTTTGATTGTGGAAGTATTTGTTGATGATATCATTTTTGGAGGGAAAGATAGTATGTGCAAGACTTTTGCAAATCAAATGTAAAGTGAATTTGAGATGTCTATGTTTGGGGAAATGAATTTCTTCTTGGGTCTGCAAATCATTCAAACAAAGAAAGGAATCTTCATATCTCAGACCAAATATGTAAAAGAATTGTTGAAGAAATTTGGGATGGAAGATTCAAAGGCAATGAATACTCCCATGGCAACCAGATGTAAGCTGAGTAAAGATGATAAATCCCCTAAGAATGATCAGAAAAAGTACAGGTCAATGATTGGAGGACTACTATACCTTACTCAAACTAGACCTGATATTATGAATGTTGTTGGTCTTGTTGCCAGATTCCAAGCTGATCCTAGAGAGTCTCATGTCATGGAAATCAAGAGAATTCTTAGATATCTGAAGGGAACAATTGAGTATGGATTATGGTATCCTAAGGATCATGATTTCTCTCTTCATGCATACACAAATATTGATTGGGCAAGAGATGTGGATGACCAGAAGAGTACTAGCGGTGGTGCATTTTTTTTGGGAAAAAGATTGGTTTCTTGGCTAAGCAAGAAACAAGAGGCAATATCTCTGTCTATTGCAGAAGCAGAGTATATTGTAGCAGTAGGCAGTTGCACTCAAGTATTATGGATGAAGCAAATGCTAAAAGATATCAGAGTGGAGTATGAAGAACCTATCACAATCTTCTGTGATAACTCAAGTGCAATAAATATATCAAAAAATTTGGTGTTGTATTCAAAGACAAAACATATATCCATCAAGTTCCATTTTTTGAGAGAGCAGGTGAACAAGAATGAAGTCAGATTGGAGTTTGTGCCCTCAAATGATCAAATTACAAACATCTTTACTAAACCTCTACCTAAGGACTTTTTTGAGTATCTCAGCGAGAAGTTAGGGGTTATTACCCCTTCAGTTTTGAATTAAGGTGCACTGATGTGCATCAGTCTGGTGAAGCCCACAATCATATCTTGTGATCCGGATTGATGTTAGGTGGCCGCTACTTAGGGGAACAATCTGTATGATTCTGAAGTATGTGAAGTGGTTGCAAGTATGTACCCTTTGCCATTGATGTCAAAGGGGGAGAGAAGACATGTGAAAAACACAAAGTGGTTGCTGATCAAAGGGGGAGCAGTAAAGGAAGAGAAGAGATGTGAATGGTTGTTATTGATAGGGGGAGCTATGTCAGTCAATGAGGAGAAGTTCTTGTCTTGATGGTTAAAATAATTTTTCCCATTATATGTTGCCATCAATGACAAAGGGAGAGATTGTTGCAAGTATGGGCCTAACTGATGTTGTCATTGATGTCAACATACTCTTGTTGCATTGATGTCAAGGATCAGATGAGTTGTATGTTGAGGATATTGAGAAAATTAGTTTTATCAGAAACAGAGAAGATCAGTGAAGACAATAAAGCTCCATGAAGTGAAGATCCCAGCTAGATGAGGATCAGAGAATGCACATCAAAGGGTTTGTAGATATATGTCTAAACATGATCTAGTCAAGACTTGAGAGGTCCGCATGAAAATATGGAGGAGCTATGGTCATAAAAGTAAAACCAGTTCTAGCAACTGTTCAGAGGTGATAGAGTAACCCAAATAGGTCCAGTGAGATCTGGAAATACAATATCATGGTCTGCGGATCTGGGGGCATGTTTGGGAGGCTAATGTGAATTGACAACTCAATTGGTTCATGGTTTGGAGGTCCACAAGCAATCCTTCTAAATGTGATAGTAATGGGCAACTATGTACTTGAGGTTCCAAATGAAGATGCGAATGATTACAGTAAGCAGAATTGATGCGGATGTTCTTGGTGATTCAAGCAAGCTTGTGGGGGTCTCTAGATTGTGTCCAGTTCCTGTTGGTAGTCCGCATTGAATATTAAGCTCGTAATTGAAGACTTGCCTTTGGGTGATGGTGTTCCTCCTAGTCTTGGCCGACCGGATGATTTGCGCATGTTGCAGATGATCTTGAAGATGTTTTGCGAAGCATGGCATGTTCCTCGAAGAAGATTGAAGTCCTAGCTATGTGTGGTTGACAGTGTAGTAATGCGCATGAAGTTTTTGTAATAAGTCAAGTTGTATTTTTGTAATTGATCTGCAATAAAATAAGTGTATGTTGTGCCAACTTTGATGATCATTCCAAAGTCGATGTCATGTATAAATAAGAGTTGCGAAGTCATTCAAATGTGTCTTAGTCACATGATGAGCAAGTGGTAGTGAAGAGGAGAGAAAAGTAGAGTAGAGGTATTGAGCTTAAATGGAACTGACTCAAGCATAGTAAAGATTCTTATCTCTAGTTCAAGTATGTAATACTTATATTCTTTTGTAGAATGTGTGTCTCTTGTAGGCAGTGGGCCTCTTGTGAGCAATGTGCTCGGGCAGTGAGCCCTAACTGGCAAGTGCCATTTTATTCATCTTTACTCTTTTAATAAAGAAACATTCTTGGGTTAGTCACCCCGTGGTTTTTTCCCTTACCCAGGTTTTCCACGTCAAAATCTTGGTGTTATATGTGTTGAATTTGTTTCTACTCTTGAATTATTGCATTATGCTTCCATGATTGAATCTTTGATAATCTGTTGAAATATAAGAAGGCTTAAAGTAAATAAAGAATAGGATTTTGGTAACAATTGATTCACCCCCCCTCTCAGTTGTCTATCCTAAATCCAACAGGGACAACTTGCAAAGATGGGGATTCCAGATACCAAACAGATGTGTGTTGTGCCAGAGAGAGGAGGAGACAGTGCCACACCTCTTTTTCCACTATGATTATTCAAGAACCATTTGGGAAAAACTATGTAAAAATTTAGAATTTGTTGGGTGATGAACAATACTATGACCACTTTTGTTGATACTAGGTTCTCTCCCTTTTCCCACCCCATTATCAAGGAATTGTGGGAGCAACTCCCCCTCACCTTGTTTGGAGTCTATGGAAAGAAAGAAATAATCGCATTTTTTGCAACAAAGGTAGGTGAGCTGAGGAGACCTTTGCCTCCTTCTCTAAACTTATTTTGGAAAATGTTTCAAACTCCAATATTAAGAAATTAGAAAGTCTTCGTCATCCTTTTGAAATTAGGATATCTAGAAGTTGGGGCATTACCAATGATTTGAATGTTGTTGATAGTTCGAGAAAGCTAGCTTGTGCTAACACATATTAGAAATCTCCCCCCAATGGTTGAGAAAAGTTAAACTTTGATGGAGCCTCTAAAGTCAATAATGGACCTACAAGTGGAGCGATAGTTATAAGATCTTATGAGGGAGAGTTAATGGCAACTTATATTGGAAGTGTAGGAGTCAAAATGAATAACGAAGCTAAAGCATTGGCAATGATGTGGGGTATTAAACTTGCCCTCTCCCCAGGTATTCAATGTTTGCAAATTGAAGGTGACTCCAAAATTGTCATCAATGACATTTCTAGAAAGATCACTCTAGGCTAGAATTTTGCTGACCTAATCAGGGATATACATAGTCTCATCAATAACTTTGTAAATTTTGAAGCCCTTCGCATTTATCGTGAAGGGAATAAGGTTGTGGATGCCCTGGAAAATTTTGGAATTAATATGGCTCCTTGGCGATGCTGGTGAAGATTCATTAACCTCTCTAACAACATTCCCACTCTTATTCATTATGATTCCATTCATTGTGTTAGGCATGATAAACATTAGGTTTCTTAACAATCTAATGTGTTATAAGGTTGGTAAGCCTTGTTTGCTAGGCTATTCATATATGTAGTATTTAGGTTAATTTTCAAATGTGGATTAAGAGGATGACATGGTAGTAGCCTTGGTGGAAATGCTATGTTATGTAAGATTTTCAACCATGTGTGGCATTATTAAGTAATAATTACTGCAGGAGGATAACTCACATAACACAAGTCACTAATTACCTCCCCCATGTAGACTTACTCAAAAATCATTTCCTTTATAGAACTCATACTCAAATTCGTAAGATGAGGATGGATTATTATCTTCAAAATCATATCCTTATGGTGTAGGAGTTAGAAAGTACACTAATTGGTAATTATGATGGATGGATTTTCAGCACCTCAATTAATGATAAAAATGAGTCTTCCAGTGGTTTTGACAATTGGCTTAAGAATGGTGTTGCTTCCATTTCTCAAAATCTTAGACAACTTCATCTCTATACTACTCTATTATTAGCTATGGGTGGTGACAAAGTTCAAACTAAACCAGTCTCTTGTGCAGAGGTGACAAGAGATACAACCCTTTGGTACATTTGTAAAGAGGGAGGCATCTCTTCATACCTAGAATGTCTTAATGGTTTTGACCAGACTCTCTCCATCCAATTCGTTGAGTCATGGAGTAAAAGGAAGGTGCAAGTTGGAGGTATTGGGTTTGAGGTTAATGAGGAGGTGATGGGTGTTGCCACAGGTCTCAAATGCTAGGGTTAAAAGGTGAGACAACATAGAAAAGTCTAGGATACCAAGAATATGAAGACTTTCTTTAAAGAAGGGGGAGAAGTTGTCAAGTACTTGTACTCCTCAAAAATGTGACTCAAGCGCAAATGCAGATGAGTCAACTTTATTACAACACATGAACCCTCTCCTTGCCTTGGGAGACCTCCAAGTCACTCTCGCTCTCATGGAAAAATCCAATCAAGTGGGGACAAGACTTGGGGGTGGTTATGTTCTCGTGGTAGCAGAAGGTTGGGGAGAGTGATCGGCTAGTCCTAGGGCCTGTTATGGGTTGCAATGTGTCTATCCCTTTCTATGGTTGTTGTGGTTGAGGTAATAATATACCCTGAAGGGTCACTAGTTATCAACCTCCTATTTGGGTTCCTTAGGTTCCAACTCCTAGATGGATGTTGATTTTAATCGTTGATGATCCTAGTGCATTGTAACCTATCCTTTATGTCTTGACTGCATTGTTTTATTTGATCTCTTTGTTGAATTATCCCGAGAGAGTGTTCTTACTCTTCTACCATTTGTTATGTTTGTTGTGGCCTAGGATGTATTTCATCTATTTCCTCAAGGATTTCCCTAACCTACTCACCTCTGATTCATGGGCACATTCGAATGCTTGGATAAGAGAGAGTTGACTAGAGTTAACCTTGTGTTTGACTTGAGTTGACTTTGATATAAAATCAAAAGTTTGTTTTTTTATGTTGAATTGTGAAGTGTTCCTTGTGATGAAATCGACGATTTGATTATGTGTAAATCAATTCTACCTCGTGATCAAATTGAGGGTTTAAGTTTTCTAAATTTTCTAAAGTTTTTGAATTTTTTTTGTTTTTGGTATGAATGTAGCTAGTATGGATGCAAAGCAATTTTTTAATTCTTTTCCTAAATTTGAATAACAAAATGACTTAATTATTTGAGAATTTGAAATATGAATGCATTTTTAACATGAATTTTCTAAATGCAATCTACTCTAGATGCTTTTGTTGTTTTGTGAATCGATTTTAGATTTAATCTCAAATTGAGAATATGAAAATGAAATGTATTCAACGAATTGCGATGAAACTAGTTTAATCAAAGCTAGCTAATCAAATTGAAATAAACCTATCAAGGTAATTGCAACAACAAGATTACTATTTCCAAGTGAAAATTGTGATTTGATTTACTACTTAAAGCATGAAGAACCTGAATCATTTGGCGCATGATCCTAGCGTATCTAGAAATCCTTTGTGTGGCCACCTTTCCTCTCCTCTGCAGTAGTGGGGTACTCCTCTTGGTGATAAGGATTAGGTAGCAATTGATTTGAAATGAGATATGAGAGCTATGATTGAAATTAGCTATGAAAGCTATGCAGCACTTGGTCTTGGAAATTTCATGATTGTAACAATGCTAAATGAATCTTTTGAAAGCTTTACAATAATAATAAAAAGCAAAAGGTGCACAAGCCCTGTGGAGAGCATGAAAATGCTAAGTAGAGAGCAAAAACAAAGCTAATAAATGTCTGCAATAATGAATTTGCCTCCCTTATTGCTTGAGGGAGGGGGTATTTATAGTGTTGGAGAGCTCACAATGGGTGGGATTGATTGGGAAGTTAACCCAATTTGATTAAAGAGTTATCAGGGTTGATTGAGTGAACTCAATTGATTAGGAAGTGAAGAAAGCTTGATAGCTTATCACTCATGGAGGAAGGAGAGTTAGAATGAGAGTGAGATGAGATAAGAATAGATCAATTGAGTTAATTATGGATGATTGGAATAGAAGAATGAGTTAAGAATAGGCTAGGCTCAGTTAGGGTCGAATCTGCATGCAAACTGGAGTCAAAATGGAGCTATTTTGGGACTGAACTAAAGAGGAAATCATGTTTGAAAACACAATAGGGTCACCCCTTTTACCAGTAGGGTCACCTAGGGGTCACCCTAGACTAAATAGGGGTGACCCTAGGAAGAAGAAGACTTGGGAGTGGTTTAAAGGGCTGAGAATGACCTTGAGAAGGTGAAGAGACATCTAGTCTCTAAAGCTGGCCAAAATGATAGATTAGAAGGGATCCCCCTTTTGACAGTAGGGTCACCCAAGGGCAACCTAAAGTTACCCAGGGGAAACCCAAGGTCACCTAGGGGCAACCCAGGGTCACCCAAGGAAGATCTAGAAATTAAAAGGGGCAACCCAGAAAGGGGAAAAGATAGATGAAAATTGAGGGTTGGGGAAGGTGTGGGAGGTCAATTGGAGGCCTCTAGAGGATTGAAATGAGTGAAATGGCTTGAGGAAAGTTGAATTTTCTAGGTTACTATTCTAATAGGCCATGTTGACATGGCTAAAAAGGGAAAAAGATGAAATGTCGACAAGGGGGAAGTGAAGGAAAAACAAGACCAAGAAAGATTAGCTAGGAGGAGAAAAAGAAAGAATGGAGGGAAGTCCATCCACGTGTCACTAAGAAGAATACTTGTTGAGAGGTCATATTTACTTTCTTATATATGTGTTTAGGATTATATATCATCATAGGATTACCATGTAGGCGCATGCACTTTTTTAGTGTTTACATATTTGCCCCCTTATAGATGGTAGTCTACATGAAAGGTAGGTGCCATTCTTGGACTATGCCTTACCTGTTGTCGATTTCCTATAAATTTACCTGCAATAATAAGCAATATGCATGCAAGAAATAAAGATAATCTAATTATTTTTTCTTCTTTTCTAAATTGAAGTGTGAGCTAATTAACTATATGATTTTTTCATGCAATCTAAGCCATGTTATTGTGTAGTTTTTTAATTTTGAAATGCACTTGAAAGTAATAGAAACTTATAAAGAAAGAAATCTATATCTAACACTACCCAAGAAAGAAACAAATGAATTTAAATTAAACTAAGAAGAAATAATAGAGTTTTATAGCTCTTAGGCAAGATGAGTAATCTAATTACTAAGAAATGAAATCACTTTGAAATCAAAGAACTTGGGAGAATCTTTTTGAGCTTCTTGAAGAACTATTGTGAATGTGTCCTCAAAGGGTCCAACTTTTATCCATCTCTTCTCCTCTTCTAGCCTTGGGGTACTCTTCTTAATGGAAAGGGAAGGTTCAATTTGAGGTTGAAATGAGATTGAATTTTGAGGAAGATAGCATTAGCTCCCTATGTTGTGTTGGAAATATGCAACCATATAGACTAATTCCTCATAACCCAATAAGAGATTAATGTGCAACAATAACCAGAAATACACATGCAAAAGAAATAGACAATCATACCATCAATGGTGACACAAGATATACCCTATAAAAACCCTCCATGAGGGAAAACCCAGCCTCCAAAAGCATCCATCTCTCATGTATTATTCAACAATAAAATCACAATACATATGTAGAGATCACCTCTAAAACATCAAGCTCTCTCTACATGTACTCCATGTGAACATGCATGTAACTACACATCAAACGCCATGCTTCAAACCCTCACACATGCAACTTGCAAGAGATGCTTAAACAAGCTAAACCCAGCCAAGAAGCTCACAAGCTAAACAACCAAAACAACCAACCTCTACAACTACCTGTGTTTTCTTTTATAAAGATAAATTCACACAAATACAACATGTGGTATGGTAAAACCATCTTCCCCAAAACCATGAGTCTACAAAACCATTGACCCCCACATTTGATTATTGGTACTAACTTTTCCCAATAATTAAATAATTAATTACTCTATGCATCCCACACACATTAAATAATTAACCCAATGTTACATACAACTTTTACAAGTGGAACCAAATAAATATTTAATGTGGATAAACACATACATGGATGCACCACAAATAAATATTTATTTTACATAATAAAATAATGTCAATGTTATGCTAGGTGTACAACACACCTACTCCAACATTCACCCACTTGTTGTATACATTGCATAAGAGATCAACATGTAAACTCAAAACATCAAGGGAAACCATCCATATGCCCAACATGTACCATATAAACATCCATGTGCTCCAAGATACTTGCAACAATAATCAAGGTGTCCACCATCTCAAACAAGGATCCCCTCATCCTCCATCTAGCCAAACCATGAAGAATAAGATCCTCCAAAGAGATGCCACACTAAACTGTCACATAGAAGAAAGAAACCTACATCAAATGATATCCAAACACAAGCACCAAATCCAATGGTAACAAATAGGCTCAAGACTGACAAGAATCAATCATCATAGTTGAAATAGCAACCACAACTAATTGCTAATGCATCAACTAACCATACCTCCAAACCATGGTATACAAAAGATAACAAGTAGACCTTATGCCAAAAACATATCCAACTCATATCACAATGATAATAAGTCCCTGTATATACTCAATCCTGCATAAAGAAGTCCTCCAAGGTAACAACACAAAGCATGTGACAAAAAATCTCAAGACCCTCCATACCACAGCATAATGAGAACATCCAACAAAGGAATCATATACATCCTCAAACTCCCACTGCATGAGTAAATGTCAAATCTGAAAATAGATCAAGGCATCCAAAGATCCACTAATAGCACTCACATAGAAGATGTGGCTAAATCCTCTATCACATAGTGTCAAAGAACACATAGATATGCAAAATCTAAAAACTAAATAGTTGCAACATAATTCTCTCCTCAAGTCCATATCTCTCCCAAATCCTCCACATCATAAGAGAAAGAAGTTAAAGAGTCTCAATAGTTCCATACATATCTCAACTCCAATTTCATGTGAACATAAATATCCAGGAAGAAGAATAAGAACAATCAAGAGAGAACCTACAAACCATAACCATGTCCTTCTATCCACACTAATGTGCTATAGCTGTGAAAAGTATGATCTCCTTTACAACCCCAAAACAAGAAGCCTCCAAAACATCCAATAACAAGATGCAAGCCTCTCAAACCAAAAGGTAGATCAAACTCATAACCATCCCAAAATAGGAATAAGTCCAAAGCCACTAACCATCTCCATTACACACAATGATCTCATAACAAATCAGGATCAAACATAATGAGACAACTAATCATAATCATGCATCTACTCCTCAAACAAGTCCTCACAACCATAATCCATAGCTCAAGACTCAATCATGAGAAGACAAGATATAAAGAAAAAAAAGTATTTGAATAACAAATGAGCATACCTATCAAATCATTCACTACTGAATGGACCAAGAGTGGGGATGAGATGGCTCCTCCAGGATGCACCAAGCCTCGAAGACTCTCTCCAAGAACAATCTCCTAAACATGTCCATGTTGAACTCACATCCAACCAAGGTGTAGGCTCCTCGGTCTTGCTGCTGAAATACTCATAAAAGAGTAACCATATCAACACATGTCTCTAATCCCAAGAGAACTCAAGCCTCACCTAAATCTCCAAGAATCCATGAAGATAACCATATCTTGCCAAAGCTCCCACTGACAGGCATATAGAAAGCAATCAAACACTGGAAACATATTACACAGAGTGAACAAGTACTTTGAACAACAATTTTGCAGGCTAGAATAGGCACATCAAAATATGTTATCTCCAACACTATTCCCTTACAATGAACATAGAGTGAACAAAAGACTTGGAATAACAAGATTTGCAGGCTAGAATAGGCACAACAAATTTACTATCACAAAAGTAGCTCCATTACAATGGGCAAGGCTGACCTTATTTATACTAAATCAAAGGAGTAGGGAACCCTAAAATCTCTTTGATTAACCCTAACTTGCCAACTCGCAAGCTTTATTTCTATTTTAAGATAAAGATACAACTAACAAATGCTTTAAAACAAAGAAAACTACAACTAATACAAAGTGATTTCTTTCTAAATAAAGAATGGATGAGCTGTGAATGAAAGCAAATGCTTTAAAACAAAAAGCATTGAGTTAAAGCTACTTTTTGTGTCTCATCCTCATCTTTATTCTTGGTTTATTGGTGATGTCATCCATTGGTATTTTTGGAAATAATATCTTCTAAAAAGCTGATTTCAAGAGAAAAAAGCTGGCACATGGGTTTTGTAGACAATCTTATTCTGAAGCAATCCAGATTGTTGGATTCTGAAAAAGCAGAGGATTTCCTGAAAAAGAAGCAAAAAAGTAGATTCCCAGAAAAATAAAATTTACTAATATTGAAGAGGATGAAATTCTGGATGGACCCATCTCAATGAAAATTGAAAAAGCTTCAACCCTATTTCTAAAAAATGATCCCCTAGAAAAAAGGACATTGAAAAAGCATGCCTCCTTTCTTCCTCAACCCGAATCTATGAAGAACGCTGAAAAAGAACTTTGTTTGAGCCTTCAAATCTTCATGGAAAGAAAAATATCTCTTTTTCCTCTAGATGCAACCTACAAAAGATAATGAATAAAAGAAGCCAAATGTTTGCCTTTATAGAACTTTAGGGCGAAAAAGTAGCTTTCTTTGTGAAAAAATAAAACTTGGATCTTATCCATGAAGAAAGCAACTTTTAAAGCGCAAATCCAAGTGGATGTCTTGGAATAAGAAGAATCCATATTTTATAGCTGCCTATGGCCTCATATGTGAGATGAGTAAAAATATCTTCTTTGATGATGTCATCGAACACGTGAGTTGGCAAAAGTGTTGGCCAATTTTACTTCATTTTTTGAAACTTTTGCACTCATTTTGACTCAAGTATGGCCTGTCTCTGACTTCAACAAGATGGTAAAATGTCACTATTGACTGAAAAAGCTGACTGATCACGACATTTTGGAGACCTATCAACTGTGATTCCATCCCCATCCTCAAACTGACGTTCTGACAACGTTTGACCATAAATTTGACTTCTGGAAACTGTCGCCGGGCGAAGTCTTGGAAGCGGCTGTCGGATGTCATCAGTAGATCATGAAATTTTCTATCTTTGGTGAACTTGGGCACCCCTAGCATCCAAGGACGCCTGATTTTCAATGCCTTAGTCATTTTTTCAAAAAATTCAACTTTTTCAACTTCTTAATTTCCGTGCGCATTCCGATGACTGATGACCCATGTTTGGCTGTCAATTTCTGTTTGCTAGGACAAAACTAAACCTGATGATCTGGCAGACAGGCAGGCCTGATGAAAACAAAGCTGATTGCACCCTCTACCTACCTCGAAAAATGTGCCAAACTAACTTGCTGTGAACCTGACTGAACTGACAGAGGAAGATTTTTGTTTTCCTGAAAATCTCAAAAATAAACTAAGTCTGGTGGATTTGGACGCCCCTAGCCTCCAGGGGTGCCTAAGATTCAATGCCTTAGATTTTTTTTGGAAATTTTCAATTTTCATGTCATTTCTCAATTTTTGTGCCAACAGCCCCTTTTGATCTTCGTTTTCGGTCGTCCGGATGACTGCTAAGGTAGGACGGGGGATGATTTGAGTAGCCTAAACACATTTGGGTTGAAATCCCAGCTTTTACCGACATTTGACTGAGTTTGACCAAGTTTGACCACTTGGAAACAAGCTGATGGAGACATTTTTAAGTTTTCTCAAAAAATGTGTAAAAAATCTAAGGCATGAGAAGTTGGGTGCCCTTGGCCTCCAGGGGTGCGTGGAATCTAATGCCTTAGACAAATTCTTGATCTCCAACCTTCGTTTGCAATTTGCTCCGTTTTATGTGCTAACAACTGCTTCCTCATGTTGATTTTGACTATTTCATCAGTCGACTGCCACTAGATAGTTAATGAACTAGGTAGCCTCAGTACATCTAATGTGATTTCCAACTTTTCGGGGCCTGATAACCAAAATGATTATTTTTACGCTCACTGGAACTAACTGACGGAGACATTTCTTGCATTTTCTTGAAAAACGTGAAAAAAAAATCTAACACTGGTGCAATTGGGCGCCCCTAGCCTCCAAGGGTGCTTGGTTTCCAATGCCTTAGTTAAATTTTGATGATCTTCAAATTTTCACCTCACCTCAGCTTGACCCTGCTCCGTTTTGCATTCTTCATCGACTTGACGACTATTCATTAGTTCTGCGTTATCAGAACAACGTTGAAAACTTGAAAACGAGCTCTAGTAGATGAACTTCTTCCATTGATGACTTCAGAGCTCTTACTTCACCTTCTAAAAAAGCAAAAATGACCCAGTAGAGAAAACTTGACCTTTTGCAGATTCCGTCTGGACCATGCTGATCGTGAAGGAAAATCAGCCAATGAGAATCAAGCATGACACCTGAATCAGAGATTCTATTTTTAGAAACTTTTTATTTTTAGAAAAATTTTCCAGCATATGTATCTCAAGAAACCCAGAAAACCTAATTTGATGTCTATTTTTAGAAACTTTCTAAAAATAGGAATTTCTATTTTTAGAAATTTTGACTTTTTGACTTTTTTGACGAAAAATTTTCTAGACTTTCTCAAAATGCCTTAATGAAGCAAATTTTTTGATTGGGTACAACAATTGGCTCTGTCTGGGGACCATGTCAGATACTTACGGCATAGGAGAACCGAGAATCTCTGGACTTTTTAAGCTTGGACCATTGCCTTATCAGTTGGGTAATAGAGTCAGGGCACTTTCGTAATCACCTAGAACAAGACTTTTCCCTACATCACCTAAAACTGGACTTCCTAAAATCACCTTAGAGTTGGAACTCCTAAAGTCACCTAAAAGCGGACTTCCTAAAATCACCTAAGAGTGGACTTCCTAAAATCACCTAAGAGTTGGAACTTCCAAGAAAATAGAGAACACAACTGTCACATTATAGAAAGCGAAATACATTACGACATAACGATCACATCACAGAAAGGGGAAACACATTACGAGAAAAGAAAGTTTTCACACACGCTCTTTTTCCTGAGCGAGGATGAGAAGAACAAGACTGTTACATAAAACCATCAACCGACTTAGAAAAGTAAAAACCATCTCTCCTTAGCTATGAAGATTTTCTCATCAGCACAAAACTTTTCTTTCTCTGCAACATCTCTTCAAAAAGCCATGGTTCCGGAGGGTATTCATGTTCAGGCCATGAGAAGTTCATGAGGAATTGGTTGATACACGAAAGATCAGGTGGAGCATCTTCTTCTAAAGCAAGCAACCTCTGCAACAGGTGAAGATACAAAACCTTCTTATGAAGATATGTAGGAATGTCTTGTGGCCAAAGTATATCTGTGGGAATGGTTATCACCATATATAGAATATGAATTTCATTTATATCTTGTACACATGCAACTTTGAACTCAGTCAATGTATCATCTTCTGGAAAAGCTACAAGCTGCTCATACATGACTCTCATTACTGATTCTTTTCTTATAGGATCCACAACTATCGTCACCCATTTTTCCAGTGCTTTAGGAGCTTCTTCTTCTTCATTGGTTGTGTTTTCATCCATCCAATCTTCAGAGTCTGATGGATCATCCAGGTCTGAATGCTCAAACTCTTGATTATTATCGATAAAATCTTCACCAGACAGCTCACTTTGCCATTCATTATCTTGAACCTTGTCATCCTTTGTAGATTAATCTTCTTCAATGCAGATATCCGGCATCATTTCATCTTCAACATTCATGTATCTTTCTTCTTCTGGTAAGTAAGTGTAATCAAATATAGATTCATCTGATCTATATGCTTCTTCTTCATCTTCTTGATCGATCTCACATACGACATATCTCACAAAACATTTGTCAAGAATTTCTGACTTTTCAATATCATCCTCTTTAGTGACCAAAACTGAATATTCCACGAACTCCTCTTCTCCATCAACCCCTTCATATGTTGCATTTCGCACTGGTTGCATAGTATCAGTGAAGTCTTTTTCTTGTACAGGTTCATAGACAGTTTCAACATCGTCCTCTTCACTAGTGTGTATGAAGGATTCTTGGGACACAGGTGAAGATGGGCTATATTGTAAAGGAAAATCTGCAGTATCTTCTATTGAAGAATCACTTTCCCACTGATGTAGAAAACAATTTAGATCTGATGATGAATCTTCCATATGATCTCTAGCTCTGAAAAATTCTTCCAGGAAGAAATCATCTTCAAAAAAAAAGATCATGTTCTTTCTCTAATTACAATGCTTCTTTGGTCTCTTCTTTGGATGTATCTGACACAGGTTGGTCAAACCAACCTTCAAAAGATGAGAAAAACAAATCCGATTCATCATTATTTTTCTCTTGAGAAGATTGTCACACTTCTTCTTCCTCAAAGAAAGTTTGTAAGTTGTACATTTCTTCGGATTCTTCCTTTGATTCGTCAACTGCACAGACAACTTCCTAATTCTCTTCAGTTATTTTTGATAACGTAAAATATGTACCAGGACCCATTTTTTGATATAGCACTTGTGCTTGAGGATCCTAATATTTCACCACCGTGAACCAAGACTTGGTTTTTGGTTCCAATTTGAAACTACCTTTCTTTAATGGAATGGTCGCAGATCACCAATCCAATTGTATTTCTCCTCCAAGATCTTTGTAGAAGCTTCTACTTAACAGCATCCCATAACTGGCTAGAATGTCGGCTACCAACATAGTCATCATTATTTTCTTCTTGGGACAAGCTGCCAATCATACTTGAGCATCCTTCAATTGTCCAACCAATGGCACTGACTTAGACTCAAGTGAATGACACTTGTCATGCATCTTGGTGCATGAGAGTCCTAATGCATTCATCACCTGCAAAGGCATGATGTTGTCTGAGGCTCCTGAATCAATGATACAATTGCTCAATTTATAGCCTCCTATATATAGAGAGATATAGAAAGGCTTTGGCTTCTCTTCTGCTGGAATAGAAGATTCAAGCAATGTAGGCTATACGACGGTCTCCTTCTTGACATACTTAACAATTCTATCCAGCTGATCGGGATGGTCCTGAAGATACTCTAGCTGAGAAGTCTGCACCTTTGTCTTCATCATGGAATCCACTATATTAAAATTCACCAAAGATGAATCTTGAGCGGCTTTGACATTTTCATGTGGTGGCTTAACATTGGAAGTGGAAGCCACTTCCTTCCCCTTTTATTTTGATCTTTGCTTATCCTCTTCTTTTTGTGCTTTGAAATGTTGAGAACCTGTAAACACAGGTGTCAAAATATTTTCATGATTCACCACAAGAGAATATTGACGAAGATCTTCTTGTTCTCCCTTGATTAAAATGGGTTCATTCTGGAAGTATCCCATAGTATAGTCACCATCAAAGTTGTCCATATGTGGTAAGACAACGTTCGCACTTGGGGAAGGGACAATGCTTGAAATGGGTGCAGCATCAGCATATCCCATGATTTGATTCATTCTAAAATTTTTAGGACATGTGGCTCCAGTATGTGCATCACTCTCAGGAAAGGAACAAAATACTACATTTTGAGTAGCATCAACTGCTTGTCTTGGTGGTGGTGCTGGCAACCTAGGCATGTAGTTATTGAAAGGCTGAAAATTATTCCTCTTAGGCTGATGTGGTTGCTGTGGTTGATACTGTTGCTATGGTTGGTATTGTTGTTGTGGTGACTGATATGGTTGTTGTGCAGGTTGCCCCTGAGTAGGAAATTGTCTCTTCATAATAGTCACTTCATTTGCTACCTTCTGTAGCAGTGGATCCGCCGAACTTTGAACAAGAGGCCTGATTGAATCCATTTTCATCTTGCCAGAAGTAATCATGTCATCCTCTAACTTGATGGCATTTTCTTGTGCATTGGATAATTCTATTTCATTAGCTGATCTCAAAAAGAAGGCTATCTTAGAAGGAAGAGAGTTAATGAAACTGGTCAACAGAATTTGTGGAGATGGATTAAGTGTATGAGAAAGATGTGTAACCAGGCGATTAAAGCTTGCCACAAACTCCCTCATTGGTTAATTGTTTTCCATCTTTGAATTTGAGAGTTGGGCGAACAATCTATGACCGTCTTCGGTAGGCTTGAACCTTACCAAGAATTTCTTGCTCATAGTTGCCCAACTTGTAATGATGCCTGGTTCTAGATGATTGAACTAGTCGACAACATTTCCCACAAGAGTCTTAATGAAGAGACGCACAAAAATGTCTTCATGTGATACATGCAAAATAGTGCAAGCTGTTGTGAATGCAGAGATGTGTTCATCATGATGTTGATTTCCATCGGCATGGAACCGAGGAAAGTGCTTCCTTGACCCCTTTGGTAAGTCATGATGTGCTTGCAGGGCTAAAGGTCCAATGTTATTATCCTAAGGGAATGGGGGTGGTCACCTCTGATTTGCATCATTGTGATTGTTATTATTTGCATCACCCATCACTCTAGGATGGATTACTGGTTCCTCTTGAGGTTCTTCCTACTTGACTTCAGGAACTATTTGGACTTCATGAACTATGTTGGATACCTCTCTAACTTCTGTAAGATCAAGATCTTAGAAGAAACGATCCATAGCACCGCCTTTTCCCCTTCTTGAATAAACCTTGTGAGCCAGGATTATCTACTGCCACGTGGGAGGTGGTAATATTGGTCTTCCTAACACAAGATCTACTTTGTGTTCTTCTTCGTCAAGAATAGTAGCCATGTTTCTCCATTGATCAGTACTTTCCTTTTGCGCAAATACGAAACTCCTCAGGCTACTAATGATGTTCGTTTGCTCTCCTTCCACTCATACAAGATTTGGTTGAATAGCAGGTGGTGTAAGATTTGGTTGTTGAACTGGAGCAGTAGGACACCCGAGAGTCAGTCCCGTGACATAAGCCTAAGCTTTCTTGAAGTTTTATGCCTCGTGCCCCATGGTGGGCGCCAGAAAACTATTGGCGTTTCAATTCGCACCTCTGAAATGCAAGTTGGAAACAGACAGCTATGCACAGATAAACTGGTCTCCTATTGGAAGGGGGAGTTCCCTTTTCGTTGATGTTCGTTGAAAAGATAAATAAATTAAACTTCGCCTATCTTCTTTTTGATTCTCAGCTGCGAGCACAAGGTTATAAAACTCTAAATGCTGTAGAAGAGGTTTTTTCCTTTTTAAAACTTCTACTACAACTAGGCTTAAACTAATGACACTTTTAATCTCCTAAGTAAATTTAGAGCAAAGGGTTTAAAAGTGGACAAGGAATTATTGTTTTAACACGAAAACTTAAGTAAATTTCTTGCAGATTTACATCACAAGACTCATTGTACTTTGATGATGAAAGCTAAAATAAAAGCTACACAAGCCACACATCTGACGACAAAACTTGATGATCTGAGATAGAATATCAGAGAAAGGCAGGCATGAGATTTCTATTCCAACATCACAAAGTTGATACAACTCCAGGACAACAATACTGTAGCAAAGGCAGGCATACAACAAGCCATCAGACACTGGAAACAAATTACACAGAGTGAACAAGCACTTTGAACAACAATTTTGCAGGCTAGAATAGGTACAATAAAATCTGTTATCTCCAACACCGTTCCCTTACAATGAACACAGAGTGAACAAACACTTGGAATAATAAGATTTGTAGGCTAGAATAGGCACAACAAATTTGCTATCACAAAAGTAGCTCCATTACAATGGGCAAGGCTGCCCTTATTTATACTAAATCAAAGGAGTAGGGAACCCTAAAATCTCCTTGATTAACCCTAACTTGCCAACTCACAAGCTTTATTTCTATTCTAAGATAAAGATACAACTAACAAATGCTTTAAAGCAAAGAAAACTCCAACTAATACAAAGTGATTTCTTTCTAAATAAAGAATGGATGAGCTTTGAATGAAAGCAAATGCTTTAAAACAAAAAGGATTGAGTTAAAGCTATTGTTTGTGTCTCATCCTCATCTTTATTCTTCCTTTATTGGTGATGTCATCCACTGGTATTTTTGGAAATAATATCTTCTAAAAAGCTGATTTTGAGAGAAAAAAGTTGGCACATGGGTTTTGTAGACAATCTTATTCTGAAGCAACCCAGATTGTCAGATTCTAAAAAAGTGAAGGATTTCCCAAAAAAGCAGATTCCCAGAAAAATAAAATTTCCCAATCTTCAAGAGGATGAAATTCTCGATGGACCCATCTCAATGAAAATTGAAAAAGCTTCGGCCCTGTTTCTAAAAAATGATCCTCTAGAAAAAAAGGACCTTGAAAAAGTGTGCCTCCTTGCTTCCTCAACCCGAAACTATGAAGAACGCTGAAAAAACACTTCGTTTGAGCCTTCCAATCTTCGTGGAAAGAAAAATATGTCTTCTTCCTCTGGATGCAACCTACAAAAGATAATGAATAAAAGAAGCCAAATGTTTGTCTTTATAGAACTTTAGGGCGAAAAATCAACTTTCTTTGTGAAAAAATAAAACTTGGATCTTATCCATGAATAAAGCAACTTTTAAAGCGCAAATCCAAGTGGATGTCTTTGAATAGGAAGAATCCCTATTTTATAGCTGCCTATGGCTTCATATGTGAGATGAGTAAAAATATCTTATTTGATGATGTCATCAAACACGCGAGTTGGCAAAAGTGTTGGCCAATTTTACTTCATTTTTTGAAACTTTTGCACTCGTTTCGACTCAAGTATGGCTTGTCTCTGACTTCAACAAGATGGTAAAATGTCACTGTTGACTGAAAAAGCTGACTAATCATGACATTTTGGGGACCTATCAACTGTGATTCCATCCCCAGCCTCAAACTGATGTTCTGACGATGTTTGACCGTAAATTTGACTTTTGGAAACTATCGCTGGGCGAAGTCTTGGAAGCGGCTGTCGGATGTCATCAGTAGATCATGAAATTTTCTATCTCTGGTGAAGTTGGGCGCCCCTAGCCTCCAGGGGCGCCTGATTTTCAATGCCTTAGTCATTTTTTCAAAAATTTCAACTTTGTCAACTTCTTGATTTCTGTGCGCATTCCGGTGACTGATGACCCATGTTTGGCTGTCGATTTCTATTTGTTGGGACAAAACTGAGCCTGATGATCTGGCAGATGGGCAGGCCTGATGAAAACTGAGCTAATTATACCCTCTGCCTGCCTCAGAAAATGCACCAAACTAACTTGCTGTGAACCTGACCAGGCTGACGGAGGAAGATTTTTATTTTCTGGAAAAACTTAAAAATAAACTTAGTCTGGTGGATTTGGGCACCCCTAGCCTCCAGGGGTGCCTAAGATTCAATACCCTAGAAAGTTTTTAGAAATTTTCAATTTTCATGCCGTTTCTCGATTTCTGTGCCAACAACCCCTTTTGATCTTCATTTTCAGTCGTCTGGATGACTGCTGAGGCAGGACACAGGATGATTTGAGTAGCCTAAACACATCTATGACAAAATCCCAACTTTTACCAATGTTTGACTGAGTTTGACCAAGTTTGACCACCTAGAAATGAGTTGATGGAGGCATTTTTGATGTTTCTTGAAAAACGTGTAAAAATCTAAGGCATGAGAAGTTAGGTGCCCCTGGCCTCCAGGGGCACCTAGAATCCAATGCCTTAGCCAAATTCTTGATCTCTAACCTTCGTTTGCAGTTTGCTCCATTTTGTGTGCCAACGGCTGCTTTCTGATGTCAATTTTAACAATTTCGTCGGTCGACTGCCACTAAATAGTGAATGAACTATGTAGCCTGGGGACATCTAACGTGATTTCTAACTTTTTGGGGCCTGATAACCAAAATGACTATTTTTACGCTCACCAGAACTGACCGACGGAGACATTTCTCGCATTTTCTTGAAAAACATGAAAAAATCTAACACTGGTGCAATTGGGTGCCCCTAGCCTGCAAGGGTGCTTGGTTTCCAATGCCTTAGTTAAATTTTGATGATTTTCAAATTTTCACCTCACCTCAGCTTGACCCTACTCCGTTTTGTGTTCTTCATCGAATCGACAACTGTTCGTCAGTTCTGCATCGTCGGAAGAGCATTGAGAACTTGAAAACAAGCTCTGGTAGATGAACTTCCTCCATTGATGACTTCAGAGGTCATGCTTCACCTTCTGAAAAAGTAGAAATGACCCAGTAGAGAAAACTTGACCTTTTACAGATTTTGTCTGGACCACGCTGATCGTGAAGCAAAATCAGCCAATGAGAATCAGGCATGACACTTGAATCAGAGATTCTATTTTGAGAAACTTTCTATTTTTAGAAAATTTTGCCAGCATCCGTATCTCAAGAAACCTAGAAAACCTAATTTGATGTCTATTTTTAGAAATTTTGACTTTTTGACTTTTTTGACGAAAAAATTTCTAGACTTTCTCAAAATGCTTTAATGAAGCAAAAATTTTGATTGGGTACAACAATTGGCTCTGTCTGGTGACCATGTCAGATACTTACGGCATAGGAGAACCGAGAATCTCTGGACTTTTTAAGCTTGGACCAGTGCCTTATTAGTTGGGTAATAGAGTTAGGTCACTTTCCTAATCACCTAGAACAAGACTTTTCCCTACATCACCTAAAACCAAACTTCCTAAAATCACCTAAGAGTTGGAACTCCTAAAATCACCTAAAATCGGACTTCCTAAAATCACCTAAGAGCAGGCTTCCTAAAATCACCTAAGAGTTGGAACTTCCAAGAAAACAGAGAACACAACTATCACATTACAGAAAGGGAAATACATTATCACATAATGATCACATCACAAAAAGGGGAAACACATTACGAGAATAGGAAGTTTTCACACACGCTCTTTTTCCTGAGCGAGGATGAGAAGAACAAGACTATTACATAAAACCATCAACCGACTCAGAAAAGTAAGAACCATCTCTCCTTAGCTGTGAAGATTTTCTTGTCAGCACAAAACTTTTCTTTCTCTACAACATCTCTTCAAAAATCCATGGTTCTAGAGGGTATTCACATTTAGGCCATGAGAAGTTCATGAGGAATTGGTTGATACACCAAAG
Organism: Cunninghamia lanceolata; assembly: GCA_027924645.1. Classification (NCBI taxonomy): domain Eukaryota; kingdom Viridiplantae; phylum Streptophyta; class Pinopsida; order Cupressales; family Cupressaceae; genus Cunninghamia; species Cunninghamia lanceolata. The sequence goes on along the minus strand of BSBN01001410.1, from coordinate 111,639 downwards.
ATCAGGTGGAGCATCTTCTTCTAAACCAAGCAACCTCTGCAACAGGTGAAGGTACAAAACCTCCTTTTGAAGATATGTAGGAATGTCTTGTGGCCAAAGTATATCTGTGGGAATGGTTATCACCACATATAGAATATGACTTTCATTTATATCTTGTACACATGCAACTTTGAACTCAGTCAATGCATCATCTTCTGGAAAAGGTGCAAGCTGCTCATACATGACTCTCATTACTGATTCTTGGCTTATAGGATCCACAACTGTCGTCACCCATTTTTCCAGTGCTTCAAGAGCTTCTTCTTCTTCATTGGTTATGTTTTCATCCTTCCAATCTTAAGAGTTTGATAGATCTTCCATGTCTGAATGCTCAAACTCTTGATTATTATCTATAACATCTTCACCAGATAGCTCACTTTGCCATTCATTATCTTGAACCTCATCATCCTCTGTCGATAAATCTTCTTCAATGCAGATATCCGACATCATTTCATCTTCAGCATTCATGTATCTTTCTTCTTTTGGTAAGTAAGCGGAATCAAATACAGATTCATCTAAGCTATATGCTTCTTCTTCATCTTCTTGATCGATCTCACATACGACGTATCTCACAAAACATTTGTCAAGAATTTCTAACTTTTCAATATCATCCTCTTTAGTGACCATAACTGAATATTCCATGAATTCCTCTTCTCCATCAACCCCTTCATATGTTGCATTTTGCACTGGTTGCATAGTATCAGTGAAGTCTTTTTCTTGTACAGGTTCATAGAAGGTTTCAACATCATCTTCTTCACTACTGTGTATGAAGGATTCTTGGGATACAGGTAAAGACGGGTTATATTGTAAAGGAAAATCTACAGTATCTTTTATTGAAGAATCACTTTCCCACTGATGTAGAAAACAATTTAGAGTTGATGATGAATCTTCCATATGATCTCCAACTCTGAAAAATTATTCCAGGAAGAAATCATCTTCAAAAAGAAGAAGATCATGTTCTTGCTCCAATTGCAATACTTCTTTGGTCTCTTCTTTGGATGTATTTGACACAGGTTGTTCAAACCAACCTTCAAAAGATGAGAAAAACAAATATGATTCATCATTATTTTGCTCTTGAGAAGATTGTCACACTTCTTCTTCCTCAAAGAAAGTTTGCAAGTTGTACATTTCTTTGGATTCTTCCTCTGATTTGTCAAACGCACTGACAACTTCCTGATTCTCTTCAGTTATTTCTGACAGCATAACATATGTACCAGTACCCATTTCTTGATATAGCACTTGTGCTTGAGGATCCTGAGATTTCACCACCGTGAACCAAGACTTGGTTTCTGGTTCCAATTTGAAACTACCTTTCTTTAATGGAATGGTCGCAGATCACCAATCCAATTGTATTTCTCCTCCAAGATCTTTGCAGAAGCTTCTACTTAACAGCATCCCATAACTGGCTGGAATGTCAGCTACCAAGATAGTCATCATTATTTTCTTCTCGGGACAAGCCGCCAACTGTACTTAAGCATCTTTCAATTGTCCAACCAATGGCACTGACTTAGACTCAAGTGAATAACACTTGTCATGCGTCTTGGTGCACGAGAGTCCTAATGCATTCATCACCTGCAAAGGCATGATGTTGTCCTGACGCTCCTAAATCAATGATACAATTGCTCAATTTATAGCCTCCTATATACAGAGAGATATAGAAAGGCTTTGGCTTCTCTTCTACTAGAACGAAAGATTCAAGCAATGTAGGATGTATGACGGTCTCCTTCTTGACATACTTAACAATTTTATCCAGCTAATCCAAATGGTCCTGAAGATACTCCAACTAAGAAATCTGCACCTTTGTCTTCATCATGGAATCCACTATATCAAAATTTGCCGAAGACGAATCTTGAGCGGTTTTGACATTTTCATGTGGTGGCTTAACATTGGAAGTGGAAGCCACTTCCTTTCCCTTTTCTTTTGATCTTTGCTTATCCTCTTCTTCTTTCTGTGCTTTGAAATGTTGAGCATGTGTAAACACAGGTGTCAAAATATTTTCATGATTCACTACAAGAGAATATTGATGAAGATCTTTTTGTTCTTCTTTTATTAAAATGGGTTCATTCTGGAAATATCCCATAGTAGAGTCACCATCGAAGTTGTCTGTCTGTGGTAAGACAACGTTCGCACTTGGGGAAGGGACAATGCTTGAAATGGGTATAACATCAGCATATCCCATGATTTGATTCATTCTTAAATTTTCTAGACATGTGGCTCCAATATGTGCATCACTCTCATGAAAGGAACAAAACACTACATTTTGAGAAGCATCAACTGCTTGTCTTCGTGGTGGTGCTGGCAACTTGGGCCTGTAGTTATTGAAAGGCTGAAAATTATTCCTCTTAGGCTGATATGGTTGCTGTGGTTGATACTGTTGCTGTGGTTGGTATTGTTGTTGTGGTGACTGATATGGCTGTTGTGCAGGTTGCCCTTGAGTAGGCAATTGTCTCTTCATAATAGTCACTTCATTTGCTACCTTCTGTAGCAGTGGATCCATAGAACTCTGAACAAGAGGCCTGATTGAATCCATTTTCATCTTGCCAGAAGTAATCATTTCATCCTCTAACTTGATGGCATTTTCTTGTGCATTGGATAATTTTGTTTCATTAGCCAATCTAAAAAAGAAAGCTATCTCAGAAGGAAGAGCGTTAATGAAACTGGTCAATAGAATTTGTGGAGATGGATTATGTGTATGAGAAAGACGTGTAACCAGGCGATTAAACCTTGCCACAAACTCCCACATTGGTTCATTGTTTTCGATCTTTGAATTTGAGAGTTGGGCGAACAATCTATGACTAACTTCGGCAGGCTTGAACCTTGCTAAGAATTTCTCGCTCATAGTTGTCCAAATTGTAATGATGCCTAGTTCTAGATGGTTGAACCAGTCGGCAACATTTCCCACGAGAGTCTCAATGAAAAAATGCACAACAACATCTTCATGTGATACATGCAAAGCAACACAAGCTGTTGTGAATGCAGAGATGCGTTCATTATGATGTTGAGTTCCTTCACTGTGGAACTAGGGAAAGTGCTTCCTTTAGCCCTTTGGTAGCTCATGATGTGCTTGCAGGGGCCAAAGGTCCAATGTTATTACCCCAAGGCAATGGCGATGGTCCCCTTTGATTTGCATCATTGTGATTGTTATTATTTGCATCACCCATCGCTTTAGGCTGGATTACTGGTTCCTCTTGAGGTTCTTCCTGCTTGACTTCAGGAACTATTTGGACTTCAGGAACTATGTTGGATACCTCTCCAACTTCTGTAAGATCAAGATCTTGGAAGAAACGATCTGTAGCACCACCTTTTCCCCTTCTTGAATAAACCCTGTGAGCCAGGATTATCTACTGCCACACGGGAGGTGGTAATACTAGTCTTCCTGGTGCAAGATCTGCTTTGTGTTCTTCTTCGTCAAGAATAGTAGCCATGTTTCTCCACTGATCAGGACTTTCCTTTTGCGTAAATATGAAACTCCTCAGGCTACTAATGATGTCCGTTAGCTCTCCTTCCACTCATACAAAATTTGGTTGAATAACAGGTGGTGTAAGATTTGGTTGTTGAACTGGAGCAGTTGGATGCCCAAGAGTCATTCCCGTGACATAAGCCTAAGCTTTCTTGAATTTTTATGCCTCATGCCCCATGGTGGGAGCCAGAAAACTGTTGGTGTTTCAATTCGCACCTCTCGAATGCAAGTTGGAAATAGACAGCTATGCACAGATAAACTAGTCTCCTATTGGAAGAGGGATTTCCCTTTTCACTGATGTTCACTGAAAAGATAAATAAATTAAACTTCACCTATCTTCTTTTTGATTCTCAGCTGCGAGCACAAGGTTATAAAACTCTAAACGCTGCAGAAGATGTTTTTTCCTTTTTAAAACTTCTACTACAACTAGGCTTAAACTAATGATGCTTTTAATCTCCTATGTAAATTCAGAGAAAAGGGATTAAAAGTGGACAAGGAATGATTGTTTTAACACAAAAACTTAAGTAAATTTCTCCCATATTTACATCACAAGACTCATTGTACTTTAATGATGAAAGCTGAAATAAAATTTACACAAGCCACACATCTAATGACAAAACTTGATGATCTAAGATAGAATATCAGAGCAAAGGTAGGCATGAGATTTCTATTCCAACATCACAAAGTCGATACAACTCTAGGACAACAATACTGTAGCAAAGACAGGCATACAACAAGCGATCAAACACTGGAAACGGATTACATAGAGTGAACAAGCACTTTGAACAACAATTTTACAGGCTAGAATAGGCACAACAAAATATGTTATCCCCAACACCGTTCCCTTACAATGAACACGGAGTGAAGAAACACTCAGAATAACAAGATTTGCAGGCTAGAATAGGCACAACAAATTTGCTATCACAAAAGTAGCTCCATTACAATGGGCAAGGCTGCCCTTATTTATACTAAATCAAAGGAGTAGGGAACCCTAAAATCTCCTTGATTAACCCTAACTTGCTAGCTCGCAGGCTGTATTTCTATTCTAAGACAAAGATACAACTAACAAACGCTTTAAAGCAATTTGCTTTAAAGCAAAGAAAACTCCAACTAATACAAAGTGATTTCTTTCTAAATAAAGAATGGATGAGCTTTGAATGAAAGCAAATGCTTTAAAACAAAAAGCATTGAGTTAAAGCTATTTTTTTTGGTTCGTCCTCATCTTTATTCTTACTTTATTGGTGATGTCATCCATTGGTATTTTTGGAAATAATATCTTCTAAAAAGATGATTTCAAGAGAAAAAAGTTGGCACATGGGTTTTGTAGACAATCTTATTCTGACGCAACCCAGATTGTTAGATTCTAAAAAAGCGAATGACTTCCTGAAAAAGTAGCAAAAAAGCAAATTCCCAAAAAAATAAAAATTCCCAATCTTCAAGAGGATGAAATTCTCGATGGACCCATCTCGATGAAAATTAAAAAAGCTTTGGCCCTGTTTCTAAAAAATGATCCCCTAGAAAAAAGGACCTTGAAAAAGCGTGCCTCCTTACTTCCTCAACCCAAAACTATGAAGAACGCTAAAAAATCACTTCGTTTGAGCCTTCGAATCTTCGTGGAAAGAAAAATATGTCTTCTTCCTTTGGATGCAACCTGCAAAAGATGATGAATAAAAGAAGCCAAATGTTTTTCTTTATAGAACTTTAGGGCAAAAAAGTAGCTTTCTTTGTGAAAAAATAAAACTTGGATCTTATCCATGAAGAAAGCAACTTTTAAAATATAAATCCAAGTGGATGTCTTTGAATAGGAAGAATCCCTATTTTATAGCTGCCTATGGCTTCATATGTGAGATGAGTAAAAATATCTTCTTTGATGATGTCTGTAGACACCTAAAAATGTCTCAACCACCAAACTGACTCCCGACATCCCTAAACATACCAATTTCCTTTCCAACCAATTAATTAAATTTTTCTTTAATTAATTACCCCTTTCATTTTCTAAATCCACACCATTTCATCCCCAAAATTAAATTAATTTTATTAATTCAATAGTCCAAACCTTAGCCAATTGATTTAATAAATATGCAAAATTTATTAAATCAATTCCTCCATTTTCCTTAAATCCAATTAATTAGTTAAAACCATGTTAACTAATTAATCCAGCCTACTAATTAGCCTATCCCTACCCTAGACAATTAAATAGCTATTATTTAATTGCCTACCCTAGCCTACCTCATCCTAGCCTTAGGATTAATTAATTAAATCACTAATTAATTAATCTAATCCTCCCACTAATCCCTTTACTAATTTATTCCAGCCATATTAATTAGGTTAATCACCTTAATTAATTGAGTCAAACCCTCATTAACACTTCTCCCCACATCCCCCAAATTTAAAATTCAAATAAATCACACATCACACTTACTTCTCTTACACACCCCTTACACATTTCATAACTCATAAATATCCACTCTTCCCCAAATGAATTTTTAATTCATTTTACCCTTCCCCATGTGAATTTTTAATTCACAAATAATCCATCTCACCCAACCTCATTTATTCAACCCTTTCCCAAAAATGAATAAAAGATTTACTTTTATTTCTAGCCCTCCATCTTCCAAGATCAAATCTAGGCCCTCCACATCACTTTCATCCTCCACCATTGATCTCTCCAATCAATCTCCACCCTTGGATCAAAATCTCTTCCAAAAATATATAAATACAACCTCTCACAAGTCATTATCATGATCCAAGTTTATGCAAAGTTACCATGCCAAAATCACTCTTGAGTTAGGATAGTGAGTTGCACAATTGAAGAGCATTTCACATTGAAATCCATAGTCTAGGGATCATCTTGGTCTTGGGAGCTTCTTTTGGGTGCAAAGGCTCCTTCCTCCCTTGATGGGATTAGGTTTGCATGTGAGGTATAATCTTGTGTTTTATTGCATTTGATTTAGTGTTTTTACCTTCCTTACATTATCTAATCTACATTGGCACGCCCGGTGGGACCCACAAGGTCCGAATCTAATCTTTGTTGGTGAGTTTTTGTGTGAGTATGTGATTTTTGCAGGTTCAGCGCTATCCACCCATCGCAGCGGCACTATATCAACCGTATTTCAGCGCTATTACTATATTAGCGCTATCTCTGCGCGACCTTGTTTTCATACTAACCTTACTCACGTGTGTTTGATTTACGTTTTCCTATTGTTTTCCGTGGTAGTTGCTCTCTGTTTTGCAGGAAAACTAGGAATTACAGGGGGAGGTTATGGTGAATTTTTGAAAGAAATGAAAAACCAGCATTAATTTCCCATTTTGCATCGTTTAGATTAGCGCCATCTGTGTTTCTCCATGACTCTCTGAAACATCACGCAGTGGCGCCTTCACTGATCTTCATCATCGCTATATTCTGTATTGACGCCTTACGTAGGACCTATTAGCACAAAACTCTGTATCAATGCCATTCTGTTAATTATCACTATACTAGTGTTTAATTAGCGCCATAAAATGTTTTAGCACCTTCTTTCATAAGTCGGGTTGTTCTGCCCGCAGTGGCGCCTATGCATGTTTATTTTAGCGCTATTTCGGGAGTTTGCTTTTCTGTCTGTTGCAGGTACTGCGGATACTAACACAGCTTTTCTTTGCAGGGTGGTTTGATGTTAGTTAGCTAACACTTTGATTTGGGAAACTAAAATGAACCCTTTTGCATGATTAGGTCTTAGACAACATTTCAATTTAGTGTTTTAAAATCAATCCAAACAACTCCTTGTGTGAAGTGTGTGTGTCCTCATAACATTTACTTTGGTGCTCTAAAATTTACTCTTTTGTGTGCCAACAAACAAACAAACAAACACTTCAATTTTGGGCTCTAAAAAGAACCACAAATTGCATATATCATTGGTTAAAAAGAACAACAATTTGCATCTCTCACGCATGTAAGAAAATCATCCTTTAAATTGTGTGTGAAGTGTTTTGTGCTCTTTTTTCTTGTGGTGTGAAAGCGTATGCTCTTCCCTCGCACCATCTTGGTGACCTTGGGAATCAAAAGCTTATCACAAAACTTGCATTAATCACACCCCATTTAAATCTAAAGATCTAAAATTGAACCATGTTTAGTGTGATATAATCATAGGGAACACGTATGCTCTCCCCTCGCATCTTTGTATGAACTTGGGGATCAAAAGTGTTTTTATGATTGTATTGCTTTTGTAATCCTTAGAGGGCCTACCACCCCGCTTCGAAAGGTGGGAACGACCCAAGCGGCATCAATCTAAAGCCAAGCTCTTCCAAGTCGCTATATAAAATAAGGCGTTTGGGATGAAAGTCTCAAGCGACAGATGTTGTTTTGTTATACCAACAGCCAACCTCCCCCAAAACCCTCCAAGGTGCAACCCTTGGAGGCTGGGAGACTCCATAACGGAGAGTAGCACTACTGCATGTATAACCACCTGAACGGATGCCCTTACTAAGAACCATTGTTTTAGCAAGCCAAAATCCTTCTATTTGTTGACGCAGAGGGCAAAACCCTTGAAGCAGCCCCAATTCATGCGGTTCTTAGTTGAGGTAACAGGGACAATCCAAAGGTTTGGTGAGGGACAAGCCTTATAAGAAACCTGGATCTTGGTATGCGTGAGAAGTGTGTGCAATTGTAAGGAGGAGCCGGTGCTACCAAGATCCTAGAGCTACCCACTTTGAATAGGCGCAACTAGGGGATTCAACAAATATTGTCACATTCTCGCCTTAGGTTGTGAAAAGTGCTTGTTCTAAACAAAGTCATATGTCATTTCACAAACAAAAATCATTGCTTGTTTTGCGTTCAAATGTGTGTTAAAGTGCTTTAATTTTGCACAAACAACTTGCCAAGAGACAAAACAAATCAGTTGGTCACATTCCAAACAAACAAATCCAAAATTTTGTCATCAGAAATCTGTCTACCCTGTTTCAGTGCCATATCTATCTGATTGTAGTGCCATTTCACCCGTGGATTGGCGCTATTTTTAGATTGACTTGCCTGAGACAAAACAAATCAGTTGGTCACATTCCAAACAAACAAATCCAAAAATTTGCCATCAGAAATCTGTCTACCCTGTTTCAGCACCATATCTGTCTTATTGTAGCGCCATTTCACCCGTGGATTGGCACTATTTTTAGATTGACTTGCCTGAAACAAAGACCCATTTAGTTGTGATCTACACCTTTTGCTCTGCCATAATCCATATCCATCTCACAGAAATCTGCCAACAGTCCAGCCATTTTCTTCAAAAATTTTCTTGCACCTTCTCTTTGACCTTAGAGGATCAATCACCACCATTGTTGGACCCCTTTAATACATCATAATCAGCCCAAATCCATATCTATCCATCCCCTTTCAATCTTTTTGCATATCTCCTTGGACCAAGACAAATCATTTCAAAAAAATCTACATCCAAATCAAAACACCATCAACAAATCATCAACCAAAGCTTGTCATCCTTTTGAGCCAAAGTTAGATCTAGGTGTTTTCATTAACATCAAATTTTTCCTTGAAAAGTCATTAGTCTACCTTTCAAGAAAAACAAATCACCTCTCTTTGCATAAGGTCATTAGTCTACCCCAAACAAAGAAAATTGTCATCCTTTTTGTGCCAAATCAAAATCTAGATCTTATCTAAAAGCTCAATTTGAAAAACATCAAGAACATCATCCTCATCATCCTAAATCAATCAAAAAATCAAAACATCACAATTCCAAATCCCTTTCTCATCATCCATCTTTGGTCCAAAATTTGTGCAAAAAATCAATATCACCCATTCATATCACCCTTAGGATAAAAGCTTTGGAAAGACATATCGATCTTCACCATACCCTTCTACTCCATCTCACTACCATATCCATCTTTAGGTCCAACCAAATCAATCTGATTCTCTAAGGTCTCCATCTCCATTCCACTCTACTCCTAATCAAATCCATACGCATATGCCCATCACGAGATCTCAACACAAAAAGAATCAAGAAATGGCGGAACAATGGTCCTTTGGCATGACTAACACCAACAACAGCAACATACCCACCTATCCAACATATAATCCATCTACATATTCCTTCATCCCCCCATATGGTGCCAACGAAAACCCTTTTCACTTCTTACAACAAACACAACCGCAACCACCACCTCCAACACAAAACATCCCCACCATATCCCAAGATGACCTAGATGTCTTGAGCTTCACGCAAGATGCCGATAACATAGACCTACTTGATAAAGTCCTAAGATCGGACCCAAATAGATATCTTGACCATCTTCTCAAGCTTGGTGCTCAACTTCCCCCCATCACAACATCATCACAACCATCCACTTCTACAATCGTCCCTACCACATCAAATACCCAAGCATCTACATCACATACCCAACCCACCATCTCTCAAACGTCAACACCTAACATATCTACCACCTCCACAACCTCAACCGCTACCACATCTACAATTCCCACATGCACTGCTATGCCTAACATCTCCCAACCCATCATCACTTCTACTACCACAACAACCGTCAACCCTTCCGTTTCACACATCACCATGGGTATACAAGGCAACATCATGCAAGCAAGTACCTCCACAAGTGTACCCCCACCCAACCCCCACACCATTGCATACCTATGAAAACTATTCTTGCAACACATCTAACCAATCCAACGTCCACATACCCAATGTCAATCCATCTCATGTCACATACCCCCATAATCCCAATCCCCAAATACCACCACATGTTCTCCAACAACTCTACGCGCACCAATAACAGCAACCACCAATCAATCCAAACCCCAACCCGCAACACCAACATCTCAACCAAACCAATCTCCAACATCAAATCCCACCCCACCTTTAATATCTCACCAACCAACAACCCTACGCGTTCCAACCACAACAACCACAGGATTTCAACACCATCCTACAAGGCTTAATCCAAAAGGTGGACGATCTACAAACTGGGGGCAAACGAAAATACTATTCTTTTGAGGATATTTGCCCCTACTCATTTGACCGCACATTATACATGCCCCCTTTCCCTAAAAACTTTGAAATGCCAAAATTTGACAAATACAAGGGAAAGGGCGACCCTAGGGACCACCTTTAGGAATTCTACATTGCTTGCCTCGAAGTCTCTAACAATGACACATATCTTATGAGACTCTTCCCACAAAGCCTTGCGGCCAAGCCGCTGAATGGTTCACCCATCTTCCACCTAGAATTTGAACATTTCCCGATCTTGCAGAGAAGTTTGTCAATCACTTCTCCTACAACTTTGAACATGAGGTGTCTATGACCGACCTCTATAACACCAAGCAAAAGAACAAAGAAGCTTTTGCTTCTTTCTTACAAAGGTGGAGGGGCCTAGCAAGCAAGCTCCCATGGCCTATTCCTGAAAAACAACTTGTCACCATGTTCGTGGCCAATCTCAATCAGGAACTAGGGTTTCACTTACACATTCTTTGCACATCTACCTTTGAAGAGGTTATAGACAAAGGCACTACTGTCGAACAAGCCCTCATTGCCAAGGGCTCCATCAAACTGTACGACCCCAAATCCAACAACAACAACTACAAATCCAATCACAACACCCCCAATACCAACAACAATACCAACACACAATCCAATGATAAATCACGCTATTGGGGGAAGAACAAGAATAATCTGAACGATGGCATCACTGATGTGAAAGCCGTCCAACACATCCAAAACCAAACACCTGCACATACGTATGCAGCAAATGTAAATAATCCAAGAGGGCCAAATAAACCACGCAAACCTCACCAAAATTTCACACCATTAGCAGAACCCATTGAGGATGTCCTCAATAGATGTATCAAACAAGGAGTGGTCACACTCCCACCCATTCGACCACATCAAGACAATGAACTCAAAGTAGCATGGTATAATAAAAATGATTACCGCGAATACCACCATGTGGCAGGCCATAAAACAGCTGACTGTATGCAACTAAAACATTGCATCCAAGACCTCATAGACCAAAATCGCGTCAGCCTCGATCAAAGTGCCCAACCATCACCAAACGCTAACCTTGGAGCTTACAAGGATCCTCTACCCAACCATAATAACGCCTCCTCGTCCAACCAAGCATACAATGTCACTCCACCACCTACAAACTATGACTCCATTGTCGGCCGCATCAAACCCTTATCCCACTATGTCAACACAATCACCATTCGGGCACAAGCACCCAATTGCGCCGTGACAACCTGTCGAGGCTGTGTCTCAATCCGCACTGCCCCTCCCACTGAATCGACACTCGCATCCACATTTGATCCCCTCCCCCCTCGTCCAAACACCCATCCATCACCCACCACTCGATATAACCTCTTAGAGCATCTAGGAAAGACACCTGCACAAATCTCCATCCTTGAGCTGCTTTGCACATCACCCCACCACAAGGATGTCCTCGACAAAGCCCTTTTGGAAACACAAGTCCCTGCAAACTTGGATGTCAATCAATTTCAAGCCATGGTTGGCCATATCGCTACACCACACCATCTCACGTTTTCTGAAAAGGATCTCCCTGCTTCCGAACGCCTACATAATGATGCACTCCACATCGAGGTCCGCATTCACAAACACACCATTAAAAGAGTCCTAATAGATGGTGGCTCTGGCCTAAATATATGCAATCTAAAATTGCTAAAACACTTGGGGTACTCAGATGAGGTTGTGGATGCTAGCGAGTGCATAACAATCAAAGGATATAATGACACCGAGAGGCTATCCGAGGGCACCATAAAGCTCCCTATTCAAGTGGGACAGAAAATCCTCAAAACAAAATGTCAGGTTCTGGATCTTGACCTCCCCTATAACATTCTTCTCGGCTGCCCATGGATCCATGCCATGCAAGCTGTCCCATCCACCTTCCATCAATGTCTCAAATTCCCCCATAATGGCACAGAAGTCACTATTTATGTCGATCCCCGTCCCTTCCAATACTATAGTTTTCTGGAAGGCCACAACCAAACCTTCTATCCATATAATAAAGCCACCACCAAAACCACCCCAACGGCTTCCACCTCATACATGGACCCCACCAACATCGCCACCACTTCATCCCAAACACCTTCACCACCTAAGGTCAAGATCAAGCTCAGCGACCAAGGCTGTGGGGAATACAACCTCCACGGCCCCTTTTACGTGGGCTTATTACCCACTCCTAAGACATTTGGCACTTCGAACACAGAGGCAGCTGACACAGTCATCATCAAATGCAAACCCTCACCCATCTTTGAGAAGAAACACCTTCTGGATCAGGACATACTTGAAGATATTTCATCCTAGCTTTACAAGGACGAAGAAACAGAACAAGACATCCCCACCATCCCAACAAATAGTTACGACAAAGGTTCTGAAAAAATCAAAAGCATGGGTTACAAAGGACAAGGCGGCATTGGCCTTCATGAATAGGGGATTGTAGAACCACTGCAAGCAACAAGGAACCCCTATACTCAAGGGTTAGGGTATGGTCAACCACAACGCATCCTTAATACCGGCGAATGTATCTTAGCTAAGTTTGCTCCAGTCTCTCTAGGCGTCGACAATGTTAATGAAACGGGCCTACAAGACTCCTTTAGTGATTTTGCCAACTTCTTCAACTCCTCCATTTGCACCATCTACTCCGTTACCACTCTTGCCTCATCATCCAATGACCTACCATTAGTATACCCCGACCTCATTGTCTGGGACCAACGAGGACCTCCTATCTTTGATATCGCCCCAAACGACGAAGCCATTGCTGAAATGATGGAAGTAAGAGACAACTTCCCCTTAGGAGATCACAGAGCTGGATACATCATGGAACTCAATCCGGTTGCCTATTTTGGGGAGACAACCCCTGCTTCCAGTCACAAAAACACAAAAAGAAAAAATAGATCTGATGGTGAAAACCGTTCCACGGTAGTATCAGATCCCAAAATAGTAAAAATAAATGACGTATCTCCTGGTGAAAACCTCCATGAGGTGCCAGGGGATGGAAGCATGGGCCTCCTTGAAATAGATAAAGTATATCCTGACAGATCAGCCATCTTGGTTGAACCAACTCAGGAAATGAATCTAGGGATAGAGGAAGAGCCGAAAATCACATACAGAGAAGAATCTCTCAGCATATTCGAATAGGAAGACTTCTTGGCATTCTTCACACGTAGAAATCAGAACTTTGCGTGGACCTATGCAGACATGCCAGGGCTAGATCCCGCCTTGGTTGTTCATCATCTTACAGTGCGTCTCGATGCCAAACCAGTCAAACAGAAGCTCTGAAAGATGAATCCTCAGGTGGCCCTTCTTGTCAAAGTAGAGCTCAAAAAGTTACTAGATGTGGGGTTCATACATCCAATTGATTATCCTGAATGGGTTTCAAATCTAATACCAGTTGCTAAACCAGATGGTAGAATCCGCTGTTGCACTGACTTCAAAGACCTCAACAAGGTCTGCCCGAAAGATGACTTCCCACTTCCCAACATTGACATGATCGTGGATCTTACCGTAGGACATGAGATGCTATCTCTCATGGATGGCTTTTCAGGATACAATCAAATCAAAATTGTCAAAGATCAGCACAAGACATCCTTTATATGCCCATGGGGGACATACTGTTGGGTAGTAATGCCATTCGGCCTAAAGAATGCAGGAGCTACTTATCAAAGAGCAATGACCATCATCTTCCACGACCTCTTTCACCACATCATGGAGGACTACGTTGATGACTTACTCAGCAAATCAAAGACCAGAGAAGAACACTTAGATGTGCTAGCCAAGATCTTTGACAGGCTAGAGCAATATAATGTTCGTCTAAATCCAAAAAAGTGTGTCTTTGGTGTCACCTCAGGTAAACTGCTGGGATACATAGTCTCCAGACAAGGAATCGAGGTACATCCTGCGAAAGTCAAAGCTATTACTGGAATGCCACCTCCCAAAACATTGAAACAACTGAGAAGCCTCCAAGGGAAACTACAGTCTATTCACCGATTCATTGCTCAACTTGTTGACAAATGCCAACCATTCCAGCATCTCCTCAGGAAAGATACGGCTTTCGCTTGCACTGCTCAGTGTCAGGGTGCCTTCAACCAGCTAAAAGCATATCTGGCTAATCCCCCTGTTCTATCTCCACCAAGACAAGGAGAGCCCCTCCTCTTGTATATCTCCGCAATAGACACAACAATTGGGGCTTTGTTAGCACAACATGATGACCATGGGAAGGAAAGAGCCATCTACTACATCAGCCGCACCTTGATCTCCTATGAGCTTAACTACACACAAATTGAATGAGCATGTCTCGCCCTTGTCTTCACATCACAAAAGTTAAGACATTATATGCTCAATCACAAGACTAAGCTCATTGTTAAGATCGACCCACTCAAGTATTTGCTAAACAGAGCAGCTCTCACTGGAAGAATGGCAAAATGGGTCATGATTCTCACTGAATTTGACATAGAATACACAGAGAGAAAGGCAATCAAAGGACAAGTCATAGCAGATCAGCTGGCTGAGCCACCTATTCAGGCAGAACATCCTATAATCGCAGAATTTCCAGACGAGGCCATCTTGACAATCACACCAGCCACAGATACATGGAAGATGTATTTTGATGGATCCTACACTCACAAAGGCTCGGGGGCAGGCGTCCTGTTTGTTACCCCTCAAGGTGACACGATCCCTAAATCATTCAAAATCACATTTCCATGCACCAATAATGTAGCAGAGTATGAGGCCCTCATCACAGGTCTCCGAATGGCCATCCAATGGAAAATTGAAAAGCTAATTGTGTATGGCGACTCTCAACTAGTCATCAGGCAGGTCAATAATGAATACAAAACCAAGGATGATAAGCTCCTTCCCTATAAGAAGATGGTCGATTACTTTAAAGATTATTTCAATGACATCCACTTTGAGCAGATCCCAAGGTTAAACAACAAAGTGGCAGATGCCGTGGCAACCATTGGATCTCTGGTAGACATGAAGCAAGGCAGCAAGTAATGTGAATTCTTGATCGAAGAGCTCCCCATCCCAGCATATGACGTTTCCCAATCTGAACTAGTGTGAGAAATCATTGGTCCTCTATCCCCCTGGTATCAAGAAACCTACCTCTACCTTCATGATAATATCCTCCCCAACAACCTATCCCCATCACAGAGAAAATCCTTCATCCGTCAAGCCTCCCGTTTCATCCTTGTAGGTGACACCCTCTACAAAAGGAATCTTGATGGCACGCTTCTACAATGTTTAGACTCTAGGGAAGCCGAGGCATCTTTGGAAGAGGTACACGCAGGTATTTGCGGGGCACATTCAAGTGGACCAGCTCTTTCTAAAAAGATCCTGAGGACTAGCTATTATTGGCCCACCCTGGACAAGGATGCACATCAGTTTATCAGAAAATGCCTCCCATGTCAACAGCATGGCAATCTCATCCATGCACCAGCACAAGAGCTGCAACCAATCACAACACCATGGCCTTTCTCATAGTGGGGACTCGACCTCGTAGGGAAAATACATCCTCCATCTTCCAACGGCCATAAATTCATAATCATTGCTACCGAATACTTCACAAAATGGGTGGAAGCAATACCACTCACCTTTACCACCGGCATCCAAATCTCCAAATTCATTCTCCACTACATCATCTGCCGCTACGGTATCCCTCATTCCATTGTCACTGATAATGGGAAGCCATTCAAAAACCAAGAAGTTTGCACTTTGTGCAAAAAGTTTGACATCAAACACCGCTTCTCCACGCCATATTACCCCCAAGGAAACGGTCAAGCAGAGGCTTCTAATAAAACCATCCTCCGCATCTTAAAAAAGATAGTCAATGAAGCTGGCCACAACTGGCACCTCCAACTCAACCCCGCCCTATGGGCTTACCGCACTCCTATAGGAGCCACTCCATACTCACTAGTATTTGGATCTGAAGCCATTTTACCTATAGAGGTCGAGCTCCCATCTCTCCTAGTATCATTGCAAAACATTATCTCTGATGAATACTACCACGTCACAAGGTTGCATCAACTTGAACTACTGGATGAGAAACGCCTAAATGCATTAAATCACTTACAGGCATACCAAAACTGCCTCAGAAGAAGCTACAACAAAAAGATCAGAACCAGAAAGTTTGAGGTAGGTGACCTGGTCCT
Organism: Cunninghamia lanceolata; assembly: GCA_027924645.1. NCBI lineage: Eukaryota > Viridiplantae > Streptophyta > Pinopsida > Cupressales > Cupressaceae > Cunninghamia > Cunninghamia lanceolata. The sequence continues at coordinate 94,987 of BSBN01001410.1, read as the reverse complement.
AATGGAAAATCAGAAGAACCTGCAAGAGCGTCCGAAGCAAGGAAAGTTTGAACCTAATTGGCTAGGACCTTATGTCATCACCGCTGATTATGGGTCAGGAGCTTATCAGCTTGCAACACCTAAGGGGCAGCCTCTAGATGAGCCGATGAACATCTTGCATCTCAAGAGATTCTATGCATAACCCATCTGGTACCCCAAGTCAAAATATCAAAAAAAAAATATTAAAAAAATCAAAACACCAAAAAAATTAGAAAATCAAGAAAAATCAGAGTGCAATAAAAACATCCAATGGTGAAAATCACTTCAGTGACGCCCATGGTGAAAACCTATTTCAGGTGCCATGTGTAGTGGCCAGTTCTACCATCTAATAAGTCCTCTCTCCATAACACTCCATACCCACACATCCCATGGCTTGAAATTCTAAAATATCAAAGTTTGTTCCCCATTCCGCATTACCTCACCCACCCAAAAACCCCATCCATGAAACAAGGATCCTTGTAAGCTCTTGTTTGTAGGGTTCATAAAATCAAAAAATCCAAAAACATCATAAAATCAGAAAATCCAAAAAACATCATAAAATCAAAAAATCCAAAAACATCATAAAAATAGAAAATCCAAAAACATCATAAAATCAGAAAATCCAAAAAAATCCTAACAAAATAGAAAATCCAAAAACAATCATCCCATGCATCAATCTCACATCCCATCATGATCATCTAACACACATCAATCCTCCTCACATCCCACCCATCGCAAACTATTCCCACATCATCAAGTCATGCCAGAACTACATATTCATTTCGCCTGCATCTTAAAGTACCTTGATCCCGTGGACACAGGGTATGTAGGTAGTCTGGAATACGAAGGATGTTTCCAGTACTCAGGTATCTAAGATGCACCCATCCCACCCGTTGGGATGGTTCCCACTCACTGAGCTTTCTAGATCTAAGAAACGATACGCATGGTACATATACAATTGAAACATAGTCCCTCGCGCAAAAATCATCAAGCAACATACTAACTATAATCTTACACTTGGCCAGAATGTTCTTTTCCCCATCTTCCAAAAAAACTCTCCAATCAAACACCAACAGATCTGCGTCCTAGGATATGTCTTTCCTACAATGACAAAAATCTATCATTCTATCATCACGTCTCTTGGCAAGATCACACAAAGGCTATTTGTATCTTTCGTTGGTCTTTTTGCTTATTGATTTTTATCTTTTTGTCTCGCCCCAAGTCATCTCCAAAGCTACCTTGATCTCATTATATCATGGTACATAGCGGATCGCCCTTGGAGTAGACATAGTCATTGTTTCTGTATACTGTGCTTGTGGGTTGGTTTCATTACTCCAAGAATAGTATTCATATCTTGAAGTCCAGGTCGGTTCTAGCATGATGTGTCCTATTTGCATATATAGGTATCAACACCTTATATGCATTATTCACACTCACTACTATGAGTCCCCTTCCTCCACTAGACAAGATTATACTACCTTGGGCATGCATGAAATCAACCTATTGTTTGTGGGTCTAGTCCGTGCAATGGTATGATATACATCATCACCTAGGTCATTTCATACCTTTGTGACCGGTATCCTACATTGCTACATTAAACTAAGAAATGCTCTCAATTAATTTTGTGCAACTACTGTTACTAGCTCAAAATGATCATCCTAATCACTCAGTCAACTATCCCATATCGGCCTAGATTTGATAAACACTTTTCAACCACCCCCCCCAATCTAACTCCCTCACTAATCCCATCTTCCCACCATATCTCCACTTAACACATCTTGAACCAAACCAAACCCCCCCCCCTCAAATGACATGGTGTCTTATGGCCTAGCAATCCTCCAATCTCCCCACCGCCATCCCCTAGATGCTCCCACCCCTATCATCCCCACCACCTAACACGCTCTCCCACAGTCTCACCACTTAGGGTCAACACAAGGAACATCATGTGTATCAGGACTAGGCCATCTCACCTATCATCTAGTGTGCATACCACCTATCACCTAACTGCATTTAAGCATATCATTTAGCTACATGTCATGACCCAATCCATTTTGCATATCATGTTAGGTTCATTTTAATCCATTTTGCATAATATTTTAGGCTCATTTTAATCCATTTTGCATAACATTTTAGGTTCATTATAATTCATTTTACATCTCATTTTAGGTTCATTTTAAATCCATTTACAGTACACATCATTTTAGATTCATTTCAACCATCTAAAATTGCATATCATTTTAGGTTCATTTTAATCTAATTTGCATATCATCTTAGGTTCATTCTACAAACATCTAGCTGCATATCATTACACATCATATCATGCTCATTTATCACATAGGTAGATGTTAAAATTAAAATTAGTATCATCACATTGCATTCCATACATATAAACATCTCATAAACAATTAGTTGCATTACAACATCATCAGCATCACCATTGAAACAACATATACATCTAGTGGCATATACATAATTCCATACATTTTCATCCATAATAAATGTTCATTAGTCTGCATATTCAGTTACATCATATAGTCCATAAAATCACAACACCATGCATATATCACAAAAACATCCATGCATCCATCAAATCACACACATCATTTGCATCAACATCACACATCCACAACATATAAAACATAACATGTGCATCCATCATATAAGCATCATCAAAATAGAACATCACAAACCATCAGAAGCATCGCATCATATATACTCACCGCAAAAACAATGTACATCGCTCACATCATCAAAAAATAAAGTGTCCTGATACAATGCCTCTAAGGGCTAACATGGTATAACTATCACATCGAGGATCCTCTCTCTGAGGGAGTAGGATACTCTGACCCTGGTCGAGCCTGTGATCCTGACGGCGGCTATGGCTGTGGCACTACTGGTACCTTAGGACCCTGCTAAGGCACATGTGAGGGAGGAGGCATCGTCTGCTGTACTGACTGCACAAATCTCAATCTATGTGATCTCGATGCCCCTGATCTACTGACCTGGCTATAACTCGGTGCTCGCTGCGCTGCGGGTACGACTGCATAATATAACCCCTGATAATACTTTGTCCGTGCTCTGGCCTCTATTAGCTCTACCTGTACTCGAGATATCTGCCCCTATGCCTGGCTCAACTACCCCTGTATCTGATGTGCATGTGTCTACGCCTGAGCTAGCTGGGCCTGCATCCCTGCCAAAATCAGGGCAAGTCCCCCACCTGCAGCCTGTACACTGCTCAACACAGTCTCTACCTGCTGTGCTCTCACGAGCGCTGCATCCCGCTCTATCCTCAAATCCTCCATGTCCTCTCGAGCCTGGGCCAACTGAGCCTCTAGCACTGCCACCTGCCTATCTACTCCCTGTAGCTATCCCAACTCAGCCTCTCGGCGCCCTAATGCCTCCTCTAAACTGGCCACCTAAGCCCGTAACGTCTCCACCTCCTCCATCTCCTCCCGTGGACGTCGTCGAGGTGTCAGCCTATCAACCTCTGCCGCCACCCCTGCCCCTAAACTCCCTGCCCCGGTATCATGTCTACCAACTCGCAGCTGCTCCACCTGTGCTGGAGATAGATCACCCTGCTCTACCCTCGGCTGTCCACTGTGCCGCTGCGGTCCTCTACGCTGTCGTCTGCCCCTAACCTGGGCCTGCTGTGCTGGAACCTCCTGCCCCACTTGTCCCTGTCCCACTGCCACTGCTGCCAACTCCTCTACACGCTGGCCATCTCTCGCAATCACCCTCTCCTCCCCATCATCCATCACCTCCACAATGTAATCTGTAATAACCTCATCTCCATCCCCATCAGGATCATCTCCACTCCCATCTGAGTCATCCCCTGATACCTCCACTGTCGGATCTATCAATCGGGTGGGCTGATGCATCTGCCACCATACCTCATATGCAGGTGTAGTACCTGCATCCCTCACTGTGCTCTTCTAATCCCACTGAACTGGCCAAAGTGTTGCAAAATCATTCAGCGCAACCTGTGGCTGTAATGGTGTAGGCCAGTGGGCTGTATCCCGCGGTGTCTGCGCATATATCGCCATCTGCTGAGGTGTATCCTGTACTAATCCAAACTGACGCATAACCCACGAGGGTAGGTACATCTCTATGGTACGGTTTGCACGACCCATAAGATATCTCTGCTGAAATGTGTACGAGAGATGAATCACATCATCGGGCCACTCCTCACAACCAATGTATGGATGCCATACCACGCTAATCACGTCATCTAGTATCCTCCGCCAGTGGCGGACCTGTCCAATGTATGTATACTCTGCATCCCGATACAAAAACACAAAGGCCTCAAACGACTGTCGATAATAACCGTATATCAGCTGAGTCACAGGGATATGCTCCCAAATCCATACGTGTAGCAGAGTAACCCTGGCAGACAGAGCTCGGTCATGTAGATAAGCGACCGTGTGCATCTCATGGAGCAGCTGTGCTAGCATCACCGGCCCCCATGCATAGACAATATCATGGCTCACCATCCACTCTATCATCTCGCCCCAGCCCACAGGAAAACCTCTGCCTCGCCTATCCGGCATCACCACACCTCCAATTAGCACACACATAAATAAGCCAAAGGGATCTGTACTCGTCGCCAGCGTCCTATCGTAATCCAACTCCCTCTCATCTCCCGAAAGGATTAGGTGCTCTGCTCCAAACACTCTGGTCAATGCAGTATGCCCCATCCTTGTGTCATACCTCACACGTCGACCTAGAATCGGCAGCTTGAGGATGCGATAAACATCCTCAAGTGTGATGGTCATCTCTCCTATCGGCAACAGAAAGCTGCAAGTCTCGGTGCGATATCGCTCCACCACGGCCATCATCAGAGCTCTATGAGCTCACAGCACTGGCATCGATGCAACTGTCCAAAGTCCCAACCTCATCAGTCGAGCCCGCCATGCCTCATCAAACAGTGCCATCACGGATGGCACTCATCGCTCCTGCGATTGCAATATAAACCGCTGTGTATCCTGCATCCACAACTTCTTCGTTAGCTGCTAACTTATTGTTTCCCCAAAACACACCTTTTCTTCTAACGTCTCAAAGGCCCACATCATGTGGCCCCCACATGAACAACCCCTGGTGCCATTTTAAAACTGGCGCTATTTTGCCCCTACCCATTGTGCCATTACACAGAATGGCGCCACTGTGTGACCTATATCACGCCAATCCAGACGATGGTGACGCATTAAATTTTTGCATCAATTCCTCCTTTAGCGCTACAACAGTCGATAGTGCTATTCTACCTTATGGCGCTAATCCAGATATTAGCATTGTTTTAACCCTAATATGGCGCCAAAATGCCATTTTTTTATTCCCTAGGATTTGGCGCCAAAACAGACGATGACGCCAATATTTCCCCCAAATGGCGACAAAACTGCCCTACCCTACCCTGGCGAATAGCGCTAATCCACAAGATCACGCTAATTCGCCTTATATTTGGCGCCACGCGCTCTAAACCCATATCCCAAAACCCCAAAAAAATGTGCATAAAATAAAAAATCACAAAGTCTGGGTTAGGCCCTACCTAGGGTCCAGCCTCGGGTGACCGCCTGACCTCTCGGAATCGCTCTGAGATGCGATGAAGTCGCAGAAAGTGTGGGTTGCGGTCAGCCATCTCTCCTTCGTCTTTTCTTCAACAAAGTCAAAAGTGTGCCAATGTGACACTCTTTGGGCCCACTTTGCCTAATATAGTGGGCCATGTCATCCCCCCATCCCTTCTTTTTTTTTTTCCTCTAGGGTGCAGATCTCAGCTTTTTTTCTCCATTTTTCCTCCTACCATCTTCTTTTTCCACCACCTCTCCAACTGTTACTTCTATCGCATCCTTTCGAGAGCTTACCTGCAAAATTTTATTTTCTCACCAACCTCTCAAGGGGGCATCCCCTATCCATCTCATTCCTTCCTAGCAGTTGGGGCATATTTTTCTTCGACCTGACGCCACTTCCCTCCTAGGTCCTGACGCCACGTCAAAGAGGGGCAAATGTAGACACCTAAAAATGTCTCAACCACCAAACTAACTCCCGACATCCCTAAACATACCAATTTCCTTTCCAATCAATTAATTAAATTTTTATTTAATTAATTACCTCTTTCATTTTTTAAATCCACACCATTTCATCCCCAAAATTGAATTAATTTTATTAATTCAATAGTCCAAACCTTAGCCAATTGATTTAATAAATATGCAAAATTTATTAAATCAATTCTCCCATTTTCCCTAAATCCAATTAATTAGTTAAAACCGTGTTAACTAATTAATCCAGCCTACTAATTAGCCTATCCCTACCCTAGACAATTAAATAGCTATTATTTAATTGCCTACCCTAGCCTACCTCATCCTAGCCTTAGGATTAATTAATTAAATCACTAATTAATTAATCTAATCTTCCCACTAATCCCTTTACTAATTTATTCCAGCCATATTAATTAGGTTAATCACCTTAATTAATTGAGTCAAACCCTCATTAACACTTCTCCCCACATCCCCCAAATTTAAAATTCAAATAAATCACACATCACACTTACTTCTCTTACACACCCCTTACACATGTCATAACTCATAAATATCCACTCTTCCCCAAATGAATTTTTAATTCATTTTACCCTTCCCCATGTGAATTTTTAATTCATAAATAATCCATCTCACCCAACCTCATTTATTCACCCCTTTCCCAAAAATGAATAAAAAATTTACTTTTATTCCTAGCCCTCCATCTTCCAAGATCAAATCTAGGCCCTCCACATCACTTTCATCCTCCACCATTGATCTCTCCAATCAATCTCCACCCTTGGATCAAAATCCCTTCCAAAAATCTATAAATACAACTTCTCACAAGTCATTATCATGATCCAAGTTTATGCAAAGTTACCATGCCAAAATCACTCTTGAGTTAGGATAGTGAGTTGCACAATTGAAGAGCATTTCACATTGAAATCCATAGTCTAGGGATCATCTTGGTCTTGGGAGCTTCTTTTGGGTGCAAAGGCTCCTTCCTCCCTTGATGGGATTAGGTTTGCATGTGAGGTATAATCTTGTGTTTTATTGCATTTGATTTAGTGTTTTTACCTTCCTTGCATTATCTAATCTACAATGTCATCGAACATGCAAGTTGGCAAAAGTGTTGGCCAATTTTACTTCATTTTTTGAAACTTTTGCACTCTTTTCAACTCAAGTATGGCCTGTCTCTGACTTCAACAAGATGGTAAAATGTCACTATTGATCAAAAAAGCTAACTAATCACGATATTTTGGAGACCTATCAATTGTGATTCCATCCCCAGCCTCAAACTAACGTTCTGACTATGTTTGACCGTAATTTTGACTTCTAGAAACTATCACCGAGCGAAGTCTTGGAAGCAGTTGTCGGATGTCATCAGTAGATCATGAAATTTTCTATCTTTGGTGAACTTGGGCGCCCCTATCCTCCAGGGGTGCCTTATTTTCAATGCCTTAGTCATTTTTTCAAAAATTTCAACTTTTTCAACTTCTTGATTTCCGTGCTCATTCTGGTGACTGATGACCCATGTTTGGTTGTCGATTTATGTTTGCTGGGACAAAATTGAGCCTGATGATCTAGCAGATAGGTAGGACTGATGAAAATTGAGCTGATTGTACCCTCTGCCTACCTTGGAAAATGTGCCAAACTGACTTGCTGTGAACCTGACTGGGCTGATGGAGGAAGATTTTTGTTTTCCAGAAAAAATCAAAAATAAACTAAGTCTGGTGGATTTGGGCGCCCCTAGCCTCCAGGGGTGCCTAAGACTCAATGCCTTAGAAAATTTTTAGAATTTTTCAATTTTCATGTCGTTTCTCGATTTCTGTGCCAACAATCCCTTTTTGATCTTCGTTTTCGGTCGTCCGGATGATTGCTGAGGTAGGACAGGGGATGATTTGAGTAGCCTGAACACATCTGTGATGAAGTTCTAGCTTCTATCAATGTTTGACTGAGTTTGACCACCTGGAAACGAGCTGATGGAGGCATTTTTGACGTTTCTCAAAAAATGTGTACAAAATTCTAAGGCATGAGAAGTTGGGCGCCCCTGGACTCCAGCGGTGCCTAGGATCCAATGCCTTAGCCAAATTCCTGATCTCTAACCTTCATTTGCAATTTGCTCCATTTTGCGTGCCGACGGCTGCTTCCTAATGTCAATTTTGATGATTTCGTCAGTCGACTACCACTGGATAGTGAATGAACTAGGTAGCCTGGATACATCTAACATGATTTCCAACTTTTCAGGGATGATAACCAAAATGACTATTTTTACGCTCACTGGAACTGACCGACGGAGACATTTCTTGCATTTTCTTTAAAAACGTGAAAAAAATCTAACACTAGTGCAACTGGGTGCCCCTAGCCTCCAGGGGTGCTTGGTTTCCAATGCCTTAGTTAAATTTTGATGATTTTCAAATTTTCACCTCACCTCGGCTTGACCCTGCTCCGTTTTGCGTTCTTCATCGAATCAACGACGATTCGTCAGTTCTGCGTCGTCAGAACAACATTGAAAACTTGAAAACGAGCTCTAGCAGATGAACTTCCTCCATTGATGACTTCAGAGCTCATGCTTCACCTTTTGAAAAAGCAGAAATGACCCAGTAGAGAAAACTTGACCTTTTGTAGATTCCGTCTGGACCACGCTGATCGTGAAGCAAAATCAGCTAATGAGAATCAGGCATGACACCTGAATCGGAGATTCTATTTTTAGAAAATTTTGCCAGCATCCGTATCTCAAGAAACCCAGAAAACCTAATTTGATGTCTATTTTTAGAAATTTTGACTTTTTAACTTTTTTGACGAAAAATTTTCTAGACTTTCGCAAAATGCCTTAATGAAGCAAAAATTTTGATTGGGTACAACAAGACAAACAACATTTAGATATTGAGGGGAAGAACATGGAGAATCCTCTTTTTTGGGAGGAGTGATGGAAGGTTAGGGGGCTAGTTAGTCAAAACCACAAGTGATGATGTCACTTCACCCCTTACCACTAAGAGGCATTGATATGACCTTAGCTTTCTTCTATGGGAAATAATGCTAAATATTCATGCATCAAGAAAGAACGATGCTAAAAGATAAATTCATAACCTAAGGGCTACTTCCAAATTTGATCCCCCCTCAAGCCAAATATCATCTAGTAGAACACCCTTTAGATCTATCTCTACATGAATCCTAGGAAAAGTAGGATGAGAGCATGGAACTATCTCAGGTGCATTCAAAAGAAAAGTGCCTAAAGAACTACCAATAGCTATAAAACTTGAGGTTTACTAAAACTGAAGTGAGAGTTTAGGAAAATGAACCCAAACAAGAGAATGAGAGAAAATCTTAGATGAGGGAGAAAAAATTGGAAACCATGATTTCATGCACAACAAAGAGTTTTCCCATGAGAAAGGCCTCACTTAGTGGAGAAGTTACTTAAATCCTCCTAAGCACCACAAACCATAATAATGAACCCTAACAATGAGGGTAGAATTAAATATTCAACCAAATGTGGTTTTCACATCTTAGAGAAGAAAGAATGAAGCTCATCCAAACTTGACCAAAGATACTAAAACCTAAAAACTAAAACTATCTTGGAGCATCGCTCTTCCTCCTCCATCACCTCTAGGCCCATCTCTAAAAATGGGATAATACCATATTTGGGCATAATTTAGGGATCAATATGAATAAAACCCTATCATACAAAATGTTTAAATCTAATAGAAGTGATCAAAGTGTCCTTAGGCTCAACAACCACAAGAAGAAGGGACATGAAATGATAAAACCCTACCCTCCCTTAAAACCCTCAACAATGTGGTTGCACCTATTGAACACACCCAGATACTGAGAGGGGTGAGTGAATCAATATGTAAACAAACTTCAAATCCTCTAGAGCAGATTAAAACTTGAACATTACAGCATTCGTAGAAACATAAAAAATCAACACAATGTATAACACCACATAACACCAAATATACGTGGAAAACCCCAAAAGGGGAAAACCCACGATGAGGATTAACTCACAATATATGAAGCTCAAAAATTATAACTTTGTTTTAGGTCTACAATCCAAGGAAACTACTACTCCCTGCTGACTTTGTTTTAGGGCTACAACCCAAGGAAGCTATTGCTCCCTGAAGAAAGGTTTTAGGGTCACTCCCAAGGAAGCTACAACTCCTTGCAGACTTTGTTTTAGGGCTACAACCCAAGCAAGCAACTACTCCCTGAACTGAGAACAAACTCAGAAAATATTACATGACAATCCTTCTACTGTCTAAAACTAAAAATGAAGCTCACTCCTTTGATGATTGCACTTCTGATTCTTCACTCCTCTTTGATGATTGAATTGGTTAGGCACACTCTTCACTTCTCTTTTGTCACAAAAATATATTCAATATGAATCAGGACAAGCTCTAACACTTATGCTCTTTCTCCTTCAGTCGCACATCATAATGCATATCATATTCATATTATGCTCTTCACATATTCATATTCGTAGTCATGCCTCACCTAGATCAACTAGGTTTATTATATATACATGATATTACATTGATTACATTACAAGTCGGCAAATACAACAAGAATATTACAATTTACAAGTTGGCCAAAGATCACACAATATGAAACATGTAGAGGGCAAGCCCTAACATGAACTACATGCAACACCATGAAGAGAAACACACCTTGTGGATCCCAACTCATCCTTAACCTATTCTAAAACATCCTTCACAATATCATCCTTCAAGGAATAACATATGCACGCCATGCTCATTTGAAATAGGTCTCCCTTAAGCAAGAAGACATGACACTTGTAGCACTTCAGCCATTACAACTTGGTGGTACACATGAACGATTAAACATTACTTGTTCTTCCAGATGAGTTGACATGACCCATACAACATCTTCAAACACTTCTCAAACTCTACACATCAATCACTTTGTGGAACACACCTCCAACATACATTCTGAGAACAATTTGGCTTCTGAAACTATCTGTAGCTCACTGTCATTTGGAAAACTGAACTTGCAGACCTCCAAATCACCTAAAAACTCAAAGTAGAAAGTATTGAACATCCTTGAACATGTCCATGAAACCGCATGGACAAATCTTTACTTCTAGAGGAATGCGGAGCATTCCAAGCAACCTTCATCATCACCTTATTCTGCCAGAGCATAGACCGGAACTTTGTCACATATAACTTTCACTGCGGAGGAGTAAATGATCTAAAACTTTGGATATAGCATCTTCTTAGCATACTGAACTTAACTTTTGAACCGCATGACCATATCTTCAAATGTGAAGGAATGCAAAGCATTTTACCATGCAACTTCCTGTACCAACAACCTTTACCAACATCCGGAGACCAAAACCTTCTTATAGCAACACATACTTCCTTAGGATCATCAGGAAAGAACATACAACATGCCATAGGTCATCAACAACATCTTCTCAACATCAACATTAATGCTTCTAATTCTCATCTTAATATATCATTCTTCATCTTGATGCTTCTAATTCCCATCATCATGATATCATCTCTGCTGACAACAAACATACTCAATACAACTTAACAATGCATGATATCCAACCATGAACATCAACAACATCACTATTAGCACATCATCAACATAAGCATCAAAGATAGTCCAAACTAAGTGTTGACATCAAATAGCCCAAACTGAGTGTTGACATTAATGACAACCACACAACCACACTAGTGACAACCTTAGGTAACATATGTGCAACATCACCAACAACTAAAGAGGCAACACATATTGAAGAAGGATGAGACCAATTAAATCTAGAAGAATCATCTCTTGAAACTTGAAGAAGAGAAAAATATAATTAGGAATGCTAATGCAAACTACTAGTTAACCTTCTACTTTTGATTAGAGCATAAATGAAAGGTAAACTAAATAAGCAATGTAACATTAAAACAAAACTTACACCTTTCATTCAATGTTGGCAATGTGCTCCAAAAAGATGTTGATGTTGTTGATGTTGAGTGTCAAGTTTCTCAATTGATCTCCTCAATGTAGCAACATATACATGTAAATTTATGTTATCGGTGTGGAAATGCTTGAGGATGGCTTGGATTTATAGATTTTAGATGAGTGAAATTGAGGGATAGGATTTGATCTTGGATTAGATGGTGGAGATTGATTAGCTTGGGGAATGAGAATATTACAAGTGTCAATTTGGGAGAGGTGTAAATGAATGAAACATGATTGAGAGAAATGAGCCTAGGTTGAGATTGTCTTGACTTGACTGAAGGGTGGAGATTAAAACCTTTCACACGTGTGTGAGAAGACTCATGGGGATTTGTGATGGGACATCTCACACACATGTAGAATGAAGGGTGTAGATTTCCTTGGGATAATGGATGGTGGAGATTCAAACTTAATCTCATTTTGGATTAAGAGATAGATGGCTAGGATTAGGCTAAACAAATTCATGGCTAGGATTTAAAATTGATTTGATTTAGGATTGTGAAATGGATTAGATTTTTTTATTAAAATGGATGTTAGCTATAAAGTGAATTTTTAATTAGAAGAAATGGTGATGTGGGTTTTTGGGTAAGATGACATTAGTTTAGTTAATTAAATAAAAATGATTTATTTATTTAACTAATGTTAAGAATTTAGCCTAGTTAATTAAATAATATAATTTATTTAATTGACTAACATTAGGATAGATTAATTAAATAAAATCTTTTTAATTAGTTGATGAAAATGGACAATTAAATTAATTAAATAATTGATTTAATTAATTAGTGCAAGATTGAATGGAGGACTAATGATGGGAATTGGGTTAAGATGCAATGGTAAATTTTGGGTGTCTACAAAACTATCCCCTTATGACAAGTCATTATGGAAACATTCACAGTCCTAAGGATTCATAAAGTGTAATACCCAAAATCCCACTTGGGAAGAACATGAAAAAATGTAACCAACAATTTTTTTAACATAAAGCAATACACAATGGTAGTGCATAAGACACATTTATGTGTCACTGCTATGTGTGATGCCACACGATATTGAACATGCATGGAAGAATTTATAGGCAATGCAAAAGCAATGGAGGAAGGATGAATACCTAATGAGAGATCGAGTGGGGTTTATCCCCATGCAACACATTATACATAATGACAAAAGCACTAGCGAGATGGTAGGACATTAATGTGCTTAACGCCACAAGGACATGGCATCCTTATGATGACCTTTCCTCTAGGGTCCTAAGTGAGGTGGTGAGAGGCCATGCCTAATCCCACATTGAACTAGTAGAAATGCATTGAATGATTTAAGCAAGAGATGAATGCGTTCTTCTAAACAACCCTATTAATTGAAAACATCATAAGAAAATAACACAAATTACTTTTATATGGCTTTAAATTAATGGAGCAAAATACTAATAATATGCTATTTCTCTCTTTAATATGTACTACATATTTTTAAAAATAGGGAATAATTTTCACGATTCTCTAAATTATAGTTTTTTGTTAAAACATTATAGTAGATTTATAACCATTAATTTATGTATATATTATAATATCAATGACATAAAATAAATTACTTTGATAGATTAAATAATTTATATAACCATCTTTTGTCTATTATTTTTCTATCATTTAGGCAATATAATATTATATATATTTAAATACTATACTGTGATAATGTACATGTTTTCTTTAAATTATGTTATTGTTGTACTCGTACATTGTTCTTGTCAAGAGCTTGGTCTTGGCCATCTACCATATTATTTTTATCATCTTTCTATGGTATCTTTGTGTTGGTGGAGGAGACAAACAAACACAACACACAAATATTGAAAATACACAAGTTTCTCAAATTGATTGGAGTGCTACAACAAATTCTTCATTCATTGATAATCATATCATTACAAGGTGCCTCATTTTACAGAGGTCTTCACACCATGATATTAGTACATCACATTTAATTTTTTTTCCTTCTTGAAACTTCCTACTTATAGAAACTTTCTAACCTTATCTTGACTTCTCTAGAAACTCACTAAACAACTTACTAGTTTCCATCTTTCTTTTAGAGTTTTGTCTTATGTGAATAATTAATAATGGTTTAATGATAGAAATTACAATACCCTAACAGTGAACACTTTGCAGGGGCAGCAATGGAGTTTTCCAACACATTTGTGATGGCAAAGAACATAGTTCAAATGATAAACAGGTGGCTAAGATTCATTAAGGCATAAAAATATTATGTCATAATGGCTTGTAGTGCGTCACAATATTTAAGGAGTAGTTTCAAAGTGTAAATTAATGATTGCAAGACTATTAGCATGCGTAGCCAGTCAATTAGACCATTCTTGAAGAGAAAGCTTCTAAACATTCACAGTTCCATTACACTAGGATGAAGATCCAACTATAGTAGATTAAATGATGCATATTGCAGGTTTTTATCGCCATTGAAGAGTTGTTTAAGCATTCATCAAACAAGTGACATTACTTTCAGTATAGGAGAAGATTGGTTGTCACCTTTTCTGTTTATAGCATCAGATTTTAGGCTAAATACAGAGAAGGCTGGAGCACATATCAGAATGCAACAAACAGTGGGATGACATTTTGAAATCCAAACATGTCCCTCTAGACATATGAACAGGTGTTAAGTTTTGAAAATTGCATGAATGGTATTCTGGTGTGCTCAAGACAAGGGAAAAATTAGTTCAATGTTTCATTTACCTTGTATGGCATGCACCATACATGGGTAAACTAAAATTTTTGAAATCAAAACTATAGTAGGCATGGAAAGAGTGCACCTAAAGCATTGGAATAGGTTTTTGAAATTCAAAACTCTTAGATGCTCATATAATCGTGCATCAATAAATAGGGAAAATAGAAATTTTTTGAAGTCAAAGTTGCAGTAGGGTTTACTCGAGTGCACCATAGACAGTGGAAGACATCATTTTTTTAAACAAAAAATTGTTGACAAGGGGAAAAGTACGTTCTTTATAGTAGAAGGGTAGGGTTTAGGGTGTTAAAATATGTAAAGTAAGAGGTAGATGCATGCTTAAGAGAATGCAGGACAGATTTTGAAACAAAATTTGCATGAGTGTCCACCAATGGTCACCTGATAGAGGCTGACTAGATTTTATGAAAAAAACTTGTGAGTTTATATAATGGGCATAATGGTGTGTGCCAAGAGGACATAGAGACAATTTAGGGACAACTGATTTTGTTTGGTTTTGTTCAGATCTATGTATAGGCACACCCTTTCGTAGATTGAGCTGACTTTCTATTGGATTTTTTCCAAACTGGATGCTTCCCAGTTATCCCTACAAGGTAGCTATCATTGATCAACAGGATTTCCAGGCTAGGGACCAACAGTACAGGAGATAGACTCTATAAATATATCCTCTCCTTCTTTAGTCTCTGCAGAACCAAGGGGGGTATTCCCTATTCAACATCCATAAAATATGCCTGTGAACTTACTAGGATGTTGACACAAAGTAGATAAATCCTCTCTTATGCAGACCAAAACTGTGAAATAAGTGCAAAGGGGCTAGCTTTGGGCCTATGCTTAGTTGTGAGACAGAGGATTTTGGTCCTAAAACTACTTCTAATATCCTAAAGGTTTATATTTGAAGTTCAAATTTATATTTTGTATTTGGATGCAAGACTGGGACCTTGGGTTGTAACCTCAATACAAGACTAGACTGGTGCCTATCTCAGGGCTCGGAGTCAATAGACATACACATGCGAATGATTACCATAAATTTGAATCAATAACTGAGTTTTAAGGGGGTATTTTTAGTGTCTGCCTTACAGATACTTCCCAAGACTGAGTATTTAGTCCTTCATACTTAATGATATCCCTTTTGCAACATACCTTTCCCAATGCTTAACCTAAAATATTTAAATTGTTCCTTGAACAAAGCTAAGAGATTAAACATTCAACACAGAAAATCCATGTTCCTGAATCCCAAATAACCCTTAGCTATTTTGATTCAAAAGAAAAGATGTCCACAACTTGGAGACAAATAACCAAACACATGCAACAAAGCAATTCTCATACAAAAACAACATAAAACCAATAAACTATGCATAAAACATACATGTGATTCATAAACTCACAAGGCACAAAATAGAGCCACCAGCAAAACTGTATCTTATTACTCCACCAAAATTTGCCAAGTCTTCAACAACCAACAAATGAGTAACACAGTTCTGATATATACCAAGAACATGTACTCAGCAATCAAGTACAAGGTCACTCCAAAATGCCGCCAGATATAATGCACCATCAAAATGGCACCCAAAATATTCAATGTAGCAGACAAAATAGGAAGGAAAAATAGGTGGGATTGGGAGTCGTGCAGCCGACTGGAGATTTTCTTCACAAATTTGGTAGTTGGCCGGTTAATCAAACCCATACCTTTGCAAATCGCCATTAATGGCCAACCTACCCACGGGATGCAGCAACTGTAGAAAATACGATGGTTGTGTGCTTTACAGTTCTTCTCGCCTAAAACATGACTACAGATACAAAGAAAATCCTTCCTTCCCCAGGCATTCAAAACAGGGCCGTCAATTCCATCCTCATCGCCAAGATCAATGGCTTCAAAACATGCTGAAAAGTCGTCGGCCAATGAGATCGCGCCACGCAGGCAGCTTTTGCTTCTTTGACTTTTCACATCGCGACATACATTTTTCCTTTTCACCCTTTGTACATTCAAATCCTTGCATATGCAGTTGTATATGAGATTGTATATACATATAATCACCTGCATACAAAGTGAACCCCAAAATTTTATGAAACAATCTGAAATTGCATTCAGGTTTGGCTTGTATCTTCATTCTTTGTATAATCGCTTTGTATAATGCACAAAACATGCAAATTGTGGACCCCAACTTTGAATTTGCTGAATTTGACTTGCCCCCGTCAGGTCCGCCTTGCATATCGCTTTGTACATCGACATATGTATATCGCGTATACAATGCGAATATACAAGCAAAACATACATAGAATCAGACTTATACCTTTATCATCCAGAATGTACATTCATTTCGGGTCCGGGCTTTGCATCTCGGGAATGCATATTCCTTTGTATGTTTGATTGCATGTGCAAACATACAATCACCTATTCATGCAGTTGGTGGGCCCCAGGCTTTGTATCTTGTTGCTTGTATGTATCTTTTCCATTGTATATCGCCCTTGTATGTTTCTTTATGCATCCGCGATATACAACTTGACATACATTTATCTTTGCATATTTCCTTTGTATGTGCACCTTGTACATCACTTATACATTGCGAACATACAATGTAACCCGATGCACATACCTGCGGACTCGACCACCATTCTAGCCTGATTTGAATCATTTTTGAGATCCGCATTGTATCTCACCCGTTGTATATTGAATATACAACAAAATATACATGCAAACAACAAAGATACAACCGCATAATATTCCAAGAATCTGTGATGGAATCTTCAATGTACATTCACATTTACACATCCAGAAATGTATCTAAATAGCACATACAAACCCTATATGCATGCAAAGATGCATACAACTATTTTTTCACCATTTTCAAAGGCCGATTGAAATTTCCTTTCAGGTCCAGGACTTGCACATATGCAATTGTACATTTGAACTTGCATGTTAGATACAACGGCCATATAAATACAAATATACATGCAATAGATTTCACCGCCACATAAAGGGTTTTTGGACTTAGCATTTTTTCTTTCTTTCCTTTTAGTGATGGGAGGAAGTGGTAATGCAATGCATAGGGGCCGGTCAACCTATGAGTGCTAAGGCATGAAAATGCAACTTAAACGACCAAGAACCCGCTACAGGAGGTCAACGACTAAATAGAAGATACAATGCAGGAAGCCAAGGGGAAATAAAACCTAAGGCATAAAGAGTTTGAGGGAACAAAAATATAAGCTTGCAGACTCGACTCAAAACCCTAACCCTATGTGGGCACCAACACTTTCCAAAACAAAATTAGTGCAACTATTAATAAATGTGAGATCAATTTGAAGGAAAAGTAGTTTTAATTAGTGATAAGGGTAGTATAGGTATATTAAAGTGCTAGAAATAGCATCTGATATTATTATATAAATAGATCTGCATCCCTTTTATTGACAAGAACGATCTACAACAATAATTTTCATCATTTCCAGTGGGGTAATTATCTTTGAAGGTTTTTCAATCAATTCATAGCTAGAGCTTCTATTAGCAGTAATTTTTACCTTCAGTAGTGTAGTAATCTTTTCAAATCTTTTCAAACAAGTTTGTTCAACATACCAACAATAGCTTTATATTAATTGGATGGTTTGTGATTAGTTATTAAGAGGATTTGCTTTCATAAAAAGTCAATTAGATTTATATCAATTTATGCCTAGGGTTTTGGATTAAATTCTAGTTCTTATTTGTATCTTCAAAACTTGGTCAATCTATTTCATCTTTTCAGAGAAGTTAACAAGTAGAAACCAATGTTATTACAACAATAGCTGTATTAACCTTCCAAGAGCCAGTTTTAGTCATCACAAAAGAAAGCAGAGAAAGTTTTTCATTTCTTTAATTGTTTATATGGAGTATTTCAAGGTTAATGGTTTAGTTTTTTAGAAAAATCTCCAAAGAAGTGTGGTGTTACAAGTTTGTGAGAGATGGTAGAAGATAAATGGTAGCATAGATTTTCTTAGTGGCTCATCTTCACCAATTGGTAAATAGTTTGTATTGGCGCCTCAATTTTTAGTGAATAGGACAAGCTATAAGGGGCATTAAATCATCACATTTTTATCCAGCCATGATTTGATTAAACTTTAAATTTGAATCATTCACCATAGTAAATGATGTGCCATTGGAGCCTAATTGCCTAAAATTTATAATATACATTATAGATTTAAATCACATTCACTATTACTATTAAATTCCCATTTGTTTTTGGGGCCATATCACCATCATTATTAAATTATGGCTTGCTTTGGGGGCCATATTCACTTTGAAATTAAAATTTAGTGGGATTCACTACTTAGAATTTGTATATAAGTAGACTTTTAACGGTGTGTTGTGCCCCCTAGTGCAGGCTAAGTTGTAGACAAACCTCATAGTCCTAAGTGGCAACAAGACCATCGAACATGACTTGCTAATATTGTGTTGTCATGTGTAGCATTGGTATTCTCCTTTATCTTCTTTGTTATCATTGCATCTAATAACCAAGGCATATGGGGCTTCAAATTCAATGATTACAAAGAATATAGGTAGCATAAAGTTCATGTACTAATACTATTTTCCTATGTTTACATGGATAAGAAATTGAGATCTTGTTTGCAATCTATGATAGGTATAGTCTACTCATAGCCATGATAGCATTTGTCTACTTGGTGGTCTAGCTTGGGAAAGGTGTTTATAATACACTATTTGGACATAACTTGTTTCCAAATATCCTTTTCCCTTACATTGATTTCATTGGAAATCAAGTGACCATTGTGCAAATCTATGGATAGTGGGGGACACCACATGAGGTCCTACTCTCCCTACTCACAAAACACAAAACATAATGCTTTGGGAAGCTTATATGCAAATAGATCAGGCCACATGTAGATCACTTCATAGACTACTTGCAAAAAAATTACATGTCAAAATAAATCAGCTTACATTACTTAATCTTTAAAAGTCTTTTCCTCCTTGAATATGCGAAGGAATAAATCTTTATTTCCCACCATCAATTTCCTCTGTAATAATCATTTATCATTTAAAATGTGTACCCAACCTAAAATTTCTTTTGGATCATTATATTATTTATTAAAAAAATAGGATATCAACTGTTGATCAATAAATAATCTAATGGTCCAAAAGAAATTTTAGGTTGGGTAAACATTTTAAATGGTACATGTGCTTAATACTTCTAAGAATGAAATCATAATTGTCTAGCCAATAGGGAAATATAAGGTGTAGATTCTTTCATAGCTTGGAGTAGGGGCATATATATAAGTGTCTTCTTTATATGGTATGGGATTTTAAAAATATTCAATTTGTGTGTGCTCCAATGCCTTCCTGGTAGTAGATTTGTGCTTAGATTTGAGGGGCACTACCACCAAGGCCATTGTTCTCAAGCCCTATGAGGGGGCACTACCACCTTGAGCCTAAGCCATCTAACTATGTAGATATTGATGGACCCAAAATTTAGATAACATTAATTTCATGGTTAGTCCAAATTAGTAATCTTTTTTTTGTAGGAAGAAAATTTTGAAACAATTAAACTTATTTTTAGTATCATTAGATAATTTGCCAAAAAATTATCTTATTTTTTGTATCACTTGTGTTATCCTACTTTTTTTTTTTTAAAATCCATCTTCCTCATTGAATAACCTTATATTTTATCTCAAGTGTAATCAAATCTTTTTTTCATTGCCTTTTGGATCATTCGACTCATGAATTCAATATGTTTCAGTTGTGTTAGAGGGAACCTTTGATCCTTGAGAAAATCATGTGAAGTTGTCTCAAGGAAGAAGTCAAAAAGGTTAATTCTTGAGTTAGCAGGTTTGTAGAAAATGAGGAACTTTTGGCACAAATCCTTGTCATTCCCACATTTTTGCAATGGGTTTTAATATATATGAATGTGTGGAATTCACCCCCTTAAGGAACTTGCACAACTTGAACTATTTTCTTGCAACCTTGCATTTCCCACATTCCCACAAGTCCTTTGTGTTTTACAAAAATGTGGAGATGTCAAAGACTGTTTACACTTCCTTTAACTTTTGTATTTCTACCCATGTTGCACTTTGGACATATGAACCTTGTACGTTTGTGAACTTCTCATGGTAGAGCAGAAATATTCTAATTCTTTCCTTCCTTCCACTTTCCACGTTTAAGCAAGCTTAGGTTTGTGGGATTGTTGAACTGCTAAGAACATGAATCTAACTTCCCAACTTCTTGCATACTTGTAGCTTCCACATTTCCACATAGGAACACTTTGTGGGATTGCAAGATTCATGAGTAGGTGTTTCAAGCTCCCAAGGATTACACCCTTCCACATACCATTTCTCCACAAGGGCTTCCATACTTTTTTTTGGAAGAACTTGGAAACATCAATATACATGAGCTCCTTCTGTGACATGGTTTCTTGCAAACCTTAAAAGCATTTAATGCTTGCATGTGTGAACCGAGATTTTATAAAACTTGTATATTATACCCATTTTCACATTTGAATACATAGTGAAACTCTTTGGAAATGCATCTTCTGCATCTAGTGACTAGATTGTGTGAATTTCCATCTTCATTTTATCAATAGTCGATCTTTTCATATCTCACAAAAAATCAAATGTTTGAATTCATTCTTCCATGGGTTGCCTAGGGAACTTTGTCAAAGATTTCATAACAATATTTCCCAATCCATATACTCTATTATGATCCTCATGCTTTGTTAAAAAGTCTTAAAAATCTAAAGTTGTGCTAAATCATTTTCCTTGTGAAAATTTTGTTCAAATCTCTTAGAGTTTTCAGTTTTCCTAGATGAATGCATCATTTTAAAAAATTCTTAGCCCTAAACCCTAAAAATTATTGTCAAATGTGCAAAATATCCTATCTCATTCCATAGAAGCCATTTTTACACTTGTATTAATATGTTCTGCTTAGTTGTAGCCACTTTTACACTAACCCTAAGCTCCCACTTGTTGATTTATAGAATCCTGACTCCTACCCATCCAAAACTTATTTTTCCTCCTTTCTTTCCCATTCAAGCCACATTCCTACAAGATTTTAGATGTTTGAAAATGTGGTATATGAAAGATATTTGTTTGGGTAATTGAACTAATCTTCCACTTCTCTCCTCAATCTAGAAATCTCATATGACTTCACCTAAGTCAAAGGAGATGAATATGAATTTAAAGGAGTGACACCACCTTCTAAAATTGCATCTACACTTAGCAAAGTGTCAGATACTAACTTAGGGCATGCGTATATAGATGATTCTCTAGAGAGAATATTTAGAGATTATAGAACAACACAAGCAAGGTGTATTGCTAATAATGGATTAATAAAAGCCATGGGTTTCACTTCCTTGGTCCACTCACCTAAGATTGTAGACACCCTAAAATGACCAAGTCGTCGCACTACTTGTATTTCATCAAATTTGTCTAATCATCTGCATTTCAAACATTAATTAAATAATCTAATTATTTAATTAATTTCACCAAAATCATCAAATTCTTCCAAACCTTCTAAAAATTGACATTAATTGAATAAATTCTCTTTATTTAATTAATTAAATTAAATTCTTCTATATTCTGCCAAAATTAAATAATTTTTATTATTTAATTAGCTCATTATCCTTTTTTTGAAATTCAAGTCTCCATTAATTAAATAAACCTAATTATTTATTTAATTCATCACAAATTCCCTCTTATCTATAATTAAATAATTTTACATTATTTAATTAAAAACAATTGTTCTTCACAATATAAATAAATCATGCAAATTTATTTAAATTGTATCAATCCTCTAAAAATAAATAAAATCAAATATTTTATTTATAATCTTCTGTTCCTCTCTCATGCACAATTAAATAAATAAATTTATTTATTTAATTTCAGTTATCTCCCAATTCCTCTTAAAATATCTTATTAACTCGTGCACAATCAATCTTATTTTTAGAACGCTAAAAAAGGCAAAATTATAAGTTGAGTTATCTATTCAATCAATCTTGTTTTCATCATATCTTACTAAAAATATCCTTATAGATTGACACATGTCGTGTGCACATTCATCATGGTTATTTGTTTTATCTCCTCCGTTGATTCTTCTGAATTAACTGGCCCATTGATTGATCATGTTTGAAACCTATATAAACCCCCCTCATCTTCTTCACAAATCCTCTTCGATCACTTATTCTCAGGCATCCTTTACAGCTATTTGAGCATACATCGCATCAATTGAGCAACTTTACGATCTTTTGACATTGATCTTTGAGAACTTTGAGCACTTTACTTGCTTGTTGCAAACATGGTTCGCAGCATTATTGAGCAATCCACATTCAAAACAAAGAGAACAACACAATCTGGGTAAAAGCTTTCTTATTTCATTTGATTTATTAACAATGGATTTTATTTAGATTAATTCTCTTTATGTTATGGGTTTTTGATTTGTTAGTTTTGATTTAATCGATTTTCCTCATACACATTCTGGCACGCCTGGTGGGACCCACTAATCCCTCTTTTTCTGTGAGAAATTTTTTTTAAAGTACAGTACGGAACAGCGCAAAAGACACAGAAAAGCGCTATTGGTTGTATCTTAAAGTGCTTCTGGAGGCACAGTACAGCGCCCTCGGGCGATACTATAGCGCCTTTGGCAGCAAAATAGAGCACTTTTGGTGAAACAGTCCAACGCTATTGGCAGTATACTAAAGCGCTTTTGGTAAAATAGGTTTTTTTGATCTTGTTTGGTGATTTTGTAGGGTTTTACTCACATACCTATCATTGATTTGACTGACAAGCTGGTTTATTTGTCTTTTAATGGTCTTTTATACTTCCTAAGCTGACGTATTTAGGAGTATTTTCAATATTTGAGTTAACCTATCTATTTGTGGCATCCTTTGAGTTTTCTTGATCCCAGGATACAGATTTATGAGATATTACATCTCAGAACTTCACATCAACCATGAAATCATATCTGGACCTTGCTTTTTTGATAAAGTATAACTTTTTCTAGATCTGACACAGTAAAGCGCTTTTGGTAACACAGTACCGCGCTTCTGGTAGCATAGTGGATCGCCTCTGGTCTACATCAAATTGCTTCTGGAAACACAGTTCAACGCTTTCAGTATTATAGTAAGTCACCTTCGGTACCACAGTGCAACGCTTTTGGTTTAATTTCCTTTTTTTCTCTAACTTGTGAGTTTTTGTGGAACTAATCGATCTGTTGCAGCTTCTTATCACTCACACAGAGCAAATGGGTTTTCTTAACATGTTCATGCAGGACGAGCGTTGAAGAAATCTCAATCTATTGCACTAAGTCTTACAAACATATTGCCTTCTTAAGGGACAATTGAACAAATCACTTTCTTTGCAATCTAAGTCTTAGGAACATATTGCTTTCTTAAGGGACAATGGACATGTATGCAAAAACACCTCAATTTTCTAAGGGACAATGGACATGAATGCCAAACACTTTGATTTCATAAGGGACAATTAACAACTATGATCATGTGTGTGCCTAGTTTAGTTGCACCTTATTTTTCTTATAACGAGACAATTGAACCTTTGTTTGATGTGCTTGCTCTTACATTTCAGTAATTCTTTTAGAAGGGCCTGCTTTTGGATTGCGCTTCATCCAAAAGGGATGACCCTAAGCGGAGTTTTCCTTTGAACCGTTATATAAGAGGGATAAGATGAAAGCCAAGTCCTAACCGACGTTAGCCTTACCTTGTGGTGCCAAACTGAAAAGAGGTGTACTAGCTCTTTGTGGAAATGATTTTCACATCAAGCAAAGTGTTTGATACTCTTAGTAGGATTGGTTAAAGTTTTTAGTAGCTTGTCGCATTGCTCGTAAGGTGTTGGTCCCTCAAAGTTACTAAGAACCATTCTAGATAGTGACTACCCGATCTACCTCCAAACGTTGCGGTAATCATCAGTGCAAGGGGAATCAATTTAAGCCCTTAAGATACTCACCATTGGCTCCCTTGAGAAGAGATAGTATTCTATCGGCCATAAAACTCTTGTGACCTACTTGAGTTTTCCAAGGGGAGGGTGAGATATCCCTAACTATCATCTCGCTCAAAGATACAAAATGTCTGACACCTTTATGGAATGACATTTTTATCGACGGAGTATTAAGTTGTGAGCTAATCTACTGCAATGAAACCTTGTCTCTAGGGATAAAAAGTGATCGATATTGTTTGCAATTGTCTTATACCTGTGGAAACATTGGGCTTTTTGCGAGCCTTGAACATACACTATCTGTTGTGTCAGTCCCTTTTTCTGCCAATTTGTTTGCTGTGTTTTCTCTTGCCAAAGAAAATCCAATCAGAACCAAAACCAAATCTATCAAAATTTGCCTTTTTGAAGCATCAGACACTACTTCAGCACATCTAGTATAACAGTAGCTCGCCTTTGGTATTACAGTAGCTCACCTTTGGTATAACAGTACCTTGCCTCTGGCAAACCTACTTCAGTGCCCTTGGTATAACAGTAGCTCACTTTTGGTAATAGTAGCTCGCCTTTGGTATAGTAGTACCTCGCCTTTGGCAGCTCAGTCCATCGCCTTTGGTATTACAATAGCTCGCATTTGGTAGCACAGTCCTGCGCCTTTGGTCAAACAATACAGTGCCTTTGTCCAGTGAACTCTGCATCAAAATTTGTCTTTTCCAAAACACAGGCAGAATCCCAGCAGTTTGTCCTAGTGTATTCCATGGTAACCACTAGGCTCCAACAAACTATGAAGTCCAAGCAAGTTGTCCCTAGGAAGCGCAAATCACCTCCTCACACACCTCAATCAAACCGATCCAACATTACTCCCAAGGTTACTCCTAGGACACCCGCAGAAAGATCAACCAACTCTCCAAACATGTTGTAGCTTGATCACCCTAACAATCCTCAAGAAGGTAAGGCCCCTTTGGTAAGTACACCTCACTATACCACCGGCATGCCTCCAGATTTTGTTCCACAAGGTTATACTATCGACCAAGGCCCATCTTAGGAAGGTAGGGTCCCTTTGGTAAGTACACCTCACTATGCCACTGGCATGCCTCCAGATCTTGTTCCACAAGCTTATACCATCGATCAAGTCCCATCTCAAGAAGAGAGACACTTTGAAATAGGTCAATCCTCTCAAGAAGATGGACAAGATCTTGATGAATTCATACAAGATCCTAGAGCCATAGCCACCTTTGACAAAATCCTTAGCGAGAACCAAGATCATTTCTTTCGCTTGCTAGCAGAGCAAGGAGTGAAATGACCCAAAGGTTTTGATCTATCCAAACTTAGCGAGCCTAACAATACCCAAGACACCATAACGGTGGTCCAAACCATGTCAACAGTGACCACACCCTTACACGAACAAAGCTCACAAGGGAGAACGATTGCACAATATGAGAATCCCCTTTATCAAAACCCAATAGGAAATAGTGTCATATCACCGCTTCTGACGCCTATGGAGATCTACAAAAACCAACAAGAGACTCTCCAATGTCAAGTGGAGCTAGCCAAACAAGCTACCATAGCTCGATCAAATATACAAACTCCTAAAGTGTCCACACCAATCGCAAGTGGAATATTGGTAACCCCATCACGACAAGGTTTCCCACCAAATTACAATCCGGGGAATAACTACGTCACCATGCAACAAGGGTCTCAACAAACGCCACCCCCAACATCATCAAACCTTCATATCTCTCAACCAACCAGGGTCATGCAATCCCAACCACAACATTCTTCTATGCTCATCCTCAATCAACCTCAACCATCGCTTAACACTTCTATCTATGTTCCCCCACCACAACGATCGTCAGCACTAAACTTTTTCAACACATTGCCTATCCACCCTCAACATTCCCAAAACCAAACTTCTCAAAGATATGTTCCACAACCGCAACCTAACCCAACAAACTTTAGCTTTCCACCACCAAACTCTTTTCTTCAACCATCACAAAGCCTACATTCTTACCTAGCACCACCCCCACTTCCTCCAAATCAAAGCATCCAATTCCAACACAATCTAAACCTAACATACAACACGTACGACCCCAACTAATCATACGACCCTTATAACACCAATGCCCATGTCTTACACTACAATCTACCGTATGGGCATCAACAACCACTTCTAGGACAACAGGAGATGTTCCCAATTGCTCCCACGACTATGGAGCTCAAAATCACGGAAGTTCAGTAACAGCTATTTGATCTTACGTTTGGCCACACCAAGAAGACCTTCTCTTTAGAAGAAGTGTGTCCTTATCCTTTTGATTGGTCATTACCCATGATCCCTTTTCCTCAAAATTTCACTATTCCCAAATTTGATAAATACAAAGGAAAGGGGGACCCAAAAGACCATCTCAGGGAATTCTATCTTGCTTGCTTCGAGGTCTCACATAATGATACATATCTTATGCATCTCTTTCTTCAAAGTCTTGGAGGTCAAGCTATAGAATGGTTCTCCCACTTACCCAGGGGTATTAAATCTTTTAACGAACTTGCCAAAAAATTTGCCACCCATTTCTCCTACAACGCAGAGTATGAGATCTCCATGACGGATCTATGCAACAACAAACAGAAAAATGGAGAAACCTTCATTTCTTTCCTTCAATGATGGAGACAAATGGCTAGCAAATTCCCATTCAAGATACTTGAAAAGTAGCTTGTTAGCATATTCGTGCATAACCTCAACCAAGAATTGGGTTTTCACTTGCAAATTCTTAGTGCTACAACCTTTGACAAAATTACCTACAAGGGAATCAATATTGAGAAGGTCCTCATTGCTAAGGGTGTAGTCAAAATCTTCAAAGAAACTAAAGACAATGCTCCTCACCAACAAACAAATGATAAACCAAAGTTTTGGAACAAAAATAAAAATGTGGTCAATGATGGGGTGGTTGATTCTAAACATGTCCAAACATTGCAAACACTGCTTCAGCTTTCCAAACCAAGTCAAGCTCCGCCGCAACAACAACAACAACAAAGGCAGCTATATCAAAACCAACAACAATGACAACAAGAGCGACCTCAACAAGATTACCCTCTGCGGCATCAATTTACTCCCTTGGGGGAGCCCATAGAGTCGGTCCTACAGAAGCTTTTACACAAAGGGCTCATCACCTTACCCAGATGCTCCCCCATATGGCAAACCTGTTTACAAAACCGTACGGTACAGAGAAAATGAATACTGTGAATTCCATAGGAGCAAAGGGCACAGAACCGTATCGTGCATGAAACTCAAGCATCTAATCCAAAATCTCATCGAGGGCAACCAAATCTCTTTTGAAGATGAACCACCAGCTCAACACACGAACAAGGACCTCAACATGTACAAGGAACAAATCCCTCACCACAGCCAATATCCTCCTCTAGATAAAGGTAAAGGTGTCAATAATGCTTCCACTTCCTTTGACTCCATTGTGGGTCATTTTGAAGAGAGTCGAGTGTCTACCCTCACAATCAAAGGCAAATCTACAGATTATGCTGTTACAACTCATTGTGGTCGTGTCACTATTCATGGTCCTACACCTAGTCTCCCAACTTAGTCTGATTATAATCTTGTCGAACATCTAGGGAAAATGCCAACACAGATCTCTATCTTGGACCTTCTACGGTCATCACCCACACATAAAGTGGCGCTAGAAAAAGCCCTCCAAGAGTCTTTGGTTCCTAACAAACATAGCGGTCGCAAATTTCCAAGCTATAGTAGGTAACATTGCTTCTCCCTACAATGTAGTCTTCTCTGAAAAGGACCTCCCATCCCATGATCCGTGTCACAATGATGCCCTTCATATTGAGGTTCTCATCCATAAACGCAAAATCAAACACATACTCATAGATGGTGGTGTTGGTCTCAACATCTATTCTTTAAAGTTACTATCTGAGGATCATGTTAACACTGATCAAAGCATTACAATCAAGGGATATGATGATGCTGAACTTCAGAAGGTGTTATCCACTTGCCTATACAACTAGGCCTCGTCATGCTTGAAACTAGGTGCCAAGTTCTTGACATTGAGTTGCCTTACAACATCATCCTAGGCTGCCCATGGATCCATGCAATGAAAGCAGTTCCCTCCACGTACCATCAGTCTCTAAAGTTCCCATTCAATGGTATAGAGATAACTATCCCAGGTGACCCTAATCCTTTTGAATTATGTTGTGTCTTGCAAGGCAGCTATAAGAATTGCAACCAAGTGCCCAATAATGACAAAGCCCTTGAATCCCCACTATATGTCGATCCTAAAAATTTGACACAAGCCTCTACAAGTGAACCTAATCCTCTTCTTGAAATCAAAGCTCACATCTGTGATATAGGCTTTGGAACATATGATATCTCAAAATCTTGTTGTGTAGGGAGGATGGCTTTATCCCCTAAATCTTACGGCCAACCGCCCATTGCCAAAGCAACCAAAAAAGCAACAATTCCTCCCCCAACATTTCTAACCCAATTCCAACAGGGACAATTATTGGAAGAGGGAACTATTGAGGACATTTCTTCTTGGCTCTACAAGGAGAAATAACCAGTCACAATACCAGTCAAGCAATATGGCAATGGCTTAAGGATAGTCAAAAACATGGGCTATAAAGGCAAAGGTGGCCTTGGAAAATAGAATCAAGGAACAATGGAACCCATAATTGTGACAAAGAAACTAGACAAGAAGGGTTTAGGATTTGGTAGAAAGGTACCACGCGCCTTGGACATCGAGGGTATTCTCGACAAGGTGGCTGAAACTTCTCTCACAGATTCAATGTCTAACGAGGATACCATCGATGACTCATCCCTTCATATGACTGACCTATTCACCAAATCCTCCATCTTTATGCTATCATCCGTATCCTTAACCTCCACCACAGACACCCAGAAAGTAACACTTGTCTACCCTAAACTTATCGATTGGGACCAACAAGGGTCCCCCGTTATAGATGTATTTCAGAATGACGAAGCTATAGTTGAGTTCATGGGACTTCGGGAGGGTATCCCTCTTGGTGATCATAAAGCAAGTTTTGTAATGGAACTAGAGCCAATAACTTATTTGGTGAGAATGCCAAATCCTCTAGTCGCAAAAGTAAAAATAAAGAAAGATCTCTAGGTGAAAACCATACTGTGGCACCTCCTAATCACAAAATAGTAAAAACAAAGGATGTATCCAAAGGTGAAAACCCAACTATGGCACCTGAGGATGGAGGATTTGACCTTCCCCTACCATCTAAGTATCAATAGAAGTCAGCTCTCCTAGTGGAAGATTCTACAAAGATAAACCTTGGCACAGAGCAAAATCCAAAGACCACATTCCTAGTAGCATCATTATCAGAAACAAAGCACCAGAATCTTAACAAATTCTTCTTACAGAGAACCATCAACTTTCCGTGGACCTATGCTGATATGCTTGGGTTAGACCCTAAGCTAGTTGTTCACTATCTCACAATTGATCCAAAAGTTAAACCAGTCAAGCAAAAGGTGAGGAAGATGCACCCACAGATAGCTCTCTTGGTAAAAGTGGAAATACAGAAACTGTTAGATGCAAAGTTCATCCGACCTATTGACTATTCAGATTGGGTCTCCAACATTGTACCTATGTCTAAACCTAATGGGCGCATCTGCATGTGTAATGATTTTAGAGATCTGAACAAAGCATGTCCCAAAGATGACTTTTCATTACCGAACATTGACCTCATAGTGGACTTGACAATAGGTCGTGAAATTCTTTCTTCATGGATGGATTCTTAGGCTACAATCAGATAAGGATAGCAGAAGAAGATCAATATAAAACAACTTTTACTTGTCCTTGGGGTAACTATTGTTGGTGTGTCATGCCTTTTGGTCTAAAGAATGTAGGGGCAACCTATCAGAGAGCAATGACGGTGATTTTTCATGACCTCTTTCATCATATTATGGAGGACTATGTGGATGACATACTAGCTAAGTCTTCTAGGGTAGACCACATACAAGTTCTAGGATAGATCTTTGATAGGCTCGAGAAATACCAAGTGAGACTCAATCCAAAGAAGTGTGTCTTTGGTGTGACATCAAGGAAGCTATTGGGATATATTGTATCTCGTAGAGGCATCGAAGTAGACCCCGCAAAAGTCAAGGCTATAGTGGAGATGCCTCCACCAAAGAACCTCAAAGCATTAAGGAGCCTTCAGGGAAGGTTGCAGTCCATTAGGCATTTCATCTCATAGCTAGCAGATAAATTTCAACCATTTCAACACTTACTCCAAAAGGATGTCTCATTTCGATGGGGTGATAAGTGTCAAGCAACATTTTATCAGCTCAAAGAGTATCTAACTACACCTCCTGTATTGGTTCCACTAGTTGCTGATAAACCTTTGATATTATACATCTCCACTACAACTTCAGCCCTCGAGGCTCTTCTAGCACAAAATGATGAGTCAGGAAAAGAGCATGCAATCTATTATATCAGTCAAACCTTGGTGGGATATGAACTCAATTATTCACCAATGGAAAGAGCTTATTTAGCAGTAGTGTTCGCTTCCCAAAAGTTGTGGCATTACATGCTCAACCAACACACCAATCTTATAGCAAAAATTGATCCATTGAAGTATCTACTAGCAAAAGCAGCTCTTACAGGCAGACTAGCTAAATGGGTCATGATCCTTAGTGCGTTTGACATTGAGTATACGGATCGTAAAGCAATCAAAGGACAAGCCCTAGCAGATCAACTAGCAGAAGCACCCATGACAGATACACACCCTATGGTAGCAGACTTTCCAGATGAGAATCTATTCACTCTTGCTAACTCAATAATCTGGAAGTTGTATTTTGATGGTTCCTACACACAACAATGGATCAAGGGCCAGCATCTTGTTTGTCACACCTCAAAATGACTATATTCCAAAGTCATATCGGCTTGCATTCCCTTGCACCAACAACATTGCTGAATATGAAGCACTCCTCATAGGTTTCCATACAATAGTTCAATGGGACATCACAGAATTATAGGTATATGGAGACTCACAACTAATCATTTGACAAGTCACAGATGAGTACCAAACAAAAGATGAAAAGTTGGTCCCCTACAGGAAACTAGTGGATGCCTACAAACCGCACTTCTCTAGCATCACATTTGAGCAAATTCCAAGAGAGCATAACAAGGCTGCAGATTCTATGGCTTTTGTAGGGTCACTTATCGACATGCCTGCAAATACACAGAAATGTGAATTCTTGATTGAGCAGTTGTTGATACTAGTCATCGATGTTCCCGTTACTGAAATCATCTGCGAACTTGTTGGTCCCAATTCCCCATTGTACGAAGATATCTATGAATACCTTAAACACAATACCTTTCCCTCTGACCTATCATCCACCCAACGCAAAACCTTTATCTGTCAATCCTCCCGTTACACCATTTTGGGTGATACACTATATCACCGGAATCTCTACGGAATCCTCTTACGATGTCTTAACACAGAAGAATCCAAAGCTACCTTACGAGACATACACGAAGGTGTTTGTGGCGCACACTCTACCGGTCCTAATATTGCTAAGAAGATACTCAGAATAGGTTACTACTAGCCTACACTAGAGCAAGATGTTGCACAGTTTGCTAAGAAGTGTCTACAATGCTAGCAACATGGAGATTTAATTCATGCACCAGCTCATGAACTACAGCCTGTGACAACTCTGTGGCCTTTTTCTTAATGGGGTCTCGACCTCGTAGGACAAATCCACCCATCCTCATCCAATGGCCATAAGTTCATCATTACTGCCACTGAGTATTTCACGAAGTGGGTTGAAGCCATTCCCATGATCTATATCACCGGTAAGAAAATAGCCAAGTTTATCCTTAACTACCTCATATGCCGGTATGGTATTCCCCAAGCCATTGTCACTGATAATGGGAGACCATTCAAGAATCAAGATATTCGTACCTTATGCACATAATACAATATCCAGCATCACTTTTTAACTCCCTACTATCTGTAGAGTAACAGCCAAGCTGAGGCTTCCAATAAAACCATTCTCAAAATCCTCAAGAAAACAGTCAATGAAGCTGGTCATGATTGGCACTTGCAACTCAATCCTACCCTATGGGCCTACCATACTAGTATCCGAACACCAACTGGTGCCACACCTTATGCATTAGTCTATGGCTCCGAAGCCATCCTACATATAGAGGTCAAGATCCCATCCCTCAGAGTATCCATGCAGAACCTGATCAGCGGAGAGGAGTATCGCACTTCCATATTAGCTGAGCTAGAACTACTAGATGAAAGACACCTTTCTGCGCTTAATCATCTCCATGTCTATCAAAACCGCCTCTGGCGTAATTACAACAAAAAGATCAAAGAAAGATGGTTTCAAGTTGGTGATCTTGTCTTAAAATAAAATTAGAGAAATCAAGCAGACCGAGAAAAGAAGGGCTAGTTTGAGCCTAACTGGTTAGGTCCCTTCATTGTCACAACAACATATGGATCGAGAGCTTATACCTTAGCTACACCTGACAGCATTCCTCTGGATGAGCCACTTAACAGTGTTCATCTCAACAAGTTCTATGCCTGATCCTCAAAGTATTTAAAATAAAAATAAAAATAAATAAATAAATAAATCTGTCCTATGGTGAAAACCTGGCAAACAGGCGCTATGTGTAGAGTTAGCATCCATCATCCATCGAGTCCTGTTACTTCCATGTCCATTTCACAACAATCTTCATCCATCCATCCATAATAAAACTATTGACCTTGTTTACATTTCCATCTCCCTATCTAGTATAGCTTGGAAATTTGTCAATGTCCATCGTCGTCATCCTATGTCTTGATTTGTGTCAACAGTTAGCATTGTCTTGTCCTAGGTCAAGCTTTCTAAGTCTTCTTCACCGGTCACCTATGCATTTTTCCTCTACCAAACTGGGGGCAACTCTTTCCTTCACCTAGGTCTAGGAATGGATCCTTGTTCATGGTTTGCAAAACACTTCAATCTTTTCTCCTTTCCGCGGATAACACCCTTTAGCGGACACATCGCTCCTACAATAAGGCGGTTATCTTCCCATGCTTTTCCTACATCATCACATCAACCAGAACTACATATTATCTCATTTCAGTCTTAAGGTACCTTGATCCCATGGATATGGGTATGTAGGCAGTCTGGAATACGAAGGAAGTTTCCAGTACTCGGGTACATAAGATCTCATCATTTCCCTAACCCCAAGCTCAAACACCTTAACCCATCTCATCACTCTATCCAGAACTACATATTATCACTTTCATCTTTCATCGTAATGTGCCTTGATCCCATGGACACAGGGTATGTAGGCAGTCTAGAATATGAAGGATGTATCCAGTACTCAGGCACATACGATTCATCATTCTTCACCCACCCCAATCCATTGCCGTGTCAGCTTTCTAGTCTTCTGTTATCACAATCCATTCACCTTGACTTGACTAACTCAAGCAGCAAACTATCAAGCTAGCGCATCTTTTCAAAGCAAGAGTCCTTAACAAACCTGAAGCAAAGCAGCTTTCTTCTAGAGTCATCTACTATCCTACATATCGATTGCCAACATCAGCTAAGTCTAGCTTAACCAAAGCCCTAGATCCACAATCTTGTCTTCTGTAGAATGTTCCATAGTCGAGACCAACACGCACATCTCCTGCAACATGTAGCATCTCCTGCAGCAAGGCATTGTCTTTTTAGGTAGATAGCCTCCTTTAACGGACACAAAATTCCTACGATAAGGCTGTTATCTATCCTATGCAATCTATCCTGAGCAAACTCTTTGGCAAGAGAATAGGTTGGCTGTATGTTTACTTTCTAATTCAGTTAATTTGCTTTATGGTTTATCTTTTGTTCCTTTGTCCATTACCTATTCAAGGCTACCTTGATTTATCTATAATCTTGGTATGTTGCGATGCAGTACGGATTGGGGGCACAGTCATTGCTTTTGTGTGCCATGTTTGAGGAATGATCTTTAGCATCTTTTTTAGCATTATATTTATCTTGTGTGTGTTACGACCTAGCATCTTACATATTAATACACTTCTTGCATTTACATGTATTGAAGTTTATTTTTTGTTCAAGACTATGGCTCATTCACACATTCCAACAAGGTTATATCGTGTCTAAGGGATCTAAGTTCAAACCGCTTGCTTGCAGAGTCAACGTCCACGCACTCGGATATTACAGTACCTTGGTCTTTATACCTTGGTGGAAAACTATCCACGTGCTATATCAAAAATAAGGATTTCTCTTTATATACAAATGTGAAACCAATGCAACAAGCTCATCATTCACCCATCCATTTACCCATGGCCTTATATCATTTTCAAAGCAATGATCGATCAACAGTCTCTCTCTTCTAGCTCCGCTTTCTTCTCTCTAGTGCATATCTGCAAAACCCACATGTTAGATATCACTAGTCATAGCATCTCTATCATCATAATATCTATATCATCATACATCTATAAGCATCATATACGTAATATACATCATTGCATGAATCCATAATCATACATACATATCATCACATCCATGTCATCAATAAAGGTGCGTACACAAAAGCATGAACATCAATGAGCGTAATAT
The DNA here is from genome assembly GCA_027924645.1 of Cunninghamia lanceolata. Taxonomy (NCBI): domain Eukaryota; kingdom Viridiplantae; phylum Streptophyta; class Pinopsida; order Cupressales; family Cupressaceae; genus Cunninghamia; species Cunninghamia lanceolata. The sequence goes on along the minus strand of BSBN01001410.1, from coordinate 59,764 downwards.
GTCATCATATATATCATGTGAAGGTCATCAAAATACAAAATGTACATGTCTACATCAATAGTCCATATGTATACATCCAAATATACATCAATAAGTACATCAAGGCTATCAAAAGCCCGCAAGTATACATCGGATGCACGCAAGCATCAGTCAAAATATACAATTGTCCATCATGATACAAAACTGATACAAAAATGATGCAATGTACAAGTATGCATGCTCTAGTGGGTCGAGCTACCCTCCTGTTGTGGCCCCTATCCTCCACCTGTGCTCGATGTAGGTCCTCCTCCCCTTGGTGGCACGAAGGGTCCTCTAACTGAGGACAATAACTGCCCTGTCTTGCGAGACCCGGATGCTCCAGACCTGCTCCTCTCTCTGTAGCTGGGTGCCTACTGAGCTGCTGGCACCGCACCAATGTAGAGTCCCCTATAGTACTCAGCCTCTCTACCTGCTACCACTAGCTCTCCCTGCACGCGTACGAGCTCACTGTATAATGTCCTCTGGTCGGCACCTAGTGCACGACGTGCCTCATCTCTCTCTCACCTCACTCTTTGTAGTGTGGCCTCTGCTGTCAGTCGTAGTTGAGCCTCTACATCTCTCTCCTTAGTCACCTGGGCTAGCTGGCCATCATCCCCTGTTGGTGTAGATGCGACCTGTGCCTGTGCCTGGATTTGTGCCTGTGCCTGTACTAGGGCTACCTATGTTGTTGTGGCTATCTGTGTCTGCACCTATGCGAGGGCCTTGGCCTGTCTCGCCTTTGCCCTCGCTGCATCCCTGTCTCTCCTAACCCGCACCATCCAGAGCTCTAATCGTGTCCTCTGGGCTCTCCTCCTGTAATAGCCGCTCGGCCCACTGTAAATCAGTCTCTACGACTAGATCCTCCTCCTCAGCCATCTCCACATCTACCTACTGGCCTCCAGCCTCTCCACCTGCCTGCTATCGGGCCTCTCTGGCCTGCCGCCTCATCCTAGCCTCCACCCTTGGGACTAGTACCTCCCCCATTGCACCTGCCACACCTGGTGTCATCAGTCTCACTGGCCTATGTGTCTGCCAGTACCTGTCATACTCAGGTAGAGTACCTGGGTCCGCTAGTCCTGAATCCCAGTCCCATCTAACTGGGACAAGTCCTCATACCTCTTCCAAGGTTGTAGCCACTGAAATCTCAGCATCCCAATCCCTAATCTCCCTTCGTGTCCTCGCATGGGTAGCCTCCCCAACTGGCAATCCTTGTGGTAGTCCAAACTGTTTGAGTACCTGCTCTGGTAGGTATCTCTCAATAGTATTTGTCCGTCTCCCAAATAAGTATTGAGCCTGTCGGAAGTACATTAGCTGCTCATGCTTATCCTCCCACTCCTCACATAGTAACCACTGCCTCCAAACGAATAAGTCCATCTCATCAATCTGTCGCCTCCAGTGGCTAACAGATCCCAGCCGTCTGTGTGTAATCACTCCCTCATATAGAAATGTATAGGGCTCCCCCCTCTCCCAGCGGCGCTGTGTGATAGGTCAGATCACTGGGATATGTTCCCATGCCCACACCTGTAGAAGAGTCACCCCTGTTGAAAGATTCTGGCCTCTCCTGTAGACGCAATCATGCATGTCTCGATATAGCTGCCCTAGCACACACGGGCCCCATGCATACTGAATGCCATGTGTAAACACACCAGATAGTACAGTGCCCCATCCAACAGATAATCCTCTGGATCACCTGTCTGGGCACAGGAAGCCGCCAATCAGTGACGAAACTATCCATCTGATCGTGTCGCAGAGTATCAGGACGTCTGCCCACTGAATCTCGCCATCATCTATCCTCAGGTTATCTATGCAGAATACCTCTACCAGGCCTACCTCACCTCATGCTGGGTTGAAATCCACTCGCTCCCCATCAATCCAGATCCTGAGGATGCGATACACATCCTCCAATGTCACTGTAGCCTCCCCTGTCGGAAAGTGAAACAAGCATGTCTCACTGTGAAATCTCTCCATGACCGCTGTCACTAGGGTGAGATTCACCCTAATGTGTGTCAGGTGCACCACATGCTATAATCCTGCGTGCTCTAGGAATGCATCCTCCTCCCATGTCAGTTGTACCACTTCGTGTGCTATAGGGTGGTGTCGCTCTCTCAACATTAATGGCAACATCATCCTCTGCATCCACAAACCCACTTGTCAGACCTTTTAACCATTTCTCCAAATCCTACTGACATCTACCCTATGCTGCAAACCCTAGGACCAACTCTCCCCTTCTATAACCTTTCCTAGTCAACCCTTCGGTCAACCCTAACTATTGCATTCTTCTACCCAAACCAAAGGCGCCTTGCTTTCCACAAGCGCGCTATACTATTTCCAAAAGTGTCTTACTGCTTATGCAAAAGTGCTTCACTATCCTAAACCAAAAGTGACTTGCTTTGCACAAGTGCGTTTTCCTGTGCCACCAACCGCACCTCACTGTACTCCCAAAGGTGACCAAATTTTCTCTCCCCTTCCAACCACGCTACATTACCCTACCAATAGCGCTCTACTGCTCCACCAAGCGCGCTGGGGGACCCTACCAACCGTGCTGCGGTGCAGCAACTAAAGGGCCAAAAGCGCTAAGCTATTGCCAAACACACTGTACTGCGCTACCAACCGCGCTTCAGCGCGCCAAAAGCGACTACGAAACGCGCCATTCTACCATGCAACACTTTTGGTTGACCTAAAAACCTACCTAGACCTAACCCTAAAACCACCCTCAAATGTCAATTACAAAGAGGTTTTCGGACACTTACCGCTGCCAGAGCTCCTGCTGGCCTCCCGTACGTCCGCACCAGCTCCGCTCGATGCCTCTGCGCGGGAATCAGCATGTCTCCTCGCTGCAAGCTGCTGCTCCACACAACTCTCACACACTAAGCTAGGAGGCTCTACACTCTATTTTTAGAAACCCTTTGTGTGCAAATGAGGAGTGTGGTCCCCTTGGGACCTATTTTATAGAGTCCCTCCCACATTTTTTCTTCCCACCCCATTCTACTTTTCCTTCTACCTTCTCGCGCCATTTTCTCAGTCAACCGTCAACCCAATTTTTCTGTCGCTTCTGTGTCTTCTACTCGAGGGGGCATAGACTGGGGCAACTAGCTACATTGGGGCATAAAAAATTATATCATATCTTCAACAATCGTTTTCTTTGGCGCAATGCTGTAAACTACATTGCATCAAAGAGGGGCAAAATGTAGACACCTTAAAATGACCAAGTCGTCCCACTACTTGTATTTCATCAAATCTATCTAATGACCTGTATTTCAAACGTTAATTAAATAATCTAATTATTTAATTAATTTCACCAAAATCATCAAATTCTTCCAAACCTTCTAAAAATTGACATTAATTTAATAAATTCTCTTTATTTAATTAATTAAATTAAATTCTTCTATATTCTGCCAAAATTAAATAATTTTTATTATTTAATTAGCTCATTATCCTTTTTTCAAAATTCAAGTCTCCATTAATTAAATAAGTCCAATTATTTAATTAATTCATCACAAATTCCCTCTTATCTATAATTAAATAAGTTTACATTATTTAATTAAAAACAATTGTTCTTCTAAATTTAAATAAATCATGCAAATTTTTATTAAATTATCTGAATCCTCTAAAAATAAATAAAATAAAATATTTTATTTATAATCTTTTGTTCCTCTCTCATGCACAATTAAATAAATAAATTTATTTATTTAATTTCAGTTATCTCCCAATTCCTCTTAAAATATCTTGTTAACTCGTGCACAATTAGTCTTATTTTTAGAACGCTAAAAAAGAAAAAACTATAAGCTGAGTTATCTATTCAATCAATCTTGTTTTCATCATATCTTACTAAAAATATCCTTATGGATTGACACATGTCGTGTGCACATTCATCATGGTTATTTGTTTTATCTCCTCCGTTGATTCTTCTGAAGTATCTGGACCGTTGATTGATCATGTTTGAAACCTATATAAACCCCCCTCATTTTCTTCACAAATCCTCTTTGATCACTTATTCTCAGGCATCCTTTACAGCTCTTTGAGCATACATCGCATTGATTGAGCAACTTTACGATCTTTTGACATTGATCTTTGAGCACTTTACTTGCTTGTTGCAAACATGGTTTCGCAGCATTATTGAGCAATCCACATTTGAAACAAAGAGAACAACACAATCTAGGTAAAAGCTTTCTTATTTCACTTGATTTATTGACAATGGCTTTTATTTAGATTAATTCTCTTTATGTTATGGGTTTTTGATTTGTTAGTTTTGATTTAATCGATTTTCCTCATACATAGAGATCATTATGGCATGTGCCAAATTCTATGACCTTGTAAGCCCCCAAAATTTCATGGGTTAATATTACATATCTAATGATGATTTGGAGGTCTAGTGCATGACCCACATGGCATGATTATTTCTACTCAAAACTTTTTCTACCTTGATGGAAGTTGTATCAACATCCTAGTACCCTTCCTCATATGATCTCCATCCTTACTTTCCATCCTCCTATCCTTCCTAACCTTTCCACCTCCTAAAAACCATGCTTCTTGCCTTAAGTTGTAAGGGCACCCAACATACCTTAGGGTCACCTGAGCAACCCATGTTAAGCTACAAGGTCACTTGGATGACCTATCTTGACAGAAGGGGTGACCCAAGCTTTAACACATGCAACCCTGTCATGTTTTAAAGTGATCATAAGTTGCTTATTTTCAGCTAGTTTTCTTCCAATTTCCCTCCCAATGGTCAATCTTCTACGATGCTTTCTTCCTCATGTTATTTCCTGCTTTCCTTCTCACTTTCATGCCTATCTTTATCCTATTTTATCCCCCAATCTTCTCCATTCCTCTCTTATATAAATCCCCCTCTCATTCATAAGGGAGGATAATTTTTGTATACAAGATTTGAGTATATTTGAAGAAGTTTTCTCCCCATAGGATATAAATATTATGCCACCCTTGCAATTCTTTCTTACAAGCTATGCATCCGTAAGCATCAAATCACCTTAGGGGATTGCATGCCTCTCTATATAGCCTCAATCCTAAATCCTCTTATTTATCTATACTAGGAAGCTAATGGTATCTTCTTGCTACACACACAACATGTTGGAGTAGGTGTGTTTTACACCTTGCATAACATTGATATTCTTTATTATGTAAAATAAATATTTATTTGTGGTGCATCCATGTGATGTGTTTATTCACATTAAATATTTATTTGGTGCCACTTGTAAAATGTAACATTGGATTAATTATTTTATGTGTGTGGGACACATGGAGTAATTAATTATTTATTTGTAATTATTTAATTATTGGGAAAACTTAGTACCAATAATCAAATGTGGGGGTCAATGGTTTTGTAGACTCATGGCTTTGGGGAAGATGGTTTTACCATACCATATGTTGTATTTGTGTGAGCTTATCTTTATAAAAGAAAACACACAAGTAGTTGTAGAGGTTGGCTATTTTGGTTGTTTAGCTTGTGACCTTATTGGCTGGGTTTAGTTTGTTTGAGCATCTCTTGCAGGTTGCATGTGTGAGGGTTTGAAGCATGGCATTTGATGTGTGGTTACATGCTTGTTCACATGGAGTGCAGGTAGAGAGATCTTGATGTTTTAGGGGTGATCTCTGCATATGTATTATGATTTTATTATTGAATAATACATGAGATATGGATGCTTTTGGAGGCTGGGTTTTCCCTCATGAAAGGTTTTCCCAGGGTATAATTTGTGTCACCATTGATGGTATGATTGTCTATTTCTTTTGCATGTGGATTTCTAGTTATTGTTGCACATTAATATCTTATTGGGTTATGAGGAATTAGTCTATATGGCTACATATTTCCAACATTTGGTATCAAAGCTTTGTTTCTTGGTTGTGGGAGGAAATCCATGTTTGATAACCCTATCTATGAGTGGATTTTTTGTGTATAATGGAATCCATGGCTTTGCAAGAAGGAATGAAGGCATTTTTAGGGTTACAAGGCTGTTTGCAAACTTTGGTTATTGCAGTTCTAGGGTTTGATGGAAATTTGGTATGTGGGTTTTTCATTTTTGGGCTCTTTCTATGGAGGGTTTTGAAGGCCAGCTTTTGCAGGAAGCCTCCTGGGCAAAAAGAGACCTTTCCATTAGATTCAAGAGGTCCCACATGTGAAGAAAAACATATAACTCAACTATGTTTGGACACAGAAAAAATTTGCCCTATTTGGTGCCCTAGGGAATCTTGCAGAGAATGTAGAAGAATCCGTATGATCGCTGACGAAATCTGCAATATAGGCGTCATCAAAGAATATTCCCCATCTGCACAGTGTCGTCAGGTATGGATCTGTAAATTTGATTATTAAAAACAAATTACCTGGTTGGTCTGCAAAATTATTTTTAATTAAAAAAATCAAATAGGGTGAGGCGGTCTGTAGACCCTATGTACCCAACGCCTGCAAATGCCAAGCCTGCGCTACCACTGACATGCCACACGAAGATATCATTGCCTAGCATTGTCGACCAATGGCAGGCCCCCGACCGATGGGGAAGCCGATCCGGTGGGGCTTAAAGCTCCCGATCACCAGCCCCTGGTTGGGAGGGCCTAAGCCCAGCACCAGCAGCCATAAAAGAAAACATTTAAAATTTTGAAAAATCAAACATTTAAACTGTTTGAAAATGAATTTCAACTCCACCGCTCTGCAGCCACCCAAGTGCCGCCAACGTGCCATCACCATCGGTGGGCCGCTGGCAGGCCACCAGCAGAACCACCCTATCACCACCAAAGGGTCACCAGGGCCTAGTTACATAGTATAACTGGGCATATTTTTTCCAAAGGCCATAACTTTGTCATATGGAGTTGGATTTTAAACTTTTTATAGTTGACAGAATGCTCTTTCCATGTACTACGCTGTGATGATAAGGAGTTTTCCACATTTTTCCATGTTGCCAGTGTTAAATTGCTAGTTGGAAGCCAAATGTATGGTTTGAGCTTTGATCGAGCATAACTTGTGCATATGAAGTAGGATTTCATAGGCGTTGGAAAGGTATTTATGAGAACTACATGGAGGAGCAGGTTTGGAGATGATATTCTAAGGTTTGTTCATTTTATATCAGTTTGAGATCTTTTTGGTTCCTTTGACTTAGGGTGCATTTGTGAGTTGATGGAAAATCGAATCTGGGATGAATTGGTGTTTGAGTCATTGCAGAATTTCAAGTTTATCTCTGATTGTTCTTTGTTGACAATATTATACATGCATTGTGAGATCTACAGGTTGTGCAGTGTTGTAGGTTGTCTATGCTTACAGGTTGCATATATGACTTGCATGTGGGTTGTCTATGCCAATAGATGTTTCAATGTTGATGCAGATTCTTATTTGTGGCTTGGTTTAGTCACATGTTTCATTGGTTTGCTTGTCATTATGAGATATAGAGAGAGATGGTATTACCTAATACAATCATGATATGGGACCTATGTTTGTTGACTATATGGTACGGTTGTGTGAGACTTGATGGGATTTTGGTGCAGGTGTATTGGGTGCTGATCATGGTGTCATGGATGTTCCTTGTTTGGTTGGGACTTTAGCATGACATGATTATTTTACAGGTGCAGTTGTTTGGTGGTGTTGGATTGATGTTTGTTTTACAAGTTTTGTTCATCTTCTTGGTTTGGAGATTATGGTTTACTCAACCTTTTGGGAGCTATTGTCATTACAATGGGATTCTTTGATTGTGTTGGGGCCATGGATGATATTCGTTTAGGAGATGGTTATCGCGATGTCATGGATAGCTTGGTTACATGTTTCAGTGGGAGCTTTTGACAGTGATGGTTTGATGTTTATGATGTTGCCATGTATATCTCGATATCACGGCTTAATACATTTGGGCAGTGAGGCCCTGAAAATATGGATATTGAATCAGTTCTATCCATAACTCATGCAAAAACTTTAAAAAGATAAAAACTCCATCAGTTAACTAAAGATGACCCTTCACCACTTAGGTGATGATTTGAGTGAAATGAGAGGTATTACGATCACTACTGAGAGTGCCTAATCGGTAGCTTATACTAGAAATATGCCCTGCTCTCAGAAGGTGCCAGAGATATCTGTCCCTGTCTATAGCTCCGAAGATATGTCTATGGCTCTGGAGATGTTTGTAGCTCTGAAGATACCATTGTGGCCTTCTTTGTACAGCTCCGGAGATACTCTAGACTCTCGTCCAGCTCTGGAGAGGTTTTCCTCTTTACTTCAAAACTTCTTGTGTCATGGTACTCTGGTATTGTCTCTGGAGATCATTGAAGACTACCTCTGGAGATGCACAAAATTGTCGTTTCGAGCATCTACACCTGTTGATTCAAAAAGAGAGAAGTTTCTGCATTTTTTCCATCAATTCCATGCACATTAGTCCCTCAATCAGAAATTATGATCTTAAGTAATTTATCTCAATTAATCATTAACTAGAACGATCTTGCTACCTTATTTGGGTGTAGACATTAAAAAAGATGGGATCAGGAAAGAGAAAAAGAGAGGTAAAAAGATGTATTTCATGGGTGCAACTTGGCACTCATCATCCCTCCATACCTAAAGTTTGGCAGGTCCTCCTGCTTCTCACAATTTGGATTTATTCTGGTGAAGTACCTTGTCAGTCAAGCTATAATCCTGTGCATAGGTAGACCAAGTTGTGCAGTTGGTATTACCATTGCCTCTGTATTGATCAACTTGCTTCAACCAGTCCTACAATTTCTCCTCTTCCATCTACTCAGCCCAAACAGGGAGTGGCTCAATTATGAGAGGGGGCCTGAACCATCCACCTATCCATTCCTGCTTATGCTTATCCATCATTTTGGATATTAACTTTGCTTTTCTCATAAATAATGTTAAGTTTGTAGGGGTGACCACCTCTCTCATTTTCTGCTCTAAGGTCAAAATATTCCATCTTTTCTTTGCTATGGCAAGTACTGGGTTTGCTGAACTATTCATGAAAAGACCAAAATCGATGGAGCACTCTTGCAAACTTTTTAGGTATAATGGAAAAATTTTGTTATTACTCTTAGGGTGATAGATATAGGACCTGAATTAGGTCTTAAAAGCATTGGGATTGGGACATTCCTTCCTGATGAAGAGATCTGTTTCTATATCTTTCTTGAGATGATCTTCCATTCGTTCATTCCAGATCTAATGATTCCTCATTAGGGGCATAAATGCTTTAAGCTGGCATTCTCCCACAAAATGATTAAGAATGAAGGTTATATCATTAACACAGAAACCATGCAAGTATAATTCACATAGGAAATTCTTGTCCTCATCATTACTCCTTGTATATGCTGTCATGAATCCTTCTACTATCTTTGTATCCTCAATCAGGTCAGATAGGACTAAAGAGAATTTCCTCTACATGACTCTTTCTTGTAAGAACATACAATAGCTGGCACTTGGAGGCCTTCAGGATAGAATTTCTAAAGAAAGGGAGGCCATTTCAATGATTTTTCCTTCCAGAGTTTCTATTCTTTTTGTTTTGGCAGTGACTACCCTTTGTAATTGCAGCATAGGCTTGGAAGCCTCATATTCTCTACATTTCTTCTCCCAATGGAATAGGGCCTTAGGAATGTCAATGGGGATTGAACCCACATATGCATCTATTTGTATTTCCTACTCATTGGTTGCTCTTGGGCCAGCCAACTCTTGAATATATTCCTCCTAGTCATCTAGTTTGTTGTTGGCCCAAGTTAACTATCTATCCTAGCTATGTATTTTCTCAATCAATGCTACCATTATTATGAGGCTATTATCTCTAGCCATGGTGAGCTCAGAAACACTTTGTGCTGCCTCTTTCTCTTTTTCTATTAACACTTTGACTGCCTCAATTTTCTGGGCCTCTAATTCTGCTTCTTTCTCCTGGATGATCTTATTTTTGCTTTGGAGTTCTATTTGTAGATTTTCAATGACTTGTTTTTTCTCCATTTCTACTTCTATTCTAATCTTCTTGAGGTCAATAATAATCTGATTCTTTCCCCAGAGTAGTCTCTTTAGGTTTTCAATTTCTTCTATCATTTGTTGTTCTTTTGAAATTTCAACATCCTCTTGATCAGAGGGGTGAGGGAAAGTTTCTGCTTCTGCTTCTGTTGCTGTTTGTTGATCATTAGGGTTTTCCATGGCCATCTGCCCTATACTGTTCAACTGTACCCATTTGCCCTATTTCATCTTTTTCTGCAGGCTGCTTGTCTTGAGGGTCCTCTTGGGGTTCCTCTACTTTTGTTGGCACTGATGAAGGCCCATCCTTATCCTCATATGTTCTAAAACCTAGGAGTAGCTCAGCTAGGAGAGCAGTATCTTCCTCAGCCTATGAGAATTATCTTTTCCTTTTGCTTCTCCATAGCAGAGGTGGGGCAGGTGCCTCCAGAGAAAGTCTCTCATCCCCAGAATCTGAGGTAACAGTAAGAGTTTGTCTGTGTTCTATCTCTGGAGCATGTGATGGTTCTGAAATTAGACTTAACCCCAAATGGACAGATGGCACTGGGGAAACTTCTCTTGTTTTCTCTTCCTGACTAGAGGGATGTCATCTGAATCATGAGATGTTTCTTCAGCCCAAGTTTTCTCTATTTTTTGTCCTGACCTCTCCCCTGTTAATTCCTTAGGGAAAGATTCCTTAGTTAGAGTCATCTTTCTCCTAACTAATTGAGTCATATATAGGGTTTGTTCAGGAGAAAACTTTCTAATTCCTTTGCCTTTCTTCTTTTTATCAAGAACAGGGGTTGCAGATGAAGTTGCCTCCTGTGAGGATTTCTTTCCTCTTTGAATAGATATGGAGGAGGTTGAAGGCTCAGTTTCGTCTTCTTGGTGAGTAGGGGAACCCTCACCTCCTGGCTGTGCCATCTCTAGTTCTCTATCCTCGGAATTCTATTCAAGAAAGTTTTGCCATAATTCTTCGCCATTGGCCTGAGACAGGAAGTGGTGTTTAACTACTAGAAAAATGAGGCTGTGATGTTTCATGGGACCCTTATTTTGTTGATATTTTTTTACAATTATCTTAATGGCAAAATATAGGAAATTGGGAATGTTTATGCTAAACTCAGGGTGTCCATTCCCATGTCTTAGAAAAATTAGTATTTTCATTATTGGTCCTAAAACTAAAGAAAATTGACCATCACAAGTGAAGTATTTCATCAGCTAGGTGGCAACAGATTGCCAAGGGTTTGGAAGTGTGGACCTAAGAATTCCTTTTACTTTTTTTTTTATTTGAATGCAGTTGTATTGTAGGTTCACCTTGAACAAAGAAATTCTTAATTAAATCAGTGTATAAGGTTTTTAGGTGATAAAACCTCTCACCTTGTTCAGGCAGCCCAGAAATGTGACTGATAGTGGCTGAGCAGAGATTGATTCAGACTCCTCTGACAGCTGTCTGATTGTCCCTTAGATTTATGAGGAATTCATCCACGACATCTTCTTGAAACCCTTCAAATTTTTCTAGAAAATCCAACCATCCTGCAGTTCTCATAATGTTTGTTGCAGCTTCATCTTGCAACAAACCTGCAGCACTCTCTGGTTCAGACTTCTTCTTTACCCCCATTGCCAAATTGGTTCCACCTTCTGTGCTTAATTCATCACTTTTCTATCTGCAGTTTGTCCCTTCTTCTTAACTCTATAGGCTCTGAAGGATTGTTTAATTTACTCTATTCTTTAGGGTATTTTGGAAGTTCGAATGAGGATTGTTATGTCTCTCAGCTTAGGCTTATGGAAGATTTGCAGATTAGTTAGAGTACCTAGGTAGTCATAAATGCAACAAAGTGATAGGACACTCTGGAGGCAAGGTGATAGTACAACACAGATGGCGGCATGTGTGAATTTAGAAAAGAAAATGATGGCAAGAGGATGTGTCATAGTGGCAACACCCAAAAATAGAAAGACAAGACAGTTGCTATTAATGCTTAATTTAAGATAGAATTACCTAGATCATTTTTAATGATGAGGAGCGATGTACACGGCAAAGATGTTGCGTCATTTTATGAGACTGCACATGTTGTGATACATGAGTAGCTTTTGGTGGCTTGAGATGACACCCACTGCTCCATTGGTACGTGACCTACAATCATTTCGCTGAGTGGTTCGAGAATCCACGTTCCTTGGGTGACGTCAGCGTCATCTTTGTGAATACCCCTACAAATGAAATACATGTTGATTTTATTTTAGTCTTGTGATAAAGTAGAGGATGAGTCATGATGACCTCATCATGTGATGTGTCCACTTTATTGCCTGGAGAGGTGGGTCCCCTCCCCTATTATTGAAATTAACTCTTTATTGATGGAGTGCCGGAGGTGCTCCTAGTTTGGGAAGCATCGGAGGTGCTCCTCGTTTAGGAAGCGCCAGAGGTGCTCCTAGTTTAGGAAGTTTTGGAGGTGCCCCTAGTTTGGGAAGCGTCAGATGTGCATTTGTCTAACTCCCAGTACCTAATTACCTCCACAGCTCAATTGTTTTCAACTATCCTAAAGAAGGGAACCGCCATTTGCTGGTTTTCAACTCCCTTGGTCGAGAAAGACAACAATTAACTAGTTTTCCATCTTTCTCTATTTTTTTTCTTTTAGAAGGCCGCCATTTGTTGGTTTTCAACCTTCCTTTTTTTTTTTTAGAAGGCCGCCATTTGCTAGTTTTCAACCTTCCTTTTTTTTCTTTTTTTTTCAATCCAACACAGTGACAGAAGAAGTATCCCCTATATCAAAACACAAATCATTAAGAAACTCTTCTTTAGTAGATGGTCTTTTATAGAGTCTAATTCAGTGACCATTTACTAGGAATGTGTCTGTGCTTCCATCAATAGGTTCCAATAATATTGTTCCATTTTTAAAAACTTCCTTTATTTGATAAGGACCCATCCAATGAGTTTGTAATTTCCCTTTGAACTCTTTGAATTTAGAATGTAAAGAAGAGCCCAATCACCTTGTTGAAATGTCCTCCTTTTGATGTGTTGGTTGTGCCATTGCTTCCTTTGATACTAAACCGGTTCTGTTTGTTGAATGGCCTCTATCCGAATTTCATCCAACTCATTGAGCTAAAGAATTCTATTCTGTTGAGTTATAGACAATGGTAGACCAATATCCAACACAATTTTAAGTGTCTGGAGTTCAAATTCTATAGACAAAATAGGCTTTTTCCCATAAACCAATTCATATGGTGAGAACTTTGTTGTGGATTTCCAAGTGGTATTGTAAGCCTAAACTGCTTCAGGTAATCTACTAGCCCAATATTTTCTGTTCATTGCTACTGTCCTTGTCAGAATATTTTCAAGTTCCCTATTAGTTACCTCTACCTACCCATTTGCTTGAGGATGGTAAGGTGAAGATTTTTTGTGCTTGACTTGATATAAATTTGTGAATGCTTTGATTACCTGTGAAGTAAACTGAGGTCCTCTATCTGAAACTATTGATCTTGGGGCTCCAAACCTTAAGAAAATCTTATTATAAAGGAAATCAGCAACTTTTTCTTCTCTTGCAAATTGTAATGCTTGAACCTCAGCCCATTTAGTAACATAGTCTGTGCATAATAGAATGTACTCCTTTCTTGATGATGGTGGGGAAATTGGTCCCACAGAGTCTAAATCCCACTGCTTAAATGGTTCTATCATGACTTGAGGATGCAATAGCATCTCCTAGGTAAAGGTTGGTTGTCCCATCCTTTGGCACTGGTCACAGTGCTGCACATACTTCTTTGTATCTTTATGAAGAGAGGGCCAGTAGTAACCAGCTCCAAGGATCTTGTGGACTATTTGATGGAAGGAGTAATGGCCACCAAATGGTTCATCATGACATGCTCTCAATACATCAAAAATCTCATCAGCTTTTAAACACCTGCGTAGAATGAAACCAGGACCACATTTAAATAGTAAACCATTCAACCATTTGTACAATAAACTTTCTTTAACTAAACATTTTTTTTGTTTTGAGGTAAAATGGGATGGATACAAACCTGTAGCTAAAAGATTAGCTATGTCAGCAAACCAAGGTGCAGTAGAGGACATAGCAAAAGGATGTTCATCTGGGAACTTATCCTCCACTGGTTGGTTTTCTCCTCTTGTATGCAATCTTGACAAAAAATCAGCAACCAAATTAAACTTTCATGGATTATCAACTATGGTAATATCAAATTCCTGCAATAGCAATAACCATCTGATGATCCTTGCACCCACTACTAGTTTATTCATTAGGTATTTGATGGTTGCATGATCAATGTGTACAAATATTTTATATCCAGTGATATAATGCCTGAATTTATTTATAGCATAGATGACTGCCAAGAATTCTTTTTCAGTTGTGGTGTAATTTCTTTCTACAGAGGTAAGGTTTTTGCTAATGTAATAAATGGCATGCATACTTTCTCCTTCCTCCTTTTGTCCTAAAACTTCCCCAATGGACTCATTTGAAGCATCAGTCTGTATGTGAAATGGTAAAGTCCACTCAAAATTGGTGTGACAGTAAGCTTCTCTTTCAAGGTTTCAAATGCTGATTGATATTCTATTGTCCATAGAAATTTTGTGTCTTTGTTAAGCAGGGTAAATTGGGGGGCATCTATTCTACTAAAATTTTCTATGAATCTCCTATAGTAGGCTGCATGACCCAGAAAACTTCTAACATCTATCTGATTTTTGGGTGAAGGAAATTGTGTGATCACTTCTATCTTGTTTTGATCCACTTTGATCCCCTTTTCTGAAATGTGGTGTCCCAAAACAATTCCCTCCACCATCATAAAGCACTTTTCGTGGCTAAGGGATAACTGATTTTTCTCACAGCATTTTAGTACTTTCTCAAGGTTTGTGAGAGCTTCTTCAAAATTATCCTGATACACAGTAAAGTCATCCATATAGACCTCCATGCATTCATTAGCTAGTTCAGCGAAAATAGCTAAAACAAGTCTCTGAAATATAGTTGGGGCATTGCATAGTCCAAAGGGAAGAACTTTGTAAGCAAAAGTTCCCCAAGAGAAGGTGAAGGTGGTTTTGTCCCTATCTTCAGGTGCTACTTGAATTTGATTATACCCACTGAATCCATCTAGAAAAGAAAAATACTTTCTCCCAGCAAGGTTGTCCAATACTTGGTCAATGAATAATAAGGGAAAGTAGTCTTTTTTGTGGCCTTGTTGAGTTCTCTATAATCAATATACACCCTCCATTTCCTATTCTTTTTAAGCAATATGACAAGGGTGAGACCCATTGACTATCTGAGATTGGATATATAAACCCTGCTTGAAGTAATTTTTCTATTTCAGTTTTGACAATGTCCTTTAAAGAAGGATTCAATCTTCTCTGGGGCTGTCTAACAGGTTTAATATCCTCAGTGTATATATGATGGGTACAGATCTCAGGAGGTATGCCTTTCATATCTTCGTATTCCCAAGCAAAAGTTGTTGAATGGGAAATCAGAAGTTGGATGAGTTTTTCTTCCTAATTTGTTGTTAACTGAGTATTGATATTAAGTGTTTTCCCTGGTAAGATTATGACCTATTTTGTGATTTGATCCATAGATGTAGTTAATCCATACATTGGAGTCATGGTATTGAGAGGACAAGAATGTGGAAGCAACATGTGGAAAGTGGCTAAGTCTCTATAAAAGGTTTCCCCACAAGGAATGATGTTGGTGAGGGTACAATGAGAAGAAGTAAGAAGTTCTCTCCTAGAATCTTGGGTGAGCTCCATCACATCATTATTGATTAGGATGTGAGTGATGTCTTCTGTTGTATCATAGCAGATTTCTTCTTCTAACTCTCCCAGATGTTCCCTGATAGTTATCATAGATACTAAGGCACTGTTGTCATTGTTCTATGGTTCATCCACCCATACTCTTCCTGAATATTGTATTGATGGTTTAGTTGGAGGATACAGAGATATTTTCTTCAAATCTATCCCATTAGAAATGACCATATCCCCAGTTTGACAATCAATAGATGCTGATGTTGTAGCCATCCATGGTCTTCCTAAAATCAATGGGTAAGCATTTCTCTGGTTTCTCGGTTCTAATATCAGGAAGTCCACTGGAAATTCCCATGAATCTATCACAACTGGTACATCAGTAATTACTCCTTTTGGAATAGCTACTGACTGGTCAGCAAGTTGAAGAATTGTAGTTGTAGATTGAATACCTGATAGAGCTAATTTGTCCATTATGTGAACTGTCATCACATTAATTGCTGCTCCCAAATCAACTAAAACATTTGAAATTTCTACCCCTGAGATAAAAATAGTTATGACAGGATTTCTAGGGTCTCCATATTTTGGGAGGAGAATTTCTCCCATCAATAGATCTACTACTTTTCCTTCCACCTGTATTGTGGAAGGAAAGTTTTTCTTCCTACCCTGCGTTTTGATACAATACTGTTTAATGAACTGATTTAGTTCTAGTACATCTCTGATTGCTTGGAGAAGAGGAATTTCAATGTTTAGTTGCTTGATTTCTTGTAAAAGTTCTGATTCTAGGTTGGTTTGGACTTCTTTTTGTAAGATCTTTTTCTGGGGAACATACTGTTTAAGTCATTCTGGGTATGGTGCTAGTTTTTCCATCTCCAGAGCTGTTGTCAGAATTGTGTTTAGGAATGTTCTCCGAAGTTGGTCTTTTAGGAGCAACTCTAGAGTTGTCCAAGGATGATTCTTTTAGCACTTTTTCATTACTAACCTCCTCCGAGAGTTGAGTGGATGAATTTTTCAGGTTCCTCATCATTGGTTACTTCAACTATAGTTGGAGGAGATGGTCTTGGGAATGCCTTCCCAAACCACAGCTGGAGATTATTTAAATATATAGCATAATACCAACCATGTTTTCTTGTTCTGTCATGTAAACAGTTGCTCCCTGTTTATTCCGTGGGTTTGGTATAGGTTGAGCTGGTAAAGGTGGTTGGCTAACTGGTTCATTTTGTGAGGATCCAGTTAGTAAAGCTTGTTGTTGAGGTTGGAAACATCTAGGTTGTCCCTAGTATTGTTGATTATATCACTGTTGAGAACCCCATTGAGGTTGCATGTTTTGTGATCCACACTGTGGTGGCCACTGTTGATTTCCCCAAGGCTGATTTTGCCAATTTTGGTTTTGCCAATGTTGACTTGGCCAATCATGTTGTCCCCAAGGAGGATTATTTTGAGGCCCATGCCAAGTTGGATTCCACTGATTATTTCCCTAATTAGAAGGACCCCTAGAAAAAGGTTGGTTTGGATACTGATTATAAGGGAAATTCTCAGCTTGTTTTTGTCCCACATAGTTTAATTCCTCTTCTATTACATCATTCTTCTTACTCAACCTTTTCAAGGCTAGAAGTTGACTACATTGACTGGTAGGATGTTCCCTATCATAGATTTGGCAAATCTCTGATTTGTCCAAAGGGTATTCTCTCAACAGATGCTTGTTTCTACACCTAGGACAATAGATGGAGAGTGGTTCAGTTGTTCTATTTTGATCAACTATTCTAGTTTTTGCTTGAATCCCATCCAATGTGGTATTTAACTAGACCAAAATGTTTGTTTTTAGATTTGCAATCTCTTCCATTAACTATCCTATTTCATTCTTCCCTTTAAAATTTTTGGATGACCTCACTCCATCTTGGGTTCTAGAATAGTTCCTGCAGAGTTCTTCTATAGCAGATATATCCATTTTGTTAATATTTCCTTTTCCCATTAGATCCAGTGCCTGTTTCGATTCTTTATCCAATCCTTTTACAAACAAGGTTCTAGCCAAGGAGTGATCTACTGGGTTGCCATACCTTCTCAAGGCGAAATTAAACGTATCTACATAGTCCTCTAAGGTCTCTTCCTCCACCTGCCTAATTTTAAACAATTCTTCCTTTTTATTACTAGATCTCCAATAATCTTGATACTTTCCCAAAAATTATGTTTCCATTTGATCCCAAGAATGGATAGAATTCTAGGGTAAACCCATAAACCATCTCATCGCAAAATCTTTCAGGGTTGAAGGGAACAGTTTGAGTTTTTGGTTATCTAATCCATAATAATAAGTTTGGCAGACTACTTTGAATTGAAACAAAAATTGATCTGGATCCTCAGAAGAAAGTCCTCTAAAATTTGGCAAGTGTGCTGGTGAGATATTCTTCATAGGAGCATTGTCTCCAACAGCAAAAATAATAGGCTATGAGAAGGTTCTTGGAGCCTGATTTTCCTCTTCTTCATGATTATCATTGTCTATGTTTAGTACTGATTCTTCTCCATGAGGTTCTAGGAAATTAGGTTCTATCAAAGGATCTGCCTAAAACTTTTGTTGTAATTCCTGGATATAATCGGCAAGTGGAAGATTTGGAGGATCTAACGGATTATTGATTTGAGGTGTAGCTTCCAAAGTAGGTTCTAGGTTTCTCTCTTCAACAAGATCTTGTTCCACCCCATTGCTTTCCCCTATGGCTTGTTGATGGTGTGTCTATTTTTTATATCGTCCTTTTGAATCTCTAGCTCTAACCATACAGATATATCCTAGAAACTATTTTAGCTAAGTTTTCCTAATTAACACAATACATCCCCAGCAACGATGCCAAAAATGACAAGGTGTCATTGTACCTCATCATTTAATCATATTTCAGATGTCAAAATCCAGGGGCTATGTCATCAGTTGTCTGCAATTAGGGATTCTACAATTACCAGTTTTCCTAGCTAATCTTAATAACTTCTACCAATTTGAAGAAATTAATCTGTCTACTTACTGAATGAATTTAAGGAATGCTGAAAATAGAATTAAATAGGAAGTTACTTAAAGCAATCTTAAAAATAGTAACATGCATCTATCTATCAAAATCAGTAAATACTTTTCACAGCAAAATCTGAAGTAACAAAATAGTGGTACTAGCCTTCTGCCTTGACGATGAGAGTGGGCCCTTGCTCCACACCCTTGGGGCTGAAGGCTATAGTAGAGAATCAGCACAAGAGAAGAAAATTGCAACTAAATCCGGTCCAATTCCATTCACTTTGCATTCATAAAAAATATTGATATCAGAGAAAAACTGAGATTACCGAGAATCAGAATAATCCCCTCATTGTATATATTTTCTATTGTTTCTATCAGTCTATATAAAACGAGTGATGACATATCACTTATCTTATCTACTAGTTCTTCTATGAGATGACATCCATCTCTTTATTACACTAGCTATCTAACTATGGAAAAATAATCATGTAATGAAAGTAGACTGAGTGGAACAGAAGTCCACTCAGAATTCTAAGTTAGAGTCTTAATACATTTGGGCAGCGAGGCCCTGAAAATATGGATATTGAATCAGTTATATCCATAACTCATGCAAAAACTTTAAAAAGATAAAAACTCCAGCAGTTAACTAAAGATGACCCTTCACCACTCAGGTGATGATTTGAGTGAAATGAGGGGTATTACGATCACTACTGAGAGTGCCTGATCGGTAGCTTATGCTGGAAATATGCCTTGCTCTCAAGAGGCGTCAGAGATATCTGTCCTTGTCTGCAGCTCCGGAGATATATCTGTAGCTCTGGAGATGTCTATAGCTCTGGAGATGTTTGTAGCTCTGGAGATACCATTGTGGCCTTCTTTGTACAGCTCTGGAGATACTCTAGACTCCTGTCCAGCTCCGGAGAGGTTTTCCTCTTTACTTCAAAACTTTTGTTGTCATGGTACTCTGGTATTGTCTCCAGAGATCATTGAAGACTACCTTCGGAGATGCACAAAATTATCGTTCTGAGCATCTACACCTGTTGATTCAAAAAGAGAGAAGTTTCTGTATTTTTTCCATCAATTCCATGCACATTAGTCCCTCAGTCAGAAATTATGATCTTAAGTAATTTATCTCAATTAATCATTAACTAGAACGATCTTGCTAGCTTATTTGGGTGCAGACATTAAGAAAGATGGGATCAGGAAGGAGAAAAAGAGAGGTAAAAAGATGTATTTCATGGGTGCAACTTGGCACTCATCAGTGCCCTCCATGAATCCTATAAAATAAAGGAAAAGTGTACCATGGGTAGCTTATGTCTCACAAATGAAAATTGGATACAAACTAGGAATTTGCCAATTGGCTACAAAATCGAGACAACAGGGAATGAGTAAGTTAGAAATAATTGGCTTGTTAAAAATGACGTGAAAATAATTTTCCCAATTATAGCCACATGACTCCACTTGATTGTAGAGAAGTGTGATTTGCTTGATTGTAGTAATGTGATAAAAATTCACTCAACTGCAATAATGTGATAAAATTCTACTCAATTGTGGTGAGTCTTTGTAGCACCTATCACTAATTGAAAACTCAATCATAGAATTGTGAGTGATAATATATGCCCCCTTTAATTGGTTATATCCAAAGGATGCAAGGAATTGAAAATAACATAAACTCGTATATGAAACTAAATGTAATCTAGAGATAATCATGCAAGCACATGAATCAGGTAAAGTAATAGCAATAATTAATACATCACGTGATAAGCATGTGTATTGTATGGAATGATAAAACATGGTAAGCACATATGGGTTGGAGATAGGTTCTACCCCTAGCATGGGCAATGTATGAGAAATGATGATGTATCCCTCAATGGACAAACCACTTGTGATAGTGTATGAGGAATAAAGGCATAGAGGCACGACAAGGCATGAAGTCAAAACAAAAAGCATGGAGTCAAAACAATGGGGCAAGTGCCCAAGTCATAACAATAGTAGACATAATGTGTAAAGGAGGGATACATGGTGCCCCAATATAAGGACATAATCATGAAGGTGAGACATAGAAAAGATAACGCATGATGCTCCCAATGTGAAGATGTAAGTGCTAACAATATGGCAATAGGAACATATAAGGTATCATAGGAAGGCATGATGCCCTCCAAATATAAGGATGTGGCAATGAAATTATAATATGCAATGGGAAGGCATGTTACACTAATCTGATAAAGGTCCAGGAGCATCAGGGTGGCTTTTACAAGGTCAGCATTGGAAAATATCAAAAATCTAATTTTTTGATCAGTAAATTGCATTTTTGGAGGCCTTCAGAATGGAATTTGGCCTGAGAACTTTCATTGATTGCTTAACTTGATAGCCAAAGGAATGGTATTAAGAAATTGAAACCTTTCCAACAAGGTAAAGAAGTCCAGATTCTGATCAAATGGCTAGGAGTTATGACCCTGCCAAGTTGGGGTACCCAAATTTCATATTTTTTTTTTGAAAATTTGAATTTTGTAATTAGTTTTGTCACCTTCCAACCATCCATTTTGAATTCCAAGCACAAGGTGACCTTTCATATTCTATATAAATGTATATATTTTTGAATTGGAAGTGAATAAAGTAGTTTTGTGAGCAACATATAAGTCCCAACGAGTTTGCCTTATTGTAGAAACTCCATACATTGTTTATGTGTGTTAATTACAATACTACAAGCCCATCGCTAGGTATTGTCTAGATCATACACACTAGTCCCCCCTCCCTGACTATAAATGATGCAGGAGCATATTTTGTGGGAGCATAGCAATCTTGCATCACCAAAAATGTTTTCTTTCACTTTGTTTATTTGTTTGTAGGTTTTCTAATCAGTTGTAGAAGAAGTCACCACAATTTGCTATAGTTTTCACTTTAGTCTTGCAATTTTGAGATGACATTTTAAATAGGTATTCAGATGTAATATCCACATTTGAGGATAACTAGATGCATAGAGTGACATAAATTAGTTTAGAGACTTACACCAGATTGTCACAATCACAAATTATACCATTGGATCTAGAGTATTTGAGATTTGCAATAATCAAGGAACACGTGCAAAGATTCATTAGATCTAGAGAGAAACCATAAGCATTGCACATATTTATTTTTGGTTGTCATTGCTTGGTTCAAGGAATTAGTTTTTCACTAGCTAACCACATGTTTCATGGAGTATCAAACTTTGTACCACCTTCTGGCCGACATGAATCATTTTGGAGGTTTGAGATTGCTATATATTTTCTAATCACAATCATTTGAGATCATGAAGAAGAGTTAGAGGGAATTTAATAAGAGGTTGGGAGGTTTGAGTGCAATATGAGGATGAAGGTTCAAAATGGAGTTTCATGATGAGGATGTGAAAGTCACTAAATGTATTAAGTTCCATTTGAATGTAGTAATTTCTATATAAGTAAATAAATAGTTGTGACCTAGCATGTAGGAAGCCCATTGTACCAAATTGTAATCATTTATAATTTGAATTCAATAAAAGATCATGTTACTATTATGTTAAGTTTTATTGTGAGAGTTATGTGTGTTTTGGTTTTGTTACATGGTTGGACTACCTTCATTGAATCTTCTATACATGACTACATCAAGTGGTATCAAAGTATAAGGTTTAAATCTTGAGGAGAGTAAGTGGTGTTCCAAAAGTTCAACTTGTGAATAGATCACCAAATTGAGGTAACCTACAAGAAGCTTGTCATCATACCATCGATTGAGAGGTAGTTGCAAGGAGTGATTGTAGGTAGATCATTGCCCTGAGTTAGTTTACACTGGACCCTATGAAAGATGTCATCACAAAGAACTCAAGGTGTGGTTAACATTGTTGGTAAGTTGGATGAGGTGTTAAAAGAGGTTAGGGAGACAAAAATATAATTGGAGGCTTTAGAGGAAGATAGAAAAGGGGTCAAATCCCAAGGGATGATGATGAGAGCAATGTGGAGGAAGATGCTAGAGAAGTTGTGCAAGACCTAGAGGATCAAGAAGAAGAATCAAAATAGGTGAATGTGTTAAAGGCTATTTCTAAACTCAATAAGCTACCTAGGATGGAGATTTCTAACTACTGCATTGATTTGAACCCTAAAGAATTGATTGATTGGATAAATGAGTTGGTTGAGTATTTTGAGTATGAGGAAATTGAATACCTCGAGAGGGTTAGGTTTGTGAAGAACAAGATGAAGGGACATGTTGTTGTTTGGTGGAAGTGTAATTGGAGAGAAATAGGAGGGGAAAGGAAAGAATAATAAAATGGGATAGGATGGTTGCAAAATTGAAGAGGGAATTCATACCAATGGACTATGAGGTGGAATTACTAAAGAAGTTGCAAAGCCTAAGGAAAAGAGATAGGACTGTGAAGGAATATATTGAGGAATTTCACAAGCTAATTATTAGGACAGGGTATAATGAGACTGACAAAGAAAAATTGCAAGGTACATCAATGGCTTGAGAGAAAGTATCCAAGAAGAACTAAGTCTGGTTAGGTTGACCACTATAGAGGAAGCATACCAATTTATGATCAAGGTAGAAGATAACTTGAACAAGAGGGTTGAGAACTGACAAAATCAACAAAGAGGAATAGAGGAGAGACCCTAGAGGGAGATATCAAGGTGTGGTGATAGAAGACCATATTAGGAAGATAGGATAATTGACAATCTCTACTACAAATATGGTGGCACCATATTTCAATGAAGAGAGGAGTCGTGACACTCACCACAAAGGCTGGGAAGACAACAATTATTACTACAAAGACAAAACAGAAGGTGATACTTAACACAAAGATGGATACCAAAAAGGAAGAGGAGTATATAGGAGGAAAGATAAAAGAGCCTTTAGGGGAATGTGTTTCAAGTGTGGAGAAGAAGGCCACAAAGAATTTGAATTCTTTCAAGGTCAAGGAAAGTGACTAGAAGGTAGAGCTAGAGTTGTGTTTTGGGGAAGAAGAATCATAGATATCGTACAAGTTAAATGATGACCCTAAACATGGAGAATCACTAATGATGAGAAGGTATTTGTTGAAGCGCCATGAGGAAGAAGGGATGGTGCAAAGAAAAAACTTATTTATAACTAGATGCAAAGATGGAGGGAAGTGTTGTAAAGTTATAATTGACAGGGAAAGCATAGAAAACATGGTATCATAGGAAATGATTGAAAAGTTAAATTTGAAGAGGCAAAAACATCCAAACCCTTATGCGATCACTTAGTTATAGAAGGATCATAAGGTAATGGTCAATGAGCATAGTTGGGTAAATTTTAAGATAGGAGGGTACCATGATGAAGTCTTGTGTGATATAATGCTAATGGATGTGCATCATCTACTGTTAGGGAGCCATAGTAGTTTGACTAACATGCTATATGTGATGGAAGGGAAAACACATATACTATAACAAGAGATGGCCAGAGACATTGGTTGATGTCACTAAAAGATAGAGGATAAAATTTGTAGCAATGCTAGGATATGTTTGGTGGATGGAAAGAATTTCTTGGATGGACTAAGGCATGATGATGTTTGTTTCACATTGATTCCTAAGGTGTGTAGTGTCATAGACATAGATAACAATGTCATAAGTGATGAGGAAGCACCACAAGAGATCTCAGAGTTATTGGTAAAGTACAAAAACATCATATTGGGAAACATGCTAGAGGGGTTGCACTAGTAAGGAGTGTCAGTCATCACATAGACCTAATTCTAGGAGCCAACTTGCAGAATAAACCACTACATAGGATGCCACTAGCAGAAAATGAGGAACTAAATCAATAGGTGCATGAATTATTGAGGAAGGGTTTGATCAAGAAGATTTTGAGCCCATATGTGGTAATGACACCCAAGAAGGATGGTGAGTGGAGAATGTGTACTAATCCCATAGAAATCAATAAGATCATTATAAGATATAGATTCCCATTGCCAAGGATGGATGATATAATGGATTGTCTAAATGGAGCAAAGTACTTCACCACGATTGACTTGAAAAGTGGTTATAATTAGATCAGGATAAGGGAAGGGGATGAATGGAAGACAACTTTCAAGACTAAATAAGGGTTGTATGAGTGGCTAGTTATGCCCTTTGGATTGATTCTTACGCCAAGTATATTTATGTGATTGATGAATGAGGTATCAAGGAAAATTTTGGGTAAGTTTGTGATAATTTATTTGGACGACAATTTGATTTTTGGTAAGACTAAAGACGAACACCTAGAGCACATTAGGCTAGTATTGAAAAGGTTAAGCGAAGAAAAGTTGCAAATCAATTTGAAAAAGTGTAGCTTCATGAAGGAAGAATTGGTTTATTTGGGGTTTGTGATCTCAGTTGAAGGTTTGAAGATGGATCTAGAGAAAATCAAAGCTATTGTGGAATGGCTACACCAAAAACTATAGGTGAGATAAGATATTTTCATGGGTTGGAAAGTTTCTATAGGGAGTTCATAAAAAAATTTAGTAGCATTTATGCACCACTAATTGAGACAATGAGAGGGAACAAAAGGGAATTCAAATGGACTACTAGAGTAGACAAGGTCTTTGAGTTTCTAGAAAAGAAGGTAATAAAACTACTAGTATTGTCCTTTCTATCTTTTAACAATATATTCCAAGTGGATTGTGACGCAAGTGGAAATGCAATTAGAGTGGTATTAAGCCAAGGGAAACCAATAGCTTATTTTTGTGAGAAGTTGAATGATGCTAGGAAGAGATTTTTAGTCTATGATCAAGAATTTTATGCCATCATACAAGCATTGAAGAAGTGGAGGCACTATATACTACCCAAGGAGTTTATGTTGTACATCGACCATCAGGTATTACAGCACTTGAATAACCAAAGTAAGTTGAACTAGAGACATATGAGGTGGGTAGAATTCATGTAGAGTTAAACTTTTTTGTTAAAACATAGGAGCGGGAAGTCAAACCAAGTTGCTAATGCACTGAGTAGAAGGTAGAACCTACTAATAAAAATGAGGGTAGCGGTAGTTGGTTTTGAGGAACTAAAGCATTTGTATGAAGTTGATCCTAATTTTTTGAAGGCATGGAAGGCATGCAAAGAGATGGTAAGAATGGATAGGAGTAAATGGTTAGACTATTTGATGAAAAATGAGATGTTATTTAAGGGAAGCCAACTGTGTATACCAAGAAGTTCCATGAGGGAGAATCTGATCAAAGAGAAGCATTGTAGAGGTTTGGACAGACATTTTAGGATAAACAAGATAGTTGCCTTGGTTAGTGAGAACTATTTTTGGCCACAAATATACAAGGATGTGAGGAATTTTGTTTAAGTGTAGGACCTACTAGGTTGTCAAAGGAAACAATTAGAATACTAGGTTACATCATCCATTACTAATACTGCAAAAGCTGTGGGAAGACATAAGTATGGATTTTGTAAATTGGGACTACCAAGGACACAAAGGGGAAATGATTCAATCATGGTAGTAGTGGACATGTTTTCTAAGATGGCACACTTCATTCCATGTAAGAAAAGCAATGATGTGGTACACATACCCAATTTATTTTTTAAGGAGATTGTATGGTTGAATGGTTTATCAAAGAGCACAGTTTCAAATAGAGATACCAATTTTATGGGATATTTTTGGAGAATACTATGGAAAAAGATGAAGACAAATTTGAAATTTAGTTCAGCATACCACCCTCAAACTAATGGTCAAACAAAAGTGGTGAACAAGAGTTCAGGTAACCTGCTAAGATGCTTGGTTGGAGAAAATGAAGGGAATTAGGATATGGTCCTATCATAGGTAGAGTTTGCATACAATAATTCAATAAACATGAGTATCAGAAAGATACCATTTCAAATTATGAATGGAAGTAGCCCAAGGAATGTATTATAACTAAGAGACATTAGTAAGGAAGACAAGAGGAGTGTGAAGGTGGAGGAATTAATAAAACACATGAAAAAGGTGCATGTGGAGGTAAGGAACCACTTAGAGGAGAGGAATGATAAGTAGAAGCAAGTAGCTGACAAGAAAAGAAGACATAGATTTTGTAATGGGTGATAAAGCAATGGTGTACCTTAGAAAGGAAAGATTTCTAGTCAGAACATATAATAAGTTGAATATGGAGAAGTTTTGTCCTTGCAGAATTATAAGGATATTTGATTTTAGAAACACATATGAGGTAGAGTTACCAAAAGGATTAGGTATATCCTCAATGTTAAATATTGCATACATGTATTAGTATCATGAGAGGGACTCAAAAGGAGGTAGTATACAGGATCTAGGACAAAACCCCTTACTGTTATAGCCAAATGAAGAGATTGAGGAGATACTGAATAACTGAATTGGAAAGAACACCATGAATAAACAATATGAGGAATACTTGGTGAAATGGAGAGGAAGGCTGGAAGAAGACTCCAACTAGATTTCTAGGGCTGAGGTTGACCATCTCAATTTCCCTCTAGTCGTAAGAAAGTGAGGGGCTCACTTTCCAATGACCCCAAGTATCTAATGTAGGAGCATCCTTTAGGGGACATAGAAATCTTGCATCGCTAAAAGTATTTTCTTTCACTTTGTTTATTTGTTTGCAAGTTTTCCAGTCAGTTGTAGAAGAAATCACTACACTTTGTTGCAATTTGCATTTTAGTCTGACAATTTTGAAATAATATTTTAAAGAGGTATTTAAATGCCATATCCACGTTTGAGGACAATTGGATCCATAGAGTAACATAAATTAGTTTAATGACTTACATCAGACTGGTTGACTATCACAATCACAAATATATCATTGGTTCTAGAGTATTTAAGATTTGTGGCAATCAAGGAACCTGTGCGAAGATTCATTGGACCCAAGTGAGCAACCACCAAGCACCACATAAATTTCTTTTTCATTACCATTACTTTAATTGAGAAATTAGTTTTTCACTAGCTAACCAGACATTTCATGGAGTATCAAGCTTTGTGCCACCTTGTAGCTAACCCAAATAATTTTTGAGGTTTGAGATTGCTATATATTTGCTAATCATAATCATTTGAGATCATCGAGAAGAGTTAGAGGAAATTAAACAAGAGGTTGGGAGGTTTGAACACAAATAAGAGGATGAAGTTTCGGAATGGAGTTCAATGATGATGATTCAGAACTCACTAAATGTATTGAGTTTCACTTGAATGTAGTAATTTCCATATTAGTAAATAAATGGTTGTAACCTAGCGTGTAGGAAGCCCATTGTAGTAGACTGTAACCATTTATAGTTTGAATTCAATTAAATATCATGTTATTGTTCTATTAAGTTTTATTGTGAGAGTTATGTGTGTTTTGGTTTTTCTACATGGTTGGATTGTCCTTCATTGGATTCTCTATCCATGACTGCATCAATAAAGATATGGAAAAGCAAGCTCCATAAGTAAAGGAGGGAAGACATGATGCTCCCCCAAAGTAAAGGTGAATCTAGGAATAAAATATGGCTATGTACTTGACCAAGATGTAAATATATAGAAGCATTGTATAGCAAAGGATGTGCAACAAGTAACTCTAGAAGGTGAAATGTGTCAATATAGGCTCAATGTGTCAATCTCTATGAAGCAAAGTGTATCGATGTAAGATTAACATATGGGCTCTAATAAGCATGTAAGGTTAATGTATGATATGATGTATCACCGTAGGTCCAATGTATAAGCTCTAGTAAGGATGATAGAATATTATAAGATCAATAAGTAAGCTCTAAGAAGCATGGTCTAACAATGTGATCAATAAATAGGCTCAAAAAAGCATGATAATCAAGGAAATGCACATAGACAATAGGTAAAGGATAAGTAAAAGTAATGAGGAAACCAAGTGGGAAATGAAAACAAGAGGAAAAAGTATGGTAGAAGTAAATAGTGAAAGGTAAAGTGGAAACCAACAATGTCCCCCAATTGGGAGAGGATAAATATGTGAAACAATTATAGAAGGTGAAATGGGTATAAAAAGGCATAACAATATAGGCCAAATAGTCAAGGTATAAATAGAAAATCCAAAAAGGACAAAGCATAAAATTAGAAAATGGGAAAATAAATAATATCCAATCTATATGTATATATGAATATATACTATAGCGGTGCTCATAAATCATTGAATGAGCTTTTTCTTAGGTACCACCTTTGGTACACATATCTTAGGCTCATTAGCCATTAGATCATTATTGTTCTAGAGTCATCATCTAATTTTTCCTCCGTTTGTTTTGTGTTTAATTCTTATTTACTCACATTTTCAATTACATGTGTTTCATATTGATATTTGTTTTTGCTCAATAGGTGTAACATTAGGCACTTCTTCTCTTACCCATTCTTATTTTTAAACTCATGGTTGTGGTGGAATGATAGGCATTCAATGCACCACAACTTATTGCTTTGGCTTCCATATAGTCTTTTATGCATGAAACTCAATGATTGGTGACACTTTTACTTCTTGTGTGTCTTTCTTTTGATCTTTCATTTTTATTTGGCACACGTGTAATTTGTCTCTCATAAGGATCACCTAAAGAAGTGTATATATCAATCCCTTTGTGAACATTAACATTTGGTTGTGCCACTCAAGGCCCTTGTAGTTTTGGAAAGGCTTTATCCGATCTCTTTTGAATTCTTTGTAATTCATCAAGATGTATCTTGTACAAATCATATGTATGATCATTTCTCTTGTAAGGTACGTATTTTCGTGTTTGCACTGTAAATGTGTCTAATGTAAAGTGACTAGCATCAAATATTGGCTAACAATAAGACCTTTTAATTTTGATAACTTTT
This sequence comes from Cunninghamia lanceolata, assembly GCA_027924645.1. Classification (NCBI taxonomy): domain Eukaryota; kingdom Viridiplantae; phylum Streptophyta; class Pinopsida; order Cupressales; family Cupressaceae; genus Cunninghamia; species Cunninghamia lanceolata. The sequence continues at coordinate 30,400 of BSBN01001410.1, read as the reverse complement.
CCTTCATACATAAATAGAACTTAATCATGCTCAGTGGTTTAGTAAGAGAACCTACAACATTCTCCAAAGTAGTAACCTTCTATATCTAGACCTTCTCATCCTCAACCTATTGGAAACTTGCTGGTGTTGTCATTGATGTCAACCTCTAGCAAGTGGTTCACTTGGTTTCCAAGTGCTTTTGAGAAAATTTGAATAAAAAGGTGTGTAGTGTGATAGAAGTGTGTTCTGTGTTATGCTTTGCATTTATTTATAGTTGAAGATATGATTGTGCAGTTTGGAAGTGATGATTAGAGGTGTTTAGAGGTGTTATATCTAGAGTTTTAGGTTCTAGATTGTGCGGAAATGGAAGATGTGTTTGATAGAGTGTTTGACAGTGAAGAAGGTTGTTTGGGAGAAATGAGAATGCTTCGCATTTCTCCGCATTGAGGTTTCTTGTCTTACGGATCTAGGAGAGTGCTTATATTGTCTATATCTACCTTCCCTTGAAGTTTTTAGTGTTGGGGTGCTCTGCAAGTTCAACTCTTGTGTTGGTGATTAGTAGCAGTGTATCCTGATGTGCAAAATGAAGACATTCTTTGTTTATGGTGGTTGCAGCAGTATTGCATAAGATTTTGATGATGTTGAATATTCAGGAAAGGTGTGTGGATGTTGTGGATTGTCTCTCTATGGTCTACATGATGTTTTTGGACTTGGAGAAGCATGAACGTGGTCATTAGCTCAGGTTTGGTTGACCTAGCTTGCTAGTGTTATTTGTAGAGGTACCTCAACTATTGTGAATGTGATTAGAAGCATGGTGATACAGATTTGGGTCCTACTTAACCCTTGGTATGGTCCACTTTCACTTCTTTCCATCGCAGAAGTGTTTAGTGCCGAACTATTTGGTGTTGCATGCTTGAGGTGCACACACTTCATTAGGACCGACCTAATTGATATTGTTTTTTGTTGTGGATGTTATAAATGCAAGATGAAGTTGAGTGGAGAAAAGTAGAGAAGATGATGCGAATGTGAATCAAGGGTAGTGAGTTGTGAGTGAGCTTAAATGTTTATGACTCTGAAATGTAGTGAGTAGAAGGTGTCTACATTTTAGTGTGCTTGAAGTTGTTGGAGGTAGTGAGCCAAAGGTTGCAGATGGAAAGAAGTGGTAGTGGTGGATTTAAATTATTTCTTTGAGATAGAGAATCTCTTTGTAACAATCTTCTTCTATTCTTCTCTCTTCTAGACAATGAGTCCTTCTGGTAGTGAGCCTCTTTATTTTTGATGTTGATATTCATATATATATGTGAGCTAATCCTCACCATGGTTTTCCCTTCTTGGGTTTTCCATGTAAATCTGGTGTTCTTATGTGTTCTTATGTGTTTGCATTGATGCTTCATATGTTTACATTTTGCTAATGCATAATAAGAGGTTGATGTTTGGAATTGCTTTGAGGGTTTAATGTTTTAATAAACAACTGATTCACTCCACCTCTCAGTTGTCTTGTGCCTTCTAACAATTGGTATCAGAGCAAGGTTCCCTGGAGAAGCTTAACTGCTCGGGGTAGATCCAGATGGTGCACAAGAAAGGTATTGAGGCTCCAGTGTTTGATTGAACAAATTATGGTTTTTGAAAGACTAGAATGGAAAGATTTCTCATCTCATTAGGATATGATGTATGGAAGCTAGTTGAGAAAAAATAAATAATGGTCTAAAGGATGAAGATGAGATCAAAGATTATGAGAACAATGGCAAGTCAAGGAATGTTCTTCTGAACAGTCTCTCTGATTCTGAATTAGTAAAGGTGATGAGTTACAAAACTGCTCATGAGATCTAGAAGAAGTTGGAAAGTATCTATGAAGGAGATGGCAAGGTCAAGAAAGCAAAGATGCTGAATTTGAAGGCCATGTTTGAAACCCAAAAGATGTCAGAGGATGAAAATATTGCAAGCTACATGTAGAGAGTGGATGAATTTGTCAACTCTATCAATGGTCTTGGTGGAAAGTTGGAGGAAAGTGAAGTGGTAAAGAAGGTACTGAGAACTCTTCCAAAATCTTATAGTGCTAAAGTTCTGCTATTGAAGAAACTCAAAATTTAGATAGTTATTCTAGGGATTAAATACTTGATACTTTAACTACTTTTGAGATAAGAGAATTTGGTCAAGATGATTCAAGAAAAGAAACTACTTTTGAGGCTAGCAAGATAGAAAAGAATATTGAATTAGATCCAGATGACTTTGATGAAGTGGAAGCAAATTTTGTAAGTAGATTGAAAAATGGCTCTGGAAAATACAGAGGTAAGTTACCTTTCAAATGCTTTAACTGTGGAAAGATAGGTCATTATGCTTCAAATTGTCTGATCAAAACTTTAAATGACAAATATAAGGACAACAAAGGTAAATCATTCAAGAGAAGTTAGTATGTTACGGAAGATGATAGCATATATGATGATGAGTCTGTCTATCTGGATGATAAAAGTAATGAATGCTTGTTTATGGCTTTGAATGATGGAACTAATCCTAAAAGGGGTATGAAGGAAATTGCTCTGGAAATAGAGCACAATATCAAAGGAGCTTTGGTAACTACTTTTCATGTAAGAGAAGAAGAGAACCACTAGTTAATTGATAGTGGGTGTTCAAATCATATGACAGGTGATAAGAATAAGTTTGTGAAGCTTGAGAAGTATGATGGAGGTTTTGTTAAGTTTGGAGATGGTGCATTTTCTAAGATTTGTGGAAAAGGTTCCATCAATTTTGATGGAAAACACAATACAGATGATGTTCTTTATGTCAAGGGTCTCTGACATAATATTCTAAGTGTAGGACAAATGTGTAGTAGAGGATATAACCTTGTAGTTCAAGATGGTGGCTGTGAAATTAGAAAAGAAAACTCCAGAGTTCTGGTTTCTATAGGAACAAGGACAAAAGGAAATGTATATCAACTCAAAGGTGCTAATGGTATGTGCTTCATGATTCAAACTAATGAATGTTGGATATGGCATAGAAAAATGTGTCACATCAATTTTGATAGTCTAGTGAGGATCAACTCTACTCAAGTTGTGAGGGATCTACCAAGAATTACAAAGCCTATCAATGCAACCTACAAGGAATGTCAAATTGGGAAGTAAACAAGGAAGAATTTCAAGATCAAAGAATATTCTACCACTAAACCTCTGGAGTTGGTGCATACAAATCTGTGCAGACCTACAAGAGTAGGAAGCTTTCAAGGTGACATGTATTTCATGTTGTTAATTGATGATTACTCTAGAATGACTTGGGTAACTTTTCTAAAAGAAACATCAAAAGCCCTAGATAAGTTTAAAGCATTTAAGGTTATGGTTGAAAATGAAATTGATCTGAAATTCAAGTGTTTGAGGTCTGACAGAGGTGGTGAGTTCACCTCCAATGAGTTTAACTGTGTTTGTGAAGATCATGGAATAAAGAGTCATTTGTTAGCAGAATGGAGTGGTGGAAAGAAAGAACATAACAGTTCAAGAAGTAGCAAGGACAATGTTGAAAGAAGAAAATTTACTGGATATCTATTGGAGAGAAGCTATTCACACTACAATCTACATACAAAACAAAGTGCAAGCAAGGGTCAACAGTTCAAAGACTCCATATGAGCTATGGTACAAAAGAACTCCTACTGTAAAATATTTTAGAGTATTTGGAAGCAAGTGCTACATTAGGAGAGATGAAGAAAACTTGGGAAAGTTTGATACAAGATCAGAAGAAGGAATCTTCCTTGGATATTCCATAAAGAGCAAGGCTTACATGTATTACAACAAGAGGCTAAAGAAGCTAGTTGAAAGTGCAAATGTCAAAGTGGATGAGGAACCACATCAAAGCTCAATAATGATAGAAGGATATGAATATGATGAGCTCCCTTGCAGAGAAGAAGAAAGAGAAGAAGAAAAAGAAAAGGAGAAGCAAGTTGATGAAGAAGATTCTCTAGAAAGGATTCCTATGACCCCCAAGTATGTGCAGAAGAATCATTTTGAAGATCAGATCATTGGAGATTAGAACAAAGGTGTATTAACAAGAAGAAATATTGCTATGGTAGATGAATAGGTAAATTTGTGCTTATTGTCTAAAATAGAACCCAAAACAGTGACTAAAGCATGCAAAGATGAGCACTGGATCAAGGCTATAAAAGAAGAATTGATGCAGATTGAGAAGAATCAAACTTGGGAAGTTATCCCAAGACTAGTAGATAAAAATGTGATAGGAGCTAAATGGGTCTTCCAAAACAAATTGACTAAAAATGGAGTAGTCAAAAATAAGGCTAGGCTTGTGTGTAAAGGCTACTCACAAGTGGAAGGAATATATTATGAGGAAACATTTGCTCCAGTGGCAAGATTGGAGGCCATTAGAATGTTCTTGGCCTTTGCAACTCATAAGGACTTCAAAGTCTATCAGATGGATGTGAAATCTACATTATTGAATGGAGAATTCAAAGAGGAAGTATACATTGAACAACTGGAAGGCTTTCAGTTATCAGATGATCCAAATATGGTTTGCAAATTGAAGAAGGCATTGTATGGACTCAAACAGGCTCCTAGAGCTTGGTACGCAAGGTTAGATAGGTACATGCTATAGCAAGGATTCAAAAAGGGCACTGTAGATAGCAATCTGTATTTCAATGTTGAAGAAAATCAAATCATGATTGTGGAGGTATATGTTGATGATATAATCTTTGGAGGAAATGAAGGTATGTGCAAAATATTTGTAGAAGAGATGCAAAAAGAATTTAAAATGTCAATGTGTGGGGAAATGAATTTCTTCCTTGGGTTACAAATCAGCCAATTAGAAAAAGGTATTTTCATTTCACAGTCAAAGTATGCTGAGGAAATGTTGAAGAAGTTTGGAATGGAAGACTCCAAACTGGTATGTACTCCCATGACTACTGGTTGTAAGCTAAGCAAAGATGATGAATCTCCTAAGGCTAATCAGAGCAAGTACAAATCAATAATTGGTGGACTATTATACCTGACTTCTACTGACTGGATATCATGCATGCAGTTTGCCTTGTGGCTAGATTTCAAGTAGATCCCAGAGAGTCACACATTTCAGCAGTAAAGAGGATATTTAGATACTTGAAAGGCACTCTAGAGTTTGGCCTATGGTATCCCAAGGATACTGATTTCTCCTTCAGTGCATATACAGATGCAGATTGGATAGGATGTATAGATGATAGAAGGAGTACAAGTGGTGGTGCTTTCTTTCTTAGAAGCAGACTTGTCTCATGGTTAAGTAAGAATCAGGATTTAGTGTCATTATCTACTACAGAGGCATAGTACATTGCAATAACATCTTGGTGCACATAGGTGTTATGGATGGAGCAGACATTGAAGGATATCAAAGTATCATATGATGAACCTATTCCTATCCTATGTGATAATACAAGCACTATCAACGTTTCAAAGAATCAGGTAATGCATTCAAGGACAAAGCATATTTCAATCTGGTATCACTTCCTAAGAGAGAAGGTTGTAGAGAATGAGGTGAAATTGGAGTATGTGCCTACCAAGGATCATGTTGTAGATATCTTTCCAAAGGCCCTTCCTAAAGATACTTTTGAGTATCTTCGGGAGAACTTAGGGGTCATTGCCCTTCCTTTTAACTAGATGCATAAGTGTGTGCATCTATCTGGGAAGCATTTCAAGATACATTCTTAGTCTTAGATTGATGTTTAAGGATACCTCTTAGGGGAAGCAGGTAGTAATAATATTGTTTTGTGCAGTTAGATGGAGCATATCTTATGACCCTAAGGGGAAGAGTGTAGAAACGTGAGAGCAGTGAAGATAGAGAAAGTACTTGTTGGTGTTGTAGTTGTTGCCCTTTGACATTGATGTCAAAGGGGGAGAGAGTTAAAATCGCAAACCATTATGCAAGAAAGTGTGTGAAGAGTAAGAGTTGCTCTAGTCAGGGGGAGTACTACTGAGTTGCTGATTGATTGATTTAGGTCTTGATGGTTTTTCAAAGAGTTGGTGTTGCCATCAATGACAAAGGGGGAGATCATTGGAAAATTGCATGTGTTGTCATTGATTTCAACCTCTAGTAGGTGGTTCACTTAGTTTCCAAGTTCTTTTGAGAAAATTTGAATTAAAAGGTGTACACTGTGACAGAGGTGTGTCTATGTTATGCTCTGCATTTCTTTATAGTTGAAGATATGGTTTTGCAGTTTGGAAGTGATGATTAGAGGTGTTATATCCAAAGTTTTAGGTTCTAGATCATGTGACAGTGGAAGATGTGTTTGATAGAGTGTTTCACTATGAAGAAGGTTGTTTAGGAGAAATGAGAATGCTCTGCATTTCTCTGTGTTAAGGTTTCTTGTCTTGCAGATCTGGGAGAGTGCTTATATTGTCTGTATCTTCCTTCCCTTGAAGTTTCTAGTGTTAGGGTGCTCCACAAGTTTATCTCTTGTCTTGGTGATAAGTAGCAGTGCATCCTGATTTGCAAAATGAAGACATTCTTTGTTTCTAGTGGTTACAACAGTATTGCATAAGATTTTGATGATGCTGAATATTTAGAAAAGGTGTGTGGATGTTGTGGAGTGTCTCTCTATGGTCCGCATGATGTTTTTGGACTTGGAGAAGCATGGATGTGGTCTGACCTGGCTTGCTAGCACTATTTGTGGAGGTACCTCATGGATTGTGGACGTGATGAGAAGCATGGTGATATAGATTTGGGTCCTAGTTAACCCTTAGTATGGTCCACTTTCACTTCTTTCCACCATAGAAGTGTTTAGTGCTGACCTATTTGGTGTAGATGAAGTTGAGTGGAGCAAAGTAGAGAAGATGATGCGAATGTGAATCAAGGGTATTGAGTTGTGTGCAAGATTAAATACTTATAACTCCAAAATGCAGTGAGTAGAAGGTGTCTACATTTCAGTGTGCATGAAGTTGCTAGAGGCAGTGAGCCAAAGGTTGCAGATGGCAAGAAGTGGCAATGGTGGATTTCTCTTGTTGCTTTGAGATAGAGAATCTCTCTGTAATAGTCTTCTTCTATTCTTCTCTCTTCTGGATAGTGAGCCTTTCTTTTGGGTAGTGAGCCCATTTATTTTCAGTGTTGCTATTCATATATACATGAGCTAATTCTCACCGTGGTGTTTTCCTTCTTAGGTTCTCCACGTAAATCTGGTGTTCTTATGTGTTTGAATGTCTTTGCATTGATGCTTTGTATGTTTACATTCTGCTAATGTATAATAAGAGGTTGATGTTTGGAATTGCTTTGAGGGTTTAATGTTTTAATAGACAACTGATTCACCCCCCCTCTCAGTTGTCTTATGCATTCTAACACAACCATCTCATAGACAAAGTGATATTGACCATAGCTTAGTATGACCAAGGTACATCAAATTCTTTATCAAATAGATAATACTTTGACTATCACAACTGATCATCACCCTCTTGCAATCAAAGCCATTACCTAAACACAACCTTTGTATCCACATTGCTTCCTTACAAGTATGTGTTACAACCATGTACTCTGCTTCTATAGTGGAAAGAGCAATTGTAGGATGCCTCCTAATCATCCAACTAAGAAGACCTCTAAACAAAGTGAACACAATCACCAATTGACCTCCTAGTACTATCTAAATCACTAGCCTGGTCTACTTCACAAAAGCCATATATGTTCAACAACTTATCCACATCATCAATTCCATGATAACAAATATAGTATTAAGATGTCACACATGCATATATCTAAATACCCATTCCACATAAGTCTAATTCTCCCTACCAGGGTTAGACATAAACCTACTAAGAACTCCCACTACTTTGGTAATATGTGGTCCAATACAAGCCATAGCATACATTAGGCTACTTACAACAGTAGCATATCAAACATTATACATATATTTAAAATTATAATCAAAGTTAATACATTATTCCAAATAAATATTGGTATCAATAGGGAAAGGAATATTCACTAGATTACATTATTACATAGCTAATCTCTACGAAATAGTGTCAACATACTTCCTATAATTAATCCAAAGCTTTTGGTTAACCAAATCCTTGTTAATTTTGTCACACCCCATTTTTGTGGACAATTAAAACATGTTATTGTTTAAATTATTTTCCTATTTAATGATGCAAGACTGCAAAGGAAATGGATTAATTATGTTTTTCATGATTAGAATTTGATTAAAGTTTATGATGCCATGTTTGTTTACATGAGAATACATGCGTATGATAAATGTCATAGAGATAGTTTAATATTAATTTGTTCATGAAAAATTGTGTTTAAATTTGATGTTTTAATCTCGTTTGGATTAACAATATTTAGACTACCTTTATCTTATGTGAGGTGTATGCAGGAGTATGGGGTACCCTCCCACAGTTGAGGGAGAGTATCACTGAGGAGAGAATTCCAAATCATGACATGATTCTAATGGAATCATGATCTTTGAGAACCACACACACTCGCGTAGTATATAGTTTATAATTGTTTTGAATAGTCATATTATCTTTGTAAGGATTGATCTATTGATATGTGCTTTCTTTGTGAGTGTAATGTGATCGTGTTTGCAAAGGCCAGTTTAACAAAGTTATCTTTGATGTATGGTGCTTACCTCAATTATTGACATTAATAATATCATCGCTATTAACATTGGAGATGTTAATAGGGATGATATCATTAATAGTCGATATATGTCGATATTAACGATTATTATTATTAGTGAATAATAATAGTCGATAAAATAAAATGACAAATCTATTTGATTATCTTTATATGAGAATGATTATTAATAATATTAATAATGATAAATATTAAAAACATTATATTTATTTAATATTATCACTATTACTATTAATGATAATTTTGTAATTTTCAATTCTTATGATTAATAATAATATTGTGCTTTCAAATCTTATGAATAACATGTCGATTCAATTTTGAATCACTAAGTTGCATGGTAATAAAGAGAAGGGCAAGTCCACATAGTGGACTACATTTAAAGAATAAAGAGAGAGAGAGAGGGAGTGGTGGCTCCCAACTGTCACTCAAAAGTGTGGGAATTAAATGAAACTTAAACTCCAACTAGAAGTGAGGGCAAAGGACTCTCAAATTTAGTTTTGGAAAGGCATGCAAATGAAGTTTTACACCAGAAATTGGGAAAAACAGGAAAAGAGTTAAGTAGAGTAAAAATGCATTGAGTTTGGAGTGAGAAATTGGGGATGACAGGTACAAGGAAAAAGGAATTTGCAGAGAAAATAGAAGGGAAGCAGAGGGTGCTCAACTAGAAAGAAATCCAACTTTATTTTTGCAATAGTAGTGTTGGCTAAAATCTGTATGTGTTTGTTTATGAAATATTTCTGTAAGTGAATAATTTCTTGATCAATATGAGTTGAATGAGCTTTCGTATGATACAATGTTTTAAAAACAATGATAGGGTTTTATATAACTTTGTATGACAATAAGAGTTATTTGTATTTGATTTCCCCATTTGAAAACAACAACAAACAATGATATGAGTCGTATTGCTTGTATGCCATTGGTAACCTTTAAGTATTTGGTTTTACCATTGAAAAATGGCCGAGTTAGAGTTTTTTTGGTAAAACCTTACAAGATGAAACTACGAGATTTATTGTTGTGTTAAGACCACTTAGGGTCTATATAAAGGGTGATTCCATAGGGGGAATCGACCCAACATACTGGCTTGACCCAATATGGGACCACTCAACATGCTTGGTTGATCCTAGAGGGGATCAAACAACATGTTTTGGTGTCTTTTATAGTATCACGAGGTCATATATATTGGCATGATAGTCTTATAGTTAGAAAACTCTATTTCGTTAAAGACCACAATTTACAATTAGATGCAATTAAAAAAAAATAGTATTAAACCAAGGCAAACTTAGTCAAATGATTGCAATGATATGATATGGATTTTGTTTAAAACATAGGTAAACATGGTTGAGAAACAAGACAGTTTGAAAAGAATCATTTAATGCTATAAGAAATCTTTGCTTTTGTGTGGTGTAAATTTAGTAATTGGTTGTTCACACAGTTATAAAAATTTGAGAAAAATCTCTATATCATTTACTGTATGAGCGTGATGTTATTATTATTGTGCAACTACACATAAAACTGCAAATGTATAAAAGAGTTATACATTTATAGTTAGATGTATAAGTTGTTAAAGCATGAATGAAGTCTTGATTTATTTTAAAAGAGAATAAGTATATCTTTTGAGAAATACGGTTATATATTAATCCTTTATGTCTCAATGAGCATAGCAAATATGAAAATTATAGAAGCTATGTGTAGATAACAAAATGTAGAAATGTGTTCTTTGTGTTTAAAGGCATGTTGAAAAAATTATAAACGAAGAGTTTCAAATGTAGGATCATCTATTCTTCCGCAATATACATCTATATGTACTTTTGTTTGCTTATAGTGAAGTCATCACTCGAGTGAAAGAAGACTTAAAAAGTTAGAATAGAAACATAGGAAAACTCTATAGACAAGATTGAGAAAGAGGTGTTTGTGATAGATTGACACATATATCTAATATGGATTATGTTTTATATATGATTCTTTTGAAAGAAAGCTAGGTGTGCAGAAAATGCTTCCTACACTAATCTAATGAGGAGAGGGCTATGCAAATTCAGCTTTATCCTAACTATTACAGCAATGTTAAACCATTAACATGAGATATTGCAGCAAAACAGAAGAACCAAAAAGTAGACAGAAGAAGAGAGACAAAGATTTACGGTGGGGAAAACCCTTATCGGGTGAAAAACCCCACACTCAGAAACCTGCACAATGTATTAACAAATCTGAAAGAATGTTTACAATACACTTGCAATGAAATCTTCAATGGTCTTCGACACTCATGTCTAGAGTCAATCCGGCAGCATAACAATACCTGTAAACCTGTGATACAAACTCCATCTCCAAGCACCTGTATATAAAGAGAAGTAGTACGAATGGAGGTAGCTTCTAGAGCAAGTCACACAAGGAACTCGTCCAAATCCATGTGGCCTAATTTCCAAGGCCATAAAACATGCGTATGACACATGTAAGTGATTCTCTTTCATCCCTTACAACCCCCCAACTTGGGCACCCCAAATTTACCCAATTAAGGTATGACAGATGCTCTTACAATGTCATAAAATCCATCATATATGACAACTCTTACAGTTGTAAGAGAATCTGTCATAACTGTCTATTAATAGAAAATTCTCTTACAACCTTGTCATATTCAAACTTGGGTGCCTACTTCCCCATGCAAGATGCTTTCAGACACTTGTCTTCACCTGTCATATAATCTTCCATTTCTGGCCCTTACATGTCATAGATTCTATCATAGGAATCTGTCATAACTCTTATGCATCATAAACCTCTTACAACACCCAAAAGATGTTGACACATGGCAAAACTCTTCTACCACAAGTTGGAATGCCTATCTCCTCATATGAGGACAAAAATACATGTGGTCACCTTCCATGTAGGATGACACATCACCGTGCCAACTCCCACAAAGTGACGAAATAGGATTTGCATCCAAATTATAATAATAGGCAAAATAATAAATACAATTAAATAATAAATTCTAGAAACTTTCAAAGGTTGAGACACCTTAATTCCTAACATTCTCCCACTTGTTGAACACCTTGTAAGAGCTAATAGAAAAAATAGGATTTAAATACTATAGGCCGAGAGGCCCATAGACTCTGAACACCATCTGAACTTCTCTATGCTCACTAGTTTTGTCAATGCATCTGCAACATTCTTTAAAGTATCTACCTTCTCCAAATTTACCTTTCCATCCTCAACCATGTCTCTCATGAAGTGAAACTGAACATCAATGTGCTTGGTTCTAGCATGGGAAGTTAGATTCTTTGCAAGGCAAATTGCACTCTGACTATCACAACTAATTGTGATCTGACCTACATCAACACCAATATTTGAACACAATCTCTTAAGCCAAATGGCTTCCTTACAAGCATGAGTTGCTGCCATATACTTAGCTTTTGTCATGGACAAAGCAACAACAGGTTATCACTTACTCATCCAACTAATAGCACCACCAAATAGTGTAAACACATAAGCACTGGTGGATCTCCTACTGTCAATGTCACCGGCCCAATCTGAATCCACAAATCCATGAATATCAACAAAATGTGGAGCTCCTGAAACATTACCATGATAGCAAATGGAATACTCGGAAGTACCCCTCAAATATCTGGACACTCGCTTAACTACATCCCAATGAACCCGTCCAGGATTAGCCATAAATCGACTATGGACTCCCACTGCTTGGGCAATGTCTGGTCTTGTATAGACCATAGCATACATCAAACTGCCAACAACACTAGAATAAGGTACTCTACTCATGTCCTCCACCTCACTAGGAGATTTTGGACAATCCTCAACTGACAACTTTGTCCCCAAAGAAATGGGAACACACAATGGTCTACAATCTGCCATGTTGAATCTGTCTAACACGGTCTTCACATACTTACTCTGGCTTAACCAAAGTTTTCTGTTGGTTTTGTCTCTCATGATTTCCATTCCTAGAATGTACCTGGCAGCCCCTAAATCTTTCATTTCAAATTGAGTTGACAACTAAGATTTAAAATCAAAAATCATATTCTTAACCTTCCCTATGAGCAACATATTATCAACATACAGTGCAACAATGAGAATACGATCACCATCAAATTTATAATACACACAGTGATCCAATTTCGATCTCACAAATCCAATTGACAACACAAAGGCATCAAACTTCAAGTACCATCTCCTAGGGGATTGCTTCAAACCATACAAAGACTTTTTAAGTTTGCAAACCAAATTTTCTTTACCTTTTACCATGTAATGCTCTGGCTGCAACATGTAGATTTCTTCCTCCAAGTCACCATGAAGGAAAGTTGTCTTCACATCCATCTGTTCTACCTCCAAGTCATAAGTTGTTGCTAGTGACAACAGCAATCGAATGGATGTCATCTTTGCAACAGGAGAGAAGATCTCACCATAATCTATACCCTCCACTTGTGAATACCCCTTTGCAACCAATCTGGCCTTATACTTCTCAACACTGTCATCTGCACCAATTTTCTTCTTGAACACCCATTTGCATCCAACGAGTTTCCGTCCAGGAGGCAAAGGCACCAAGTCCCAAGTTTGATTATTTTCCAAAGAATCCATTTGTTCCTCCATGGCCTCCTTCCAAGAACCTGCATCCTTCATATCCAAAGCCTCTGATATAGTTCTAGGTTCATCACTGTTAGTGATTAAAGCATAAGCATAACTAGAATCAAGCAATGTAAAATCAAACCTTTTAGGTTGCTTTCTTATCCGTGTAGACCTCCTCAAGAGCTAAGGTTGAGGTTCAGCTTCTTCATCTGAGCTTTCAGAGCTGCTGGAGCTCTCCTCATCATCAGGTCCAACATTGTCTTTTTGTTTAGTCTTCTCAGGGGTGAGAGGAAACTGAACAACATCCTCTTTCTTTTCTTTTTCTTCTGGCTACAAAACAATGGAAGAAGGTGTAAGCTCTTTGAAGATGACACTTCTTCTATACAACACTTTTTCAGCCACGGGGTCCCAAAGCTTGTATCCTTTCACACCAACACCATAGCCAATGAAGATACACTTAACAACTTTGTTCTCAAACTTTGACCGCTTCTCCCTAGGCACATGTGCATATGCCTCACAACCAAAAACATGAAGATGCCTTACTGAAGGCTTTCTACCAGACCACACCTCCATGGGTGTCTTTCCAACAAGAGCTGATGTAGGAGATCTATTTACCAGATAGCAAGCAGTGGCAATAGCTTCAACCCAAAACTTTTGTTCTAGGCCAGCTCCACTAAGCATACTCCTAGCCTTCTCCATTAGTGTCCTGTTCATCCTCTCTGCAACTCCATTTTACTGCGAGGTGTATGAAGTTGTCTTGTGCCTTTCAATCCCAAGTTCCTTGCAATACTTATCAAATTCTGTAGAACAGAACTCACCACTGTTGTTAGTTCTCAAACATTTAATCTTTTTACCAGTCTGATTTTCAGCAAAGGCTTTATACTCCTTAAACTTGCTATAGACTTCAGATTTGCTTCTAAAAAAATAAATCCATGTCCTACTGTAATCATCTATAAAAGATACAAAGTATATAGATTTTGATAATGAAGGAACTTTAACAAGATCAAACACATCAGAATGAATAAGGTCCAACACACTAGAAGACTTATGAGAACTCAAGTAAAACTAAACATGATTTTGTTTTCCATAAATGCAATGTTCGCAAAAGTTGAACTCAAGATTACAATCATCTAACCCCTCATTGAGGTTCTTATTTTTTAGGGTACGCAGACCCTTATCACCAATGTGGCCAAATCTCTTATGCCATAACATTGTCTTTTCAGCAGGAAGTTTAACTTCCAATGCACGATTATAATCATCAAGACTAGAAACAATAGATTTCTTCACTACTCGTTCAGATGGTGGGGATGAAGTGACTGCTGCCCTCTTCCTTGATTCAGAAGAACTATTGCATTGTGGAATGCATGCCTCTAGCTGAAATAGAGTACCTCTCTGAGTACCCTTAGCAAGCACCATAGCTCCTCTAGTTATCTTGCATCCTTCTTTCAAAAAGACAACCTGCACACCTACATCATTCAAACTACTTACAGAAAGTAGGTTAAGTGCTAAGCCTAGGATGTGCATAACCCCAGAGATCCCCTTCACTCGACCATCAAGGAATCAGATAGAGACTCTTCCATGACCAATGATCTTCAGATGAGAGTCATCACCCAGATACACCTTTCCACCATTGAATTCCTCATACTTAGTGAACCAGTTTCAATGCAAGTTCATGTAGAATGATGCACCAGAGTCAATTAGCCACACGTCATCAGATGCATGAGTTGCTAGGGCTACGATGAAAGCATCACCATCATCTTGTGACTTGTCAGAATCTGAATCAGGAGCTTTCTTCTTTTTCTTCTTCTCCTCCTTGCATTCCTTTCAGAAGTGCCTGGTTTTGTCACAATTCCAACAAAGAACCTTGGACTTTCCAGGAGATTTGGATCTCCCACGGGATTTGGATCTACGCTTCTCATCTTTCTTGTCCTTCTTCTTCCCTTTCTCCTTGGGTCTTCCACAAACTGCAAGGGCCTTTTTGGCTGCCTCAGAAGACTTTCTCTGCATCTCTTCAAACAACAGCGAAGAAACCACTTCTTCCATTTTGAATATGGATGTGGTGCTTTTGATTGCCATGACAAGATGATCCCATGAGTCCGGTAGAGAACAAAGTAGGGTCATACATCGATCCTCCTCCTCCATCTTTACACCAATAGAGGTCAATTGTGCAACTAGCATGTTGAAAGCATTCATATGTTCAACAACAGATCCTTTGTCCTCCATTCGAAGAGAATACAACTTCTTTCTCAGAAAAAGTTTATTAACTAGGGATTTGGCTTGATACACATCCCCCAACTTCCAAAGGAGTTTTGCAGTAGTCTCCTCATGGACATTTAACAACACAGAATCAGTAAGACTAAGTCTTATGAGACCCTTAGCCTTCAAATCCTTTAGATCCCAGTTAGCTTGTGACATTGCAGCTGGTTTAGTTCCATTCACACTATCCCAAAGGTCTCAGTCAACTAGCATGTCTTCCATCTTGAGCTTCCACAGCTCAAAATTACTGCCATTGAACTTCTCTACTTCAAACCTTCCTAATGTGCCTACCATCTCCTTGCTACAATAAGATACAAAATGCTCTGCACAAACTCCCACTCAACCTAAGATTAGCTCAAAAAACCCCTACCCAACAACTAGGACCAAAGGTGATCAAGCTCTGATACCAACTGAAAGGAAGCTAGGTGTGCGGAAAATGCTTCCTACACTAATCTAATGAGGAGAGGGCTATGCAAATTTAACTTGATCCTAACTATTACAGCAATGTTAAACCATTAACATGAGATATTGCAGCAAAACACAAGAACTAGAAAGTAGACAGAAGAAGAGAGACAAATATTTACGATGGGGAAAACCCTTATCAGGTGAATAACCCCACACTCAGAAACCTGCGCAATGTATTAACAAATCTGAAAGAATGTTTACAATACACTTGCAATACAAGCTTCAATGGTCTTCAACACTCGTGTCTGGAGTCAATCCGGTAGCATAACAATACCTGTAAACCTGTGATACAAACTCCATCTCCAAGCACCTGTATATAAAGAGAAGTAGTACGAATGGAGGTAGCTTCTAGAGCAAGCCACACAAGGAACTCGTCCAAATCCATGTGGCCTAATTTCCAAGGCCATAAAACATGTGTATGACACATGTAACTAATTATCTTTCATCCCTAACAACCCCCCAACTTGGGCACCCCAAATTTACCCAATTAAGGTATGACAGATGCTCTTATAATGTCATAAAATCCATCATATATGACAACTCTTACAGTTGTAAGAGAATCTGTCATAACTGTCTATTAATAGAAAATTCTCTTATAACCTTGTCATAGTCAAACTTGGGTGCCTACTTCCCCATGCAAGATGCTTTCAGACACTTGTCTTCACCTGTCATATAATCTTCCATTTTTGGCCCTTACATGTTATAGATTCTGTCATAGGAATCTGTCATAACTCTTACATGTCATAAACCTCTTACAACACCCGAAAGATGCCGACACATGGCAAAACTCTTCTACCACAAGGTGGAATGCCTATCTCCTCATATGAGGACAAAAATACATGTGGTCACCTTCCATGTAGGATGACACATCACCGTGCCAACTCCCACAAAGTGACAAAATAGGATTTGCATCCAAATTACAATAATAGGCAAAACAATAAATACAATTAAATAATAAATGCTAGAAACTTGCAAAGGTTGAGACACCTTAATTCCTAACATCTTTGGCCAAAGTAATGCATTGACTACATGCATTATCGAATCACTGTGTCTTGGATTACATTTTAGTCAGAATGTTATACTCAGTTTGAAGTATCCTTTAGTTGTATAACTGATTGCATGTAAAAGCACATCACTAGTTCTCAAATGGTGTGGTTCTAGAAGGAACATCCTTATCTACTTTTCTCATGAGGGGTTGGGTTCTTCTAGTTAGAAGAATATGGGGGACGTGAAAGCTTCATGGTTGGGTGGAAAATCACTCTGGTGATGCTCTCCCTCACAACAGATCAGTTGTCAAAGACTTGAATCGACAAAGTTAAACATGATTGATTTATATTATA
Organism: Cunninghamia lanceolata; assembly: GCA_027924645.1. Lineage (NCBI taxonomy): Eukaryota > Viridiplantae > Streptophyta > Pinopsida > Cupressales > Cupressaceae > Cunninghamia > Cunninghamia lanceolata. The sequence goes on along the minus strand of BSBN01001410.1, from coordinate 13,214 downwards.
TTGTAATCAGAAGGTTTTCTGATAGAAATAATGATGTTATTCTCTGGTAAATTTGAAATGCTTTATGAAAGATATGAGTTTTTATTCATTAAGAAAAATGTATAATTCATGAAATTGTGTGATGTATATTGTATGGCATAGTTTTGGTCAATGATAATGAATATATTACATGGATGCATTATGATGTGTGACTATGTTTTCAATACCAATACTAAATTAAATACACACACAAATATATATATATATATGAATAAATGCTAGATGAAATTAGATAAGTAAATTTATTTAATGAACCAGAAGGTTTGTTACATTTGGTATCAGAGCACAATTAAAACACTCAGGCCTATGTGTGCCTACTTTGCAAGAAGTTGACAAGATAAATTATTATGGTGTCTAAACCTAACCTAAATTATTTTATAAACATAGAAATGGGAAAGTCCAAATCAAAGAAGAATGCTAAGAAAATTAAGAAACCTTTGGTGGTCCATGATATACTATTTTGGTGTGGTCACAACACACCATTGATTAGTCGAGAAGCAATGGATGAGTACCTATAAGTACATCCTTCTACCAAAGCTAATATTGTAAAACCTGACGAAAATGAAGATGAGGATCCAAAAGAGATTCCCTTGTCCAATAATGAATAAGGAATTTTATCCTTTTGTAAATCCTTTTGGGATTAGTATTTAAATAAGGATGTAGATATAAGTCCACCTATGAATAAAATGAAGAAGCTTTATGGCTTTTGTTTCTTTAAAAGAAAAATGTGTCAATCACGACTTGGAAATCTAATTTTTCTTCTCTAGGAATGCATGTGTTTTTAATAGCTTAAAATAATCCTTTTCACTTATCAATGATTTAAACTAATTAAACCATAATTTTCTAGGTACAAATGGTGAGAACTTGAACTAATTTTGAAGGAAGTCAGGGTGGCTCAGGCCATGCTAGAGACGATCCTACTACAAAGTTGGATCAAATTCTTGCAACAATTAATGAATCAAGGAGCGGTTAGGAATTCTCGAGCAAGAAGTGAGAGGAAGGGAGCATGAAGATTCTGAAGAATAGAATCACAAGTTTAGGGGTAATCAGGGCCAAGAGCATGAATCTCATGATGGAAATGAGGAATCTAGAGGTACCCATGAAAACCAAGAAGAAGGGAGAAGGAGAACTATAACAAAAGCTCAATTGACCAATGAATTAACAAGAGACATGAAAAAGATCACCCACCCAAGTTTAAAAGAATAATACTTGGAGATGGAGCTAATTCTTGGCTCAACGACATGGAGGAATACTTTGGCATTCAAAATTATTCAAAAATAACCAAGGCAGTATGGGGAGCTTACCAACTATCTGGGGAAGTGTCCACATGGTGAATGAACAAGAAAATAGAACTTGGGTTGAGTACGTTGAGTCTTACTTGGGATTAGTTTGTGACCATTTTCTGATAGAGGTGGCTAACTCAGTTATAATTTGACCAAAAGTTAACTGATTTTCAAAACTTACATCAAGGAGAGATGATAGTCATAGAGTACTGGGAAAAGTTTACTTGACTTCTAAAATATGTTCCCTAATACCAAAAAGATGAGCGATTTTGAATCTAAAAATTTATCATGGGTTTGAATGCACAAAGTGGAGGAGAAGTTGATGTGCATGGAGCATCAACTATGGATCAAGTTTTTGAAAAGGCTATAAAGCAGGAGCAGAAACTAAAATCATTGTCATCTTATCGCAACAAGATAAGGAAGAAATTTGGTTGGTCAAAAAGTAATATCACCTTCAATAAAAAGAATTGAAATTAGGATTCCAAAAATTGACAAATATAAGTCTGATGAAAAAAATCAAGAAACAACAAGGATATGAACTGAAACGAAAAGAAAGGAAATGATTTCAAAATGAGAAATGAAAATAAAAGTGTTGCCCTGCTGAGAAGAAAGGACCTCCAGGTGGATGTTTCATGTGTGGCAGAGATCACTATGCAAACCAATGTCTAACTAAAGGTCAAGGGAATCAGAATTGAGGTTGTTCCCTACTGTCCCAGCAAACAATGTTCTAGCAAAGGATCCATGTTGCTGTCGACAATCGTCAAGCAGAATATTAGATTGCTCCAATAGAGACTACATGTATTCTCTTTGGTAATTCAAGTTCTATTTTAATAGACACAGGAGCAACATAAAGTTTTATTTCACCCAACTTGTTGGGCAAGATTCCAAAGCAAGTGGGATTTATGGTTGTAGACACCTAAAATTGACCATGTCTTACGACATTATCTTATGTCACCTTGCATTACCTTGTGACATATTTTCTTGTAGGTCCCTTTCATGACCCCTTCCATCATTCCCATTAGTTAAATAAATTATATTTATTTAACTAATCCATTTTATCCATTTATCCTCCTCTTACATGAAATTAAATAAACTTTATTCATTTAATCTCATTTTTCCTCAACCATCCAATTTAAATAAATTAAATATTTATTTAAATGCCACATGTCTCTCATAATTTAAATAATTTTATTATTTAAATTATTTATCTCCACTTACATCCCTATTTTTAAACTCTTTAAATGTGCGTCATAAGCACTTCCTCTCCAAAAATCAATTAAAAAATCCCATTTCCCCCACTCCCATCCTTATTTTAGTTACCCGTCATCCTCATTGAATGAGTGTCATAACCACTAGCTTCAACTTTCAATCCTATTCATCCACCTCACACCTCACCCTTCTAATCTTGGCCATCCATTTAATTCCTTCTCAACATATAAATTGAGCTCTCATTTCAATTTCAAGCCCCCAACAATCTTTCACGTGCACATTCATATTATCATTCTTAATATATTTTGCTTCTATTTCATCCAAGTTATGTTGGTTTTGTGAGGAGTCCACATTGCATGATCAACATGACAAATCTAATGGAGCTTGGGAGCACTCCATTCTATCCTATTAGAATTCTAAATTCGTGCAAGGGTTAAGGTATTTTTATATTGTTTTATCTTGATATTATTGTCTTGCATGATTTCTAGGTCTTCATTTTTGGCACGCCCAATTTTAACCCCATTTGTTGGCAAAGTTTTTTGTAAGTTTTTGTTAGAGTTTTGAAGGCATTTTGGTCAAGCTCTAGGGGTCACCTATTGTAGACAGCCTCCTACGCTGAAATCAACCCCACCATTGAGTCCAAAGTAGCTTGCAGGTGAAAAATGACATAAAATACTATATATTTTGGAACTTGTAATTTTTTATTTTTTTTTGTTTTTACCCCCTCACAAGCCTATATCGTACAAATCTGTATGAACTACATAGGTAGACTCTGCTATCTATAATTTAAAAAAAATAAAATAAAAGAAATTTAGAAAAATTTAAAGATTTAATAGTTTTAAGGGTCTACGCTCGGGCTTCCAACCCTCCACACTGGCCTGTGCCATTGCCTCCGCTCTGCCTCTACCTACCACCCTCCTCCCTCCCTTCCCTCCACCTCCCTCCACCTTCCCTCTATTCCCTTCCCCTCGCCACCAGCCTCTCCCCACCATCCCTTCCCCTACCTCCTGTGTCGCCCCCGCCTTTCCTCCACTCCGTCTTCCTACCGCTCTCCCTTCCCTCTACCTACCGACCTTCACTTCCCTTCTTTTCACCTTAGCCTCTACCTCTGGTGGTTCCACCACCAGGATACCCCTCCCAAACCCCCTTCGCTACCTCTGCTAACCCTGTGTGACTCGACCCCTTTGTAGGGCTTTAAGTGCTTCTTTTGGTTTTTATTTATTTTTTGATCTGTCTGACCTCTGGTCACATTAGTGACCAAGGGCTTCGCTCCACCTAACTACCAACATTAAACATCACCTAAACCTCCAGTAAATTGTAACATGTGACCACTCATCAATGACCACTAATGGTTAGCTAACCACCCAAGCAAACCCTCTGGCCTTCAAAAGCCCTAAAGAGGGCCTTTTTTTCTTTTTTGCATAACTTTTGCATAACATGTCAATTTTTTGCAAAATCAGAGACGTTGGAAAGCTGGTTCACCCAGCTTCATAGTAGTGTCAACTTCATCATTAGATTTTATCATATATTTTATATATAATTGCCCGAAGTTGAGCTTTGTTTGTAAACTTATTTTGAGCATAACTTGTGCAAATCTTAATGAAATTTGATAAATTTTTTTGAAAGTGCTTAGAATTTGGTGTAGAATGTACTCATATAATTTATTCTATTATTTCAATTCATCATTTTCATATTTTACCATATTTACCTTTTTTTAGCCTAATGCTTATTTTGTAGCTTTCGCATGCCAAAGATCAAATCATTGAAACTACTCACAATTTGTTGCAGATTCGCTTGCCAAAGAAGGAATCATTGAAACTACTAACAAGTTGCTATAGATTCTCTAGTCAAATACATTATTTTATCACTAATCTAGGCACTTAGTCTAATCTAGGGGGATAGTAATTGAACATTATCTGCTTTGTCTTCAGATTTTGAAAAAGGTGTATGCTCTCTCCTCGCACCTTTTGGTGGACCTTGGAGATCAAAAACCCCTTCATTATCCTTGTGTTTATGTGTTCAATCCCAAGGACATTATCTCACGTATGCTCTCCCCTGGCACTTCATGTGAGCCTGGGGATCAAAAGTGAATAGTGTTCCTTCCCTTTAGGAGACCTACTAGGGGATTTCATCACCCCTAGGGATGACCTCAACCACATGTTTTTGGTGGGGTATATCAAAGGGGGGAGAGCAAAAGTTGTACCTCAATCTAGTCACGTAGTCATTGGGACAGCCTTGGGGCCCTAGGTGATTCCAGACACAAGGTGACGTGGTGTTTTCTTAACTACTTATGCCACATCCCTTCAATAGGCTAGTGTTCATAGATTTGGGCCTCATCATACCTCATGTATTTTGGAGGAATCACCTAGAAACTTGTAAAGCCTAGTTAAGACCCTTCGGCCATCATATCCTGTGGTGCATCGCTGCAGTAGGGAGAGAAGAGCTCACACTATTACCTTTGTTGTTTAAGATGGAATAAACTTTGGGCAAGACTTTAGTCTCCAAGGTAAGAAGTGTAAGGTGGTACATGACCTTGCATTCCCTATCTATCCAAGCAATGGTAAATGGTATCAAGGGGATGGAAATAACCATTATCTAATAGTGAAGATTGAAGTCGCATGTGAGTGAGTCCATGGGATATGACACTCTTGAATAATTCTAGGTTTTTTCATGTGCTTGGCATGTTTTCCTTATGCACTACTAGTAAAAGCCACTTTATCCATGAAGCAATTCACACCAATTTCCTTGTTAAGTCAAGTCAACCATTGTGTTTGTTTTTCTTGCCAAAATCTTAAAATCTAAAAAAAACAAAAGTCTAAAAATCTAAAAAAATTAGGGTAAAATAGTGACCTCAAACAATCCCATAGCATTGATTTTGGACTTGTGAGTACCTATCCATCTCTTGGCCAATCAACCCACCTTTGGACCTTAGCATTGTCAACCTAATTAGTCATCAATTTTCCAACCTATCTAATTTATCAACAAAGTCATCAATCAAATCCAAAACTTGCCTAAGCCTAGCCTAGATCCTTTTATCATTCTTTTTATCCTATCTTGCCTTGTATACTCCAAGTGGAAAGGTTATCATTATCCCTCTCCTTACTTAGACATCTATCAACCCTAAGTAGTGAATAGAATCCCATCTTTATCCATAACAAAAGGTCTAGGTGAGTCTTGAGCTCTTTTGGTTTTATCTTATCCTATCATCATATCTTGGTCAACCCATATCATCATTATATCCTTGGTGTCATCCCTATCATTATATTGGTTGTCACTCTCATATCCTAGTCATATTCACATCTCTATCATTATCTTCACATCTTTTAGTCCAAATCTTGTCACTTAAGGCCTTATCCAAGACATAACCAAGTCCATATCTTTCATCTCTTCATTTTAAGGTCACCCTATTTATGCCCATTACAATATCACAAGCTAAAAGAAACATGGAGCAATCCCAACAAGAATCCCATCAACAAGACCAATCTCATCAAGAGTCCACTACCCAAAAGTTCCCACCACACTTGGAACCTAATTTCATCCTACAACCAGAATGCCCACCAACTCATTCATACATGATATAGGGACATCGTTAAACCATAATCAAATCCTATATATCAACAAAAAATTGATAATCCTATGCATGAGCCTAAAATTCCAACCAACTCCACCCATGAGTCTCTTAACTATGATGACAGAGTTCAAGATTTTTAGGAAGAACCTGAGAACCAAACAATAGTAAACCATATCATTGATACAAATCCTCAAGCCTATTTTGAAAGGTTACTTCATCGAGGGGTTAAAATACCTTTGGACTTTGATGTGTCCCTTTTTCTCCCTAAAGGTTATACTTATAAGGATAATCCATTAGGAGGACCTTCCCAACCACATGTTGTTGAAACCTTAGATACCATGAAAAATTTTAACATCAACACATCAACTAATCAACCCCTTTCTTCTATAGGAGTGTCACATCCTATCCCTAGCATCCCTTTGTCAATCCCCTAAGGTACAACTAATATCATACCCCCATCATCCTCAACCATCCCTACATCAAACATCCCTAAGAAATCAACCATAACCTTATCAAGTGGTCAAAACATCCCTATGATATCCACCATCCCTACATTATCTATCCCTATGACCTCACACATCCCTCCTATTAACCCATCCATCCCTCCATCCACGACATCTATACCTATGTCAAATTCAAGAGTTAATGTCATCATTCCACCTACTAGTGATGTAGTCATTCCACCACTCACTACTCAAGTATCCAACCCCATTTACATATCATCAACTACACCCTGTGTTCATACCCAAGCCAATGTGACCATGCCCAAAACCTCACAAATCCAAACTCAATCCTCATCATCACACAATAAAAACCCCACCCTCTCACAACTCCTCCAACAATCTCAAACACAACAACCACAACCTCAAACACCACAACATCGACAACAATTGGCATCTAACCCATCTACCACATCACTTAATGCGATAACCAACATGCAAACACTCATGAAACAAATGTTTGATGACATGCAAAAAGGGAAACAAAAGAAGAAATACACCTTTGAGAAGTTTGTCCATACCCATATAACAAATCTATTGTCATGGCCCCTTTTCCTCCAAACTTTGAATTACCAAAATTTGATAAATACAAAGGAAAGGGTGATCCTAGAGACCATCTAAGAGAAATCTTCATAGCATGCGTGGAAGTTTCATATGATCACACTTACTTGATGAGACTTTTCCCTTGCAGCCTAGGAGGACAAGCCATTGAGTGGCTTTCCCATCTTCCTCATGGCCATAAACTTTTGAAGAGCTCGCTGAAAAATTCATAACACACTTTTCATATAACATTGAACATGAGATATCTATGACCAACCTTTGCAATACTAAACAAATAAATGGATAATCACTTATCACCTTCCTACAACATTGGAGAAATCTTGCTAGTAAGGTTACAATCACCATTCTTGAGAAACAACTTGTTAATCTCTTCATTCAAAACTTAAACTAGGAAATGGCCTTTCACTTACAAGTCCAATGTGTTGACTCTTTTGAGGAAACCACTAATAAAGGTACAATTATAGAAAATCCCTAATAGCAAAAGGACTTGTTAAAATCTTTAAAGAAAATAAAGACTCGAATAACAATCAATCCAATGAAAAACCACGATTTTGGGCTAAGAATAAAAACATTGTCAATGATGGTGTCACGGATTCTAAGCTTGTTCAAAATATTCAAAACCCTCCATTATCCCTTCAATCATCATCCTCAAACAAAAATGTTACTATCCCCAAGAATAATCCTATACAAGGATTAAGACCTAGACGTAAATTCACAAACTTAGGAGAACCTACGGAATCCATCTTTCAAAAACTCTTCAATCATAGCCTTATTAAACTTCTCAAGATTAAACCTTAAGATGATAATACCATTGCATGAGGCTTAAGAACTATATCCAAGATCTCATAGATCAAGGAGATGTCACCATAGATGAACCCATTATGTCATAAATTGTGCTTCTTCTTGGGTTAGCGCAATTTCACTAAGTTTAGCTCCTACCTTTTAGTGTCCCTCAATCCCTTTCTTAATTGGACCTATTTTAGAACCTAATTAACACTTATCTATTTGAGGAGTGCTATTTTTCAGAGTGATTTATGATATAACTCGAGAAGAAATGTTGGATGTCAAACATTTAGGGCACCCTTAAGAAGATGCCTAAGCAAAATTTGAGGGTTAGACTTGGCACGAACCGCCCATGTCCTACCTTAATCTCTAGATTTCAAATTTTCTTGTGGTGTCGACTTTTGTCGTGTGCTTCGGGATTTTGAATTCAAATTTTTATTTTCATGCGATGTCGGCATGTTATTTTGAATTATTACACCTCTAAGGTTTGATATTTAAAGAGATTTGAAAATAATTTTATCACACACAACTCACATGCAAGCTTACCATGCCGAAACTCTGCTACTACTACTATTGAAGTTTGCAAAATTGAAGAATTTGTTCTTTGCTATCATGGAGATATATTGTGGAGATTAGGAATCAAGATCTTGAGTCTATCTTACTCTTCCTAGGGTTTTGTCAAGCCCTTTGTATGATTAGGAGAAGGGTTGAATCCTCCAAATTGAGTTTTGGAATCCTCCACGGATATAGCTGCCTTGCCTTCTTGTTCTACAAGTCTTCATTGATATTCATCTCCTCGAGGTGAAGTTGTTTCCTTGAGCAAAACATTTGTGAATCTAATCATTGATGCTTGAGTCATTTAGGATCTTGCATTTGTTTATGCTTACACATTTGGTTTTCAAGCACACACATCTGCATACTTTGACATTGGCTATTGTTGAGGTAGAAATACCAAAGATGGGGTTTGACTAAGGCAAACTCCTATATAGCCACAACCATCCTTCTCCTTCTTTTTGTTTATGCAGGATAGGTTCAGAAGGATCAAAGAGAAAGAATCAGAGGAAAAATAGGTGTTGTAGGTATAGACCTTACAAAAGTTACATATTTGTTGTCAGATATAATTGGGACACTTTCGGCAACTACCATTTTCCAATAGCCCCTGAGATCCAAGATCTAGAACTCTTATTACAAACTCGTGCATGTTGCAGTCAGTTTCTAGGTATCAAAACTTCCAGAAAAATTTGTTGGTTGCCCTTATCTATTAGGCCTCCAAATTCCATGTGCATATTCCTTGTAGCCTCCTATCTGTGTTTCTGTAACCCTCCTATAGGTTTCTGCTCCCAAAATTAGTTTATTTCGACATATCTTATAACTAGGGTTTCATTGTATAAAGTGGGTTTGAGGCTATGGAAACTCTGTTGGACCATCTTTTCATGTACAACAATAAATGATATGATTCATGTAGCTTCATCTTCTCATAGTGATTGAGCTCAGTTCATATCTTGAGTGTTAGTGCAAATAAAAAGAGGGGCTTGACCTAGTTTACACATACTATTATTCTCTCTCTTTTTCACATTAAACATAACCTACTCCAAAGTCGTCTAATGAGAAATTGAGAGCATATCAAGATCCATTTTCGCAACATGGTCAAGGTAGTTTCTCTTCTAAAAACAACCATATCAACAAGGTCAATTCCTCCCCTTCATATGATTCTATTGTGGGTTGTATTGAAGCTTGCTCTTCACAAGTAGCTATTGTTCGTTTCCAAATCAGCAAAGGGTTTTCCACTTCCTATGCTCAAGTCAAATAGATTCAGCAACAAAGACAGGAGGTTGTTTGCACATGCCTCCCCTTCACTTTAGGTTCTACCGCACCTAGGGAGGTATCCCTATAACAAAAGATTTATCTTTGACTCAATCAGAATAAAAGATTTAGCTTTTGATACTAGGAAGAATGCTCTCATGAAAGGACCAAGATTTGTTGGATGTATCCAGACTGGCAATGTTCTTGGACATATCACACTGGTTGGATCAGAGAGCATGCAAGGTCCTAATTCTACTCCTACAGACTAACGAGTTTAAAGATTTGAAATGATTTAGGATTGAAATTGTCAAAGTTTCCCAGACCCCTTGGACAAACAAATCCTCAGACCAGTGCTTTATCAGGGCAATAGAGTCAAACCTACAAATGTAAATGTTTCTCTATGACAACATGACTTTATATCTAGAGGACTTAAGATAAAATATTACTATCTAACAGAAATATGTCCAAGAAAGAGTATTACTTATGACCATACTTCATTGATCCTATGACATTACCCGCCTTCCCCTATATCTGATCTAGAGCCTGTTTAATCCACTCCTTAAGCAGATGCAAGAAACCAGACACATAGTATAGCAAATCTATTCTGAAGAACTTGGAAATCCTTGATAACCTTGCTCAAAAGGAAAATAATAACATCACAAGAGACAATCATAAACAATACACACATGAAATGTTTCTCATTTAACTCAATCTGAATAGAATATTGTCATACAAAAATTTATCATTTACAAAATAGAGAATACCTCTGCCCCAGACAAAAAGCCCAAATCTGCAACAAGGAAATGTTCTCCAAAACGTGAATACCTTGTATTCAAAGTCAAAAGGAAAGACCCAACAAACTTACAATCCAAAAAATCCCCCAATATAATGGCCATGGATTCCTTTTTAAAGGAGCAAACAAGCTACTGGCCATCTACCTCCTGACAGACTTCCTAAATGAAAAGATCTACTCCTTACATATTTTCAAATATATAATTTGATCTTCAATAAATTTAGTCACTAAAGTAGTCAGATCCCTAATGAAAATCCATAAAAATTTGCCAGTTAAGCAACTTTTATTTTTATCAGACAAGAGGATTTGATGTTTCATTCAAAACTGTGCTGCAAACTCATTTACTTCAGTATGGAGGAGGGCGGGAATGATGCTAATAGATAGCTGCTCCAGATTTTAAATTTAACTGTTGATCCAAGTTTGTCTTGTGCTTGATCGACGGTCGCTGAGCACCCGTTAAGCTTGAAAGTCCATGTTAGCATTGTTGAAAGTCCTCTGCCAATGAAATTGTGCCAACAGGACAGTCTTCCTCCCCTAACTTTTTCTTCCCTACCATCAAAACTAGACATGTGGCACCCTATCGCAACATCGCAGACGGCAACGGGCCGCCACCAAAATGCCCTGTGTGAGTGCGCAAAAGCCCCCATGCATCCTTCCTTTATTCACCTTGCGCTTCTTGAATCAGGCCACATGTCATCCTGTCACGCCAGTGCATAGAATATTCTTCCTGGTAGATTCCCCATGCACGCCCATGCAACTGTCATATTTCCTCCATGCAGATCTCTTTTTTATTTCGACACCTGGCAGTGCCTGATTCATCGCTATGGATCTTCGATCAAATGGCTATAAGCCATATCCTCTCGACAGCTGGTGCCTTATTGTGACCGCACAGGGGAATAATGACATCACTAATGATGCTCTGTGACGTTGTGATAAGTAGCCACATGCCACCCCTGGGCCCCCCTTAAGACTTAGGCATTAGACTTTGCGACGGGCGAGGAGCGGTATTGCTAGGAAGAAGGGGCCGGTTACTTACGACTAAGAAGACATAGGTTGTAACTTAAGCAACTGAAAACCCACTAAAAGAGGTCAATGCAGTTTTAAAGGATAAAGCGCAAGAAACCAAGGACAAGAGAACTTAGGCTTTAAGGGGTTTAAATAAATGGAAATAAAGACCCGCAGACTCTATTTTAAACCCTAACCCTAGGTGGGTACCTCCAGCTACCATCACCATAAGGGCTCATAACCCTGATTGTGCCATTACTACCTCTCATGACAGTATCACTATTCAAGGAGCCCCATCCTCATCCATAACTCCCCTAATTATAACATCCTTGACCATCTAGGGAAGATTCGTGCACAAATCTCAATATTTGAGCTTCTTTGTACATCCTCCATGCATAGAGAGATATTAGATAAAACCTTGACATAATCCATACATATTAATATGGAACAATTTCAAGCCATGGTAGGGCACATCACATCCACTCATTGCCTAGTTTCATTGAAAAAGACATGCCTACCATCAATTCATTTCATAAAGAACCTCTTCATCTAGAAGTAGTTATCCACAAACACAAGGTCAAAAGGGGCCTAGTAGATGGTGGATCATGCTTGAATATGTGTACCTTAAGCTTAATAAGACAATTGGGATACTCCACTGAGGTTATTGATAAAACAACATTCTATCACAATCAAGGCCTATGATGAAGTTGAGAGAAAATCAGAAGGGACAGTTAAGATACATGTTCAACTAGGTCCTGCACTCATGGAAATTACTTGTCAAGTCTTAGACCTTGATCTCCCATATAACATTCTCTTATAATGACCATGGATTCATGCCATGAAGGTCATTCCTTCCACATACCACCAATGTGTCATAGCTCTTTTCTATTTACACTTAGTATTGATGTTACTTGTATATATCACACGGATATATTTGATGTTATATTGTTGATACATGCAACCTTTTATGTAAGAATTGTTTTATCACACAATCAAGAAGTATTGGACATGTTTTAAGTTATAGTGGCATAAATTGATTATGATTATAGCACGATCATAAATATTGATGTCATGATTATAGATTAACTATCAATGGATTTTTTGAGTATGTCAGGATCCGCCATGACCTCATTATGGAAGGAAGAGTATTACATAGGAGAGGAACCTTGCTCTTCTAAGGTCATCTTGCATGATTCACACACAAAAACACTAAATCACCCATTTGCATAGTTGCATATAGAATGGGGTTATGTGGTTAGTTTTGTGAGTTCAAGATTTGATCCCTACTGGTTTTAGTTGCATCCTAGTAAACAATTTCAACTAATTAATTTTGGGAAGTAATAACACCTATATATAGAGAGATGATTAAGTTAATTAATAGAGATATTGTTAATATATCTTTAATTTATTATTTAAATAAAACCAAGTAATGAATAATGTGATTGGAATAGTAATAAATATAATATTGTTTTACTACCAGTAAATTGGCAAAAGCAATTAATGTTATTGTTTTGTTACCAGTAGTAAATATAATAAAAGAAAAAAAATTAAGGTAAAGTAATATTATTTTTTATAATATTTCATCACCGTCAGAAGGCTAGAAGTGAATACTTTTGGATTATTTAATGTTTTGAGGAAGCGATTGTAGCTTTCCGCGGCTGACATTT